>OX453289.1:36042842-37350342 GCA_949710015.1 Crataerina pallida | reverse complement strand
TGTGTGTTGGTTGTTATGTGTTAGTGGAATGTAGTATAGCCTTTGTTGATGTTAGGTTGATTGTGTTGATTGTTATACATGAAGGCGCTATGTGTACAGCATACAGCGTTGGTTGGTTATAGATGAATATTGAAACGGGCTAATTCCCAAATTATATTAAGCAGGAACAGTTGAAAAGAAACATTGTTTAATTACTTACCTGTATTATCTTTTTCTTCTAAAAAAAAAAATTGAGATGGTATTTTCCTCTTTTTTTGGTAAAACACAACAACTCCACTCTCTCTTATTGATAATATTTCGTGGATATTATTAAACATATCAATAGTTTTACGCTCAGTGTTATTACAAATTAAAAAAGATTATTTAAATAATGGAAGCCTGTGCCCTAAGTAGTAACGACAATTGTAAAGGTGATAGGATTAATGTTTTATTGGTTACAGCAAATGTTGGTAGCCTCTTTGAATATGTACGTAACATTATCAAGGAATGTTATATAGATACAACCAAATTAATTGTAGAATTATATCATGAGCTAAGAGTGGGGTGATGTATTAAATGGTCAGGCTTGACCGCCTATAACATTTTTAATTATTTCTGAATAAATATGATGTAACCAAAAAACCATTATTTTTATACATTTTCAGTTGAGCTCTGTCTATTTCCATTTTTACTTGGCTTTTGCCCATCCCATTTATATTTATACATTACAACGTACGGTACCCGTTAGTTTATTGAATGTGTGATATACTAAGCTTGTCATTCCACTTGCAACATTCTTGTTCAACATTAAAAAATTGAGTCGATGTAATCATGTTCATCCGTGTGTGTCTCAAAAATGTCATAAATTTTTAATGTAAAATATTGAGTTTAAATTTTATACACGCAGAACACAATTTAACCCAATAGCCACGCCCACAATTAATAAGAAGCTATTTATCTTCCACAACAATTTTTTATACATGTGGAGTATGTTTACGATTTGTCCTAAGAGCCAAATTTAGTTTCATTAAACACGCAGGAGAGCACTTTCTCTATTGAACTCTTCCACTTTAACGCTTGATCAATTCGTTATTTATCTTAATAATGGAAATGCAATAAAGATTCAAAAATTATTTTAAGCAGAGTACTCACATTTATTTAAGTGTTATTACAATAGGAAACGATTAATGCACCCAACCATTTGATGCCGGGTTTAGTTGTAGTAATGTTATCGTGTAGAAATGTAACCGCCCGTCATTGGCATGTTTATAATTTATTTTTAGGTCTTCTTTTAATTCTTACGATTACATTATGTTTAGCCATGCTCATATTTCCAAACTATTTATTTTAATAATAACTTAAGTCATTTATGAAGTTTTGCTTTCAAATGTAATAATCGTTTACATGTAAAAAGAGTGAAATGAGAACTTTCAAAATTAATTTGATTGAACAAGTAAAAACAACTAAATTTTGTTTAGGCCAAATCTTAAATATTCTCCACACCTACGGACAAACAGTGTGCGTAGCACGCCCTCTAATAGTGTATTACGTATCAACTTAAAAGTCGAGTTTTACGCTGAATTAGATTATTTGCAAATTGTGGGCGTATATGTAAACCGACACATCGATATATAAGGTAATTTCAAATAAGTACACCCATGTTTAACTTTATAACTAAATTTTTGTGGTAGATGATATAGATTGTCATCGACTGTGGCCGTACCTCTTAACTTATTTCCAAACTAGAAGTGCATGTACAATTTTTAGATCAATGTCTCAAAATTTACGAATGGGAAGGTGCCAAAAACACACGGACATACATTTCTAGATTGACCATGACTCTTTTGAGGGGAGCACAAAATAGGTATAAAAAAAAGAAAAAGTGTAAAATGTCGGTGAAGACCGACCATTTATTATGCCACAAAACTTAGCTCCCTAAAATATGCTACAATTATTTTAGTTGTGTTAGTAAACACGAGGTATTGTCATATATATCTGTTCGTGAAATATTATTACATGGGAAGGGTGTTTTACAAATGCCCCAATCGTATCCAAATTTGGCACAGCTAGTTATGAAAGTAATTAAATATTCTTCACCAATTTTTGTCAAAAGATATTAAAAATTGCGACCATTATAATAGGATATTATATGGGGAAGAATTCTAAAAATGGTCCGATTCTATCTATTTTCAATAGGGTTTCCCTTTGGGCCAATATATGTCGTTGTACCAAATTTCTTCGAAATATCTCAAAATATGCGGCCACAAATTTACATGGACAGACAGACGGATATGGTTAAAACGATTCAGATTTTGATTCTGAATCGATCGATACAATTGAAGGTGGGTGTGGCATTTATCGTTTAGGAGTTACAAACATCCGCACAAACTTAATATACCCTTTACCACAAGTGGTGCAAGGTATAACAATGACTTCAAAGAGATAAGACACCCTACTCGTGGAAGTGTCGTGCAAAGAATCTATATTATATGCTTAAGTACTGACACAGACAGGAGGTTCATAAGACAAGTTTCTTTAAGCCATTTTCAATATAAAGAGAAAGTATGCAACTAACACCTATGAAATCATAACACGCAAACACCATTAAGGAATCAATTTAAGCATATCAAAGCAAAAGCAGATTCAAGCAATAGATACATATACGCACCAGTCACACGCACACATACGTAAGTGTATTAATAATATGGCATTTTATCCATATGCATGAAGAAGAATTTGTAGCAATATTTGTACTTCATTGTTTATTTTGCACATAGATTGATTGGAGCAAGTAAGGAAATTAAATTTCACTTAGGCCAAATCATAAATACCCTCCACGGTGAGCTTGGCATGTATATTATGACGCCCTCTAATAGTGTATACATTATATATCAGCTTTCAAGTCGAGTTTCACGCTGAATGCGGTTTTTTTGTAACTTGTGGGGGTGTCTGTTATCTAACCATGCCCTTTTTCTTTATATCGATGGATGGGCTAATAACAAATATTTATACTAAATTTCAACTTAATAAGTCAATTTTTGTATCAAATGAATAGATTTTTGTAAATTGTGGGCGTGGCTCTTGACCGATTTTGCCCATTTTAAATAGATCTCCGTACAAAAACTAAAAATACCTGTACAAAATTTCAGCTCAATATCTCAAAATTTACGACCATAAGAATGCTAACAACAGCTAGACAGAGGGACATACGGACAAACATGTCTAGATCGATTCAGTTTTTGATGCTGATCAAGAATATATATACGTTTATAGGGTCTCTGACGCCTCCTTGTGGGTGTTGCAAACGGAATGACAAACTTGTACCCCCCAACTTAGGTGGAGGATGTAAAATGATATTTATATATTTTTTATCCAAATTGAAGTACGTACACGCTCGAAAGTAAAGGAGAAAAAAAGCTACTGTTCAAATTCAATTTATTTACCAGTTATAAATATTAGAGTGTTCCGGTAGACGTTGTAGTTACATTGCAGCGCGATACCGGAAAACAAGAAAATTAGCTGGCCGCAAAAAACGTAGTACGTTTATAACGATATACACAATTTCGTGTGCAGGAAATCCGTTATAGTTGCAAGCTACAAGGATACAATGCTATTACTGGTAATGTGATGATGTGCTACCTGTGGATTATGTGTAATAAAATGCATACTAAGCAAATCAATTGAGAAGAATAGTGTGCGATTATTAAGTGTTTGGTTTTTAATTCAAACTATGAACCGGTTTGAGACGCAACGTTGTATAGAATGTTGCGCTCTCTAATATTTTCGATAATGCATGTTCTCCCGCATAGAGATAGGACAAATCAAGAATCGTATAGAAAAATTATACATTTTACATACATAAGGCTCCTTAAATACAATAGTTTGTTTTTAGATCAAAATTCAAAGTAATCAAGGCATGAGCAACCCGTGACCCAAGGCATACAATTGCAAGTTTCAGTAAAGGCATAGAATAATTTATATAGCATTCCTCGGCAGTTGAAATAATTAGATTTGGGCGACCCCCACTCTAACCATGTAGAGTGGGGACTAAGAGACCGCATAACCATAATGTGTTTAGTGCATGTCGAAGGGACTTCGTTGAACAGAATGAAAGCAAATAATTTGAGCATTATATACATAGGAGTAGGAGTGGTTTGCGGAAAGGAAAATAAAGAAAATTAGATCAGCCACTCGGAAGGTATATTCAAAATAAGTTGTGAGTTTATGTACCCATCATCATTTAAAAAGTATATGGACGTAAATTGGTTATATGCAAACGTTTGTAATAACCAGAAGGAAGCGTTGTGCACCCCAAATGTACACATACATATATTTGTTTAGCATTGAATTCTGAGTCGATTTAGTTTTTTTGCATGTAAAAGTATAGTATATATGGAATTTATAGCTCAAAAATTGCATTAAGATGCCACAAACAATTCAAATCATTATTGTCAGTCATAAATTTTATTTTAATGCCCTGAGTCCACATATAATTTTTTACTTGCTTTTTTCTTCTTTGTTTGTCTTCGCAGCAGATAGAAATCCTTTTTTTAATGGGGCTACTACGGACAGAGGGTGTGCTTAGCGAAAAAGAGAATGATAAAACAAATGGAGAACATAAGGAATATGGATTTGACAGTCACCACTACAAATATGGGGAGGAAAAAAATATAGTGCAGGCCAGTCTAAATCTACAAAATAAAGAATCGGTAGCTTTGCAATACAATATAAATTCAAATATAAATGAGAGTTTACAAAAAAGAAGTCATCATAAATATCATCATCATCATTTTTCAACCGCGACTAAGCCTATTAATCGTAAAAGAAAACATGTTGTAATAAAAATACATCCAAATCAAAAGAAACTTACCCAACCGCGACCTGTGCCAAACAAAAATGTACTCGATTTGCAAAATGATGATGTGCAAGAATTTCACACTTTTGAAGAAACCCATGAGCAACATTTTGAACCAGATGAAAAACCCCACAAAGCCGTCGCTAGTAAGAACAATTACAGCATAGGTGAACACTACGAGACACTGGCTGAAGAGCAGTTGGTCGATCCAGACATGGATGGAACGCAACATTTTCATTCTGAGGACGAGAAACACGAGAGCTCCAAGAAAGTAAAAATAAAGCACCATCACCATCATCACCATCACAATCATGTAAAACAGGTAGAAAAAAAAGTACCTTATCCGATAGAAAAAATTGTTCATGTTCCAATTGAGAAAATTGTGGAAAAAATTGTTCATGTACCGAAACCATATCCGATCGAGAAACTGGTACATGTACCCAAGCCATATCCCGTGGAAAAAATAGTGGAGAAAAAAGTTCCGTATCCAGTGGAGAAGGTTGTCCGCGTACCAATACATATACCAATCGAAAAAATCGTTGAAAAAATCGTTCACATACCGAAACCATATCCTGTAGAAAAAATTGTTCATGTTCCCATTGAGAAAATTATAGAAAAGAAGATACCATATCCTGTGGAAAAAGTTATTCACGTACCTATTGAGAAAATTGTCGAAAAGCTTGTTCATGTTCCACAACCTTATCCAGTGGAAAAAATTGTTAACAAAATTGTTTCTGTACCAAAGCCGTATCCCATCATTAAGCCAATGCCGTATCCTGTAGAAGTAAAGGTACCGTACCACGTCGAGACGCCCATCCCATACGCTGTGGAAAAGAAAACCCCAGTCCCCTACAAAGTTCAAGTAGAAAAGCAAGTGCCAATTTATGTATCCTCAAAAGAGCCGCACCAATACGAGTATTCAAAATTAGAAACGCCCTCTCAAGGAGGTCCAGTTTTTGAAGAACACGCAACATATCATGATTCCCTTGATTACCACCCCAGTATAGAAGAGGGATATGCTCATCATCATGACCTGTCGCCCATTAATTTTAGCCAGAAGCCAACTGGATCAATTTACAGAGGAGGATTCAACAATTATAATTACCAGAAGGAGATACAAAATGAACACCCCCCTTATCAATATACTGCCCAAGAGAGCAAACAAATCGAAGTAACATTAGTACCTCCACGCAAGCCTAATAATACGCAACAATTGCGCACAAATATCAGCGATAGTGCGTCTGCTGGAAGCGTTTTACAACCGATGAATATGAGTACATCTGACGTCGCTGCGGATTTAATGACTGATACCAACAATGCGGTGCATACAGTAACATCATTCCAGTCTATTGCTGTACCTCTACATCTCATTCATTTACGACCGCTGCCTTTTCAGCAACCAACCGGTTTTTCAACCACAATTACATAAAATTCATTCATTTGATTTCTTTAATTATACCTGCACTTTTGTTGTATTCTATTAAGCATGTATAATTTAATTAATATTGTAAACTTAAGACGAATCATTCCTTTGAATTCCTTCTTGTGGAACAGGAAATGCATTGAAATTAAAGATATATAATGTATTTAACATATTTTACATTAACATAGGATCCAAAATATACAACATATAAAATTGCCACTTATTATACTTGTAATAAAATACATAATATATGGATATATGTATATGTATCATCAGAATAAATACGTACCCATATACGCCTAATTCCTTCAAACGGTCGATGGAGACTGACAAATTCAAAGTGTCTAGCAGCATTAATATAACTTCCCAAAGTGAAGTGAATACATATTTATAACCAATGCTAAACATTTAAGTAGATGAATATGATCCTTCAAGTATATGGTACTGATTGTTAATTTCTGCTGTTATATAAGGCATGAAGCCTGAATGTTTGGAACTTTGAAAGAAATGAAATATATGAAGGGGACCTTTTGAACATTTCCTTTTGAGAATTTCAATGAAAATAACATTACAAATTGCCAATTGTTATCATTCTTTTTATTTCGAATTGAAATTTATTAATATCAACTTTTTATATAAATTTACTTGAACATAAATGAAGTGACAATTTATGTGATAATTTCTTCTTTAAGAAATCCTGTCTCTTCTAATAAATCTTGTAATTCCGTTGGCACCCGGTCTTCAACGAGCTCATAACTCCATTGTTTATACTAAAACAAATTGTATTATATTAAATTTGTAGCCTTAATCAGCTTATATCCATAAATACAAATACTACGAAATTTAAAAAATATTAATTGTACATATGTGTGAATTTTTACACTCTCCACATTGTAGAATAAAGCTTGTCTTTCCGTTTGCGATACCTAGGAGGAAACGATGTACCGATTTTTAAATTTGTAGCTCAATTTTTGTAACTGATAGTTTTTTGTCACTTGGGGGAGTGGATCTCAGCTGATTTTTAGCTCAATATCTTAAAATTTAACAATCTTAAATGCCAACGATAGTTAGAAACACAGACGAACATAGCTAAATCGATTTATACTTTGATGCCGATCAAAAATACATATCCTTCTGCGGTCTCTGACGCCTCGTTCAGGTGTTGTAAACGGGCAACAAACTTAGTATACCCCCCCAATTCGTGTAGAAGGTATAAAAGTCACTCCCATGCAAAGTGTCCAGAATAAGAAACACGGAAATAAAGAATGTAAAGTTTTTAGTAACCCCTGTTGAAATATCCAGAATAAGAAACACGAAAATAAAGAAAGTGAAGTTTTTAGTAACCCCCCTGATGAAATAATAAGAGTGTAGAATTTTATGCACACTACAGAGTATAAGAATGTGAAATTAGGTACCATTGTATTGTGCGTATTATTTACTGCTCGTTGCTTAATGTCTGTATTGACTTACACGCTCCAGTTCTGCACGTAGTGCAAGAACGGCCTTTTCACGATCAGTAACTAATTCTTCCAGATATTGATAACGCAACTTTTTACGAGCTCTGCATTCGCGTGCACTTTGACGACTTCGTTCTATAAAATTGGACATTTTCCATTAATAATATAACCGCAACACTCTAAAGTTTTAAATTTACCTAATTTTGCCCTTATGTCAATCTTTTCATTTAAAGCCTTGCGACCGGGCTTACGTCCTCGTCTACCCGTTTCTTTGCGTTCCTGCAAAACATACAACATATTTCATATTAGTGGTAATGTGTGACTGCCAATTACATTGAAAATTGATATCTGTTTTTGGGAAAAGGGTAGTGCACCCTGTGACGGACAGTCGGACATAGTTAATACGGCTGAGGACGTCTACCACATTCGAATCACATAGAAAAACTTCTGTGAATCATTATTTTCTATAACCAAATCAACGTATTTATGGAACAAGTATATAAATCAGAAATTATATATCAGAACGTATTTTAAAAATTTTATATGCACACATATATTGCCAATGCATGAGTGTGTGTTTCTATATTAAAAAACGCAATTAGACTACACTCATTGTTATATTTACGCATATTTACCGAAAGATTTGGTTCTTCTGAAATTGTCATTTGTATATCCTCACACTCCATCTTTTTCGTTTATATCTTATATAAATTTCTTTCTTTGATTATTTACTGATTTCACTATTATATTGTAATATTCAACAATCAATTTTTTATAAAAGCTTTCTAATTATAATAAAAATAAATAATACGCGAAGATATCAACACATTAATAGATCCTGAAGTAAAAGAAAGGTTTTGTCCACCACATGTTGCTACACTTAGTGATTTTTAAGAAAGAGTCTGTTCCTAATTTCCAAAACAATCAATTTTTTATAACAGCTTTTTAATTAAACTAAAAATAAATAATACGCGAAAATATCAACACATTAATAAATCCTGAAGAGAGAGAAAGGTTTTGTCCATCACATGTTGCTACACTTAGTGATTTTTAAGAAAGAGTCTGTTCCTAATTCCCAAAACTTCTTCAATCATATTAAGTATTAAGATTATATGAATTATGTTACATATATATATATATAATTTCATCCATTCCATTTGACAACAGATAAAAAGAGTCTTCGAATACGTTCTACTTTAACCCCATAACTCTATACTAGCCACGCCTATTATTTTATAACCCCACTCGCATTATTTGCTTTAATAATTATTGCTACCTAATAATTGCTAGCACTAAAGGTAAATACTTGTGTAAAGTAGAAAATAAAAGGAAGTAATATTACACTATTGTCAAAGCGATTTTAAAATAGATGGGTTATTGCAAGTGACATAAAATATCTAATATTCCAAGAAATGTTTTTCAATGTTTTGAAAATATTCTTCTTCTTTTTGCTATTTTAAAATAAAATTAAAAAAGCAATATAAACAATTGCCTCCCATCATACATGACTGAAAACACGTTCCGCACAGTTATTTTTCGACTTTGGATATCAATAAGGAGCGTCTGTAAATTTTGTAGACAGCAAAATTTTTTATATTTTGTTAATAATTTTATATTAAATCGTATAATGGATAAAGTAGAACAAAATGATAACATTAATCGCGATGAGTTAATAATGCAGCAACAAAGAGAGATAGAAAAAGAGGTTGGATCCGTCATTGTGCTTTGCAATACATAATTTGTACCTATTTTTGGTGTTTTACATAGATCAGCGAAACTACTCCTTTAGTTAGTGAAAAATTGCCGGTTTCGTGTTTAAATGATGAGTATTTAGGAGATGTGGTGTTTATTTCAAAAATTCAAGACCTTGCCACCAAATATTCACATATGCGGCGCACGCGACCGGATGGTAATTGCTTTTTTAGAGCTTTCGCCTATGCCTATTTGGAACATTTGATCTCAAACAAAGATGACTATGAGCGATTCCGGCAATTAGCTGAAAAATCCAAAGACAAATTAGTCGAGTTAGGTTTTCCGAAATTCACCTTGGAAGATTTTCACGAAACGGTAATCCCTTACAGAATAATATTACTAGGCAAAATATATTAAACTGAATAAATATATTTATTTTTAGTTTATGGAGGTAATCAAAAAAGTAGATCCACGTGAAGTTATCGAGCAAGACGTATGTGCACAATTACACAATGTTTTCAATGATCAAGGCTACTCAGATTATGTGGTCGTATACTTGAGATTACTTACTTCTGGAAAACTAGAAGAGGAAGCAGACTTTTATCAAAACTTCATTGAGGGTAGCTATACAATAGAAGAGTTTCGTCACCAAGAAGTTGAGCCTATGTACAAAGAATCTGATCATATTCATATAATTGCTCTCTGCTCCGCTCTGGGAGTGGGGGTACGCGTCGAATATATGGACCGAAGCGAGGACTCTGTGAAGGCACACGACTTTCCCGAAGGTCAAACGCCAAAGGTTCATCTCATTTATAGACCAGGTCATTACGATATCCTATATCCCAAGTAAGAATTCTGGCTGTAATCTCGTTATTTCTTTCATTTAATTAAAAATTGGCCCCTGTGGTTTTTAGCAATATATATTAAACCAAAATATCATCAATAAATCATTGTGGATCCCTATAAAATGATGTCCTTGAACACTTATTTATATACAATTGGTCGTTGCGTCTTTTGGAAAAAAATCGTTTTTATACCCTCCATATAAGATGGACGGTATACTAAGTTTGTCAGAGAGAGGCGTTAGAGACCCTATAAACGTACATATATTCTTGATAAGCATCAAAAACTGAATAGATCTAGACATGTATGTCCTTCTGTCTAGCTGTTGTTAACATTCTTACGGTCGTAAGTTTTGAGATATTGAGGTGAAATTTTGTTAGTTTTTACACGTAAATCTAGACGACAAAAATTTATATACCTTCTAGAAATGTTGAGCCCTAATGTTGAAATTTGGTACAGATCATCCATCGATATGTCAAAAATTGGAATGGCCGGATATCAGACACGGCCACAATCATTAAAAATCTTAATACCTGCCACAAAAATTGACACATGAACTTGGAATTCGGTACACATATATATAATTACCTTCTTCATGAATGTGCTAAATGTAGGCGTGGTCGAATAATAGACACGCTCACAATCGAATAAAATATATATACCTGCCACAACAGTTGATCTATGAACTTGACATTTGGTGCTTATATTTATAGTTATTCCATCCATCGATGTATCAATGCGTTTCTGTTATCCGATCACGCCTATTTTTGGCAACTCGGTGAATGGTGTAATTATAATTATGTGTACCAAATTTCAACTTCCTAACTCAATTTTGTGGTAGATATTGGTTGTGGGCGTGGCTCATGACCCAATTTAAATAGCAATTTGCGTGCCGAACTAGAAGTATCTGCTTTAAATGCCTCCTTATCGGTGTTGCAAAAGGAATGACAAACTTAGTATATGTGTGAAGGAAATAATTATCACAAATCACGTATTAAAATAATCACGTTAACAAATAAAAATGCCTTATTTCAGTTAGGCTAAATCTTGGATTCTAACACTTTTTTGCGTGAATCCTTATTGTGTTTGTAAGACTTTTATGAATTGTGAGCATGTTGATGATCAATTTATTTTAAATAGTTACCTAGCGATATGGACTAAGAATGTATATATCAAATATTAGTTTAATATTTCAATTTTTGGTACCATGGGCGTTTTAAAGTAGACACACGGACATCGCTACATTGACTGATTTTGATGCTAATGAAAAATCGTGTGCGGTCCGTTTTCGATGATGCAAAACGACTACTTAGATCAACCATCTGTAATGCAGCATGTATAAATACAATTTCACCAATATTATAGATTTATTCAAGACATCACTTTCGAGGAACTATAGCAAATTCCTAGATATTTGTCGTGTTCACCATATTTAAATTTATGAAATCAAACATGGGAACTTGCAATGCTTTGTTCTTATTACTTTATTCTTATAGTTACAATATACTAAACTGTACAATAGAATTTTAAATTTGTTGGTTTAACATAAAAAAGTAGAATAGACTTAAAATGAGTGATATATGTGCACAAAATAATATAGTAACAGTTTAATCTAACAAAACGTATTTAAATGGAATTGTTACTTCAAAACGCTTCAGGGATCTTGATATTTTACAATTTGGCGAAAAAATGGTAGAGTAGTCAATCGGAACTGCAAACGGCCATGGCTTCGTCCTTTTCTTCCAATAATTCATTGGCCGTAATGTCCATTTTTGATTTAGCAAATTCGTCAATAACAAGACCTTTTACAATTTTCCATTGTTTATTATGAATTTCCACGGGAAATGAATAAATTACATCTTTTGGAGTATTGTAACTACCGTCAGATATAACTCCCATGGACACAAAAGTGCCAGAAATGGTACCGTGCCACCAATCGTGCATATGATCACAAGCTGCCTTTGCCGCGGACATCGCAGAGGACATTTTACGTGCACTTATTACAGCTGCACCCCGTTTCTGTACAATGTCTATAAAATCACTCTTTAAAAATTTCTCGTTATTTATCGCTTTAGTCACAGGTTTCTCTACACCACAGATGGTCACTGTCGCATGGCTAGCGTCTGGGAATTGAGTTGACGAATGATTGCCCCAAATTATCACATTTTTCACGTCGTTTACTGGCACATCGATTTTAGCGGCGATTTGAGCCAAAGCCCGATTTTGATCTAGACGGGTCATGGCGGTAAAGTTTTCACGTGGAATTGATGATGCATAATGAGCACATACTAGGGCATTAGTATTGGCTGGGTTTCCTACAACCAAAACTTTAACATCCTTTCGTGCAAACTCATTTAAAGCTTGTCCCTGAACTTTAAATATTTTGACGTTAGCCGACAATAAATCTTTTCTCTCCATACCCTCCCTGCGTGGCATTGCACCCACCAAAAATGCAGCGGATACATCTTTGAAAGCAATAGCGGGTTCTGTCGTAGGAATAATTTGGCGTAGTAAAGGTAGAGCACAATCTCTTAACTCCATTACAACACCCTCTAAAACACTAACCATTGGAGGGATGTCCAAAAGGTGTAAAATTAAAGGTTGATCACGGCCGAAGACTTCGCCACGTGAAATCATATAAAGCAATGAGTAAGCGATTTGGCCCGCCGCACCGGTTACAACGACACGAATTGGTTCAACCTATAAAAAATTGAACATTTAATATTTACACGAATATAACATATTTATATATTAATCGAAAAATTCAACGCATTAACGTGTCCGTTGTAAACAAAGTCGTTAACACGTATATATTTTTAAATTCTTCATGCATTCTATGTCATCGTAATATATTAATTTGTACCCATATATTTTTATACACTCTCTAAAGGTTATATAAAGGTAAGGTACATTAGAACAATGGTTGTTCGAATTTTTTACCATGAAGGCACTTTTATAATTAACGCAAAGTACAAAGGGCATTTTGATACAAGAAAACTCTTCCGTATAAACTAAGGTCATTTGAAAGTTATTTGTATTCTCAAAGCAAATACGCACAATTAAAAATATTTGGAACAACTTATTTTTTTTTCCAACAAAATTAAAGTAGAGTACAAATAACTTTATAATAAATCAAAGTTTACCATTTTCAGTTAATCAAAAATATTGTACTGATATAATAAAAAAACTCTGAAAACTTCTGCACAACTACCACAATTGCGAAATTTACTCTAATGGTATAAATACATTATAAAATTACGTATTAAAAAATCAGGGCGCAGCATTAATTAATATATAACAAACTGGAATGGAGCAGAATTTTATGTGTCTATGAATCCATTTATAAATTATACTATTATAAACAAGTGAAAATGTAGTGTCCATTTAACGGTACCATTTAATACTCGTGGTGTAGTTCAAAATTATGATACAAATACAAATAGTTGTTTTATCAGCAATGCTAGAGTATGATAGCTCGTGCGTTGCTTCCGTCACAATTCTTTGCTTTTGATAAGCAGCGCTATGCATATGCATGTGAGTACCTTTATTTGAATTCAAAATTTGACTTTAGCTATCTGACGCTAGTATAAGCGCGAGTTAATGTCATATAACTTTATAACGATATAGCGTATCGATATAAGGAAGTTCTAGAAATAGTTCGATCGGGGCAAAATTTGACAGGATCTATTATTCAAATAATTAACTATTCTTCCAAATTATTACAAAAAAAAAAAATTATAATAACGAATTTTCGCCATATAGACCTTATATGGCGAGGGGTTCTAAAAATAGTCCGCCTTGGTCTTTTTTAAAATTTCTAAAAAAAATTCCACCTTGAGCTTGCACATAAATTTACATGAACAGTCAAGAGACATAATTAAATCATTCTTTTAGGAGTTGCAAATATCCGCACAAAGGGTATATTCATACCATTTGCCACAAGTGAATATATATTATAATTTAAATTTATATAATTAATATACATACATATCAAGTTTGTGCGGATATTTGTAACTCCTAAACGATAAATGCCACATCCACCTTCAATTATACCGATCGATTCAGAATCAAAATCTGCATCGTTTTAACCATATCTGTCTGTCTGTCCATGTATATTTGTGGCCGCATTTTTTGAGATATTTCGAAGAAATTTGGTACAACGACATATATTGGCTCAAAGGGGAACCCTATTGAAAATAAATAGGATCGAACCATTTTTAGAACCCCTCCCCATATGATTTTTTTTTTATTTCATAAACAAAAAATTAAATAAAAATTCTGACAATTATCATTTTGAAATTTTTGAAAACACAAATATAGAAAAATAAAATTTTCCATTTTTCAAAGAAAAAAATTAAATTGAATAATATATTAAGTGGTGTAGGGCATTGGATGGTCGGGCTTGATCGACTATAATATTTCGACTTGTTTTATAAAGTATATTTTCGATGGGACACAAATGTCCCTTTGGTCCCTAAGGTTGTGAAGAAAAATATTCTCTTGTACTTAACTCAACCAAACCTTTTAACCTTAATGGCGCACCTTTCAACTTTTTACTTTACCCATCTTCATTATGCGCATATGTATACACTGACTCTATCCAATAATTATTATGAATGTCATTTTGCTTTATCTTCTTAATTTTGATCTCTGCGGTACACGGTAGATTTTGAAATACATCTGGTAATTGAATACCATCCGCAACAGAATTGCAAAATGCCGCCTTATAAAGACTTATTTTCTAAATGGACCTTATATGTGGACAGATTCTAAAACTGACACAATTCGGTACATTTTTCTCGGATGACCAACACATGTCCTTAAATAAAATTTCATCAAAGTATCTCAAAAAATGTGACCTTTACCTTGTACACAAATATACAGGCAGGCATGGTTAAATCGATTCAGAAAGTAATTCTTAGTCGATCATTAAAGTAAAGTGTGGCTTTCTTTAGCCGTTTAGGAGTTACAAATACGTAGTAACGCATTGGTTCTTCATTATTATTGATTAGTTTTGTCGGCAAAGCGTTAAGTACCAGTCCATAACTTCTCACTCTTTTAAGTCTCTTCTTCTTCGGTTGTTTATATCTATTGACTCGTTATGGCATTCCTACAATAGGAATCTGTAACTGAGGCGAACTCCTCAAATGGAATAATGGTACATCATCATTAGCCAGGTATTCTTTTTTGCAAATTATTGGTCTCAGTCGGTTCATGTATGTAGCCATATGTAGTTCCTACTTCCCCTTCTAGTTTTTTTAATGTGTTCACAAATCTCTGCTTGTCTGTTTGAATTGGGATGGAAACGAAACGTTCTGGTGCATATGATACCGCGTTGTTGACACCAGCTATCAAACTACTGCGACCAAAATTGAGTACCTGTTGCGGGGTAATGGTTGGAAAGAATCTCGTCGTTTGAGTCTCGTAAATTGCTGGGTATTTATGCTTTATCTCCTCTTATGACCGCGCACAACTGATCCATAAAACACTGAAATACTGTGAACACTCCTTCTGGTGTTGGTAAATACGCATGTACACATCGCCACATATACGAATTTTCCATATCTTTTGCTTACAACAATGAGTGCTACCTATTTTGAAGTATCAACCGATGTTATTATTCCATCGATTTGTAGATCATTTAATTCCATTGTCACTTGCAACGTGTTATATGGTGAAAATTTGTAGTTCCACGATGTTCTCCCATTCGTCAAGTGATTTGATGGAAATGTCTACAACCATATCTATTTGAAGTTTTACGTTGGTTCCGTTTATGTGAAGTTGTACGTTATTCCTCATTTGAGTTGTTTAATTGTATACACTGTCTTTGTTAAAAATTTGATATATTTCTTCTTTTCTTTAAAGATATCGGTTTTTTAAGGATCGCGTGCTTGTGCACTGATACAATAGGAATCTTTATGTCCAGTTTGTTGGCGCATTTGCTGCATTTATATTTGGCGCAAGAATAAAAACATACATAGGTCAAATTGTCACATATATATGTAACCAATATATTTTTATTTGCTTTGTTTTCTCTGCATTGTCACTGCCCTTTGTGGCTGCTTAGTTAACTTGGTAAAACTTTTATATTCACGAATTTCTGCCTCTTAAGGTGGTACCTCATTTCTCCTTATTAACTTTGCAACTTTTGTAGATAAGCCATTTAAAATGATTAATTTATAGGTCACTTAATTTTAACAATTCGCATTGTAGGTTTAGTGTAGTCCTTGAAATCTTTAGTCTACTTTGGCGAACTGCAAACATTTGTATTGTTGCCGTCGACTCTCATTTTCAGACCATCCATTTGAATTAAGAAACTGTTAAATGAAATTTAAATAGCGTTAAGGCCTAGCCTATAAAATATAGAAAGCAAAAAATGCGGTTTTAGTTGCACAATATAAATTTATTCCTTTGCTTGTTACATAAAAGGACCCGCATCTCTTATCATCCACAAAGTCATTTTTTGATTATATGTGTAAAAATACTAGTTGAAAGAACAATTAAAGCGTTATGTTATGTTTTTCATCATAACAGTATATGTACTAAGAATAATATGACAAAATAATATGCAAGAGCGCCTCCTTCGTAAACGTATTTATAGTTGAAATGAATAAGCATGGACGAAATCAATTAGTTTAATTTGAAGAAAAGCGAACACCGATTTAATTGAAGGTGATTTGAAAGTGACATTCCAAGACTACTTCTTTAAATGTGGTGCTCAAAGATTTTACAATACAATGAATCGCAAATTGATTTGATTACTTGAAATTCAAAAGCAATAAAATAATTCATTTTCACTAAGAACGAAATCAATGTTAAACAAATTCAAAATTCGAAATGAGAAGGGTACAGGGTCGCTGAAGCAATAGTGTAACTTCTATTCCGCTTATTGATTGAATTGATAAATTAAAAAAAAATGCGTGAGCAATTTAATTTAAATGGAAACCCTTCTCTTTCGTTGCAGTCAAAAGGCGTTCTTTCATTATTTCCTCCGTATGATAATCGGGCAATTTTAGATAATGAACGCATGTATTGACAGATGGGTAGCTTCCATCACCAGCATCAACTTTGCGCACTATAGTTAGGCGGGGATGGAGATTAGCCAGTCCGCCCGGTGGAAGGCTACTACAACCAGTAGTAAACTGAAGGAATGCTTTACGTTCTGGACCTGTCATGCTCATCAGTACATTAACAAACCGTAAAAAGCCAGGACTATGTGGGCAAGACAATATAAATAGACAGATAATAACAATTAATGTTTGATTTGATGTTTACTCACCTGTCTTTGGAGTAACCTAACTTGGGCTCGGTGTAATTTATGAGATCCTCACGTGTCCAATTTGGATGCTGCTCACCGCAAATCATCATGCGTGCTTCTGCTGGAGTGAAAGCTGCCAATTTCTTTAAAGGAAATACCTCGCAGAAGCCATCATGAAATGCGTTCAATTGCTTAGCTATCCCATCTTGCAAGTAAAAATTAATTATGGCTTCACAATATTCTTCCAGATTGCTAAGAGTCACGTCTACATTTGCACCATTGGGCACCAACTCTGCGTGAGCGTATCCATAAATGGTCGAACTTGGCAAATATGTGAACGTTAGGGCCAGATCTTCTAGTGTAAATTCGTAGTCATCGTCGCTTAATTTTAGTGTCAGTTTAGAGATTTCTTCCTTGCGTTGTTCGGCCCTCAGAGTTGAATCAGTTTCAATAGCCTGCTTACGTGATAAGAGGTCTTGCAATTCCTTTATAAACTTATAACGTATTGGATCGATTTCTGCTAGATTTTCACAGGACAATATACCCTGGTACCATTTGGATTCTGAGCGACCCAACAATTTTAAGCACGTATCTGCTAATTCTGAGTCTTCAGACATAACCGAAGCCATCGTATCATCTTCTAAGCCAGTGGTTGGTCTCCGCAATGAATATCCCGAAGGTAAAATCGCTTTATTGTGACACAACAGGCGAAGGAATGAGTTAGATAGTGGCAAATCTACCAGTCGCATGTCTTGCAAAACTTTTGCAATGAATACACCTAAAAACCAGAAATATTTGGAGGCCCTCTCACATGCTTCGGAATCTTGGGGTAGGGGAGCAGGGAAAAGCCCACATTCACGGCGATTAACATAGTAACCAGCCGGCTTGGAATCATCTTTGATTGAGGTGTCCAAATATTCACTGCCACTTTCTATATTTTTATGTATTTCATCCTCAAGGTCATCACACAACCACATGCATAAGTCCGAACGTTGCAATTCAGCTGCTACCTACAGTACAAAAAAAATTGTAATTAATTTCCCATTTATTCTGGGTGGGGGTGAACCCTTTTAAAACGAACCAATCGGGACAAACACTCAAAAATATAATACGATGGACTAAAAAATCTTACTCTTTATACCCTTCCATTGTTACGCAATAAGTATAAATTAGGGCAAAGTTCAAAATGTAATAGCATCAAGTAAACACGAATCTGGCTTAGGCCAAATTGAGTAAGCAAGTAAAACAATTAAATTTGGTCTAGGCCAAATCTTAAATACTGGCCACATCTACAATAATGGGTGTGTCAGGTATGGTTACGCCCTCTAATAGTGCTGTATTATCTTTATCTTTATCTTTATTTAATATATTAAAGATCCTTCACAACAAGATTTACATATTTTAGTTACAGTGCAGGATATATTATTATAACACTTAACAATGTGTAGTAGATAATAAATTATGTGTCAGTTTGATAGTCTGATATTACCTTCTAAATGGAAATAAATTATCCAACCAAACGGTGCATACTTGACCTAAATCGGATCATTCTAACTATGGTAATTAAAGCCTTCAATTTCATGCAAAAAAGATGGATTTCTTTTTAATACACCTAATATTTCTAAGTAGTTTTGTGCAATTGATTCATAATAAGTGCCCTTGAGTTGCATTTTTACTAAAGTTTTTTTCAAGCGTTGGTCATGTAGATTTAGCGATTTTGAAATTGAATTTCGATCGGTTGACCTTACACAGATAGGAGCGAAAGAAAAGATAAAACATAAGTGATCCGAGTGGTTAAGCAACATAGATATTTTATATTAGTTAGGTAATCTGCCGTAATCTACTGTAATTTTAACTTGGTGATACCGTAATTTTGACTGAAAGTGTTGGAGGCACTATAAGTACATATTATAAGTGGTGTATAAAAGCACCTAGAACTTAAATAAATAATAGTTTGAACTTCAGTAAAATTCAGTCAACTTTTTTAAAGGAACAGTTAAACTTACCAACGCGTAGAATTCCAAAGTTGGACCCAAACCAGTGCCCTCTTCGCCAAGAAATTCAACTTCCAAAACCGATTTACGCTTGCTGTGCAACTTCATGACTTGCAGAGCCCACTCTAACAAGTTTCCAGAACGTGGCACTTTAACACGTTCGTGTTTAAGGCGACCAACACGAAACTCATGTTGATCATCTCGACGGGGACTCAATCCTGGCATTCGTTGCCGTTCTAAGGTAACGTCTCTTTGTGATTGCAGGCAAACTATACTGCGCGAAGCTCCAAACGCTGTACAATTAAAATACAACTGACGCGTTTCGAATGGGAATAAGAATGAACAGGATTGATTGAGTTCCTCGCACCAGTTTGGTAGTGAGCTGCTTGATAGTACAAGCGGATCTTGTAGTTGTTGCTGTAACTTATTGGTAATTTTTTTGCTCATAAATAATTCTGAGGGTACATAATTATTACTGTTTACTGTGGACACATCAAGTGAATTCATGTCATAGTAAACGTTTTGGTTAAGTGTATTCAGTTGATTTAGCAATTGCAATACATCATCTACTGTACAACTGACATTTTCAGATGTAATGAAATCCCCACGCATTGGCGAATTTGGTGACAATGTAGAGGCACCACTTTTCAAAGAAATGACGGGCGTATTGGGTCCATCGTCAGATTCCGGAGAGTTCTGCGTTTGTTTAGGTTGATACTCGCGGTACACAATAGTGTAGGTGGGCTCCCACACTTTGCGAAATTTGTCACTTTTATTTAGGTGAGAAGACTGTAGTAATTCTTGTACTGCTCGGAAAATAGTCCATTCACTATTTGTTAATTCAATTTCTACATCGGGAACTCCACCCATACTGGGACCCCTTAAGGCTAAAGCTAATAGGGGTTGTTGAAGTATCTCCTGCTCATTGCTCACTGCTTCCGAAGAAGTGCCCGGTGCGGGTATCTCTAAATCAGAAGTTTGGTTTACATTAGTGCGGCCGGGTCTGGGATCAAAAGCCGGTATAAGAGCAGAAAACTGTCGCTTTAGTACAAATTCGTCATCCCACGATTTACGTTTCGTAACACCAGCTAAACGATTCTCCAAGGTTTCATCATCCATAAAAGTTAGCAAATTTCGGGAAACCATCACTTGCAATAAGGTATTGCCAACTTCTTCATACTCATCTTCATTCTCCTCATCATCATTGTCCTCATCTATGTCATCATCATCGTCCATATCACCCAGGAGAGCTGGTGCTCTACAACTTTCTAAAAAGTCCTCCAGTGATACCTGCTCACTATCACTAGACGTTGAAGTCAGACTCATTGTAAGAGCTGGGTTAATTGAAGTCTGAGTTTGCCGAGTATTAGAAGTATTACTTGCACTATTGCTAATATTTGTGCTAGTAGAATTGGACGCATTATTGGAAGCTAAACTGGGATAGCTTTGGGCCGTACTCAAAAGGCCAGAATGGAAATTCGAGGATAGTGCCAATTTGACCAAGCTTGTAACAGAGTTGGGGCCTCTGGGAAAAAAGGAAGTGGACGCCATTGAATTTTGATTGTTACGTTCGTTAGAAGTCGGAATAGCGGCATTATTGGTTGCTTGATTGTTTTGCAAATTGGTACATTGTGAAGTTCGACGTCTAGCCATGGCTGCAAACGTTTCAAGCAATCCAGTGTGACTCGATGTTTCTGACTGTGATTGCGTTTCCGATGCCGACGTTGTGGTCAAATTAGGTACACTAACGCTCATTTGATTCGAAACTGAAACTACTTCGGCAGTTGGCGCATCCTGCGATATCGACTGGACATCTGCGGTTACATCAACACCTTCCTTTAATTGAAGACTTTCCGAATGACTGGCAACATTCAATACAGAATCATTACTGGTACATGGTTTATTCTGTACAACTACACCAACATTATTTGTTGCAATTTTACCACTGGAATTTGTACTTGCGTTATTTTCTTCATTTGTTTTTGCATTATTAGATGATTTTAGGTTATCATGCGTCAATAAATTTGCGGCTGGAAGAGATAAGATATCAGACGATAATATATTATTGGTGTTGTTGCGTAACATATCGACTCCTTCGCGCATTTTATCAATCATTTCGAGAGCTTCACTGGAAAACTGTGATACGCACTGGCTCGCTACACCGGACCGGATGTTGACAAGTAATCCTTTACTAATGCCGCAACCCGCCGAATTGTGAGCATTCATTTTATTATTGACTTCACAAGAAGATGTTGATGAGGAGCTTGAGGGGATTCCAGCAGGTGCCAAGTTGTTGCTGACACTGCTATATGTAGAAGTTACGTTGTTTTTGTTGCTATTATTCGAAAATATTTCACAATCTTCGGTGGAATTATTATCGTTTAGAGCCAAATTTTCAGTAATGGTAGCCAAATCTGATACTATATTAACATTAATAGCTTGCATTGAGTTGTTAATAGTTGATAAGTCTGAAATATTATCGCGCTCACGTAAAAGTGTAGAAGCATTTCCAGATACCCCCACACCGTGTCCAGTGGTAGCCCCTTTAGTAATTAATCCTATCTGATGCTCATCCACACCGATCCCACCAATAACTCTTCCACTAGCAAGCATTTGCGATTTGGCTGATGAAAAAACATCTTCCGTGATAGCTTCTACAGTTTGCTTCCAAGCCAAGTTGTCGGCTGAAGCTGCTTGGTCGGAAGGACAATCAGAATTGTGATTAATTTCAGTAGCTTCGGGTAGAGAAGGTGTTGAACTAGATTTTCGCGAATTTAAAGAGATTCCTTTATCCAATTTCTTGCTATTATTTGTCGATGCAATAGACGAGCCCCCTTCAAACATAATAAGGTTTTCACTGTTAGCCAACTTCAGGTCATACTTTCCTTCTGCGCCCATTCTGTAGGAATTTCGAACACCATGGTCCCATTTAACGTCAATCCAGCCATTGTGTATTTCACCAGTAACAGTTCCTTCACAGTAACCATCCTGATCATCCCAACGCCAATCTACACCGCGAACTACGCGAGCTCCAGTAGTTATATGTTTCAATTGAGCTCGGATTAGCCGACGTTCACGACGTATTTTTGCTTCTGCCTCTTTTGCACCCTTGCCAATGTCCTCACAAACACTAACCACGCGGCCGTAAATTTCGAAACCACTCAAACTTAGATAGTGCGTCTGCCCGGAAGCATTTCGCCCATTTTGTTGGATTCGAATATGACGAAAACCCTGATTCTCATCAGATGCACAAACAATTGGCCATGTGGAAGTACTGCCTGGCTCTACAAGACTTTTGTCATCGGTATGAGTTACCAAGGTGACCCAATTTATGCCATCCTTGGATCCTTGAAACATCCAGTTACGCAAAGCAGATCTTCCATAACCACGAGCATGACGCAATGTGTATGCATTAGGTATTATGAATAAGCCGAGATCAATAGCAAACCAGGCTTTTTTATTGTCTTTTGTGTGACAGTTGACAGAGATGCTGTCACGTGATAGTATGTCTTCCAATTTACCATAAGGTAAACTTTTTCCCTCGGAACTTGTTACTTGTACCAAACCATACTGAGCTGGATTAACCCACTCACATGTCTTTCCATTAGAGCCAATATAGTATATAAGACCTTCTTCATCAAAATCGTAATGATGTTTAAAAACCATACCCTGCCTGTGTTCTCGTAATTTTTTTAAGTATAAGAAAGAACATCGATCCATATCGTACCATTGCTTAGCCACCATTTTCAATAAGTATTTAGCCAATTGACCGACCGTTGCAAGAGGTTCCATTTTTAAAGTACGTCCTGTACGATCGAAAAGTGTTGTCTCACAAACAGCACGTTCTAAACGAAAACGTAACCGTTTGGTGAGTATTTGCAGGCCATATCCTGATCCAGGTGCATCGTATAAGTACACTGGCAACTTTTCGGTACTCTCCAAAACTGCCACCAGTTTTTGAACCAATATAGACGCCACATTGTTATGTCCTTTAGAATTAGAGTCTTTGCGTTCCAAGATACATTGTTTGAAAATAGTCGTTCTTTGCTTTTGCAGTTTATTTATTTTACTAACGGACAAACCACTGTCCCAATAATTCTTTGACAGTAAGGCTACAAGAGCTTGCACCAAGCCGGAAGAATGCATTTCGTACGCACTTACTACACCATCGTCTTGTAGCAATTGAGCCAAATCGTTCAGAGCTTCATACAATTTGTCTTGCCATTTTACGTGACCTTGCATTCGTTGTTCCTCTAAAGCAATTTCAATTTTCTTCACAATGCCTGTTAATCGAGCCACAGCTCCGCGCGGAATCGCTTGTGCCGCCTTAAAATATTTGTTGTAAATATCACGAGCCATATTTTTTGCCTGCGTTTTTTGCATCTCCGTCTTAGTCCTTATCTTCTTTTTCTTAGTTATGGACCAACCAGTAGCAAAATCAGGACCTAAGGACATTTCGGCTGTAAATGTATGTTTCGTACCACGATTGCTTTCAAATATAAATCCTGGCAAATCATCTTGAAGTATGGTGACCTGGTGACCTTCAGTATTATGTATTTGCAATTGACTGGCTTTTTGAGACTGGAGAACCCAGTTTCCTACCACTAGGCGTAAAACACTGACAGTAGGTAGAATTGGTTGTGACGGCATGCCCGGGCGTACAGTAGAACGTGCGCGCAATAATTTTTCTAAAAACTCTCCACGATTTTCTGAAAAGAAACAAATTCATTCACCGATCAGTCCTATTTTATGCATGTTTTTCTAAAGCAAGCACGAATTTGACTTCCATGCATATTACATAGGAAACTTACCGGAACTGTCATTGCCATTTTCAGGACTGCCACTGGAGTACATTGTTGCTAACTTCCCATCAAGTATAAAGCGGAACCACCCATTTGACCCATTCGATAGTTCCAATGCAGCTGAATCAGACCAAACATATAAGCAATCGCGGCCACGACAAATACTCCATTCATGCCAATGATATGCTTTCCCTTGAAGAATCTCTTTAGCATCCTCCAAAGTGTCTTCTATTTTCAATTCAAAAGCAATGAAAAACAAATAAAAATCTAGGATACCCACAATCATTACCATGCGTTATGTTTTTTGTTGCGCTCCGCATGTTACAAACGTTTGCACAAACCATTATATCCACATGTATAACAAGTAATTATATTATAATCGGTTCGACCCGACCACTTGGAACCCTACACCACTTGGTTTCACAATGTATGCCATAATAATTGAGTTGTGTCAGAAAGCTTATTTTAGAATGTGATGTTACATGGGGAGGGGTCCAGAAAATGGACCAATTAGGCCTATTTTCATTAGTGACCGTCCTTGGCACAAAAACATCCATGTGCCACGTTTCATCAAAAAATATCAAAAGCAACAAGTACATCGCTTACAAGAAATACATAGCCGGACAGACGGGCATGGTTAAACCGGTACAATCAAAGGTGGGTGCGGTATTTACCGTTTAGGTGTTATAAACTTCCGCACAAATACAATGACTTTCGGGTGCAGGGTGTAAAAAATAAAATAGCACATCTATATATTAGAAAAGACTGAAGAATACACACCTGCTTGCTGATGCGCAACAGCTTTAGCCGTAATACTTGGCTCATCACTTGAATTTTTTATTGTGCTAGTTATTTGAGTCATTTCCATTTCCCCGTGAGGATCCGTCAAAGCCTGAACTTTGGAAAAAACCCCCAATCTAGCAAAGTGATCAAGAAATTCATCCTGAGTTTTACTCATAAGTTCTTCGATTATAGTGAGCACGACTATATGACCATCGTCGTCGTCCTGTAAATATGTACAAGATTAAGCGATGTACGTAAATTTGTGTTGCGTTTGCAGTTGACTGCAAACATTAGATTATATGTATTGCAGTTTTTTACATGATACTGCATCGAAGTTTTAAATATTATACTTACGGGTATATTACGCGTATACCCACCTCATTGTCTAAAACACTAGCCACTACTTCAACTAGCAAGGTGCCAACATTTGCTGCCGACATAATGATAGGAGCTGTTGATGAGACAGGAATAGGAATATGCAGAGGATCGCATAATTCCTTTAATAAACTCGGTTGCGCGTACTGAACCATTTTTTTTATAAGACCCAAACTAGCGCGTCGAACACTGCTTAACATTGTGCCTTGAAATGTGCGGCAAAACATGGGTAAAAATAATTTTAAATATATAGGAGCCATTTCTGGATCTCCGCGTGGTTCCTTGGTGGCGTTGTCATCGTTTGTTTCTTTTGTACCAAGGGAATTGCCGGCTGCTATCCACTCACCAGGTGATTGTAGGATGGCGGCAACCTCCCGATGCCCATTGTCAGAGCGTTCACGTGCTTTATCCAAAGGTGTTTTGCCATCTTCATCGCGCAAGTCTGGATATGCGCCATATTTGAGAAGCACTTTTGCTATTCCTGGCCGACCAAAGCAGGCCGCATAATGCAGCGATGAACTGCGTTGACCTTTATTGACGTCTGCGCCTTTTTCACAGAGGTATTCAACCATTTCCAAAGTGCCGAAGGCCGATGCCCAATTAAGAAGGGTTTGCCCTACATCATCCATACAATTGACGTCAATACCACCAGATTCGATAGCCTCTTGAAGTGCTTCTGTGTCTTTCGAGCGTATACAATCTATTAGTTGCCTATGAGTGCGTTCTACATTAGAGTCATTTCGGCGTGCCCGCGAACTCAGATGACCTTGGGGGCCCGCAGAACTTACGCGATTTAAAGCTTGTCGTCCCTCAAATAAAAGGAGAAGTAGCAAATCTGCTAAGCGCATACAATCTAAAGTGCACCGTTCGTCACCTTTTAGCGCCCGTTCTATAGCCTCTGGTAATTGAGAGCGCAACACATTATGTGTAATACATTGTGAGCCACGACATAATGTAGACAATAGTGATATTGTTGTTGATATTGATTGTGAGGAACGGCTCGATTCATTGATTTGGTTTTTCTGTACGGGTATGGAAATGGAAGTATCATTTTGGGTACCTGTCGATGTCGAAGGACCACTCGTATTGGGAGTAAGATTTCCTGCCGTCGATCCCAACATTGGCCCTGCTGCATTACTCAAACGTTTCAACAATTCATTAACTAAACCCCACTCGGCAAGGGGAGCTGGATCCACCCACTTACGCGTAAAGCGATCAGCTACAGAAGCAAAACATTTCAGAGCACCATCAGCCACCATTGGATCTTCATGTTGAAGCAAAGTACTAAGACTCTCTACACAATTTGGTATATATGGGGTATTTGGTTCCACCTTACTACAAAGACGCGACACTACTGCCATTGCGGAGTGTAGCGTGTCCTTATGTACTTGAGAACCACAATCCCGAATAAATGTTAGAACAGAATTTAAGCCTCCACCTTCAAAAACAGCACCAGCCTCGCGGGTACAAACTAATTCCAAAACTTTAATACATTGTTCGGCCAAATCACGAGATGTTCTCGAGGATAAATCTGCCACTACCAGTCGATTACAAATAGCTTTAACAGCTCCATCTATGGCAACAATCCGTCGTGTGCATTCCGCCGATACGTCCAAATAGTACGTAATGGCACGAGCGGTGACTTCCAGAACATTTTCAGGTGCTACATCGTCGAGAAATATTTTACATAAAGCTGGCAGAAATGTACGCGGCGGACAACTGCAAATTTGAATAGGACAATTGTGCCGCGGGTGAAGGTAGACGTTAACTAATTTACTTTATAATTTAAACACAAATGTTACCTTTCAAAACACCGGTCTACATTATCCGACATCAAGAGGAGCATGCAGAGTTGCTCTAGTGCAATTAGCTGCATGTCCCTCTCGTCGCCCTGCCCCATTGAAAGCCATTCCAAAAGAGTCTCTGGATCAACGTCTCCCATCTGAAAAAAGAAAATGTTAAGGAAAATATGTATGTGTTACAAATAAATTTGAGAACCGTTGAGAATTTTGAAAAAAAAAAATTAAAAAAGTACTTTTGAACAGCATTTATTTGTCATCTTATAATGACAAATGAAAGTGTCGCACAAAATTAGTTGGAGTAATTTTGAGTTCTTAAGAAAGAGAACTATGTTTTACTAATATATAACATAGTACAAACCGTGAATAAACTAAATTTGGATTAGGCCAAGCGCAACGATGGATAGCCCTACCTATATTTAAAAAAAGGAACTGGCGTTTATATGTAGTGAGTTCCCGCGAAGGGCACTGAATTGGAGTTCAAAATTTCAGAATAACTCTCTGGAAATATGTTTTTTGTTTCTGCAGTACTTTTAAAAGCGTGGTTCCGTCCATTTAGTTGTAATCTCAAGGCTTGTACATAACCCAAAAATTTAAAAATATTTTTCGGGCACAAGAGGTCAATTATTTGGTTCAAAATCATTTATAAGGTGAATGAAGACTAAAAAGTAGGCGTGTTAAATTAAATGTAAATGAAATTTTTACAAATCTTGAGAAACAATTGGAAAATCTTTTGGTATATGTAATTAGTTTTGTACAGTTTTATATTGTTTGCGTGCGAAGCTACGATTGGCGCACTACTTATTAATATATAAAAAGCTAACTTTGTAGATGTGAAATAATTTTTTGTTGATAATGAATGCGTCAGTTAATCAACGTAGTATGTAGGACCTATAAACGGTTTTATAAAATTTTATCAACACAACATCTTGATTTTAAGACGGAGAATGTGTATTTAATATCAGCTTGATATATAAAGCTATTTAAAGTGATTGAATTTATAGCAACTCTGCTTGTGTTTATATGTACTTGAATTTCACGCAAAAAACGCTTAATTTGACGAATTTATATTAATTTAAAAAAACGACTCTAGTCCTATATTCTTTAAGATGCAAACTTTCTTAATATACGTCATACCCAAACGATATGAAAATAATATAACAATAAAATATTCACAATGTTGAAATACTTTTGAACAAGAAAATTTTGAAATTTTGAAATTTTTGTTTAGGTTTATCGATGTCACAATTTGATATTCTGTATGTGCCTTTGTAAATAATTTCGAATAAAAAAAAAAGGTAAAAAGTTTATTTCATATTCTTTTTCATGGCACACTGCATATATACATAAAAACTTAACCTTGATTTTTGCTTAAAGGCTTTGTAATATGAGCAGTCCAATATAATGAAGTTTCATGTTGCATCATTATTAAACTATTTATTGTACCACATATTTTATACTTATACGATTGCGTATTTTATATATAATATGGTATAACAAAATGCAAATGGCAGACTTTAAAGAATTTCCGAATGGATTCCCGAACGGTTTAGAAAGTGGACGAAAAATCTGCGCAACTATAATTTCCTTATGTATTAAAAATTTTGCAATATTATTTACTTACCAATTTATATTTATATCATTTTTTGCGTGTTGCGAAAAAAAATTACATTAGTAGATTACTCCAAACGCGATATTCTAAAAATATGTATATTTTTGTTAGGTGAACTATGATTTTTAAAAACAAATTATTATACCCCCAATCCTCAGTTTAAATAGAAATTTATGCTAGTACGATATGTTTTTAGTATAAATTCTTAAATTTATATTATATTCCTCGCTCTATATTTAATTGAAGAAAATTCACTGTGAAATATTCAAGGCGAAAAATATAACTAAACGTTCCACAATTTACAGCCAAGGCAGAGTTGTAAAATATACTTATAACCAGAGATTTCAATGTATAATTTCTTTTCTAAGATAAATCTGAATGTACATGTTAGAGCTAAAACACGTACTTTACATAGCTTCAGGATACCCTATGTGTAGCATATGTCTATAACCCCATTGCTGCAGTAATGAGCGTATAATTGTACGACTTGCAACAAAATTAACAGTTATCCACCTTTTCGTATGAACGTAGCATTAATTAAATTATTAAAGCACCGTGCTCTATCGTATATAAATACAAACAATAAACTCTAATTTGACACAAAGCAGCGTATAAGTGTGAGTTCTTACCTTATATACAAGAAATAACAAACTTCATATAAAATAGTTTTTACTTTTACACATTAGGCCGGCGGGTCTAATCTAGATTATGCCTTCTCTGTATTAATACCATACATTGGAACTACTGATTTTCAGGTATTCACATTTTCTCAGCAAATTCATTACGGTAAAGAAACAGTGCAAAAAAGTTTTTTAAAGACGTTTAAAAAAAAGACATTTATTTTATAACATAATGAAAATGAAACTTATCGATCCAGTCGTGCGGAGCTTTAAAGTTGCGAAAATATTCCGGGAAAACACGGATAAAATAAACGCAATCGACTTTTCTCCAAATGGGGAACATTTGATATCATGTAGTGAAGATGACCAAATAGTAATCTACGATTGTCAAAAAGGAACACAATCGCGTACTGTTAATTCGAAAAAATACGGCGTAGATCTAATTCATTTTACTCACGCCACCAATACTGCCATCCACAGCTCTACAAAAGTTGATGATACCATAAGATATCTGAGTTTACACGACAACAAATATTTACGCTATTTTCCTGGACACACCAAAAAAGTGATCTCTCTATGTATATCTCCGGTAGAAGACACCTTCCTGTCAGGATCTCTTGACAAAACGTTACGGTTGTGGGACTTGCGCTCCCCCAATTGTCAAGGCCTAATGCACTTGTCTGGTCGTCCTGTGGCGGCGTACGATCCAGAGGGATTAATATTTGCTGCCGGTGTTAATTCTGAAAGTATCAAACTATATGACTTGAGATCGTTCGATAAGGGCCCATTCGTTACATTTAAGTTAAACCAAGAAAAGGAATGCGACTGGACTGGTTTAAAGTTTTCTCGAGATGGAAAAACAATATTGATTAGCACAAACGGCTCTATAATACGTTTAGTGGATGCGTTCCATGGCACCCCGTTACAAACTTTTACTGGTTATCCCAACAACAAGGGCATACCCATAGAAGCGAGCTTCAGTCCAGATTCTCAATTTATATTTTCCGGGAGCACGGACGGCCGTGTTCATGTTTGGAATGCCGATACCGGCTATAAAGTTTGTGTTTTAAATGGTGATCACCCCGGACCAGTGCAGTGTGTGCAATTTAATCCGAAATATATGTTATTAGCATCTGCTTGCACAAACATGGTTTTCTGGTTGCCGGTTTCAGAAGAGGGTCTATAATTTTATGCTCTCAATATCACGTAAATTACGATAATTAAAAACTAGTTTTTAACAAGATTCTTTTGTACCAACGACACATACAATATATTTAAAGTCAACTCATTTTACAATGAGAACGACTGATTTAAAACGTTCACATCTTTAACTTCTGGAAGGCGGTCTGATTCATAATTTAGTATGACGGTTTGAGGAGCTAGGATCAGTGGCAGACATTCCCAGAAAAGTAAACTTTTAAATAGTGTAGCAGTGAAAACTGTAACGCAACGTGTACACGAATGTCAACCGACAATTAAGGAGCAACATGTACCTCTATTGTAGTGCTTTCAGTAAAATAAATCCACTGCTCCCACAGCTATAGCCGCAATGGACCTACGGCATGAAATTTTCGATGAGAATAATTTTGAAAAAATGCATTTTGCTTATCAACAGCCGAAATTCTGAAATTGCTGAAACTATATTTTAATAAGCAAATAATAAAAATAATAGTAATATATGGAAAATGTCATCATTACATGTATAATGAGAAAACCTATGTATAATGTTTCATCGTTGTGATCGATCTAATCGGTTCTTTTCGTAGTATCGTCTCATAAATTGTAGCAATTCTTTAAGATTTGTTCCTTGTTTGGCGCTAATACTTATAATAGGTTCATTAATTTTTTTTCCCAATGTAATAAGATTTTCTTTGGCCTCCTCTTTGTCAACCTTGTTTGCAACAACAATTCTTGGGTATTGCCATAGATTTTTATTAAATTGCCCAAGTTCAAAAAGTAAGTTCTCATAATGCTTCCACGGAGCCATACAGCTCGCGTCTAACAAAACAATTAAAACAAAACAACGTTTTACGTGTTGCAGAAATTGTAGTCCTAGGCCTTTGTTGCGGTGGGAGTCTGGTATAATGCCTGGTAAGTCTGCAACGGCTAATTGTGTATGATCTGCATATTGGACAACGCCAATGTGAGGATATAATGTGGTGAAAGCATACGGGGCAATCTTAGATCTGGCTCGAGTTAAAGCGTTTAAGAGCGTACTTTTTCCAGCATTTGGATATCCTATAATGCCTACGTCTGCTAAAGCTCTTAACTCTAATATGTAAGTTAGATCCTCTCCCATTTGGCCATATTCACAAATTTTAGGAGCATTTTCCTTATCGGTAGTAAAAAAGCGATTGCCTTTGCCACCAGACCCACCTCTAGCAGCCACAAACATAGTATTTTCCTTATGTAGATCTGCAACTATAAAACCTTTTTGTGTGCGGACAATGGTACCCATTGGAACTTTAATAATGTAATGCTTTGCACTTTTACCGTTACAATTTTTATTATAACCGGCTTGACCCTCATCCCCGTGTACAACACTTGAAATATGATTTAAATCGTTCACATCCCTTATTGCTTGCAATATAACATGACCCCCGTTACCACCATCACCTCCATCGGGTCCAGCTTTTTCATTACACCATAGTTGTAGAAACGATATTGAACCATCACCACCCTTCCCGCCAATTGTACGAATCACTTTCGAGTCGGAAAAGAATGGTGGCTAAAATAAAATTTGCGTGATTGTATGGTAGGTACGTTTATACATTTCTACATATTTACCGGAACATTAGATGATGACTTTGGTTTTTTAGGTCGTAGTGCATTCGAAACCTTTGACTTCAAATTGATGGGTGGCAAACAATGAAAAAACAAACAGCCTCGTTTTAAATATGAGTTAAAAAATATGTTATGGACGCTTATATTACAATGTACTAAATTAAGACATTTCAAAGACATTTTTAATATTAAGAGTACATAGATGACCCATGGATACGAAATTGAAATTACTCTTTTCACATGTGTTAATTGAGAGAATTGGAGAGGATATATGCTACAAAATGGGTAGAGATACTGCTTTTAATACTAATTTAGACATTATATTTACTCTTACGTTACGCTATGTTATGCATTAATGGAGCATTTGTTAAACTAATCATAATAACTGTAAAACTCGATGTTAATTTTGTTTTAAACTCAATGAGAATATAAATAAGTAAAAAGAACGTTTGCCAAATCTATAACTGTTCCAAATATTTAAAAAAAATAATAATAATAGAATAAAAAGGTCATTTTCAACATATATATGATCTAAAAAAATAATTTAAACAAACGTGCTCTTTTACAATAACTTTGAAAAAGTGTTAGTTTATTACTCGCTTAATTCGAAATAAACATGTTGTGGACCGACACACCCAATTGAGCTATCTCATTATATATAGAATATAATGAGAAATCTCATTGTTAATTAGTCACGCCCATTTTTTGTTAAAAAAGAAAAAATCCTTTAAATTAAAATAATATAAAATTTTAAGAAGGTACATGGACCGTTTGAATATCAAGGCACCTAGACTAATAGGAATTACTTGTCCAAATTTCACGTCCAAAAAAAATCATTGATAAAATTCGTTGATATTTTGCCGTACGTTATTTTAACCATATTTTATCTTAATTTGTTTGTACAAGTTAAATGCTCAAGTACACATTAATTTGCTAACATTTTATTTATATTATTTGTTGTTTGTACGTATGCAATATTTTTCATTACGTTCCAATTTGTTATCATTACCTGAGCGGTCATAAAAATATTCAGATATACAAAATATTCTCTATTTCAGATGTATAATTGTTTCAAAATATTCAGTATAATTATTGGTTATTAATGATTGAAATAGAGTCTCTTTGGAAAATTTAAAGAACTCACCAAATGTTTTCTAATAGAATGACGAATGGGAACGTTAACATATAACACGCTTGTCTTTTTTGAATATGCTATATGGCTTTAGTTTGTTGTTTCAATTCCGGAAAATTTATTTATTCATTGTTTGATTAGTATAAATAACACAAAGTCATGGTTTTACGAGAAGTTTACAAATATAGTGAAAAACAAATATTTAATAAAAAATCAAGGTGTTTAATAGCGCAGCACATTAAAATTTGATTTAATTGTCATTAATTGAGGTAAAGCTTCCTGTTTAAAAAAGTCGAAGTAATATTATATAAGGCTTTTGTGTGCTAAAAAAAAAAGAATTAGGTATTTGCTTCCTAATGGCTAACGAAGAGGAACTACCAAAAGAATTAGATAAATTAGCAATATCACCGCCATCTTTAAAAACAAAGGTTTGGAATGTCAATACAACAAATGCAATTGGCCCATTTTCTGTTGCTGATATAGATAAGTCCTATGGAGCTGCAAATCGTATTTTCCAAACTGCCTATCCAAACTCTCGCCCTTACAGTTGTCGCAAATGCAGTTTAAGGCGATGTTCAGAAAGTACTTTGAATGAATTAAGAACGATTAAGGTGAATACAAATAATTTACCGGAATTATCATATTCAGGGCGTAATATAACTGGTGGAACGTTAAAAAAAGCATTAAAGAAAACAGTACATAGACCCCTACACGGAAAGACGAATCGTCGGATTATTTTGCACGAACCAATACTTAAGACGCTGCAAACCTGCCTAAATACTCATGGTCGTTTTCATAGACGACTGGTGTCAGATTATAAATCGTTAGGACTTAATCGCGATTTTTATTTTGAAGGTGCTCCTGAATTTAAAAACTTTTGTAACTTTCGGGACTTAATCGTTGATTGCCATGGTCTATTAGAGGAGAATGTAGATTTTAGTGATCGACTAAACCAACTGCATCTGAATAATGGTAATATTAAAAAACTCTTTAACATTGAAACCTCGATACAAAAAAATAAACTAATGCGCAATAAAACAAATATTCCATTGTCGATTGAAAACATACATGTTTTACCAAATGTTGAAAATGAAGCAGACGAATCTCAAACCGCATCTTCAAGTAACATTCAGCAGCACCATTCTTCGAATGTGGAGCGTCTAGATAGTGCCCGTTCAATTACATCGTTTTCTCAATCGGTATCCTGGGGCTCAGCTAATGTTGGCGATGATATAACAATTAATGAGCTAGCAAGTTACTTTGATACATTTGTTCACATTCCTAAGAAAATGTCACCAATGGCTGAAATGATGTATATATAAACAAAACAAAAAAAAAAAAAACCACAAATTGTCGAAATCTTATCATGAATTTGCCTCGTATTCTAACAAATTATTAATTGTGTCACGCATAGATAGGCACAATAGGTATGCTATAATATGCAAACACGTACAATTTTATTGTAAATAATAGTTTGAAGCGTACGAGTATTAAAATATATTTTTGTGATGGGGTGTATGTTGAATATAATATTAAACATTTTGATTTTACCATAATGACATTTATAAAAAATAAATTTGTTTATAAATTGTTGAATGGAATTCTAAAACAACAATGGCCTCTATCTAATTATAGATTGCGAAGTGTATGAAAGATTGATCTTTAGATCTTTAGTAACCTTACTTCTCGATTTCAATAAGTCATCATTCTAAATCGACTTGAGCTCTACAGTTCGGCTGCTATAGTTTGGAGCCCAAATGTAATTCTTCTCTGTGGTCAAATTAATAACTTGGTTCATTTTAAAAATAGCGATATGATAAATTTCTATTGGGATGTTGTCCGTCCAACCACTCTTAAGTGTAGGTAATAAACTAAACTTCGTTTAGTTCAAGTCTTAAAAACGCTCTACATCTACATATGTATGTTCGAACCGTTCGTTATTTCGATTGGAAATTCCAGAATTTATGAAAAACTTGCAAGTTGCCATGTAATACCATAGAACTGTGAATGCTAACGTTTTTGAGATGTGGGCCAAATTTTGATCATAATTTTTTTAGCATTAGCTTGTGTGACGATACACGACTTCTTTGTTATTTTGATTTTCGCGTTTAAAATTCTCTAAAAATAACTTGTAACTTTTATTTAGGAAGGGCAGGGCTAAAAATTCATATTAATGGGATGATTCCACAAATTAGCGCATCAGATGACACCTGTACATTCCTGAGCTAGAAGGTCTCCCAGTTTTACATTGCAACGAATATGTATGCGTGGCAAGTTTATGATTAACTTTCATAAGTCATGCGCAATTCGTAACAAAGGACGAGTCACAACGTTTTATGATCATGTCTTCACGCGTAGGTGTAAATAAGTTTATAAATTCAGAGGGAGTCGCCATCACTGCTATAGAGTAACACAGGTCAGGCGAGTCCAAATTTTTTCATCTTGAGTTATTTAAGGGTTAGCGAATGAAGATGATGGGTAAGTTAAAAAAAAAGTAACGGTATTTTTATATTCAAATGGACTTGCTCCGCTTTCAAAAAAATTACGCATATCGTTCACGTAACGTTGGCCTTTGGCACATAAAATAAATCATTTTTCTTGGTGCCAAAGTTTTGGAATGCTAAGCCTGAATATGAATATGAGATCGGCTCTAATTTTTGTGCTAATACATCTCGCTTGGAAATGAGAATTTGGGCCACATTTCCAGGTACCGTATCTTAAAACTGTATAAAAAATCAAAGTGTTTAATAGCGCAGTACATTAAAATTTGATTTAATTGTCATCAATTGAGGTAGAGCTTCCTGTTTAAAAAAGTTGAAGTTATATTATATAAGTCTTTTGTGTGCTAAAAAAAAAAGAATTCTTAGGTATTTGCTTCCTAATGGCTAACGAAGAGGAACTACCAAGAGAATTAGAAAAATTAGCAATATCACCCCCATCTTTAAAAACAAAGGTTTGGAATGTCAATACAACAAATGCAATTGGCCCATTTTCTGATGCTGATATAGATGAGTCCTATGGTGCTGTAAATCGTATTTTTCAAACTGTCTATCCAAACTCTCGGCCTTACAGCCGCAAATGTCGTTTAAGGCGGCATTCAGAAAGTACTTTGGATGAATTAAGAACGATTAAGGTGAATACAAGTAATTTACCGAAATCATCATATTCAGGGCGTAATATAGCTGGTGGAACGTTAAAACAAGCATTAAAGAAAACAGTACATAGACCCCTACACGGGTCGACGAATCATCGGATTATTTTGCGCGAACCAATACTTAAGGCGCTGCAAACCTGTCTAAATCCTCATAATCGTTTTCACAGACGAATAGTGTCAGATTATAAATCGTTAGGACTTAATCGCGATTTTTATTTTAATGGTGCTCCTGAATTTAAAAACTTTTGTAACTTTCGGGACTTAATCGTTGATTGCCATGGTCTATTAGAGGAGAATGTAGATTTTAGTGATCGACTAAACCAACTGCATCTGAATAATGGTAATATTAAAAAACTCTTTAACATTGAAACCTCGATACAAAAAAATAAACTAATGCGCAATAAAGCAAATATTCCATTGTCGATTGAAAACATACATGTTTTACCAAATGTTGAAAATGAAGCAGACGAATCTCAAACCGCATCTTCAAGTAACATTCAGCAGCACCATTCTTCAAATGTGGAGCGTCTAGACAGTGCCCGTTCAATTACATCGTGTTCTCAATCGGTATCCTGGGGCTCAGCTAATGTTGGCGATGATATAACAATTAATGAGCTAGCAAGTTACTTTGATACATTTGTTCACATTCCTAAGAAAATGTCACCAATGGCCGAAATGATGTATATATAAACAAAAAAAAACAAAAACCACGAATTGTCGAAATCTTGTCATGAGTTTGCCTCGTATTCTAACAAATTATTAATTGTGTCACGCATAGATAGGCACAATAGGTATGCTATAATATGCAAACACGTACAATTTTATTGTAAATAATAGTTTGAAGCGTACGAGTATTAAAATATATTTTTGTGATGGGGTGTATGTTGAATATAATATTAAACATTTTGATTTTACCATAATGACATTTATAAAAAATAAATTTGTTTATAAATTGTTGAATGGAATTCTAAAACAACAATGGCCTCTATCTAATTATAGATTGCGAAGTGTATGAAAGATTGATCTTTAGATCTTTAGTAACCTTACTTCTCGATTTCAATAAGTCATCATTCTAAATCGACTTGAGCTCTACAGTTCGGCTGCTATAGTTTGGAGCCCAAATGTAATTCTTCTCTGTGGTCAAATTAATAACTTGGTTCATTTTAAAAATAGCGATATGATAAATTTCTATTGGGATGTTGTCCGTCCAACCACTCTTAAGTGCAGGTAATAAACTAAACTTCGTTTAGTTCAAGTCTTAAAAACGCTCTACATCTACATATGTATGTTCGAACCGTTCGTTATTTCGATTGGAAATTCCAGAATTTATGAAAAACTTGCAAGTTGCCATGTAATACCATAGAACTGTGAATGCTAACGTTTTTGAGATGTGGGCCAAATTTTGATCATAATTTTTTTAGCATTAGCTTGTGTGACGATACACGACTTCTTTGTTATTTTGATTTTCGCGTTTAAAATTCTCTAAAAATAACTTGTAACTTTTATTTAGGAAGGGCAGGGCTAAAAATTCATATTAATGGGATGATTCCACAAATTAGCGCATCAGATGACACCTGTACATTCCTGAGCTAGAAGGTCTCCCAGTTTTACATTGCAACGAATATGTATGCGTGGCAAGTTTATGATTAACTTTCATAAGTCATGCGCAATTCGTAACAAAGGACGAGTCACAACGTTTTATGATCATGTCTTCACGCGTAGGTGTAAATAAGTTTATAAATTCAGAGGGAGTCGCCATCACTGCTATAGAGTAACACAGGTCAGGCGAGTCCAAATTTTTTCATCTTGAGTTATTTAAGGGTTAGCGAATGAAGATTATGGGTAAGTCCTAGATGACAACTTATATAAACTTTGGAGTGTCAGATAAATGAACTTTATTATGCAATAGTGTTTAGAGCGCTAGTTAAAAAAAAAAGTAACGGTATTTTTATATTCAAATGGACTTGCTCCGCTTTCAAAAAAATTACGCATATCGTTCACGTAACGTTGGCCTTTGGCACATAAAATAAATCATTTTTCTTGGTGCCAAAGTTTTGGAATGCTAAGCCCGAATATGAATATGAGATCGGCTCTAATTTTTGTGCTAATACATCTCGCTTGGAAATGAGAATTTGGGCCACATTTCCAGGTACCGTATCTTAAAACTGTATAAAAAATCAAAGTGTTTAATAGCGCAGTACATTAAAATTTGATTTAATTGTCATCAATTGAGGTAGAGCTTCCTGTTTAAAAAAGTTGAAGTTATATTATATAAGTCTTTTGTGTGCTAAAAAAAAAAGAATTCTTAGGTATTTGCTTCCTAATGGCTAACGAAGAGAAACTACCAAGAGAATTAGAAAAATTAGCAATATCACCCCCATCTTTAAAAACAAAGGTTTGGAATGTCAATACAACAAATGCAATTGGCCCATTTTCTGATGCTGATATAGATAAGTCCTATGGTGCTGTAAATCGTATTTTCCAAACTGTCTATCCAAACTCTCGGCCTTACAGCCGCAAATATCGTTTAAGGCGATATTCAGAAAGTACTTTGGATGAATTAAGAACGATTAAGGGGAATACAAGTAATTTACCGGAGTCATCATATTCAGGGCGTAATATAACTGGTGGAACGTTAAAACAAGCATTAAAGAAAACAGTACATAGACCCCTACACGGGTCGACAAATCATCGGATTATTTTGCGCGAACCAATACTTAAGGCGCTGCAAACCTGTCTAAATCCTCATAATCGTTTTCAAAGACGAATGGTGTCAGATTATAAATCGTTAGGACTTAATCGCGATTTTTATTTTAAAGGTGCTCCTGAATTTAAAAACTTTTGTAACTTTCGGGACTTAATCGTTGATTGCCATGGTCTATTAGAGGAGAATGTAGATTTTAGTGATCGACTAAACCAACTGCATCTGAATAATGGTAATATTAAAAAACTCTTTAACATTGAAACCTCGATACAAAAAAATAAATTAATGCGCAATAAAGCAAATATTCCATTGTCGATTGAAAACGTACATGTTTTACCAAATGTTGAAAATGAAGCAGACGAATCTCAAACCGCATATTCAAGTAACATTCAGCAGCACCATTCTTCGAATGTGGAGCGTCTAGACAGTGCCCGTTCAATTACATCGTTTTCTCAATCGGTATCCTGGGGCTCAGCTAATGTTGGCGATGATATAACAATTAATGAGCTAGCAAGTTACTTTGATACATTTGTTCACATTCCTAAGAAAATGTCACCAATGGCCGAAATTATGTATATATAAACAAACAAAAAAAAAAATAACACAAATTTTCGAAATCTTGTCATAAATTTGCCTCGTTATCTAACAAATCCGTATATGTTTGAGTATTAATTGTGTCATGCACAGATAGGTACAATAAGTATGCAATAATATGCAAACATGTACAATTTTATTGTAAATGTGGTTAGGTACATAATATTTTGAAGCATATGAGTATTAAAATATATTTCGATTTTACCATAATGACATTTATAAATAATAAATTTGTTTATAAATTGTTAAATGGAATTCTAAAACAACAATGGCCTCTATCTAATTATTGATTGCGAAGTGTATGAAAGATTGATCTCTAGATCTTTAGTAACTTTACTTCTGGATATCAATAAGTCATCATTCTAAATCGAGTAGAGCTCTACAATTGGGCTTCTATGGTTTGGAGCCCAAATGTAACGTTCCTCTGCGGCAAATATATGGGCCAAGTCAATAACTGAAAATAGCGATATGATAAATATTACTATTAGGATGTAGTCCGTCCAACCGTACTTAAGTTCAGGTTACCACAAAAAAAAGTAAAAAGGGCAATATTCGATGCTGACGTTTTGACAAAACAGCCCCCCACACTTGATGGTGGGTGCGAAAACGATAAATTTTAGTGCAAGGAGCTCGCAGATCACTCCTACAGTACGCAATTGAAATGACATGCATTCGTTAACTTTTGGTATTCTAATTTTATTCAATACTATTAATGTGAATATTATATAGTAATAATTTTATTTTTAGACATAGAAAAAAACGCATTTAGTAAATCGATTCACACACAGGCAGGCACACAATCTACGACCCTAGTTTACATATTCTTAAAATTTAAAATAATGAAATATTTTTCTGTAATATAAACGAACCACGAGTGAATTAAAAAAAGTCACAATTGCCTTAGGCCAAATTCTCAATACCCACCATCGATGCACCAAAGCTTTTTAAGGAGTATTTGTGCCAATTTGCCCTATACTTTGAGTTATACAGAAACATATTGCATAAACATTGATTTTTTCAGTGACATTGACTACATCAATGGCAACAATGGCCACCAGCGTATAGAGGCTATCATTTTATACATATATATAAAGTGTCCGACGCCTTCCTTTGGGCGGTGCGAACGTTTTGATGCACTGATATATACTCCCAATCTTGGGGCACAATAACAAGCATATACATATATAGGGAAAAATATTTTACGGTACTATTTAAAAGAATTACAGAGTAGTGTTTTTTCAATCAAACGGTAAATGCTCAAAGTACAAATACAGAGCTCAGGACAGTAATAATAATATATACATATCGGTATAGGGCCTTGTACCGCTACACTTGTTATATTATATATAGTACGTGGTAATACGTTGTATTTATGTTACAATATTATAGGTGTATGTTAAATAATACTTAACGAATAAATAGAAAAGTGAAATACTTGTTAAATCTTTGCTAAGATAATAATGAAATAATTTGTGTAAATACATCGAAAAGTACGTCTAATGAACATATACACGTTTAAATTGAAGATCACAAAAATTATGATAATAATGACGAAGAGCACTCGATACCTGCAGTCAGTTTACAACAAATGGACAGGCGCGGGCCCTGTTGTCGATAAGATAGTAATGAAACAATTTGCGTAAATACATCGAAAAGTACATCTAATGAACATATACACGTTTAAATTGAAGATCCCAAAATTATGATGATAGTGACGAAGAACCCTCGATACTTGCAGTCGGATTACAACACGTGAACAGGCGCGGGCCGTGTTGTCAATAAACTTACAAAGTTTTATTCATGTACTTATACTAATATATGATTTACACGCCTGCTTGATCAGTTTGGCGTTCTTTGAATTTAAGAGTTTCTTCAAATATTAGAGCCTTTAGGGTCTCCCTGGGAAGATCATCCAATTCCATACCAATACGAAATGGAACCTCAGCAACGGGCTACGACAATTGAAAGAGAATTGAAAAATTGTGAATAAATAAAAATACGAAGTCAAATTTATACTTCATCTCCCGGATCATAATACTGTTCCAAATAACGATGGGCCAATGCTTCTTCTACCGGTATTCTATTATGCGGATTAAATGTTAGCATTTTGTCCAATAAATCTAGTGCCAAAGAATCGGCATTAGGAAACAATCGAGACCATGGCACTTTCGGCTTAAATGGTAATGATTCCAAATAGTTGCGGGCCTAAAGAGGGCATAACTATATAGTGTAACAAAATTTCTGATTTCCATATTTGGCCATTTACCTTTTCATTTATAATACATTCTAAGTCTTCTTTAGAAGGCGAGCCCAGTATACCCAGTATATGATTTAATTGATCTAAATAATGTTTGCCGGGAAAAATCGGCCTATTACTAAGCATTTCAGCTAAAATGCATCCCACTGACCATATGTCAATTGATTTAGTATAACCTTTGGAATTCAACATTATTTCGGGTGCTCTATACCAACGGGTGGCTACATATTCTGTTAAAAAGCCGGTATGATCATGTTCGGGATCTGCTACGCGTGCCAAACCGAAATCACAAATCTACAAAGTGTATAATAATATTATATAATAAAATATTTGTAATTCCAAGGAATTGATGTGAAGGACGTGTCACCTTTAGGTCGCACGTTGTGTTTAGCAGTAGATTACTTGGCTTTAAGTCCCTGTGTAATACATTCGCTGAGTGTATATATTTTAAGCCTCGCAAAATTTGATAGAGGAAATAGCAGATATGATCATTGCTTAACCTCTGCAATAAAAAAATTTAGTTATGGTTTTGACATTTGCACAGCTCTTGGCTTACCTGCGTTTTGAGTAATTTATACAAATCAGTCTCCATCAAACATTGTACAATATAAACATCACGCATTTGTTCTATACTGTCTACCCGTAAAATGTCCCTTATATCAATGATCTACAACATTTAACAAAAGAAATGTCATGCGCCATCACATACAAAAAGGCTAGGTGATGTAGATATTTGTAAGTATGTATTTGTTTTGAGTTTATTAAGAAGTTTTCTACGATTTTTGGAATCCATAAAATAATATTTATTACTTACATTTTCGTGCCGAAAACGCGTTAAGATTTTTATTTCTCGTAATGTTCGTTGACAGTACGTCTGATGTTCGAACGGGGAAATCTTTTTAATAGCTACTTTTGTATTGGTTAGCGTATCCAAAGCAGATCTGAAATGCATATGACATAATGTAGGGCTGAAATCCGGCATAATAAAAATCCAATTAGCTATAACAAATAAAGCAATACTTGGTTTAGGCTAAATGTTTAACGTGGGTGTGGCATATATATTACACAATTGCGCCCTCTTTTAATAGCCATTTAAGTGTGTTACATTTAAACTATGAGGTCGAGTTCTGATTTTTATAAAAGTGTGTCGGTCTATTATGTGTTATCGACCATTTCCTGATGAGTGAGATAAACATATTTTCGTACAATTTTTGAGGTTGTGAGTAGCAAATTTCAATTCAATATCTGGATTTCTACGATCGTGAGCATTGCAGCAATGCGCACACAAACACAGTTGCACGGACGTATATAACTACATTGGCTCAGACTTAGTTGCTTCTTATAAATATTTATGTATATATTTTGTGGTTTCTGAAGTCTCCTTCTGTTTCAAATATAGCATTTAAATGATTTTTTAGTACACGTGCACAGTTGGCATGACTCATAATACCAGTAATTACAAGTAATTACCATTATTTCTTGCAGTGATGTAAGACCACATAAACAATGTTCGTAGCCTGCAGTTTAGTTCTAACCAAATAATATTTTAATATAAACTTTACACTTACACAACCATTCCGTATGCACCTTCTCCAATGTAAGCTAAATTTCTGTAACGTGGTCCCACCTCAAATACTTGACCACGAATAACTTCTGCATTTGAATTGGTAGCCGTAACTGTTGTTGTTGCCTCTGCCATTTTATTTCTCCAAAGGTATTTTTAGAGGTCAAAAATCACTGTATAATTCTTTTTAAATATAGATTCAAAGTAGTAACTAGTAAAAATTTTCTACCAAGGTAGTGAACTAACTTCACTTCTTTTTTTTTATGAACATTTATCTATAATTCGTCAAGCTACACGCAATAATGTCACTGATGCATCAACGTGCACCCATTTAAGTGTCGCGATTTATACAAAGAAGGACAACACCCTCAAAACGTATTATTTACTTTGATACAACTTGCGATTATAAGATATTCTGTAACAATAATATTACTATTTGCTTCTCGAGTATATCTTATTTTTTTTACATTTTACTAAAATGCTAAAGCTTTAATTTATACCACTGAATATATTTGCGTTTATCTTCTCATCTCTCCGGAATTAGCATTTAACATACGTTACTTAGCAAATTAAGACAACTCAGTTTTTTATCCTCAGAGCAACACTGCACTTGATATTAAAACTGGATTGGAAATAGATTAATAAATATATTATACACACTTACATATGTGGTTCATATTTTTAGTAAAAAACTTTTGTATGCAACAATTTTCTCTCTTAATCAAGCGGGTTGCTTTATGGTATTGATTATCTATGAAACATGTATACATACACAAGTTGCTTATGCATATTACAGTTTGACAACGTATATGTTAAAAGATTTTTTTTCCGATTGCTCTTTGAGTTTTTTAGCATCCACCTACCCTTTCCCCATATTTCAATTAGAAAACACAAATTTCATCTGAAGTGTATGTATAGATTATCTCTGAGATAATTTATATTTTTTTCACAGTTTTGCATCGTACATATAGACTGCCACGCCTCAACAAAACAAATTCGATACTACATACGATCGTCTATATTTATAAAAATTGTTGAAATTTTTTTCTTTTTTGAATAATATTTTATGATAGTAATTCTTATAATATATCCATTAAAACAAAATTTGTTGACAGAATTCCGCTTTTTTCTCATTCGTTTAATTATTTCTGCTTAAGTGTTATAACAATTTTTTTGCGTGTGATACAAAATTCAAAATTTAATTATGCCCTTAGATGCATCCTAAATAGGATATATAATTGAATAGAGTGCACAATTCCTATAATGACTTTATTATTTTAATCAATAAAAAGAAAAGTATTCAAAATATTGTGTCGGGCTGGGCAAGGACCTATGTAAGATTTTTTTTAACATTAAATAATTCTAACTAGTTCCTAATATAAAATTTATAGATATTACATACCTTAAATATGTTAAATTTAAATTGATTGGATAATTTTTAAAATCTTTCTATACATCCACTTCAAAATTAAATTTTATGTCGTAAACATTAGTGCCCAATACATTTAGATCTTGGACAAAAGTGCAATAAGAACGAGATTGTATAAAGTATTGAAAGAACTCAATCGCTGACTGTAACTTTTTCACTAGTTAATTTTTTACTTTAGTTATATTGTGCTTCTTAACTCGATAGAGAAACAAGTTATGAAGACGTGACATCAAACATGTTCGATTAGAGTAGTTGACGAAAAGACATCAACCAGCTACTTCAATCATGGTGGACAATAAGCAAAATCACATTTGTTTAATTGGCATAATTAAAAAAATTGGAAATGAAAATCGTTAGACTGAAAGCAGATAAAAATCACGCAAGGATTCATTGAACTCCCTTTATGCTTTGTTTAATTTGCAATAAAAATCATACAAGTATTTTTTCTCTTCAACTTTAGTTATATCGTTTTTTGTGCTTCAATGCCTATAAAAAGGTTAACAGTTAAAATTTGAGCAATTCTAAGCGTTCACTTATAAAGCAAACTCAATTCAATCTTTCTATATGTACGCTCTTATATAAAACAAATCTCAAGTGACATATTCTCTATCATGTATGCTTTTTATCTGTTTTCAGCCTTATGCAAAGTAGTGTGCAGAAGCAAACATTCTACACCTGAAATGTAATATTGTTAAAGTAGTATGTATTGTTGCTAAAGCAAATAAGTATTTAAAAGGGGAATCACAATTTTAAAGGATATAATAAAAATAAATTTATAATATTGATTAAATAATGTATCTTCAGTTGGTCAGATTAAATAAGAATAATAATAAATTGGCAAAAACATAAGTATTCCCTATATGGTGAAAATTTATTTATTTCATATGGCATATGAAATTTATTTACTATAATAATTGTAAGAGAAAAAAGTGTCCAAGTGTGTAAAAAGTTGATCTCAGAAGAAATGGAAGATGCCATTGATACCAAATACGCTATACTTACCCGTAAAACAAAATTGCGTATTTACAACAAAGAATTGCCATTTGAGGGAACAGGTGATGGCATTAATCAAATATGCCTTGAAGCGGGCACCACGATTCAAATTTTGCACATGAAAACAAATACTACACGTAACATTTCCAAGTGTGTTGTTAAAATACTAGACTATGTAAATAATTCAGTGTATGAAGCACTATATGAATGTCTACTGAGCAATTTGCAAAGAGTTTGTGAATCGTTGTGGCCTTATGTGATTAGTATTATAGATCCTGATGAACGTTTAAAAATGGTACAAAACGATGATCACTGTAAATGGGTGATGAGTGTTAAGAATAATACCGTTGTAAAAGTATTGGGCGGGATGTTCAGCTCACCAACCATCAGCTATATTTGCATTGTGCGTTACATTGGCCTAATACCGGAACTTTATCCTGTTGGATACTTCTTTGGATTGGAAATGATGGTAGGGAAGAATTTTTACATAATAAACATTTCATAGAGTAACAAGCATAGCTTAGCGTCCATGTCGTATATCACCCAAAGCATATAAAAAAGTTCTAACAAAAATTTAATATAGACATCTTTTATTAAAAGCATTAAATGCAGAATATTATTTTTATACCCATCATAATAATGATATGGGGGTGTATTGTATGTAACTAGAAAGACCTGAGGGAGCTGGGCCAATTTTTCAATGACATCTATATATTTCGATTCTAGTCAAGTAAATTTTATTTCAGAAACAACTACAAAAATAAAGATAATTGGACCAGCCAAGACGTGCATCTTATTTTACCCTTCGCATAAGGTGGGGATGTACAAATTTTGCCATTCCATTTGGAAAGAGGCGTCAGAGGCCCTACAAAGTATATATATTTTTGATCAACATTGAAATTTGAGTCGATCTAGACATATCTGTCCGTATATCTGTCTGTTGTTGACACTCTCGTAGGAGTAAATTAAGATAATGAGCTAAAATTTTATACAGGTTCTCTGTGCAGTGATATTTTATTAATTCATCTTCAACTATATTAATCGGCTCAGAATCAAAATCTGAAAATTGAGCCCAAGCTATAGGTCGCATTTTTTGAGATATTTCTTATTGAAAATGGACCGAATCGGTTCATTTTTAAAACGCTTCCCATATTATAATTAATTAATTAATTAAATATATAATTGAACTAATTGAATTTGAAAAAAATATTAATATTGTCTTACCCCCAAAAATTATTTCTATTTTAGGCACGTTTATTCAAATAAATTTCACGTATTTTTTTCCTTATTTGGAGAAATTATGTAGAGGGGAAGTTTTATAAGTGGGAAATGCTGGTTGGTATCCTAGATCGTCTCTATGTTTGAGAATTAAAAAGCAATTATTCTAGAACCGCTTATTCTCTACTTTTTTTATTTTTCTCTACTTTTTAACCGTAATTAGTAAATAATACCTGAAATATTTTTGTGTCAATTATATTACGTAGGATCTTAAAAATAGGCATTCGCCGCAAATGGGAAAAATGCCGTTTGCATTAAAATATATGAGCCATCCTGAAATGTCCATTTTTACCACAGCTAATTGGATTAGACCAATATCTGGAGAGCAAGAAAAAAAATTATCGGCCCGCGAATTCATAGCCGATACCAATGAAAGAGTTGTATCTGCTATAGGGCCTGCAAATGTACTGGGTGGAGGCAATATAACATCTCTAAAAACAGAAAAGAAGTTAAAGCAGAAGGAAAGCACAGCACAATTTTACGACACCATTAATAGTGGGTCTGTTCAAGATGAGGAACAAAGACATGTTGAATCACAACTCTTCTTGTCCATTAATGAAACTCTATCTACTGTAAATGTTGAACAAAGTGTGAAGCGTCGAACAAAACAAACACAAACGCAACAAACAACCGGTATTTTAAAACATAAACGCAGCACGTCATCTACTACAAAAAACGGAGAGTTGCCCAATATGACGTCTATAGTAAAGAGTTATGGGGAACGTGACATTGTGATTATCAATAACACCGACATATCGCCAGACGCGGAAGTTATTGTATTGGAAACATCTCAAATAAAGGCCAATAAGTTTATTGCTTCTGATGCTTGTGGTAGCAGTACTAGAGATTACAACAGTTTAAGGAAAGATCATACTCGTAACCGCGCCCCAGCAAATAGTTTAAGCACCAGCGACTATGGCGCTGCGCTTTGCAGTAGCCAGGAATTACCTCCTATAACTTACGGTAACTTTATTACTTTGTTATTTACAATATACGCCTACCATGCCCTCTTCATTACGAGCTAAAAACATTTTTCATCGTGTTCCCATTATACAGAGTGCAAAAGGTATTTGGGGACAAATTGACATTAAAACTAACTTGTTCATGTTTTTTGCAAAATTTATTATAATTCCACGAAACTTTTATACGACGTTAATTGACTCCTAGACTATACAATTATTCAATAAAATCTTCATTAGCGGCAATAACGAACTCAATTCAGGGTCGGCAACGATTGCATGCTCGTATGAAATGCTCTTTCTTCATTTTGATTATTGTTGTTGTTATAGCATCCTTCAATGACGAAATAGTATTAAGATGTTTATTGGTCTCCTGCTCAACTACGTCCTATACGTAATAATCTAGAAGATTAAGGTTTGGGGAGCTAGGAGGCCATAAGTTTGGGGTAATATGGTCATAGAAATTTTCGGTCATTGAATTTTGTGTCGTCATGGATTTTTGTGAAGAAGCAGAGTCTTGCTGGAATATGGGTGGTCTGTCCCTACGTACTCTATCAATCCATGGTTTCACAACTGTTTCTAAAATCTCGGTATAGGCAGCAGCATTCACCAGAAGCCCTTGACGAAAGAAGTGGGGTGGCATAACAGATCCTTTGTTGCTCACAACTCCTAAAGCCTTGACAGTTGTTGGAAGCTTCGTGTGTATAACACTGGGAACCTCTAGGATGTGATGTAACGACGTGTCAATTTTCCGGGTAATTTTTTTTCGTCAGAAAAAAACCACACATGGTAGAAACTTCGGGGTACTTAAGACTTAAAAGACGTTTTCGTCGGATAAGTGTCTGTAGCCGAGTTTGTGCCAACATAAACTGTCCTCTGCGCATAACGTAGGACGTATAGCGGAGGTATTGAGAAAATTGGAGATACCTAAATAGGTGCGTTTCGCGCTTATAGCGTCTGCACGTCTCTTCACTTCTTGCGTTATTTTATAGTCCTCCATTGATGATCTGATAAAAAAAAAAGCAAACAAAATTACATTCACATATACGAGTGTCCACTCTGTATATACAATATTTTGAGCTGAAGATATGCTCTCTTGTTATAATTATATTAAAAACTGTTCTTCGCCACGTCGTGCTCGAATTTTGGTGGGGCACGACGAAAATGTAAGAAACGGCTCTCTAGCTAATATTTATTCCGTGAGAGTACATGTTATATTTTTAGAAATGTATCGTGCTCTTGCTGTCTGCGGCCATACAAGCGACGTTCAGACAATGGTTGATATCTGCGTAATTTTAATAAAAATTAATGATTTTATGTTGTCATTTAATATTTTGGAAGACATTATATTAAAAAATTAAAAAAAATCGTTTGCTTTCTACTCTCGCCGCTTTAATTAAGCCTTTGTAAAAAATGGGAATCAAACGTGTTATCCCGACAACAATTTTCGAAGCGTCTATTTATAGTCACATACCCGTTACAGTTTTGGAATTGTTTTCTGCATCGCCAACTTTAGAATTTGAACATGTTTCAGGTCAAAAATACATAAACAGATACGTAAAATAAAGTTACAATATTATTAATTGTTTGAAAATGAAATGTTTGTGGTTTGGGGCTGATCCAAACGCTCACTTAATTCATACTTAAATTATATGATTGTTACATATTTGAGCATAAACATTAGCACTATTAATTGTTCTATTTAGATGTTTTACCAACTGTTTTGGATAACGCAGTTGTGCAAGACTCACCTCTTAAAGAAATACCGGAAAAAAGTTTGGGAATCGGCTCGATGGTTGAGATCATGGTTGCATCAGATATAAGTGCCCGTTTGTATGGCGTAATCCGTTGGATAGGAGTACCTCCTGGAAAGAAAGAAATCACAGTGGGCGTTGAGTTGGAGAATGACAACAACGAAAAATGTTTGTTGACTACAGATGGTAGCATCAATGGAATACCGTAAGTAGTATATATGCGTTATATTATAAATACGCATCAACATATATATAATATATTGTATTACAGGTTATTTAAATGCCCCAATGGACGCGGCTTATTTGTTACTTCCAATCAATGTGTCAGTGATCAGCGTTTCCTTATAACTGATGGTGGATCTGTTATTAATCCAACAACACCCAATGACCACGACATACCATATAACAATGCACAAAATTTTGGGCAAATAGAATGCCCAATTGTACCTGGGGCCATTGCCCCCTTAAGTAAGTACCAACTTGATTACTTAAGTTTATATTTACTTTTAAATGACTAATTTATAATGGATGTGTAAAGATGCAGTGTCATTAACATAGTCAATGTGGAAAATAAAAAAAAATTTATACTGGCTGGCAAATTTACATCTGTAATAGTGAGTACCTGCGAAAATAATGAACAAAATAAAAGCAAGTAGGCGTACGCCAAATCTAGGGCACCCACGATCATTACTCTTGAACAGAACAGAAGACAGTTTTTCACTTTTCGTGGTTTACAAGTAAAACCAAAAATTGACGTATATATGGCGGACCATCTAAAACATTTATTAGACAATTGAGTGTGACTGCATCTATTAATATACACAACAAAAGACAACCAATCCAAAAAGATTTTATGGGCCAATTGAATGAGAAAACGCAAATGTTCCTATCATAACGGTTCTTCTTTTAGGCACTCCTCCCTTACGTAATTAATTTTCCATTTTGGGGGGACTAGCACTCCGCATTTTTTTAAGTCTTTGGAACCAAATGTACAATTTGGTATGAACCTCCGAATTGCTAACTATGAATCATTAATACCGAATAACCCGAAAATAATGGTGTTGATAGTAGTTCCAAAATGTTTTTTATATCATTTATTGTCTTGTGCAAACATTTGTAACCCTCCTGAAGAAGGCGTGGCATAGCCCAACATGTGTAGGTATTCGTGCTCAGCATCGAATTCTGAGTCGATTTAGTTATCTGTGTTTGAAATGGCGAAAATTCGATCCATGAAAAGTAAATTATTTTCTTTCGGCACATTCTTGCCGGCATTCGCACGACTGCTAAAGTTAAGACATTAATCTGAAATTGCTAGAAATGATTTATCTAGTCATTTGTCTAATGTTACAAAACTTAAGATGTGGTTTTTGTGTGTTTAAAGTCTTAAAATTTGTGAAAATAGTCGTGCACTTAAAAACGCCTATTGCACAATACTGCTTTTAGTATGACGTTGGTAATAACTTGGTACCTAAAAGTTTAAAGTTGACTTGTAGCCTGGATTTGGCGTCCGCTTAATCATTTGCTAGTCTAGAATTTGCATGTTCTAATTTTCGATCGGATTGGTCTATTTTCGCGTAGGAGCACATGGTTCATAATTGGTTCCTAAGCAAGAATATATATAGTTTTAGGATAACTGAAGCTTGCTTCTAGTCTTGCAAATTCGACAAAGTGAGTACACTTTCTACCATGGGTATAAAAATATATTTATGCTTTTACAAAGTTATTCAGCTTTATATACTATTGCTAAGCTGCTGTGTTGATTTCTCCAGCGCAATTGATATCAATTTGTTCCAGAAGCAGGCATCAGATATCTCCCATATATATATTCTGAATCAGCCTCGAACACTGAGCCATGCCTATATGTTCGTCCGTGCCATTCTCCTATTCGCAGCTTTTCTACTTACTAACCTTTGAATATTTTCAATTTACAGAATGCCTTAGTTTGGATGAATTAGAAGAGTTTTGCGGTAAATTTAAAGGCATTCAGGGGCACCACAATTCCTGCTATTTGGATGTTACGCTGTTTTCCATGTTTACGTTTACGCCTGTGTTTGATGCTGTGCTTTTCCGCTCTCCTAACTTTCAAGTAGGCAAACTCATTTATATGTAACCATGTAGTTTTGCTTACACCCCGCGGTTGGTAGTACATATCATACTTGTAAAGACACTTATAAAATCTGAAGACTAGTGTTCAACACTAAATGTAAAATTTTTGGGGGTTAACTAAATGGGTACGCAAATAATTTTTATGGCACACAACTAAAGTAGAATTAAAATGAGAAATTTTCGGAGAATGTCGGTACAAAAAAGGCCAAAAGCCAAAATATGCAAAGCCTTGGTAACATACATTAATTTGCCAATAATAGTCGCCACAACACCGTAATTCGTAAACTCCCACTGAGTTGTAGGAAAAAGCGCTCATTAGAAAAAAGTAGCACATAAGATACATAGGCAAGTTTAAGTACTACATAAGGCAAAGGACGAGTTGTTTGGATGAATAACTATGACGACCGACTGCATATAAAACAATTTAAACTTTTTATTTGTATCTTAGTTTTACTATTCCTTCTCTCATATGTGTGCATGTTTTAAATATATAGTGGTAGCTTTTCTGACTACTTGTTCTATATAAAAATAAAAATGATGAATTTTACATCGCAGGATATTCCAAATTATAATGAAGTTCAAACCGTTTTACGGGAAGAAATTGTTAATCCTTTACGCAAACATGTGTTTGTACGTGCGGATCGTGTAATGAAACTGCGAGAATTGCTCGATAAATTGAGTTCAGTTGGGGGCCTAACTAGTGAAGAGAAAGATCCTGAAGAATTTTTGAATTGTTTGCTAGCTCAAATAATGAAAAGTGAACCATTTTTGAAAGTATGAATAAAATTGGAATCATCTCGATATTGAAACAAGTATATTAAGTTGTGTGGTTTTCTTTTTATTCAGTTAAGTTCCGGTCAAGAAGCCTATTACTATCAGTTATTTGTCGAAAAAGACGAGAGATTGTCATTTCCTAGCGTGCAACAACTATTTGAGCAAAGCTTCTACGCGTCTGATATCAAATTAAAGGAAGTGCCCTCCTGCTTGATTATACAGATGCCCAGATTCGGTAAAAATTATAAAATGTATCAGCGAATTTTGCCCTCTCAAGTACTGGACATTACAGATATACTTGAAAATTGTAAGACGTATATATATTTATATTTGTATTTATATTTATATCGTATGTACGTCAATTACTTAGTTTTCTTTGATATATAAGTTTCAAATTAAACACCAGTAAGAGTTATGCGTCTATTTGCCAAAAATTGGCATGGTCGGTTAACAGACAAGCAAAAATCTATATATCTCCCACAAAAGTTGACGTATGCACTTGAAATTTGGAATTCATATCTATATCCCATCCCTCGATGTGCTAAAAATAGATCGGATAGTGGACGCGTCCATAATTTACAAAAAACTAGACGTAAAACTCGACTTTGAAGCTGATACGAAATACATACACTATTAGAGAGCGTAATCACACACTTGTCACTCCCACTATTATAGATGTGGAGGGTATTTAAAATTTGGTTTAAGTCAAATTTAGTTTTCTTACTTGTTTAAATTCAAAAATTTCAGCAAAGAAAATTCTTTTCTTATATAAAACGTTTTTAATTCCCTTACGAAAAAAAAAAACAACTGAAAAAACAATTTCTGATTGACCAATACACACGAAACTTTCACTAACATAAATGCAAAATAAAGACCCCAAATAGACAAAAAGCCGCCCTTGTCTAAGAGTAGCACTTTTATATCTCTATTCCGCAATTAAATATCGGTGCCAAATTTTTTTCAATCAAACGGTTTTGTTTTTCGAATCTTTTCATCTCCACCTTCCTTCTAGAATCTTCCTTTATCAATTTTTTTCATTGGCGTTAAATTCATTCACAATGAACCTGCTACAAGCCTTAAACCATTCCTAAACCACAATATCCTATGGGTATAATAATCATTAACAGAATAATTTGTTATATATTTACAGCTCCTCGCCAGTGTACAATTTGTGGCAATCTAGCTGAATTTGAATGTCGGGACTGCTTTAATACACTGCAAAGTGGTTCCGGGTTGGAATGTACGGCATTTTGTTCAGAGTGCCTTCAAAAGATACACAATCACGATGAAAGGTATCTTCTTCTATGTGTTCATATGTGTTTTATAGAATAAGAAAAATTTAGAGTCGTTTCATTGGAAACTGCACGGACATTACGTGAGAATTAGATTAGAAGTTAAAAAGTAAAAAAATTATTTGGGCTAGGCCAAATCTTAAATACCCTCAACTTCAGGGCACAACATTGAAATTTATGTTGACGGTTATAAATCGGGGCCTGACTAATATACATTTTTATGTCTATTGTGGAACTCTTCTTTTACTTCTTCTTTTACAAAAAAGGAAAGTGATTTGCTTTTTTTTTTAAAGACTATCTTATGGGCATGGTCTATCCTTATCATTCTTGCAAAGACGTCGTAAAATATTGTAGGAAATATGTGTACCAATTTTCAGTTTCTATATCAGCATCAAAAAACAGAGTCGATTTAGACATGTATATCCGTATGTACGTATGTTGGCATTCTCACGGACGAAAATTTTGAGACATTGAGTTGCTATTTAAAATGGGTAATATCGGTCAAGAGCTACGCCCACAATAAGCAAAAATCTATATATCTGCCACAAAAATTGAGCTATAAAGTTGAAATTTAGTACCTATTAACATATCCGTCGAAATGCTATGGTCGGATAACGCCCATAAAAACATATTTACCATAAAAATAGAATTTCAATCTGATACGTAATACATACACTACTAGAGGGCGTAATTTTTCTTTTTTTTTTTGTATAAGCGAAGGGGAAAACGCTTTATGGGTACCTCATGGTTAGATGGTCGCAACCACGTGGTTATGTGGGAGTCATCGTCTTGTCGACATACCCATTAAAAACCCACTCCGCTGTTTTCTACCCTCGCTGCGGTACCAGCATAAGGTATTACTTTGCAAGGGGGGAGAGGGAACCAGCCCTGCTACTCCGGTGAATTTTAGCAGAATAAGATGTAGCCTCTTAGGTACGGTTTTTTACCTTGCTGTTGTTCTAAGGGAATTGATGACCCTACAATCACATTTGCTAATGATGTCCCAGTTTTGAAGAGATTGTATACTAATAATGTTAGAACGCAAAAAATTTTCGCCTATCAGTCTCTCAACCTCCGATCGTTCTCTGGCAAATTTTGGGCAAATAAAGAACGCATGCTCTGCCTTTTCTATGCCATCATTGGCTCAATAAGGACAAAAAAGGCCAACTGTGTGTCTGAAGCGATGCAGATATACTTTAAAACACCCATGCCCACTCAATAACTGCGTAAGGTAGAAAGAAATCTACCTCACCGTGGCCCCTATTAAGCCAAGGCTCAAGCCTATGTGTCCAACGCTTCTTAACAGTCCATTTGGTTTGTCATTCCATGACAGTTACCTGTCTAGCTGAGCCAAGAGCTGAACTACCGCCAGAGCGGGAGAAGTGCTGTATATGCTTATTCTCTTTAGTGAGCAATGATCGGTATCATACTTGCAATAACACATGCCGCTTCATTCGAAACCGTGCGGAAGGCGCAACATACTCTCAGACAGGCCAGTCTATAGATTGAGTCAATCAGCCTTCTGTATGTTTTATATTTCATGGCACTAGCCCATATACTTGCTGCATATAGGCTAGATTTAGACCAACCGATTCGAGCCAGTGCTGGACTATCCTAACAGACTCGTTAGCAACGTTTTCAATCTCGCTGATGTGCTTACCTACTTCTACGAGGGCAAAGCCAATAATTTTTACCAGTTATCAATCATCCGCAAAGCCAATAATTTTTATATTACCAGGAAAACCGAGTTGCAGTATACCGTCATATATGACGTTCCAAAGAAGACATCCTAGAACGAATCCTTGCGGCCAGTTATTTGGTACGACACGCTTCCCTCAGTTGTATCATAGAATAATAGTCTATGACTCAGATAACTATCTACCAAGGCAAGCAAGTAAGGGGATACATTGAGCCTGCGAAGGAAGTCCTGAATTGTAACCCATTTTGCCGTGTTAAATGCATTTTGGACATCCAGCGTGACAATGAGGCAATATTTCTTAGTGGCATTTTTCCATCTGCGACCTTCTATAGCATTAGCCGCCACATTAATAACACAGTCGATTGCTTCTACTGTGGATCGTAGCTTCCTAAAACCAAATTGGTTATTAGATATACCACCCAGAAGCTCAATCTCAGATTGAAGCCTAGTCTTTATAATCTCTAGTAGCTTCCCAGTTGGATCTATCATACAAATAAGCCTATAAGCCGTTGGATCTGAACCAGGGTTTGCCCTCTTCGGAAGCAGAGCAAGTTTTTGCACTTTCCATATCGAAGGAAAGACACCTTCTTGAAAGCAGCTGTTAAAAACCTGTGCAAATATTGATTGATAGGCAAAGAATCGAATAAAATTTATTATAGTAAAACAAATGAAAAATTTAAGTTTTACAACAATTTGACAATAAAACAAAATTGAGTAAATGAACGTTTTTATATATATAGAACACAGTGCAATAGCAAAAACATGTGGTACACTTTAGACGGCTATTTTAAGGATCGTATTGAATATTCCGTCAGGTCCAGGAGCTTTTGCTGAACCAAAGGAATCTACAGTAGCCAGAATTTAATTTTCGGTGATCACATTTAAGCCCAGCCCGGCTGGGATATGTGTTTGTGCCTCAACCTTTGCATTTTGCTGAGGAAAAAAAGTTTTAACCTTTAGGATTATCGGATCAGAAGGCGGGGGCTCTGAGAAACATTTTAGCCTTTTTAGTAGCCAATTTGTGTACCCCACGGATTCTGATTTAGGTCCTCTAGCAACTTGTTAAAACACTTACGCTTACTTTTATATATAGCATATTTCAGCAACTTCTTACTCCTGTTAAGGTTTAACCTATGCTGTTCATTGATGTCGAGCCTTCTAGTTTGAGTAAATAACCGTCTCATTTGAATGCACTCAGCCCACAGGCAGGAAATTTCATTATTCCACCAGTAATATCATTAATTTGAATGAGTCAACGTCTAAGGTACTCATCTTCCATGCTGGTCCATTACGACCAGGTGATGGAGTAATGATCGAAGGTCGGACCAGCATGTCAATGATTATAGCTTTATGATCGCCAAATGTGAATCTATCGAATAATTGCCAATGCATTAACGGAGCTATGCCTCTACTTAAATAATAAATAAAAATAACGGAACAATGCCAATTGTTGAAGTGAATGAAAGTAGCCTGATTACCAACATTAAGTAGGGTCAGATCTAATTTAGCAAATGATTCAAGAAGGACTCTTCCCCGATTATTTGTACTGCCAGAGCTCCATTTGAGCGCCCATGCATTAAAGTCACCAGCGATGATTATGCGATTTTTCCCCTTGCACGATGGACCAATAGACCTAAGTTAGCAGTAAATTCGTCTATAGTAAGCTTAGGACGCAGGTAACAACTATAGAGAAAAACATTAGCACACAGATGATACCATCTGCAGTGATGTCCGCATATTGCACCGGCGAATTTCCGGTTAACCAAATAGCTACTAAGTTATTTGTATCAGTGAACCAACCGGAGACATAGGCCTCCTATGTAGTTCGCTAATAAGGACTACATCCGCTTCTAACTTACTGATTGCGCCTGCAGATCCTTAGCCTCTTCACAGTGATTGAGGTTAATCTTTATTATCCGCATTATACTAGAGGGCGTAATATCTATATATATATATTTGCCACGCCCACCGTTGCGGATGTGGAGGGTATTTAAGATTTGGTCTAAGACAAATTCAGTTTACTTACTTTTTTTACCTCTTACAGAGTTATGAAGTTAATAACTATTAATAAATTTACCAACTTTTTTGTACCGACCTTCTTAATGTTGCGGGTTCACTAAGTTCGTACTTCCATTTTCAACACACAGACGGAAACATTAGATCCTACAAAGTACATGTATTCTTGATTAGCATCAAAATCGGAGTCGATCTAGACATGTTCGTCCGTGCATCCGTCCATGTTATTGATACTCTCACGGTAGTAAGTTTTCATATATTGAGCACACCATATTGTAGCAGTCTGCGAGGAGTCAAGGTATTTTTAATATGAGCGTATGACGTTCTCCTAAATAAATAAATATGCCTTCATGCCGAATTTCACCTGAATTGGTCACACAGTGTAGCCGTAGCTAAGAGAAAAACTTTTTTAATATAAGGATTGGTATTTTCCCGTGAAACTATGTTCTAAAATTTATATAAAGCCTTAGTTTGTCCCCTAGGTGAGAAATATCCCCATGAAAAATATTATTTCGTTTGGTCCAGATATGTGAAAGGGGTTCCAAACGTTATCTTTCTGCTAGTATATTGATAAGTACGGCCAATAACTTATTTATTTAATGCACAATATTCTCTAAGGTGTGCTGCGTCTTGGGTGCTTCATTGTAATCAACAAGAAACTCTAACAGTGAGTACATTAATAATTTTCTTGATGCAACAAATCCAGCTAAACAACCACTGCATCATGAAGAACCCAACACGCAGCACACCTAAGAGAGTATTTTTTCTTGATATTCTACCACGGGTTGATTTGGTCAAATTGTATTTCAGAGTAAATCATACTTCACGGAAACTGTCAGTGTCTCAGGATTTTTCTGTTATGGTAAAGCACATGGCAGTTCCACGACTCTACATGGAACTTTTTGCTGTAGTATGCATTGAAACCTCCCATTATGTGACGTTTGTTAAAACCGGTTCTGGGCCAGATGCTCCATGGTGTTTTTTCGATTCGATGGCTGATAGAAAAGGTATGGTGAATTTCATTTATTTGCACATCATCCTACAAGCGTATGTAATATTGATTTTAGGAGAGCAAAATGGTTATAATATTCCAGAAATTATAACTGTTCCTGATTTGCCACATTGGTTATCTGAGGATGGAGCGCGTAACGTTCATGAGACATCTCCCAATGACAAACTGTTACCGGAACATGCGAAGCGTCTATTCTGTGATGCGTACATGTGCATGTACCAAAGTACGGACGTAATGATGTATCGTTAATACCATACTATTCGTGGTATTCACAGTTCAAGTTGTCAAAGATATAAAACAAATACACAACCATATATTTTTAATAATAATAATTTGCCTTTGAAAACAAGTAAATAAATTATATTTGGCTTAAGTGAAATATGGGCCACCCACATTTGTACATGAATAGTGTAGGTATATGTACCAACTTACACTTTCATGGTTCAATTAACTGAAAAGTACGGAATAGTTAATTTAACTCGTTAACTGTCATGAGGCGGTTCAGGATTCCGATAGAGGAAGCCATAAATTTAATTTACGAGGCTTTCTGCGTCTGCTTTGTATGTGATTATATTTTTTGCAATGCATTAATAAATTTTCTGTTCAGTTAAACAAAACTTAATTTTTTGTTCTCTTCTATGAGGCCATCAATTCATATCTAATATTATACTACGAGTTTTCGTAGCTGCGTAAATATGGCAATTAAACAAGCTACAATATGTATATCTCCTAGTTACTGTATTAAGCGAGCAAACATTCTAATGCCAGGCAAAATTTCATTTTAATACACTCGTGTGAAGGCTATCCAAGATTGACCTCAAGCCAAATAGTTAATTTTTACGTGTTTTGCCATTCCTTAGTTCACAAATCTATTGAAAGGTAAGTATATTATATGAAAGAGAGAAAATAGAATCCGGCACCTGCCTTAGTTTTTATATCCTCTAAATAAGTTTGGGGAGTGGTATACTAAGTTTGTTATTCCGTTTTGTAATACCTAGGAATTGAGCAGATTCCGTAGGTTCCTAAGGCTTAAGTTGAGTCAGATAATAGCCCACAACTTGAAAATGTAGAATCTCTTAAAGCCACAAAAGTAAAGCTAACAAGTGAAAATGGTATAGTCGGTTATACGCGTCTATTAAATACCTTACACCACACTGTGCCACAAATTATGCTAGAATTAAATTAGTTGTAACAGTGAACGCGAGCGTTGTCAAGTCATTTCGTGAAACAGCATTATAAGAAAAGGGTTTTAAAAAGAGTTCAATGGGGTCACAATTTAGCACAGCCAAACATGAAGCTAATTAACTATTCATCAGCAAATTTTGTCCAAAAATATTAAAAATTGAGATTTTTTACCATATTTGTTTTTATGCAGATAGAGCATTAGGCGAATTGATATGTAAAATATGACATAAAATGAGAGACAGGTCAAGTCGCAGCAAATTCAAATTGAATAGATGTCATATTTTCTCTCTCTCTCTCTCTCTCTCTCCCTCTCTTTATCTCTTTAATAGATTGCTCGGGAGTGTTAGGCGGAAAACTTTTTCCGTTTTCCTGGTGCTTTCTACCAAGCGGCGGTGCCACCGAGCTTTCAGTCCCGGATTGACTGTTGCTATTTAATGTTCGTAATTCGATGATATAGTCTAATTATATCGTTATCATAATCGACCACACGCTGCCTAATTGTCTCCTTAGAGATTTTGTGATTGCGATTTGCTTTGTACTTTCTGTTCCTAGTGGTAACGAATTGATAGAATCGGATTTTTGAAAACATTTAATTAACTAATTAACCACTTTGTTGTAAAAATCTGTAAAAAATGCGAATATGTGTGTACGTGTATGCAAAGTATGAAATGAATTAGCAGTAAAATTGTCCAATGTATGCGTGACATGGTATAATGTGATGTGTGTGAGGTGCTTGGTAATGGTGTTGGTTGTTGTGTTCAATCGGTAAAATTCACAAAATCGCTGAAAAGCATTCCATAAGTGGATTTTGGTGTTCAATGGAATGCACCCAACACAAGTGCTTACCACGGTGAAAAGCAACCACAGACATTTCGAATGGTCCAATAAAGACCAATTTTGTTTTTTTAAAGATTACATAAATCGTGCATTGTCACGTATTTGTGCAGGTGTAAATCCATTTGTACTCGTATTAGTATACTTGGTAGAACCAATAATTTGCACACGCGAATAGATTGGTAAGGCATTCATCAGAGAAAGAAGTGATACATGTCCTCTGCATGCGATGAGACGTGTATGTACTGTTTATAGGTATGTGTATGTGCATGTGTATGTTAAAGCGTGTTGATGCAAATGCGTATTTCGTGCATGTTTGCACGCATACATGCAATGCCGTAAGAGCTCTTGGTAATTAGTGTAAAGTCGTATTTAACATTCAACATTCGCCTTTAAGCTTGCGTTTCTATGGAAATATTGAAATTGTTGAGTGCGTGTTTGGGCTTTTTGTACGGCTCACTTGTCCTCAGCCTTCATCATAATGTGTTTTGCTTTGGTAAGAGTGTAGTGCAACATGGCGTAAACGCAACATTTAAGACGAATGTTGTGCAGTTATGATGCATGCCTTCACAATGCGCGCGATGTCTGCAGACGGGTGTATCGTGTATATGTATGTACATATAATGATTGTGGTTGTGTTGTGAACCATTGAAAGAGCAAACGACTCACTTGATAATATCGTTACATGTCTATACATTTGTTTACACTTTCGACACATTATACAGTTAAGCCCGGTATATACGTTTAATAAGTAGGTCTTTTTCCCTTTCATTTAAAATATGATATCTGTGGGTTTGACTGAGGAGTGAAAGGATAAATAAAGTAAGATAAACGTAATTGCTGTGTTGTTTCCGTATGTGTGTGAGGCGGACGTGCTCATTGTATAAATTTTAAGTTAATTCATACGTGAAAAGATGAAATGATATATTTCGATCACATATTAGCGCAATTGCTTTATACGGGCCGTATGCGTAACAAAAATACGACGAGTGATTTGTTGAATTATATCATAATAGTAGGCGCGATGAATCAATTGCCTATTAATTTAGAATGTCCTTCGAAATATTTGTAGAAAGTTTCGTCCTTATAACGAATTATCGTACTTTTGGTTTTCTTACATTATGTCGGTTTGTAGAGAGCACAAGCGCGAATATATGGACGCATTGGATATTTTTCACAAAATTTGGTGAGAACAAGTAACAAGTCAAGCTCGACCATGTAATACCCCACTTACCTCTATAAATTATGTTACAATTAGTTTTATCTGTATACACTGCCACATAAGTTACTTCGTCAAATATAACTATGCGGTTGGGGTTCTAAAAATGGTTCGATTCGGCTCATTTTCAATAAGAAATTTATTTTTATACCCTCTACACAAGATATATTAAGTTTGTCATTGCGTTTGCAACACCCAGAAGGAGACGTCAGAAATCCTATAGAGTATATATATTCTTTGTCAGCATCAAAACTGAGTCAATATAGACGTGTATGTCCGTGTATACATACATATTTATTCGGATAACAGCACGCCCATTATATATACTATGCTATAAACTTGAAATACTAAACGGCATCATAGCATACCTGCCACGTCCACTGTTTGAATATAGATGTGGAGGGTGTTTAAGATTTGGCCTAACCCAAATCTGTTTTTCGATACCGCCCATTCTTTGCACGTCGATTGAAGGGCTCTATATAAATATGTTTACCGATATTTGCCTATTCAATTTTTTTGTCAAATAGATAGATATTTATATGTTTTGTAAGCGTGGCTCTTAACTGATTGTGCTCAATTGAAATAAAAATGCATGTACCAAATTTTAGCTTAATATCTAAAAATGTTCAACTGTGAGCGTTCCAGTAACAGATACACGGTCATACGGACGGACATGTTTACATAGATCGAATCCGTTTTTATGTTAATGAAAACGGATAACAAACTTATACGGAGGGTATAAAAATAAAATTTTATGACTTAGCAGAGCAATAACTATATATGTATATTGCACTTTGGTGATTAAGGTCCCAAACATATTTTTTACAGCCGCACGAAGAAGAAATCTGACAGACTCAACTGAGCTATAATAACTCCGAATATAACACTGATTGGAAAGCCTCGTTCTAGTAGTTTAAACGGGAATGATAAACTCAGCGTATTCCCTGAATGATGTGGAGGGTATAAACAACTGCGCTGTTTTTACACTTACTTGCTCAAATTGTCTGTCCATGTGCATGTTTTACGTTGGTTCATGAATGCAGTTCAACCACATAATAATATATTTTCTACAAGACCACAAACAACAGCCGCAACCTTTCACATTTGCAGGCCCACTCCCGTTTCCAACAAACCCTTTCTTTCTATTACGTAATTCGCCCACCATTACACCACCGCGTAATACACTCTGCATTTTTTTGATACGGTTATCATTACATACACTTGGCTTTTGTTTGTGTGCATTCATGTGCTGTATAAAACATATTAGTTTAAATGCAGAAGTAAAGGTAACGTGGCGTGTTAAGTAATTTTCTGTTAAATCAGCCAATGCTAACTAAACAAGTGAAGAAATCCAAACATATAGATAGAGAGAAACTTCAATAAATTTGGCATCACACTTAAAACAGGTAAAAACGGCTATATTAGGCATATACCATAAATCTAGGATACCCACCATCATTACCCACTTGCAAAATGGAGCTCCACTATATTACTTTTCCGAATGAAGAAAAAAATACCTCTAATGTATTTATGCCTTAATTTTTGCGACCGTGAGAGTTCCAACAAAAATACATAAAAATTTATACTTACACTCTGACGTAGGAACTAAATCGACTCAAAACTCTGTGCTGAGCAAGATTATGTACACTTGTGTTGTGGCTCCTCACCCTCTTCTGGTACTTAAAAGCCAAAGTAATATGAACCAAAGTAATATACCCTTTCATCATTATGATAGTGCGTATGAAAACAAATATCCTTCATACCAATATACAAACTGTGAGCGTGGCAGGTACCCGATTGCGCCATCTAATAGTCCATGTGTTACACATTAACTTACAAGTCGGAATCGGTGTTAAATGACCCCGCTCATTAGGAACATTGATAAATGTGGTAGCGTTCGCAAAACTAAGAAGTAAACTTCATAAACCCCACAACTTATTTGCATAACTTCTGAATCGGTTTGTCTTTGGTAAACGTTGTCTCGCTCGTAAAAAATTAGGCAAAATCGGTCAAAGACCGCGCTCACAATTTAGGGGAAGTTGAAAGGAAACGAATTCGTCGAGAGTTTTTCATATTATTCATGAAAGACAAAAACTTGATCGGCACACGTACTTCTTAGAGAGCTTCAATGTTTTAATTTGGCCAGACACACATTTTACAGTATAGAAATAATTTGCGATGATTCGGCGTTTTTAAAACTTATGTCTTATGTTTTTATTTTTCATAGAAACAAATTTTGTAGTCTCGCCATTTTAAACGAAAAGAGCAAATTAACGCGCTACATACGTGTGCTTGCGTATGGACGCACACATTTAATATTACGTACTATACATTTTATATATTGGATCAGTTTCAAGATCACGGTTGTGATGATTTGGCAGAAAGCATTAAGACAGATAACCTTCCCAGTTGCGACATGAAATCCACTGCCATTGGTATGCTTGCGAGTGTGTTACGTAAGTGATGTTGCCGCGTCATCATAATCATTGCCATCATCACTGTCATGGGTTTATAACAAACCATCAAATGTGGCAGTTGACTAAGCTTTGACATCACTACAAAGAATATCGAAGACTTCTTCAATGATGAAATTATTATACAATGTCTGCACCTATTCCCGCTACGTCTGAGATTTTGTAGCACACGTTATGAATTTTATCACCGCTTAGTTATTACAACATATACAAATAAAAAAGGAGGCAATGCAATACTGCCACAGTTGCCGCACTATCAAGTCGTAATGACGTCAAACTAAGAATGGCAAAATGCATGCACATGTGTTTGAGTGTGGATGCGCTTCTGTCGCGTAATATGTTGCGGTAATCAGTCGTCACAGGGGAAATTTTCTTAAATATATAACACTATATAGCGTGACTTTTGAATCCTGCCAAATAAAATAAAAATAAAATTGCACAAAACTCAATAACACAAACGGATCAAACGGTGTTTATTGGGCGTACGGACGACACTTACAAGCCTTATACGATTACATACAGATCTCGATGCACGCCAACGTCACGTCTGATAAGGCTGGCGGTGGATCGTGGCGCTTGCCACCTGACGAAACACTTCAAATACAAGACCCAAAGCAAAAAGATCAGGACTTGGACTTGGACGAGGGTCACAACTGGAGAAGCATAATATTTTCATTACTTGTGATAAGTTTCGTTATTGCCGGTATCATAACTGCCATATACCTTTTAGGGTAAGCATGGCCATACGTTACAGCCGGCCAATACCGAGTATTTAATACTTTACACCACTTTGCTACAATGGTGTAGTCATAATGGTGATATATTTTATATCATACTATAATTTGTTTGTTCGTTTGAAGGTCGTGAGAAAAGAGACGGATTCTAATAATGGTTCTATTCGGTCCAAAATGGGAATATTTCAAATAATTGAGTTTTTACCAAATTAAAACTTCTAATATAGTGGAACGTTTATTTTATTGGGATAAATAATATCCCTAAATATGGGTCAAAGTGTTACTCATTAAAATTGGTACGCATCCGACACATCGCATCGACATAACCTTCTCAAATTCACCTTTAGTTGGATTCGGTACATTTGTAATGAGGGGCGCCTTTGGTCAAAATACCAAGTTTCAACAACATATCTCAAAATTGTAACCCCTAAGTGGAACACAAATTTACATGGACAGTCGGACATGCTTAATTCTATGCGGAAAAGAGTTGCATAATATATATAAAGGGCGATGTTTGACAGTGTCGGAATTACAAATATTTGCACAAATTTAATATACCCTGCACAATTGGTGTAGAGTATAAATATAAACTTCTACTTATACCTTTGAGCAGCTCGATGAGATTTTTTGGCAGGTTATCGAAACTGAGAAATAATTTCGTTTTGATTTCAGATATGTGGACGAATTGTTGTACTGGTCGGGCAGGCGAATGATACTCGATGAATATTTACAGGGCGACCTAACACCTGCACGGTTGGAGCCATCTTGGGTTACAACAAAAAAATATATATTCCAATCAAATGACGGCGGTTTGTCTGTTTTAGATACCGCCACAAACACTGTGGGTACATTAGCCACCAATCACACCTTGAGACAGTTAAATGTGCAGGGTTATCATTGTTCGACCGACTTACGCTATGTGCTCTTTAGGCACAACGTCAAAAAGGTGCAAGTGAATGCATTTCGGTGATGAGTTTCAATCATGTTTACTTAAACATTTATCAATTTTCTCGCATTTCAGATTTTTCGAAAATCATTTACCGCCTTTTATACAATATATGACGTTGAAAACGATCATCACATGCCAGTCAAACTAAAGGATTCACCCAAGGTGCAACGGACACGACTACAATATGCCGGATGGTTGGGTAACACAACTTCACTACTAATTGTCGCTGACAATGATATCTATCTGAGGCAATCGCCTGCCGATGAAGAGGATACTCGAATAACAAGCACTGGATATCAGAATGTTATATATAACGGCATACCTGACTGGCTGTACCAAGGTAAATATTGTTTTGATGCAGCCCCATTACAACTATGATAGTTAGATCGTTATATTTATTATTTGGTTAGAGGAAATATACGACAAACCAGAAGCGATTTGGTCGTCAGCAGATGGCACTCATTTTTTGTATGCTGTATTCAACGATACAAATGTCGGCATGATGACTTATCCATGGTTAGCTTCTGGCGCCGTGATAACCGGTACCGGTATGTCAGGCGGAAGTTCCTTTCCAGAGACGAAAAATGTTCGTTACCCCACCCCAGGTACTGCAAACCCAGTAGTGCAATTATGGATTGTCAATTTAACAAATTTTAATAAATTAACACGAGTTTTGCTGAAGCCGCCAATTTCTCTGGATGGACAGTAAGCTTTGTGTTATTATGCGAAACTTAATCAAGTACTTATCCAGTGTTGTTGTATACTTTTAGCGATTATTACCTAACGTCTGTTGGTTGGGTATCAGAAAGTAATCTTCAAGTTTCTGTCGTTTACATGATGCGATCCCAAAATTACAGTATAATTGCAACATGTTTAGCTGGCAAAAATTGGGAATGCGCTGAAGTATGTTCAAATGCCAACGATAAGAGACTTTCACTACAGAAGAGAATCGGAGAGATGGACAAATAGTGTTTGATTTTTTTATAATTGATGCATCTGAAAGATATTAGCATTGTTCTTCCGTTTCCAACACCCAAAAGGAGGCGTCAGAGACCCTACAATGTTTATATATTCTTGATCAGTGTCGAAAACTGAGTCGATCTATATATGTAGTCCGTGTGTCCGACTGCTGTTGCATTCTCACGGTCGTAAATTTTGAGATATTGAGCTAAAATTTTGTACAGATACTTCTAATTTTTACACGCAGACCTCTATTTAAAATAAGCAAAATCTGTCTAGATCAACACCCACAATCAATAAAAATCTATTTATCTTCATGGGCGTGGGTCGGATAACAGACACGCTCACAGTCGATAAAAATCTACATATATGCCACAAAAATTCCCCTTCATCGAGGTGCCGACAATTGGCGTGGTCGGATAACAAAGACGTCCACAATACACAAAAATCCAATTATCTGCCACCAAAATTTACCTTTTTACTTGAAATTTGGTATATATGTCTATTAATAATTCGTTCATCGATGTGTCAAAAATGGGCATGGTCGAATAACGGACACGCCAAAAATTTACAAAAAACCATATACACCATAAAACTAGGCAAGCTGATACATAATACATACACTACTAGAGGAATGCATATATATGTATTTGCCACGCCCACCGCTGTGGATGGGGAGGGTATTTAGGATTTGGCCTAAGCCAAATGTAGTTTTCTTACTCGTTTTTAATTTATGTTCATCATTAGTTAAGCCAAAGTACAATTAATAGGTCCAAAATACCTTTTCCCATCAATCTTAGTTGGACGGAATAAGATAGAGCTACAGAATTTTAAAATAATGTACACAGAATTACTTTTGCATAACTTTTGCGTAGATTCATTCGGAACGAGCGCCGGAAGATGAGTGGCTAGATATATTGCCACATCCTGTATTTGCGCCAGATGGTAATAGTTTTCTATTGCTAGCCAGTGTACAGGAATCGGGTACCGAGCATTTTACACACATAAAACATGTAACAATTAGTCAACAAAGAACTGCGGTCATCTCCCATGGTAGATATGAGGTATGGATTTGTTGTGTTGTACTTTTCAACAGAGTTTTTCATTGGAACAATTTACTTAATCCTAGGTGCTGAAAATACTTTGCTGGGATACAGCTAATCACTTGGTTTACTACTTGGGTACTAAACATAAAAAGCCGGGCCAACGACATCTCTATACTGTCAGAGACCCCGTGAACGACGATAATAGAAAGTAAATAAAACTTTACGTATAATAATTTTTCTATTTTGCGATGTCCCTATTTCTGACAAATTCGTTGTAGAAGAGGAGAGGGGAGGATATGTTTTTAAAAAATGGCTGATTATAATATAAGGTTCTTAAAAAATGCTTTCAAGTAAGAAAATCTGCCACTGTCTTTGAACATCCTGCAAACTTCAAAATTTTTTCCATTAAAAAAATGGTGCAACGAGTTTAACAAATGGTGGTCAGATGATGGCAAGACCGCAGAGCATGTTAGTTGTAATGACATTTCGTAAGCAAGAGCCTAAGGCTTCCTCTTCATCCTTATATCCTAGCATTGCTATGTTGTATACATTTACTTTAACTGATAACGCACCAAATGCGCATCATTTTCGCAAGGGTAGAAAACACCTTGGCGCATTACATTGTCGTCGATTTTATTCATCCACTAACTAGCTAACCTAAGATGACCACTTGTGAATAAATCTCAGCTTGTGGAAGTGGTTTCCTTGCTATGTCGCTTTTCTTAACTTATTTCCGACCTTCCATGTGGACCCCTGAACGTCGTTTTATGACCAAGTTGAAAATTATAAGGCATAGAGTGCATAAAGTGGAGTTTTTCTTAATTCATCATATTTTGATATTTCTCAAAATTTATTGACATAACTTTCTTACGAACCTTATATAAGATATAGACAAAGGATGAAATTCTTATCCATATCAATCTACCAAGTTTTTGAAGTGAAAAGCAGAAAATGTAGCGTGCATAATATGAAAACAACCAACCTGCTTTGCTTCAGTTTTTTGATCGTCAATTCCCTTTATTTCCCACGTGGCCGAGTTTGCCATTTCGTTAGCTTATATTTTCTTCATCAGCATCAAAAACTAAATCAATCTGTCTGTCCATGTGTCCATTTATTTTGAAATGCCACTGAGGTATTGAGCTGAAACTTTGCACAAGCATTTTTATGCTAAAAATAGGTGGGGCGGGAATTTACACAAAACCTGTTGACACGTAATACATACAATAATATAGGATGGAATCGGGTGCCTACTACTCTCACGATTTTTGTATATGGATGAGGAGCGTATTTAAGATTTGGCGTAAGCCCCAAACGTATTTTTTTACTTGTTAAAACTAAATGATTTTATAATCATCTATGTATAATATTTAATTGTCGTGAGCGTGATTGGGAGAGTGCAAGGGTGTGCATCTTCTTCATGTAATAACAAGTAAGAAAACTACATTTGGCTTAGGCCAAATCTTAAATACCCTCCACCTCAACAACGGTGGGCGTGGCAAATATATATATATATATTGCGCCCTCTAATAGTGTATGCCTTACGTATCGTTGAATATGTTTTTTTGTAAATTGTTGACGTGTCTGTTATCCGACCATGCCCATTTTTAGTGCATCGATGGATGGGTTAACCTTTAATAAGTGCATTAAATTTCAAGTTCCTAGGTCAACTTTTGTGTCAGATATAAAGATTTTTATTGATTGTGGGAGTGTCTGAAATCCGAATATGCCCTTTTTTGGCATATAGATGAAGCTAATATTTATAAACATACATACGTATTAAATTTCAAGTGTATAACTCAATTTTTGCGGCAGGTAAATGCATTTTTGTCGATTGTTGGTGTGGCTCTTGACCGATTTTGCCCATTTTAAATAGCGATCTTCGTGCGAAAACTAAAAGTTCCTGTACAAAATTTCAGCTCAATATCTCAAAATTTACGCCCGTGGGAATGCCAATAACAGACAGACACACGGACATACATGTCTAAATCGACTCAGTTTTCGATGCTAATTAAAAATATATATATTTTGAAGGGTCTTTGACTCCTCCTTCTGGGTGTTGCAAACGGAAGAACAAACTTAGTATATCCTCATCACTGAGGTGGGGGGTATAAAAAGGCCGACTAAATCTCTGAATAAATATTAGTTGAATAGAAATAATTTGTATTCAATATTTTCAAAACTTGCAGTCATTTTTGCCCAGGATTTATATATTTTGCGCATCAATTTAAAGTATTAAAGTATTCAAACATTACTATGAATAAGAATTTAAGAATGCATATATTTATGTCATTTGTAATGTATTGAGACATACTCAACTGTTTATACATATTTACTTGTGTTTAAAACAGAACTGAACCGACCTGCATCACATGTGATTTAGGTGAAGCTCTGTGGAGCAGCCGTTATTATTATGTGAATTGTTCCCACTTTGACGCTTTTATAACGCCGCCGTCTTCCGTTGCCGCGCAGTACGGAATTGCATTTTATATATTGGAATGTCAGGGGCCTGGATTGCCCGTGTCCGGTGTTCATTCATATAAAACGCATAGCCTTGTGAAAATATTGTATGATACTCGACCTTATTTTAGGGAGCGTCTGCAAAAACTAGCTTTACCAACGCAGCGGTCATTTGAAATATCGCTTCCACATGGCAGCAGGGCACAAGTTCAATTACTACTGCCACCTAGTTGGCGAGAAGAACTCAGAGACGCGGCCTTTCCCGTTGTTGTCGAAGTGTAAGGAAGGACTCAGTGTTCAGTCAGCAAGTTGTCAACGCAATATTGATTTCTTCAATTTTTAGTAATGGTCGACCCGGCTCCGAATCAGTATCGGAAAAGTTTCGTGTAGATTGGGGTACATATATGTCTTCTCGCAACGACGTCATTTATGTACGTTTAGATGTTAGAGGTGCCAAAGGTCAAAGCAAAAAGTCACTGTTTCGCCACTTGGGCGGTGTAGAGGTACAAGATCAAATTGCAGTTCTAAGGTTAGTTGTGTTTTTTGATTCATGCACGGTCTAATAAATAATTTTGTACATACAATTTAGACACCTGCTGGACACAATCGGGTTTTTAGACGAAACTCGCGTTGGCATATGGGGTTGGGGATATGGCGGCTATGTAAGTTCTATGGTTTTGGGGACTCAACAAGATGTTTTCAAATGCGGCATTGCTATATCACCTATTGCCGATTGGTTGTACTACAGTGAGTATTACATTATTGGCTACTCTTAAATTAACATGAACCGACTTTGGTACCTATGATTACAACAACTTGTAGATTATAAAGATTGTTTCGTTTGATTATTGAATCGAATTTGATTTACCCGATATGACCAACAAGAATTTTCTTACTTTTTTATCTGAGTCTTACGCGCAATATTTTTTTACAAAATACATTAATTTGAATTTAATTTATTCTTTATCCATCCCTCCGCCTTCGTTTTAGCAATTTCTAGCACAATTTTCGCACTTATTGAGCGAACATTTTAAAACCTACCGTCGCTGTAAGCATAGCATATGACTAGTGATGTGATTCAATGTAAAAAAAAATTAATGGTTTAGCTATGAAAAACAAGTAAAAACATTAAATTTGGCTTGGGCCAAATCTTAAATAGTTACCACCTGGCACATGTCTGATTTTGCCTAATTTGAATAGGAACCTACATACGTATGTACTGTGTACGGTCTCTCACGCCTTTTTTGGGTGTTGCAAAGGGAAAATCAAACTTGAATGGAGGGTATAAAAAGTGTGCAGATGTAAATATGATCAAAAATATGGTCAAAAATAACTTACAGGTGTATGTTTTTATTTAACACGGTAACAGAAATTAAAATTTATCTTCCCCCACGATGTAATTTTGATTATCCTTGAATAAGCATCAAAATCGAGTCGATCTAGACATGCCCGTCAGTAAATTTTGAGATATTTAGCTGACAAGTATTTATAGTTCCTACACGTAGATATTTAAATTGGGCAAAATCAGTAAAGAGCCACACCTACAGTCGATAAAAATCTCTAACAATTGACCTATGAAGTTGAAATTTGGTACATTTATTTATCATTAGGGCATCTATAGATGTATTAAAACTGAGATTGGCCCGCTTTAATCAACTACTTGCCACGCCACTGTTCGAATATGAATATTTTTAAGATTTCGCCTAAGCCAAATTTAGTTTTTTTACTTGTTTTTAATTAATTAAATTTATTCACTTAAAAAAGAAACCAAAACCGTAATTCTAAAAACAATATGTTTCCTCAAATAAATGTATTTTATCAAAATATTAGGCGTGAATTTCAGATGAAAAAGAAAGCACCTTTTTAAGCAAATTGTGAATTTCATGCACCCACAGATTTTTTTTTTTAGATTCTGCATTTACAGAGCGGATCTTGGGGTTGCCCGCGGAAAATTATAAGGGTTATGTAGAAGCCGATGCCACCCAGAGGGCGCGCCTTATCAAATCAAACTCATTTTTTTTAATACATGGTTTAGCCGACTCCACTGCCCCATATATTCATGGTGTCCAACTAGCAAAATCCCTAACAGACGCCAACATCCTATACAGATACCAGGTATTCATTACATGCTATCCCAATTTGAAGTCTTCCGTTCACAATTTGTATGTTTTAGACATATGCCGATGAAGACCACGAACTGTCAGGGGTTCTTGAACATGTATATTCTTCCATGGAGCATTATTTTTCCAACTGCCTCAGCCTCGATCCGGATGATACAAAGCCTAACTTAGATCAGGCGATTGTGCCAGCAGAATAAGCACAGAATAAATCCCTGCGATACAATTAAAAAAACACTTTACCCATTTTCGGCTGATGTATTAGTATTACACACACTATATATAATGAATTTCTTCAAGGAAAGGAATCCTTTTTTCCAAAATCATACTAGAGAAATGTTGCTTTTAAACAACACATTAGAATTGAGGGTATATTAGGTTGTTCAGAAGAAGGCTTCAGAGACAGCAGCTGCATTGTATGTGTAGTACGCCATACAAACGAATAATATTACTCAAGGCATGGTCGATCATCGTGTTTTTTTTTTTTTTTTTGGCAGAGGAATACACTTCAACACGATATCATCATTGTTGCAGAAATGCGAAAATGTATGCTTTCTATCTCTACGCATATATGTACACCAGAGAGAGCCAATTTTGCAAAAGAACAGTTCTCATCCCCAAACTCCTAACATGAAAAATTTGAAAATATTATCATTACAAAAGGTTCTTATGGCCACTAAAATGGAACTGCAATGTTGGAGTATGATGTGCATACTTTTATACTTTCTGTACCCATCGATGCGTTGAAAATAGGCGGGTTTGGGTAAAACATACGCCCATGACTTCCAAAAAACGCTCACGACTTATTTTATTTCATACATTAAATTTTGAACAATTGTCTGTAGTTAAAGGACACCCCAACATACATACAGGACAGGCCCGATGTAATCGTAAACAAAGGCTCATTATTTCAATGTATACTCAGAGAGGATTAATTACAAACTAGTACAAGTGCTGTTTTAGGCGTACGCCAAATCTAGGATACCCACCACCATTTGTCCATTTTCAAAACGGAGCATTTCCCAAACATTCAGAAAGAAAAACTACCAAATTTATTTTTAATATTTCTATAAAAAGTGGGCGTGTCTACAGTATTATTGTATTCATTTTCACAAGTTCTACATACACAGTTATATATTATGATTTATGAAAAACAATTCCGAAATTTAGATTAGTTAAAAGCCTTCATTTCGGTGGGCATTCCATTTACATAAAAAAAATCTTCGTTAAAATTATGGAAAAAATTTATTTTTGTGTCTCTCATGGTTTGTCTGTAATAAAGGAAACAGCCCAAAATGTACGTTTTGTAATATTGTAGGCGTATCCAGGGACCGATTTAAGTCATTTTTAATACGACCTATATATGTATATACCATAAAAATTATTTATCCCAAATTTCAGATTAAAATCTTAACTTCTGAAACTGTGCGAGTATTGGTACTAGTAAAGCGGCAAAAAATAATTTTATTCTTATTTACTATAACAATTTTTCAAAACACATTAATCCTACGGAGTCTCTGCAGCTTTCTTCTCATAGTTGGGGTTCTCTCTTCGTTATGTACTTTTATACTATTGAGAATGTTCTTATGTACTATTAACGTGTCCCAAGTTTAGGATTTGTCCAGCTAAACAATTTTTTAAAGAAAGAATATCAACTAAGAGTGAACTGCGAGAGTCGATATTTTGACAACTATTTAATTTGCGTTCTTTCCTATTCTCATTTAACTAAAAACTTTAGATATGTATTAAAATTCAAAGTCTTAGAATGTAGAGCTGCACTAAAATTTGAATCAATCGAGTTACGACAGTCCCGCCTTCGTCCGTTTTAAGTTCACGATCTTACTAAAACTTTGTACAGACACATTTAGTTTCTACACGCAAATACCTATTTAAGTTGGGCCGAAATCCTAGACCACAATCGACAAAAATCTATCTATCACCCATAAAATTAACGTTGGTGTTGAAATTTGGTATAAATATTAATAATTAACCCATCTATCGATAACAGGAGCGTGCACAAGACACAAAAATTATTTGGGGCATAGAGGACGTACGCAAGTAAAGAATATTTAAAACTTGAACTAAACCAAATCATCTGTACTTTACATCGTTTCTGAGATTATGTTTGCAACTCTCAAATGGCTAAAAAGAGACTCAGCTTTTATTGTACCGATCATTCTGAACCGAATTAACCTTGTCCATCTGTCCGTTATCTCCTATGGATAATTATGTGCAAGCTAAAGGTCGCATTATATCGATACAATTTTCTACAGGGACATGTTTTGACCCAGAGAGAAACCTTTTTGGAAATTGGAGCAAATTGGACCGTTTTTAGAACCACACTTTACAAAGAAACTTTCTCTATGGTGACAATTTGCTAATCTTAATATTTTTTACGAAAAAGTTGTTGAGAGATTATTATCGGTGAGTTTGAAAATTGGCCTCAATAAACCATTTTTAAAACGCCTATCCATAAAAGGCTTTTTCCCAAATTTATCCATTATGTACCAAATTTTATTGAAATATCTCAAAAAATTAAAAAAAAGTTAAATCGACAGAGTTGTCGATTTTTCAACTCTCTCCATTTCACTTTTGAGTGTTTTTCTCATTTTTAGGGTTATATGGTTGTGAAATTCGCAATTAGAGCTTAGGTTTAAATATAAACGATTTGAAAAAGTCAGTGCCATCTAGAATGAATACAGAAGAGAGGACTATGTTTTCATACATATATACGTACATCGATTTATAAAATATATGACGTTTGTGTCACAATTGTTGTTGTGATATATTGTACAATATATAGATATATACATAACTTATATATATGAAATAGTACTCGCAATATTACACACATATGCATATGTGTGTGTGTGTTGCAATACAAGTGTTTCCACATTGATCATTGCTTCCAAAGTACTCTTCTCAATTGACGTCATCTTCCATTTTCATATATTTTTAATATGGATTAAAATAAACATCGCATGCACTTTGTAACCATTATTTATTTACTCAATTCGTTCACTCAATTAAATATATTACACAATTAAAACCTATGCATTGATAAGTAAGTAAATAAGGAATCACCCCTAACGATACCACATAATTTTAATATAAGGAAGAATTATGTGCGGCTTCGATCGGATTTTTATATACCCACCATTTTACTGGTGACACAATACATGCACACTTCCACTCTTGGACTGATTACACAACACACAATTGTTAATTATTCGAATGACTATAATTAGGAAAACAATTAATTAATCCTATCCACCATATCCGAGCGCATGTGTACGCATCAAAAGACACATACCTACGTATAATAAAAGAGTGCATGTACACACCTTCAATTGACAGCTTTGGGTTACTTGGAGTTTTTCATCAATATCATGTTTTTGAATGGTGGGTATGGAACGAACAAGGACAAGCTAGAAAGGAAACCAAGATCGAATAACAATAATGCAGTATAATTAGAAGCAAAATTTATTGCAACATTTTGTATCAATCAAATATTGCCTTGTTAGTTAGTATACAATATATATTTAAATAGTAACTATGTGTAATGATAACGATAAAAATACTGCAACGCTTAGGCTATATATATTATATATTTTACACACAAGTCGGCGCGCATTTGGCGCAGACCGGATTAAGATGCTGAAAAAACAATACAAGAGTAGCACTCAGCTTCAGTGGAATTTTGAATAAAAGGATTCTCACAAATGCAATCTGTACCAAGGTCGAACATGGGTCACACGTAGAAAAAGTCCGAGGTATTTATTTTCTATTACAATGTTTTCTCTATATATTACTGGCACGGACAAGGAGGTTGTCAGAGAGACCCTCTCAAAACAAAACAGAAGGACGTCTATGATGAGCAATGTGACAAAAATCTGAATGGACTAAATGTTAGCTAATCAATTAACCCACAAAAATTTACTAGGATTTGGTCTAGATTACATCTATATACAAAAGGGGGCGTGGCATGTACATAATGACGCTATCTATAGTTTACGTACCAACTATGAGCCGTCTTTCATGATTGTCAAATGACTATGAGAAGCGTTCCATTTTGCAGAACAAGAAACAAACATCAAACATACCTTGTGCGAAACGCCACTCACTTGAAACTCCACTCCACTAATTGTATAATTAATATATAAATACACTTTCTACTCGTATACACACTTTAATAAGTACGCAACGTTGTTGCAATAAATGCATATTCAGACATTAGGACGATAATATACATATTGTGAGAGAGCAAGTCATAAGCTTTTGATCCCGTTCAGGCAACGCAGTCTAAAAGTCATATTGTTTTTAATACCTATGTATATACATATATATAGATATAAAATATATAAATATATATATATATTATACATACCTACACAAGTATTTTGTCTGAAAAATTTAGTATTAATTGTAAGTTTTCGTTCCACTCAATCCAAAAGTCAAGACAAAATACTAAAATAAAAACAAATAACACCAATTAGATTATAAGTTAATTATGTGAATTATTCAATAATAAAACGAAAGAATGCAATCTTGCGTCTATCCATTACAATTAAGAGCCTTTGGAATTGCAATCAAATTAGAAGTGGCAGTAGGCAGTAGGTAGAGTTTGGGGTGAAGCACTACATTTGATTTTAAATCAAGGTATATCTGAAATCTGCTTCATATATAAAATTTCTGTATTTATTATTTATATTAATATATAATATATAATATTTTAGCATACCCTTTACGTAAGGTAGGGGTATACTAATGTCATTCCATTTGCAACACCAAGAAGGAGGAGTTAGAGACCCCACAAAGTATATACATATAATCTTGATCGGCGTCGAAAACTGATTCGATTTAGGCAGGTATGTCCGGGTGTATTCTGTTGTTGGCATTCTCACGGTCGTAAAAAAAATAACCTTTTCAAAATACGTGTTTATTGACTAAATTGTTGATGCCATGGCCATATAATATTTTGATTTATTTTGTTTAAAAGCTGAATTAATTTACTATGTTACACAAAAAGTTTGAACAAAATCCGTGCAGCCGTTAAAAAGTTATACGACTTTAAAAATTTTCTAAAATCAATATTTGCTTGCTGAAGTCATCTGGGCGCCTTGTATTTTGTTAAAAATTTTTTATAGACATGATTTTCAAAATTACAATTACAAGTACAAGAATGAATGTGAGTGAACTTGCTTGGCTTATAACTGGAAAACTACTGCTTAGATTTTAGTCAAATTTTTTGCAAAAATCAGGAAATTTCTCTGGCTTTTTGGTGATATCTAATTGATATGCGTGGCACTGCTTATTTGCTTAGATTTTGAGATATTGACTTTAAATTTTTTACAGGTACTTTAAGTTTTTGCACACAGATTGCTATGTAAAATGGGTAAAATCGGTTAAGAGCCACGCCCACAATCGACAAAAATCTATCTATCTGCCACAAAAATTTACCTATAAACTTAAAATGGTTTGCATATCTATAAGTATTCTCTACATCCATCTGCCAAAAATGGGCACGGTAGGATAAAAGACATGCCCACAATGGACCAAAGTCTCTATATCCGCCACAAACCTATGACCTATGAACTATAATTATTTATGCGTATACATAGTTATCGCATCCACTGATATGCCAAAAATGGGCATGATCGGATAACAGACACGCCCACAATATTCAAAAACCCATATCCAAAAATATTCGGCTGGGTAAAACTAAACTTGCAATACATGCACTATTAGAGGGCGCAACATATATATAATTGTCGCACACACCGTTATAAATGTGAAGGGTATTTAAAATTTGGCCCGAACCAAATTTAGTTTTCTTCCTTGTTATACCCTGCACCACCCTGTGGAAAAGGGTATATTAAATTTGTGCGTATATTTGTAATTCCTAAACGACAAATGCCACACCCATCTTCAGTTATACCGATCGATTCAGAATCAAAATCTGAATCGATTCAATCATGTCTGTCTGTCCGTCTGTCCATGTAAATTTTAGAAACGAAATGCACAGTTAACTGGTTAACAACAAGAGAGGATTTCGTTTCCAGTGAATGATTTTGGAGTTGCAAATCTCCTGATGATGCCACCTTCTTAGTTTCTCTAAACGCAATTACAAACTGAAAATAGTCCTATAAAAATATACTTGGCACTGTTGACTAAAGAGCTTGTCGACCACTGACCCAGCTTTACTATAGGGCACATAATATAATAATCAGAACGATTGCCTAATGTTTTGCATTCAAATGGTAAGTATAGAAGAAGGATGACGCACCTTGGCCTAAAACGCTAGTCATTTAATGCAACAACATTTATAAAAAACATATTAATAAAATTGTACAAATCAAGAGATTTACAGTTCATGGCGTGAAGTGGCTAAATTCGACATCTCTGGAAATCAATTTATCAGTTATCCATTGACGTAAATGAGCTACGTCGGCGTAAACACCAGGCACATTCTCTTCTGCACAACCAATACCCCACGCGACAATACCAGCTTGGTAGTATCGGTTTTTAACGCCGGGTATTGGACAAACCAGAGGAGATCCGCCGTCCCCTTTACAAGTGTCCTGGTCTTTCCTACCACCAGCGCACATGAAGCTCTCGTGCAAATTGTAATAAAGGCCCAAGCGTGTTTGACGCAATTGCTCTTGACATCTGTCATGTGGCACCACAGGCAATTCAATTCTCTTCAGGATCACCTGATATTTACCTTCTCTGCCAAATTTGTCTTTTCCCCAACCTGTGGCAAAGCAACTCGAGCCATGGAAGTTAGTATTGGAAGGGGGCAAGCAAATCGGTCGAATATTCTCCTCCCAGGCAAAGGGCTCCCTTACGCCTAACAGGGCAATATCATTATAGAGAACACCTTTTCGATAATTCTCGTGAACGATAATCTCATTGACTGGTTTATCAACGAATGGTAAGATTTCATTTGTATTTTGCGTGTCCCACTCGCCGGCGCGCACAACCAATTGTTCGGGTTGACGATTTTTTACACAATGAGCGGCCGTAAGAATAATATTGGGTGTAATTAAAGAGCCACCACATTCATATAAATGTATTAGGTCTTCTCCCCCGTCTTCTTCAATTCTTAGTATGGCCACCATCCAGGGAAATTCACCAAATTCAGCTTCGTCGACTTTATTGGTAATTTTGAAGCCAACGCCATCTTCGTTGCGCCAACCACATCCTTCATGAAGTTCTCGAGGAATGGCGGGTATAATGGGTTTATTAGTCTACAAAAAAATTCAATAGAATTTATGCGTAAGTGTGTATATGTTTACATTATATTTTAGTTCACCTTGTTGGGTATGTCACAGCAGATTTCATTGTACAGACAAACGTTTCCATCGATTCGTATATCGATGACACCTTCGCCTGTAGTACTTATAACGCCTTCACTACATAAATGCCTTGGCACGCATTCTTTATTTAAACCACACGACTTGTAAGTGTTCATTTCACCAGAACGAGAATTTGTGTTCAAATTAGGATTCAGAACCGTTGTTTTTGTTGGCATCGGTCTGAATGTGGTAGTGGTTGTGCCTGCAGAATTGCTTGTAAACACCTGGTTAATAAGGTCATCTAATGACAACTGACGCGGTATTTGTGCACTGCCCAAACTGCACAGACTGCACAATAACAATAACAACTTTGACATCATTTTTCCTATTAAAATGAAATGAAAACACTCTACAATGAGATAATAAGTACATAAAATAATCAAGGGCAATAATGTTTCACGGGAAATGTCACAAGGGTTATCTACGTAGAGCTCTTTGCAATCTACCCCATTCAGTCGAATTAGGCAGTCTAACCTTCTCTGTGCTATTTTTGATATCTCAATTAACTTTTCTTATTCACTACCTTAATGTTATAAATATGATGTTTACCGCAACGAAGGACCGTTTATGTAGAGAAATCTGTTCCAAAATAAAACAAGTAAAGAAACTAAATTTGAAATAGGTTAAATTTTAAATACCCTCCTCATCTACATATAAGCAGTGGGCATGACAAGCATATAATTACGCCCTCTAACGGTGTATTACGCATCAATTCGATTGTTACGTTTAATACGTTTTTTTGTAAAAATATCAAAAATTGCAAGTACATGGGCCAATTTTTACAATTTTTATTTCCTCCAACAAGTGGAAGACGGACATACATATCTAGATCGACACAGTTTTTGACACTGAACAAAAATATATATGTTTGTGGGGCCATTACACATTATACACCCTATTAACGAGTGTAATCAGGTACCTACCACGCCCACATTTTGTATGCACATAGGTATGTAGCATATTTTAGGTAAAGTTAGCTTTTGTATATTTTTCATTGAAAGCAATAATGAATCAATGATTACAAATGTGTGTGTAGTGCAGTATTGTGCATGTGATTGAAATATTCTAAAAAACCGGTTTTCCCTTTAATTCAATAAAACTGATAATCTCACAACGAAATGTAATAATCCCAAATATAACAAATATTCTGAAAGTATTTGTTAATTAGGTTCATAAAAATCTCACTGATTTGCTTCGTTTTAATCTGACCACTTACTTTCAATTTGATTGACTTAATTTAACGGATTTTGTAATTATGACAACCGACCGTTTTAACGGTATGAACGGTACTAACCAGAGACAGAGACCTCAAAATATAGAGACGGAATGTCATGCTCTTAAATTTTGCGGGTAAAATCGCAAGATTTATTTGTAAGGTAATATACAATGCATACAAGCAAATGTGTACAAAATATCAAATGTATACTCAAGATTTATTTGTGGGGCAATATACAATGCCTACAAGGAAATGTATACACAAATATTTTACTTGTTTTGTTACGCTGACTTGTGTTGTCAAATTTAGCTTATGCTTACTAGTTTTATATATTTTTAAAAAAAAATTATATATATTTTACCACTCCTCCACATCATATTACAATTCAAAAAGTTGATAAAAAGCAACTTTATAAAACATCAATTAAAAGAAGGACACATATCAAACCGGCAATACCACGTTTATAAGCCGATTACTCTACTACCAAACCACACACCATTTTTCGAACCAATCGCTTAATACTGAACCTATATAATTGTACGTAGAACAAATTCGTTGTGTATATTGAACATATACACCATAATATTATAAAATTTTTCATTTCATACTCTATACTGTACATAAATATGTATGAATAAGGCTCGTGCAGACTAAAGTGCTTCATAAAAAGTTCAACGCATTCTTTATTTTTACCGGCATATGAGATATCCTATTCAATGAAAGTAATCTGTGAGATGGCAGTTGGAGTCATCTTCAGTTTGTTTAGACACTTTGCATACATGTATTCATCATTGAATGTATGATGCAACGGAAAACAAAAATTTGATGTGTTCATGTGCATACTGTTCTGAATAGATGCCAAATAAATCATTGTGTGTTTTACGCACTGCGCATATTCAAGAAGGTTCCCATGCTATTGGTGCTGGCATTTAAACACATCTGTATTATTCGTATAGAGATTTTTTCAGTCGCTTCATGTGTTTGTAACAATATAGATCTGCCAGAGCAGTTCATTTAATCATAACTTTTTGTGAATATACGCGTTGTGAAAATTAATAATAATACATATATAATAATACAATAATGCAATTGTAATAAAATAAAGTAGCAGTAAAGGCCACATTCGATCCTGCAAGCAATTGAAGTTCAATCGAACAATTCAGAACACCGAATTTTAAAATTTGTATGGAGCCGTATATACATATATACAATATATATACAATATGTATATACGTAATTGTTGAAAGAAATAACTTCATACAATTGAAAAAGATACAGTAAAAAGTTGGTATGTGGCCTTCCTCCATGGGCTGATATACGAATGCAAAATGGATCATAATGCTTGGAGGGTGTCATTTGATATATGGGCGTATCCGGGCTGTGGCATTTGATGACTTTTAGTTTTTTAAATTAAATTCAATTAATTGAGTTCTGTTATTAGATCCATTTTCCCACTTTTCTCCAATCGATGAATGAAGCAGGATATTAAAATTATCATTATATGTCCGAGTGCCCTCCTTGAAGCGCCCACGATTACAAACGTTGAGCCCAAATTCTTAATTTACGTAAAAATTTACAAAAATATATCAACGGCTCCAAAACTATAGCATGAGTTTTGAACTACATTGAGATGAAATGTTTGTATAAACATTCCTAGTTTCAACGGGTAGATTCCTATTTAAATTGGTAGAAATCCACCCATAACTTACAAAAAACCATATTTGGTGCAGAAGTGCGGAGGGTAGCTAATATTGGGCCTAAGTTATGTATTTTTCGTTTTTAGTACTTTTTATATTTGTAATGGAAGCTATGCTTGCCACAGGTGCAATATTAAAGAATAAATATTTTATATAAGATGAGAGTGGTGTGATATAAATAAATTGATAATAATGAATAAAATAAATGTTGGTGTCGATACCTCAATAATGGACGTAGAATTATCACCGTGTCTAGCAGAGTCGCCGTCCGTATCTACTTTTATACCAGAAGAGGAGGATTCCATTCGGCCATTGCTTTCATTAAATACTAATTGCACCACGCCGTTGACTTTCGTTCATCCGCTAATGCCGTGTATGGGCAACGACGGCCATAACTCAACCAACAAACATAATGAAGAAGCCAAAGCTGAATCCAGTTCATCATCAGGTAGTAGTTATGGTTTTGGTATTAATGTACCTGAGAACTCGTCGACCATCCTCTTCAACAAACACACTTATAAGCACCTACAAAATCATAATAAAACGGATGAAGTGAGTTTCATCATCAACCGAAATCTAGCCTTAACTCATGATCATTTTTATACCCACCACTTTAAGATCAGAGTTATTTTAGCAAAACTTTTGTGATACCCATAAAAAAACATCAAAGACCATACAAATTGTTCTGCACATTCTCGATTGAATTCTGAATTGATTAAGCCATCTCCGTTGCTAAAGTATCAATCCAAAACTTGACAGAAGTAGAGTATTAGAAGTTGGTAGATCTTGTTCGAAAGGTGGTATTAAAATTGGGATCAATCGGTTAAAGCACAAAAGCAAAATTTGTGTCCACAAGCTTAGATCTTAAGGCCGGTTGCTCGAAATACATTACTTACATTAGTAGTAGAAGCAGTAGTAGATATTTGTGTTCAATTGTTTTGTATTGAATTTCCTATAGTTTTTTAGTTTACTTTATTTTATTTATGGTTCTTTTATGCCTTTTCCCAACTCCTAAAAGTTACTTCCAATTTAATGGTTTTTCTTTTATAGAATACTAATGGTCACACTCTTAACGGTAGTTTTCCAGCAGGAAAAAATTTACCCTCATTCGTATCGTGGAACTGGCCCCTGATACGTAAATGTACGTTTTTCTTTTTTATGTCCAGTTTGTTGGCAATGTGTGCGGTAGTGGTGGCAATGATAGTTACGTTGCCAAAAATCTGCAACCCTAAGTAAGTGTGGGTTGCATGCTAAATGCGTCTTTCATACCTAAACTTACAGATTTTTAAATTGTATTATCCTACATAGAACTACCTGGTATCGTGGCAACATATTTTATGAGATCTTTCCGGCTAGCTTCCAGGATTCTGATAATGATGGCATTGGCGACTTGCGTGGCTTAGGACATCGTATTGACTATTTGGTTGCGTTGGGCATATCAGCGGTCCGTCTAAATTCAATATTTACCTCGCCACACTATCCGGATGATTTTGAAAATGTAACATCATTGGTGAAAGTAGCTGAAGTTTTGGGTGATGTGTATGACGTTCACCAATTAAGTAAAACGCTGCACGCCCGCAATATTTCGCTCATATTGGATTTACCGCTTTATCCTTTCATGAAAAAATTAGGTAGCACTGGGAGTGCAAATGGAAGAGTGAATAATACTTATACAACTGTGTCCGCTAATAGTAAACCGTCAAAATTTACAGAGAGTGTCATTAATGTGGCTATAAACTACTGGATTCGTAATGGAGTTGATGGCTTTTATGTAAAAGGTTTGGAGTACTTCGATGATCTTGAGAATCTACCATCACACTTGGTGGAGTGGAAGAATACTTTGGGTTCGAACAAAGTCATCATATTAGCAGAAGAAGTATTCGCTCTATTGCAGGAGTCACAACAGAAAATCGCGCTTGAACTTGTCGATTTAGTGGACGTATATGTGGATGTTCTTCAAAATACACATCGACTAGAGGAACGTTTAACTGACGCACTTTCTTCTTCACTTGGTCCCAGCAACTCAAAAATATGGATTCATTGGTCTCTCGGCGGTGTTAATCGACCACGTCTCACACGACATCGTGATGGGGGCAATGTGACTTTGGCTGCTACTATTATGCAGTTGATGTTGCCAGGAACGCCGAGCATATTCTACGGCGATGAAATCGCTTTACAAACATCGTACGATATACTAAGCGAGCATAATGAAACTAAACACTTGCATCACCTGCCTGGTATGCAGTGGCCAACAAAAATTACGCAACAATTCACAAATTCGAAAACTCTGCCGTGGCTACCAAAGTCTCTCGCCGCCTCTTGTCGAAATTTTGAATATGTTGCACCCATGGTAGATCTACGCGAACGCTCTCCCTCCCTGTACAAAAACGCCATTTGCAAAGCGGAGACAATCCTGCCAAATACAATTATTCGTCACAGTTACAATGACATATTGGTGATTGAACGTTTTTATCCACGCCGAAACTCATTTTTATCCATTTCCAATTTCAGCACAAAGCAGGTCACGTTGGATATATCGTCAATTTATTACAGCGGCATTATAATGCTGAATAACACCGCGGTGAACAAAATATATTTCAGCGATTTTACAATTGGTCCGCAAAAGACCATCGTAGTACGATTAGATAAGTAGACAAGTGTTCCATGTATTGTAGATAAATTTAATGAGAGAATTAATGAACGTTCTATTGTTTCAATAAAATGTTCATTTTGCCATACACTTACATACGTATAGTTGCACTTTTATTGCTCTTGCACCATAGATATCAGTTGGAAGTTATTCCTGCGATTTCCAATATAACATGTATGGTTAATGAGCAGGTGAATATAAAAGTTCGCTCACGAGACAACAATGCATGCACAATATAATAATCTAATCTTGGTGAGAGGGACAAAAGATAAACAAGTAAAATAAGTAAAAAGGCTTTGGATACGCTCCATATTTACACGTGAAATGTGGTTTGACACGTAAGTAATTGTGTCCTCTTTTCACGACTACTAAAGTGGGTACCTCATTTCACATCAGGAGTCGAATTGTGCACCAAGAAAGGTTTTTGTTAAATTGCGGGCTTTTCCGTTTACCGAACCCGAGTAATTTTTTAATATGTTCATTCCATGAATTTTTTTCATATTGGCTTACAAGTAGTTTTAAGTTGAGTACGGTTTTTGTGTAAATTGTAGGCGTGGACGCGACCATGCTCATTTTTGGTACATCAATAGATGGGGTAATTGTAAATATACGTACAAAATTTCAATTTCAGAGCTCAAGTTTTGTGGCAGATAAATAGATTTTAGTCGATTATAGGCATGGCTCTTGACCGATTTTGCCCAATTTAAAAACAAAATAAGAGTAGAAGTTTCTATACAAAATTTCAGCTATGACGGCTACTTGTTTGTATTGCAAATGGAATGACAAACTTAATATAGCCTCATCTTATGTGGAGGGTATAATGATTAAATAACAACACTGTGTTATAAATTTCACACTTTTTAAAAATATTCGGCAGCACTCAACTAATTTTGGTACGTTGATTTTAGATTTGGTCGTAGTTTTTCTCTATCCCATAGTGCTACAGCCGCTTAAAATTTGGTTTTTCTCGAAAAACATGTTTTTTGAAGCCTTGTAACGCAAGACCCCCAAGTACAAGAAAAATAAATAACAGATTTGAAGCGAGGACATCTTCAAATATTTGACGTTAGCAAATAATTTTTAGATAACAATTTGTTTTTGGCCAGGCTTATGACCTTTCTTCATTAAAACCTTTAAAAACACAGTGTTTTTATGGGTCGTTGGATTTCGTAAACGTATGACAAACGCATTCGTGAATATCTCTCATAAAAAACGAGGTTACTCAAGCCCATTTTTTCTTTGTCTTTATAAATAAGTGGGTATATTAGCGTTTTTGTGGAGGGCTACATAAACTTCGCTATATAAAGGATGATTTTTATAGACTTTGAGTTGATCTCAATCAACATCAATAGAAACTTAAGTGAATTATTTTATATTTAACTTCATTCAGCAGGCTTCAATATTTGCAGTGCTAATGCGTCACGTGTTTTGAGCACAACATTCATATCATAATAAAAATGCATAGAATTAAGTCACCCTGATTTCTAAATTTCAAGTTACAATTTCTCATGGAATGCCTGAATTTCATTTGACGATTTCCACATTGCAGTTGGATATGGTGCAGTTTCAAATTGAAATTGAACAGATTTATAGTGTTAGAACCATCAACAATATTGATTACCACTTGTCTTATCATTGGTTGGTTCAAGCAGCAAAACAGCGGACTTGTAAAACTTTTAAAAACAACGCCTAATATCTCGTTTTTTTGAGAACATAGCTATTGCAGCTCTTGCCAACTAAAACAGGTTACTTGGCTAAAACTGCGTTAGTCAAGTCGCACATGCTGAGTGATCACAATCGCAGCACATTCGCGTTATATTTTATAAATTCATTTTGCATTTTGTATTACAATTATTAAATCGCGTATCATCGAATCGTTACGTACAACTTCAACGGGATTTTGGTGGTTAATTGGCATTATGCGTCGGAACCCTGCCGTCTCCAGAGGTGCCATTTTGATGCTGGGAATTTTGTTCGTGTTGGTAAATAGTTTAAGTATTGAGACTGCAGTAAATGGTGATCAAAGTGCAACCGGGTTAAAACAATTCAATATAAAGAGAGACTTAACGCTGAACGTCGATGCAAGAAAGGAGACAACAACAGCGAATTTCGTTCGACTTGTTGTGATGCGTTTAATTTATGGCTTGGCCACTACTATGGGTGCTGAAGAACGTTTAGAAGTACTATTCAATGGTGCCTTTGTGCCCCCGAATGCAGATGGTGATTTATATGCCTTAGGTGGATTTACAGATTATGGGGATGATGGTGACGACGATGAAGTTTCCTTTAATGAGATTCTGGGCGGTGATTACTAAAAAGCTAGAATTTTTTTCCTATTTTTATTTTACTATATAATATGGCAATTAACATTTATGTATATGCATCAAATTATTTCGTTTTGTATTTGTGTGTGCGTTTGGCTTCGCTATTGTGACTTTTTGACATTTCTCTTGGAAATTACACACAAAACGGTGCCGACATCATATCACAACAATCACTACCACTGCCAATTCAATGGTCCGTAACTAAGCGTAAATTATGATTGATCCAGTCGTTTATATTTTGCTCCAAAAAGAAGAAATGTAGAGCGCTGTGTGCTAAACTGTAAGAGTCAGTATAGAGAAATTATTATTATTGTAAGTGTTTTTAAGTATTTGACGACATCCATATATACAATACTTACCCAAGACTATAAACTGTTATAAACAACACTAAGTTATTTTGTATTAAGACGATCTTCTCTTTAACAAGTGAAGTATTGATATGTATGTGTTTCATGTACATGGTGAAAGTGTGGCTAATTTTACGCATTGATTGATTTTAATATTAAACATTCTTGAAAACGTGCAATAAAGTAAATATACATATATTAAATAGATATTTAGAATTTTCCATACAGTGAGCTTTATTTTCTTTTCTCATTCAAAAAAAACGTGCTTCCATATAGTAGACCTAGAAGCGCGATGTTTTTTATACTATCCACAGAAGAAGGGGAAAATTCAGAAAGACACATCAGACATCCTGCAATGTATATTTATTCCTGATCAGCTACAAAATCTGAGTCTAGTTAACTCTACTCTATAACTCTAATAACAACTAGAGTCGATCTAGCCATGTCCGTCCCTTTACCTTCGCGTCTGTCTGTTGTTAGCATTCTAAAAATCGAAACGTATTTTAATGTGACCATTCATTAATGCGCCAAAAATACGCGGGGACGGATAAAGGTACGGCCACAGTTTGCATAAAATCTTTAGTGCAGAATACGAATGTTGAGGAAAAATTTTATGTATATTGTAATTGTTGACATAAAATCAGCATAAATAATATAACTAAAGTTGCACCACTGGCAATGCTGGACGTTTCCAACATGGCACGAGGGCGTGTTGGTAAATAACTGCCATCGATCTCTTTATAATTGAAGTGCAGTCCCATGAAACCGTTGGCGCATTCGCAATTATATGGAATTTTATTGTGTATCTCGAGGGTAAAGCAAATGGCATCATTTAAACAGTACAGTAGGTGGGCGGGCAAGTAAATATATTGTGGTGTGCAGGATCTTGGTCGGCAGGATCAAAAATTTGGCAGGATCCCCATGTAATGTCAAAAGAATGTGAGGACAGGTGAAGAAGATGATAAAGACTTCTGTAACTTGGCTGTAACTTTGTAGTGTATAGTACTGTATGTCGCGCAACGCGCAACGTTTGGATCCAACAGAAATGGTTGGTATCTAGTACTGTAGACAACGACAATGAGACCAGCTCGATATGAGTTTTTAGTCTGCCTTATTGAATCAAATTTGATTTCTTATATATAAAATTACTACAATAAATTTACAACAAATTACAAATACTCAATAGTAAACATAAATTTAAACTAGGTTATTCTTGACACAAATTTTATTTTTGCATATTAACTTATTAAAAATAAAAATAACAATAATGTGACCTGCATTAACGCCTCACTACAGTAAGCAAAAAAGTTGAATGTATGTTAAACTGAGTTAATATACTAATTGAGGGAATGTATTCACTTAATTTTGAACACACTACACTATAATGAGGAACAATTGTGTACATGCTACGCCCAAGCCAACGCCCAATTTACTCATAAAGCTAGATGGAATCTAAGGTATCCACTTTGAGGTGCTCACTATATCAAAACGTCTCTAACATGCAGAGAGAAGCATCAGATACCATAGAAGTATCTATATATGTATTCTTGACCAGCATGACATTTTGAACCCATTTTGTTGTGTTTAAATGTGTCTCCATCCAATATTTATGTTTACTGTTCCCGTCGTAGAAATTGAGTTACACTAGGTTTACACTGACGAGGTTATCACCAAACTACATTGATTTTTGGATGGTTACCCATATAAAATTAAATAATCTTATTAAAGTGGTTAGCAGATAACCACGTAGTTAACGACCTTAAATTTCAATGTAACTCTGAAAAAGTACCTAAAAATACAACTTTTTACGATAAAACATCTCTAATATGTCAAATAATTACTGTTGTCACAAATAAATAAAATAAATGTTTTACTTTAAAATTGAAGAAAATGAAGAAAATGGTCATATATGAAATAAATTAAAAATGCTGATTTTTTTAATGTAAAATCAAATATTTTTCGTACAACTTTATTATTTTTGGTTTTTGCTTCTCAATATTGTTAAAAGCAACATTTTTACTAGCAATTGTATACAAAATTGTATTAAAATATTTTCCATATTTATAAAAGAAATAAACGTCATAACATAAAATATCAGAGTTGTAATCAGTGAAAACGTACGTAGTTATGTAACGTATTAACTCTAACAATCTCGCCAATGTAAACGTGCTGCAAGTATTTTTTAGTGCACCTCTGACTTTTCATCAATAAACTGTGACTTTTGAATTGAACTTTTAATAAAATTTTTTTTTATTAAAATTAAGTAAAATTTAATTAAATTAACATATAATTATTACTATGTAGATTTTTTATTAATGTATGATATGACATAGCGTAGCATAAGGGTAACTGTTATGTGTATTAGAACCAAACAATCATCCTTTTCGTCTCTTCGTAACATTTAATTTTCTCTCTTTTCAATGTTCTCAACTCGCCCAGGACGCGCACCTGTGAACAGATTAATTACAAATACAATGAGTTTCGCTTCTATGTGTATTCCACATTCGTAGATGTGGAGCACCCTTATTCTCTTCTAGCGCTTCTAGGTAATATTCCAAGCATAATTGGGAAGTTTGGGATGTCGAGGCATCGTTATGGTAAAAGTTACCTTGTTCACCAAAATTTAGGGTTCTTTAGGATATAAAGTTCTTAATGTTCAGATGTATAATGATCAATAATATAAATAACTATAAATTAAATATCGGAAAAGATTCGTTCGTGTTTCATTGAGTAACATTCTTCTTCGTCCTCGTAAGGAGAACACTTAATGGCAAGTTCAAAAGCTTCTGTTTGACATACAGCTTCACTGAAAGTGCCAAAGGTTGATATATATCGAGGCGACAGGGAGAACCATTCTTTGTTGTTCCAATGTATTTGTTGTTGTGGTGGTTCAGGATGGTGGTATACATTTATCTCCAAGCCAATTGAAGATTGGGTATCTCTTGTGTATGTGACAGAACTAACGACGTCTTTTTGGAAATAATCCATGAAATTAGTTACAACAAAGAATGTGGCAGCATTCATTGGAAAGGAGCGGAGCATAGTTGAGAGAATGCCACGAAAGAAAAATTTCACACCTTCTCCGCGGTAGCCTTTTTGTATAATATCCATGTAACCTTTGAAAAGTGGTTTAGCAGGATCGTCAGCTTGTATGCAGGTTTTTATGACATCTACAGGATAACAGACAATCCACGAGCAGATGCCTGCAAATCCCCCGGAAAAAAGAGCGTAGGCGGAATTCGTTTTTGAGGGAAGGCTCATCATATATTCATAACTGCTAAAATAAGCTGCAAAACCTACAATGAAACTTGCAATAAACGTACTGATGTACATTTCTATAGCCTCAACATAAGTTTGTCACTCCGTTTGTAACTGCTAATGGAGCTGAAATGTCGCAAAAATGGAGATGTTAGACTGTAAACTTTCTGCAGACATTCTTAGTTTACGTGAGAAAGTTTATCGTAGTAAAGTCGGTGGCAAGCCGCTCCTACAATTAGCAAAAATATCTCTTAACCACAAAAATTGAGTTACGAATATACGTTTATATTTTCTCTTTCCATCAATTTCCTGAAAATTACAGACACAGCCACACTTTAGAAAAAAACCTCTTTGGATCATATTTCGTCCGACGACGTAACATGTAACACTTACTTCATTATTAGGTTTAAGATTGCGTACGCCTATGACATATAAACATGTAGAGGGTAACTTAAGTCTAAGTTGACCTAAACCAATTATAACTTCTGGCTCGTGTCCGTATAAATTCCGTATTATCCGTATAATTCTCCGTTTATTTTAGAAGTTTTGGAAAAAAATCCTTTATAAAATGTCCGTTATACATTTTGTAAAACAATTTTGTGTGTGTAGTACTGGAGGAATGTATGTTTTATTATAACAGCACAATTCTCATATGACAGCTCTACTTCGACATCCTCCCCCTTAATGAGTTTTCTATTTCGTTGAAGTTGAAATTTGAAATACTTATTTATAATTACTCGCAATCACATTGATGTGCCAAAAATGCGCGTGATCGGATAACAGACGTACCCACAAAAAACCGTATTTAAATACATAAAACAATTGTTTTTTTTTTTTTTTGCTAAACTTTTATATAAAAATGTAACATTTTGTCCATGAAAGTAGACCCCGGTCTCACTCTATTGATTGGGATAATTCGTACATTCAAGAAGATCTACATTTTTCATAAAAAAGGGTGTACATTTTAAGTTATCCCTTAATATATCCTTGATCAGGATGCGCCATTTTTTCAAAGCGGATAATACATAACGGTTTTATAAAAAATTAATTTTTAGATCTAGGAAGAACTAAAAATTGGAACGATGAACTCGAATTCTACGGATACCGGTCCTACACCTAGGCTTTTTAATATGACTTTAACGCTGTTGTATGATCTTACCGGGAACATCACGAGCGGCTGTGACAACTAATCCCTTAAAAGCACCGCGAAACCCTTCAGTCTTCCAGATATGTAGAATACAATGTAGGGGTCCTCTGAATTTCATTCCTGATGGATTGTTTGCTTGTAACTGTATTCGAGTCTTTGCCAGCTCCATAGGTGCACAAACAATACTTTGAAAGAAACCGGCTACACCTCCAGCTATAGCATGTGAAGACAATGCGTTCGGATCAGCTGTCATACGCTGAACGTTACCGTATATCCCAAATACTATGGCATTCACAAACGACAGACCTGTCAAAGGGCTGGTTATACCCTTATATAATCCACGCACGTTTTCTTGGGCCACTATTGTTCGTAAACAATGCCATGTGCCGTCATACTTGGGATTCTTAGGGTTTTGTGTTTGTAAATGAACTTTAACCGTGTCCAATGGATGACTAACAATTACTCCAGCAATGCCTGTATTTAACACAACACCAAACCATATACTTGTATAGTTGTCTGCATGCTACATGCTTTACATAGATATATTGCATATTTATATCCTCCACATAAATTTGTTATCACATTTCCAGAAGAAGGCATCAGAGACCCCACAAATTATATATATTCTTGATCAAGATTAAAAACTGAGTCGATTAAGATATGCATGTCCATCTGTCCGTAAAGCTGTCTGTTTTGTACAGACACTTCCAATTTCCTTTTTGTTTTTAAATTTGACAAAATCGGTAAAGAGCCGCGCCCACAATCAACAAAATTTATTTATCTGCCACAGAAATTGTACTATGAAGTGAAAACTTGATACACATATTAATAATTAGCCCATCTGTCGTTTTGTAAAAAATTGGCGTGATTAGATTAGCGAATACGCCAACAGTTTAAAAAACCATAATAATAATAGTAATGCCGCGCCTACTGTTTGTATGCAGATGTGTAAGGTATTTTAGATTTGAACTAAGCCAAATTTAGTTTACTTATTTGTTTTTGTTAACATTGATAATACGCACCTCCCAAGCATCCAGCTATGAAATCAAGTAGCATGCTATTGTTTTGATTGTTGACAGTATTTAAATTCAATTGCTTTGGCGCTGATTCTTCAGGATTATTACCAAGCTGTAACTGTAAATTTCATTAATCCAAAAGCCGCTGGTTTACCTTTTATTTTTTCTACCCTCCATATTAAAGACGAATATATACTAAGTTTGTCATTGTGTTTGCAAGATTTGAACATGTATGCATTTAAGGTTGAATGTAATAAACCGGAATTGATTTAAGAAAGTCTGTGCGTCTCTTTATCTGTGTTACATTTTTTTATAACATAACGCCTTAACGCCTTAACGCCCTAACTAACATATACGGCTTTGCTTGAGGTACTTTCGCCTGTAGAATCAACGTCAACTTTTATGGTTAAGAAAGTAATAAAAGGTGTACAGTCTAACGCAACAGGCGAGTTAAAATTACAAAACACTACTAAACAACTTTTTTACTTTGTTCATCAGATATATTTGAACGTACATCCCAGAGAATGAGGAGTTTAAAGACAAAACTCTAGCGTTCTGAAGTGGAGAGATCTACGCATATGACGTTTTTACATCCACCACTCCAAGGTTATAGTGGATATGAAAAGGCCCAAAGTGCAACTATTTGAAAATGAGCTTTTTTTGAGCTAAAGCCCCCTAGGCTTTAGTGCATCGGTGGCTGATATTCAAATTTGGCGTAAAGCTAAATTTAATTATACCACCATCATAATGATATATATATATTATATTGGCTTCATGCTATTGTTTATAACAACCAGGAGGAGGCGTGACACACCCCAAATGGGTATATATTCAACATAGGAATTTAAGTCGATTTAGCACTTCTGTGTGTCTGTGTAAATTTTTGTTTTTTTACTTTGGCACTCTCACGACCAACCATTGAGATGTCGAGTTGAAATTTGGCACACAAAATTTTTCGACGACTCGAGTTTGATATTTGTAGTTTGTATTTGCAAATAGGTAAAATCGGTCAAAGCAAATGCTCACAATGACGTCCTAAACCTTAAGCCAAGGACTGGCCCACAACTTTAAAAAGTTCAACGTGCTGTCCTGGACTATATATTTCGATTCCAAAGAAAAACGAAGTTAGTATTTTATTTGTTCACCCTAACAGTACATGAATAATAAAAATGGAACCTCGCGTTCATGAGATATATTATAAGGAAACATGTGATTTGGCTCTTTTATACAATAAATAAATTTAAAACAAGTAAAAGAACTAAATTTGGCTTAGACCAAATTTTAAATACACTCCACATCTACGTACAAACGGTGTACGCGGCAGATGGGATTCCGCCCCCCAATAGTGCATGTATTACATCTCTGCTTGCAAGTCGAGTTTTACGATGAGTATGGTTTTTGTAAATTGTAGACGAGTGTGTAAATCGATCACACCTATTTTTTGCATATCGAGAGATGGGATAATTGTAAATATACATACCATGTTTAAAGGTCGTAGATAAATGTTTGTGGCAGGTAAATAGAATTTTGTCGATGGTGGGCGTGGATCTTGACCGATTTTGCTAATTTTAAATAGCGGTATGCGAGCAGAAACTAAATGTATGTGTACAAAACTTTAGCTCAACATCTCAAAATTTACGACTGTGAGAATGCCAACGACAGACGGACACACGGACATACATGTCCTGATCGACTCAGTTTTTGATGCTGTTCAAGAATATATATACTTTGTAGGGTCTCAGACGCTTTCTTTTGAGTGTTGCAAAGAGAATGGCAAACTTAGTATACCATCTCCATCTTCTGTGGAGAGTATAGAAGTCGTGTTACTCCTCAACAATTATAGTCAATGTTCTGAAACGCTCTTATGTACTTGGTGGAATTTGGACTATAAAACTATAAAACGTATAATTATCGCTGTAATGGTCTTTGCCTTTGTGGCCATGTTTAATGAAGTTTAAGTACAACATGCACATAACAAAGAGGGCACTGTTGGTGGCTGCCCTTTTTTACTTGTTTTTGTTTCGTTTTCTTTAAAAGCGAAAATTTTTTAAAATAAGGATAAACTCAACTTTCATCTGAAAAACAAAAATAGAACAAAAATGTTCACTGATGATTACTTTGGTGCTTATAAAAAGGTGGAGAGTATTTAAGATTTGGTCCAAGCCGAATTCAGTTTTTACTTGTCTCCCTTTGCTCTCCCACACTTATAATATTAAAAATAAAAAAGGTCCGGTTTACATATTATATGTATATGTTCTAATTTTGAATGGGATTGGAGCATTTTTAAAACCTCCCGTCCTATAATGATCTTCCTCGAAATGACTTTTGTATGACAGTGACCCAGGTATACTAATACTCCTAAGCCAACTAAATCATGAATTGTGTTACTTGTAGAGGTGTACATGTGGGTAACTGGGCGATGCGACGGATTTTCACTTTTTCTACGGAACCTAAATTCTATTGACATGAATATATGAGTATCTGCATAAGTAGGTTCATATGCCAGCTTCACATATTAGCAGCAGTGCCGTTAAACACATTCATATTTAGAGGAATGCACAAGTACAACGTTCGTCGTAGTGTCCTGCGGAAAACGTTAATGTTTGTTTTATTTTTGCATACGCAGAACAATAATACTTGTCACGAATATCAGTCACGTGTTTAGATAACAAATACAAAATACGAAACGTCAACTTTGAAAGATTATCAACAACTGAAAGCTTTGCTTTAGAGATTTTAAGTGGTAGGGAACGTGGTTTCAATCGATCGATAAGCAGTCATGTTTATGTGTGCCTACGTAAGTTTCTGACGACATGGCCTACGTACCATTGCATGTGTAGAAAATTTCTGGAAGTAATCACGAGACACAAAAGTACACAACAGCGTCTGTATACAGCAAAACACAAATAAAGATAAGGGTGCATTAGAACGATGAATCTTTTCATACACACTTTCATATGTATTATCTTAGTATGCCACATATCTCACCCCACAGGGCATAACCCTGAATACAGGGACGCACACACGCGGAATATTTTACATTACATATTATCATATTAGCACAATGTTTGTGATCATTTGCGTTGTCACATGCGTACATACCTTCGTCTCCAAGATTTTTTTAACTTCCCTTAGTACTTGATGTGTAACATTGGCCATATCCACTAATATTAATTTTATTTCCCTTCTCCCTTCTTCTCTATTTAAGATCAATGTAAAATTCAATAAAGCTTTTCACGAAGTGACACTATCAGCAATTGTTTTTTTCCCTTCCCTTTTTGTTCAGTTTATTATATGAAAATTTTTATACCGTCCACATAAGATGGAGAGTATATTAAGTTTGTTATTCCGTTTGCAACACCCAGAAAGAGGCGTCAGATACCCCCCAAATCATGTATATATACTTAATCAGCATCATAAACTGAGTTGATCTAGACATGTATATTCGTGTGTCCGTGCGTCCATCTATTGTTGGTACTCTCACGATCGTGAGATATTAAGCTGACATTTTGTACGGATACTTCTATGCTTCTACGCACGCGGATCGCTATTTAAATTGAGTAAAATCGGTCACCGTAAAACTCTGCTTGCAATCTGATACGTAATGCTTACACTACGTTTACACTGACGAGGTTATCGCGGTTGAGAGGGTTATCTCCCAAACTACATTGATTTTTGGATGGTTACCCATATAAAATTTAACAATCTCATTAATATGGTTAGTAGATAACAACGTAGTTAACGACCTTAAATTTCAATGTAACTCTGGAAAAGTACCTAAAAATACAACTTTTTACGATAAAACTTCTCTGATATGTCAAATAATTACTGTTGTCACAAATAAATAAAATAAATGTTTTCCTTTAAAATTGAAGAAATGGTCATCTATGAAATAAATTAAAAATGCTGATTTTTTAATGTAAAATCAAATATTTTTCGTACAACTTTATTATTTTTGGTTTTTGCTTCTCAATATTGCTAAAAGCAATTAAAAGCGACATTTTTATGAGTAATTGTATACAAAATTGTACTTAAAATATTTTCCATTTTTACTAGCAATTGTATACAAAATTGTATTAAAATATTTTCCAAATTTATAAAAGAAATAAACGTCCTAACAAAATATTAGCGTTGTAATCATATCAGTGTAAACGTATGCAGTTAGGTAACGTATTAACTCTAACAATCTCGCCAATGTAAATGTAGTGTAAGTGTCAAATTAGCTTTCTTAGTTAATATTTGTTTTTTCAGTGACGTCCTGATATGATAAGGAATACAAATAAAGAGGGCTATATTAGGCGTATGCCACATCTGCTTATTCCAAATTATAGATCTATATAGTAATAACTACGCCAAATATTTTAAATAAACCTCTAAAACGTACTAACATCAATAATAAGTCGTTTAAACAAAATTAATATCATACCCTTTATCAGGGCATTAGTTTTGCTCCCAATAATTCAGCCAAAGTTTTCATTTTTGCGACCGGGAAAATGTTTATCACAGACGGACAGAGAAACATGGCTATATCTACTACGAATTTGATGATCAAGAATATATATTCTTTGTGGGTCCTCTAGCGTCTCGTTTCGGATGTTGCAAACATTTTGACAACGTGAGTACACCCTCAAACTTATGTGAATACATGGTCGTTTCTAAGACGACTGCTCTAAACACTTAAATGAAACCAAAAGGTTTCGTAAAATAAGTTAGCTGGTGTTACTAAAGTTGTTGAAGCATTGTAAACAACGCGTATGTGTGTACTCTTCTTATGAGACAATAATTTTTAGTTGCCATGATTATTAATTCAAAAGAAAAGTTTTCTGCTTGAGAATATAACGTTTATTGATTTCATAAAGGAAGATCATAATTAAAATATAAAATGGATGAGTTTCCTTTGGAAGACAGTCTTAAGTATAACATCAATACTTGCGCTGACTTGGAAGTATGCCAGGAAGATATAAATGTTTCAAGCGAGTTTCCGCCAGACACAGCAGAGGCATATGAATGCGAATTTCTAAACATGGCCGAAGCTCCGGTTCCAAGCGAAGCGGAAGAAATACCATTGGCACTCCTACCACCCGAACATCCATTATTGAAACGTTTTCAAGAATCGCTAAAGGCCTATCTATTGCGTACTAAAGCTCTTCTAATGTCGGAAATTGATGACGTAAAATATAACATTAAACAAAAAGAACATCAACGTGAAGAGCTTGGAGCCACGTTGTTCGATATGCAGCAAGAGATTCGACGTCAGAATGAGCAGCTTGAAGATTTTACCCAACAAATACATGAAAACGTTACCCACCGGCACCAAGAAGAGGAAAAGGTATGTCAGTTAAAATCAGAATTTGAGGAAAAGGCGGAATTGACCAAAGTTCAAAAAACGCTCTATAACAAACGAATAGTTGAGTTAGAACACGTGCAGGAACTAGAAAACAATATAAGAAAATGGGCCAACGATACCGAGAATGAATTAAAGAATGCCAAACGCGTCGTTAGCCGCGACGCTCAATTACAGAAATTACTTTCTATAGAGAAAAGTAAATCCGACCTCCTCTTCTATCATTTAGATATGGAAGTGAAGAAAAGTGAACAGGAATTAAAAATGGTTCAGAATGAAATTAATGACATGGAGCAAATTAACGATGTTTTAAAAATGAGCGTCACTGCAGCAAATGCTGATTTGGAAGTTCTCGAAAACGAACATAAAAACTTGTCGCAAGCTTGGTCTGAAGTTATAGTAGCAATTTCACTTAGAGATCGTCTTCTGAATGATGTAATTATTTCCTCAAAGTAAGTACACAATTATATACAGGAAATGATGGAACTGAATTATATATTGGGCGTACATTGCTTTTGGTTATTAGGAATTATGCGCTTGTATATAAATATTTGATTATGCATTTAATTTTTAGCCAAGCCAAAGAATCAATCAAATTACATTCAGCTGGAATTCAAGCAATAAGAAAGCAAATTAAGAGAGAAGAGATCTTGTATGAGAAATTGGACACTTTTAAGACACGATTAATTGACGATTTAGTCTTGTTACGAAAGGATTGTACGTGAACTATAAAATATGTTGGAATTCTTGTATAAATGTTTGTAGCTAAATTACAGGTAAACAACAATCTGACGCTTTAATCGAGCTACAAAGTAAACTTAAAGAGATACCAGATGTAATGGATAAAACGGAACAAGATTTGAGTGAAGCTAAACGTGAAGGTACCCAAATAGAATCCAAAATGCGCCGCTTACAAATAGTAGTCGACAAATGGAATAGTAAAAAGTACGAATTGGAAGAGAGCATCCTAAAATTGGCTCAGGATCAACTTATTACGGATAAGGCGAGCGTGTATCGCATGAAACTGATACACAATGTGAAGGATGCCCGAAGAAATATGGAGTTGTCACTAGCTCAGTCTCAAAGTCTATTAGCTGCTACTCTTTTGGATATTGAACGCTACAAGGGCAACAATTTTAGACAAAATCAAGAAAACGAAGAACTTAAAAAGAAGCTTTACACCTTAGAGTTGCAGGCCGACGACGTAAATAATGAACTTAAACAAATGGAAGTTCAAATCGACATTAAAATGACACGAATGGATAGGTTAATGAAACAGTACGATGACCTGCAACACACAAATGGCAATTACGACGACAGTCCCATTAATATAAAGGTGAGAGGGATAATACGTTAACCGTTCTATAGAATTACCCGTCTGTTCATTTATATAACAGATTCAACAAATGGAGAAATCCATACAGACCGTAGAGCAGCAAACGCGTGAAAGTCAAGAATTCTGGATAATGTTACAAAATCATTTCGTTAACTTGACCCAAAAGCGCAACAATCAATTAAATCAAATACAGGTTACGCGAAAACGTAAGATAATTGTTATATCTCTATTAGTTTCACAATTCATGCCATCATCATGTTTAGGGGGTTCTAAATTAGAACAAATAACTTTTAAGCGTTTTAAAAAGTTCAAAGTATACCATTTAATAAGCTACACCATTTACGACCAACAGTCGTAGGTGCGAAGCGCAGAGCTAAAATGCCGGCACTGGAGCTTGCGCAAAAATGGGTGTTTTATATTAAGTTCTATCTACAGAGTCTAAAATCGCACGATGAACTTGTATGACATTTTTTTAGAAAATTCAAGTGTTTTACTTTGCGCAAGAATGTATGTATTTAGTTGTATCAGTAATGAAGAGCTATTGTCATATAAAAATGACTTCGCGAAAAGTCGTTATAAGGTTATAGTTGTCTGATTCAATGCAATTTTACAATTTATAACAAATTTTGGGCTAAGAACATAGAGTGTTCCAAATCACAAATTGAAATTCTTTTTACTACATTGAATCCTTTTAGAAATACGGCTTTATATGGAAATGGTTCCAAAAATGGTCCGAAGGGGTTCAAATTTGGCAAAGCCAATATTACGATAATTGAATGTTCTTAGCTAACTGAAAAGTTTACAATTTTCGTCATATAAAGAAATATATCAAAAAAAGAGAGGCTCACTTGCAGCTTGCACATAAAAATTTACGTAAACATATAATCATGTGGGAGACGAGTTACAATTATTAATCGTTTAGGACTCACAATTATTTGCAAAACTTAATCCACAAGTGGCGTAGTATGTGATGGTTAACCCTGTGTAAAATTTGATTAATATTCGTTAACGCACTCTCCAGTCTTTCTCTTGATAAAACATTTGAACATTAATGTTGTGTGAAAGCATTTATAGCTAAAAGTTTGGTTTGGTTTATTTTTCTCTCTAACCATAGAATATATTAAATTTTTCTTTCACTTATTTTCCATTTATAAGAATTGGTAGCTGCTGTCTGTAACATCTAAGAAATTGTAAGATAAATGAAAATTACGCTTTCTTTAAGAAATTGTTCGCATTCCCAACAATTTTCAGTTTTTTTTAATATAAAAGCTAGTGAGAACGCTAAAGAAAGGACTATATTAGGCATACGCCAAATCTATGGTACTATCGTCATTGCTCTGTTCCTAAATTCAGCGTACGACATGTTATGCTTTTTATTAGCCATAGTATGAGCCTACCATAACCATTCATGCTCATTTTCACAAATTAGTTTCCGACGCAAAGGAGGAACATTTGGTCCAATTTCAAATCTACACTGGGTCACCTTGATGTGTCTAAATAAACCTCTAAAACTCAATAAAAGTGATTTAAGCAAGATAAATATGTAAAAAATCATCGTAAATATTCTGCCAAAATTTGATTTTAGTGGTTGGTTTTTAATAATGGAAAAACTCCAAAAATATTATATTGCATTACTTGTAGTTGGATTCTTAGTCCGAGTTACGTATATAACAATTATTTCAGATCAATATGTCAAGTTTTGTGGCCATTAGAGTGCTGGTAAAGCAAAGATAGACTAGAAAAGCAAATTGTTATATTTTTTATTAGCATTGTGGGTGTGCCTTTGGGTCGATTTTGTCCTTTCATAATACCATTTAGGTATAAAAATTGTCCGTTCCAAATTTCACCTCAATATCTCAACTTTTATGACCGTAAAAGTGCTGGAGAGAAATCCACATTGACAGAAGAGCAAAATCGACTCGGCTATTAATATTTCTTGAAGTGTGACATGCCTCCTTCTGGATGTTATAAACGTTTGAACAAAACCAATATACCCCCATACCATTGTGATGATGCGTATAATAAAGGACTTATTTAAATTCTTTGATGTTTTAGAATTATCTATTATCAAACAAAAGTCCTTAAAAGTCGACCAGGACCTCGAACAGGCCGAAAATATTTCACGGGAACTCAGCCGTGATATTCACATACAACTGACGAAATTGGGTCTCTTGAATGCTAAAATGTTTAAAAGGCGACAACAACATGAAATCGAAGAGAACGATTGTCAGCACGAACATGATGATTTACTGGAAAAACTTAAAGTAAGTAATTATAGCACATAAATGGACATATTCACGATATATGCTTAAAGGTTAACGAATTAAATGTTTTACGTTTGGAAGAGATAATTAATGAATTACAAATCGATATTGAACATCATAAAGATATGGTGTTAGACAAGCACCGAGAATGCTTGTCATGGGAGACAAAATATAAGCTCATTGAGGAGACGCTGCGGTGGCGCAAAGCCGAAAGCACTTTAAATAGCGAACTGGGATCTATGCGCAGTGAAATTCATCGTATGCAAATTCGTTACCAGCAGCTAAAACGAGCTCAAGAAAAACTACTACAGGATTTCGATCGTTGTGTAATGCATCGTGAACAGATTTTTGCTGTTGTTACCACAAAGCGTAACATTGAATCACAGCCACATAAAATGAAGCATCAGACGACAGAATATAAAACCGCCGCTTTACGAAGTAAATTAAACCAAATTCAAGCAGAACTTCATCTGCTCTCAGGTCAACAATTAATTGATAGTAAGAGGCACTATGAACAAATATATGAAGACATTCAAAGATTACATTCTGAAATTGAGAAGCAAACTAGCGAGGGTAAGGAAATACTAGGCGAAACTGAAGAAGGCATTTTGCAAAAACATCAAAACCTTGAAAATATTGTTCGCAAGCAAAATCGCGCAAAAGCTTATCGTCGTCTCATCCAATCCATTCAGCCATTCAAACCGACGCGAACTGAAAGCACAATTCAGGAGCAATTAAGGAAACAAATAGAGATTAATGACATCTTGGTGGACATCGTGCAAACTTTAAATGTGGAGTATCCACAAAAAAAATCATATTTTGCGAAAATCTTACAAATCTTACGAGATTAAAATGTTAAATTTTTTATACCCACCATGACACATGACTGTCAAAACGTTTGCAACGCGCAAAAGTAGGCGTCGGAGAACCCAGAAATATATATAAGAATCGATCTAACCATGTCCGTGTGTGTTCTGTGGAAATCACTCTCCTGGTCGCAAAGTGACACTCCCGCAATCCAACGTAAACTCAAAAGCCCCGTTTTTAAGTAAATTTTCAGTAATACCTATAGAATATGCGTCGATGGTGGGTATTTAAGATTTAATTTAATTTTTTACTTGTTATTATTACATATATGTGATAAATCTTTTAATATATTTTTGGCTGTATAATTCCTATTAAAATGTAGTTTAATTAGTGACATTTTCCGAAAGATCTACACTGACGACGCATCTAGGGATTTAATATAAAAAAAAAAAACTATTGCGCAGACTCCGGTTTCAGTTTTACGCTACTGCTGTACTTGTACCTATTTAACCTGCATTAAAAGTGCGATTGCTATGTATGAAAAAATAAGGAATATTATTCATTATACATACAGTAATAAGATTTGACCAATATCGCAATGGAGCTTTACAGTTAACAAATAATACGGAAGGTGAGCCAAATAATTAATCTACTTATGTATATAAATAATTATTAATTAAAAACAAGATCGAAAAGTTCGTTTAAGACTGAAGCTTAAATACCCTCCACCTTTATTATTATTTAGGTCATTTTTAAACAATAAATAGTTTAATTATAGGCGTTTCCGTTATTTAATCACGCCCATTTTTGGCATAGAGTTGGGTAACGGTACCAAATTTCAACTAAATATATATTGTGCAATATATAATATTTTAAATATACAATTTTTTTGAGGTATGTTGAGATTTTCCTTTATTGTGGGCGTGTCTCTTAACTGATTTTGTCCAATTTTCAAACAGAACAGCGTAATTGAGCTAAGAGTATGTATGAAAAGTTTTAATTTGATATTTCAAAAATTACGACCGTGAGAGTGCCAAAAACAGACGTACACACGGACGGACATGTCTCAAACGACTTCTCTTTTCATGCTGATTAAGAATATATATGGTTTGGGGGGCCTTCGAGGCTTCCTTCGATGTGTTGTAAACGGATGATCAAAATGAATATACCCTCTTCCTTAAGGTGGAGGGTATAAAAACTATATTTGAATTTAGCACTGGATGACATAGTTATGCAGATCACTCTACATATTATCACGTTTTTATAGCTACCCCTTTTTTCTTACAATTACAAATTGATTCATTCAAAGTCCAGGGTCATAATGGCCACCACTTCTTTACAACGCTTCTTAGCACCACTTTCAAGTTAAAAAAAAGAATTTTAAAATGAAAAAAATGCACAATACTCAGAATACCTGCGTAACTGTCCTTTATACTTCACTTTTATTGCATCATATAAATCATTTGCAACAATTTTTGTAATAAACGCATGGTGTGAAGCTTAAATTGGAAAGATCGCAGAGAACATAGCTCAAATATGAGAAAAAATCATGCGAAAAACGCGACAAGTCATCTCAAATTCACTTTTTATTATCGTTATACGGAAAAATAGTTCCATCGAGTTCATATTTGTTATTGTTCTTTATCAGACTTGTGAATGTCTGTCACTCCGTCACTCCGTCACTTCTTTCAGAACGGCGATGTGATTAAAATTAACCACCTCGACTCTATATATTTTTGGTGTTCTTTACAAAATAAAATATAAATATTACCATGAGTGCCACTTTTCGTTTCGAACATTAATGCGTTATTTAAACGGGGCACTTCGTTTTACCCATCATTCTGGCAATATTTGACTTCCATGCCGTTTGCCGTCTCTCGACTTCAACTTGTGCTGCATCCAATATCCTTGCCTTTAGATCATTCCTAATACTTCGACATTGTTTTGTGATCAACTCCTAATGATTCTGCAAGTTCATCTACCATTTGACATGAGTTTTCATGAAGCAATCTTCGGAATCTTTAGTAAAGTAGAGCAGTAGGATTTCCCACAAGCACTGTTTTGTTAGCATGAAACTCGACATGTTGAGCAATATGAAAAAAAGGTTATCTACACAGATACATTACCATCTTAAATTGAAACCTGTATGCCATTCAGCTAAAGACACTGGTTTAAACTCACGGTGGCTTTAGCCACCGCTCAAGATGTTTTGTAACCTAAATTTCGCGTACGTCTAATGTACAGCTTTGCTACTTATTATGCCCTCCGCCTATGTGTGAGGATTTACTAATTTTGTGGTTTCCTTTGCAACACTCTGGAGGAAACTCGAAGACCCTACAAAGCATCAAAAACAGCAACCATCAACAATTTCTATTTACTGTACGTGAATCGATATTTAAACTTTGCAAAGATGGGTGAGCTACGACCACAATCGACAAAAATCATTGAAACTCACAAAAATTGATTTATAAAGTTGAAATGCAGTGCATTATAATTAGGGCAACTATAGATTTGCCAAAAATGGGCGTAGTCTAATAATAGGCGCGTCCACAATTTACAAGAAATCTTACTTATCGCAGAATTTAACTTGTCATTTGTATACATAATACTATACATAAACTAGATGGCGTAATCAGGTACATGCCACGCCCATCATTTGTATGTGGAGGTAGAGGGTACTCAAGATTTAACCTGAGCCAAATTTTGTTGGTGTTAAGAGGGACCAAAGTGGACCATTTATCGAACCCATCCCCATATAAGGTCCTATTATAATGAAAGCTATAGGAACGTACAGGGCCGTAATTTTTACATATTGAGCTGAAATTTTGTAGTCGGCCCACAATCGACAAAAATCTACCTATCAGCCACAATTAGTTACTCTTTCCATATTTTGCCGGCACCTACTTATAGGACGCGCTGCAGATGGTCGTGAATATTTTCATCTTATAGGTAACATTTTAATGAATGTGTGCATCAAATTTTTTTACCGATATTTCGCTAAGTGTAATGGTATAGCGTCTGAAGTTTGTGAAGTGCTCACTTTATTTTTGGTTATTGAACATTTTTCATTATCATAGTCAATAAAAAACCATTATGTAAAAAAATTATATCTGTCCAGATTTTGAATCTAGGCTTATTTTTTCCAAATTTGACAGAAGTACTTGTACTATTTATATATTTTTTGAATTATTCATGAACAACATACTGTAATGTATAAAGCGCTTTAAAATGGCACATATATGCCTATTCAGCGGCAGTGTATGTGTTCAAAAAATATGGAAAGTTGTGCATATAACCTACAATGAATTTACAAAATGTTTTAAGACAAAAGGAAAGGATGAGCGCCACATACTTATCCTATAAGCATTATTATCAGCAATAAATTTTATTTTAATATAGCCATGGCCTGCTAATTTGTTATACCCTGCACTGCACTTGTGGCAAAGTTTGTGCGGATATTTGTAATTTTTAAACCAATCAATGTCTGTCCATGGCAACATGTGCGCAAAGTACAGGTCGCTTGGACCATTTTTAGAGCCACTCCCCATGTATAACATCCTATGAATAATTAATATTAAAAAAAAAAAAATGGTGAAAAATAGTTAATTGGCTGTGGCAAATTTGAACTCGATCGAATCATTTTTAAACCCCCATTTAATAAAAGGATATGATACGAAGTGATTCGTTGACTCACGTCAACTTATTGTAGCATAATTTGTAGTGTAGGGTATTAATTGGCCGGGCTGGACCGACTATAACATTTTCACTTGTTTTGTTATAACATTAACATGTAACTACATATGAATACATTTATATGCGGTTCAACACTAACAATCATTAATAACTATTATACCCTTCAACTTGATCAAGATGGTTTACTAATTTTATCATTACGTTATAAATATATTATTGATTAGCATCAAAATCGTAATGGCTTTGAGCATGGGCATGATATTAGAATTTCGCATGTTGAGGTAAAATTGATGCGTACTTGCAAGTAATGAAATGGACGAAATCGAGTAACAGCCATACACAATTTTTTGTTATGTCCTTTGGTTCTTCCCCATTATTTGTAACACATGATCTAATCTACATTCCAAATCTAGTATCGTTGAAAGTTGTAGGATGTGCATAACTAATTAACTTTCGCCAGTCCATTTCAAGCTTTATCTTGTTCTTCTTAAAAACGTTTTCAAAGTTTGGGCGCTTTTCTATTCTATCTATTTTCGATTGATAAATCTTTTGTGCTTCTGCTTTGTGTGTATGCACCATTTTTTTATGTACAGATACGTGTTCTTCGATAATGGAACGCATTATGATAACAAATTAATATTTTTATAAATACACATACATTTTGATTTCTTTCTCTTTATCATGCTTTGTTTAGGTGGTCAATACATGACCGAGATTATTGAAAGATTTTTTCTTAGCATATAATTAGTGGGATGATTTGATGTTGCCAGAGGTCACTAACGTTAATAATGGGGATTGTAAAAAACCGAAAAAAGCACCATGGCAAAATAAAGGGAAATGTCCAACTTGGGCTGACGACGTTTACAAATTAAGCCAAGTATATGAAATGACGCTTTTTGGTGGGTAAACAGCTTCTTCTATGACTCAATCGGGTTTTGTCACCGAATCGTCACTTTAATATTCCCAAGCATAAACAAGTGAAATGTTATATGTAATATGACGTTCGATCATCTACAGCCATGCACGACTAGAGTTCAATAAAACTTGGATTGCTTGTACAGCACTCTATACTTTAAAACACAGGTCAATAGCTGTTTTGGTTCTTCGCGTGTTTGAATTTGTGTGTTGTATGTACTATATATGGTGAGTACGTAGAGTGGTACATATATGTTGATAGAAAAGAATCAATTGCATTTTAAATATAGCTATATAGCTAAGATCACATCTAAAATTATAGGCACTTTGTATTTCTGCTGACCTGTGTAATTTGTTAAGTACTTTTAGTAAACGCGAGTCAATGTGGAAAAGCTTCATGGAAAGAGAGGTTCTAAAAATGATCCGATACGGTCCACAATTAAAACATAAGTTAGGCTAAGTAAATGGTATCCACCACTCTTTGTTTTATTAAAAAATGGTAGAGAATCGTAAGTTTTTGCCATGTAATGATTCATATTAAAGGGGAGACAATCAAATCCGATTAAATCCAGTCTGGGTAGTCTGTACAGATACAGTACAGATACCAGACAATATTACCATAATTATCCACAGAACCCCGCACTAAAGATGAAAATCTGATAAGCAAGTATTTCTGCATTTGCAATGGTGTCAGGCAGACAAACGGACATTCATGATAAGACCAGAACGAATCACAAACATTTGCATTTGGCTGAAGTAGAAGGAAATTGAAAGTGTCCGAACTTCATCAAAGGGCCGTTATATAAGTAATAATATATAAAAAAAATTAAAACATTTAACAAAGTACACAAACGAAAATAATTACAACTATTATAAGCTTACGCCGGCATTTAAAATCTATGTACAATTTCATCTTGGCATTGAGTCTCTTTAATGGGGAGATAAAAGAGAGACACTACAAGAATAGTGCAGATTCTTAACCTATAGCTGGTGCTGTTGTGATGGAGAATGATGATGGAACATATGATGAGGTTGATGGTGGTGATGAGCATGTGGTGGCAGCTGGGATAGTGTTGGAGCCAACGCTCCGGACTGTGTATGAGCAGGATGACGTCGACGAAATAGACTTAAATTTGTAAACAATTGTTGCTCGACCAAATCGGTTGCGATGGTCTGGTGTCTACTTTGTTGGGCAGCTATATCTGTTGGCAAATTATGACACGTTGGTATTGGCGGTTCACTTGTGCTGGTTGCTGCCTGCTATTGTGAATGGGCACTTGGGTTGTGGCTCTGAAGGTGCGAAGGTAGTTGCACTCCTGATGGCTGGCTAACTAGAGGTGGTCCTCCGCCGCTTTGCGTTGGAGTTTGTGTTAAAGCTGGTGGAGGTGGTTGTCCATAAACAATGGGTGGAGCTTGTGGTAACATATGATGTTGCCCGGCCAATTTGGGGCCATCTTCTGCCTTTTCCTCCTCCCGGCGCTTTAAACAGGCTGCCTTTGGATTTAGATTACGTTCTCTAACCTGTTGCTCCAGGGTCATAATAACCTCTACAGCCATGTTCAAAATACCTAGTTTTGTCTGTGGCTTATCTGACTTTAGATGAGTCATACACATTCGTCCTAATTCTTTAAGAGCTTCGTTTATATCCCGAATTCGTATTCGTTCGCGGGCATTGTTTGCTTGTCGACGTTCCTTTTCGCGTAAGGCCTTGACTGCGGGCTCGGCGTCGTCATCATCGTCTGCTGAAGAACAGTAACGACGTGAACGTTTTGTGCCCTTAGCGGTTGATGGAGCTTGTGTATGTGTTTGATTCGCTTCCATTGAGCTGCTCGGTTTTGAATCGGTAGCTTCCACCAAACTGTTTAGGTTTGACGTTGATGGACCTACATTGGCCGATGCGATGTTATTTAGGGAGGTGTTTTCTTTACGTTTTTTTGTGCCCTTACTTGTTGCACTGGTAGCCGATGTCATAGATGCGCGCTCCATTTTGACTTGTGCTTGTATGCCACCACTACCACCTACGCCCGTTACATTTGAACCAGAGGGGTGGCCTGAAACAGATGAATTCACATCATGCGAAGCCGTCAATACTGATGGAGTACCACTATTTGATGCTACTACCATAGCGTGATTGGATGGAGAATTTGGCACAAATGAAGACAGTCCATCTATGTTATCCATAGCGGAGAGGGCTGCACTAACGCCTCCAAGTAATTCAGGTTCACAATGGCTCCGCAAAACGTTAAGTGCATCGTCTAAACGTTCTTCCATACGAGCTCCTTGAAATACCGACGCCATTGAATGAAGACCAGTGGATACAATTTCTGGCGCATAGCCACTGCCCGATGCACCAGTCATGGCGTTGCCACTATTGTTGCCAGGCCCTGAACCATTCAAAACTGAATGACCCCAACTGGAAACTTGTCCCGAGCCTCCTGCAACACTTTTTTCCACCAACATGGACTGAGGTACCAAACCGCTTTGTGTTAGTGGTGGCGGGGAGTTGACGGGCGTCGATGGATTGGAGCTGAAATTGTTTAACGAATGATCCGCATTGGCTGCAATATACATGTGTTGACGCATAACAGAGTTCGGACCGTTTATTCCAGGCGCATTGACCACTATAGCTGATGTAGCAGTTGTTTTTGCACCCATGCTTTGTACTCCCACACCAGGTACTCCTACAGCACCCACTGTTGCGGTGAACGCATCATTTTGTACAACAGGACTGTGCTGAGGAGCGTGATGGGTATTAAGAGGAAGTTGCGCCCCTGAGCTGTGTGGAGTATTAAGCGACTGAGGTGAGTTATACAAAGCTGGTGAATGGGTTGATGTACCTCCCCCTACCATAGGCTGAATATTATTCGCGTTACCCGCACGAAAAGAACTCATAGGCGGCAGTGATGTAGTAGCGGGACTATGCATACTTACATGGCCACTCGGTTCCATTTGTAAGCCCATTGTCGCGCTGGTGCCCATATGGTGCATGTCACTCTCATGTTGCACACCAGCCAATTGGTGACTCATGGGCCCATTATTTTGATAAGAGTTTTGATTACCATAACTTCCAGAGCCACTAACGGTAGACCCATACCAGCCACCAGGACCACTACCCCCACCTCCGTTGCCGATACCAGTATCAAAGTACTGATCCACCGGAGCTCCAGTACCTGTGAAGCGAACTCCTCCTCCTACAGATGTCGCATCATGCATATGACTAAAATCATCACTGGTATACATGCCGTTCTCCATCCCACCGAGTCCCATATAAGGGGACTGATAACCACCATTGCGATCTCCTGGTCCGCTTCCTATGCCGCCACCGCCACTAGTCTGCTTATTCGCTATTTTATTAAAACAATTTTGAAACACTTCATAGAGATGCATAGGCTCATCATCACTTGTTGCCATACTGGCGATGAGCAATTTCTTATTGTCTAGGATTCAGATCCAGAAGGCTTTATTATTTCTAATCAGCTATCCTTAAGCTACTGTGAGTTGCAACTGTATTCTACGAATTGTTCTGGTGAATGCGTTTTATATCTAAACGAAAAATAAGAGAGAAAGTTTACAATTACATGTCATATATATTTCTGGAAGTCTGAAGGGAAAAATCCTTGCATATTCATCTATGCCCTAAACCATACTAATAATGTCAATATATTCTTTAAAGTAGTCATTTGCTTTTCTTGAAAAAGTTCCGTAGACCCCTATCACCTATGTTAAAGCGTATGTTAGCGAATGGCCTAACATAAAGCAATTTTTTTTTTTTGTTTATACATAATTTTCTTCATCACATCAATGAATAATACCTTAAATGTTTATCTATATACATATTCTAATTGTTAAAATTACAAATACATACAAGCACAATTTACGAAAATCACGAAAAATTTTATTAGAAATTTGCGAAGTGTCTCTTTCTTAAGAATCAACCACTATATAACTACAAATGAGAAAATGGAATAATTTGAAAATTTGGGTAACAAAAGAAAACCAGTAAAACCAGATATGCGAGCAAGTAAAAAATTAACAATAACGAAAATCAATATTAATGCAACAATAATAATAATAAAACTTGTTGCTAACATAAACGACTAAGAAAATATACGCAAACGTTTAAAGAAGAATGCACAACATAAAAATTTGCACAGCGTATATGTATATACATAAATAATAAATGATAACTATAAATAAATAAATAATATACATACACAAGTATATTTATCGATTTCACATGTGCATGCTTTCCGTACATATATGTATCTACGCAAACCTGTGTATCGAACAGGTTAGGTAACTTGTAGTTCATTATAATACACATACGGTATGTATTTGAAATGAAAAACTTACATAAGGGAGAGAGGAGCATCATTCTGATTATTTATTATACAGAGCTTCGTGGTGTGGGGTATTGAATGATCAACCAAAAAGTCCTTTCAATCCTCTATCTAATTTTTAACACATATTAATGGCATAATTAACCACAAAATACATTTATTTTTCTGTTTTACTTTAATTATAATTGTGCTATATTTATATAAAATTTACACTAACAATCAACCACGTTCACTTTTAATGCTATCAATTTCCGTTTATTAATTAAATTACGCTTGGTGATTTGGCCTTTCTTCCAAGTGTATATAAAGTATTTTACGCTTGTGTAGGTTTCTTTCTTATACACGACTGCGTGATTGTTTATTGAGGAATCTTGTATAGCAAAATTCTACGATACAAAAAATTGCCATAAAACAATTGTATTGCTCCACAAGATTGTGTAGATTTTTCACTGTTTTGTGAATGCAAAATTTGCAAAAACGCGTGCTGCAACGTATTCTTTAAAAAGAACTTCTTTACCAAACCACGAACCAAGCAGTGGATTTAAAGAAACTACCACTATAGAACATTAATCAACAAATTTATGTTGAAACAAAAATATATTCTTTTAATTATGTAATAACGGGTTTGCGCAGATTCTCCTTACAACTTGATTGAATGTTTTACAATGTTTATTGTAATACTTTATTAAATATTTTTAGAACAATTCATAATTATGTCGTACAAAACACTCAAGATTGACGGCGTTACAAACGATTCATTTATACGATATATACAAAAGAAAATGGCGGCGTACACTTTTCGTTAAATCCACTCGGATACATTGTGTAGCATTCTTCGTTTTCAGTTTTCGTTTAATGAAAAGATGCAAAATATTGTACTTAACCATTTGGCTTAGCATCGACGCGCATTCATTGAACATATCAAACGCACAATAATCATTTAAATAATAATTTCAATGTATTGACACAATCTATACTACCTTATGGGAAAATTTATAGATGTAGTGCTCAGGCAAAATGTGTACATTACTCTTGGCGATGATGCCATTCTATAATAACGCCAATAGTACACTACTGAGTTAGCTCTTTATGTAAACACGCCTAAGAAGGATAAAAAATTCAAATATTCTCAAAATAGGTTCGTTTTTGTCGAGGTTTTATAAACAGTAATCGACTGAAATAACGAAACGTCCCAACTTGGAAACGCAAAACTTGGTCTAACTTAATATAAATATTTTTAGTAATTTTTAAAATTCTAATTTGGTTAAGTGCATCATTGTTTAGTTTACCTCAACCATGCGCTGCAAGGGTGAACCTTTACTGTTTGAGCATAGAATGTGCATATTACAATAATGGTTGCAAAATATATGAGAGCTCTAATTTTTTAAAATTTTTATAGAAGAAGAAGAAGAGTATTAATTTTTGGTGGTCAACTAAAGAAAAATTATGACATTGTCAATGTACCATAGCTTCCCGAGGGGTATATATGTCAATGTATCTTCTGTAGTTTATAAGTTATGCGGTGGGTATAATAAAGACATCGAACTAAAATATTTATATATATTTTTCCAATATCATATGACGCCTGTATCAATGGAATATGTATATTTATACATTGGAGCGGTGCAATGATGCGATGCAGTGTATATGTTTGAGCTCTAAAATTGTTATTAAGAGATTAAAAATTCAACATTTTATATGGAAATTTTATCCCTGTAATTAATAAGATAATGTCGCTACAATTACTAAAAATAAGTGTAAAGCTATTGGAAGATAATCAAACTCTAAAACCGCTTAGCAAAGGTATTTAAAAAATATCTAATATAATATTTAGTCTTTATAACGCATCTCTTAGTTAGAAAACCTTACAAAGCTAAAAAAAAAGGTTCAAAGAAATTTCTTATAGATGCGCACGAGCAATGTAAAAATGCAAAGACTTCGGAAAAAAATAACCATAACAGCGAACGAGTAGAAGAAAATGTAAAACGCTTCCTGCAATTGTCCGGTATTACAATTAAGTTAAACAATATTGAGAAGGTACGTTATGAGCACGGCCTCAAATAATATTATGATGTCCAATAACATTTTTTTCTAATCTAATTTCAGATTGTTCAACATGTTGAAAAATCTTCAATTCCCGAAAAAGAAGAGCCTATTTTTACCGATGAAGATTTTAAAGCATTTGAGGATGAATATTTTAAGTGTTAATATAGTATTAAGTTGTAACAATTTTTACGCAAATATTTAACTGCAATAAAGGCTTATACGTACCGCCCAATATAAAAAAAGACTGGAAAGTGGGATTCGGGTTAATAAAAATGTCAGGTTCGTGTTGGGGGGTTCAAAATTAAAAAAAAAAGATGCATGAATTTAAAAATTAAGGGAGTCGAATTTCAAGGTAAAATTCGTACGCCCAATATATTTAAGACCGCGAGTGTGGTAGATAACCATAGGGAAAATGTAAAGGTTGAAAAACAATCAGAGCCCGAACTCAACCAAAGCAGTTACATCTAAATCCTCCATTTTAATGGTACCTGTTGAGATACCGCTGATATTGACATTTTTCTTTCTCGTTCAACAAATATTTCGAAACATTTTTTATACTCATTAGTTGGAATGGCTTTAGTATGGCGGTCGAAATCTTTTGGATGACCGGAGTGGTATCGAAACGATTTCCTTTCATCGCCAATTTCAGTTTGAGATTTAGCCAGAACGCACGGAGCCAAATTAAGTGCATACGGTAGATGATCCATAACAATGAATCCTCTAGGTCAAGGATTCACGTACCATGATTACTTTGTGAGATGGTGCATTGTCGTGCAATAAAAACCAACTGCGTGGCTTTCGATATTCTGGTCTAACTCGTCGAATTCTGGCCAACAATCGTTGTAGAACTCTCAGATAACATTCGATAACATTCTGCGTTCACCGTATGACCTTTTGGGACGAATTCACTCTGAACAATTTCCTATGAATCGAAAAAAAAGGACAGCTTTGCCGCACTCTGGCTCGTATTCAAAACACCATGTTTCAACACCAGTTACAATGGCTAATATGCTTGCCGGAGTTTTACCATGTCTGCAATGCTGAACTCTCCAATATTTTTGGTCATCTATCAAAGTGTGTGCCATGAAGCGCACAGACCGTTTGCCCAAATCTTCTGTTAAAATTCGATAGACTGTGCTTTTCGGTATCCCAGTTTTCTCTTCGATGAGTCTCGCAGATACACCGCGGTCGCTTCGAAGAATTTTTTTGATTTTCTCGATGCTTTTTTCATTGTGAATGGTTTTTGGCGGCGGTACTCGATCATCGTTTGCAAGGTCCTCACGACCGTCACAGAATCGATCAAACCAACGGGAAACCTGTGCCCGGGCCATGCTTTCATCCCTGGATACATTTTTTAGCGTTTTGTTCTGCACCACTTCTACGCAGTTTAAAACAGAATTTAAAATTTGCTCTTCGTTCCTTATTGGTTTTTCGACAAACCACAACATCAACCGAATTTGCTAAAATTTTTTAGTTAAGTAGATGAAGGGAAGAACGGTCACTACCATCATTCTCTCATAGATGTCGCTGTGCTAAGAACTTTGATGGATCGTACCTGGAACAGAGTGCGTATTGAGATGTTAATAATAATAATATAGAGATGTTCAAAAAAATTTTGAATTTATGTAAAATTAGGATTAGTATATTAAAAAAGGACCGAATTAGACCATTTTTAAAGCCTCTCTTTGCTTAAGATCCTCTTATAATGGAAGTCGTGGAAAAAAATCGCAATAAATATATTTGGCGAAATTTGGTAAAGAATATATAACTAGCTTCATATTTGGCTGGATCAAATTTGGACCCGATCGGACCATTTTTAGAACATCTTCCCATATAATTATATTTCACGAAGAAACATATGGAATTGCGTATATGGATAAATAATTGTAACATAATTTAAGAGGCTAAGTGGTATGGGATATTAAATGGTCAGGCTTGACCGACTATAACATTTTTACTTGTTTGATTCTAAAATAAGTTATAACCTGTTTTCATACATGTGTATTGTACATACGCACTTTGTCTAGTCTAAACAATACTTTTAAGGAATATAAAAAGTTTCATATATACATATTTCTTTTAAAGTCAACGAAATTATGAATACACGTTTGTGTGTATATGCTTCCACATTGGGATGAAATATGTCGTAACTACGTATTCTAATACATTAATTACACTAAGTACAGTAATTGGTTTTGTATTGAAGAGCATTTATAAGAATTGCGCTGTGACATTTAGGTTAGTGTATCTCGTAAACGCCAAAACAACTTTATACGAACTAACTTCGGAAAGGTTGACCTCTGCGTCGGGTCAATACAGCACTGTCAATAAAAGTAGTAGGTAATTTTAACAAGTAATAAAACTAAATTTGGCTTAGGTCAAATCTTAAATACTCTCCACATCCGCAACGGTAGGCGTGGCAAATAAATATACATACTTCTAATAGTGTATTACGTATCAGCTTGTAAGTGGAGTTTTTTGTAAATTGTGGTCGTGTCCGTTATTCGACCACACCCATTTTTGGCACACCAATGGATGGGATTACCATAAATAGGTGCACTAAATTTCAAGTTAATGTGTTAATTTTTGTGCCCATTTTTGGCATATCGATAAAAGGAATAACTATAAATATGTGCACCAAATTTCAAGTACACGTTCAAATTTTTGTTGGAGATATAAAGATTTTTCTTGATTAGGAGCGTGTCTGTTATATGACCACGCCCATTTTTGAAACATTGATGAAGGAAATATTTATAGATGTACATACCAAATCTCAAGTTCATAGGCTATTTTTTGTGCCAGATAAATAGTTTTTATAGATTGTGGTTTTTGATACTGATCAAGAGCATATATACTTTGTAGGGTCTCTGACGCCTCCTTCTGGGTGTTGCAAACGGAAGAACAAACTTAGTATACCCTCATCACTAAGGATATAAATAAGGAGGCAAATTTGTACAAAAGCACATATGAACGTATACGGGTTCTTTGCTCATATTAATCATGCATTGTGAAATTATTCTATTAAAATGATATATTCTTTTTAATATATCCTCCAAACGGCTGATCCAATGTTTATTATTCATGTACCGTTAGAATGTACAAATAAAGTTGCTCTTCTTTGAAATCGGAATTTACTACACTGTAATCGAAATATATAAACTGCAATAAAAATACGATTGTGTGTATCAAATTTTGGCTCAACATCTCAATTTTCGGGGCCGTGGGAGTTGCAACAAAGATACGTGGAACGAACACGCGGACGGACACAAGTCAATTTTTGAGGGTGTGGCATATACTTTTGATGATTGGTATAACAATCTTCCAAAACACGCCACCACTATATAACTTCTTTAATTAAAAAGAAAAACAGTATCTAAAATTTATTTGAATGAATAACATATATTATATTCAACATGTTATGTCGTGCAAGATAAACTTAATTTGGCATAAGCCAAACTTTAAATACCCTCCACCTCTATATACAAACAAACATTGAGCGTGGCATGTATAATAATTCTGTATTTCGTATCAACTGATAAGTCGAATTCTGCGCCTAATAGGGGTTTTTTGTAAATTATGAACATGTCGACAATTGCACCAATTATAAATATGTGCATTCAATTTCAACTTCATAGATATGTTTTTGATCGATTGTGGGCGTGGCACTTAACTGATTTCGCCGAATTTAATGGTCAAATCCATGTCATCCGAAAATAGTATACCAAACATGTAATTTGCATCTTGTGATAATGAGCAAAATATGAGTCGACAGATTCTATACTAGTTTTGTAACTTCTTCTACAGAAATTGTGAATCCAGCGAAGACGAATACTTCCATGAGTTTAAGAAATAAATGCCCTATACATAAACGCGTAACGCTCCAATTTCATTTCAATTTGCGCCTTACCATTCATTGTTTTTATTCGCATTGGACAGGCATGCGCGTAACCACAAAGCTTATTTCTAGTCCCAAAAACCAGCCGTAATGGCAGTTGTGACATTATTGTCGACTAGGTCATATGGGGTGTCCGAAAGGGATTATTATTTTGCGCATACTGGCTACTTAATGTAATATATTAATATATTTATTTAAATATTTAAACATATATTTATTACGCGTAGGACCATAGGTAGTAAGCCTCAAATATAGAGTGTGTACAAGTAAATACACCAGGAGAAGTATTTATAAAAATTGAGCTGGTTTTCGTTGTGTAAAAACTTCAAACGGAAGTGATTTATCGATTTTTCAAAGTTGAACAAAAAACACTCCAGACCACGCACGGCCGGGTAGAAAAGTTCAAGCAGTGTTTCGCAATCCTTAATTCGAAAGGTACATCCAAGTACTACAATAATTAAAATTCATTCAATTAAATATTTATTGATATGATAGGCGTGCAATAAATTATTTACCAATACGCGTATGTACGGGTACCCAAGTGTACATGAATGTTAAGTAAATTAAACGAATACATTTTTAATGCTGACAGTTTTTTTTCCAATTTCAACTTAGTGAACTATCATTTCCTACATAGCAACACAGTTGGTAACTAAAATTAAATGTCAGGATATAAACATTTAAACACTATGTCTAAGCATTAGATTGTTCGGCCTTTGTACCGTTTTTAACCGTGCTGACTGCTTCTGAGAATATATACGATCCGACGTCTTTCCTACCACTTCTAACGTTCCCACATTTACGTTCACATGTTTTTTAACGAAGCGCTACTCCCTCTACAAACCACCCTCGTGCTTGCACGTCTAAAGAACATCCCTGCGCGGTTACTACTATTATATACATTTCCTCCCACATATCACAACTTTTCAAAACGTTCGTAACGCCCAGTACGCGTCTCCACGCGTTACCCAACCGAGTATATATATTCTAAATCAGTGCCGAATACTGAATTGATCTATCCCTATCTATCGGTTTATCCGTCTAGTGCGAAAATCGTTGTCTTGGTCGCAAAAATGGAGATATCGATTTCAAACTTGTTGGTTGTTTCTGTACGCTGGTATTGAAAGTGGGAAAAGCAGTCGACACGCCCACATTGCAACAGAAACTGCAAAAGGAGACATTTCTTAAGGCTCCTTATAGATCTTGGTTGCATCGGTGGTGGGTATTCAAGATTTGTCCTAAGCCAAATATAGAATAGCTTTACTTGTTCAATTTCAATTTCTTTCATTTTCCTCTAAAAATGGTGTAGAATGTATTGGATTTAAAGCGGAGATATATATATATTGTACTTTTCTTATTTGCTTTCATTTATACAGTACAGGCGGTATGAGAGTACCAGATGTATTTACCACAGCTGGGTATGCTGCATCATTAAACTTAAGAAGCCTCAACTACCAGCAGGAAAACAATACAGATAGAAGTGGGAATTTATTTGGAACAGCACTTGGCGACGAGCGCAATAACATTAACAATCTTCAATTATTCGATGATCAATCAAATAGTACCCAGGAATTCAGCTCATCAGCCGAAGAATTTGTTCGAAAAGCCTTGAATCCTGAAAACTGCAGCAACTATAATTTCCGTGATGAAACCACCCACTATTGGTTCGGTTTACCACCACAACACTTGAAACATTCATTTGTCAAATACTGCGATAATGACGTTGCCAAAAATACGACGGCTATTTATGAGGAATTAGCAACAATAAGCAACGGCAAGGGGAATTCAGAAGGAATCGACGATAATTTTACTGAATGCGATACATATCAAGACCGAAAGTCTCTTTCATTGTGCCAAGACAATTCAGAAATCGGATCAGGCACAAAAATCATATACGCACAGGAGCAATATGAGAGTCAAAATTTTGACAGGGAATGCAATGAACCGGATGACAATGATTATGATGATCAGTTTATTGACTTAGGTAGTGAGACAAAATCAATCTATGATACTGACGATAGAGGTAAGGAAGACTTGAAATACGCTATTTTCTTGTTGAATGTTAAGTTACTATAATATAAATTTTTAGATGATATTTTCCTAACATCGTCATCTTCATCGAGCGACACATTACAAACACCGTGTTTGTACTTCCCCAGGGGAATTATAAATCCTAACTATCCGGGTTTTCAGCATTTAGCTCATACACTCTCTGATCACTTTAGGAACAGTTCGCCTTTTGAGTCCTATGATACTGATATGTCCGTTGACGAATTGGAATTTAAAGCCGGCAGTCTGGACTGTTTATTTGAGGACATGTCTCAAACGCACCTAAACATATTTAACAATAACATACTTCATTGTGTTTCGCGTAATAGTAATAATGACGAATATAGTGTCGAACCCCTGGGTACGCTAGAACAGGGAACCGTGCACGTGCACAATGGGCATGTGGCAGAAAGAGAATATGATGACAAATCATATGAAGTTGTAGAGAGTTATTTCTATGTGCGACCCAATAGCAATATTTTACCGAATTATACGAATCATAATCGATTGAATAATGAAAAGTTAGCGAACACTCAAATATTGTTCGATGCACCAATTGACACAGCGTCACAAAGAAAAATTTCTACTTATTCTCCAACTCCTGATATTCTCATTAAACATCCAGAGGGAGAATCGAAAAAGGAAAATCGCCCTGACTTGTTAAGTGGCGTCAGTCCTCAGTTATTGCGTAAATTTTTCAGAGAAGATATTCCGAACATCGAAAGTGATACAAATGCTACAAAAAGAAATCAATTAAAACCTGAGAAGCTGGTTGGCACAGGTCTCAATGTACGAAATCAAGATCCAGGCATGCAGGATGAAATGCCTCCCGGTTTAACCCCAGTTAATATAATAGGTGATTTTGGTTTGGAAGTAGAGCGAGAATTTGGTCTTTTGGTTAGCGGTTATAAACGCTTAGTCGATGCTAAAGATACATATTCGCCAATGTGTAGTCAAACTAGAGACAAGGTATTTATTCTATGCTGCTACATTTTTATTTAAATTTGACGTTTGATTCTATCAAAAAGTTTCTGTATGATTATTTAATGAATACATACCACTATTGGTCAACTACAAAGAACTAAGTCTAAGTTGTACAAATCTATATCTATAATATAATATCTTACACATGAGTGGTATATTCAATTTGTCATTCCGGTTACAACATTCAGAAAGAGGTGTTAAGATTTATATTCTTGCTCAACGCAGAATTCTTGGTTGACTTAGCTATGTCTGTTTGTCCGTCTATGATAAGCATTCTCCCTGTCGCAAAAATGAAGAAATCGATTTCAAACTTAGCAGAATTATTGGAATGTTTTGTATTGAAAATGGAATGAAGGACATGCCCACATTTAAATAAAAATTGAAGAAGAGTCCGATGTTTGGGTTGTTTCGTAATACTCAAAAACTTAATCTTTAAATATTTCTACGCATAGACTTTAGATGCTCTTCTATCAAAAGCAAATGATGAAATAAATTCTACCAAGTATTTTCCGGCTTTAAATACTGTAACAAGTCATGATGCTAAAGTATGTGCGTCTATTGAAATGATTAATGATAATGCCACATATATGCCCAGGGCGAGTTGCCAAACGCATTCAGCAAGGGGCCCTGAAAAAATGAGTAAAACTTTAGGAGAAGGACGATCAAAGCTTAAATATAAAAAATCTTCATATGATGATCGTCAACTGCCTCCAGTTGCTATTGAATACAAAAGATCACAGCAAACTGAACGTTATATTAAAAAATCTCATAGTAACGTCGTGAAATCGGTCAAATCTGGGGTAACAAAGGTCCAACATGAATATGAAAACCGATCAAATTCAAAACGTGTAAATAAAATTTACAAAAATGATGCACTCAGCGAACGTAAACGCGAAGAACATGAATTCCGCCAGTACCAACGATTGGTTAGTCAAAAAGATCAAATATTGAGTAACAGCAAATATACAAAGTTATCATTATCTTGGGCCCAACATTTAAAGGATTGCAATCGTTCAAATAATGATAATATAGAGGCGTCTTCACCGAGTGCTTTAGGTAAGTGATGATAATATAATAAAAACATTAAGTGAACTTTTAAACATTTCTTTTCAGAGTTAATAGACGCATATAAAATTGGTACAGAAATCGACATTGAAACTTTGGAGCAACATATAAAAATGGCTAAAGAAATCGAAAAGAAGGTATCTTTTCAACTGATATTTATAAAAACAAACAAAAATATTATAGGCGGTCAAACGCGACCAATTAATATCCCACCGTCTAATTTTGCAGAAGTCCATTTAACACAATTAATGCAACCGTTTATGTAGTAGGTACCACAAGTATTAATAAATGCAAGTCATTGTCGTTATAGGGAGAAAGGTTCAAAAATGGCCCAATTCAGATCAAATTTATATTATGTACAAGTTCAAAGCTATGAAAATGGTGCCTAACAATATTCGTCAAAGAAATATTGAGAATCGTTACTTTTAGCTACATATTAATTCATTGAATAATATGCGGAAAAGTATTTCCGACCGGATCTAAATTTGTACAATTAAAAACACAGTTAAATATTCCTTTTGGCGGATAAGGTTTGATAATCGATTGTATATAGACTTGGGGCGCTGAATCTAAACATGCAAGTTTTTCTCCATCAGCTTTTGTTTGTCCACTATGGCCTTTTAAAAATAGGGTTTTGAAGCAAACTATAATATGCAGGGTGTGTACGGTAGTTGAGGATAAATTGACATTAAAACTAATTTGTTCATATTTTTTGTAAAATTCTTTAATTTTTACACGACGTTATTGATTTCGGGACTATACAATTATTCAATAAAATCCCCATTAGCGGCAATAACTGACTCAACCCGGAGTCGGAAACGAACGAAAAAGAATCAAATGCTCTTTGATTATTTTGATTATTGGTGTTGTTATAGCATTCTTCAGTGAGAATATAGTATTAAGAAGATGTTTATTGATCTCCCGCTCGTACGTAATAATCCAGAAGATTAAGGTTTGGGGGGAGCTGTGGTCATAGAAATTTTCGGTTATCCAATCTTGTGTCATGGCTTTGTGTGAAGGAGCAGTCTTGCTGGAATTTGTATGGTCTGTTCCCACGTACACTATCAATGTAGGGTTTCAGAAACCTCGATATAGGCGGAAACATTCACTCAAAGCCCCTGACAAAAGACATGTTGTATAAAATGTCCTCCCTTGTTCACAACTTTTAAAACCACGACAGTTGCTGGAAACTTCGTATGCATAACACGGCGGACCTTTGTAGGATGTGAGCATAACCACCTGTCATATCTCCGACTGATTTTCTGGTCTTAGTCGAAATTTTTTTCGTTAAAAAAAAACAATACACGATACTCGTTTTGCACGTTTTCGATCTTAAACGGTTTTTAAAATCAAAATTAAAAAAAAATTTTGTACAAAATAACTTCGGAATCGAGTTTTTGACCGGAAGTATGTTTACCATAGACGGATAAGCAGCCATAGCCATGTGGATTCAGAATTTTACTGTTATGAAGAATATATATTCTTTGTAGGGTCTGTGGCTCTTCTTCTTCATCTGGGTATTACAAGGTCTATTACAATCTTGGTGGTCGCTAAAACAAATCTCAAAACGGAGTAAGAGTTTTTTAATGGATTAAATTTGATACTATAGATATATAAGATCCTTATTAAGATTGTGATTTGAGTCACTTTTAATACAGCAACTCTTCACTAAGAAAGCTCCGTCAAGGGTATTCGAGGCTTTTCATTGAAATTTCCACATCATTAAGCTGTTATTATTTATATATAACTACCTGCGGCCCTATTAACTCTGTAATGCCATTCGACACACCTAAAAGGAGGCTTTAAAACAAACAATTAAAAAGTCGCTTGATTAGTCGTATTTCTTTAGCATGTATAATAATTATGTACAGAAAAGCTTTCTGACGAATGTGAATGACTGCCACATAATGAATTAATCAAAATATATGTACAAGATGTGTTTTTCAAGATTTATGTTTGTGTGTTGAACAAAATCAACGCAATAAATTAATGAAGATCAGTGTTAATTGAATGTGTTCAATTATTATATACCGCACGTACCATTCGAAGAGTTTTCAAGATACACCTAAAGACCACTTTATTTTTCTTCTTAGTTGAAAAATGATTTGCGTAAACAAGTTGCGGCAACCCAACAGGTAGTTTGCCAGTTGTTAACTTATTTGATTTTGTGTGTTTATTGGAATTGATTTTCAGGGTTGTGTTAAAACTAGCAAACGCGGCAGTAGATAGTGATGCACATATATATATATTTACACATGTACACATTTAGAAATTTTTTATGACAAGCAACAAAATAAAATGGGCCAGTGGCTGCTTGGAGCGAAAATCAAAGCGCGATTACAAGAAAGACTCATTATTTGTATTGGATTTGTATACATTGTGTTATGATGATAATGAAAGTGTGGATACACTTGAATTATTTACGTCTATAGCGAATAATGGTGCCGGCAATTGGACACAACAGGTACCCCATGTGAATAATTAGACGATATTTAAGCTCCTACTATAAAAGTGAGCCTTAATATGGTAGAGTTGTACAGGATATTGGGACGAATACAAGTGTGTTCTTCACTCTGTATTTATTTCTAATTATAAAATATTATTGTTGTTGCGTACTCGTTTTTTTTTTTACGTCGCGCATACAATTCTTTTAGTCTTTTATTACCGTTACATACAAGTTGGTAATTACTTGGTAATTAGTAATATACTATATAGAAATTATATATATGCTCTTTGTAGAGACGCAGTAATCGTGAGGAAATACGACGTCGCCTTGCCATGGGTGTTGAAGGTAATACCGAACAAAATCATGAACAAAAATTGATTCCCCAAGTACAAACTCAAAATGGTGAGTAGAAGGCTATGATGAAATTTATGATTTACTAAAGTAAATGACAAGCAAGAGTAATATATGTATCTAAATTTTATTACATGGACTCAATTATTTTACAATCGAAAGATTTAACGCGCACTATGGAGCTTTCCTCAGACACAGAAACAAATAGTTCAGATTCTGAAACATGCCCCAAACTCTCCAAGTTCAAAAAAGAAATTTGCCGAATTTCCGCGAATGAATCCTCTGCTAACAGAGCTTTACCCTCATATCAAGATAATTCACTTACTTTCAATGATAAAATTAAACAGCAGCAACCAGAGGGCCAATTAAAGTCATCAATGCGAAATGTTGAAGACAAGGAGTATGATTTTTTTACCAAACAAGCAAGGCTGCAAATCGAGGCAAGAATGGCTTTAGTACAAGCCAAAGAAATGGCTCGTATGCAAATGGAGGTGAGTAAATAAATTGTTTTCGATTGGCCTTGCAACTATATTACATTGACATTTTACTGATGCTATCGCCTAAACTAACCGTATAAAACTTAAATCGTGTCTGTAGACGCTTGTAACTTCAGCTCGATATCTAAATTTTTGCATCCGTACCAAACAAATTTGAACAATTTTTTCCTTATTGTTGAGCAGTTATGTAGTGTTAATGTATTTTGGAAAAACGTAATGATGTTGGGGTACCCTAGATTTGGCGTATGCCTAATATAGCCTTTTTACTTGTTTTATTTATTTTATTTCATAAAACCATTGGGGTTAAGAAAAGCATATATTGTTATTCTTACATTACTATTCAGAACGAGGCTGTATCTTGGCAGTCAGATCATAATCATTACACGAGTAAGAAACTTCTTATCAAATTCTGAATATCATATTCTAAATATATATCATCACAATTATAAATGTTTTACAGATTAATCGGCAAAATCAACGAATGTCTCCAATCACTGTTATTATACGGAGCTCGCTGGAACAGATCGGTATTCAGACAGAATCTAAAAAACGTCGTGTGTCTCGACATATGTTAACTGAATTGAATGCAGCACAATTGCAAATACTTGTTAACAATTTGAAGCCGCATATTACGGAATTAAATGAAACATTAGTTAACTACCTACTGGAACGAGATGATTTGCACGTCAATCAAGATTCCATGTTTGTAGATATCGAAGAACTGACGCATTACATGTAAGGCACTTCTTGTAAAATACGATTTGGTGCAAGAATCAATTATTTTCGCGAATTCTTTTTTCAATTCCAGAGGAGCCAAAGAGCACATCATTCAACAAGAACGTTTGAACACAAATTCAGCACATTAGAGACCACAATTACACACATACAGTTGCACATTATAGTGATATTACAATAATGTTAGGTTATGATAATTGTACGTTTATGGATTTCATATATATTGTCATTATAAAATACATATTGTTACATATAAGTCCTTTTTCTCGCTAAGTACTTCAATAAACCAACGTATATTGAGATCATTAAGTAAATCATTTGAATGACAGTACAGTACCGTTTTTGCTTTTAGTCTACTCCTACCGTAGAGGCTCAATTCGACTATTTTGGGGTTATTAAGCGTCCCGAGCGTCCCTCCCTATTACCCACGGGCTAGTGATCTTAGCATTTTTACTATTGCCCCGTGATCCTTGGACGAAGGCATTATGCTGGTGCTCCGTTTCAGGGCGAGGCCCTTAAATGACAGTACAGTTTTCAAGCTGCTAAATTTGTCGCTCCGTAAGCAACCATAATAAGAAGCCCGCAGGGATCCATTTATTGAATGCCATATATGAGCCGTTTAGTTTGAAAGTGGTGCAAGTCCCTCTTTCCCATGAAATTGAAATGATGACGGCAATCGATTTACATTAATATGATATTGAACGTCTTATATATAGCCTTTATATAATAAGGGCGTCATTCTAAGTTTTTTATTCCATTAGATACATCTACAGTGTGTCATTAGAGACTATTTTCTTGATTAATATGAAAATTAAAGTTGATTGAAGGAATGTTCTTGTTGCCGTCCGTGCGTTCAAACACATGTTCTTGAAGCGATCAATTTCCTATTTAAAATGAACGAAATTGGTCGAAACCCACATAGATCTTTATATTTACTCTATGCATTGATAATTTGAAAAAAAAGGGGGGGGGGGGGACACGCTTCCAATTTACTTAACTTGAGAATTTTTAAATGTAATATACTCGTATATAGAATGTTTTCCTTCGGATCGATAGTGTTTTCTTCTTAAAAAGAAACCTTCCACTCGAAAGCAATTCTCAAATTTACTACTATTTGGGCTCGTGCGCTCTTACAACTTAAAAAATTCAAAAGTGGATTTTTGGCCCACCCTAATAAACGTATTAATGTATATGTCGTATATTTATATACATTATATATATTCAACAATGTACCTAATGTACCTCAGTAAACGCAGGCAAATATACGTTTATTGTTATAAAGAAGTCCATTTTCTTATCACAAGAGCTATAAAGATGTACTTACGTATAACTATTCTCAGAAATTGGCACTTTCTTAAAAAAAAATAAAATAAAAAACATGAAGTATTCATTTATAGTCCGAAACGAATTGCTAAACGGACAAGTTATTTCTTAAGTAAATTAAACAAATCTTTTCACTTGTCCACTTTTCCATGCAGAACTCTTCACCGATTAAAAATGCATTATATTATCGAGCAGCGATGTATCACATTAAATGCTACCACCAGAGCTCTTCTTGTACTTTTTAACATAATATTTTGGGTGAGTAAGATACGTAAAGTCTCAAAGTCGCGAAGAGATGCAGAAAGCTCTATTTTATCTATCAGGTTTGCGGTTTATCTCTGATATGGAGTGGCGTGTGGATGCAAACTAATATCCAAAGTGCTCTTACCGTAAGTGAAGCATATTCAGAACGGGCGCCGTTCTCCGTGTTCCTTATGGGTGTCTTCATTGTGTTCATAGTTTCATTGGCCTGTATGTGCATTGTGAAGGTGCAATCGCCAATGCTTCTTATTGTGAGGGAAAATCAAAAAATTACTTTATTAAATCATTATAAATATTTTATTTAATTTTTCGTTCTTTGGTGGGTGACCAGTATGGCGGTTCTTTACTAACAATGTTTTTCGTTTTAATCTCCTTGTCTATGTACCTTCATTCTTACAAAGATAATTTGCTGTTGAGTCTCTCTAATGATTCTTACAAATATATTGGCAATTATGGCGACAATTACACGCTCCAAGCAGAATATATGTCTAATTCTACTCAAAATTATGTAAGTATTGTACAATTGAACTCAATTTCAGTGATTGCACTTCATTGGGTGCGTTTTAGGGTTGTGGTAAGGAGATTTATCGAAATTGGCCCAAAATATATATGTCATGGTTATGCATTAAAAAATTAAAATTGCGCGCGAGAACTCCACATGTGAAAAGTAATTGCGATGCGGTAAAAATGTAATATTTTTCATAAAGGACAATTGTCCACTGACCTTTTTGGGCTTTATTATACAATTTTCAAAAGGACTGTTTGGATGAATTGCAGAATGCCATCGGTGAAATATTTACACGACTGAGCGTTATTATTTCCACTACAGCGCTGTTCATGTTGCTTGGTTCAATATTGTTTTTTGGTTTAGCAAAAGTGCACCGCAGAATCAAGTACGAATTAATGATTTAGTCAAAAGAAAATAATGGTACACGTACTCATATCATACGTATTTAGCATTTATTGTACATTATATAATAAAAAAAATATAAAAACTACAAAACGTAATTGTCACTATCATTATAAGATTGAAGGTATACGCGTGGATATGTATAAAAGTGATCTAAGTAAGCTATATTTTGTTCCGATACATTGAATAATCTTTAAAATAAGATCATCTGAAATAACTGATAGGCTTATTGTTATACCTACCATCAGTGACGAAAGGTACACTAAATCCCTAGGCTTTGGTTCTTTCTCACGGTCGCAAAAATTGAGGTATCGGTGGGCGTGGCAGGTTTCTAATTACGACCTCTAATAATATATATATATCGCATCAGCTTGCAAGTGTTAACGTTATATTGATATGATATATTGTTTAAGGAAGGATGTTGATTTAATAATCAATATATATATATGTAAAAATACACTTGTTACTTTTAAAAACACAAGTTCACCATGAAATTTATGGAATTGTATGATTTATTATTTTTTATTCTGTAATAAAACTTTTGGCTTTTTATCATAGCTCCAACTTATATTGAGAATATAGACTTCATTTACATAGTTGGAGTACGTTTGGCAGCTAGTTGCTTTAAAAATGTAGTGTTATCGGCATTTTTGTTAAGGTTTTTCGTAGATATACTGTTTTGTATACAACTGGACTGATGAGCCTTTATACCTATTATTGCACCTTTATGCGTATTTCTTAAACCTGAAAAAAAAGAGAACAAGTAAGGAAACTAAATTTGTCATTACAATGTTTCTTTTAGACAGAGAAATACTTGTTTGTTCTACCGAATTCGTTCTAAGTAAATGAAACTAAAAGTGAAAATTAAAAAACATTTAGGTCCCAACAAATTTTTTTTGCAAAGTCTAAATGATGACCCATCATTTGAAATGAAATAATTAGGCTTCGATTAAGCAGAAAGAATTAAACACCCTAAAGCGCTTAGTTCCACAAATTAGGCTACAATTTGTTTAATTTGCATTTTTATAGAGAATTCACTTCGTAAAATAGAATTATATGCAAAATGGGTTCTAAAAGGATTCGGTCCATTTTCAATAGAGATCTTCTTTAGTTCATTAACAAATTTAGATCATTAACAAAATTCCTTGAATCAAATTTCACAGAAGTATCTCAAAAATAACCCCTGGATCTTGCACCCAAATTTATACGGACGGACACAGTTAAATCGATTTAGAAAGAGATTCTGAATCGATTAGTGTAATTTATGGTGGATGTGGCATTTGCCGTTTAGTGGTAAGTGGTGCAGGGGATTAAAATTTAAATCGTATAGTAATGCGTTGTGTAAAGTGTCGCTTACCACATTTTTCCAACGCCAGGTACCAAACACGTTTCTTAAATACAAAAATAAAGAAAACAAACACTCCGAGCAGCACATTGCATGAATCACTGATTGCCCAGAAGAACATCTTCTTTCTATCGTAGAACACTATACTTAACAGTTCCAGAAACCAGGTGATGCCCATTACAACGAATAGTTTTGTATTCATTGCAAATCTGGCCTTGTCAATAAAAAATCGCCTCTTCAGAATTGGTTTTTCCATGTTTGAACTCTGCATGCGAAATATTTCTCGTTTGATACGATTACAATATCGTAACGTGAGCACGAATAAAATAAAATTAATCAAAAAGAGGATGCCCAATGGACCCGAAAAGAATAATAGGTTCGCTGAATTGGGAGAATCATCTAAAAAGGGTACACATTAAGCACTTCAGTCATTGATAACATTGCATCATTCATAATTACAGGTAAACCAACATCTACCATGTCCAAAGTTTGGCCGTAAATTTTCACTTAATAAATTTGATTTTGTTATTGTTATGGCTGTAACTGTTATTAAAATTGGCAGACCCCAACCATACGCGGAATACAGGATAAATCGTTTACTTTGACTTTTCCGAAAACTGTACTTCCTCTGGGTGGATCTGAAAAGTTTTTGTATATAGGACGTAAGTGTTCGAATAGTTGTAAGAGCTTACCCAAACGTATGCCAAATGTCGAAACACATAACATTCATCCAAGAAAAGGCAGCCATCAAACAAAAGTAAATAAGAAATCCTACAAAAAATTTTATAGGAATTCGTTAGTTGCAACTGCTTAAATAAATCGACCGTCTTCATTATAATTTGCAACCACTCAAACAACCATCCTTCACCTGTGCGCGTGATCTTTTCCATCCTTAACAGTACATTCTAAATCTAAATTGATCAAGATATAGCTCTGTACTTCTGTGCGGTACGGTTCATGCACTAAAAGGAGTTTTCCGCTGAGGACCGCCCTTTACAACTAAAACCAACATTTTTGGTAAGTTTGAATCGATCTCATTTTTGATGACCGACGGAATGTTTGACGGACAGATAGATATGTTTGAATCGAATAAGAAACAAAGACGGGCACTGCAGATGCTAGGTTTTGTAAATGTGCCCCCATTCCAAATTAGTTAAATAAAATTTGAAATAAAGCGTCGTGAAGCACAATTTGGATTCTTCGTTGTATTATGTGACTCTTTCTCTACTTACCTATTGCAAAGCACATGTTGTGATGCGATGTTGGTATTAGTTGGCCCAATGCAATATTTAAATAAGCCATAAAGAGATTGCAAACTAAGCAAATCAGTATCTGTCCGGGTAAATTTCTCAAATGTGATATTGATAAATATACTAGTAATGTAATCGCATAGAACGAACATGATATAAGCAATCCGATGGGGTAAACTTTAAAGCGTATACGTTCATTGTTTACCACTTGCACGTCAAAGCAAAGAAACGTGTACAACTGGTACGATACATAATTTTGGGAATCATTATTTATTCAGAGAAATGATTGATGTCTCCACGAATACCTTTTGATCATTCCTACTTGAATTGTTTATCTTCTCGATGCAGTACTGATTGTTTGAGTACTTCTTTCCAGTTGACCATACGTACAAAGAACCATCTCGATCGCTTATTGAATGAGCCTCGTCAGCGTATATCTCCGGATTCAATCGGTACTTCAGACAGTCTAAGCCTTGTTTTATGCCAAATACTGTAATTACGATTTCTATGTAATTCTAATTCGTACCATAAAAAATTATACTTTGTAATTAATCTGTATTTATAAAGATTGTTTTTTTTTTCTTCTATTTTTATACAGTCCACCTTAGTGATGAGGGTATTCTCAGTTTGTTCTTCCGTTTGCAACACCCAGAAGGAGGAGTTAGAGACCCTGCAAAGTATATATATTCCTGATCTGCATCAAAAACTGAGTCGATTTAGACATGTTTGTCCATGTGTCTGCGTGTCTGTCTGTTGCTGGCATCCTCAGGGCGTAAATTTTGAGATGAAATTTTGTACAGATACTTTTAGTTTTTGCAAGCAGATCGCTATAAATGGACAAAATCGTTCAAGAGCCACGCCTAAAATCTGCTACAAAAATTGTGCTACGAACTTGAAATTTAGTATTTATATCAATAAATATTCCGTTGACCGATGTACCAAAAATAGGCATGGTTGCGGACGGACACGCCCACTACCAAGATAAATCTTTATATTTGCGACAAAAATTGAGACATAAACTTGAAATTTGGTACGCACATCTAAAGTTATCACATCCACTGATGTGTCAAAAGTGGGCGTGGTCGGATAACTGACAAGCCCGCAACAGACAAAAACCATATTCATCATAAAACTAGACTTGCAAGCTGATAATACATACACAAGGACGCAAAAAATATGTGTTTGTACGCCCACTGTTGCGGATGTGGAGGATATGTAAGATTCGACCTAAGCCAAATTTAGTCTTCTTATTTGTTATATTATATTGTTATACATAGTTAATTGCATGGTTAGTCGTAAGCCTTTGAGTTGGGAAGAACTTGTATTTTCATCAGAGGGAATCTAGAGGAATTGAAAAAAAACTATTTGGTCACACTACTAATCTGCACAACCAACATTTTTTAACTTTAAACCAAGTACTTGGATACCCTTCACATTTATACATAACCTGTTGACATGGTAAGTATACATGTGCGCACTCTAGTAAAGTATTTGTTGCATGCTACCTCAGTAGTTGAATTTTGCACCAAAAGCACTTTTTTGGTGCTGAGGTAGCATGCAACAAATACTTTAATAGAGTGCGCACATGTATACTTACCATGTCAAGCACTTTTTTGGAAATTGTGAGAGAGTCTGTAGTTAACAGATAAACTATGCCCATTTTCAGCACAGTTTGAGAATAAATAAAGGATTTAGATTTCTTCAAATACTAAAATTATTATACCCTGCACCACTTGTGGCAAAGGATATATTAAGTTATGCAGATGTTCTAAATGGCATATGCCGCACCCACCTTCAATTATACCGATCGATTCAGAATCAAATTTAACCATATCCATCTGTCCGGCTGTCCGTCTGAATGTCCATGTAAACTTGTTCACATTTTTCGAGATATTTTAATGGTATTTGGTCAAAGAGGAATCTTATTGAAAAAAGACCAAATCGGACCATTTTTAGAACCACTCCCAATATAAGATCCCATTATAGGGAAAAAAGTCACAATTGTTAATATTTTATAATGAAATTAGGTATGCCAAATTTGGACCCGATCGGACCATTTGATATTTTACAAAGGGATTTGTATGACAATTCATTGTGTTTACTGACATAACTAAACTAATTATAGCATAATTTAAGCAGCTAAGTGGTATAGGATCGGACTTGACCAACTGTACATTTTTAATTGTTTTTGAGTTATATGCTTTTTCCACTCGGACACCAATGATTCAGAAATCTAAAACAATAACAGAGAGTTCTTAATAAAAATATGATAATATATGTGCCGGCAACTAGAGGTAGTTACTTATAAGGACCTATTGCGGCAATTTAAGCAATTTAATGAATAATATGATTTGTTGTAGCAACATGCGTTTTGTGGAAGTCATGTCCACGAAGAGAAAATCGAAGAAAATTTCGGGTTTTGGATTTGGTTAACATTTCTTGCATACACTTTATAAAGGCGAGCATACGCAGACACAACTATTTGGATAGATTGATTCATATATAAGAAAATCAATGATCGAAGTGATTGACAAAATTCGGATAGTCAGTCAATTAAGGAGAAGCGGAAAAAGCTTAATGTGAATAATATGACACGTCCACGTATTTATTATATCCCACATTATATCTTTATAAACACACACATATATACATTTATATATATAAAACAAACAATTCTTTCTCTGTAATGTAAACAAATACATAGTCAAAAATAATTTCTGACACCACTGAGAGGCTGGAAAAGCTATTAAAATTATACAAATTTGTAAATAAAATATTTAACCCACCTGGTGGAATGGAGAAGTTTGCACTGATTTTTAAAGAATCAAAGCTGTGATAACTTATACCAGACTCATCCTTGTGGCAATACGAAGTCGCATTGCTTTTCACAATTAGTTCGCCATCATTACAACATCGCCTAATACAAGCCAATTTGTGGCATACGTCAACATTTTCACAAATTCGAAACAAAAAATGGCTACTCCTGTTGTGACTCTTAATCAAAGAATCACTTAAGTTCCGTTTATTGTCAACGTCTTCTTCAATGCCCTCAATGCAGTATTCCACGTGACGATAGCGCTTTCTAAAATGAAATGCATTTATTCGATACTCCACGAGCACCTTATGTCGCGGACACTCAACGACAATGTCACTGAATATTGCATATTCTGGGAAAAACGCTTTGTATACGATATAATTCGTTTGTGGACTGGCAACACATTTCCGTTCATTCGCATTATACAAATGGTCGTAAGGGCAACACTTATGTATAAAACTTAAAGTCAATGACTTGTCTTCATTCGACAACCCTCCGCAAGAGATGATACCAATATGTATTTCCGTTCTAACAATGCAAGCTCTCCTTGACACTCTGACATCCCCTCCGTCTGCATATAATATAACTAAAGTGTGGTTTTCGCATTCTGGAATGCTAACATTGGATATGTGTTCCTCTGATTTCTCTATTCCGAAACCGTATACGGGATATGTACTTTGAAATAGCGACGATGAATCCGTGGACATCAAATTACCGCGTTGTGTTTGTGATGGAGTACAATCATATTGATTTGAATTTGAGTTGCCATGAGATGTTCGAACTAAGAACCAACCAGTGGGACAACACAAAGGTAGCTTGGTTATGATTTGTAACTTTTCTTCACTAACACATCTTATGCCACTAACGGACAGACACAATACGATATAAATCAATAACGACATACACAACTATTACTCAGTTTAAAATTTTTACAATATTCAAAAGTTTAATAAACATATATAAGCTGTTCAAACGGTGCGACAGTTACATTTTTGGCCTTCACTTTGCATATTTTGCAACTCAACTAGAAATATAAAAGATTTCCTTCGTTATTTGTTATTGCAAAAAGTCAATTCGGTGTTATTATTTATTTTTTACATTAGTTCGCATTTAATTTGGATTATAGTCAGGCGGAAAGATGAACTATGGTATACACTCAATGCTGCTCAAAAACGCACTAACGAAAAATTCTTTCTTTTTATTTTGAGAAGCTCCGTTCATTTCAAATACTCTTTATCAACTGAGCATTTGACTATCTATTAAAGATAATTAAAGCTAACTTGCGAACACTGGCGTCGGTCACTTATGTATTGAAGGAACAACTTATTATCCTTCTCTTAAGTAATAAATATGTACATAATTTTAAGTTTTTATACTAGCCCCTCCTAGGTTTGGTGGACAAATCGCTCTGTCAAAACGTTTGCAATACCCGTTGGTGTTGAAGACGTCGAAGACCTAATAAAATATATATATTTTGAACCAGTATTGCACACTGAGTTGATATAAACATGTCTGTCTGTTTGTGGGGGGATATTATTGTTCTAAACTTACTAGAAGAGTTCTTCTTATTCTTCTTCTTACTCTTGTTTATTTTATTTTTTATTTATATAAATGTGACCCCCACCTCACCAGCTTAAGGCTTATTACGAAGTGAGCATAACTATCATATACAGCATTATTATATTTTCTTACTAATTAAACATCTAAACTTAAATAATAACAAAAATTTCAATAATTCAATATATTCAATAATTACACTATATCTCTTTTTATACCCTCCACCTTAGGGAAGAAGCTATATTCATTTTGATCATCCGTTTACAACACATCGAAGGAAGCCTGGGAGACCCCACAAACTTATTCTTATTCTTAATCAGCATAAAAAGAGAAATCGTTTGAGACATGCCCGTCCGTGTGTCTGTCTGTTGTTGGACCTCTCACGGTCGTAATTTTTGAGATATCAAATTGAAACTTGGCACACTTATCCTTAGTTCGATTTCACAATAAAAGAAAATCTCAACATACCTCGAAAAATTGTATCTTTAAAAAATTATATATCGCACAATACTATGCCTATCAAGTTGAAATTTGTTATAAACATATGTGGTACCGTTATTCAACTCTGTGCCAAAAATGTGCGTGATTAAATAACGTAAACGCCTATTATTAAAAAAAAAACACTATTTGCGTAAGTAAATGAAATAGTCATATACATACATATGGCAATAGGAACTTATTTCTTAGAGGATTATAAAAGGTGGAGGGTATTTAAGCTTCGGTCTTAACCGAACTTCTCTATCTTGTTTTTATTTATTTATAATATCATGTACCATTATATATTAGCAATATATGACATTTTTTCTCTCTTAAAGCATGCGTTGTTACGAATGATTTGTAGGTTGTAAGGAATGGAGTTCCAAAATCGTACAGCATAAATAAAGAACTGGCGCTCGGACATCAATGACTTATGACTAAACAGTCTAATATTGCAGTTTCGGGACGGTTTTGAAAATGCAAGTTCATTAAATAAATAATTTGGTTCTCGACATGAGATTATTTTATGTAATAAGCTAAGTGTTCGCCATTTTAGCAGATCATCCAATGTCATATCTTCTTAGACCATAAACGTATCTGACTACATTGTTGAGTTGAGATTGGAAAATATCGTTCGAATGATACGCTCACCGTTCAACAAAAACTGAAACAGAAGTAATTTTTGAGACCTTTTTATACCGTCCACATCAGATGTAAATTTTGATATATTAAGCTGAAATTCAGGACAAATATTTGATTCTATCCAAATGGGGTGAAATCGGTCAAGTAGTACGCCCACTTTCGGAAAAAATCGATTTAACAGTCACTACAATTAGGATGTTGAAATATACATTTGAAAAATGGGCGTGGTACGATAATACACTCAGTTTACAGAAAATCTTATTTGACATAGAATTCGACTTTTAAGTTGACACATAAATCCTAAATACACTATTAGGGGGTGTAATCACGATTCTTACGTATTATAGATGTGGACGGTATTTAATATTTGGCTTAAGCCAAATTTAGTTTCTTTACCCGTTTCTTATTACTCATAAAATGAACAGAAAGTTAAAGTACCTCAAGTTAAGTATCTTTTGTACTTGTTCTTAATGAATAATTAGCTTTATTAAACGATATTGGTATAATCCTAATAAAAATGTGCGCCAGTTTGAATTAAGTACTTATTTGTTGTGGAATAAAATGTGCAATACAAAACCCCACAGTTAGCGTACAAAATATATGTAGCATTTTTATACCCTATATACATACTAAGTTATAGTGTGTTTGTCATTCCATTCGCAACACCCAGAAGCGGCCATCACATTCCATACAAAATATATATATCTTGGATTCGATTTATATGTAGCGATTTTAAACTGAAACTTCGAACATACATTTTAAGTTCATGTCTACAGTTTGGTATTTAAAATTAACGGCCAGGTGCCAAAAATCTTTTACGCCACCAAATTAAATCTATAATATATATTATATATGGCCCAAATTGAAATTTTGTACCGGTCATCCATCGTTTTATCAAAAATGGGGGAGGTCGTATAACAGACGTGTCCATTAACAAAATTTACAAACTTTATTTAGTACAGAAGTTGTGCTAAAATGTAGCACTTACACTGGTATCATACCCACAGTTTAGGTACAAATGTGGAGGGTATCCATGATTTGGCCTAAACCAAATATAGACTTTTTGCTTAAGTGCCCAAGTGAGGTAATAATTTTAATAGTAAACGATGAGACTCTTGCACCCCATCTCTTCGTCTTTGTATTGTATTTAATCTTTAATATTTATCCAAATGGAATAAGTAAAAAAATTTATATTAGGCGTCTGCCAAATCTAGGATATCCACCATCATTAACCCCTTCAACATAGAGCACCACTACATTACTGCTCTAAATAATAATGAAAAAATATCTCAAATTCGTTTGAACAAACGTGCCATTTTGGGCGTTCATACTAAGTCCATTATAAGTGGGCGTGGTTAATTGGACTTTTACAAACATTTAAAAGAGGAATCCTTAAACCTATAGCTTAGTTTTCGTAAAATTGTATGAAGGTCCATGAACTGATTCAACCTATTTCCAATACCAAGGCACATATAGAGATATAAAGGTACCTTGGTACATTTTATGGTTCAGGAGTAATGCTAAATTTATTTTCAAGTAGGATTTAAGGAAGAGCCGTGTTTAATTCAAATATAGTTATAATCTGCACAACTTGTGGCAAAGAGTATATTAAGTTTGTACGAATGTTTGTGGTATCCTAAATTTGGCACACATATTATATAGCCCCGTTTCACCAGTTTTTTTTTTTTGCATGAGCGCCTACATATGTCTTATCTATACCAAAGCCACACGGCTTTGTGAGCGCTGATCACCGACTTAGTCCAAAAAACGGTATACCGTACCTCATCGAAACAAAAATAGTACATACATAAAACAGAACATTGTGGATCAAATGAGATATAAATTCTGAATATAGAATGGAATGTATCAGTTTAGTCGAAGTTATGTTATTTAAAGTTCACATAGATTTCAAATATGCTAATACATTTTTCATCAGAATCGGTGCGTAAAGTATATTTAGACCGTTCTTTCTTAAGGCACATTGCACTTTAACGCCTTATTTTTTCTTTTATTTGTAATAAAGGCCGAAACACATACCTTTGTTTTATTGCAATGTACTCATATTCACACTTATTACTATTGCTAAATCGGATGATCACTTAAAAAATTTCGTACTCTCAAACACGTGTACAAATATATATTTTGATATATATATATGCAGTAATTAAAATTCTTAAAAATTCATTTTTATTTTGTCGCGTGTTTGGTGGACCTTTAAACACAAGAACTATTTGCAATGGTTCAATTCAACGATTAGTGCAATTAGAGCAAAACTACATGCACTAACTGCACATGGCTATAGCACACGGTCTAATCACAAAAACAAATTAAGTATTGATGTTCTGTGGGTTTGTGCTATACTTCTTTCATCGGCAATGGATTCTAAATACGCATTAGCTAGTAGAAATTTATCAAAGACTGGTATAAACAATAAAAATGATCTATTTCCAGTTAAAAGACAACTTCAAAATCAGGGTCGTTCCAGTAATTCTACAAAAATATTAAAGAGCAACATGAATGATTTGATTTCAATTCGGCAACAGAAGGTTCCTAGAGTATTGCGCCCCAAAATGCAAGATGAGCAGATTCAAACGCTACCAATACTACAATGTCGCGAACAATTAATGCAAGAATTTAATAAATTGGAAACACTGTTAATAATGGGTGAAACGGGGTCTGGAAAAACTACAAAAATACCTCAACTATTACTGGAAGCTGGTTATGCGAGTAAAGGAATGATTGCGATCACAGAACCACGGAGAGTGGCAGCCATAACTGTGGCCAAACGTGTGGCACAAGAAAGGCGTTGTCAACTGGGTGAATTGGTTGGGTATACGGTACGCTTTGAAGATTGCACGTCATCGAAAACCCGCATACGTTACATGACGGATGGATTTTTACTTAGGGAAGCTTTAGCAGATCGCACGCTCCGTAATTATTCTGTTATAGTATTAGATGAGGCTCACGAGCGTACAGTAAGTACTGATGTGCTCTTTGGTGTAGTTAAAGAAGCACAACAGGAACGTAAATTAAGAAACTTGCAACCATTGAAAATTATTGTCACATCGGCGACTATGGATATTGATCACTTTGGTCACTATTTTGGAGTGCATGGCTTGTATCTGGAAGGCAGAATGTACCCAGTACGTGTACTTCATGTTAAAGAACCACAACCAGATTATCTGTATGCTACTTTGGTGACGTTGTTCGATATTCATCGGAACATGCCCCCAAAGTGAGTACAGTAAAAGCTGAATATTAAACGGTTGTGTTATTTACACTTTTACAGTGATGATGTTTTAGTATTTTTAACTGGTCAAGAGGAAATCGAATCTATGGCTCAACAAATACGCCAAATAGTCAAGGTGCGTATATTCACATCAACACATATATATTTATTTCATTTATATTTATGTGGGAGTTTAACTAATATGCATATCAAACGGAATGTTGAAAAAACTAATTATAATGGGGCGGTTTACATTTCCAATTTATAAGTATTGATTAGATATTTCATATGATCTCTTTCTGGTCTCTGTCTACGTTCGTTAAGACTCATCTCAGGAATATATCGGACGTACGCATTTTTCCTTTGTACTCACAGTTGCCACAAAATAAACAGTTGGAGTGTTTTTTACCTGCCCCTGCAAATACTCGAAAGATTATCCTTGCTACCAATATAGCTGAAACTTCAATAACAATTCCTGGTATACGTTGTGTAATTGATGCTGGCTTTGTGAAAAGGCGCATTTATACGCCCACTTCTGGTTTAGATATTTTGCGAGTAGTGCGAATCTCACAAGCTCAGGCGTGGCAGCGGTGCGGTCGGGCTGGACGTGATGCTCCCGGTGTTTGCTATCGCACCTACACTCAACAGGAAATGAATGCTTTTGAAAAAATGCCGAAACCGGAAATCTTACGTAGCAATATATGCTCTGTTGTGTTACAGCTATTGGCCTTGGGTGTGGATTGTCGTACATTTGATTTTCTTGATCGACCTCCTGCAGAAGCAATGGAAGCTGCTTACCGTAAATTAGAATATTTAAATGCAATACGGAACGAACCTAATTCCTTGGAACTGACGCCGATCGGTCGACAAATGGCTCAATTTCCTCTGGACCCTCAGTACAGTAAATTATTGTTAACAGCGGCACAATATGGCTGCATGGAGGAAATGCTTCATCTGGTTGCTGTGCTATCAGGAGAAAACATATTTGTGCAAAACATTGAAAAGCGCGAACAGGCAGCTCTGGCACATGCTAAATTCGAGTCAAAACACGGTGACCATCTCACTCTGATCAACGTTTTTAGGGCCTTCCAAAAGACGGAGAAATATAAGGTTTGAATATCTCATTTAAAAATGTTCAATCACTATTTATAACAATCATCTACATATGTATATACGCAGCTGTGGTGCCATGATAATTTTCTCAACATGCGAAATCTGCTGTATGCGCGTGAGGTGCGCAAACAATTGCTAGAAATTGTTGAACGATTCCATCTTCCGATTAATAGTTGTGGCGAGAATTTAGATCAGGTACGCAAGTGTTTGTTGGTCGGCTTCTTCGATAATATTGCCGAATTACAACGAGACAATGTCTACTTAACTCTCACCGGACGTCACACAGCGAAAATACATCCCTCCAGTGTGTTCCATCAAAAGTATCGACCAGAATATTTGATATATACTGAAATAGTTTTGACAGAACGCAGTTATCTGCGACAAGTTACAGAAATTTCACCAGAGTGGTTGTCCGAAGTTGTGCCAAATATCTCCCATTTGAATCGTATTAAGAGCTCATTTTAGTACGTACATAATTTTCTTAAAATAACAATTACATATCGTATAAATACATGTGCACATTTAATTGAAATCTACATTAATTCGTTTTCTCATTCATTGAACTTATTTGCAAAGTACGACTAAATAATGTACACACACCTACAGATATATGTTTGACGTACATGTACACACACCTACAGATATTCATTAACGGCAAAAAGAAAACTGCCAATATGAATGTGTAATTTCAACCTCAACAACCGTGGCAATTTACGAAAAAAGAAACAAAAAAATGTACGCGATTGACGAACAGATCGATTTAGATTTTGAATATAAGCTACAACGTAGGGTCTCTCAAGGATCGATTTGGATGGACAAATTTGGTATAAACACTATCTTATTATAAAAATTTTCTAAAATAATTCGTATATGGAAAATTGTTATATAATTGTGTGCCAATAAATTCATGAGATTCTCATCAACTGTATCACCAACTTTTTTCGTTTGTGTTATTTATCGGTCATGGTTTTCTTTTGCTTCTTTTCACAACTTTTTTCATTAAAGTAATTTGGGAAAATGCAGAGGTACGGGTACTTCTTCTTGTGCAAATATTTGAATACATATTCTTTCGATACGGCACGTTTTTTCAATAAACTTAAAGCGTTCTCTCCGAGGATGTATACGATCTGTGTTATTGATGTTGCCATTATATTATTGACTATATTTCATGTTAACAAAATATATTAATTCGCTTCCTCCTGGTATTGTTATACTATGCACTGGCAAGGGCATTTTAACTTTGTGCGGATGTTTGTAACTCATAAACGACAAATGCCACACCCACTTTCAATTATACCGATAGATTTAGAATGTTATGTAATGGAAGTCTGCACGAGTGGAGCGAGCCACATCTACAAAATTATAAATATTCCTGATTAGTATCAATAACTGAGTGACTGTCCGTGTGTTATTGTACTTTTTCCTCTACTTTAAAAGTATGATATTAAAAATGGGCAAAATCGGTTTATGTCCCGTCCTACAATGTTACGAAGCCTTTCCTTTATTACAAACAAACCGCATAATACGAAAATAAAATTTTGGCAGTATATTTTCATATATTTTCTAAAAAATTATAATTAACCACGCCCACCTATAATGGCCTTATAGATGTTAATATGTTTTAGAGATTTATTTAGAATACTTGATGTAGGGGTGACTTCCTCCTTTTTCTTTATGTCCGCAAATGTATGAACAGAGGTTTGTAAGAGGGTAATGATGGTGGGTGTCCTAGATTTGCTATACGCCTAATGCAACAGAATCCTACAGAATCTATCAAGAGGCAAGCCCGCAATAGACAAGCATTTATCTGACACAAAAATTGAATTATGAACTTGAAATTTGTTATGCACATCTATAATTCCCCCACCCATTGATGTACTTGTTCAGTTAAGTTTTGGCCTAAGAAAAATTTAGTTTTCTTACAGCTAATTATCTGTTCCTATTAATTATCTATTAAAAATTACGAATTTGAGGCTCATTAAGACAATGTTGTACTTTATAAGGTTTCCTGAAAAAGATCTAATTGAAACGATTTTCAATAGGGCTTCCCCTCTTAGGTTAAGATAAGCTCTGATACCTCATTTCATCAAAACGTCTTAAAAACTTTTTCTGTGTGCATTACGCACAAATTTGCATGACCAGGCAGACAGACAGATGGACATGGTAAGATTTTACAAATGAATCTGAATTGGACGATTCAATAAAAGGTGGGTCCCTTTATAGTTGTTCCTGTAACAAATATATTTCTTCCACCGCAAGTGGTGTGCGTTGTGAAGGGGGAAGGAAGAGTTGAACTTTGGCGGACCGTATACAAGGCGTGGTATTCGTGGTGTCACGTTGCTCATGCCTGGTGTATAATATTGTTAATTAGCGCTGTAGTAAAATATTATTTGAGAGAAAGCTTCCAATATTTGTGAGAGCGGTACATACGCTCGACGAAATGATCACTAAACATCATTGTATATATTACAATGCTGCTTAAACTGCTATTATTCCACTCATTTGACTTTCTGTTGGCGCTACATACAATATATTAATATTAGTAATAAGTGGTGTTTTCCTCGTTCAATCAATTGAATTGATTGAAAACGTTCAGAGCACCACCTTATCCACGTCTTATACAATAGGTAGGTACGCACAAGTATATAAGCTTAATGCAAATAGTTGCCGAATGAGCGTATTGTCTGCTGTATGTAGCTTTCCTTACCGAATTAGCTTTCGCTTCGAGCAAATTTCACACACGTCAATGCTTTTCTATATTTTAGTTCTAGTCTGAGACTCGTCGCGCTAGTTTGTTGATTACTGTGTGTGATTTAGAATTCAGAGACTCTTTTTGGATAGCAAAACAATTGATCAGTAAAGAGGCGCCAATTCCTTGTAGCCTGGAAATTTTTTTAAGTAAAGTTAAAGTTTTGACAGTGCACACCAGTGAGTAATTGAACGTGTCATACAAGTGCAGCCATAAGCAATTCAACACATACATGCATCTAGATAGATATAGAATGTGAATGTTAATGCCTATACCACCTAGGTACACAAGTTCAATTATCATTATGAAAAGTGAACCATGTATGTATGAATGAATAAGTGGAATGAGAGTGATGTGCACATACATGCATATTTGGGAGAATATCAAAAGCACACAAGCATAAAAACTAATTTATTAGTATTCATGGGTTTGCACTCGAAATATTTATAATATGAAGTAATCGTGTGTCTGTACTATATATATAGTGTGTATATGTGTTTATTTTTGTATAGTCCACCTTTACGATGAGGGATTCTAAATTTGCTATTCCGTTTGCAACCCCCACCCACAAAGAGGCGTTCGAGAACTCGCAAACTATGTACGTTCCGGGTCAGCATCAAAATTATTGACACCCTCACAGTTGTAAATTTAGAGACATCGAACTGAAATTTTGTATAAATATTTCTAGTATCTATATATAGTTTTCGAACTTAAAATGCCACGCCCAAAACCGACCAACATCTCTCATAACCACTCAAATATACCTATGAAGTGGAAATTTACAAGTGGATGTGCCAAAAGTGTGTTTGTGGCGTGGATAACAGACACGCTCATAATTGAGTAATTAAGTTGATCCGGGCATGATCCGAGAGGGCATAATCAGCTGCTTGCTGCGCCCTTATTATATGGAGCGTATTTGAAATTCGGCCTATTAGCCTGTTACTTGCTAAAAGTGTTGGCAATTGTTTGGAATCTTGATTTTCATATATAATAAATAAATAAAAGTTCTTTACTTCTTTGCTCTCTTTCGAAGTCACAATGGTGTAATCGTGCTTTACGAGACCAACAGCACAGATTGCGTCTTGTGAAAATTTTTCAATAACAATAAAATGAACTTGATAGAAAGTACGATTACCACTTTTAACCGTAATATGTAAGAAATCCAATTGGCACTATTATAGTTATACATATGTATGTATGTATGAATGTAGCATTCCGGTCCTTTATTTATTAACTTTAAGCTTCTTTGATTTGACTACGCAGTTGATTTGATGAAGTGAAGCGCAATTACTGCTAACGTTACACCGCAACACAACAATGTTAGTAAAATACAAAACAAGTGTATTGAAAGTGATGTAAGTCAATTATTTAAAAAATGTTCTAAGCATTAATGTGACTTTTTACATTTCGATCAATTTGTGTATTCCAGAGCGTGTATTGTAAATTGTAGGAGGGAATGTATGCTACATTCGACACATCAATGCATGTTGTAAATACAAATGTGTGTACCAAATTTCAACAGTGGGGGCTCTTTGTAAAATGAAGAATTTATATACTAAGGGGTACCTGAGGTCCCTGAGGCCTCCTCCTTCTAGTTGCAAGCGGAACGACAAACTTAGAATACCCTCATGTCCTTTCTTTAAAAATGACGAAGATCGGTCGCGTCCTTCAGAAAAAGTAGAATCAGAAAAATAAAGACAACGCCCAGAATAAATAAGCACCATTGCCAGTCATAATTAGATTTGAATGGCTGCATTTGGCAGGGATTCAAGATTTGGCCCCAACCAAATATAATTTTTTTTACTTGTTACAGCATAAGCTGTTACAAAGTAGAGAAGCCCTTCCCAAGTTCTAAAGGTATTCCCCAAATGGGAACGCCATAAAGTGTTGAAAATATAACACTTGGCTTAGACCAAATCTTAAATCCCCTTCATACCTATAAACAGTGTAATACGTATCAACTTATTCGTCGGATTCTGCATAAATAAGGTTTTTGTTTTTTGAGTTTTATGCTGAGTATGGTTTTTCGTAAATTGTGGGTACAAGGTACAGGTAAATTTTCCTTGCAGATATATACATTTTTATCTATCGTGGGCATGTCTGTTATCCAACCACGCCCATTTTTGGCACAACAATGGATACGATAATTATAAATATTTGTAAAAAAATGTTAACTTAATAGCTCAATACTTGTAGCATATTTTTTTGCCTATTGTGGGCGTGGCTCTTTTTTGGCATATTTAAATAACGATCTGCGTGCAAAAACTAAAATTGTGTGTATGTAGAAAATTTCAGTTCAATATTACGCCCGTGAGAATGCCAATAACACACGAACTCCCGGACACACAGTCATACATGTCTAGATCGACAAAATTTTTGTTACTGATCGAGAATATATATACGCCTCCTTATGGGAGTTGCAAATGCAAAAACAAACTTATTATACACCCCATCTTATGTACTTATCCACATTTGTGCATTCGACCTTTCTCCAAACATAAAATACATACTAATGCATATATGTATATGTACGACATTCACGCAGATTTATTGTAATAGATAAATGACTACAGAGAAGTGTCCCAGTTATTCAGAGTAAGATCTATTTAATCAATTGATTTCATTTAATAGTTTGTTTGGCTTTTGCCGTATGTGTGTACAGGGGATGACTTCAATTGAAATGTATATTAATAAAAAATGCTTTATAATTATACAACATGTACGCAAAATACAAATACATGTTTGTTTTGCCTGTTAAGCCAAGTATAAATATTTAAAACCATAATTATACCCTAACCAATATGTTAAGTGTGTGCAGATATCCGAAGACCTCGCAACGATTTAAGATAAACCCAAATATAATTACACTTAACCTCGTTTTTGAAGTGATTACCTGGGAAATTAACGCAAGTGCTCCTAAGAAGGGTTCATCGCATAAGCAGTGGTTGTTTCTCTTGTTTATTATACATATGAAGCAAGTATTGGCAATGATGCCCGTGTTAAAATTTGTCGATTATACCCCAAACCACTTGTGGCTTAAAGTATATTAAGGGTATGTGTTAGTAACTCCTAACGTCTAAGGAGCTACACACCTTTCACTGAAATTGGGTGCCAGGCATGTATTAGCCCTGACACAATTTATTTTGAAAGTGAACTATTTTTAAGACATCCAACGCCTTATTTATATCCTGTACCACATGTGTAAGAGTAAAAGAGTATATTAAGTTCGTGCGGATATTTATAACTCCTAAACGGCAAATCCCACAACCATCTTCAATTATACAGATCGGTTCAGAATCAAAGTCTGAATCGTTTTAATCACGTCTGACTATCTGTCCATGGGAATGGACCGAATGGGACCATTTTTAGAACCCCTCCCCATATAAGATCCCAGTATAACAGAAGTCTTTATGGGGCAAAAAATTGCAATTCTTAACTTTTTTTTGACAAAAATGGGTAAAGTTAAGTAGTTAACTAGCTTAATATTTGGTTGTGCCAAATTTGGATGAATATTTCATACAGACTTTATATTGAAAGTAGGAATGTTGTATTTGAAGATGTGAAAAATTAATACTTAGCGACTGGAGAGGTTAAACCTGGACCGGTTTCGAACTCGCCCTCAGTTGAGCCAATTTCACCCTTGCAAATTCATGTGCAAATGGTTTATATCAATAATTCACATTTCAACATCATCTCGAAGCTACACCATTTTACAAATTAAGCTTCGTTATGTTCTTACGTTATAACATACATGTGATTTTCGCCATATAAAGAATTCCTTTATAATATATAGGGAAGAGTTCTAAAACAGTCCAATGGCCCCAACATTTTCAACAAGTATGTTCCTCTTTGGGTCAATATATGTCCTTAAGCCAACTCATAAATCAGATCCAGGGTAAAGTATAGTTTCTTGACAATTGTGGGCGTATCACTTATGCGGCCATTCCATATTTTGGCATATCGATGGATTATAAATATGAATACGAAACTTCCACTTTAATGGGTATATATTTGTGACTGTGAGAGATTTTTACAGATTGTGGGCGTGGCATTTACTATTTATATAAGAACCTTCGTACCGATTCTAGAAATATTTGTTCTGAATTTCAATATCTCTATTTACAACCGATAGCGTTCTAACAACAGATATACGCAGGAACCGACAAATATAGATTATTTTGAAAATAAAGTACATTTTAATACATCTTATAGGCCAAAATAATATTTGTAATAAACATCTACGATACGTTCTTGTTTAAAGCGCATATATCTCAAATTCCATATTCCAGGTAAAATTCGAAAAAATGGGCAGCTTAAATGGTGACCTAGTAGTTATGCGCAACGGTCGATGCACCAGTCAAGTCTCAGTGTATAATTACCCAGAGCATTTAAATCCATTTTATGAAGATGACCAACACAAACGCTTACGGTTCTGGTCATTAAACAAAAAAGGTGAAGCGGAGCGGCGTAATAGCATCTCCTTTAGTAATCTGAAGGATATGTGGTACGTATATTGTTGTTATTGTTTCAAAAAATTCTCCAAATCTTGCATTTATACCGAACATCTTTTATAAAATGCTTGCCCTTCGTTTGACGTATCAAGCGAACCAAGTCAATTCATTAAACTCACTATGTAAAATAGTAAACTCTTCTTTTATTTGCAGGGGCTTCAAGTCGTTTCGACTTAAGAAAAAATCTTCTACTCTGGGTATTAATAAGACTTCCGAAAGTCCCCCACCTCTTCGGCGACAACAACTACAGCACAATGGCTGGAATACATTAGATTATCGTGTACGTCCCAGTAGCCATGCACTACATACATACAGTGATAATATTCAACGAAATACAATATCCAGAAGTTCGTTCCAAAGCGAATTAATCAGACAAGTAAGTAACTCATACGAATCGTGTCATTGGTGCATATGTACAATATATAATAAGTATCTTTTACACCCTTTATATAAGGGGAGGTGTACTAGTTTGTTGCCCCGTTTGTAACATCCAAAAAGAGACTTCCGAATACAATTAGCATGAAAAGTCTGAATCAATCTAGTCATATCCGTGTGTATTTTCGGTCGTCAATTTTGAGATATTGCGCTGAAATTTTGTACATACATGCGTAGTTTCTGCGCGCAGGTCTCCATTTCGCTTAGACAAAATTGGTTAATATCCACGCCAACAATAGACAAAAATTGCTCTATCAACTACAAAAATTTAGCTGTTAAATTGAGCTTCAGTACACGTATTGAGCCCTTCCATTGATGCGCCAAAATTAGACGGGATGGGATGACACACATGCTTATAATTGGATTAAATCGTATCATGGAACTTCCTACAATTTTACAAAACGTATAGTTTTTAGGGGTTTTCCTTTGTTGCAGAAAAGAATACATAAACGAAATTTTAGCAGAATATTAACGAATTATTAATTATTTATATATTTGGTAAAATCAAAGTGAACTTATTATGGACGTTAGCATGTTTTAATGGTTTATTTAGAATATTGAGCATGGTAACCCCATATAAATATAACGTTTACAACGACATTGTATCGACAACATGTATTATCTCCTTCATGTCCGGAACAAACGCGTGCAAATGGGCGCGATCGGATAACGTACGCGTTACGTTTTACTTGCGTTCAAAGAAATTTGAGATATTATTTCCTAACTATTTAAAAAAGTAAGATTCGCCTAATACATGTAGCCTCGTTTTAATTGTTTTTTTTTTTTCACAAAATATACACAAATTTTGTCCTTGTGTGAATTAAAACGGAGCAATGTTAATTATATATCCTCCACCTTACTGATGGGGTTTACTAAGTTTGTTTTTCCGATTGCAGCATCCAGGAGGGCGTCAGACACCCTACAACGTATATATATTCTTGATTGCAATAAAAAACTGAATCGATTTTGACATGTATGTCCGTGTGTCTGTGTATGACATTCTCACGGGTGTAAATTTTGAGATATTGAGCTGAAAGGTACTTTCAGTTTTTGGACGCAGATCGCCATTTCAAAATGGCCAAAATCGGTCCATGAACTATGAACTTAAAATTTTGAACGTATTTCTATAAATATTTTCTTAATCGATATGCCAAAAATGGGCATGGTCGATTAACAGGCGCGCTCACAATCGATAAAAACCTTTATATGTGTCACAAAAATTGACTTACGAACATGAAATTTATTCCACATATTTACGATAATCCCAATGTACTAAAAATGGGCGTGGTCAGATAACAGAGAAGCCCACAATTTACAAAAAAACGTATTCCCTATAAAACTCAACTTGCAAACTGATACGTATTGCTTGCACTATTAGAGGACGTAATCATATACCTGTCACGCCCACTATTGTAGATGTGGAGGATATTTAAGGTTTGGTCTAAGCCAAATTTAGTTTTCTTACTTGTTATACAATATTTTAATTCCAATATATTTGTTCACCTCTTCGACAGAAGCTAGATCGTAGTGGTTTCAATCGTAATGATAATTATCGCAGTACAATACAAGTTGGAGGATTGGATATGCGTGGCCGGCAGCAGCCACAGCAGTCGTCAGGTCTGGCAAGGTACGTGTATCGCGGTTCTATGACGCCACAGCCCTTACGGAATACGGACACAAGTGGTACTACAAACGAATACAACAATAATAATTACTTGATTAAGGGGTGAGTAAAACAATTCCGAACTAAACTGTGAGCATTGTACAATTACAATTATGTAATGTACATATACGCTGTAAAGAAATAAGTAAAGTAATTGTTGCTTATTAGCACATGAATGATGGTGATCTCATCACATCCACGGACGTACGTGTATCACGTATTTGAACAAATCACATCAATTCAAATCAAAATTCAAAATTATGTGGGAACTTACCCTTCAGTAGAGTGTACATATCACTTTTTCGACGCACCGAAAACTGATTGGATCTGGCTATGTCCGTCTGCCCGTCTGTGTGTGGAAATCATTCTTCTGAATGTTAAAATTGAGATATTGAATTCCAATATACGAGGAGTGCTGACTGTTCTCTGGTCGCTATAAGCCAAATTTAGCTTTCTTATTTGTTTTTTGTTAACTCGATTTCCATATAAACTAGCGTCTGTACATAGTTGTTAATAACAGTTAAAAATTTTCCCATATTTATGTCATTTTGTTAATAGATCATCACGGACAAGTGTAATCAGTACCAATCCGTTTGAAAATGATAATGAAAACGACAACGACAGCATCAAAGAGAAAATTACCGAAGAACATAACATATCTCCGCGCAATACGAAGAAACAAATACCGCACAAAAAGCGGCGAGCGCCCGCACCACCAACTGCCGTAAGTCTTAAAATGTATTAAATAATAAGATGCCTTCGCATATATGCCGTCTGGAAAGGATTTTGGACAGAGACATCTTCGTATCCGATGACAGAACAATATACTGCACTTAATGTATGCACTTGAAATACAAACTTGTGCATTATCGCCTTCTCCACACTCAATACAATATGAACGTCAAGTGAACGGACGATAAGAATACGATGAGCATAATAACGAATAGAATGCGATAAGTGCAGTGGTCCGAAGATATTGAATTACTGATTTTTCATCAATATTCCAAACACTTTTCTATATAGTATCCATATAGCATAGTATACCCATCACGGCGGCCGTCCCAATATGACCGCCTAAAACAGTTTTGCACAATCTATGCAACGTTAGCATCACATGAAAGGGTTCGGAAAGTACAATACTATAATTTTCATGTTGCCATCTTAAATCGAACACTTTATAGTAGAGCCATAGAATAGCACGTTTTATTGCCATTTTCGTTAAAACGCCCCTGCCATGGCTATCACATGAAAGAATTTTTTTATTGGACTATAATGAGCTACTATTCATGACATCATTATAAAAGAAAAGCATATTAAGTGAAAAGTTTATAATTACCAGTTGAAAATGCATTATATGGTACATACACATACGCGTATTATAGATTCCACAACGGGGTGGCAATATATCCACATTTCATCAGGATTATTATAATATGATTGTGATTATCGATGTGGTAAATAATTTGTTTTTTGTTTTTCCCTAGGTATCCATAACTGTACCGGAAACTCTAATCAAATCTAGTCAAAATAATATTGAGTTACGCATTGCAGAGGACAACGATATCGCGAATTTAACAGCAGAAATTGAATACTTCGTCCAAACAAAAAATAATGAAAATGTCGAAAGAGAAATAATGTCAAATAGGAAATCGGTCGAAAGGGCCGTTTTACATGAGACTAAAGTCAACATAGAAAACAAATGCAGCGAAAATAATGATATAGTTTCTACGTTAGAGGAACACACGCCTCTCACTGTAGAGTCAAGCGCAGGTGCGAAAAGTGCGCAATCATCAACAACTACCACCATACGTACAAAAGATGGACACCATAATATTGAAGCTTTAAAGCACACAGATCGGAACGGTGGGAAAGATTGCAAACAAAAGGTACTGCTGCAAAATAATACGATTGTCCAAGAACCGCCTACGGTTAATATAGCAGCGGTGAAACAAAAAATGGAAAAATTAACCTCTAACGCAACGCCACACATTTGCACAACGATGACAAGTTCTGTGAAAGACTTCCACAGCAATGAATCCGAGCAGCTTGAAAAACCCATACCACTTAAACGCAGGCCCAAGCCCGATACCCAAGGACATCATGAACACGTAAGCGCTCAAAAGTCGCCCGCACGCCCTAATTACATTAAAGAAATGAGAACGTTTAAACCGGGTGTTAATAATGACGTATTTGAGAGCATAACATCTAAAACGTCATTTATTTTAACGAGTCCCCCGTCAAGACATCATAAGACTCGAATCGTGGAAGATGTTACAATAAACAAAGTTGAGCGCAATCAACAGATTTTGGATCCCAATAATATAAAATCGGACAATTCATCAGAGAGAGTGTCTCTAAAGAAATCGAGAGAAAATCTGCATTCTTTTGCAGAAATTCATAGGCCTATGCGAACCAGTGTAAAAAAGAATAACCGAGAAGAGTTACCCATACCGCCAAAACCCACAATACCTGATGGCAATTTCGAAAAATACACCAAAGAAGAGAGCCCTCCAAATGATACGATTCTAAATAGTACTCATGCTGCAAATAATGCGCTACAAATTAAATCAGTCACGGTGCAAATGCAAGATGAGAAATGTACAGATAAACTAATCGCCAATCAAACGACGGAGAGGTTCGAATTTGACTCCGTGTATCGTCCGAGGACATCTCTTGAAGAGTGGAAACATTCAACATTGGCTCCACTGGAAACGAATGTACCGCCCGAAAAAAGAAAGTCTGTTAAAGACATTATCGAGTCAATAAATCGTAGTCAACGCATTCTAAATGCGGCGGCCAATAAGGATTTTCCCGTTTGGCCGGATCGCATTGTACGCGATTCAAATGATTTGTCCTCCCAATCCAGCAATATTAACGTCACCGATAAAAGTCCTCGTGCAGTTTTAAGTGACAGTGATATAACATTAAATAAAAGTGAACGCGAACTTCAGCGAGTTATGGCGGAAATTGAATCCCTGAAGCATCGACAGCCAGAAATATTACAAAATCAAACATACACCTATCGCATGCGCTCACTATCACCAACGCTGCCACACAGAGATGTTCACAAGGTGGATAACAATGAGATTATACAAAAATGTACCTTAAATAAAGAGGCCTACGACCACAGGGAATCTTCGCCGATATCGTCAAATTTAGATTGGAATCCTTTGCCGAAGCCAAAGCGCGTCAAGCCCATTACCGAAGGGGACAATTAAATTTTTATTAAAGCTCAACTAACAGATGCAATGTAAATTTGTACGATGTTGCATGAGCAATATGTTATATGGAATAGGCAATAAAATCTATATACATATATATACGTACATACATATATAAGGAGTGCGGTGTGTTTTCCTTGATATACGTGTTTATAATACATATTGCAGAACGGACTTAGGACTAGGATTATGACATAGGACAGAGATGATTACTTTAAGTATTAGAGCTAATTACTCCCTGTAACGGTGCAAGTTATACGAATCAACGTACACATCACATAACAAATATTTACAAACTTCTAACTTCATTGGTGTATTTGCGTGTCTGTCAGAGATTTTTATCGATTGTGGGCGTGACATTTGAATGATTTTGACCAATTTAGATAGGAACGGACCCGCAGACACTAAAAATATTTGAAAATTTCAACTTTAAAAATGTACGTCCGTGAGAGAAACAACAGACGGACACGTCTAGATCGACTAATATTTTGATTAAGGGTGTTGCAAATGGAAACCTCGCTAAGATCGAGGGATAAAAAATTTATTTTTAATTTTTTAGTGTATTTTATTTAAAAGTTATTTATTTTAAGCTTTTTTTAATATTTTTAATTTTTTACGAAGTGACATATGACAATACCTGACGCTTCGTGAAAGAACCAAAATAATTATAGCATTATTGGTAGAAAATGGTGTAGGTTATTAAATGTAACAGCAGAAGCAAGAATATGTTTTATTCCCTCAAGTTGTTTAAAATATATGGATACAAAAAGTGTGATGGTTATAATGAAACTAATCAACTTTCTATAAATAGCTAGGTACTTTATATAAATTCAAATATTTTATTCTATTATATTTTATAACTTTCGATATATCTTATAAAACGCGCCAAATTAGTTCGAACTGTTTGCACAGCGGGATAACGCTTCTTCAGATGCTTACATTGTGAACGGGCTTTATTTTTAAAATCCTTTTGAATGCGTGATAAGATTACTGCTAAATCCAAATCAATCACGATATCGGGCCAATCATTATCAGCAAACATATCCATCAAAGCATCTAAGGCTTCAGAAATTGTCCAAACATTTTCTTCCTGAAAGTAATAACGAAATGGAAATACATAATGCTGTTGTAATGGTACATGTAATGCTGCCTTAATGCACCCCACCTGTGCACACGTTTCCACTATAAATGAAATTATTGGTTTGATTAATGGTTCTGAAAGCAAGCAGCCCAACGTACCCAACATACGAAGCCAATTGGCTCGCACTTCAGCAATGGAGCACGTCTTAACTCCATTCAGCATAAGCTAATCCAAAAAAACATATAATACATGTACAAATAGTTGTGTATCTATACGTACTTCAAGATCATCACGTGTCATTTGATTGAAGAGTTCTCTGTTACTCTTCAAATGCACTAAAGCTGAGCGCATAAGAGACGTGCAAGGCTCAAGGAGAACAGCGTCCTTAGACAATTGAAATACTTGCTGTCCTAACTCTAACCATACATTATAGATAGCAAGATGACCTCCCAAATCTTCGGCATTAAGGCAATTACACAAATTTTGCAAACATAGAATGGAAGAGATGCGCAAATTTTTCACCCTGAAAGGCAATATTAAAAGGATGCAATTCGTACGTATACTTAAAGTCCAACTCACTTCATTAATAAAGTGAAGCTGGTGTCACGTAGAACATCTGCCAAATTATTTGGTAAGGGTTGTGCACGTTGCCATAACTAAACGAAAAGTATATCACTTGTGAATATGCCTTCATTGCAAAGGAAGCACTTCCCTTACCTTATCAACTAAGCCTGAAGCTTTTATAAGTTCTGAAAACTCAAGAGGTAATTGATTGCATCCCGTGATATTGATAGAATCGTCTACTGTATCAGCCACATAATCGACAACACTTTCATTTTCAGAGGTACCATCATTGTCATTACCCTCACAACCTATGATGATATGAAAATGTTAGAGACCCTTCTAAAAATACTATTAAATATACTATTTACTTTCGTCATCTGCCAAAAGTAAGTTGGTAATAATTTCTGCACCTACGCGTTGTGCATCTAATAAATAACTGATATTCGTAAGAGCAACATCAATTTGAGTGGGCAATTCTTGACGTCTTCTACGATTGGCGGCTGCTTCTTCGGTTTCATCTACACGCTCATTAAAAATATTGATTGAACATTTATTGTTTAAACTAAAAAATGACTACAAACCGTCTGCTGTCTCCATTTTTATGTCCAATTCGGGTACATCATTCTTCAAATGCAATGATTCTAAGTTGAGTAAATCAGCTATAACTGTTTGATGGTCTATTGCTATCACTTTGGATACAATTTGGACTATATTGTTACCATATGAGGCAGTTAAGGTTGGTACATTTGCTAAAATACCTGCAACTAAGGCACGCACATAAACACAATCATAGTTTCCGGTCAATGAGATGATGTGCAAGAAATTCGGAAGATGTTCATTAAGAATTCTCCAAGTTTTCGGATTATTTTCAGATACCACTAACAAACATTGCCCGGCAGATATCGCTATTTCAGACCCATACGCAGTAAAGTCCAAACAACGTATAAAAGTTTCCATTAATAATGTATGATTAAAAGTTTCCACTGCCAATGGGCTGCTTTCACACAAATTCCATAATAAATTACTAGCCTGCAAAAACACATCAGAATACAAGTCCATTTGATTGCACATGTTAACGTCAAAGGTAGGCTTCCAATCAACGTCCCTGGAATATTCATTGAGAAGGGCTAACAGTGGAGTCAAAATATCTTGTTCCACCAAATAATCGCACACTTCTGTCCCTACCACCGATAAATTACGCAAAGCACCAGCTGCAGCATTTCGCACACAATGATCCTTTTCACATAACAAGGGCCCTGCTATCCGTACAATATCTGTTTGGCAAATATGAGCAGCTTTATCTCTACTAGTTGTCAATAGAGAAAACGATTGAAGACCATTTATCTTCTCCTCAATATTAGCGCTTTTAAGTTGATCTTTAATGGCTGCGATAGGTCCTTCGACTGAATCAATCGGCTCACCAGCGCTTGTTACAGACACTGTACTGTCATCATACCCTAGTGGATTGGTTTTAGAAACGTACGTTTTCAATTTTCTGGTTTTACCCATTACAGCGGTAGGTACCACGTGAAGTTAATGATATCAATTATATTGAATCGAAATCCGCATTACATTTATCAATAATAGACCTTCGTCTGTTTTACTGAATAGAACCTTCCCAACAAAGAACGTCCAGCACAGGGAGACACCGAGACATGGAATTGAGCCTTGGTTTTTCCAAACACTTAGGTAACCTCTTAGCGTTGAATTGTTGTAAAAAACACGTTGTAGCTAGAGTTGTGTAGTTCATGAACAACCTAGTTCAATCGAACGAATTGTAGTTTGTTTGAAATTCAATCGTAGTTTTTTAAGTCTTTTTGTAATCAATGTATCTTTATGTTCACATCACATAAATATGAAATAAGACATCTAAAACAGTATAAAATTTAAAGTTTCAATCTTAATGTGTCTATAAATATATTATATTCACTGTCGTAACTTTTAAAAGTTTGGAGAAGACTAAGAACCGTAAGATATAACAAACAATAAAAAAAACTAAATTCGGTTTGAGCCGAATCTTAAAAAAAATTCACCTCATTATATGCACCTAAACAATAAAGAGAACACGCGTTCTTCTGAAAAGAAAAGCTATATTTTATAAAGTAGTGCATCCAGAACTATAATCCCGTTTAATAAGAACATTTACTTGACCACTTAAATCGGATTTTGTATTTACTTTCCACGCCTTTGTCGAGAAAGAGAATACCATGCGTTAACTTTAGCTATACCACTAAATCCTTCAACAGAACAATCATACAACAGTAAAATCTATGTTTCTACAAAACACATAACATCCGCGTCTCTTATTATATCTGTTGTTAAATATATCTTGATGGAAAGGCTTTTTATATTTTGGTAATTGACTTTTGTATTTTCTGACACTTTGGATCACGGATCACAGATTTTTTCATTTCGAAGCCGCTGAAATTTGGTTTTGATTACGTCAATGTCTAAAAGTTATTTTGCAGGAATGAAATGTTCAATATTAATCAACCCTGATGCTGTACACGGCATTATACATAAATTGCAGCTCTACTTTTCATACCTTCAATGCCACTGCAACTGCATTATATGTAACACCCTGGCACTTTATAATAGTTGTGTCTTCCGTTGGAACTACTGGAAATTGTCTTCTATAAATAGTAATTGAAAAGTCTTTAGTACAATTCTTTTCGATAGAAGTCCACAGTGATTCAGAATTATGAGGCTTCTTTCGTCTTTATTGAAAGCTAATGTTCAGGAAAATAGATCAAAAACGTTGAACTGACTTCCCGATTTTAAAAGATTAAAATTTCATCAAAAGACTTGTTGCACCGTTAAAGAGTCCATCGGGAGTGTCGATATTTACTGCAATATGTACTTGTCTGACTTTAACGTATGTTTCGTGGAGAGTTCTTGAATCTTTCAATTTTTAAAATTTTAACTGCACTTAATATTTTATTGGTGTGAGCGATTTTCATCAATTGTGGGATATGGATAAATTCTGTTGCGTTCTTTTGCAAACAAAAAAACTTAATATAGCTCGCACTCTATGTGAATGGTACAAAAATAAGTTAAAACGACAAAAACTTGTATATGTGCATGCCTGCATTGATAAATAATAATAAATAAAACAATGGGACAACAACAATGGTTAACATTTTCCAAGTACATTATATACATTTTCCATATAAACTATTTAACTAAGTTAACGAAACAGTTCACATAACAATTGGAAATGTATGAAAATTAATAACATATGCCTATGTAGAAAATAGTTAAATTCGCACTAAGAACGCCCAAGCGTCTAATCAACTAAGTATAATTTAAATCATCACCCCAAGACTGTCCAAACAACAAAAGAAGAGGTTTTCTGTACTCTATATAAATATTACTTTAGAAATTTGGCAGAAATCAATGTTAGCTCTTTAGTTCTCTGTGTTCAATTTGAAACCGATCGACCATTTTTAGATCCTCTTTATTTATAACGCTTCTTTTCGAAGTAACTTTTAAATGCCAAGGACTCGCGCTTGCTGATACAACTAAATTAATTATAGCATAAATTGTGGAACTAAATGACGTAAGTATTTGTACTTGTTCTATGTAAAGAAAGCAAGCACTCATTTTATGCAAACAACGTGTTTGATGAGTGTCTTTGGGTCTGTTTCCAAAAAAAGAGCGGGCTCACTGTCGTCGCTGAAATCGATCCAGATTTCAATGCTTTTCAAGAACGGGAAGATTTTTAATAAAATGAAATGAATAAAATAATGAACATTTATTTTATTAACCATATTAATACTTTGCGAAACATTAGAAATTGGTGTTTCCACCGTATGGTAGAATATTCCTCCTCAATTCCATTTAAAATATGCTAAGTTGTATGTTTGAGCGCTGTAGTGTTTTTGTAGTTTTTCTACTTTAAATATTTTCTAATTATATTAGAGGTACTTGAAATGGTGGTAACATTAGGATTTATAAAAAACTATATGTCGAGGCTTAAAACACAAATGAATGCAATGTTTGAACGTACGGTTGTCAAGTAGATAGTAGGCACTCAATTTACAGCCGATACGAAGGTGATGGAATGTAAGATTCTATGTTATCCAGCTCTTTCATATATTTTAGTGACGGTTCGGTCCCTTAAGCCTGGTTAATAGTTAAAATAAGAATAAATTGTTTTTGTATAATTATATTGTACATCTAAATTGAATGTCACCTGTGAATTTTAATGAAATTTTCAGCGGCCAGTGTCATATCCTGGGGAGTCAAAAACGTATATTGTCGAAGCGGTCGCTTTCGTCCCTCATCAATTAATAAACGTGTCATATATTCACGGTTTACTTCGTCCTTAAATATATATATGAGTTCTCAAGGAAGTATATTTAAGTGGCATATTTCTTTACCGTGAAGACATCATATTCGTCCAAAAAGTAAAATGGGTGATCCACAACTGACCATAAGGCAAGAAGAAAAGCTACAGTTGAGTATGAACGTTCTCCACCCGACAGAGCACGAGTACTTGACACCGCATTCTCATTATGATCACGAGGTGTAATTGACACTTTCAGTGTTTTATTTTTATGGTCAAAACACATTTTACCGGAAAAATTGCGTAATTCCAAAATACACTAAAAAATAACCAATACAAAAGGGGCGTTGTATGTATAGTATGTATGGATGTATGTAATTAAATATGACAGAACACAATGGTTAAATGCATAACTGCAGCAATGGAACATATTTGCCAACTTTACAATGACAATCAGAATAATATAACGTGATTGATTTGTTTAATTTTTCATTTCATTTTACAGCAGCAATGCAACGATGCATTGCCAAATATATGCCTTAATCCTAGGGCAATTTAATAATTTCCTAAAACAACCATATTCGTTCACTGGCAAAGTATATTTCAGAACGTTCAAGACATAGGCAGAAGAAGAAATTTGAGTGCTTATTTAAAAATTTCCTAGATTATGAGAAAGTATTAAAAACGTATGGAAATACAAACAGAAAGGCTGAGCAACTCCTCATCATCATTACTGGGCGATTCCAACCTATGTAACCCTTTGGCCTTTTGCAAAAGAGAACGCCTCGCGCTTTGGTCTTGGACTCGCCTTCTACAGTTTTGTTGTTTGCAGAGCATCAAACACTTGGTCCCCCACCGGACTTTTGATCTGCCTCTTGCGCGAGGTCCTTTAGGTTCCCTGTCGAACACTATCCTAGCTAGAGAACTTTGATTCGGCTGAAATGACCTGGTCATCGCAGAGGTTGATTTTTTATACGTTGACTATGTCAATGTCGGTGTAAAGTTCAGCTTAAGATTCATTCTGATTCGAAACTCAGAATATTTAATGCTCATCAATTTTGTTGGATCTGGAAGCTTTGCATTGGATACATTGCATCTTTGCAACTCAAACACACCTCTGTATTTCCAATACTATACTTTTGTATCAGTAGTAGGTTATACGTACTAAAAAATCAACTCTTTTTCTGAATTCATCTGTAAAATGTAGCACATTATAGAACGTATATTTTTATATATTTATTTGGGGCCATCTGAAGCAACACTACTTTGTTTAGTAGTTTCAAACGTTTTGATAATGAAATGCCCTTAATGATGAATGAATATGCCCTTAACCTTGTAAAAATTAATCGATTTATGTTCATGAATTAAAAACTCGTTTACTTACGCTAAATTGCATCTCGATTAACAGGCTCATGTGTCTTTTGAATTTTCCAATAAAGTCAAAACGATGCATTAATGATTGGCGCAACTAAAATATTTGAAAAAAAACTCTTATATTGCAGAAGTTTTTTTTATTAACTTTTATGTAATTACCGATTTTATTGTAATTTCCAGATCTTCATAAATTTTACCGCTAGTTTCTCTATTACTTTCTTTAGTGCAGATTAAATGGCGCAACGAATCTGGATCCAAATTGGTAGGTTTTCCACGCTGTAATTGAGCTTTTATTTTAGCAATTTTTGTACGAATTTCATCCGCTAACAATGATATTGACTGAGGACGGTCGCCCTTTTTTTCAGCTGCTGACCTTGCAGAATTCAAAGCGGCCAAGACTTCATGTTTCGTAACCTATGCAACGTGTAAGAGAACATTAATTAACTGATTCAGGTTGGTTGAACACTTATACGGACATCAGATGACATTCATTAGAATATAATACACATTTACTTATATGGAATAGGGATTGAAACTGGAAGTAGCAGTTATTTCTAGTTTCAGCGACGTTTTCACAGGATTGCGCGCTACCTATATTATTTACGCTCACGTGTTTCTATATGTTAAAGATTCCCATGATAGAGTTTATTGTATTACTTTTATTATCAGTACCCACTCTGCTTTGGGGAAGGCTTCTTAAACTTTGAACAATCGATGTAAGTCCAGGCTCGGTTTCCTAAATAAACTCAAATGAAATTTATGTGCTTCGACGCTAACTGCTGATCGCAAAATTCTTCCTTCTTTTTAATCGACGTGAAGGAAATCACGTCAGACTTTGCCAATGAATACAGAAGGATGATGATTTTCAAGAATTATAACCTTACTATTATGTAGCAAGAAAGTTTATCTTTTTATAACCTTGGTCTGTAGGCCAACTAGGGCTTTGAACCTAAATTTAAAATTAATTCTAAGAAGGCACAAGGTGCAGGATATCCATTTGATTTAAGACAATTTTAAACTTTTATATATATATTAAGTAGTTGACATGTTGCAATTTCAGAGCTATAATTCATGTTTGTCTTGCGTCAGAAAAGGAAGCGGACTTATATTGGGGTGAAATAATGATTAAAAAATTAAAAATTGACCGAGGTCGAACTTCAAAGGCGAGGAGACTCGGAAGAAGCTTCAACAACATATACTAACAATTTGTATAATTATATATATATTTTAAGCTACGCCTTATAAGTTTATAATTACATTACCTGAAGTTGTTTTTTTTTGTTTTTGAGGTCTTGCAATTTTGCTTGGTGCAGTAAGCTATTATCGTTAATAGAGCGCAATTTCAATTTTAGTTGATATAACTGTGTCTACAATGATTAGATTAAAGTTTTTTCACAAGCATTGCATTCGTTGATGAGTGTCATGGTATACCTTTACGCTTTCGATATCGTTTTGTATCAATTGTAAACTGTTTTGTTGTTGTTCCAGTTCGTCCTCAAGTTGCTTTTTCTCACTTTGACCTTCTATGAGTTTTTTCTTTAAATCGCTTAATTTCATTTCAATATCAGCTAAATGAGAATTGATTTCTTCCATTTCCTTCTTCTGTCAGAGTACCGAATCCAAAAAAATTTTATAATCAGTTTAAGAACAACGTAGAATGTAGACTAATATATTACCAATATTTTGACTTCACTATTATTATTATCCGCATATTCAAAGTTCTCGAGATCAGCGATTTTTTGCTGCAGTTCGTGGAATTCATTTCGGTTTTTCTTTAATAAGGAAAGTTTTTCTTCTATATGCTTTGTATCCTTGGGCAATTGTGCACTCATTTGTTCCAGGTCAGTGTTTAACAGGCGCAATTCTCTTTGCGACGAACTCTTTTCTGCCTCCAAATGTCTAGACATCAACATATTAATGTACTTTTATTAAGATATTATCGCGAAACCCTATACTTACTTGACGTGTTCGTTAATATTAACTTGTATTAGTTTAGCACGATTAACTCTTAGAGAATACATTCGAAAGGGTTTGGGGTGGTATTCCATGCCTTGTGTACACTCCTCGTTAAATACAATAACTTTGCTTAGGTTTCTTGGAACATTTGTTCTAATTGAAGTAATATTTTCGGCAATATCTTTCCCATGGGTAAGCAGAATTGTTTCAATTTGTATACAATCAATGAGATAATTCATAACCATAGGGTGTGTACACCTTATTTCATTCATAAGTAATCGAGTTTCCTCTGTTGGCGATACACTACCATTCCGAACATCATGAACCTGCAAAATTAAGAATAGAAAATATATTGTTGAATAATATATGAGTGGTGTTACCTGTTCTATAAAACTTGTCGTTATGATTGTAGGACGATTCATGCATTGTTCTGTAAAAATGCTTTCTAATGAGTGTCGATCTTTAGTGTTGTGAACAAGAAATGCCTTCAATAATCTAGGACCAATTACCGTTTCAACCACATCGCGATATTTACTATTTGGGACTTCTATGTAAGAGCCAAAAGGGCCCAAAGGCATTTTCGTAAATTTATGCTGCAAATTAGCTTTCCTAATTGCATCTAATAAACGCGGCATCTGTTCTCCATATATAACACTTTTTTCTTTATTACTTGCTTTCTTCATACTTTGAATTTGATCTGTTAGAAGAAGAATGTTGTTGCTGTGCTTTGTTTTGTCCTGCTTAATCTTTTCAATGATCATTTCTTTTTGAGATTTATTCTCGATGAAAGTTTCAAGGTCATGCTTGAGACTTTTTATAATTGGCATCAGATTGGTTTCGCACTCTTCACGATACGTAGCAATTTTAGATTCATTTTGCTGACGGACAGATTGTACATCATCCTGATTACTGAAAATTTATTAAAATTTAATATTTGTGAATTTTTGCTAATAATGTGGGTTAAAATACTTTCGTGATTTCTGTTCAATGTATTGCTCTATTTCTGCGATTTGACTCTTCAAACGCACTCTCTTCCTCTTCAATGAATCCTGTTCATTTACATTATTTAAACATAGTGAAGAGCATTGGTCGTATCGAGCTCTTATTTGTCTCAATTGGTCGTTCGCATTTTGATATTCTGTGTTTTTATTACCAATCAAAGTATGCTGGTCCCTATTAGGTTAATAAAGAATAAACGCATTCAAATTTAGTTTGGCTTTTTACACGTATACTTCAGAACAATCTGCGCATACTACTCACTGAATTTGTCGATTCAGGTAAATATAACCGGGTTCTTTATCATTCATTAATGCCTCAAGTACCTTTTTCTCTTGATTATAGTGATTTAATTTGTTATTCAGATCTTGTAATTTGTCTTCGTATTCCTGTACTAATAACCAAGAATATTCTATCTCCGCATTCTTTAATAAATACTTTAATAAATAAATAAGTGAATGAGTGCAGTGGTTATAGTCACCAAATTTATAATATATTTTTACACATTACCTCTAATTTATCAAAAGAAACCAATTCCTCCAGTTTAACTGTGAGTTCCTTAATGTCCCTATCAATTTGTTCTAATTTCTACAAATAAAGTTTTGTATTTAATATGAAATTTAAAGAAATGCAACTCACCTTTTTTCCATTCTTCAATTCTTCTATATGGGCTCTATGTAAATGGAGGCACTCATTCAATTTTTCCGTCACCAAATCAAGTTGTGTAGCCTTTAGGAACAGCTTATAATTCTTAGAGGGTTCTAGACTTTTTTTTTTTTTGGAAAAGTAAGTGTAAATCTTTGCCTTATAACAAAATAAAGTGTATGGCTTTTAATAACCACCTCCTTGAGATAAGTTGTGAACTCACTTTATTACAATACGTATTTTAATGCCCTGAGGGAAGCTATATATATATAGAGGTATTGAAATTTGAGTAGATTTATTTTGAATTGTTTGTAATATACATTCTTCGAATTCAATTTTGAACTTGACAGTGTATGAATTGATATGTAGAATAAGCAAAATGACATGACTCGACTCATTCCTTACAATCCCGTGCATTTTTTATTATTATTAAAGTGGGAAGGCCAAATAATTCTTTCACTTTGTTGAAAGTAACTCAAATAATCAAATTATTATTAAAGTAAGAGGAAAACGATATGAATGTTACATGTGAAAATTCTTCTACGGTTTCGAAGGTGGGTGGATATTTAATATTTGGTGAAAACCAAATCTAGTTTTTTCACTTGAATCACTTACTCTTTTAGAAATTCTCTGGCCGATTCTTGATTCAGAACAAACACCGGATTATCTACTTGAACATTATGATATAATAAAATACTTTGTAAATCATCAAACTTTCTACTAATAGTAGAACCCCGTGTGTTTTTAATGACGTAATTTCCTGATGCTGAAGTAATGTTCCGCACAATTGTAATATTATCACCATAAACGTCTCTCTCATATGGCTGAGAGCCATCATTTGAAATGACAATTTCAATTTTGGCAGCTTTTTCTCCTACCTTTATAAATTCTACAGCAAATACGTATTTTAATCGATATTTAAAAAGTTTGTACTTAAATTCAAAGTTGGATAAAGTTTTCGAACCTTTGGCAGAGCGGGATCGGTTCGTAACTTTAGCATTGCAACCTAATCCCAATACCAATGCTGCCAAAACTGCACTTTTCCCACTGCCGTTTCTTCCAACCAGAAAATTTACGCGCGATTGAAAATCAATCTGTAGATTGGAATGGCACATAAAATTTATTAAATGCATGCTAATAATTTTCCCACATCGTCGCGAATCCTCAATTGGTTGGGATGAAGACTACAAAATGTTTTAATTAATGAAATATTAATAAATACGTAAATATGAATCATTTTATCATTTTTTTTAATGTTTATCAATAAAATATTGTGAAACTCAATTCAAATGACAAGTAATTGAAATTATCCCCTACCAATAGAAACGAACTTTGTGACGCATTTCTTGGTGTTTTAAGAATAGTGAAAGTGCGCTTTTTTGCTGGACCTTCGATATCATTTTGAGTAGATCCGTTATTTTCTCGGTTACGCCGCTTTTTTGATAAACTTAATGAAGACATATGGATGTTTTTTAATTACAATTATCACAAACCTCACATAGTTCTTTATATTTAATTACTAACTAATTTTTCGGGCAATAATGTAGTGATGATAGTTCTGAGAAAGCTATAGTTGAAAATAAATGAAATATGTTGCCAGTCTTTGTAAAAAACTCTGAGTTCTTCCTCTTACATGATTATTTATTTATTATTGGTAGATTACTGCAAGTCTTGATATGTTATATTAATTCCTTTTATGACACATGATAGGAATGAACCATGAACCTGGATAAACCTTCGATATTGTTATTGTGCAAAAGTTATATTATTAGTAACTAAAAGGATCTGGTTTTGTTTTGCTTTATTTTTTGGTATAGTATATTGTATTAAAAAATTTGTGCATTACGTGTGGGATAATGAAATTTAGAATGAATACAAAAAAAAAAAGTGAACTAGATTGTTACTAGAAAAATTGAAAAATGTCTTCAATTATTATCAAAGATAACTATTATGTAGTGTTTTAAATTGCTTATGCAGTTATTAAGAAAAAGCTCCTATTTTATTTCAATTTCATTTGAAATCGTAAAGAAGAATCGCCAAAACAACACTTTCTTAAAAATGTATATATTAAAAATTGGCCACTACACAAAACTTGTACAGTAATATATATATAATTATGAATTGCAGTTTTCCTTTAACACTTATTCCTTTATTTTATACCTAATATATGGCAACCACCGGCTTGTCTAGAAAAAAAGTCGCTATTTTGGCGTTCGTACCATATATTAAATCTGGCACAATTATTTCCATCACCAAATGTAAAAAGTAAAAAGATTAGTAAAGAAGAGGAGGTAGAGTTTTTCTAACATGTTTTGTTTCGTGTTTGATAATGGCAGTATATCACATATAACGGCACCGAATTTGAAGTATTTATAAAAATTTAAAATATACATCAGTGCGCATAATTGAAAATAATGCTAATGGTGAAAATTTGGTAAAAATACTATTTTGCAAAAATTTGTACAATAGTTTGAAGGAGAAAAGAATAAAAGTGTAAAAGGCGAATGCACGTTAATAGGGCTTTAGTTGTCTAATTTAATAGGACTCGCAAGTATCCTTTATGCTTCTGATCAGAAAAACTACTGCAATCTACAATAAAATTAATTTTATGCTTTAGGAGTAAATTCCATTGGACGTTCACAGAAAGAATCTTGGAGCCCTAATATTTGCTAACAATAAGTGCGTGCGTTTGTATATTAAAAGTTTTATATACTCCTTATAATATCAAATGTGAGTGTAGAATTTAAAAGCACAAAAAAGAGTAAAAGGAGTTTTTCGTGAAAGTATCGATTCTACAAAATGTAAATTTACTGAAGTAACAATCTTTATCGCTTTTTTTGGACAAAAGTGGGAGAGCTCTTCTAGAATCTATTAATAAAGAATCCAATATACAGCTTTTATTGCCGTGTTCCATGAACTGGCATATTCTAATAATGAATGCAACTTTGTTAGCACTATTTACTCTATCATGCCAACAATCGAAAATAATATCAATAAAGCAATCCAAAAAGCGAGCAACTTTATTTAAACACTAAGTGCACGCCAAGAGGGTTCTCTTGCAAAAAATAATTATTTTGCAAATCCCGAAAAGGTGGAGTACATAATATTGTGCTTTACGGTTGTTGGTGCGGTTATTTAGGCCGGTACCCTAGCCGGCGAAAATTTATATCAAATTAAACGGAACATGGCCAATACTCTTTCTGTAATGACGAATGTTTTAAGGAATGTAGTCAGTAAAAAACGCAGACGATACAAGGAGAATGGGTTCAATTTGGATTTAGCCTGTAAGTGGCGTTGTATTCATGCGATTAATAATTGAGCACAATTTTTAAATATTATACCCTCCACCTTACTAAGTTTGCCATAACGTTTCTAATATCCAGAAAGAAACCTCAGAGACTCTCCTATGTATACATATTCTCGATCAGCTTTAAAATTTGACTCGGTCTAGACCACGTTCGTCCGTGGAAAATTTTGGAATATCGAGCTGAAATTTTGTATATATATTTCTAGTATCTGCACATAGGTTCCTATTTAATTCGATAAAATGGGCCAAGTGTCACAATGGACAAAAATCTCACACCGTAAAAATGTAGCTATGAAATAAAAATTTGTAAACATGTTTATAATTAAGGCATCCATTAATGTACTAAAAAACGGACGCACCCACGACTTGAAAAAAACGTTTTTCTGTGAAAAATCTGGTGTATAAGTTGATACAGATAACTTATATTGGTACAGGACATAATCAGCTACTTGCCGCACGAATTGTTTGTATGTGGTGGTGGAGGATAGAGGGTGGAGGGAGATTCAGCCTAAGCCAAATTTAATGTTTTTACTTGTTTTTTTTTTTTAATTGTCGAAAAAGATATATGTGACAATATCATTGCTATGGGTTATCCTGCCGAAAAATATGAAAGCATGTACCGCAATCGACTGGAAGATGTTAGAAATTTTTTGGAAGAAAATCACCGCGACCATTATAAAATATACAACCTTTGTCTGGAGCGTAATTATGATGTTCAAAAGTTCCATGGGGTAAGTAGTTTGCAGGCAGCAAAAGTGGTAATATGTCGGTGAATGCCACTGAGCAACAAAATAGCTTGTAATTCAAATTTTATTTGGGATAATTAAATAGTAACGCACTCTAAATTAGCTACAAGTGCGTGCTTGCATTTACATTGGAGCAGCTCATTTGTTGTTACTGCATAACTTAAATTTATGTAATATTTGCATCGTAATGTTATGTTTCTATATTATTGCTGTGTATGTTAGTTGAGTTACCCCAGGCCATGTTAAATTAATCCTTCAAAATTATGCAATAAATTGTGTATATTAATTATCTTATCTCAAATTAAGTAGCATTACTAAAGAAAAAACAGATCACAGTTTTTAACAGTAACGTAAAATACGTTGCGGGAATTGGCGGCACACATGCACACCCACATATATATACGCATGCAAACGTACACCCTTGTGTACACATGTCTCTAGATATTAAAGTTGTATGCCATAAAACACATTGCCAAGTAGAAGAGCAATTTGCAAACTTATAGCAAAACACTTAATTTGGAGAGATTATTTTTATGATCGCTTTGATTTGTTGTTGTTGTTGGTTATTTTTATATTAGCGTGTTTCTGTTTACCCCTTTGAGGACCATAACCCACCTACCATAGAGTTAATACAAAAGTTTTGTGAAGATGTCGATACTTGGCTAAAGGCGGAATGCCATAACGTAGCGGCAGTGCACTGTAAGGCTGGCAAAGGACGAACCGGTATAATTTTGTTTGTTTGTTATAAGATATCCGTGTAGTTGTAATACTGACTGTGCGTACCTACTTAAAAACAGGCACAATGATTTGCTGTTATTTACTCTATAGTGGCCAGAAGGGTACAGCAGATGAAGCTCTGGCTTGGTACGATGAGAAACGCACCAAGGATCGTAAAGGTGTTACAATACCATCGCAACGCCGTTATGTGCAGTATTTTTCTAATTTAATGTGCTTGGGCTTACCGTACGAAAGGCGCACTGTACAGGTACATCACAGTCTGGTATTTCATGATTAACAATTATAAAATTTATCGTGTTTTGACAGTTTCGCGAAATTAGATTCTCTGAGGCGCATTTGCTGCACAATCAAGGCTCTGTACATTGTTTGATATCCGTCTTACAAGATACATCATCTGCTGTTAAAGTTCAAGTATGTATTAGGTGGATTTTCTCAATCGGAATTATATTTCTATGTGTTGGTCTTTTGTAGCAATTACAAAATTTATCTATTGATTTTCGCAAAACTCACATTCTGCATATAAAGAATCCTACACTTCTCGTAACAGGTGATATTAAAGTGGAGTTAATAAAAAACAATAAGAAGATCTTCCACTTTTGGTTTAATACGTTCTTCGTGAGAGATATGGCTGGTAATATAAATCATGGATTCTGCTTTTACTCTAATTATGTACATAATGTTGGGATCCTTTCGATTTCAGTTACGGAAGGCGATGGTCAGGATTTAAAACTCGTTTACACATTGCGCAAGTGGGAAATCGATGATGCTCACAAGGATAAGGAGAATAAATGTTTCTCCGAGGATTTCAAGGTTTGTGCTTAACGTTTCCAAGTTGACCCGTTTAGTTATCTAGTAAAGCTAATCAATAATCGTTTTCAGGTTGATGTAGTTTTTTCTGCGGAAGATAGTGAGCGCAACCGAATGTTAAATGTTGCGGATAACATGAACAGTAACCGGTCAATATCCAGTCATCAGCTAATCTCAAAAGAGTCTCGGTTACCAACACCATCTGGTACTTATCTATTCCCGCAGAACAATAGCTCCAGCAGTACGAGCTTAATATGCGACAAAGATTCCTCCAATCCAGCTTCTGCTAACAGTAAATTGGTTCGTGCAAAAATTGAAAGCATACTTGTAGGGAACGCGGGCGATAATGGTTTATCTACATTTAATGATGGTATTAGCATTATTATGCCAAGGCAACAGTATTCCAGTCAATATAAAAGTACTGGAAACATAAATTGCAGCGGTGGATCTTTGCCATCACAACCGGTAATGGATAAAGCATCGTTGATTAAATGTGCAGGAAAGCAGGCCGCAAATCAAAACACTTTTTATAAGAAAACCTTGGAGCAAGTGCAGAATTCTATCAAGCGTCAACCTATGGTTTCTTCACCTTCAAATGAGAGGCACATCAATCATCAAAAAGTACAGAGCAATGTTGATGTTGGACGTCATAGCAGTGAAGAAGGCGTGGAGGGGGATAAAATAATACGTACTACAACATCCAGTTTTGTGGAGAAGCCAAAACATCGACCGTCCGGCAGCTATAATTACTACAGTTCCAACAGTTCAAATGCCATGAATTATAATTGTGCAAACAATTATAATTGTACAAACAATCGGAACAGCAAAAGCAGTAGTCTTAGTAGTCAATCGTCGTTATCCGCCGTATTGGACAATGATGAGGATTGGGAATCTGGTGAGTCTCTCCTTATAAGTAGTAACTTAGTCAAAATTGTCAAAATGACAGAAAGCAGCATCTATTAAGTCCAAGTAATAATAAACATTAATTGGTGTAAAAAACTAAATTTGGCTTCGGCCAAATCGAAAATACCCTTTACATATATATACAAAATGCGGAAGTGGCATATACCTGCTTACGCCTGTCAATAGTGTGTGTAACATGTATCAAGTTCCATGTCTGTTTCTGCACAAGCGTTGCAAGCGGAACAGCAAGCAACGCTGAGAAGATAGATAAGAATGTAACTAGTAAAGGTACAAACCAAATATTTTGAAAAAGGTGAAGTATAAGAGTTAAGAATATAAGAAGTTATAAAACTAAACTTGGCTTAGGCCAAATCTTAAATACCCTCCACATCTACAATGGTGGGCGTAACAGGTATATGATTACGTCTTCTAATAGTGCATACAATACGTATTAGTTTACAAGTTGAGTTTTATAGTAAATACGATTTTTTGTAAATTGTGGGCGTGCCCGTTATCTGAGCAGGCCCATTTTCGGCACATCGATGGATGGGGTAATTATAAATATATGTACCATTTCATTTCAACTTAATAGCTCAATTTTCGTGGCAGATAAATAGTCGATTGTGGGCGCGGCTGATGACCGATTTTGCCCATTTTAAATAGCGATCTGCGTGCACGAACTAAAAGTATCAAAATTTCAGCTTATTATTTCAAAATTTACGACAACAGCAGAAGGACACGGACATACATGTCTAGATCGACTCAGTTGTTGATGTTGATCAAGAATATATACTTTATGGGGTCTCTGACGCCTCCTTCTGGGTGATACAATGGAATGACAAACTTAGTATGCTACCCATCTTATGTGGAGGGTATAAAAATGGCAAATACAGTGAAGAAATAAATTTTACTTTAAGAGAGCAGCACGCCCTAACTCAAATCTCTGCCTATACACCGTATTTATCAATGGAACCTCCTTAGAATGGGAACTAATTCCCATGAAAATTTTACTCCTGCGCAGTTAAATCCTGCGAACCATTGGTAAGTAAAACGCAGGAGCAGGAGCAGGTTTTAATTTTTAATTGCATTAAAATAAAATTTTATATATTTATATTCTTAATCTCAATTTTTTCTTAATTTCATAATTAAAACATAAAATGTATTTGTTTTATGGAATGTATGTCATGTCATGTATTTTCATCTACTTTGTCCTTGCACTTCACCTTAACAAACTCTGTTAAAATGTTTGGTTTGTGCTTTTGTTAGTTAAATTCATATTATCTGCACAGCCCTAACAAACTCAGTATACCCCCCTCCGTCTTATGTGGAGGGTGTAATTAAACATTCGCAAGTTAATATTTTATTACATTTGAATAATCCAACAATACACGGAGTAATTTAGTGTTATGATAATTAAATGCTTTGAATTTTTCAAGTCCATAAGGATTTTCCAAAGTCAGTGCCCCCTTTTTAAATTTTAAATTTTAAATTCAATTTTTATATGAAACCTTCAAAATTGGTTGGAAGCTACGCTTAGAATTGTGAAAATGTCTTTGTACGGATATTTATATACAATATATAATATTTTTTATAGATTTTTTGTGCAGACATTTTTAATTCCTACACGCACGATGATATTTTATGCTATTTAGGGGGAATCGGTTAAGTTGCCATGCGCACAAACTCACTAACATTTACCGATCTATATGCTTACACACGTGTCCGCAATTTATATGAAACTCCATGGTGCAGAATTTGACTTTCGAGCTTAAATGTTAAGATGGTTCGGAAGTCGGTTAATAAGAGCGCGCTTCTATGCACGCTATACCCAATTTTAATTTTCCTCATTATATGTGGAGGAGCAAAACAGTGGTTCTGTATTTTAAAAAAGAAAACATAGTCTATTTGGCTTGTTTTTATACCCTCCACACGTCTACATAAGATAAGGGTATATATATATTGATCACCATCAAAGTTTCATTCTGAAATGCTCGCATTCGCAAGGAATGGTTTATTGTACTTAAAATTCTCTCAGACATTCTAAATTTTTCCAGTTTTCTATTTGAAATCGGAAATCGGATGCCAGCCAACCACGAATTGACGAAGACATGGCACGGGCATAAAAATTAAGCTATAAAATTTAATGGATAGATTAAATGTTTGCAAAAACTCTTTCCATCAATATGGTAAAAATGGGCTCTGTTAGACAAGAGACACGCCCACAGTTTACAAAGAAACTTTTGGTGCTGTTATGAAACTTTGACTCTTGTAGTAGTTAAAATAAGTCCCAAGAGTATACACGCAACGCGCTTGGTTATGTATAGTTGCGGAGGGTGTCATCTACAGAACCACTCAAGTTTGATATTTCTTTGGTAACACCTATAAGGAGGCATTAAATATAATGTCAAAAAGTAATGTTGATCAGCATCAAAATATGCATCATCGATGTCCGTCAGCACGATCAAGTGTATGTCTGTTTTTGGCATCATCAAGATCTTAAAATTACCTATATGTGAACGTAAAACTTTGAAGGAGCGCTTTAGTTAAGAGCGACATCAACAATTGACAAAAGTTATTACAAAACACGTAAAAATATTATAGTTGGTTGGTTCTACCCGATCATTTAATACCTTACACAGTTCCACATTTTATCCTGTAATTAATGTAGTTGTATCAGTAAACGAGAGTCTTTGGCATATAATGTCAAAGTCAATTTTGTAAAAAAATATGGAAAAGAGTCCTAAATATGGTCCGATCGGGTTCAAATTTCATTTTTTTTTATATGGGGAGGGACTCTAAAAATGCTCCGATCCGTTTATTTTTGGGCCAATACATATCCTTGTACTAAATTTCATCGAAATATCTCAACAAATAATCAGACCTTATATGGGAGGGGGTTATAAAAATGGTCCAACCCGGTACATTTTCTATAAGGTTTCCCCTTGGAGCCATAAATGTCCTTGTACCAAATTTTATCAAAATATCTCAAAAAATGCGACCTGTAGTTTGCGCACAAATTTAGATGGACGGACGGACATGGTTAAATCGATTCTGATTTTGATTCTGAATCGATCGGTATAACTGAAAGTGGGTGTGCCATTTGCCGTTTAGGAGTTACAAACATTTGCACAAACTTAGTATACCCTTTTCCGCAGGGTGGTGCAGGGTATAAACATATATAGAGCACCATGTAGAGAGGGAACCTAATTGAGTCGTCGGCCCAAAAGACACCGCTCTGCCAAAGTTAATCAAAAAATATCACAAATTTCGAGGTGTATGGTGGGTTACAAAAATTTAACTAAATTGATGCAAATTTTGATTTTGATCCGATCGGTATGCACAAGCGCAAGATACATGTAGGGCATAAAAAAGGCTACAATGTTAAAATTTACGGCTCTTGTCGATATGCTAAAAGGGGGCGGCATTGCATAACAAGTTATTGGTACAGGTACATGTGCAGAATTCGACCTGTGAGATAATATATTACGTACATATGCATATATATATATTTATTATATTATATTTGTATACAGTTGGAAATTACATTGTCATTCCATTTGCAACACCCAGAAGGAGGCGTCAGAGACCCACAAAGTATATATATTCTTGATCAGCATCAATACTTGAATTGATCGAACCTCACGGTCGTAAATTTTAAGATATTAAACTGAAATTTCGTACAGATATTTTTAGTTTCTGCATGCAGGTTGCTATTTAAATTGCACGAAAACGATCAAGTGCCGTGTCCCCAATCGACAAAAATCTATTTATCAGCCACAAAAATTTGATCTATGAAGTTAAAATTTGGTCAATATATTTATAATGACTGCATCTATTATTAAAAGCGGGCGAGGCTGGATAACCGCTACACTCACAATGCACAAGAAACTTTTTTTGTGCAGAAACGACGCGTAAGTTGATACGTATTACGTACATGGTATTTAGGTATCTGCCACGCCCACAGTTTGTATGTAGGGGTGGAAAGTGTTTAAGATTTGGCCTAAGCCACCCACCACCTTGATGTTGGGGATATACTCACTTATGCAACAGGCAGAAGAAGACGCCTGAAACCGCACAAAGTATACACATTCTTCTCCTTCTTGATCAGCATCAAATTCTTAGTCGCTTTAACCATATCTGTCCGTCTGTGGTAATGATTCACAAAATTCGCGGCCACAAAATCTTTGGCAGAATTATTGGGAGATCTTGCACTCAGATTGGTATTGAAATTGGTTAAAATTGGTAAAAGGAAACGCCCACAATTAAAGAAAAAGTGAAAAAGGGTTATTTTTTGGGATTATTTCATATTTTTCTTTGATTTTTTCGTATTGCTCCTAATAGTACCTTAAGGTGGTGGGTATTCAAGATTTGGCCAAAACCAATCATAACTTTTTTACTTGTTCAAATGTAGTATAATAACTATAAAGTCAAAACCACACTTTGTTGAAATATTCATAAAATAATGTTTAATAGTACGGGCAAAAGCCCTTAGAATCGATCGATCCGGTTTATTTTTAATAAACATCATCTTCACTGCAAACGCACAATGTATGTATATAAGGTTAGACGTATAAAAAAATATGAGTATAACTAGATTCGTTCGAGTGCTATAAACACCCGCACCAGCTCAATGCGTACCTCACAAAAACGTGAAGTTAGTTGCATCCATGGAAGTAAATAAATTTACATACATACACGTATGTACAAAGTTTTGTTTATCTTAGTTCTTATTATCTGAATCCGGTATAGTGAGAAGAACACATTTTGATAAAAAAGAAAAAACTGAAAAAATTGTAAAAAACTGAAGAAACAATGTTGTACTCTTTTAGCAAATGGCAATTTCAAAAATGTAACGTCATCATCATCACTGGATTCATCCACTCCAGGCAAAAATCTTAAGGTACACGCATCCAATATTTCAACCGTCCATAGGCAGTCACCATCATCAACATCATCGTCGTCCTTATTATATATGAAAAACATTCACAAGGAGTTATCAAGAACCATGTTTTCTGGCAGGACAATATGCGATCAGAAATGCGATAAAGCAACGAATGATAATTGCAGGTCAAATGTAAGCCCTCTCACTCGTTCGAGCGGTGTGGCAAAAACTACACAAGCGTGTCATTGTTGTCTTCTTCAAACAGACGATAAATGTTCAAAATTCAAATGATACTAAGTCAATCATAGATTGATAGATTGATTTTACATGAAGATTGGATTGGATTGGATGAGTTGAACCGAACCGAACCGTACCGTACCGACCCAGCCACATGTGCAATTATGGTTCACATTCTTATTCAGAAGGCAAACAAACAAACAAACAAAGACTTGCATTTATATGCAAGCTGACAAATTTAACTAACAAAACTAAACACAATCTTTGTCTTTGAGGGCTCTGTGCGCCTAAGCATTATTGTAGTTACATAAGTATGTATGTGTTTTTAGTTTTTAATCGATATATATCAATATATAACTTTTTTCTCTGACAGCTTCTATTTATTATTCTTCCCAATAAAACGGGATTAATATTTAGTGGAAACTATTGAAAAAACACATAAATAAGAAAAAAAAATCAAAATAAACTTGTTAAATGTGTAACACAACCGTCTTTTTCTATATATTGGTATTGAAGCTACAGGCTAATAAAAGAAGAAAAACTTAAAAGCAAAACAAATAAAAATAAAAAATGAAAATGAAAAAATAAAAAATGAAAGTTAAGCTACATTTGGCTTAGGCCGAGTCTAGGATGCCCTCCACATTTACGCCGGCCTTGAATATGTAGAAAGAATCAGATCAAGGATGTGTATCACTACTATGTGGCGCCTCTAAAGTCTTCTTGTAGTTGCTATTGGAACGATCAACTTGACTTGTACCCTCCCCCACATTCTTTTCATATGAAATGAAAAGTGCAATGTTTTTTGTAATATTAAATAATAAGGAATCAACAATAATAATAATTGTATTTTTTATTCTTTGCATTGTTTAAACATTTTGTAAAGTCGAACTCATGGAACCAAAGTGAGAGAGGGCGGAAATTTTAGTAATTCTAATGTAAACTTCTGTTTATACCCTCCACATTAGTGATGGGGGTATACTAAGGTTGTCCTTCCGTTTGCAACACCCTTAAAGAGGCGTCAGAGACGCTACAAAGTATATATTCTTGATCAGCGTCGATTTTGAGATATTGAGCGGATTTTTTGTACAGGCACTTTTAGTTTTTAGTTTGCACGTAGATCGCAAATTAAAATGGGCAAAATCGGTCAAAAGCCACGCCAACAATCGACTAAAATCTATTTATCTGCCACAAAAATTTACCTATGAACTTGAAATTTGGTATATACATACATCTATAAATATTAGCTTCATCATTTGATCTGCCAAAAATAGGCGTGGTCGGATAATAGACACGCCCACAATTTACAAAAAACCATATTCACCATAAAACTATAACATAATATATACCACGCCCACCGTTATAGATGTGGAGGGTATTTAAGATTTGTGGCCTAAGGCAAATTTAGTTTTCTTGTTTTAAATAAAGTTGGACGTGGCTGTTGTCCTAATACTCCCATTAATGCGTCCGCACAATATTCAATTTGTACCTGTACTGTGCGCATGGCTTTAAACCAATTTCGCTCCCAAATTGCCTGCCATGTACTCACGTCTCTGAACTGTTCACGTAAGAGGTGCTTGCAAATGGAATGAACAAATATATGGTAAGAGCTTCAAAAGAGTCAATCATATATAACTATTTAGATGTGCGATCTACAATTGTTTACAATATATTCTAAAATAGATTGCATACATTTTATCATACAAAAAGGTATACACAATATTTAACCATTATAACGCCGCCCAATTGTGACAAAAAATATTAAGAATTGAGAATTTTCGTCGTATAAGGACCATAAGGGGACCTTATATGGGAGAATGTAAGCAAGGTCCGAATCGGTCCAGTTTCATTAAGATTTATAGTAATAGGCTGGACCACTCTAATCAGCTGTATAAGAGTTGAGAACATCCTCACACCGTTCCACAATAGTACAGGGTAGTTATCTATAATTATGTATGTACTTATTCATGTATATATGTACACAAAGTTCTTGTATATGTAAAGTACAATCACGTCAGGTTGCGGTGCGGATGCCCTCTTAATAATAATATAAACCTGATTCTGTTTCTATGCGTTAGATACGTTCTATATAATCCGCGCGTACGAGTACCATGCGAACTTTCTAATATATCTGTCTATTAAACTCTTGTTGGTGGTTGCGTCCGACATCCTCAATAAATATAAGTATTACGTGTAAAGATCTGGATTGACATGGAGCATTTTTTTATAAAAATAACATTATCCTCCTATACATACATAATCCATATTATGTGTTAAACAGAAAATAATTACTCCATCTATTACTTTCTAAATCGATTTATACTTTCTGTTGTATCATTGCAGGTGAATCTACATACTTATGAAAGTAATTCAGCTTCTTAGTTTAGTCTGAATGCACCAATAGTACAGGAAGTATTTTATAATGAAAGTGTAAATAAGCATAACGTACTGTACAATACGTATGAATAGATGATAACAGTAGTTGTAAGTTTTATACAATAAAAACTTTATCCGATAGTCGCTATTTAATATCACTATATTATGTTGTAATTCAGTCGTTTTAAAATATTGGATGGAACTTTTGTTTATAAATATTCAATTTGTATTGTAGACGGGAGACCGTTTCCGTTGGAAATCCTCAGAGGGAGGATTCGAAAGCCCTATGAAGTAATGCATGTGTGTTCTTGTATGTATTCTTGATCAGCATAAAAATCTAAGTCGATCTAGATATGTCCGTTTCTTTGTTCATCGTTCTTACGGTCACAAAATTTGACACATTGAGCTGAAATTTGGTAAGAAAATTCATAGTGATAAAGAGACACGCACGCAATCGACGATCGATCTACCACAGCTATAAAAATTTTTTTAGAGACACGAAGATCGCTATTTAAAATGGGAAAAATTGGTTAAGAGCCACGCCCACAATCGACAAAAATCAATTTATGTGCCATAATAAAATTTAAATTTTAAAATTTGATATGCATATGAACGCACAACAGAACGTCCACAATTTCAAAAACCCACACTCAGCGTAAAACTCGACTTGCAAAGTTGGCGTAATCATATATCATCCGGGCACACTGTTTGTATGTAGATGTGGAGGGTATTTAAGATTTGGCCTCAATCAAATTTAGTTTTTTTACTTGTTATACATGTATTCCAGCAACCCACCTGACCTACAATCCATCATTCACAGTGTCACAAAAATTTGTTAAATAAATGTTTAATCTGTGTTATTATATAATTTTTATTATCATAATCAAAAATAGTAACAAGTAAAGAGTTTATGTATAGAAATACGAATATAATTTTTCTTGTATAATACGAATAAAGAAAGTGAACGTTTGATAAATAATCAAAATTTATATAATCAGCACATATGCAAATAACCAAATAATAATAAAAAATACCTGTGCGTAGAAGTATGTACTCGCATACGACTGCGCTACGACATGGTTGATTATAGCTTACAGTCTAGATAAATCTAAAAATATTGTATAACAACTTTATTGTATAAGAAGCAAGTGTATTCAAGCAATTCATAGAGAAGTGTAGGGAACGGTGCAACAAAAATATCGTGTATATGGGATGTGGTGGACGTTTTCGTTGGGTTCATTAACGTATCTTTATTTTTACGTTTCTAAGCATTGCTCGCATTTGCAGAGAACATGAGAGAGAACAATAAAGCGAGCCAGCAACTAAGTGGGAGGATTAGGTGCGCGAGTCCATGGTAAAAAGTACGGTGCGGGTTCTAAACCGTAACGTTCATTATTGTTATTATAGTGATTGGCAAACTAGGTCGTCGTTCCTGCTCTTGGGCGACGATTCATACTTTCTGTTTTTGTTAATTCTATTTCAAATATTTGACACATTTCGATAACACGACACATTTTATGAGTGCCTTAATTTATGTTGATGCGATATTGTGCCTTAAAGCGCATTCTACTTTTTTAAGTCCTACAACTACGATACGTGTATACATATGCAAACATGTACTTATATTTAAAGGTAAGAACACTTAAGATTAGACATTTTTTTACATAAATATAATAACGCTTTAAATACACATAAAAGACAAATTTTATTGTAATACAAATGTTTAGGCAACAGCGAAGCCATTTAAAAGTTATTTGGTCGTAGAGTATTTCCTTTATTTCTACTCAAGAAACAAGAAAAAAGAATCAGTTAAGATTAAAAACAAAAACAATGACAAAAAAGGTAGGTCGGCCTATAATCTACTCGAAGATTACAAGGGTCCGAACAAATACACCGCTGGATGATCTTCAGCAGTGTTGCTTAGGTATTGACCGTAGAGTTCCTTGTAGCGCTCCAAATTAATACCACCAACTTTTCTATCATTATCCTAAAAAGAACCCCCCCAACCCCAAGTGTGAAGTGAAGTGTGACGGTATTACTCTAATTCGCGGTCAACTCACAGTTAACAGAGCCTGAAAAGCTTTGTCGATTGGTTCCACATTATCAATGGCCATTCTGTTAATGCAGTTATAGCGAAACTCCTCAATTCCAACAATACCATCACTATTAATATCCAGGATCTTGAAGTTCGACTCAATAAATGCTTTCATAGCCTTCGGAATACGAAATGACTTTACTAAAAGAAAAGTTTAGATAGCCTGTTAAAATTGAAATATACTTGGGGAAACTGTTCATATTTTTTTCCAACGCAGTTCTTTTGCACGGCATCCTTGAATTCCTTTGTCGAAATTTTCCCATCCTATCCCAAAAAAGTAATAAAAACATTTTGTAAATTTCCGATGAATTATACAATACCTTATCGTCATCAGCTAACTCGCACATTTCTTCCCAAAGATTTTTCATAAGTTTTTGGTAATCCGCCAGGCGGGAAGCGCTGCAGTCGCCCTTACCTTCGACAACACACGCGCGCACTGCCATACACTGGAAGTCGTTCTGATCAAGGAATCCATTATTGTCGATATCTGAAAAGGAAATTCCAGCAACAATTATGAATTTTTTTGGCTCCAAACGTTATTAGTATTAGTATGAAATGCTTGGCCATAACGATTATCATTTGATTGTGAATCTGCAGTTCAATCTAGAAGCTCAGCTAATAAGCTCATTTAGTACCCTACGCTTAACAAATCTGAATCAATTTAGTCCGTTGCTAAAATGCACACAGTTGCAAATATTTGGTACATACAAACATTCGTAGTTTCGCTCGGTAATCACCCCCACAATTGGTGAAAATGAAATTTAATTATGGATATAGGTCGAGGGAAACAGTTGGAAACTCTTGGGTAAAGTCACAGAAAAGAAATTTTTCGGAAAAACATCATATAGAAAAGTTGTCGAGTTGGAAGAGGAAAAATCAAGATCAAGGTCACCTTTCAATTCAACAACTTTTGTATTTTATTTACTCGAGAGTTTTTTATCTCTCTTCCTCACATCATATTTATAATTAGCCTCTATATCGAATAACAAACATATCCCCGATATACATAAATATATTTAGCGTAGAATGCGTACGCCCACGCCCACGATGAGGCGGAAGTATGCTCCATGCGTTGGCAACGTACGCTTCAGGAATCCTAAAAATATATATATTCTCGATCATCATAAGAATCTGAGTCGTTTCAACAAAGTCCGCATGCAGGCGTTGAAACGTTTACATTCATGCTCACGCTCCATAATATTGAGTTATGGAGCAGAGGTTTGATGCAGGCACTCTGAGTTGCCAAGCCCAATCTCTCGCAGACTCAATAATAGAGCTGCAAAGTTTATATAACGTGCACACATATGAGAATTGAATCAAACAGTGTCCATTCAATATGCACATTCACTCACTATTGTGCATGCCGCCACCTTGCCTACTTTACCATAAATAGTTGCAGCAACATTACTAGAGTGTACATGAAATTGCCACGTTGGTATAATGAGGTGTTCTAATTTAGTTTTCGTGCGGTGATGGGCAAAGAACGATTCCATGGTCATTTATGCAATATTTTTCAATGTGGCGGCATTCTTTTTTGTTGTGTTGGGATGTCATATATTGTTACGCATGCATTGTTCAATATAATATGTATAAACGAATGTGCCAATGTGTTGGACGTGGACGGTTAGCAAGGCGGACGCTGAGCTCTTATTTTTGTTTTGTTTTTTCGCAATTCGTGAAGGACTGCACATAAAGATCGAGTTGAGATTAGTTTATTGCCATCACTGCAGTGCCAGGGAAATATGTTTAAGTGAATAAAATGACAATTTCTATAAATTAACGCACCTTAATAATGATGCAAGTCGTTGCTACACATAGCCTGGTGGCTGCTGCCAGGCAAGCAATAATTCTATTGTTGTCAAATTGCGTGAAAGTGTGTGCGTGTTGTTACAGGGCTATACGATAATTCGTTGTATTAAGAGCAAATAGAACATCAACTTAACTGCGTCTCTATAAAAATAAGCTAATTTACTTAAAATGATTCTCGCCCCCCATTTCACGGTCACAGAACTTGTAATTTCGTTCTTGTTGTAAATATTGTATTGTACGACATGTTTTTCTTTTCTAATTTTTCTTCAATGCATAACCGCGTTTGCCTTAAATACGGTACAATGCATAAGTAAATATTACAAGAAACGGAATGCATTGTACGTGCGATACATGTCCACATACCTACATGCTAACTTTAACAAATTTACACAAACAATGCATATAACGGGGCACACAATGAGAGGAATGAAGCTACGCGAATTCAATTTTTTGAATTTTTTGGGTTTGCTTCAAGCTCGTACAACGTAATATGCGTTTGGGTGCTCCTGCAGTCATTCAGAGTTGCTAAACACTATTCTAGACATGTTGCCCATTGACTCACAGAGTTCATTAGTTTCAAGTACAAATATTTTGTAAATGGAGGCGAAACCTTTGTTTTAATAAACTTCGGAAGAAACTGCTTCAGTTGGGATATGACCACCCTGCCGCAATTTACTGCTTATTCAATGCCAATAAAATAAAAAACGAAACCAAAAAAGGTTGTTTGTAAATTGTGGGCGTGTATGCTCTCCGACCACGCCAATGACGCAGGGAAACTATAAATATACATACTAAATGTCAACGTCGTGGCATGTAAATAGAAATTATCTGTTGTGGGCGTGACTTTGACCACTTAAAATAGGCAACTGCGTACAAAGACTGGAAGTGTGTGTACTAAATTTGACCGTCAGAGTGCCAACAACAGACGAACGTGTCTAGATCAACTCAGTTTTTGATTCGAGTAAATATAAATGCTTTGTGCCTTTATTTTTGAAACAGGGAGCCGATTTCGTCCGTTTTGAATAGGAAATTATTTACAACAACTGTGAACGTTTACACCAATACTATCACTTAATATTTCAATTAATGCGGTTACACGCTCATCACCCACAAAGGGATGTATCGACTTAAAATATAGATGCTGATTAGAATGTGCATACTTTGTGGGTATAGTGACGGCCCCTACTGGTAGTTGCAAATGGAATAAGAAACTTAATGTATCCCCCACTGCGATGTTTAAACTTAAACAACAATGTGCAACAAGTTTTAATTTGAATACACACGCAAGTTGCTATTCAAAGAAGTAACTGTAACCTAGGTAATATGCTTTAACGAAACGTATTACCGTGTATTGATGATGGTTGTATGTAACACTCATAGTTTTAATAGCAAATGGGCTCATAAAGTTTTATTTTTTTTACCAAAACCTTCGAACACAATATTCACCCGCCCAGCACAAATCTATTGGAGATTGCCCGTTATGATGTGTAAGGACAATAGTAATGATTTCATGTGTGTACAATACAATACAAACTCACCGTACATGTATCGAACAATAAAGTCGACGCGGTTGTCCCACGAATATGTCATTGTGGAAATATGTTCCCTTCACGAATCGGAGACAAATTATCTAAAACAAAGTAAGTATCCGTGCACATCAGTCGCATTTAGCTTAGAGGTGAAGCGGCAATATTTTAAAAATTAACATGTGAGTGCAGTGCGTATATACGCATACACAAAAGCGTGTGTTCAAGTATATGCTTAAGCATTCATCAGTTACTTATTTTAATATCGCTCTAGCACTGCTTTGTAATTAATTTTGAATCGTATGCATATCACGCCGTGACATAACCACCGTTAATGCACACCACGGATTTATTAATGAAAAATTAATGGAAAGGAAATTAGAAATCGTTTTATACTAGCCCCACAACAACCATGTGAGGTGGTGTTGTTGCTGATTCAAATGAAATAATATTATGACCCATACGCACTGCACTTGTAAAATTACGCTTCTCAAAAAATACCTGATCCGACCGATCGCTGTAGATTGAATACTTTCTGGTTAACACGAAATCTACAGAAAGCCAAGTGGAAGCACCGAAATGCAGCCGCACATCTATCTGTGCAATTCACCAACGTCGAAATTAATGTTAAGCAACAGATGTACTAAACGAATTGCTTAGTGTGCAGCTATTGCATTCACCTATAAAAAAAAAAACAATAAAATACAATACCTATGCACATGGCAAGTACGTTGATTATGTTGCTCAACATAATCGTCGACATAATAAATAGAATTGCTAAGGCAATATCGTGAATGCAGGGTTTCCTAAACTTCATTTTGCCGTGCAACCATCCATTACGTTTGAATCATAATGACTAGATTTATAAAGAATTTGTTTTTTAAAATTTTGTTGAAGATAAATGTGGCGTATTTGTATACACTAACGCACATCAACTTTCGCTGCAGTGAAGAAACTTTGGTTAAAGTCTGACATCCACAGAATTGGAATTCGCCATTAAGCCCGGAGTATATATTGAATATTCATTCATTCCATGCGAATGTTTATGTGAAATAAATACCTCAGCGCGTACATGCGCGAAAATAATTGGTTACCATTAGATATAATATGAATAATATAGGTATTTTATAGGTCTGCCATGTCCATAGCGTAGCATAGCTAGTGTCCACATTAATGTGAAATTTTCAATTGGGAGCCACGGCCACAATCAGGGCAAATCCCTCTATTAGTCACAAAACTTTCGCTATGAAGTTGAAATTATGTTTGCGCATTTTTATAGCCACATTCATAAGGACATGGGAATATATTGGTTTTGTGCAAACACTGTAACATCTGGAAAGGTATAAATTTTTTCTCAGCATCTAATTCTGAATAATTTACTGGCGCTTTCATGGTCGCCATTTCATTGAACTTCGGTACAAATCATTTCTATATATATGCAAGTAGCTTTATATTGAAAATGGTTCCAATCCGACAATAGACCTACAAATCACATAGTATAGATTTTGGGGAGTTTTTCCTTTATTATAAACGAACCATAACCAGAGGTGCAAAACTCTCGATTTGATTCGATTCAAATCAAGTACAGTTTGGTTTAAAGGAATCGAAATTAGTCCCCTAGATTTGGCGTACGCTTAATATAGTTTTATTTGACGACCGTGACTATTCATAGTACAGGCGGCCACACATACTTGAATTTGCCTAAACCGATTAAGATTTTAGGCAGTCTCCGCAGATCTTTTCAATTAGGGCATGTACATTATTAATAACATCATTAAAATATGCACAATATGAAACTTTTTTATTACTTTTTAAAACAATTGATTCACAATAACATTGATACACTCAAGTCAAATATCTGCTTAATGTTATTTACACTTCTAGCTCATTCTTAGTTGAAATTTTAAGTTTTATTCATGCCGACGTTTGGATACTTTATACGACTGCGTATACAGTGAATGGTGGATGTAGATTAAGGGCGTGATTCGCAACTACTAATGCATGTTATGTTAGTTTCGGCTCTCTTCAATATATGGAGGCCATACGTTAACAATGATACGTTAACAAATGCTTAAAGCTAAAAAAATTCATATATTAAACTGTAATTCGATACATATCTCTGGGTGAATATTATACTAAGTTTATCTTTCCGTTTGCAAAACCCAGAAGGAGGCGCCAGAGACTACAAAACATATATATTCTTGATCAGCATCAAGAACAGAGTCGATTTAGACATGTGTGTCCGTTTGTTGAAGTGAAATTTTATACAGACCCTTTTAGTTGTTGCCCGTGCAAATCGCTATTTAAAATGGGCAAAAAAACGACCGCGCAACAATCTACAGAAATCATTTATCTGCTACAGAAGTTGAACTATTGAATTTGACTAATTGAACTTGAAATTTGGTATGCATATCTGTAGATATCCCATTCATTGATGTGCCAATAGGAGCCATAGAATAAGTATCGCCTTGGAGTCGATTTCGTCATGTCTATTCTGTGCAACTCCAGTTCGATTAATCCATGGATAAATTGTAATTTCTTGATACAAGCCACAAATCATGCACACCTATAACTTGAAGAGTGCACTAAACACTGATCTTAAGACTTTATTTATCTGTTATTAATTCACTTCGAATATTTGTTTTTATTACATACCATGATCAAACATAATCAACATTTATAAGATGCAAAACACTTCGGATAAATCGTCAGTGATGAAAATAAGTACAACATTACAACATACAAGCTGAAGTAAGAGCATATTGTACGTGTATTGAAAAGTGATAATTTTGAACGTGTAAAGCAAGTTTTATTCAATTTATTTACACAATATAAATAATTAATATATGAATATGTGTAGGTTTCTTTTCTTTTGTATTACATGTTAATCTCTAAACATACACACAGATCCATTTAAATATAAATTTCGATAAAAAATGTATTCTCTTCATTTCAGTTTAATAAATCCAGTTAGTTTGTATGCAGTTTGTATGCATAATATTTGTTTTCCTTAGAAAAAAGGAAAAAAATAATAACAACAGAATCCAGCACACATAAACTATATTTGGGTAGTGTTTTGTGTTCGACTCTCTGTATGCGTTTTTTGTTTTTGGTGTTATAGTTAAAAGACGTAGATTACTATATATTTATACCCACTTCTAAATAATTACAATCTGTTCGGCATATTTTACAAACACAACTTCACGTGTAATTATTCTCTTGAATATAATTGTTGTAAGAAACTATATTATGATAATTTGTATACAATATTGATAATACCTAAGTTCTGAGTAGTAGTGATAGTAGCTGACTAAATTTTTGACCGCTTGACTCATACTTGCGAAGGTGGCTTATGGTGAAGGTAGACACATTGTAGAAATGTCGGTAGCAGATGTGTTGATTCTTTTGTCTGGGCAACAGTTGGCTGTTGCATAAGTTTTGGTGGTTCTTCGGATTGATTAGATGGATTGTGCAATTCGGCTGCCTCAGGTACCATACATCACGCCTGTAAGAAATAAAAATTTCAGATTTCATTAATAAATTTTCACAGTACATGATGTGGTGTAAAGTGGTTATGATTTCCAAGCAAAAATATTACATTTGGCTTTGACCAAATCACTCTTATTTATAGGTAACCTGGGCACTTGTGTTCAAGCTTGCCCTCTCCTAATGACTAATGACTATTAAATAAAGTGTGTAGCACATAATCTCTAAAGTCGAATTTTTCAATTTTCAAATTCTCCCCAAGTTTCAATTTTTATACTTTATTTTGATACTTTTCTATTTATACTGTCACAGGCATTTGCCAATTGATTGATTTCCCCCAAATTAATTAGAAACCAGAAATGTTTGTACCAAACTTCAAATCAACATCTCAATTTGTGCAATCAAGAGTTTTGATACAGAGATATGTACAATTCGCTCTTTCAGTTCCTTATAGTTTTTTACAATTTTACACATTTTAATTTGAAAATTGCAAATTTCAGCCCAACATTCCAATGTTTACGATCGAATGTTTTAACAACAGATCGAATCAGATTTTGATTATAACAAGAATGTACATACTTGACCCGGCCCATGAAGCCTCCTTCTGGTAGTTACCTCAAACTGACAACAAACTCAATATACCCCCACTATAATATGTTAAATGAATGATTAATTAATTTTTTGTTTACTAAGTTATTCATATTTTTATGTCAAATAAATATAAATGTGTGTGTGTATTAAAGTATTAGTTCTATCGATGGTAATGGAACGGTATGAGATTGTTACAATGAACGTGAGGGTGATATGTAGTTGGTGTGTTGGTAAAAATACCCCAAAAAGGGCAAATGGTATAAAAAGTAGCAAACCAATTTATCAATTGGGGCAGGCAGTGAGTTTAGATTTAATGGTCCATTTTTTGGCTTTTCTGCTATCGATTGATTGATTGCTGGATTCGTTATTTGTTTATCGTATTGTTATTGTGCTTAAAACTAGAACTTTGTATGGTATTTGAGGTGGCAGATAGATGATGTTCGGATGATATAGAGAGATTGGTTTTTGTTATACGTGGCGTTAAAATCTTACGGTCGATAATGATGTTTCTTGCACCTTAAACGCTTCGCGGCGAAAGTTCTCTAATTTCACTTTATTCATTGGTGCACCTGGAAAAATAAGTAAAACAAAACATAACGGTTAATAAATACAACATTGCTAAAAACATTGCTACGAGTAAAACAGCATACTTAGCTTAGGCCGAATCCGGGATACCCTTCAAATTTATACGAAACTTGTGGTATGTTTACATGTGCGCCCTTTTTTGAGGACTATTAGGGTATGAGTTGCATATTAACAAGAAAATCTAATTTTCACCCAAAAAGCCTTTTTGTAAATTGTGGACGCGTCCTTTATCTGACCCCGCCCACTTTCAATACGGGTGCGGTCCATACAAGTATGTGCATTACATTTCACTATTGTATTGTGGTCACGAGAATTTTGTTTATTGTGGGCCGTATAGATCTACCTATGTAAATTAGACATCTCGCTTTCGACGAGCGTAAGGGTTTCAACACACACGCATAGACGAAGATCAAGAATATACATAAAAACTGAGTCGATCTAAACCTCTGCCTCTGTGTTTATCTGTTGTTGGCATTCTCACGATCGTAAATTATGTACAAACACTTTCTTGTTTCTTTAAATTGGGCAAAATCGGACAAGAACCATACTTGACAAAGTGACTCCAAGATATTGACTTTTAAAGGGGAAAGCTTAAACTTAGAAGTTAATTTTACGAAAAGTACAGACGCATGATAAAGCTATTGGTTTTGTTAAACCTTAGAATTGGGATTAGATCACTTTTTTTGTCAGTTTATTAAATATGACTATGTATTAAAAAAAATCCCAGATATATTTATGAAAAGTCTCTATACTTACCAATATAACTCAAAAGAACCGGTAAAAATATAAGTCCATGCGCCGCTCCAATCAATACAATACCTAAATACATGCGGAAATAAAAGACCTGAAAGATCTGGCTCTTTGCAAAGGCCAGCACCAAAATGCCACCGAATTTCGTTAAAGTTATGCCCGAAAATATTGAACTGCCCATTTTGGTAAGAGAGTCGGCTGCCCGTTTGTCACGCGTACTTTCCGTTGATATAGAGAAACTGTGCACTAAATGCGAACAAAACTCAACCGATATGCCAACTGCCATAACTAGATTAACTAGCGAAACGGCATTTAGTGAAATGTTCCAATAGTACATGTTGCCACCCAAGTTAATGACAATCATTGTTATGGTGATTACAACCACTAAGGAGGAGTGTATATCGAAGCCCATGAGTAAGAATGTTACAATGAATATGGCCAACACGGAAATGCCCATACTCTGCAATGTGTCTGGCCACATGGTTAGGTATTGCTCATAAAATACATAAAACACTGAATAAGGGAACACTTCCACCTTGAGGGCCTGCTCCAAGGGAACCCCTTGGGACATAAGGCGTCCTTGTATCATGTGCGTTATGTTGGCTGCTATTTTACGAGCTGACTGTAGTGCCTTGTAGTAATCTGCTGAAGTTTTTAGAATGGAATGGTAGGCCATAAAATACGAGGCGTCCACTGTCGTTTCATTGGACGGGTTCGTGTACCAACGGACACCTTCTCCATAGGCAGCATGTCCGGCTTTTGCGCAAGTATCGTCGGGATTATCTTGCAAAAAGAACGGCAAATATTTGCCAAAATCGTTTGCGTCAGGCCTTTGTAAATTATTACTGGTTATAGTACAACTCCGGCAAGTGGTGTCTGAAAGTTGAAAATAATAAATAATAAAATAATGTGATTAAATTGTTAATTTTTTGAGGGCAATTTTACTCATCACGACAACGAAATGTTTCCCTGTTATTGCATCCCTAAGAATGCCCAATTGCGCCCAGTACCCTTACACAATGGAGGGTATTAAGTGCGAATACCCGCACTTTACAACTGTTAACTGATTTCGCCCATTTGTCAGGCTTAAGTCCCTGAATTTAAACTTGTATGGATGCTAAAGTCCTCTTCTAGCGGAAAAACATATTTAATGTGAATTCTATTATAATGTGAAGGTATGTATGAATATATTAAATCTATTCAGGTTTATATTACATTCGATAGTTTATGACGATTCCTTTAATGCGTCACTTACCTGTATGAGGACAGAAACCACCGGTGCTTGGTTGGTACTTGCAACAACTTGAAGCCTGACTCCAATCAAAGTAGTCATCTATCCAGCTTGAAGCTGGCCGAGCGATGTACGTTCGATTGGAACGCCTGCTGGCTAAATAAACCTGAGTAGTCAAACTGTCATCATTGCAGTACTTTCCAGAACAGATCAAATTCTGCTCAAAGCTGACGGACAAGTTTAGTCCTGGTTTCAGAACAAAGTACACGGGGGGCCCTATACTCAAATACCGATTCAGCGACTGAAAGTAGTGCAAAACAAAACTATCTTGAGGCATTGACAGTTCTTGGTTTAAGCCTATATCGATGCGCGGTGCAATGGCAATACTAGAACATAGCCAACCAAAGAAGACAATCATCACGACTATGCGTACAGTCTTCTTCATTAAAAATGGAACGTATACACTCTTAAAGAATTTGTACAAGAGTCCCTCAGTGATGGGGGCTGCGTTGGCTTTCTTTCCGTGCAAGAAGCAGCAAACATCCAAACGATTTTCCGCTTGGCGTTTCATGTCCAGCGTGAGTAAACTTACAAAGCAGGTGATTTGTAACAAAAAGTCAAAAAGCAAAGCCATGCCTGCATATAATGCGAACGCCTTCACAGCAGGCATGTCGGACAGACCGCCCAAAAAGAAGCAACAACTCTCGCTTACTGATGTTAATAACATGGAAGGACCGACACGACCCAGAATACGTCCAATATGCTCTTCATGCGTCTCATCAGTTCGCCTGGCATCTCGCTGGTAGGTTTGTACTAATATGAAGATATTATCCACTCCCACAGCCAGCACCAGAAAAGGTATTACTTCGACAATGATTAATGTGGCCGGCACACCAATGTACCCAAATACACCCACCGACGATACCACTGAAGCCAAAACAATTATTACACCACTCACGCCCAGCGTTATTTTGCTGTCGATAAAAGCACGTTTCATTTCCTGCACATGACCGAGTGATATAGCAATGTAGGCGAACATAATTAGATAGGACACTAAAATTGTCAAAACGTCTGATTGCGATTCTCGGTTCAATTCGTCCTCAATGGAACGTTCTGACGTAAAAGCTATGTCCATGTTAGCACTCATTTGATTTTTCGTATAATTTAACATAAATTCAACATATCGTTGTTCCCATTCCAAAGCCGGACTCAAGCGCTGCTTATCATGATAGTTTCTGACCAGAAATGTAAGGATCAGAGCATTTGCTCTTTCATAATGAACGTCGCCTGACAACTGTTCGCCTGACATTACAAAGCCCCCTAGACCTACAGCGGGATCAACTGGGCCCCCAAAAGGTGCCAGGCACAAATACGGATTACTCATGCATTGATACAACTGATCAAGATAAGTGACCTATAAAAATATTTGGTAAATTAACTTAGACTTGACGTGTATTTTGGCAAACTTCACTTTAAAACCACCATCATCGTCCTCCTCATCTAATTTTTCGAGATCATCTTGCAAATAACCCCAAATCGATTGCACCAAACAATTCGATGCTTGCACAGGCTCCAAAATACCACTTGATACTAACGGTGCATAGCAAATATCCTGCAACCTTGTGGCATTTTCAACGTTTTTGCCTAAACTCTTGATCGCCTCTTGCAAGTGGTAGACATCAGTTAGAAATTGTTTATCAAACACTGGACCAAAATGCAAAGGGCCGTTGGATGTGTTATGTACAATGTCAGGCAAATCAACCGCCTTAATAATAATTTGTTCAATTCTGAAGAATGGCTGAAAATTGGTGTCAAATATTTCACGTTCTATTCGAGAACGGGACTGAGGCGATGCCCACAACTTTACAGGATCGGTGGTAATGCGAAGAAATTTTATACCATAACCCAGGGCAGCCACTATCAGCACACCACTCAATAGAGTCCACCACGGATGTGTGGCAAAAAATTTACCCCACGCCGTGAAGAATGTCTCCAAACATTTTTCCGTTTTAGCACCCAATTGTTCAAAGTAACCGGATTCAGAGGACGTCATAACATCAATATTATCCCGTTGCAGGCCGTCAACTTCATTGCCATCCGCTAATAAAAAAAAAAAAAAAACGTTCATATATTCATGTTCCCTACACACTCGTATATAAGTACATACATGCAACACAGATATACAATATGTGTATGTGTCTAAGAGTACATGCAGGGGATACAGGAATGCGTAAAGCATTTCAAAAAATGGTGCAAAAATCAAAAGTAATAGAGTAGAAAGGAAATCCATTTAAAAAATTTACATTATAACCATTACCCCAGCGGCCGGCAACCTTTGGGCCGTAGTCTCATACAACTCTCCTTTAGAAAAATTTCCACTACTTTCTATCGTGTATTAATCATCAATTTGAATCAAATAAGAAAACTTAATTTTAAATACTCTGTAATTCTATATACATATAGTGGGCGGGGCTTATATACTACGTATCAACTAACGAATCGAATTATCGAATTTTCTTTAGTAAGGGTGCTTTATAAATTGTAGACGTGTCTACTATCCGACTGTTGATTGTGAGCGTGGCACTTTAAGGTTGATCTTTCTTACTTGTTCAAACTCACTCTTATTATACTCATTCTCAAATAAAGTTAATTGCTTGTCTAAGGACAAAGTTTACTACTACAAACAGCAAAATGAATAACGTTATGATTTAATAAAGCGTTCATAATTCGCACGTCGTTAAATGCCGTCGCATGCATGAGGTGATTGTTAGATGTGAGTTTGGAACACCTACGACTACATACATACATTTAATAAGCTAAGGTGTCAAATGAATGAAGCATATAATTAATGAATTAGTTAAGAAAGTTTAATATATTATAATAAGGAAACATGTTAGTTACACACAAAAAGGAAATGACTTAAGTTATATCACATACTGGGTAGTCGTAAGGGTGAATCCTCTTCTGGTGCCAATTCATTGTTGGTATGAGTATTAGTTGAACATCGATCAACATCCTCAGCAGTATAACGATTATCCAACCCATTACCTATCATCAAAAGTATGTAAAATTGCCAATGGTTTCGCAATTGTAAATATGTAAGAGAAACAAAATAATGCAATTGCTTTCATAACATGTTGAACGTTTGAAAAAAAGAAAAACAAGCAAGAAATCTAAGTTTGGCTGAGGCCAAATTGGAAATACCCTCCACATCTATATACTAATGGTGGGCATGTCAAGTATACGATTATGTCCTCTAATAATGTACGTATTACGTATCAGCTTGAAAGTCCAGTTTTACGCTAAGTATGGTTTTATGTAAATTGTGGGTGTGTCTGTTACCCAACCACACCCATTTTTGCCACTTCCATGAATGGGATAATTGTAGAATTTTAAGTTTATAGGTAAATTTTTGTGGCAGATATACAATTTGTTTTTATTGTGAGCGCGTCTGTCATCCGACCACGACCATTTCTGGGTGAAGGAGATAATTATAAGTTTGGGCACCAAATTTCATTTTAAAAGCGCAATTTTTATGGAACGTACATCAATTTTTGACAATTTGGACCTCTAGACCGATTTTATCCATTCTAAACAGCGATCTGCATACAAAAACTATCTGTACAAAATTTCAGCACAATATCTTAAAATTTAAGCCAACAACAGACATACGCACAGATATACAAGCCTAGACCGACACAGTTTTTAATGCTGATCAAGAATATATACTTTGTAGAGTCTCTGACGTTTCCTTTTGGGAGAATGACAAACTTATGTGGAGGGTATAAAAATGAGTTCCTGAACACCAACCAAAAATGAACACACACGCTATGCTCTGACCTTAAGTTTATGATTTAACCTAAAGTAGAACTAGAACTGAACCACCATGCGTATTTCATTACAAATGTTAGAAGTTACACCTAACTAATTAGCAACAAAATGAACCCATTTAGACAAAGCGCAACCATTTGCTAAATTATTGTACGTGTTAATTAAGAGAAATCGTTTATCACCGCCGACTTCATTTACGCCCTATCCACAATAACAAGTTCTACTTGAGAAGGCTAAATTAAATGCATTCTTTGGAATATTTTAAGAGTGTACAAGATGATTGACCAAGTTAAACAACCAAGATAAACAAGTTACAAAACTATACTTGACTTAGACTGATCTAAAGCTATAAAAATTGCATTCAGATTCTTTTTTTTTTTAATTGTGAGGCTGTGGTTTGACCAAATTTCAACATTCGGCCAATGCCCAGTATGGGCACAACCAACATTCATGTCAATTTGTGCGATCTGGATTTCCACACACAACCGGTTAGGCGGACAGGCAGGCATGGCTAGACCGACTCAGTATTCGACGCATGTAGATTTAGAATAAGGTGTATCTGATTTTGGGTCTCGGAATATTGCAATCGTATGCGTATGGTGTGTATCATAAAGCATTCTAGTAACAAGTAAGAAAGCTAAATTTGACTTAGGCCAAATCTTAAATACCCTCCATAATTACTCACAAACGATGGAATGTACACACACAGAGGAGGCTGATTTAGAATATTTGCCTATAAAGTGTGTATATTTTTGATAAGCATCAAAATCTGAATCGACCTATACAAACTCCTCCGCGGTCTGCCTACTGTTGGGACTCTCATGGTCGCAAAGATTCGCATATTGAAATGCAATTTTGTAAAAATATTTTTATTAGGTAGGTTCCTCCTTAAATTTGACGAAATTGATTTATTGATTTTTATCCACGCCCATAACGCTTCTACAAAAGAACTCCAAATCCACTAGGGGTTCAATAGAAACGTTTAAAACTTATATCATAAAACTTTTCTTCTTAACTTATAAAATTAAACTTATTTAAAAATGTTAATGAACATGCGTTGCTCGTTCCACTCCATTGTGATTTGTTATACATTTTAATTGATCATGCAACGACATATTCGACCTGATAAATTATAAATGAACAAAAAGAAACATTTGAGAGGGAATTTGATTAGTGCTAATGCATTCAAGAGTTGAATAAGGAAAGAAAGAATGGATGACTAAGGCATCGGTAATGAGAGGAAATACCAAGATATGATCGACCATAGTGTATGTGTTTGCCATATGAGGGCGTTACACTTCAGCACAAACTTACCATTCGCATTTTTCGACGGGAACAAAAAGACTCCCATCAGAAATAGTAGTGTGCCCACGAGAAATATCACCACCATAATAACCGTGAAAGCATCAAAGCCCGCAATTGTAAAAGGTTCTGGAACAGGCGGTTCTTCGGGTGGTTTTGGACATGAGTCTTCACAATCACTACACGAACACGCTGGCGTTTTATCCTACATCACCATTATATGTCATTCTGATTGAAAGAGTTTTTTTACGTGATCAACTTACATCAGGCGATTTACTGCAAGGAACTGTTATAGGGTCCAAAGGACGGTAGCCGTCCTTAGAGGGTTTGTTATCTTCATGTTGGACATAATTGATTTGAAATGGTACATACACGTTACCAGCGGCGTCTCCCATATATTCAAACCACTTGGTAGCGCTACAACGCGCAGCCATGTGATTGCCGCAAACGATGTCCATGGCGAGACGGCCGGTGGAAGGTACCGAAACCTGTGAAATAATGAATTTAAAAAGTTCACACTCGACCAAAAAATGCATTTGCATTTATAAATACCTGAGAACATGACTTATAGGTACTGTTTGTGTAATTTGCTGTTATATGCAAATCAATACCAGTAATGTACGTTTTATCTAAAAGCAAATCAACAAAAATGCATATATAATTAAAAGAATCTCAAGGCTGTATTCTCCAGCCACAATTAAAAGTCTAAACAGTATGCTTCGCTCAGTGGGAAAGCATTTAAGTTTTATAAAAATTTTCATTGGACAAACATTGTCTTAGAAATAATTTAGGCCCACCAATGTATTAAATGGGGGTGCCTCAAATGTTTAATCATGGCCTTATATTATACACTGTATATATATATATATAGCACAGTCCGTAACTACAGATTAATTCATTTAAAAAGTACCAAATAGAGCGCACAAAGTATAGTCAGTCAATAATATGACATGACACATAATATTTTGCACCATACCCAATTAAATAAATTTTAGTTTTAAAATACTGCTAATACATATAGAACACATAGTTATGTATGAACAATGCAACTTACTGGCGTTGGACGTTTCCGTTGACGTAACGTGAATAAATTTCGACTGTTTGGGCGAACATGTAAATTCGCAGAGATGGTGAACCAAGTTTCGAATGCAAGAAGGACATCGGTCCAAAAAAGTTGCGGCCAGCTTGATGTTTGTGTTTAAAATATTGACCTGCAGAAAAAAAGGATCCAAAAAAAAATATAAAACCTTTCAAGATCTATATTCCCACCTATCTATAGGACATTTCACACAAATGATTTTATATATTTACCTGCTCTTCGTTACAACAAAAATGGGTGATGTCGTTTTCTAACATATAGCCACAACGCTCCTTTAACAAGTCAATACCGTCTGGGCTAAGGGGCTTAGCTGTGCCGTTATATTGGCAATATTGTTTGCGTTGATAATTATCTGTGTTGCACACTCCGTACCAAACGCAATCCTGGAAAATATTTAACATTACTATAAATTAATGCTCCACAAATATACATACAACATGTAATTGTACAGAATAGAACGCGAAATTAATGAAAATCTCTAAATAGACCAACTATACGAACTACGTATCAACTTACAAGTCGGATTCCGAGCTATTGAGAATATGATAAGTATTCCAACAACAAACGGGCACTGCTAAATTAATTCAGATTTTGATTCCAATCAGAAATATATTTACTTTGTGTCTGACGCCGTCTACACCACTATTATATTAAGTTTGTGCGGATGTTTGTAACTCCTAAACGGCTAAATATAGATCTATCCTTTATTATACCGATCGCTTCAAAATCTGAATTCATTTTACCACGTCCGTCTGTCCACCTATCTGTTTTAAAATATTTAGATGAAATTTGGTTCAAGGACGTGTCTTGGAATAAAGATGTGCATTATTGAAAGTGGTCCATATTGCACCATTGTTAGGACCCTTATTTTTAAAAATAAGTTATATGGCAAAAAATCGCAATTTTTTTTTTCTTTCTTCCTTTATAAAATTTGGCGATTAATTGGGACCCAATTGGATCATTTTTAGAAGTCCTTCCCATATAATAATATTTCACGAAGTGTCTTATATGGCAATGCTTCGCGTTCACTGGAACAAATAAACTAATTGTAGCATAATTTGTGAAACTTGACTTGTCAGCGCTAGAACGTTAATCACTCTGCATTTTCGGAGACGAATATACATTAAAATGCTTCATATGCGTTTTATTAATTAGATTCATTTAATAAATTAATAATAAATAGGTAGAAGAAACCTTAAGGAACAAAAATGAACTTAAATGAGGAAATGTTTAAACGCAAGTAAAATTATGCAGAATATTTCTTACGTAAACTTCTACATGGATACATTTATCCTTAAACTTTTGACACGTATCAAAAGTACTGATACAATAACTGATAAGATAGAGTTTGTGGTATAAAAATACCATTATTCTTTTTAGCCAGTGCTCTCAAAATTTCCATTATTTGAAACCGCATATCTCAAAATGAAAAAATGAAAATTGTCTTGTGATTTGGAAAATATACTTATGTCAAATTTAAGAAGAGCCAATTCTTATAAGGTGCCTCTAAGAGTTATGTGTACAAGTGACGCAATAAAGTGAATGTACACGCATCTCAAAAGCGGCGGTTATATATATGTAATGAGGAAATTAAATTGAATTGAATTTAATATTTATTCATTGTTGTTTATAATTGTGTATCCCATTTCTGCGATTGTAGCTAGTTTATCACGCGTTATGCGGAGTTACATTTCATATACAGCACATGGAATTATATTTCAGATTCATATTTAACAATGGAATTCAACATAAACACGTCTGGTACAGTTTATTACAAAGCAAATCAAGAAACAAGATGGTGACGGTACGACATAATAGTGAAAATTTTATAATAACATTAATAGAACCAGGACCAATGTGGTCATATGCTACTACGCATAAGTAGATCCTTAATTGTTTAATTACCTTACGTTTAAGATATTGCAAATTTTGAGATATTGAGCTGAGATTTTGCACAGACATTTTGACTTTCAGTAGCTACACCCACAATCGACAAAAATCTATATATCTATTACAAAAATTCACCTATGAACTCGAATTTGGTACAAATATCTACAGTTATCCCATTCATCGATGTGCCAAGAATGATCATAGTCAAAACACAGACGCGCCTACGATTAAAAAAAAACCATGCTCAGCGTAAAACCCGAATTGCAAGCTGATACGTAATATACACACGATTAGAGAGCTTAATCATGTATTTACCACGTCCACTCTTCGTGTGTGTGGAGGATATTTGCGATTTGTCCTAACCTAAACTTAGTTTTCTTACTCGCTACAAATTATTTTTCTTTATTTTGCCCTTCACAGTAGTGCAATAACAAACAGATTTATATACATACTTTAGATACATATTTCGATGATAAAATATTTTTTAATATTTTTGGCACAGATAGATGAGCTTGATTAGAATAACTTGTTGATCACGAAGTGAAGTGGTAGTTGCAAAAGGAGTGATAAACTTAGTATACCGCCGCTACAATGCGGAGGGCAGGACAAAAAGTATAATTCCATTTATTCAATTAACTCAATGCCTAAGTGAAGCGGTTTCTCTTTGTTACATTATTTTTATTACTTGCTTTTATCATTTTTCGTATTCGTATTCATATTACTTTGTGTACTCACTAGCGTATATATTTAAATATCTTATTATATGAATCATTTATTTAAGATATGAAACACACAAATTAGTATACTAATTGTTGTTACTAACTCATTTGATTATCATTGTAGATTTGTATATCTGATACTTACCTGAAGACTGGATGGAAACAAGTTGAAAAATATAACAGTAAAGCATAACAGGTGGAACGGTGAGGCACCCCATGAGGCAAAATTTTCTAATTTACATGACCTTGATAGAGGCGCCATTGTCAAACGACTTTTTTAAGCAAGCTGTTTTAAGCAAGGAAACAGCAAAAATACGCCTTTTTAATGACTGATGATAATGCAGTCTCCTTTCTCGCACACAAATGTAAATGTATTTTTTTGAGAAAACGCCCGCAATGTATTCCCAATATTATAAACAACACCGATAAAATTGTACCAAATATATTTGTATGAGCAATTTCTTTCTGTAAAAGTTAAATAGGGTGTAAGTTCTCTTTAATTATTTGTTTCATTGTTTTAACCACTAAGTGAAAAGTAATCGCATTATCGCATTCATAAGTGCGCCTATATATGTAAGAACTGTAAAAAATCATACGAGTAGTCCAAAACGCAATAAATTTTCAGATAAACAAATTTTTAGTCATTTCGTTTTGTTGTTACTTTAATTCACTATTTTTTCTGGGTAGAAATTTTTTTCTGTATTGAATTACTTTCGCACTTTTTTTAAGAATGAATTTGCACAATTGGAAAAAATCAATAGATTTATATCAAATGCACTCCAATGATTAATGCTTTTCATATATTGAGGAATGTTTTAAATTGATGTGAATTTTTTCCATTTTTTAATTGTTGTAGGAACATACACCTGTCTCCGCAGTTCTATATTCTCTTATTAAAGAATTTTTGTAAAAGCTTATATCTAAAAAAACAACAAATTGAACAGGAATCATGCAATCAAACTATAATTGGTATTGACAGGCTTTTAATATCGCAGGTACAAGTACATTAGCAGATCAAATTAACAAATCGTAATGATGGAATTGAAACATATGTGTGTTTTTTATTTTTCTTCTTTTTTGTGATCGTGTGAAAGGACGCTTCTGCGAAGAAATTTGTCTAAGAAATTCCTTACATATCATTTAAACTCCAGTTTGGATGACCTTTTTACTTTTTAACACACACAATATTTTATATATTATATATAAAATATAATTTTTATATATTATATATATATTATATATATATGTATAAAAAAGGACGATTGTACATTCAGTATATATGATCAATGACGTACTTTAAATGAAATTGACTAAGCAGCGTTCCTTACATTTCTGCATTACTGCAGTACACCAAATGTGTGCACATTCACTTTGCTTTCCATCAGTCATATGGTATTGAAAAAAATTTAACAAATAATTTAAGAGAAATAAAAATCAAATACGTATTTTTGTACGAAAAGACTTTAAAAAAGATATTAAAAATTATTAATTAATTTTAATATTATTAAAAAATTAAAAATTAAGAAACATTGAAGAAGTCTTCATGACAGCTATTTTTTTTTTTTTTGTTATTTATGTTTACGTTAACGGTGATTTAGGCGATATCTAAAGTTCATGTAAATTTTTGTATTTATTGAGAAAACCATGATAAATATATACATAAAGCTTTGGTGTTGAATGTGTGATTAGACCTTATTAGACACTTGATTGGTGTATTTTTGTGTAAATAAATAAAAAATGAATTAACCACATATTATAGCATTAACCATATACAAGACATCAAAGATTTCAGTAATTTCCTGTCTTCAATGATATGAAAAATATTAAAAATTTTGCTTTTGTTTATTTTGTGGACGTTAATCCATATTGTAACCTTACATCATTAATCGTCGTTATATCATAGTACCTTGCTAAACAGATATATGAGCCCATGTCAACAGTGAAAAGCCACAAAAATAGGCATTATTATTATTGTTAAATGGTTTTTGCTAAATTGTAGTTGCGGATCTAGGGTTCTCTACTAAAATTATAATATATTTTAGTAATTGAAGTATAATTTGCAAAAAGTATGGCAACAAATAATGATGAGGCATTTGAAAATCCGGATGTAAGTTATGAAATACTCTTATATTAAATATTAATTATGCTCGATTACAGTTTGATGAAGATGAAGGGGAGGAACAATTTGTTCCGACTTCGGCGGGTCGTAAACGGTTGTTCAGCAAAGAATTACGGTGCATGATGTACGGCTTCGGAGATGACAAAAATCCTTATACAGAAAGCGTCGATCTTCTAGAAGATTTAGTTATCGAGTTTATAACAGAAATGACCCATCGTGCTATGGAGATTGGTCGAACAGGTCGCGTTCAGGTAGAAGATATTATATTTTTAGTTCGCAAAGACTCGCGTAAATATGCACGCGTTAAAGACTTGCTTACAATGAATGAAGAATTGAAGAAAGCGCGTAAAGCATTTGATGAAATCAAATATGTGGGTAAGGCTGTTCGATAATATTTGAAAAATCGAGTACAAAAACTAACAATTTTTTATCTTAATAGGAAGTGAGGCTAAAATTAAATGACATAAACCAACAAAAAAAGTGGAGAATGGTAGCTTTTGAAAAATGTTGTTTAAATTTTATTTAAATAAAAGCAATATTATCGAAAATACAGAATTGCAGAAGAGTCGACTTTCTTCAATCGAAGTAGTCTTCAATATCGATGTCAGGATCAAGTATGGCATCACCGTAGGGTGTTAAATCAATGCAATTTAAAATCAAATTTTCACATGTTTCGGCTATATCAGAGTTTCCAATTAAAAGAGCGCCGTGCAAGCGACCGTTCTTCAAGACAAATTTAATATATTCGTTACTTGGTGTTGTGCGTAGTAGTAGTTCGTAGTCTGTGCCAAGACCTTGGCCATTATAGAGACCCAGTAATATTACCGGAAAGCCAAATAATTCAGTGACATGACCAAACAGTTCGAAACAAAAGTCTTGGTATACACACTCTCCTTGAAAATTAGCAGCCATGCTACGGCCCGCCCACAGACCCATTTGACGAGCTTGAGTCCATAAACGCATTTGAAACCAGTGCTCTGACGGTTGCCAAACAGCAGTGCACACATCACCTGCACTGTAAACATACGGCGCTGAAGTTCGCATCATTTCGTCAACCTTTATCCCACCATCATTTGCTATATTTAAACAAGGCTCACAGGTAAAATTTAGTTGTGGATAAACACCTGTTGCAGATATGAGAAAATTGCATTCAATTTTTTCGCCAGTTGATAAGGTGACCAGCATGCCACTTTCTATATTCTCCATTTCTAATACTTCAGCATTATAATGTATTATACGTTGGGACGAGAGATCCTTAAAAGCATTTACGGCACCTTTTAGTTCAAAATGCCGATGCCAATCAGGACCCAAAGCCGCCCCAGATTTACTGTTCGTATGATTTGAATAATTTACTATCATTTCATCGTAGCGCCAACGCTTAATAGCACTTTTAGGTTTATTTTGTTCAATACTCTCAGAAGCTTTGCCTTGGATGAGCTGTTTCCTCTCCAAATGCTGTTGAAAGAAGTGGGACGCGCCAGCATCCGTAAATTTTGCAGCTATGTGATCATCTTTGATCACCCAATGAATTTCGATTCCTTTCAATTCATATGCCAGCTCACTGGCAATACCTCCATTGCCCACTAAAACTATACGAGTGGCGTTTCTAAGGTATTCTTGAAATTTCACAACGGAATCAGTATCACGTATGCCTAATACTAAAGAATTATTTTCTGATATAAGGCTAGGTCGTCCTCCAGTACATAAACATAAGTAATTATATTGGATTTTACATCCACCACTAGTCAGAACGTAGCGCTCTGTAGCATTTATATGCGTCAATTTATCGATAAATGTGTGAATTGTAGGTGCTAATATATTATCTTTACATTGCCCTAGTGTGTGTTCTTGTACATCGAATTTGTACAAGTAGCGTGCCACGGGTTCCAAATTTGCTATAGTTTTAATTAAATTGGACTCGGTCAAAAGAAGGATGCTTTCATCGGGGCAATAAGAGGCCAATGTTTCGGCACAGGTAACACCAGCTATACCACCGCCCACTACTAGGAATCGTACATTATGAGTCATGTCACTTATATTGTGTTTTATCTCTTCGTGTTCTTTCTGCATTTTGGGTTATTTACATACTAACTAATCTATATGAAACAAATTATGTATTTAGGCCTTATTGTGTGCTATAATATTCGCTGTAGTCGAATTCGCGGAAAGGCACATCAAATGTCAAAAGACCGTAGTCACAAGCACGTTCAACGGCTACTACTAGTTGTAAATGTTTTTTCTGGCATAGGCCAGTTTTTGTATAACTTAAAACTTGTGCGGTGTGAGGAGATATGAATTGGCGTAATAAGTCCAGATTGCGATAATCCAAGATTAGATATTCGTCTCTACATATAGGACACGGATTTCCCGTGCTTATTAACCCTTTGCGAATACATGTTTTGCGTGTTTTTCTAGGTGGGAACAGGCCTTTGTGATTGCGACGATACTGTTCCCACACTAAATAATTTCCATAAGTTTTTTTAAAAGCAGCACTTTTCAAATATTTTATGGATGTTTCCACTGGGATAACTTGTGAACGATCTTTGTTTTTAAATTTTAAATCTGTTTGCGCAACTTCTGAAGATTCTTCTTTTAAATCTGCTTGGGGAACTTCTTTAGATTCTTCCGTGGACTCATTAATTCCAGCAGATAATTTGAGAGTATTTTTGATATGTACTTTACTTGTACTTTGAACTTTAGTTTTAAAAGGATTCAACAATATATTTTTAGTTATATTAGTGTAAATATATGATGCAATAGATATCATTATGGACTACCGGAACTTATCGTTAATAATAGTTTTATAATACTTTTGCCGACAAATTACATTACGCAATATCTTTTGAGTTTGTGAAGTCAACAAACCATAACAAAATGAACAGTTTCATTCGGTTGCATGAAAGCAGTAGTTACGTTTCATAAGTATTCAATAAATTCAAATACAAAATTTACGTTTTGTTTGAAAAATTCTCAAATTAAGAATAATGATTAAATATATATTGATTTGTTAGAGAAATATAACCAAAACAAAATGCAATAATATTTCGAAGACATATAGTTTTTTGTGGACTTCTTATGGATTTTTAAATGTTGAGCGTGTATTTATAGTAAGATAGACTACATGCATTTATATATGTATTGTGTCATGAAAAATTTTTCCCAGTTGTGAGCGTGGCTGTTAACCGACTATTACCATTAAATTGCCCAAAATTGTCTGCACCAAATTTCAATTAATCATATCTTAATTTTGCGACCGTAAGAGTTTTAATGCAACCGAACAGACACACCAACTAATCAAAAAAATTTATATATGTCCATTTGAAACTACATGAAAATGGAATGGCAAATTTAATACACCATCCACTGTAATCCGCAGTGTATAAAAATCCCTGTTTACTATCTTTTATTGGTTATTAAAAAATATTAATAAAACAATTTACTCTTAATCGACATGAGACACAATTATTAATATTTTATAAGTTCCAATACGTAATTCATTTGTGAACATTAGTCCTTTTCATGTACGGAAATTGAAAAAACATTTCAAGTTGAAGTTGGCTGCAACCAATATTCATTGTTGGCATATGTATTTCAAAGAGTGTAGCCATACGTGTTTTATATCATGCCATATATATGTATTCGAGGGGTATTCAAAAGTTGCTTAAGCGAAATCTTGTCTTTTATTTGGCTTTTATAATCTTTTTTTTTACTGTAGGAAAGAGCCCAAATTCCCATATCCGTTAAAAAAAATTGTATTGTATTGTTTCATGATTATTTAAACCATAGAAGCAAAGAATAAGGATGTCACAAGGTAAGGTTGATATTTTATGTTAGATCATTTAATATTATTCTAGATATTCTAATATATGAATGTTTTTCTTTAAATTATTCAAAAAATATATATATAGAATATGTTAAAAAGCAATGAACAAGTTTCCACTAAATATTAAACAATGAAAGCAGTTAATACATATACTGTCAACAAAGGCAAAATAATTCAGTTAAGCACACAGAAATAAGAAATACTAAGAAAAAAACAATTTTCTTTTTACCACCAATTATAACGTAACTGTTAAAAGTTAAAATAAGGAATTTAAGGAAAAGTAAACAAGAAAGAGCTTTTACCCAAATATATACAAGTGTTTTTCGTTTTGGATTGGAGAAGGTAAGTAAAGCGCTTGCTAGAGAACGAATTTTCCACTACGCATATAGTATAGAAAAGGCTTTTGAATGGTTGATATCCAAAAAATGATTAGTGACAGTAGTGCAGTTGACGGTAGAGTTGTTGTGAAGAGAGCACCACAGGGAATTTTAAGGGTTTTTGTCTTTTGAACATTTGCGTGTGCTTGCTGGATATTTGTAGTCTAAATAAAATTTAATAGTTTAGCTTATATATATATATGAAATTATACGGTAAAATGATTAATGTAGATGTGTGTTAAAAAATGGCAAAACGTTGCTGTTTTAACGTGTGTGTATTAAGCAATAAACATGAAAAGGAATTGGAATTGGAATTATTTTGTTCACGCAATTATTTCCCTTTAAAGTAATTACTCATGTGAATTAATGTGCCTTACTCGTACGCACACACGGATTCTGAAGCGCACAGAAGCAAAAACCTCCGAGAGGTAGTTTTTTGTTGTAATTACAAAGGTGAGTTAGCGATTTATTCAGGAAATGGAAATAATATGATGACTGCACTTTTGGAATCGTGCTATAAAGCTTTTTTCTCTGGAAATTCCCTGCTTAGCGCCTTTTTGTGTTTGTACGACCCAGCTCCAATGCTCTACAATGAAATTCGGCTGTTCTACAATTCTTAGATATAATGAAGAGTAAAACATACTCGAATACTCGCACGCACAAAATATGTACGAGGATTGTCATTAAACCGCTTATACGTCGATTCCTTTGCTTTTATAAAAATTCCCTTATACATAAGAATATATGTGCAAAGAAGTCTGCTATTATCTATATTACGAGGAGGTTTGAATATGTGTAATAGCGTTGTGGTACTTATAGAACCACATCGTAGTACGGTCTCGGACATAAAATAAATGTTTAAATGGTAAATTATTACAATATTTAATCATGTCAATATTTGAATTATTCCGATTAACATGTGCATTCTGAGGTAAAATTTCTCACAATGTCTGCTCAATGTTGGCTGCAAGGACACGTTTGCCTTTTTTAAACAATTCTGTGCATTATTTAGTAATTTGTTGGACGGTTGATGTGACCGCGACCACCACCACACCACATTATTGTTTTATGTTACAGATGTCTGTGAAGAGCGATCAAGAAATTCTGGAGAATTCCATGTATGAAGATGATCCCAATTGCAATTCATCTGTGGCACAAACTTTATCAGAGAAATCATTGAATTTTCCACGATGGGGTCCACAACATAAAGGCGCCCAAGAGCTGGCGCAACTGTACAGTTCAGGTATGGTTAAGTCGGGAGAAAGAGAGAGAGAGAGATGCGAAAGATGGACGGAACTATTCAAAATTTTGTTTGCGGTATTTGCAGGGAAACGGGCTCAGGAAATAGCTTGTGTCTTCACTTGCATTGCCTTAATGATAATTGATTTTGGATTGATATTGAAACATTTCCAATACGATCGCATATGTGTTACGTGTATTTCGGCCATATGCGGCATTATAACGGCAGACTTTAGTTCGGGCCTGGTACATTGGGCAGCAGATACGTGGGGCTCGGTCGATTTGCCCATTATCGGCAAAGTGAGTGAAATGGGGATTCTTTGATAAACATAATGAAAAATATTTGTCATGATAGAACTTTTTGAGGCCCTTTCGAGAACATCATTTAGATCCAACCTCAATAACTCGTCATGACTTCATCGAAACCAACGGTGACAATTTCATGGTTAGTATACCAATATTAGGTTTTTTAGCCTATAATTTCAATACCAAAAATTACACGGACATACAACAAGACTTTGGTTGGATCTCCTATTTGTTTCTGTGCTCCATTTTTGTGGCCATGACCAATCAGGTATAATGATACATTATGAATGATTATTTATTATCGTAGAAAATATTATTGCTATTTTGCTTTGTTAGATTCACAAATGGTCCCACACGTACTGGGGCTTACCAAAATGGGTGCTATTCCTGCAAAACTATCACATCGTATTACCGCGGAAACATCATCGCATACATCATGTGGCCCCTCACGAAACATATTTCTGCATTACAACGGGCTGGTTGAATTGGCCGCTGGAAAAACTCAGGTAAACACATAACTTTAACTAACTGTTATGCTTAAACCACAATGGCACTAAATTCAGTGAGCAGTGAATAACAACAAAGATAATCGGTAGTCACTTATTTGTCGTTCACTCCACACCGGTCAGTACCATTGTGGTTTAAGCATTAATTGTGATCCAAAGAAAATGTACAAATAAATGACAAATATGAGATACAAGATGGACTTGAGGTGCTGGACGGACGTACCTACTCCGATCGACGAACTACTGGTTGTACGTTTGTACAATTTAATTTGAATAAAACTATTTACAAATTTTAAACAATGTCATTATACCTAGTACACACTCGCTGCTTCTGCAAAAGCCTATTTCCCATTAATTTAATTTCGTTTGTTTTATTTAGGTTTTGGACAACATTGGAGTGCCTTATTGAATACTTGACTGGTTTAAAGCCGCGTGATGATGATCTTAAGTGGTCTAAAAAGATTACATAGCCATTATAACTTATTCTGTACGGACTATTTTCATACTTGTACGCATTACAATTTATTTATTTTGCCACTATTATTAATAACATACTTATATAGAAGCTTGCTAGTACGGTTTCTGCAGCGCATCGTTGCAGTGCTGCTTTGAAATGTCTTTAAATGTGATAGAACACAATGCTTGCCCTGTAACGAGACGCTGCAGGATATATATTTTTCAGCGATAACACATCGTTCGCTGTAGTACAAAACAGTAAATAAGAAAATTGAATGTTAGGTTTGTGCCGAATGTTAAACGTGTACACTTTCCCCCTTTTAAAAGGCCAGGCCAGCATGGAAAATGCCGCTTTAGTGATGCATGTCCAACGTTAGAAAACAACTGAACTAATTGGACAGTAATACAACAACCCTCCACATAAGATGAGAGTTATACTAAGTTTGTCATTCCGTTTGAAACACCTAGAGACATTTGGGTGTAATCTGAGTCATCCCGCCATTGTCATAGACGTGGAGGAGACTTGTTTTCAATGACCTTATAGTTCTTAGTACAATGTGTATAAAATGAAACATTGTCCATTTTGAGCTGGATTTCATTACAAATTTATTTAAAGATTTCGTGAAATTTTTAAGTCATAAGGAAGTAACTGTTTTTTAACCTCATTTACGAAAACTTGGAGATTTCTATGGAGATTCTGATAAACATACAAGAAAACGTTCCATTTGGGGTAAAAACATATTAGTTCCACGTCTCCAGTAAGCATAAGTGTGTGTGCTCCTTAGCAAATTTGTAATCGCGTAGCTCTGCTACATGATCCCAATATTAGAATATTAGCGGGCAGATGGACTACACACGCCTTTATATCATCAATTGCTCACGAATTAAAAGTGAACTTCGTCTTTTGCTGAGCTAGTTAATTATTAAAATCGGAAAATGAAAATCAACAAAAAATCTGCCTTATAAACTTAAGATGAAATATTTAACATAAGACACTTTTTCTACTACTGTACTTATTACATTACAAACAATTGTAGCTTTGTATTGGATATGACTTGCCAATAAACCTATAAACAAACTACATGAATGTACTGCGTATGTATGTATGTATAAATTTTTATTGGTTATTGTAAACTTAACGGTTTTAGGCACTATGTCTTGTATCTCGTCCTTTGGCACTTGGCCGTTATTAAATTGCTTTAAAGAATGTACATTCATTATAACAATTTGTACAATTACATCACACAGGGAGAGTGAGAATCGTATAAGAATGTAAAGGTTTGATTGTAAAGAATTTATTTATACACACACATTTAGTACGATACATTGTGGAAGAAGAAAGTGAAGATCAATTTCACAGTCGTGCCGGCGCAATCACTTTTAAGTGCCGTGCAAGTTTGGGTGCTGGCAAGAGTTACTATTCATCGCTTTTATGACCTCTTCTTGTAACGTGGACGGTGGATCCGACAGTATGTCCGTATTCATGGACAGATATTTTAATTTATTCGATACGGCTACAAAATGTAAAACATGTATTGCTTATATAAAGTATGAAAGGGAAAACTCGGTTTACCTGGTCGCAGATCGATTAATGAACAATGTTGATCAACCCAAAGAAAGGCAGTACGCCTCAGTTCATCCATACTAGCACTTGATACTGTAGTTGTGTATGATGTCAGCAATGGCTCCAATATAAGGCCCAGCTGTATGTATGTTTGAAATGAAAGGACTTTTAGTATGGTATGTATAGTTTATTGTAATTCTTCATCAGACATACAATCCAGAATTTCCAATTCTCCATGGTGCGATAATGGACGTACTCTTCATATAACTTTTTAACATGTTCTGTCCCTTGACGGGTAACAGGAGCACCATTAGCAGGCAAAATTGAATGTAGATGGCTAAAAAACAATGTTAAATATAACTAAACTAGATTAAATATTTCCCTACTGGTATAATCCAATTTCAAAGAAATATATCTGAATTTTTGAATGTGATACAAATCATTCCTTTACATCCAGGTACTTTAGTATTGAAAATGGGTTAAATCGGTCCATGGACCTTTCCGCAATTTTACAAAACATATAGTTTTTAGGGATTTTCCTTTGTTATAGAAATATAATTTTGCCAAAATATTTAAGAATTATTATGCGTTGTTATAAGATTGTTCATAAACTTGTGAATGGGTGCATTTCTAAGAAGTAGCTTTGTACGAAAATGGCAATAATCAGTTGGTAGGGAATTCCAAGCTCTAACTACATACAAAGAATGTTTCTGAATAGGTAAAATAAGAGAAGATCAAGCACAAATTGAGTCATTCGAATGCATACAATCTTTAAATTGTGTAGCATTGTTTGTGGAATACAAGCTTTAAATTGTGTAGCATTGTTTGTGGAATACCACTACCAATACCTTGTTATATCCTACAAATGAAAAGGAACTGAAACTATGCATTTAAGTTTTTGTTAACGGGCAGGTCGAAAATTGGCTATGGGATACACATTATTATTACATTATAAGCGGGGACAGGTAACAGACATGTCTACAATGTAGAAAAAAATCTATTTGGCCCAGAAGCCGACTTGTTAGTTTATATAAAACACATTTACTATTGGGGGGTATACCCAGCCATATTTACTTTTATATACTCCCTATAAGATGGGGAACATACTAAATTCATCACTCTATTTGCAGCACCCAGAAGAGGCGTCAGAGACCATATAAAGTGTATATATTCTTGAACACCATCAAAACCTGGATCGATCTAGACATGTTCGTTCCGTTGTTGCTTGTTGGCGCCTTCGTTGTACATATTAATTTCTTAAATTGTAAATTTTGTACATACATTTCTATTTTCTGTACGCAGGTTGCCACTTAAATGGGGCGAAACGCTCAACGTTTGATTGTGAGTATGACAATCTACAAAAATCTAATATAGTTTATTAAAAACTTATTTGGCGGAGAATTCGTCTAGCAATCCGTAATACATAGATGGCGTAAATATGTACGTGCCACACCTACTGTTTGTATATAGATGTGGATGGTATTTCAAATTTGGCCTAAGCCAATTCTACTTTTTTTAATCGTTCCTTAAAACAAAACATTCATTATAAAATATACCATCGACCTCAGGGTGAAGGACATGAAAATTCATTTCTTACGAATTATATTCTTTTATCCAATCTGCGGGCTGATCAATATCTTAAAATGTACGACCATGAGAATGCCAGTAACAGACAGACATATGGATGCATTAACACATGTCTGGATCGACTCAGTTTTGGAAGGAAAAACGGGAATATTTAAAAAAAGTTCAACAACTTACGATAACGAATTGTTCAGAGCGTCTCTTTCTAATCGCAAGGCATCCATTTGTTGCTTCAGAACATTTCGTTCATTGCGCAAATGTTTAATATGTTCTACACCCTTTTGTAGCATTGCCGCTTTGCTCAACTGCAGGAAGAAGCAAACAACATATTAAACCATTATATTAGTGAATTACATTTTGAGAATATGAACCTTGGCGTTGCTTTGTTGCAGTTGCGGTATTAAGTCGTGCAATTGATCAAAACCATTTTTAATATTGTAGCGTCGCTTCTGTTCTGCATGAATGTGACCAACACGTCGTTGGCTGTCCCGTGGATTTTTAAGGGTTTGTGTAGGTGAGAGAGAAGCATAGACGTCAGTTTGGCTCAAAGTTTGATTTTGAAACGAACTGGTTGCTTGTGTAACATTAGACAAAGACAACGGGTAATTTATCAACTGGTTTAACAAATAATTTTGTTTTAATATGAGCATAATGGGATAAATTTGAAAATGTTTACACTTGTGTTGGTAGCAGTAGACAGTGAATTTATTGCTTTAATTGGTTGTTCCAGTTTAGGTAGAGAATCAGATTTTTTGGGGGATTTATGTGGCGGCTGCTGCTGATCTTGAATTTCTCCGCTATGTTTTAGGCCGTGGCGTGAGACGGAGTCGTCCGTTGTAAGGGACATGGGGTTCATTAGTAGATGAGAGCTCGACGAGATAATGTCAGTCGGAGCAGATGGCGATATGTAAAGAGATCCTGCAGAATCTCTCATCGTTAACTTATTTTGTGCATTCGATAGATTCGTAGTGGAAATGCCACTAGTGGAAGCACTTTGCTGTTTCGCTGCAGAGGTCATATGAGATTCTAAAAAGAAACCAAGTGAAAATGTTGCAGTCTGTCAAACTTATTGGGAATCAAATTGCTTTTTAATGATATTATGAGTTCCAACTTACTGCTTAGAAGATGACCTATAGCGCTATTTAGCATTGGTTCACTGGTAGCAGTTTGTAACTGAGTTGTTACGTTTGGTGTGATAATGAAGTGATTGCCAACTGATTTGATTGGTTTGGCATTGATTGGCGAATGATTTATTGAATTACTGCGGGACCGGTTCTTACCGTTTTTCACCGGATGATATTTAGGCATAGCAAAATAGTCACTTTGTGTAATGTGTGATTCCATTTTGGGCAATATGACATTCAATGGCAAGCTGTTGGAGCGATATATTTCCTTGGCATCGGCATTTATTGGTTGAGCAGTTACTGATAAATTAATTTGATTTTGTGGAGATACTATCGATGGTACTAGTTGGGCAGCAGTGTTCAACTGAGCGGAAGAGAGGGATCCTGGACTTGTAGATACATTGGAAGAAGACGCGGACGTTCCATTGGCTAAAACTTTCAACTGATTGCCAACGGGAGATGGGCTAATAAATGTTGTTTGATTACCAGCTATTACAGATGATTGCCCCTGTGTGTTTAAGTCCGATGGCATGTACATACTTGGATGGCAAGCCATACGCAAATTGAAATAGTTCCCAGTGGAAGCGGACTTTTTAAAACTAGCCAGGTGTGGATGTGGTTTATAGGTGTTGATTATACTATTCGCAGGTGTATATACATCTGAGGGTGTGGTCAAATTGAACATTGAGAGTACTTCGGATGAAGGCGTTTCAACTCTCGCGTTCGTCACACTCGCGGTATTGCCTTGTTGGCATTGAGTAGATAAGTTTAATGTCGCATTATTAGATATTAAGTCCATGAGCGTCATATTGGAATCATTAACTATCCTTACAACGCCTTCGCAATTGTTCCCTTCAAATTGATTATTTGGGGAACTTAAGTTGTAAACTGATGTATTACTTTGGTACTCTAACTGGCTGTTAAGATTTTGTGAATTTTGTTGTTGTGTGGGCGGAATAGTGACAGACGCTTTGTCCTGCTTTGGAAATTGTTGAATTTTGTGCTGCTCAGCTAATATTTGCTGATAAATGTTAGTCTGGTGTAGAGTTGGTTGCGCTTTATCATAATTGTGTGGTTCTCGCCTGAGCATTTTAAGAAAGTGAGGTTAAGTAAATTTATGGAAAAAATCCCTTTCACACCCACAAACTTGAGAATGTTGGTATCTCTCCTATATCAACATTTTTGTAACCATTAACAAACAGGATAAGAAATGCCATAAGGTACATCTATTTCTCTATGTTCGTATGTTCATGAGCGTTATACATTTGCCCGGTCATTGATTTCAAACTTGCTATTGGGTTGGCAACTAAATGATTGCGGATTTTAAATAAGAATGAAAATTCAATATTTTTGCTTAAAAAAAATACTTTATTCAATTAAGTGCTGTCCGTATTTGTCGACGACCTTTTATCATCGTTCCGGCAGTGTCATGACTTATATAATATATTTCTCATCTTTGACATCAAAAAACTGAATTAAGTGTGATTTGACGTTTTAGCGTCATTAAACATTTTACCATTTAAAGATGGATGCAGGGAACGAAATAAATGGCAGTCTGAAGTCGCATATTGTTACGTATCACGTATGGTGCTATGACGATCTTAATCTAATCGACTTCAACTGGACGATCAGATCGTTGAGCATTTTTCAATAAAAAATCAGCAGAACGAAATCTGGCAAACCAATTTTGACACTGCTTTTCTTTCGAGGCTTCATTCCCATATTCGGCACGTAACTTCTTGTGTGCTTGCGATGGTTTCTTGCCTTTTCGGAAATAATACTATAAAATATGTCTGAAGTGCACGTCTTGTTCTTCCATTTTAAATTGATTAATTCGTTAAAAAAAAACTAAAGAACTAATCGAAATAATTTTTTTACTAAATCAAAGATGAAAGTCCAAAAAAAAATATAGGTTAGGTAGTTTGAACACGTTAACGAAGTAAATTCCCCAATCACATAGTTGCCACTCCAATAGAAGTATTGGTACTCCTTGGACAAAATCAGTGAAAATGGAATTATTTTTCATGGATTTTAAACTTTTTCTAACTCAAACATTTCATAAGCATCAGTGCCAGTCACGTGTCTTCAGGTTGTGGGTGCTTAGGGTTTGGGCTAAGCCCAATTTTACATTTTTTTGTTAAATTTGAGGAAGTTACCTGAATGGTCTTTGAGAATTTTTTGAAATACGTCCTTTTTTCACGGGAAAATCATTACTGCATTGGCGTCCAGTCCCAATGGGGACTTCAACGTTCCCAGCTATAGGAATGTTATTGGATTCTACAGGACTTGCGTAAAGAGTTTTGGAAGAACGATTTGTGTGCTGAAGTATTTCTGTTCGCAAACTAATATTGGGTGATAGTTCGCCCATAATGGTGTCTCCGCCGTTTACATTGAAGCGTTTCTCTGTTTGGTTAGTCCCTTTTATTATTTGTGCGTTATTAGAGGAGCACATGCTTGGGGACATTTCTTCTTCCATTTGAACGAATTCTAAAGCACTTAACGGCGTATCTAGTTCAATCATGTTAGCATCCTCTGATGCAGTAGATAGCGACGTTTCCACTGCACTTGATCCTGTTACATTAATAGTACTATTAGTACTCAGCTGTTCCGTTCCTAAAGAACACCCTTTTGTGAGAGCAATGCCCCTATTTGTTAGCCTTTAAGAATGGAAACCCTCTTACCCATAATTTCGGAGAAGCCATAATCTACATTCTTTAACATTTCCTCGGAACCCTCTTCAGGTACAGATGGCAAACGGGTGTTTTGTAATAACTCTGTGTGTAAAAAATATAAAATGAGCACCATGACTACTTTCAGCTGTATAAACTTACCCACAAAGGTTAAATCTATGTCATCTAAATTGGGTTGTAGCGGCCCTAAACTGGGTTGTATGAAATCGGCAATGCCAGCGCCACGGGCTAATTGTACAAAAGTCAATTAAGAAGCAACAAATTAAATATGGCTAAGGCCAAACCTTGAATACCCACCACCGAGGCACTAAAGCTCTCCGAGGATTTTCCACATTCTACATTTTCAGTGCTTGTTGAGGGCGTGTTGCAGACAGACATGCCTAGATGGACTCAGAATTCAGGTCTCTTTCAGTTCAGTATCCTAAAATTTATTAACGGAACCACTTTAACAACAGACGGACATGGCTAGAATCATTTCGAAGTTGATGATAATTTGAATATTCACACGTATACATTCTCTTAGGGCTGCGAACATTATATTTTGCGCATCATATGGGGTGGGTATAAAAGGATTCGTTGTGAAATGACATTACCTATTTCTCTTGAATCCGGAAAAGGAAATGGAACATTAATTGCTGAAAATAAGGTATCTGTAGTCCAATCCTCATTTGTCATCAAGTGCCTATCGTTTATGGGGGACCATTCCAAAAAATCAAATTCACTTTTCTAAATATTTTAAAGAGAAGAACCATAACTCTCGCATTACAATGTGGGGCATAACAATTGCAATATTTTCGAATTACCGTGTCGTATGTTAAGCAACCCATTTTCGTTGATTTATAATTTCTTCTCCACTTTCGATACTCCGCCTTTATCACTGCTAACTGACGTTTCCAATATTTGCCCTCCAGTACAACGCTCTACGATTATTGTAAACTTTAATTATATAGTTTGACGGATGAATCAAAAAAATGAGAAAATGTGATGTGTAATTAAATGACGGCTTAATATATGTTTGCAAAAATAGTCCCAACTGATTGATTAAATTAATGACAAAGGCATTTTAATCATGTAAATATGTATGCGTATGTACCCCCCTTTGGGACCGGTGTGTAGTTGACCCACAACACTATCCCAAGAAAGGGAAGTGTGTGCCTGGGCTAAAAATATTTTTCACTAAATAAAATTTAATCAGTTAAGTTAACCCAGAAAAGTGTGAAGATAGCCCACAATATCAAAAAAACCAAGCCAAGTCTGAGCTTAATGTCCTCAAGATTGTTATATTGCGGCATTACAATCAAGTTAAAAAAATATAATAAAGGGCACGTCTGCTATAAGCCGCTCAATCATCTTACCTGTGGATTGCTATGAATATCAACATCCAAAGGAGACGCAAATTGACAAACCAACGTTTTACGTTTGAGTATAACTGTAAAAAACATTACACAGGGGAGATTTCGATTACAACCGTTTGGACGGTATTAAGGTAATAAGATAGCAAAGGTCTTGCTAAGTACATACGTAAATTATCCTTCACATACTTACATTGCATATGCCAGCACCGCCAGATAACATTATTTAAGCGAATTTTGTCCTTCCAACGTAAACGTACACCTTTAAAATGATTCCATTTTGGGGAAGTCAATTTTTGGCTAATAATAAAATTACACACCACTACTGATGTAAGCAACATAATTAATTTTATCTTTATTTTACCTGTAAGCTAGGTTCATGCATTTGAACAGTTTCGTTAACGAAGTTTCAATTTCTAAGTGGGATGTTATTATCTCAACCGTGTCACCGCAGCCGCGGTCATGCTCTTGAATTACTTTTCGTGGTACATACAATTGAACTTCCATACAATTATTAGCTTCGCCCGGTTTCACCAGGCTGGGATCCTCTGGATCAAGCATTTTTATTTCGCTGTCATCTAAATCATCTAGTGCTTCTTCTGCCTCAAACGTCGACACCATGAAATGACCCGAATGTATGGTTTCACGTTCAACTCTGGTTGGAAACTTTGCAGGTGCAGTCCCTACTATTGACTTCATACTGGATACTCGCAAGGGAGTTTTATGGTAATTTCCAACTCTATGTGACATATTCAGCATCCTCACTCTGCCGAGTCTTGAAAATAAATATTGTAATAAATTTATTGCGAAACCTGACTCCCCATAAGAACTATTTGTTGCACTTTATAGATACGGTCGAACTTTTTATATGTATTATACGTACAGGTATATATCTTATATGCTTTAGTACCCACCATCATAATTTGTATATTGGGGTATATGACACTTGGTTGATGCAATAAAAATGGAACAAGTAAGAAAAGTTATAAATCTGAGGGCATTCAAATGAAAAGAGATAAAAGTATTTCACCCGACCAGTAATTACCCTACACAACTTAGTTTCACAATTTACGCATATCCCAAAATGGGTAGCGTGTTCTTCGACACATTTTGCCCAATGTCAATATCAACCAATATTTCTGCCATGTTTGGAATCGATATCTCAATTTTTTAAAATATTTACCACCGACGGACGGGCAGAATTCATAGCTAAATTGGTTCACAATTTCAGGCTGTTCAAATTTTATATATTTCGTAGGATCCTTGATGTTTTTTAGGTGTACAAATGTTTTAGCAAAGAGACTCGGACCTTAAGATAATAAGCCACAAATGTAGCTTTTTTCGTTCATTTCTTATTTTATTCTCTCGAAAATAATTACCATAGGAAAACAATTACTTTGTTGTGGAGCAAATTCGAAACGTATATAAATGTTAGGAAGAAAACTATTGTACGAACCTATGTTTACGTTTCACATTAATATAGGTAAACAACTGTAAAAGCAAGCAATAGAAAATTTTTTAAACATCGCATACATACATAACCTATGTGTTTGGTGTAGCGTAATCTTTTTTTTGCGCCATCCCGCTCAATTTTAGCAAATAAAACAATCATATTCATAGATTACACATATGTGTAGATATCAGCTGGTACACGAAAAACTTATGTTTGATAGAGACGAGTAGAGGCCTATATTCCACTCTATAAGATTTGCTTGGAAGCATTTAACATTTACATGACTGGATTGTGTTTGAGTTATCACTTTTTTAAGTGTTATCAGTTTATAATTTAATTGTCACTTTTATACCCTCCACATTAGATGGGTGTGTACTAAGGTTGTCATTCCACTTGCAACACCCAGAAGGAGGCGTTGGCGAAGTATATATATTCCTGACCACCATCAAAACGTGCATGTCTGTTGTTGGCATTCTCACGGTCGTAAATTTTAAAATTGAAATTAAGCATATTTATAATTGCCCCATCCATCCATGTCCCAAAAATGGGCATTGCCGAATAAAAAACGGATTTGGCCTAAGTCAAATTTAGTTTTTTTTTTATATTATTTTTATTTACCTTAGAAAGGAACTTAAAAAATTTGGGGCAATTTTTTTTGCTTTTATATACAGCCTATCCTAGATAGCTTGGAGTAACCCTACATTTTTGAAAAAAAAAATATTTACTTATTATTATTCAATTAAAAACAAACAATGTTTAGAAAGTCTTAGTACCGTAAAAATTTAATCTGTTGAGTTGACACAACAAGCAAGCTAGAGCGATTGGTACAAACGAAGTTCTACAATATTATTATGAACCAAATACTTTAAGTCCTAATTATGTACATTAGAGGAATTACAATAGCATGAAAATGGCGTAGTTCACCGATACGTGTGAAGTATGTAAAATACGTTATCAGTTCATTCATGTGTGTTTTCTAACACGAACTTACGTCATATGCATATATGGTTATATACATTTGTTTTTACAAGTACAATTGTTTTAAATGACTTGAACCAAATCTTGGATACCCACCACCTTATGGGATTAAAATAAAATTTATGTCTAGAAATGATGATGAAAGATTGTGGGTTTTTCAGTTTTAGCTAAACAGTTTGAGAATAATTCATCCAAGTTTTAAATATATTTCTCACTCAATCTTTGCGACAGAATTTTTAGCCCGGAACAAACAGACATAGCCAAATTGCTACAGAATGGCACGCTCATAGTCACTTTATTGTATTTATGATGATGTTTTTAGGTACTGCACTCGTTTTGACAAAGTGAATATGCCGCAGACCCATTCGGCCTAAGTCAAATATTATAAATTGTAGACGTGTGGATTAGAGCACTATTTCATACACAAGCCGACTGCTATTTTCTTACAGGTCAAAAAATGATTAAAAAAAGAAAAATGAACATTAATTAAGAAAGTTTCTACCAAATTTTAGCCATTTTTACAATAACGCGATTTTGGTACCCAGCAATATTATGGCTGTACATAAGATTACTAAAGTTTTAATCCAAATTTCCGAGACGAAATGGTAAACCAGTACAAATGCAAAACATTATTACGAATTAAAAACTTTATACTTTGCTATTGCTTTTCTTTATGAGAATTCTGATGTAAGAAGCTTTATGAATACTGTTAACTGCATATTTTGGTTTTTATCGTTATAATTTATGTGGAGTTTGTATTATGAAGTAATGATTCTGAATAATATATTACCTTTTGAGACACTTTTCAATTTCAATTGTTTAAATATTTTAAAACCATGTTATGATGCTGGTCATGAATTCAACACATTCTTTTCAGGACACATTCTTAACAGGTTATATTGCGATACACGCGATATTGTTAGAATTTTCCATAAACTATGGCACTTTTTGGCGGAATCTTGATAAATTTTTATCAAAATTCTTCGTTATGAAATACTAAAAATATACACTTTGTATTAAATACAAGAAAATAGTACAGTTTTAAATAAAATAAGCAGTAACCTTAAGTGTATTTTCTATTTGTTCTATTTATTCATTTGACCGTCCAACTTGAACGTAATCAGCGTGAAAATAGCAAGCTAAAATAGCAATTCTAAAAAACTCTACAATAACAAATATGTAAATGTATTACACATAAATTGGAAATCAATATAGATATATTGATTCACTTATTAACTAAAATGTGGAAATAAGAATATTATGTATTTTCACAACGCCATAAGTGAACAGTGAAATACACGCGTATGAAATTAAAGTAAAGTACGCTAAGTTAATGTAAAATATATTCATCACTGCTTTCTAAAAGTACTAAAAGGTTCAACTGTGAAATACTGGTTTTATTGGTACAAATCCATGTGTTAAACTACATTAATTTTAGTATCATTTTTCCTAATGAAACGTAGAAACTATAAAGTGTTTTATCGTATTATTTTTGCATTTATATTAAGGTGAAAATGGATCTGTAATTAAATTTGCATAAAAGCAATTAAAAGGCCCAAAAAGGCACAAAATTATTCCATAGGCAAAAATGATGAAAAATAAAATAACGTATGTATAATTGTAGACAGCGTTTCGAATATAATTGTTAATATAAGTTAATATATTGTATCAATAGTATAGTTATGCATAAATGTGATTTTCTATATTTTTGTTCAATAATAAACGGTCACTTTATTATTGTAAAATTAACAAAATTGGCTGATGCAACGCATACTAAGTAACCAATGTCTCTCAAACTTTTGCTTCGTAATTCATATCAAAAATAATTGTTAACTGGTTTAAAAATTTCTTACGCGTTGTAGACTATATACTACAATAGTTTGAAATATTTACACGCTTTATTTTTCATGCCTCGAAGTTAACAAAGGCAAAGCATCTACAACATTTTATATAATTGCTTGATTGAATTATGAACGATATAAATAATTAATATTGTTATTGCCCGTTTCATAAACTAATTTTTATACCCTGCACCACCTTGTGGAAAAGGGCATATTAAATTTGTAAGGATGTTTATAATTCCACACCCACCTTCAGTTATACCGATTCAAAACCGAATCAAAATCTGAATCGATTTAACCATGTCCCCCTATCTGTCCATCTAAATTTGTGCGCAAGCTACAGGTCGCATTTTTTGAGATGTTTCGATGAAATTTGGTACAAGGACATGTATTGGCCCAAAGGGGAACCCAATTTTATCAAAAAAATAAAATTTTCTGACGTATCATTTTTTTTTTCTTAAATACAAGTAGGTATAGGAAAATAAAATGTTTTATTTTTCAAAGAAAAAAATTAAATTGAATAATATATCATAAATGGTGTAGGGTATTTGATAGTCGGGCTTGACCGACTATAATATTTTCACTTAAAGTTAAACCATAACGGCTTATAGTCAAAATTTTAAACTTTTACGGATTTACGGGTATTTACATAGGTTTAGATAGGTATATTGTTTCATTGTTTATTTCTTTTGCTATATTACAGAGTCACCATGGCTTTCTCAACTTTACATAGCCTTTCTTTAGGACAAGAATCTCCACATTTACTATTTAGTTTACCATTAATCCCAACAATTCCCTATTGCGCTGTCGACAATGAAATCATCGGGAATGGCAGCAATGGCAACAATGGAGTCATTAGAACTACCGCGAGATCTATATTGGGACGGCAAAGCAGAACCAATATCACCACCCAACATCGAATTATTTTCCATTTATAATAACATAGGTGACATTTGGTTAAATGCTGATGTACAGACAGACGGTAATTAAAGACATTTATTCTTCACTTTGAACATTTAAAATTTCCAAGAGTAACCTAATTTCATATTCCATTCAAGACCCTACAATAATTTCTAATGATGACATCGAATTAAATCAAAGCAGTGATGTTGTGGATTTGTGTGTTTTAGAGGAAGGTAAGAAATCGGTAATTATTGAAATATGGAGATATGCCTTTTGTGTGTGTGTTGATTAAGTTAAAACTTATATACATACTAAACAATAATAGATATAATTAAAGGAACTTCGTCTACTTGATGTTTGTACTAGTCAGTATTGTTTTATTTCCATAGTTATTTGGGTACCTTTTGGTAGAACCACCTGTTGAAAATTGGATTAAATTCGCAATTTACACATTAGGCTCTTTGGCAAAAATGTTAAATTAATATGTGCCGTTACATTTTAAAGATTTGAAATTTATTTTTATAAAAAACAAATTAAAATATTATAGTCGGTCAAGCCCGACCATCAAATACCCTACACCATTTGATACATCATTCAATTAAGTTTTTTTCTTTGATAAAAAAAAAGTTTTATTTTTTGTACTACTTTTAATTTTTTTCTTCGAAAAATGAAAAATTTCATTTTTCTATATCTACTTTTATGTTCAAAATTTTAAGGGGATACATATGTCAGAAAATTTTTTTTATTTTTTGTGTTTTTGAAATCCAAAAAGTTTTCAATATAGGGAGGAGTTCTAAATGATCCAATCCTATCCATTTTCAAAAGGATTTATTTTTGGGCCAATACATATCCTTATACGAAATTTCATCGTAATATCTCAAAAAATCATAGGACTTCATATGGAAAGGGATTCTAAAATGCAATACATGTCTTTGTACCAAATTTCATCGAAATGTCTCAAAAAATAAGACCTATAGCTTGTGCACAAATTTAGATGAACAGACAGGTGGACGGACGGACATGGTTAAATCGATTTAGATTTTGATTCTGAATCGATCGGTATAATTGAAGGTGGGTGCGGCATTTGCCCTTTAGGAGTTACAAACATCTGCACAAACTTATAATATAAACTATAATAAGTAAGCAATGGTTTTAATTTGATATAAGATAGTCGAATAAATTCAAAATATAATTATTATGAATTATTTTAATTGTTCCGTGTTTATTGCGCTGTTGTCTTATTATGGTTTTTTATATAACACAGATGAAACGATGCTCTATAAATCTCACTTATTATGAATATTTCAAGCTTTCTGATTCAAATATACGTACGTACTTCTACTTGCTTATAACGTTCTTTATAATAACATTTTAATAGCTTCCTTTTAAGATGGTGGCTGCACTAAGTTTTGTCATACGGTTTGAAATTCTTCAGGGACCTCAAAAATATGTAAATATTTTAGATTAGTGTAAACTTGTAAGCCTCCTCGCTATGCCTGGGACTTGTTGTCTGTATATCCATGTATTTATTGTTGAAATGCTCAGGGTTAAAAACATTGACATATTGACTTGAAATTCTATGTAGCTAGTTTCTAAACGAAATGGGCAAACAAGTACTCCCACAATCGACAATCGATTCACAGTCATAATGAAAATACCTTTTTAGTAAAGGATACGACCAGTTATATTACACAACGCACTACCCTCTTGTGCCTATGATTTTAGAATAAATTTTAGTTATATTTGGAGTGCAGAGCTAAATATTCAATTTTTTTTTGAACGAAATAAAACAAGAAGAACACAAGTAAAGAAGCCAAATTTGGTTTAGACCTCCACACCACGCCTAAGCTTGGTTGGTATAATACATAAATTGGTATAATACATGAATTGGTATGATACATAAATTAGTATAATACATAAATTTTCCAAATCGTTTTTAATAAACAGCTAAATCCATTCAGTATTCAATACTGATTCAGTTTAATTGCCTTTCCGAAGCCATCTTTTGAGAGCTCCAAAAGTATCGTTCCAATGTTAAGTCTTAAAGAAAAATTATTTCGAAAAATCAGTTCCTAGTGGGAGTGGCATGTCCTCATAAATATATAATATAGTACAATCTCCAAAGGAACGTGTGTGCTAGTATTTACCTATGCTAGTCTTTACGTAATATGAAGTTGTGGAAGCTGTTAGCATTTTCACGGGCGTCAATTATTAGATATTGAGCTGAAATTTTGTACAGACATTTTTATTTTTTGCTCGCATATCGCTATTTAAAATGGGCAAAATCGGCCAAGAGCCACGCCTATAATCGATAAAAATCTATTTATCTGCCACAAAAATTGAGCTATGACCTTGAAATTTGGTATATATATATATAAATATTCCGATCATCGATGTGCCAAATATGGGCGTGGTCTGATAAAAGACACGTTCATAATCGACAAAAATACATATTTGCTGACCTGCGAACTTGAAATTTGGTGTACATATTTGTAGTTATCCCATCCATCGATGTGCCAAAAATGGGCGTGTTCGATTAACAGACGCCCCCACAATCGAAAAAAACTTTATATCTGCCACAAAAATTTACCTATGGACTTAATATTTGGTGCATACATTTATAATAATTCCATTTATCGTTTTGTCAAAAAAGGGCCTGTTCAGATAACAGACGCGTCCACAATTTACAAAAAACCATATTCACCATAAAACTACACTTGCAAACTGATATGTAATACATATATTTACTATTAGAGGGCACAATATATATATTTGCCACGCCCATCGTTGTGGATATGGAGGACACTTAAGATTTGGCCTAAGCTAAATTTAGTTTTCTTGTTTTTATCTAACTCATGGCGTCCTGCCTTCAACCAATCGTCCCACACACACGTATATTTACCACAGACAGACATGGCTAAATCGACTAAGAATTTGATGCAGATGGTAGTATACGTACTGAACACGGCCGCAAAGCATGTTATAAGCATAATTGGTGGCCATCAAGAGACATTTTATTTTAAGGTACCAAGCATCCAGCAAAAACATGAGCGTTGCTTTTAACGGGTAGTGTACTCAATTAATCATTAACTGAACGTAGTTTTTTTTCTTTCTTATAATGAAATGTTCTTTTGACGGTCGAAAGTTCAGTTCATTGCTATTTTCGAATTATCAATTAGTTATCATATCGCTACAACATATTTCCAAATCATAAAAGCAACCAGATAAATTGTTTAAAATAAAAATGTTTTTAATGTTCTAAAAAAAGGAAAAACAACTTTTAACTTTTAAGGAATTATATGGAAAAAGCTGGTTTTTATAACTACCATAAGGCAGTGTCACCGTGCATGTGTATAACAAATATCAAAGGATGTCAACTTAGACGAATTATCAAAGAACATACTCTCTAGGGTGAGGAAAAATATGAAAACTTTCGAGTAAACTCATAGGATGAAACTTTTTGAAAAAACTTCAAAGGCAAACGTTGGGTTGAAAGATGGGAACCATGATCTTGATCTCCCTTCTTCTAACCCTAATTAATTAAATACAAAAAAACAATATGTTTTTCGTCAAATTTCCATCTTTGTTCCTCACCTTGTATTTGTTAGTAATATATTGAAAATGCGTGCTTCCACCTATTCCACATAAATAAAATTGATACACGGAAACAAATTTTCAAAAATTACTAATAATTACATAATTTCTTATATGTACATAATCATAGAACGTACATAGTAACAGTCAACAGTAACAGTTATCAAAGCCTTGAGCATTTAGTATTCTTACGTGAATACCTTCTAAATAGAGAGCTGGCATAAAACCAAATGAATTTCTCCCACTAATTCTCTCTGGTGAAAAATGGCAGTTACTCTCCGGAAACCACTGTGCGGATTTCCAGATTTATTCTTTTGTAATGGGTGAGAACGAATGTTTGAATGAGTGCGGTTCACGCCTCACAATTACATTCCTGCACCAATAATTATCACTTCCTTCCTGCGAAGGAATACTTGACAGCGATTCCACCCCCATGCAAAAAGTATCCTGCCAAGTTTGGAGTCGATATCTCAATTATCTCAATTTTTGTGACCGGGAGAATATTCACCGCGTACGCACGTGCAGACAGATATACCTAAAACGATTCAGAATATGTTGCTGAAAAAATATATATAGTTTAAAGGGTCTCTGAGTATGTCAAACGTTTCGACAAAGTGAGTATACCCCCGGCGTTGGGTATAAAAAAACTTATTTAATGCAAGATTCCACACTTTAGTTGATATTTGGTACAAGCTCTATTATATGCATAATCATATTCCAAGCAAATCCAAACTTTCTTTATGGATGTGAATGATATTTAATGTAGTAAAACTGTGAATTCGCCTCTTTGAATGTCTAGGTTAGGTTTGACTATTTATACCCCACATTATAGTTGCGGCAAAGGGTAAATTATTAATTCTAAATGCAAATGCAAATGTCACACCCATCTTCAATTAGACCGATCAATTCACGTTTGTTTCTCTGTCTGTCTAACTATGCAACTTTGTGCGGAAGGTATAGGTGGCAGGTCGTAATTTGGTACAAGGACATATTTGGACTTGAAATTATTTCCCAATCACAATTTGATTTTTTGCCGTTTTGTGTGTCACATTATTTTGAACGGTGTGCCAAATTTCCATCCGAATCGCCAGAATTTGCTCGTAATGCTTTTCTTTATTCTCAAAGTTTCGTTTCTACTTCAAAATCAAAGTAATGTCTATTTCGTACTTATGGGTGTGCACGTAACACATACGTTATCTCATGGTCTTCGACAAATACACCACTTTACTCTCTGACGAGTTTCTACTTGTGTTGTTTGCTTTGTGTATGTGTTTCATATGAAATAGCAATATCAATCTGTCGAACTAAGTTCAGTTGCAATTTAGCTTAGGATCGTCGGCATTGTTGGCAATTTGTAATCTGTAAAGAGCAGCCACAACAGCAATATCGCACAGTAAAGTGTACTTGACTGTTGTTCTTTTGTACTTGTGTCTGGGCTTTCATTTAAACATAATCGGGCGGCACTGATAAAGGCTGTTTAACTAAACTGCCTATAATATATTAATCGAATCGTTTGTAAATGTGGGTGTACGCTTCCATTATCAATCATTTAGACTTGAGAGAATCACATGAAAAATATATTGCGGGATTAAAAAAGAAGCAATGCAAGCAAAAATTTTGTAAGCGAGGCATACATGTAAATGTGAATGTGTATGAATACGTTCTAGGCGTTATAGAAGGATTTTAAGATTTTTTCGCCTCTAAAGGTTCGCATCAACAACGACAATTACGGTGCCCACACAGTGCTCTCATTTATTATAGTTCTTGTGAGCATGATACCCCACTGTGGATATCGCTACACTTGGAACCGCGAAATTGTGTTTAACTCGCAAAAGTTGGTGAAGCGACGCATTTAATTGTAGGGGTAATATCCGCCATATAGGTAAACGGAAAGCTCCAAAAATTTGTCAAGTCGTCAACTATTAGATTTTGTTAAATAAAACGGTTACGGTTACGGTTCTTCTTGAGGATTAGAAGACTATAATTGAAATAAAAAAAATTAATCGCTCTTAATAAATATTTAAAGTTTCTGGTGTCTCAATAACTTTCAGTGATTTTCGTTTTTTTTTTTTACAAATTCATATAAAGTGTTCTTATAATTAATGATACACACAAGTAGCCGTTAATTGATATTAATAATCTAATACGATTGGCTCCGAGTATTTGCCTATAGGCTCGTACGGTCACGTGTCCGGTTTTGGTGTTTTTTTTATATTTGACACGAAAAACAACATAACAAAAGCAAAACAACATTTGTTGTAATAAATTCTGCTGCATATTAAAAGATTTTTTATACTCCGCTCGTTCGTTACTGTGCGTGAAATACAAGTTTTTCTGCATTCTTCAAGTCCTTAAGTTGCTATTTTTATCCGGAGCTAATTAGCTGATGCTGTAAATATGAACATGTATATTCCATGGAGTTCCTATGGTTCGTACTGAATATTCTACACGATCATTTTTTACCAAATTTTTTCAAAAAATATTAAGAATCACGATTTTTTGCCACATAAGGACTTCAATTTTAATAGGGTTCTAAAATTGTTCCAATTAGGTCCACCCACAATATGATATGAACTAAAATCACTACATTTCCAGAATTTGTTCCATTTAATGTTCTAAATTAAAATTAAAGTTTCAATTTCTTTAAATTTTCAATAGAAACTCGCTAAAGATCCGATCAGTTTTCACCGTGTAGTTTAACCAGTTTCGCCTTAATGTTGCACATTATACACTTGTATCTCTAGCCAGTAATAATATATTCGCAATAAACAATAAATTTCCAGGTGTTTACTTCTATATTATTTATGTATTAATATGTTTACTGAAGGTCATTAAACGGTGTTCTTATTATTATTATTAAAACAAATTAGATGTCTAATTATTCGATAGATGCACTTATACTGCCATAGCAATATTTTAAGATGTTTTCTTTGTTTTTGTTTAATAACACTGTCCAACACGATAAAAATACTAAAAAATAACCGTTTCTTATATATTTTTTGCGCAGAATCTGTTCCTGTCATGTAAGATTTTCGCGAAAACGTCTAATTACAGCTGAAACCACATTGCTACAAATGAATTATGCGCACATATTATTAAAAGGAATGTGCCGAGTCCGCAGATATAACATATTAATTTTTTTCTACCGTGTGAAATTTTCGCTTTGCGCCCCTTTGTATGCCAATATCTCCAAAAGTTTTTCATTTTATATATAAAAGTGGAAATAAAACAAGAAACCTAAATTTGGCTTAGGCCAAGTCTTAAGTACCCTCCATATCTACAGTTGGCGTGGCAAGTATATTATTTCACACTTTAATAGTATATGTATTACTTATCAGTTTACAAGTCGAGTTTTACACTGAAGAGGTTTTTTTGTAAATTGAGGGCGTAAATGTTATCTGACGATCCCCATTTTCTATACACCTATGGAAGGATAATTATAGATATGCGTTCCAAATTTCAAGTTCATAGGAAAATTTTTGTGCCACCAACCCGAGCACCAACGAAGTCTGAGAGATCGCTTGATTTAACCGTCGCAGAACAAAGCGTATAATATCCTGAAATGTAACATACAAGACCTGCCACGTAAACATTGCAATACGTACGTCTCGCATTATTTACAATAACAATAGTACATCTTATTGCAATGCATGGTGTTATTATTATTTTGTCCATTCCCTGTATATATAAATCAAAAATTGGCATGGTCGGATAGCAGATACTTCTACAATTCACAAAAAATTTGATTTTGTGTAGTAACTGATCTTTAAGGTGAAATGTTATAGACATTTAATAGCTTGCCGCCGCATATATAGAGATGTGGAAGATATCTCAGATTTGGTTCTTTACTTGTTTTTATACCTTACGCCACTTTTGGCAAAAGGTATAGTAAGTTTGTGCGGATGTTTATAACTCCTAAACAGCTAATTCCTTAATCAATCATACCGATCGGTTCAGAATCAAAATCTGAATCGATTTAAACATGTCCGTCTATCTGTTCTTTTAAATTTGAGCGCAAATTAGAGGTCCCATTTTTTGAGATATTTCGATGAAATTTGATACAAGGACATGAATTGGTCCAAAGAGGATTCCTATTGAAAATGGACCGAATCGGACTATTTTTAGAACATCACTCCATATAAGGTCCTATTACAATGCAAGTCTTTATATGCAAAAAAATTGCAATTCTAAATATTTTTGACAAAATTTGGTGAAGAATAAACAATTACATTCATATTTGGCTAGGCAAAATTTGGACCTAATCGGACCATTTTTAGAACCCTTTTTCATATAATTATATTTTACGAAGAGAAAATACCTCGCGTACATGGATACAACCAAACTAATTGTAGCATAATTTAAGTGGTGTGGGGTTTTTAAATGGTCGGGCTTGATCTGCTATAACATTTTTACTTGTTCTTTATAAAATAAGTAATGAAGAGATTGGAGTTAGGTATACGGTGTATGTGTACGTTTAGAAAATCGTACGTTTTTATTTCCAAAAAAAAATTATTCCCACAATTTTAACATTGCAGCAAACTTATATACGTCATTTCAATCAATAGATGATGGATTTCTCAACTGCGCGCAAGTGCCTGCGCCCATACATTCTACAAGTTACATTTCACCACCACCGGTGGATAATTCAAGAATAACTCAATTAACGCCACCAAGTTCGCCTCCGCAATTTTTACATTCACCAGCAGTAGATATATCAATCATACCTACTCAACCAATATCTCCAACAGTTCCAAATGTAAGTTGAAACAATATTTACAGCAACGCTCTTATAATTTTTTGCTTTATTCCAGTTTGACGATGTTTTTAATCAAATACCTTGTGTTAGCACCGCGCAAGAACTGTCTACAAAACAATTTGCAAATATCACCTGGAGTTCCTTGACGGATGCTATTATTCCAGAAGTCAACCCATCTATATGCGATGATGATGAATTGGCTCGCGAAATTCAAATAGTGAACGACATTTTAAAATCAGCTGCTGATGAATTGCTTGATGAACACAAGCCATCGTCATCATTGTCAGCTCCTTTGGAGGAAGAAGATTATAGCTCCTCGGATGATGATACCTCTTCGCAACATGAAAAACCAAATACCGGAGTGACCACGAGTCTCAATAAACAGCAAAAGAAAAACAAAAATACGAGAACGTATGGTAGAGGCACTGATGATCGTAAAATACGCAAGAAGGAGCAAAATAAAAATGCTGCTACTCGTTATCGGCAGAAAAAAAAACTGGAAATGGAGGGAATTTTAGTAGAAGAACAAGGGTTGCTGACCCGGAATGCAGAGCTTAGGAGTGAATATGCTGAATGTAAACGGGAGGCCAAATATCTCAAAAAGCTCATACGAGAATTCTATCAACATAAACGCTCATAATTAGTAGACAGCATTGCTGCCTCCACGTAGAAATTATTAAAAGAGCGCCACTCGTTGTCGTGTCAATTCTACTATTTGTAGCATGCTTATTCAAATGGAAATTATTTTATATACATGTTCTGTCTATATAGAAGCTTTGTTTCCAATATACATATGTGTGTCGCGGTATATAAATTTCAATAACAAAAAATCATTTCAGTTAACAGCCTTTTATTGTTTTATGGTAAAAACTAGAAATTTTCCTCCGTGTGCCTCTTTAATTTGACCTCATAACATGCTCAGCTAAGTGTTCATCGAATTTATCTTGTTAATTAAAAGCAATGAATAAACGTCATTGTCTACAAGCTAATGATTGCAATTTTCTAACGATAACTTGAAATTTCCATCGCGTACACACGAATATACGAAAATTTCGTGCGTGCGGGATGGACCTAATGGGAGTTACAAAAGAGACAACTAAGGTATACCCATCATCTTATTTAAAGAGTGTATAAAGGGCCTAGCGAACTGTATTTTAACATTTAGGGCAACAGTCAAAACAAGAAGTTGGAACATTTTTAAGAAATTTAAACACAAAATCGAACGCTACCGTTTTTATACGTATGGTATTAAGTTTTTACTATAATGTGTGTGGGTGTTGCAATTGCCAAAATCGGTGAATTATTCATATCTTACGGATCTAGGGTGCATAAGGATTAGGAGAAACGAAAATGTTTCAATTACAACTGCGCAATTGCTATCGTGTGGTTTAGTAGCAATAATGGCAACCTAACCTCAATTCGGTTTTACTTCGGTATAATTATAGAGGCCAACTCATGAGAGTGCTCCATATAGTTATGCTCATAATGCAGGGCTCAAAAGAAGGCTTGGCCTTCAATGTTTTGAGCACTCTCATGATTGAATGCTTTGATCAGCATTGAAGTTTAAGCTGAAAATCTGTCAAAAACACAAACACATATCCCACAATTCCCCAAAATGCTTGTTTCGATCTATAATTTGAAATGTAACACATAATCTTTTTCGCTGTTAAAAAAAGACGAAATTTTTTACACAATGTACTTCTAAAGTAACGTATGAGTGTGTACGCATGTTGTATGCATTTGTACATCCTGTTATCAGATTATTCATGGTTTTTTGCATGCACACATGTATTCATGCTTAAACTGTTCTACTACCTGTCTTTCCATGCCACTTATTGTATTGGCAGCAGCATTAGTAGCGCTGTAGCGTGTTCTCTAAATCCCATTTATAATAATAGGATTAGTTCAATACTTAACGTTAAGTTGACATCGATTGTTTATTATTTTCCAAATGAGACAATTAACAGAATTATAGAGATGGGCGGGAAGGAAACGATGTAAGGCTGGGCCAAATACGGTACACCTTATGACCGCTTCGGTTTTCGACATTCCAGAAATATGTTTACCTTACAACTTTAACATCAACAATTAATGGCTTGTTTTAGACACACGATAATGTGGAGTTGTAGGCAAAGTCTGCTCGGAACGCTACTCTATAGAGTCCAAACGTCGTAGTATGCACGCAACATATGTTTTAACAACTTTGAAGAATTTTCTGGATGTGCTTGGATTATCTAAAGGATTCACATTTCATAAAAGTAAACAAAGCATTAAAAACTTTGCGGAACGTACAAGATTATAAATACCGATGTGTACGTACGCAATGTATGTACACAGTGTATTAACCTACACGTCCCTATATGTAAATTTTTATATGTGCATTAAATAAACGGCACTTTTCTAGTAGCTCAATATTAAAACTAAATACAAGTGTAAAAATACGTACAAGTAAAATAACAGAATTGGCTTCGGCCAAATCTAACTCCTAAATGTCATACCCATCTTCAATTATACTGATCGATTCAGCATTAAAGTCTGAATTAGTTTGATCGTGACCGTCTATCCACGCAAATTTGTGCGCAAGCTACAAATTTATTGATTGTGGACGTGTTTGTTATCCGATCACGCCCATTTTGGTACATCGATGAACGATTTATTTATAGATAAACATACCAAATTTCAAGTTAATAGGTACATTTATTTAGCAAGTAAATAGATTTTTGTTGATGGTGGACGTGGCTCTTGACCGATTTTGCCCGTTTTAAATAGCGATCTTAGCACCTAAGATTAGATCTAAGCGTAATTTATTTTTTACTTCTCATTGTATCTTTATACATAAGATACATAAAATACATATACACGTACATATGTTACGTATACAAAACCTATATTATGCCGGAAATGCTACATAAACAGGAGGAGTGGAATGGAGTGGAGGTTATTTAGTGAAGTTTTCAAATTTGGTGTTTGTCGCGTTGGCACGTTTGAACTTTTTACTGCTTTTGTCCGGCTGTGTATACGATATTTGATGGATGTGGAACGTTTTCCAAATGGACTCTTTGTGTGCCTCTGTTATAGTGAAATGAAGTTGCTGTGGTGGCAAGTAACCGAGGGGAGTCACGCAAGTGATGTAGGTAGATGGATGGATGGTGTGTAGATCGAGATGAGCTAGTTCCTTCCCACTACTAAACCAAATTTTCCGCATCGTTTATTTATATTAATATGATTTGTTGCGTGTGTATTACGACGTTAACACACGATACATATTCAACTATTGTTTGAGTTTTACTGTATTTGTACAGGACAATATTAATAGAATTTCAACAAGGAAGAGAAAGAAAGCACTTCGTCGTCACGTTCAACTTTACGTCACAGCCACAAAATGTTACTTTCAAGCACTTGCTTCTTATATCCTACTCCACTATTTAGTTTGAGCGGATATTTGTAATTTGTAAGCCGGTAAAAAGAGACTTACGATCGATTCAGAGTCACCCTATTTCATCACTCACTCTCTCCATATTTTCGTCTGTCCGACCAATGTCTGTCAAAGTAAATTTAGACGCTGACCACTGTTTCTAGATATTTAGATGAAGCATAATTTGTGGAGCTAAGTGGTGTAAGGTATTAAATAATCGGGTATAACCGACTATAACGTTTTCACTTCTTTTTACATGGTTGTGTGTTTGTGCGTGCGTCTATGTGTATTATAATTCGAGGTCTATCATGTACGATGCGAATACGCCTTATGAATAAAAAGCAAACATGATGTCGCTCCAAAGTTTCCCTTTAACATTATACGTATTGTACTAATGGTGATAATGAGGTCGCCAGTATATGCACTTTCTATAAATTCCTTTAACACTGCAGAAAGAGCCTTTTAAGACTCTTGGCAATATATAAATATTCTTGATCGACATGAAATTCTTAAACGATTCAACTTTGTGTGCCTGGGTAGAAGCTGCCACCTCGACCACAACATTTGAGATGTACGTATATGTACACTTTTATATATCAATTTACGAGGAAGATGGGTGTACAAGATGTGGCTTAAACCAAATGTAACTTTTTTCTTGCTTCAACTCAAATGTCACAAGCTTCACACCGGGAACAAAAAGGAGGGGGAGGGTGCACGAAGGAATTGTATGGCGCGACCTATGGCGACGCAATGTTTATCTAAATTGTTATTTTTCACACTCACGCAGTTCAATGAATTCGGAAAAATTACGTTTGGGACTATGTGCTGTGTACTAGCCGCAATCTTTCGATATTACTCTTGTTGTTCTCTACCCTCTTTGCACTAAACAATATTATACGATATATTGGGTGCACACACATATATACATATGTGCTTGTGTGTTTTGCGTACTAGGGACTACGTTATGAAGATTTGTTGCATACTTTACGCACAGTGCACTAAAACATTTATACAAGTTTGTATTTTGTGGTAACACAAAATAAAATTTCAGATCAAAAGAATTAAATTTGTTTCAATTATAAATGAGAGTATAAGCGAATACCTCCGTAAGGTTTCGTACATACAATGCAGGAGCGGGCTTCTCAAAATGAACAACGCATAGCGTTTTACGTTTAAACGCACTAAACAAAAACTTTAATCACTGCCGAACTGCCAATTAAGTTACCATTCTATCCGTTATTCCGTTTGCAAGTACCAGAAGGAAGCCTCAGGGACTCCATTCCACATTTGAATCGATTTAGATATATGTACGTCTCTGTGGCTGGTCACGCTCAGTTTAAATATTCAAAATAAGTAACATCGGATAACAGACACGATTTACAGAACTCGATAAGTGGAGTAAAAAGTAAGGTGCAATGTAAAATGTTAGCTTAATAATAATAATAAATAATAATAAATAATAATAAAGGGTGTAAAACTCAAAAGTTCTATAGTTTATATACTCCACATGAGATGGGGGCATACTGTGTTCTTTTTTTTTCTGTAATTATAATTTAAGGAGTTATGGATGCAATTAAAATAACTGTTCCATAATTTAAGGAGCTAAATGGTGTGGCGTATGAAATGGCCGGGTTTGATCGCCTATAACATTTTTACTTCTTTTGCTTGTAAAATTGACTTTAATTTGACTGGGGTTACGCGTTATACGCACATGTAACAATGTGAGTAAAGTGGGTTATCTGTACATTATTTACACTGCAATCATGTTTGTACTACAACACCCCTAAAACCGTAATCAAAGATGCGGGCGACAACACCAACATGCATAATATTTGAGGGTCTTGGTGTCAGCGTCCATGATAACATATTGTTTTATTTAAATATACTGGCAAAGCAACTGATAACTATTAGTCATACATGAAGACGTGCAGTACGTAACTGTAGCGATAGAAATATACGCATATGAATACCCAGGGTGAGGAAAAAAGAGGAAAACTCTCGAGTAACAACAACTTTCCTCACGCTGTATGCATTTGGACTTCGCTTTTAGGGTTGTTTACATGATGAATCTATTCACTGTGGACAAATGTATCGTATGTAATATTTGTATAATTCAAGTAACAATTGCAATGAACGCAATTTCTTAATTAGCGTTTCTTGCCGACGCCGGGTTCTTGTAATCTCTCTTTCTGATTTGTGGTGCAGCATCGTAGCAAGTGCTACGTGACATTTGTCAAATCGTTCTCATTCGGACGTTTATTTATTGTTATGGTACCCTGCCAGATAACAGTTCCTCCAACCAATTTTCATTGCTCATGAATGCACTTAAATGCAACTGCTTTGTGCGATGCAACAACCTCTTCTTCTCCACCTTAGGCCTATACATTCAGTTTGGTTAAAGGTTCGTAAAAAGTATTTGCTGTTAGATCAGTTCCAATCCGTAAACTTAGATTACTAAATAAGGTAATAGACCGATTGAAAGTGAATGGGGTGAACAAGTGCTTCTAAAAATTTATAACCCGTTATTCTCTAAGCAGCAAATGTATCCTTCTTCACATTTCTGCTTTATCGAATATTCTACGAAAGTACTACTTTTTAATGGTTTTTCTTCAGTATTAATCCAAGTGCAAAATTTTTTGGTGCTTTTCATTTCATCTGTTTCAGGAACATTTTTGGCAAACATACAAAAATGGTGGGTGTCCAATATTTGGCATAAGCCAAATATCTCAAAAGCGTCATTACGTGCTTCTTTGGGTCTACTGTTGACGCTCCATGATGGATATGTTTTGTTTGCGTAGGGTAAATATTCAAATTTTACTTTGTATGATTTATAAGTGGTCTCAAATGTGCATCACAATGCACTCGATGTCGTGCTTAGGTCTCATATACATATATACGCACCATACATACATAAAGTACCCAGAAGCCATGTTTTGTTTGCTTGAATCTCTAAAGACTCGAGCAAATAATTAAGATAAACTCACTCCTTTTCCCAGTCCGAACTAAATCTAGATACTGAGTAATCATTTCTGAACAGGTTATATACCCTCCACACATGCAGTGGGTGTGTACTAAGTTTGCCATTTCGCCTCTTGCATATATGTAGCAGGAGATTTCAGACACCGCATATTCTTGATAATATAAAAATGTGGGAAGCATACGCTATTGGCAAAGCTATAAGTAACTGTGTTAGTTTGTGGGAAGGGCAAGTGGATAAATAGGTTAAAAGTTACGCCCGTAATTAACAAGAACTTCGCGCAGGTACTCTTTAGTATATATTTTGTACACTGAGGTAAAACATTATATTTCCATACTTACATAAGCTTTAAACGAAGTGCTTTATAAACATTTTTAATTGAATACTGATTTTGAAAATAATTTTCCACTTAAAACAACTGCCAAAGGACAGAGTAATCCCTATTGAAAAAACAAACTCCTAAAAAAACACCCGTTAGCATTTTTTAAGTTTAGGCTATTAAGTGGTTGGGTAGAGTCGACTATAATATTTTCATTTGTTTATTTATATACCATCCACATAAGATGGGAGAATACTAAATTTCTCATTCCGTTTGGAACACCCATAAGGAGCGTCTGAGAGTTTACATAGCTTGATCCCAATAAAAAAAAACACAGATTTAAACATGTATGTCCGTCCATTTATGTGCAAAAAATGGGCAGGGTTGAATAATAGACACGCTCACAATTTACTTCACACTCAGCGTATAACTCGACTTGCAAGCTATTTGAGGGCGTAATCATATACCTGCAATGCCCACCGTTTGTATGTAGATGTTGAAGGTATTTAAGATTTGGTCTGAGTCATTTTTAGTTTTCTTCCTTGTTTAACTTCGTGCCTTTTATTCATTAAGTTCCATACGCTGTGCCCTAAAAAATTATCTAGAAATGCCTTTTCATACATTTCCAAAATTGTAAAGTTGTGAAACATAATAAGAGCCGTTGGAGTGAGATGTTACACTTTTGACACATTGAACACATTTACTCAGTATTATATGCATTAAGCATACGCAACAGGGGGTAAAAAGAGGTTAAATGTTTAATGAGAAAAATGAAATGGTAAGGGTCACGCGGAAACACAAATAAGTGAGTGTGTGAAAGGGTAACGCAGTGTTAACGTTTGAAACTCATTGACGCCCCAATGACGCCATTAGGTGTTGATGTGATTTAACGGTTGGCAATTCACTCTTATTCTTACAAGAACAACATCAATGGCGACTCTTGATTATTGTCCTTACACGAGTGAACAATAGATTGCAGGCGCAGCAGTTGTATGGTGGGTTAAAATCTCTACTTGATTAAGTGTATGAGAAAAACTTGACTCTTTGTGTTGTATTTATAATTATATGAAAAGGGCTAAAGTGAACCTTAACCCACTTTGTTCCGAATTATTTTTTTTAGATTTTCAAAAACATTAATTATTGTGAGGTTGTTTAATCCCTAAACAGCCTATTATGATAATTTATACCATTATCCCGTGCCTTTATCATATTGTGTCCTCGTGAGAGAGGTAAGCCAAAAAAGTGTTATATTTGACTTTTGAAAATTCTGAATAGGCATCACTGATGCACCAAATCCCGCCAAGGAGTATTATGTATAAAGTAATATCTTTTATTCTTTATTTTAATGTGACCAATTTCTATCAATTTTGGAATGAATGATTCTAGAATGATTTCTAGGCAAAGGCACGCAAACGGAGCGTTGGACAGATACACATACGGACACGGTTAGAGCAAATAAATCTCATCAAAAATATGGAAATCTAAAAGGGGACACCAGGAAAAACCTTTACTCTGTCCTGCCCAGCGTGATCATATGAACACTCACCCACGCCTATTTTTGCCATATCGATGGATAGGATAATAATAAATATATGTACCAAGTTTCAACATAAAAGCTCAATTTTCGTGGCAGATAAATATATTTTTGTCAATTGGAGGCGTGGCTCTTGACCGATTTTGCCCATTTTAGAAAGTGATCCGCGCGCAGAACTAGAACAGTCTGTATAAAATTTCAGCTTAATATCTTAAAATGTACGACCGTGAGAATGCCAGCAACAGACAGACACCCGAACATACATGTCTAGATCGACTCAATTTTTTATTGGGATCAAGGTTTGTAGGGTTTCTGACGCCTCCTTCTGGGTGTTGCAAACGGAAAAATAAACTTACTATACTTCCCATCTTATATAATAATAATCGAACAGTGAAATAAATAAATAAAATAAATTCTTTGTCATTGAATGAAACCGTGGCTCCATAGAAAACATCCGATCCAAAGTGAATGAAGTGGTTCAAGTAAATTTTTAATTTTACATACATACAATGTGTAGTCGGAGTGCTTTATGTTCGGTTTGATCGTTTGTACATAGCATTTATTATATGATTAAATGTGGGATTAAAGTGTAAATTTGTTCGAGAAATGACCGAGATGCTAAGTGCTAAAGGTTTTATTATGCTTTTTAGAATATTATAATGATGATGAGGATAACAGTATCAATGACACTGAGAGTGTGGAATATTCGGTTATTTGATGCTTAATCAAATTTAACGATAATTGCTTACGGCCGGGAAATATTATTCAATAAGCTCACCACGACGACTTACCAGACTATGTACTTGTACTTGTACTTGTACTTGTATGAGTAGTTACAGTTAGTTTATTCTCCCCTCCACATAATGTTCCGTTGGCAATATCCAGAACGAGGTGTCAGAGAAATGAAGTTGAATTTGAAATTTATATTTACCGCATCCATCAATATGCAGAATTGTATAACAAGCCATAATTTACAAAAAAATTTATTTTGAACGAAATTAATGATGAACGTATGAAAGGAAATAGATTGAATGCAATAGTAAAAGTTGCTAAATCTCTAGGAGGAACATGTTTTGACGATATAAGCTTCACAAATTATGCAACAATTAGTTTAGTTTTATCAGTACACTGCCATATAAGTGAGTTCGTGATATATAATTATATGGGAAGGAGTTCTAAAAATGGCCCTATCGGGTTCACATTTGGCCCAGCCAAATATGAAGCTATTTAAATGAAGAATACTTCACCAAATTTTGTAAAAAAATATTAAGAATTGCGATTTTTTTAAGGGTCAGTTTCTCTAACGGACATACAATATCTCGTTTTTTAACGCATGTGTAAATTCCCCAAAGCGTATTAGCTACTACTCGTACACTACAAATATCTACGAATGTGCCATATTCGTGTGATGGACATACATATCTGTAAGACTCTTGTAAAGCTTGACTTTAAAAACATCAAAAATTTGAGCATCTCAAGTTCAAATTGGTCAAATGAATGAACTCTGAGGGGTTCATTTTGTTTGAATACATGAATTGCATAAGAAGCAACTGAGGATACAATTAAATGAATCGCATCTGTTGGTGTTGGTCGCTTGAAATGAAACACTTCATTAGCGGCAATCAATGCGAAAATTGCCATGAAATTGGATCTTTTATTGCAATTGTACTTCTTCTCTTCTTTCCTTCGTTCATTTTTTTGTATTAGATTCAATTTATATTTGGATTCGTTTATTATCTAGGGTGGTGTGTACACACAATATCTTGACATTATGATAATCACCAATATATTGTATTGTACACATACATGTAGTAAAGTGACTCGTGCATGTGTATCGCAGTTATATAGCATCGTACACATCCATAAATAATTGTGAGCCCACATTCGTTAAGTTGGTTAAAATTTACATTATACGAAGACTTCATAAACAATATTGTACATACATATTCATATATATATACATATTGTACAAATGAGCATAAGCATAAGCATAAAAATGTTAGCCTTGACTCATGTTTTGACGTCGACAGGTCATGAACAACGTTTAAGGGTGCGTTCGCGTTAAAGTACAAAATTGTTATGCCCCTATTGAAGAACCCGTTATATGTACGTATGCATATGTCTTAACATACTAATCATGCACATATAACAGCACGTTATAATGTGTCTGAGCAAATGTTGCCAATCCGTCTATTCTATTAACAATATTCTATTAACTTGACTTGAAGCGCAAATGAAAAATTACATGTTAACATATAACATAATACGCCTTACTACGAGCCCTGCAAATTGAGAGCATACATTCATTATACACACGTTAATCACACAAACAATAATTAAAGCTCTATATACAGTTTATGCACTGTACTCTATATACAGTTTTGTAAGTCGAATTCTACGCTAAATATGTCATAGTCAGTCATAGCCACATTTTTATGGCTGGGTGATATTTTCGTCGATTGTGGCCTTTCTACATGCGCATAGATACCAGAAATATTTATACCGATTTTTCAGACAACAGATGGGACATACGGGCAGATACACCTGAACTGATTTAGATTTTGATGCTAATCAGGAATATAGGCACTTTGTAGGGTTCCGAGGCTTCCTCCTGGGTGTTGCAAATAGAATAGCAAACTTAGTAGATAGCCTCATTACTGAGGAGAGGGACAAAAACGGTGTGGGAAGATCAAAGAAGCGGGAGTAGTATTATTATTATGACTTTCAAGTAGTGCTATAAATTAGAAAAGAAAATCAGTGAAAAGTGTAGTTTCGAAAGGAAAAATTTATTTTATATGTATGATATACATACATATTTTTTATATATATATACCGCAACATATTTAAACAAAACCAATTAAGGAAACTAAATTTGGCTTAGGCTATATCTTAAACACGCTGCGGTGGGTGTAGCGGATATATATTATAAAGGGTCTTAGTATTATATGTATTACGTAGCAGATAAAAAGTCGAATATAGTTTTTAACATTATATTATAATAGTATCCGATATTCGACCACGCGTTTTTTTGGCTTATCCATGGATATTACTCATTATTGTATATTATACATACGTATACCCAATTTCATAGCTCAATTTTTGTGGCAGATAAATAGCTTTTTGTTCATTTTGCGCGGAGCTCTTGACCAACTTTGTCCACCTTAAGTAGCAATCTGCATGCAGAAACTAAAGGTGTCTGTACCAAATTTGCGCTCAATATTTTAAAGTTTACGACTGTGAGAATACCAACAACTGCTCATCAAAAATATAAGAACTTTATGGGGTCTCTGACGCGTCTTTCTGGTCGGGGGATATACCATCTTATCTTATGTGGAGGTACATGTATTTCGTATTAACTTGAAGTTTTTTGTGTGTGACGGACAGATGCTGATAGCTCTCTATCAGATCTGTAGCCCTTTTTTGGATGTTGCAAACGGAATAACAAATTTAGTATATCTTCAATCTTGTGTGGAGTTTAGGTGCCTGACTAGCAGTTATCTGATTCTGTCATCTGTTAATGTATATGTATAGTGCTTTACTGATATCGCTAGATTGATTCAGGTTTTAATGCTGATCCAGAATGTATGTACATATTTGGCGTCTCTTTTTGTATATCCTGGACTTAGAATATTCTTGATGCTCTGTGGGGGATGTAAAAAAATATAAAATTCAAAAAAATAAAATTAGCTGCGCTAATTACATGTTGATTTAAAAAATTAAAATGTAATATATTTTTGATTTAACCTATATATTAATTTATGCGGAAAACATACATGTAGACCTTTTGAAAAGTACATAAGTACAGCACTAAACAGACTGTTTTACCAGGATACAAAAGTGATGCTATGAAGTTGATATTGCAATTTGGTGCAATGTTAATATTTATTTTATACATCTATAGGTTAGGTCATATAACTAGCATGCCCACACTAAGAATAAAATCATATTTGGCGTAGAATTCGGTCTGTAATCTGATACGAAATGCTCTTTCTGTCGGATACATGCAGCGCCCATAATTGCATGTAGATGAGAAGAATACTTTACATTTGGCCAGAGTCAAATCACATCTGTGATGTAATTTTTATATCCTGCTCCACATGTAGTTTTAGATATTTTGATGAAATTTGCTACAAAGACACGTGTTCGGCCAAAGCGGAAGCCCATTGAAACAAAAACGAATAGAACTATTTCTAGAACCCCTTTCCAAATAACCATATTTCAAAAAGTGATTTATAAGGCCATGCCTCGCGTTTACTGATACTACTTAAATAACATATAACACAATTTTGTAGGATTAAAGTGGTGTAGGGTAGTACTGACTATAGCATTTTTACTTGTCTTTACTTTTTACTTGTTGTTGTTCATTTCATTTGGTGGAGCAAACAGTTCATATTACCTGTCAACATACTTATATATTGTCTCCATTTTGTAAAGTGTATTCAATGAGAACGTAAGGAAAGGACTAAGAGCAAGATCTATGGGAATTTGCATATAAATTATAAAACTTCATCACTTATCAAAGGCGACCGACATTCCGTGAAGCATAATTAAACTTGATCCGCTATGTGATTGCTTGCGAAACTTGTTCGAGCAGTTAGTAAAAATGCCGACCAATCTGCATAAAAATTACTAGTTTTATAAACAGTTAATTTGTGTACAAATTGTGGACATGTCAGTTCTTGTTCCATAGTTAGCCATAGTTTGTTAATGTTTCAGTACATGTAGATATAAACGGCATTACATGTTAGTATGTGTGAACGTTGTTTTCATCTTATCTGTATTTAATCCTTTGTTTACCAATAGTTTTATTGTACCTCTATATACGAGAAAAATGTCTCTTCATGTTTCAGGTGATTGACAATACATTCTAACCGAAGTGTACATGTAGTTTAATTGGTATTAATGTACATACGAAGTGTTGTGTTATACTCTCCACATAAGGGGGGGCATATCAAGTTTGTCGTTCCACTTTCACATCCATAAGGGGGCCTCTTATGAAGAATGGCCGCACCCGGTGTTTGTGTGACAAACCCTAAAAACTCCTAATTAATAAGTATTGTACGGATGAGGAAATATACTTTTCTTATGCATTAGATGGGCACACATACGAACAAGTACGTAATATATTTGTTTGTCTACACTTACACACATTTTTTCCGAAACAGTTCGAGTGTGAAAGATATATAAATATAGATGACATGTAGAATTCATCCTCTACTAAAGCAGCGTTCCTCGTACATCAAGTGAAGGAATATGTTGACTGACTCGACTGCTAAATATTACTTGAGCAGCATATAAAAGAACGAGTACGAAAACTAAATTTGGCTTATGCTAAATCTTAAATACCCTCCACAACTACATACAAACATATATCCTACTTCCATCCTTGGAAAATATTCATTAGTGACGGTCAGACAGACAGACAGATGGAAATGTTTACATTGACTTAAAATTTGGTATATTTTAAGAACATCTCTCAGGATTTCTGAAGCTTCTCTCTGGGCATTACAATCATTCTGACAAAGTGTGCATATCCTCAAAGGCAAGGTGGCAGCTATAAAAAATTCTAAGCAGGTTTAAAACTGAAGCTGAGAGTGAAATTATTGAATTATATTTAAGTGACATAGTTTCGACATGGATTTATTATACTCAGCACCAACCTATAGTAAAGGGTATATTAAGTTTGTGCGGATGTTTGTAACTCCTAAAGGGCAAATGCCACACCCACCTTCAGTTATACCGATCGATTCAGAATCAAAATCTAAATCGATTTAACCATGTCCGTCCGTCCTCCTGTCTGTCCATCTAAATTTGTGCCCAAACTACAGGCCGCATTTTTGGTGATATTTCGATGAAATTTGGTAAAAGGACATCTATTGGCCCAAAGGGGAACCCTATTAAAAATGGACCGGATTGGATTATTTTAGAACCCCTTCCCATATGAGGGCCTATTATTTTTTGAGATATATCGATGAAATTTGGTACAGGGAAATGTCTTGGCCCAAAAAGAAACCCTCTTGAAAATGGATAGGATCGAACCATTTTTAGAACCTCTCTCCATATAAAACAAACAAAAAATTAAAACAAGTGAAAATATTATAGTCGGTCAAGCCCGACCATCAAATACCCTACACCACTTGATATATTATTCAATTTAATTTTTTCTTTGAAAAATGAAAAGTTTTATCTTTTGTACTACTTTTAATTTTTTTTTTTTTTAATTTTACCCCGCTTTTTTATACCTACTTGTATTTTAAAAAATTTCAAAATGATACATATGAAAGAATTTTTTTTTATTTTTTGTTTGATTATGAAATAAAAAAAATTTTAATATGAGGATTGGCTCTAAAAATAGTCCGATCCGGTCTATTTTCAAGAGGGTATTCCCTTGGGCCAATACATGTTCTTGCACCAAATTTCATCGAAATATCTCAAAAAATAACAGAACATCATATGAGGAGGGTTTCTAAAAATGGTCCAATCCGTTCCATTTTCAATAGGATTCCCCTTTGGACCAATACAATGTCCTTGTACCAAATTTCATCGAAGTATCTCAAAAAATGCGACCTATAGCTTATGCACAAATTTAGATGAACAGACAGGAGGACGGACGGACATGGTTAAATCGATTTAGATTTTGATTCTGAATCGATCGGTATAACTGAAGGTGGGTGTGGCATTTGCCCTTTAGGAGGTACAAACATCCCCACAAACTTAATACACCCTTTTCCACAGGGTGGTGCAGGGTATAAAAATTATCTGATTTATGTATCATTTAAAAATTTTTGAAAATACAAGTAGGTATAGAAAAATATAATTTTTAATTTTTCAAAGAAAAAAATTAAATTGAATAATATATCAAGTGGTGTAGGGTATTTGATGGTCGGACTTGACCAACCATAATATTTTGACTTCTTTTTATTTAAAATATAACTTGGGGACATCTTCTGCCGAGTAAACACAAATAATAACGTGTTAAATCTGTTAGAATAGCGAAACATGATTTGAATATCAAGAGAGCATTAATAGAGGAAGCGCATCAGTGGAATGTCTGTTAATATTGTGTGCATGAAATTATGTATAGGCTTCATGAACACAGGCAAACGATCCTGTAAGAACATTGTGCGTAATTTTTAAAACACGTGACCGGCGTTCATAACCAAAAAAGAAACAAAATAAGACGTTTAAGTTTGGTATAGGTAGAGAGAGAAAGGTATTTTAACAAAATCAACTTTATAAATCGTTTACTTGTTATATGTTATGTTATAATCTCCGCAGAAGGTGGAGGTGTCAGGGACCATGTGAAAATCTAAATGCTACTAGTCAATCGCTCCGAGTGTCTGTCTATTGTTGTATTATTCACGGTCATAGATTTTAAAATGCTGTAGGTACCCTTTTCCTATGCCTCCAAATATTCCGTCAGGGAGGAGTTTTGTACGTTATCTTTCTCTCTCTTTCCTCGTACATTCATAAATTCTTCCTCGCCCAATCGTCCGATAAAATTTTTATTTTGTACATATATTCTCTAAGTTATCCCGTACCTTTCTGCAAGCTTTCTTTGTGATTGGTTATGAAATGTAGGAGGTGTTAAGGAAAAACCCTTGCTCCCAACTTGGTTTTATTTTCACTTTTATATATTATGATTTTCACTTTTATATACAGATAAAGCTCAGAGTTGTCGTGGCCGTAAAAGACTCATGCTCATAATTTATAAGAAACCTTATTCGAATACTGGCTTGCAAAGAGTTCATGAACTGCTTTAATTTATTGTGCGTTTCACGAAAACCATCGTTCTACTTTAAAGCACTCCTCATTGATAAGAACACCGGAATATGAATGACCTACACAACGCAAAGATGGTAGGGCTGAGAAAAAATATAGAGAAGAGGATTCTGTTGTAATAATTTGGGCGGACAGGAGCTAATGCACAGGACAGATTAAGAAGTTGATTGCCTACGCATAGGTATGAAAGAGACCGTAAAGATTCCAAAACCGAACCAATATATTTAACAACAGTTGATGCTTCATATAATCTAACATGCATAACTAATATTGTTATATTGTAGATTATGTCAACTACATTTGCTTTACTGTCGCTTGCTGGAGAAGGTCGTTATGTAAATATTTGTGGTTTATACTGTTATAATTCTGTTATTGCTCATCATCCCTCCCATGAATACATTACATCATTCATTACACCCTCCACATAAAATGGACGTCATACCATGTTTGTTGTTCCGCTTGCACCACCCAGAAAGAGCCGTTATATAACATACATGTACTTAATCAGCATCAAAATCTTAATCGATCTAGATATATGTGTCCGGTGTCCGAGTAAATTTTAAAATAAGCTAAAATATTGTAGATTCCTATGCGCAGGTTGCTGCCTAAATGGAGGGATTCGGATAATAGAATACCCTCAATATGCAAAAAAATATGCCTTATTGAAGAACTTAATCAGGTACTTGCCACATTTGTATATATACATAAAGGGTATTTTAGATTTTGCTGCAGCCAAATTTAGTGTTTTTTACTTGTTGCTACTATTATCTGTACTCCATCCCTCTATTTTTATTTGTATATCTCCATTTCCTTTGTATACCCTTCACCTTAGTGATAAGGATATACATAGTTTGCTATTCCGTTTGCCACCCTTCAAAGTGTAATCTTAATTAGTATAAAAACCTGAGTACATCTAAACATGTTCATGCTTCCATATTCCGGTGTTCAACACCCGCGGTCCTAAAAATTGACATATTTACGTGAAAATGAGTATAAACAGTTCCAATAATTTACGCAGGCTTTAAAGTGATCGAAGGTAGTCAAGCGCCACGCCTACAATTGACAAGCATCTTCTACAGCCACGTGAAGTTGATACACACATTTATTTTAGCGTCGAAATCGACTAGTCAGTTGATACATAATATAGAAACTATTAGAGACCTGCCACGCCCACTATATGTGAGTGGGTGGAGGTTATTTAAGATTTCGCTCGATCCAAATTTAGTTTTTTTTATTCGTATTAAATATTATTCGTGACTGTTGCACATTGAACTGTGTCGGCAACTGCAAGGAAAAGTAAAAAAATTTGCAACCAATTGATGAAAACCAGAAAGAGATAAAGAGGGACTTTGTTTACAAGGATTGTGTGTGTGCAGATATGCGTAGATGCTAATGCTGGTGATGATGTAAATATATATTTACTTAGGGTTGCTTACAAGTTAATGTTGAGTGCTGGTCTAACATATTAAACCGATCATTGTTTTCGACAACTTTTTGTTGTTTTCAATTCAAACAAACGTTTTGCCAATCGATTGAAGTTAAGTACATTTAAAACCTCTTAACATGTTACCCTCTCTCCATACTTTATCACTTGAAGTATTGTCTAACAATCGTACTTTATGTACATACCTATAAATATTATGACGATTTTTATACCCTCCACATGAGCTGGGATGAATACTAAGTTTCTTGTTACGTTTACAACATCCAGAAGGGCAAGGCAGAGACCATAAAGTATGTATATTCTTGATCAGTATCAAAATCTGAATCGATCTAGCTGTGCCCGTCTGCGCATCTGTTTGTTGCTGTAACGTTTTAAAATATTTAGCTGAGATTTAGTACATCTATTTGTATAAATAGTAGTTTCTGTACGCTAAAGGTCTTAAAATTAAAATGCGGAAATAGCCACGCCCACAATCCACAAAAATCTACCCATCAGCCACAAAAATAAAATTACAAACTGGAAGTATGTATGTATGTAATAAGCTACCACCATAACCACCACATTTAGTGGGCGTGGCAGATCCAGGCCAAATTTAGTGTTTCTACTTATTTTCATTTTGAACGTTAGGGAACATTTTCATTTGTTTTAACATATATCAGGTCTGCCTTTAATCGAATGTTATTTTCATAATTATCCTCTTTAATAATTTGGGCATAACATATTATAAAAAAATTTAGATTTTGCGACAATGACTTGAATTAGATAAATGAATAAATAAATAAATAAATGACAAGGACCCTCAAGAGACAGAGCCACACGTAGTATTAACTAAATTACGAGGATGTCTTTACGCGAGGTACATGATAATTATAAAAATTTCAAGAATTTCGTCGAGCTTCTTAAAACCATACAACTGATAATCCGTTCAGTTATTTTTATGTATTATGCATAAAACTCGCCACCGAAGTGTATGTGAAGTCGGGTTTTGAGGCCAAATTTTAAGATTGTTTAGTAGCCATGCTGCGCAGCTCAAATCAGATCAAACTTTCTAATCCATTTCTATGACGCGGTACACGTTACACCCCAAATATCTCTCTTATTATACAATTTGACGCTTGCGCGTTTTTTTAAAACCGTTGGGAAGACTTACATTGTTTCTTCTGCTGGTGTGATTCTATATTGGCGAGTGGTCATAGAGTTTATAGGCATGTTGGGTATGTTGCGTATGTTGTGGAGTTCTGATTATCTTTTGGTTAGATTAGCTATATGGGAGGAGCTAGTGAAATCTATGTATTCGGGAATGATACAAACAATAATAAACGTATACTACGTACTTTGTTCATATTCACAGTTTATGTAAAAAAGTCTTGTTGTTTGGTTAGTTGTTCGGAAGATGATTTCGATAGTTTTCAAAAGTTCGAATTGTCTATTTTCAAGGGCGGATAAATCTCTCATAAATACAAGAATAGAACTGCAACTACACTACTTTGCTTACCATTTACCCAAACATGACTTAAAAAGGATATCACGCACCTGCCACGACCACAGTTTACAGTATAAATGTAAAAAATCCTTAAGATAAATTGGTCATAGATGTTTAAATAGAAGGGGGGTTGCAGTATCTTTAACAGACCATCTGAGGCCATGACATAAATACTTCTGACTAACATCAAGTTACCCTATAATATACTACTCAAATACACTCATTCATTATTCCAAACAATGACGTGGAAATAACCATCACTCAATTAGTTGCTTTTATTATTGTTGTCGTCATTATATTCAAAACACTTGTTGAGTAAACGCTCACTTGTTGAGTGTTATTTGAGGTATTCGTTTGTGTATGTCCACGACGTACGGCTAAAATGTGGACATGCGCAATTTTCAAATCGACCTGTGGGTGGATAGTCCAACCTACTTTGAAGTAAGCAATCTTAAACTGCGTGAGTCGCAGCCAGCTGTCTGCTTAGGAAGCAACAGTTAGCCGAACCTTCTGTTGCTCAAATTGTTGTGCTTTGCGTGCTTATCACTTGTTGCCGCTTTGTCGCGTTTCACAAAGTCCTTGTGCAGCGCATTCCACAAGTTGGTGGTAATTAGTTTTGTTTCCGGTTTCACCAGCAACCGTTTAGTTGATGTTATGCTTTGGCGGAAGTTGGTTGTAATGTATTAAGCAACGATCATTTATGTTGGGTACGGTGACAAAAACTAAATTATTAGTAGATTTCTAATATTAAAAAGTTCCCTCCATTCCATAAAAAATATTATCCAAAAGAAAAATTGGTTAAATTTCGATAAAAGTGTTCTAAAGGCAACTTAACGAGTGGTGTAATAAATTTTTTGCAAAGCACAATTCATTATGGGCGTGACAAAATAAATCAAAAAAAGTTGTTACAAGTTTTGTGAACATGATTTTTTTATTGCACATGGGAAATCTGTACGAAGCCAAGTAATAAAAAAAACATCAAAATAGTTATAATTATTTCTTACATATGCACATGACGTGCACGAAGTGTAAAAAAGGTGCAATGGACCGCTTTCAAAGCAAATCCTTTTTTAAACCCCCCGTGGAGATATTTTGGATAATCATTAGATAGGATAGAATGTTGGAATAAAAATGTATGTAGTGTGTTTTTTACAAGTTGGATTTTACAAACATTTTATGTAAATTATGAGCGTGCCTGTTATTCGAACGCGCCCTTTATAATAGGGTACACAGATGCAGGGAGTTTCAATACCACAGGTGAATTTTTGAGAATGTGTGAAATTTTTTGTCAATTGTGGGAGTGGCAAATGGCCCACTTCGCCCAATGTCTCAAAAGTTACGATCGTTCATTCATCCATATTTTAATACGGAATACTTCAATACATCTCCATCAATTGTTTGATGATGGTGGGTATAAAAAGTTCAAAGGTAGTACCACGTACTCTTGTCCGAGTAAGTAAAGCGGATTTTCATTGCACAATTCATACGTAAATATTTTACTAAGAATTTTTCCCCTCGAACAGGACAAAGACAGAAGAAACAAAGCTTTGTTTAGCTTACATCCAATCTGAGAAACTTTCTGTACTGTTGGCGCGCATTTTTTAGCCTCCTCCTCTATAGTGAGCTATATTTCACCTTATATAAAAATTCGTTTAACTTTTTTTTCATCTCACAATTAGCCATCTCTGGCCGTTTTGCTCACTTTGGCGAGTTGTTGAACGTACACGTGTGAATTGATCGTTTGCTTATTTAGTAAAAGTTTAAAGAGCAGAATTGCTTTAAAATCTCACCAGGCTGACACCATAACCTCTGCTTTTGATGTCGTTTGGGCTGGTTCATCATGTATCATCCATGATCTCTTCCGATTAATGTTGTTATAAATTATCCACTTTTTCGTCGCCAGTAATTAGTCTTTTTAGAAATGGATTTTTTGAGCAATTTCGTTGCGTTTCAGATGCGAATCGCAGATGCTAATTTGTTGCTCCAAATGAATTTCCTTAAGCTGGTGACAGATCTATAAATAAGCTTTCTTAACATAGCCAAGCCTTTTTAATTTTTTTTCATCGCTTGTATGCGATACATTGAGCTTCTCCACAATAGCCCCTGTTGTGCTATGACGATCTGAATAGATAATGGTCTCATCAACTTCAACTGCACGGCCACATCGTTGAGCATTTTGCAATTAAAAATTACCAGAATGAACTAAGACAAACCAGTTTTGACACATAACTATTTTTGTGCTTGCGATGCGTTCTTGCCTTTTCGGAAATAATACAATAAAGTGTGTCAGAAGTGCCCGTCTTGTTCTTTCTTTTTTAATTAAAAAACTAAAAAACTAATTGATATAATTTTCTTAGTAAATGAAAGGTAGAAGTCCAAACAATAAGAAAAAATATGGGTTACGTACTTTGAACGCGTTAACGAAAGAAATAATAGAAAGTGTAAAATCCGTCTGTCCACAAAATTCGCATCATGTTGTTGCCAACCCAATATCTTTTCTTCTGGGACAGATAGTGCTTGCCCTGGAGGACTCTCTTTGAAATGGTCAAAGTAAATGCTGTCTCAAGTTAAACAAAATAAGAACAAAGAGTTATGATGCATGATAAGAGTTTTTCAACGTTATAAAAATTTCTTGCTGAGATAAGTATTTTTTTATAAATAACGTGAAATCATCATTTAATACCCTACACCACTTAGTTGCTTAAGTTATGGTATAATTACTTTGGTTGTCTAAGTAAACGCGAGTCATTGTCACATAGAAGTCACTTTCTGAAAAAGTGTTATATGGACGGGATTTCTAATCTATCGGGTTCAAATTTGGCCAGATTATTTATTAAACTAACTACTCTTCACCAAATTTTTAAAAATGGTAATTTTCGTCATATAAAGACTTATTATGAAATAAAGCCTTATCCGAAGAAGTCCATTTTGAATCGACCGTCGTTTTCCCCGGGCCAAATTTCATCAACAAATATCACAATTACGGATTGATTACAAGAAATACATGGATACATGGACGAACATGGTTACATCGGTTCAGATTTTAATTCTTAGCCGGTTGGTACGTGCGCCTGGCATTTGCCGTTTTGGACTTACAAACATATACATAACATTTTGAAACCACTTTGTGGTATAAGGTGTAGATGTCTAAGATTTGAAAGCGTCCTTTTATATTTTCAAATGTATTTTCTTGTTCCATCATAATTACAGTAGACATTTTTGTACCCCCACATAAGATGGGGGATTTATTAAGTTTGTTATTCCGTTTACAAAGCCCAGAAGGAGTCAAAGTATATATATTCTTTAGCAGCATCAAAAACTGAGTCGATCTAGACATGTATGTCCATGTGCCCGCATTCCTATTGTTGGTATTCTCACGGTCGTAAATTTTGATACATTGAGCTGAAATTTTGTACGGACACATTTAGTTAATTGATACAGATGCTTTAATTCCAAATCCGGGCTAATTTTTTCTCTATTTTGTATATTTTTGACATAAGCATGCAATTAATGACACAGAATATGCAATTAATTAAAACTATACAAATATTGAATTGTTTCTATAAGCGGGGTTATTGGGTATTTCACCATACAAGTGAAAATATATACAGCCTTAGAATAAGCCTGATTATTATGATTAGTACAAAGGTGTCCTTCATTGGGTGTTATAAGGAGTGACTTATGTCAAAAGCAATGTTTTTCTTAAGTTCAATCTTGGGTGCCCTCCGCACACATACGCAAACTAGGGGCATGACATGTACACAGTAGTGCCCTTCTTTAACAACCACTAAAGTATATGTTATACTTTTTGCCTAAACGTTCGAATTCTGCACCAAAGAAAGTGTTTTGTAAGTTGTGGGCGCACATATTCAACACCTCATTGGGTACAATACACATACACATATACATGTGTTAATACTACTGCTACTGTTGTGTTTGTTAGATTTTCGTCAATTATGGATGCGGCAGGTTATCGATTTTGGACTAAGAATGTCTGTAACAAATTTCGGCTGAATATTTTAATTACCGGACATCGATAAATCCACTAAGATTTAGATGGTCATCAAGAATAGACTTACTTTGAACGCACTCTGAAACGGTAGTTGCATATGGAATGACAAACTTGTTGTATACACCATCTCATGGAGCACATAAAACCCCCAATTATAACCAAACTCTTTCTATATTCCCACTTGAAACTATGAATATATATATAAGGAAACGGAGTCAAAATCAAGAATGTCCTAGATTCGGCTTAAGCCGAGTGCAGCTGGTGTCTGCGCTATTTCAATATGTGCACGCATACCTTTAGCCGGAAGGGGGGTTGATTGAAGAATTGGAGCACTGCGGTGAAAGTTACACATTAAAGACATCACACATAACAATTATTGTATCTGTTCATGTTCATGCTTCACGCTTTTATGCGTGCTGAAAGCTTTTTACAGCTAAATACTATACATAGTGTAATATTACAAGTCGTTCATTTGGACACAATTATCACCATATGATATTATTGTCGCCTAAAGTTAGCTTGTGTCTATATGAGAACGTTAAAATGGCGCCAGGTTTATCGCAATTTCTTACACCCACTCAAATTTATACATCCGTTCATTTGGTCTCAGCTACATGCTGATTGATAATCAAGCAATAAAGAAGGCATCACTCTATGAACACCTGCGGTTTGTTTTGAAAAAAGTCCTTTCTTCGTTAAACATTTTGCTAATACAATGGAGAATACCCATGCAGGATTGTACTGTTTATTGTATCAAAAACTTCAACAAAAAAGAGATAATCCAATTCAAGTCGCACTTATATTGCTTGATAATGTTACATAAGGTTTGTTTATACCCTGCACCACTTCTGACAAGGGGAATATTAAGTTTGTGCGGGTGTTTGTAACTTCTAAACGGTAAATGCCACACCATCATCAATTATACCGATCGATTCAGAATCAAAATCTGAATCGATTTATTGTTCGTTTGTCTGCCTATGTAAATTTATGACATCATATTTTTTGATATTTTGATGAAATTTAGCACAAGGACATATATTCGCTCAAAGAGGAACCTAAAATGGACCAGATCGGACCATTTCTAGAACCTCTCCTCATATAAGGGTTATTATAATGGAAGTCCTTATATAACAAAAAAATGGCAATTCCTGAAATTTTTTGTAAAATTTCGTAAAGAATAGTTAATTCGCTTAATAAATGAAGGTGTCAAGTATGCACGCGATCGGACCATTTTTAGAACCATTTTGCATATAATGATACTTCACGAAGTGCTTTATATGGCAATTCTCGCGTTTATTGATACAACTAAATTAATTGTAGCTTTTTTTGTGCAACTTTGTGGTGTATGATATTAAATGGTCGGGCATGGCTGATTATAACATTTTCACTTGTTTTTAAATCCCCCACATTAGTGATGAGGGTATACTAAGTTTGTTTTTCCGTTTGCAATACCCAGAAGGAGGCGTCAGAGACGCTACAAAGTGTATATATTCTTGATCAGCGTCGAAAACTGAGTCGATTTAGACATGTATATCCGCGTGTCCGTGTGTCTGTCTGTTGTTGGCATTTAAATAAATTTTGAGATATTGAGCTGAAATTTTCTACAGGCAGTAGGTTTTGCACGCATGTCGCAATTTCAAATGGGAAAAATCGGCCAAGAGCCACGCCCACTATTGTAGATGTGGAGGGTATTTAAGATTTGGCTTAAGCCAAATTTATTTTTCTTACTTCTTTTTTTTTTTCGTATTGTACTACATTACGTACAGTAGCGTCTTTTAGTGCGGCTGGTATATATATATATCCTTTAATTACATAGTTGTGGTAGTAACTTGATTCGACGCTCATTTTTAACGTCCTTGTAATGTTAAAATAAAGTTTGTCGACACCGGAACAAGTAATAATCCACAGGTACAATGGTGGGCGTGGCAGGTATATTATTACGCCCTCTAGCAGTGTATATTTACGTATCAGCTTGTAAGTCGAGTTTTACGTAGAAAATGGTGTTTTTGTAAATTGTGGGCGTGTCTGTTATTTAACCACCCCCATTTTGGGTATATCGAGGAAGATATACACAATTATGCATACCAAATTTCAAGTTTATAGGTCAACTTTTGTTGCAGATATAAAGATTTTTGTACATTGTGGGCGTAGGTATTATCCGACCACTCATACTTTGGGCAGATTGATGGATGGAATAGTTTTAAATATACGCACCAAATTTCAACCTAATAGCTTAATTTTTGTAGCAGATATATAGATTTTTATCGATTGTGGGCGTGGATCCTGGCTTACAAAACAGAAACTAAAAGTGTACGCTCAATATGTCAAAATATACGCCCGTGGCAATGCCAAAAACATACAGACATACGGTCTCATATGTCTAGATCGACGCAATTTTTAAACGCTGACTATTGTAGGTGTCAACACCAATAACAATTCTTTATACAACTTTAGAGCTTATGTAAGATAAATTGAATTCTTTTATTCGTATTCTTCTAGGGGGAACTTCACCTATTAAAAATAAGGAAAAATGAATTATGAATTAATGTACAAATGTACAAATGCTCAAGACAATCCAGGAATTGAAGTAAAAGAGTTAAATGATTTCAAACAATTGCAACAGAAGCAGCAACTCCTAGACCAGAACCCAATGGTTAGTTGTAATAGACTGAATGGAGCACCCCCTGCTGCATCAGTAGCAGTAGAATACCCATCAGAAGAAGCAACCTTAATAATAACACAATACCCACAAACTCTAGAGACACCAGATAATAATATATCATCGAGACCAATAAGAAGAGTAAATCGCAGGACATCGGAGGTAAACGAAGACCTTCCATACATTTATTTAAGTTTATTTTTTTGGTATACCTATCCTTATTTAAGAATACTTTAAACTTTTGTTGCAGTTTTTAGTTACATAGTTTGTTAGTTTGTTACATATTTACAAACCTACAAAATGAACATTTTTACAATTCCATGTAGTTAAGCAATATTTATGATATGGAGATGACGGATTCTAGTTCGCAAAGCGACGACACCAGTGGCGGTGGTGGCAGTAGCAATGGTGGCAGTGTAAGACCTTCAAGTCGCGGACGCAATACATCATCTAGCACAAATCAGAATAGACGTCGAAAGGGCGCATTAAACGCAAAAGAGCGTAATTTGCGGCGCTTAGAATCAAATGAACGTGAACGCATGCGAATGCACAGTCTAAATGACGCTTTTCAGGTATAAATTCTATACGTGAGCAATTAGGTACTTGCCCCGCTCACGGCTTATGTATAGACATGGATGCCATTTAACATTTGGCTTCAGTTAAATAAAGTTTTTTCACTTATGTAGCTCTCTTTTTGTTGCGGTGATATTTTTATGGATGTCGGGTATCAAATGATTTCACTTATTATAAATAAGAAAGTGCCTGCAATCTAAATTAAGAATGTCTTTACTTCGATAAATCAACCGATCGCGAGAGTTTCAAAAACAAACAGTCACAACTATATCATATTTGATGTTGATCAAGAATATATGATACATACTCTACGGGGCATCTGAAGCATCCTTCTGGTAATTGAACATAGAAGAGAAAATTGTATACCCTCCTTATAAGATGCGGGGTATACTAACTTTGTCATTCCGCTTGCGACACCTACAAGGATGCGCCAGAGACCCTACAAAGTATATATTCTTGAACGGCATCAAAAACTAAATCGATATGGACATGTTGTTTCTCATTCAATTTTGTGATATTGAACAAAAAATTTGGAATTTTTTTCTTTTGCGCGCATATCGCTATTTAAATTGGGCAAAATATGTCAAAATCCACGCCAATATTTGACGAAAACCTATATATCTGCCACAAAAATTAAGCTATTAAGTTGAAATTTATTTATTCATATCTATAATTATCCCATCCATCAATTCATCAAAAATGGGCATGGTCGAATAATACTCGCGCATAATTTATGGAAAACCCCAATAAGAATAAAACTCGACTTGTAAGTTGATACATAACATGTGCACTACTAGAGAACGTAATCATCTCTAATCATCAATCTGCCACTCCCATTTTTTGTTCGTAAATGTGGCCTAAACCAAATTTAGTTTTATTATTTGTTTTGTGTTGTTTGTAGCGATTAATTGATCGCTTAGCTGTGGTGTAGTGAGATTACAAACGGAATTACGGAAGTTTGTTCTTCCGTTTGCAATACCCATAGGGAAACGTTAGTGACCTACAAGGTATATATATTCTCGATCAGCATCGAAAACTGAGTCGATCAAGACATATGTGTCCGTGTGTCTGTTGTTGGCATTCTCACGGTCGCAAATATATGATATTGAACTAAAATTTTGTAGTCAGTTTTAGTTTTTTTAAAATGGACAAAATCAATAAACATCCACGTCCACAATCAACAAAAATCTATTTATCTGACACAAAAATTAAGATATCAAGTTGAAATTTGGTATGCACCGCCCACAATTTAAAAAAAAATATAATCCACGTAAAACTCGACTTGTGCGCTCATACGTAATACACTATTAGAGGGCGTAATAATCTACTTGCCACGGCCATGATTTACTTGTTTTCTCACAATTTTAGTCACTGCGTGAGGTTATACCGCATGTTGAGATGGAACGAAGACTTTCCAAGATAGAAACACTCACTTTGGCTAAAAACTATATTATTAACTTGACCCACATAATACTTGCCAAACGCAACGAGGAGTCCGCTTTAGAATTAAACGGTGTGATGATAAGTAACGGCGATGTTCCAGTAAACAATTCATTGGAAGCGGAAACAAATGTATTGGGGTTGAATGGAACAGTAGCAGCGCCTAATAATGGGTCGCTGGTGGTGCCATGCTACAGTGATGCAATACTTAGCGAAATCAGTAATTACGATTGTAATCTTCTGCAGGCAGCAGAATCCACAGCTCATAGGCCACAACAACAATCATTGCTCAGAAGTGCTACAACTACAATACAGGTGCAAAGTCAACAATCCATTAATCGAATACAGCACCCTCATACCAGTCATCATATGCAGTCGCAGCCTCTAATAATGGACGATCATAATCATATGATGATGCAACATCAACAATCGCAACAACAACAACAGCAATCACTACCAATTATAATAAATAGGAGGAATGGTAGTGAAATCTACGGGGAAACTCTTGTCGGTGAAAATAGTACTTTCGATGAGCCATTCAGAGAATTTTTATAAACATCACAACTACGACAATATTTTCCTTTGCAAATTAAAGTTCGTATTTAAAAGCATATAAATGCATACATAGAAAATCCTAAACATATTGTGATAGGTAGCGTTGTCACTTTGTATCGATCGCTTTCTAAGTTTAAAATTGAAAATCACGGAAATTCCAACAGACAGGAACAACATCATTTCCAATTGAAATTGGAAATAATTTAAATGAACTTCACCTATTTTATTTTGGGTATTTTACGTTTATACAAGTGAGACGGATACATTTGTTCTTATGTGTGTAATAATATAAATATTAACTACATATTATTATTCATCATCATCATTACTGGCCTTTGGTCCGTTTCGCAAGGGAACGCCACGCGCTTTGGTGTTGGCTCCTGCGCGACGTCCTTCCGGTATCCAATGGAACACCATCCTAACTGGAGCACTTTCAACCATACTGCTTATATATTTAATAAGTTACTCTTTTTTTTACGGTTGACGTTGATATCCTACTTTTTAAATGGCTGTTTCATGAATTCCATGTTGTTCATTTTGTTATATATTACTATATACGAGTATATAAATATTCGTACAAAATATTTATTATTTGTTCGCTTCCTGAATTTTGTCTAAATTTCGTTTGAATTACTTGAAACTTCAATTGGGAATGGTGTGGTAAAACAATGTTTGAAAAAATTACGAATAGTACGTATATTCATTTTATCTATAAAGCTATATATATAGCCATATTTGACGACATAACCAATGTTAACTATAATGGAGTTGAATCAATAAATAAGCTATACTATGTGTTAAATTTCAATTCATAAGATCAAATATCGCAATATGTGGTTCTTTTATTGAATTGTTTGATACATATGTGACAAAAAATTCTCCAAGAAATGTTACGTAGCACGTATTACTCCATTAACCACCTGTCAGTCCTTGCAGGTATATCTTCATTATATCTGGATTAGCATGTACAAATGTCTGTCGCTTTAAAGCGGGCTGCACATTTGGTAATCGAACCCCTCTTCTAATGTTTATGGATGCCTCTTCATCGCTATCACTACTCATTGAAGTTAAGTATCTTTGCCTCTTTTTGAGCTTTGCAGCAGCGGCCGCACTTGTTGTGGGTCTATCATTACTATTCTGTGCCGTACTATTCTCCGACCCGTTAGGGGTGTTTATGAATTTTGAAAGGTTCACTTCTTTACTGCTAGTAGTTACAGAAGACACGCTATACGACGACCCCACCTTACGTCGTCTTTGCCGAATAGCACGCTCCATTTTATACTTATATATGCGTTCCATTAGCATTTTACATTGTTGACACATTTGCTGTTGGTCACGATAATTTGGCCAAACCTTTTTTATAAACGATATGTGCCTCTGATTAGTTACTGTTACTCCGGTGCCTCGAATTTTATGATCACCCAAGGCACAGCGAAAACCTCGACAAGTCATAGTAAGGGTAAGAAGCGTTATATTTATAGCTTCGAAATATGTCCAGAAATGTTCTGTTAAAACGAAATTGAAAGATAATTTTTCCTAAAAATCAAAAGGTAGTACAAAACGAATCTTTGAATTAAAAATAAAAAAATTCAAATTACGTCGCCATCTAGTATCAAAATAACCAAGAGAGGAAAAGCTTTAGTTATTCATGTGCAAAGCAAAATTAAAAATCAAACAACGTTACTGCAGTCATTGTCAAGTGAAGCATTGTGTTCTTTGGTATTTAACACTATAATTACATTGGCGAGATTGGTAGAGTTAACACGTTACCTAACTACGTACGTTTACACTGATACGATTACAACTCTGATATTTTATGTTATGACGTTATTTCCTCTTATAAATATGGAAAATATTTTAATACAATTTCGTATACAATTGCTAATAAAAATGTTGCTTTTAGCAATATTGAGAAACAAAAAAATAATAATAAAGTACGAAAAATATTTGACTTTACATAAAAAAAATCAGCATTTTTAATTTATTTCATATATGACCATTTCCTTCATTTTCTTAAGTTATCAGAGTAAAGAGTTGTACTTTTAGGTACTTTTTCAGAGTTACATTGAAATTTAAGATTGTTAACTACGTGGTTATCTGTTAACCACTTTAATGAGATTGTGAAATTTTATATGGGTTACCCACCCAAAAATCAATGTGGTTTAGGAGATAAACCTCTTAACCGCGATAACCTCGTCAGTGTAAACGTAGTGTTATTATATGGGTAAATATAAGAATAAACATTTCAATCTTCATCCTATATATGTATGTATACATGCAAATGTAAAATAACAAAAGCCTAAAGAGTACTTGCGTGTAAACCGTATGTCTCTACTGGTGGATATTACTTGCATTTTCTAGAATCGATTTTTCAAACTAGGGCGTGTAAAGCCGATCATAATAAGTGAAGTGAAACAGTTGTGAGGGACGGATTCAATCCAACCTAAATGTAATAGAAATATTTTCGCCCTTTCTAAAATAGGTACGTCTACCTCATTATTTCGACTCCACTTCGCTGCAATGCTTTTTGTTAACTACACAAATATCAGAATGTCGAAAAGAATTAGTTCTTCAGTATTTATTTACCGATATTTATTGTAGCACGCACATATGTAAGTGGAAAGTCTCAATTGGATATAATTTTTTTTCAATAGAATTTATAGAATTGTTCGAAATGGGTACGGGCGGTGTGGCTTGTATCAAGTGCGTAACATTCTTTTGCAATTTATTATTCGCAGTAAGTATGTGATTGATATTAAATCATTATGTATAATGAAACATTATCCTAAAAACACATTTAAAGATGACCGGGCTCTGGATTTTATTTATTGGTGTTATGGTACAATTGAATTATTCGCATTATTCGAATTTCGTTAGTAATCAAATTTGGACCGCGCCAATTATATTAATACTTGTGGGTGCTACTGTGGCCTTCATTTGCTGCTTGGGTTGCTGCGGTGCTCTTAAGGAAAATAGTTGCATGATACTGTCATTCGCTTGTTTGGCTTTGATCGTATTCGCATTTGAAATCGGTTTGAGTGTAGCCGGTTACATAAAACATGCCAGCTTAAAGCAAATTATGGAAACGCAATTTAATGTTACTGTGACAAAGTACCATGAACGTGATGATTATCGTGACGCTTGGTCTTTACTCCAAACGGAGGTAAACTAACCATTGATTATTGATAAATATTAATATACTCATTTTACTTATGTGTGACTTAAATTAATTATAGTTGGAATGCTGCGGCATCTACGGGCCCACCGATTGGCAAACGGTGTTTCATAATAACACCTTGCCGCCAGCATGTTGTCCTGTTATTATACTCAATGAAGCCGACAATTGCACTTTAGTTCATGCTAATTCTAGTGGCTGTTTGAACAAGTTACTGAAAATTTTGGATTCTAAGACTTTAATATTGGCTGGTGTGGTCTTGAGCGTCGTAGGCATACAGGTAAGGAGACATTGTACACCTTGTATGTATCGATATTTCTAAAGGATTTCACCATATAGGTTATAACAATTCTATTCGCTTGCTGCCTTTATCGTTCCTTTCGTCGAATCTACCAGACTGTTTGAAATTCGTAGTAAAGATCCTTTATATCGCATTTGCGCGGCAATGCTTTGACATATTTAACTAGCGTCACCTTCGCTAGGTTAATGATATTATAGACTATTTATGCATTTAAAACTACAAATATTTTTAAAAGTTTTACACTTTACGCCTCATTCCTCATTATTATATATGTAAGATAAAAATTATAAATTAATGCATTCATTAGCTGTAGATTTCATACAATTTCACGCATTCATTTCTTATTATATATGCATGTGTCACCTTCTTGAGCGTGACAACTTCTGTGATAACTACTGTAGATCTGAACTCACATCACATATAGCAGTTATTGCTCTTAATTATAATGAGGATTTGCACAAACTCTTATATTAACTTGTTGTAAGCCCACTGCCTTTATTTATAATATTTCGCTATTTTCGGTGCGGCTTTTAATAACATGAAAATGTTGGCAGTTCTTGTTTTCTACAAAGAGATAATTTTGTTTTTATTTTACTGCCCTTGATATAATCAAATATTAGTGTATTGAAATAAGATATATTTCAAAAAACCCTCGTATACGCGCAACCATTTCGTTAATAATCATTTTAAGTCATGATATTCATCTTGAGAATGTTAAACGCTATTAAACTATTTATTTTTGGGCTGATTATTTATACATAAAATAGGTGAAAAACAAGTGAAAGTGTTATAGTCGATCAAACCCGACCATTTAATATCTTACACCACTTAGTTTTACAATTGTGCCACAATTAGTTTAATTAATTGTGCCAGTAAACGCATGACATTGTCCTATAAGTCACTTTGTAAAATATCATTATTCTTTAATGCTCTGATGGGGTCCAAATTTAGCACAGCCAATTTACTAATCTTCATCAAATTTTGTCAAAAAGAATTGAGAATTGCAATTTTTTGTAATATAAAGATTTTATAATAGGACGTCATCTGGAGTCTAAAAATGGTCCAATTCGATGTATCCCTCTTTGGATCAATACATATCCTTGTACTAAATTTCATCGAAATATCTTAACCTTTTGGCACTAGTGGTGCAGGCTATAAAAGTTTCACATCAGATGAATAGAATCGAATCGCTTGGTCCGAAATAAAGAAAAAATGTCTGTAACTGTAGGCCTACATCTTCATGTAACTTTCTCTTTCTATTAATGAAAAATAAGTATCACATTTATTAACAAACTTAGCTGTTAAATGTTCTTATTACCTGTTCAGCATCGAATAAAAATTTCTATTAAATTTATGTACTAATTTTTTGTAAGGGTATTTGTTGATGGTGTCGTTACAATAACAGTTTTTTTTATTTTGCTAATTTAACTTAATAATTTCATTATGTACTCCTTGTGCTTTACACAAAGTATTAACTGTTGGTGCCACTCAAAAAGGCGAATAAATGAAGTTTATAATTTTAGTACGCCAGGTGATTATCAAACGAGCAATTCCTTTCCAGAAACCAACCCTTTAGCGTTTTTAATATTCCATTTTGGCCTCAAGTTTAAGGACAGTGTTGAGCATTTCTCATTTTTACAGAAATAATTAGCTTCAGTTCAAGTTATCTGTATTTCTACATTATCACCGTGATGGTCCATGTTTTTAGTTTTAAGGAATCAACTAAACAAAGTGCTTGAACTGGCGAGTCCGAGCTTCATTACCAAGCTGGGCATATGGGTCTATGGACAGCTTCACAATTCGAAAAAGCATATTAAGGAATTTTCTTAAGATTTCGAGCATTTTTTAATAATACAGAAAGTTCTCTTAAATTATAATTTAGCTCATTTAACTTATAATACCTTTCTTATATTTAGTTGTCGAAATGACGTACACTTTTTTTACATAATTTTTTTCACCAATTTCAAGTTCGTTCCGCTTTGTACCATCGCACATTATCTCAAGTTAACGTCACTTAACATACATAGTGTATAGTTTAGTAATTCTTCTTGTTTTGTTAATAAATGAAAGAAGAAGAAGCACTAGTTTACAACCCCTCTCAAAAACTTTTTATATTATATTGTTGCCGAGGCACGTTTACATTTAGAAATTGGCGTCTATGTGTGAAAAAAAGGCGAGATCGTCGAATTTTTCCATTGAGGAAGAAGCCTTCCTTGTTGATTTAGTGGAAAAGCGAATAAAGGTGATAGAAAATAAAAAAACAGATGCTGCGTCTTCTGATTTTAAGAAGAAGGCATGGATTGACATAACTACAGAATTTGAATCGAAATTCGATATCAAGAGAGGCCCAAAGGCTCTTCGGGAAAAATATGACAATATGAAAAAAAAAGTTAAAAAACATTGGATAGAAGATAAAGGAATACGCCTCTCAAGCGGTGGCCCATACAAAAGAAAGTCGGAAGAAATACTAGATAGGGTCGCGTGTCTTATGGGCTTCGCACCTATGAAGTTTAGTAACTTCAGCGATAGTGAGAGTTGTAAGTATGTAATTATTGTCCTTGAAAAATTAAAAGACTAATTAATACTTAACATTAGTACCGGAAATGTTTTCAATCAAGGAGGAGACAATACCTACTCAAACGGAATTAGATGATCCCCTCGTCTTTTCAATAAAAGGGGGTAAAGGAGCGGAAATGGAAATGGAAGAAGAAACAGTTATGGATGTATTTGTAGAAGCTGCCAAAAAAGTAGTAAGTTTGTTCTTTTGTGGTTTGTTTTGTAATTACTTCAAAGTAGACTATAATAAAATAAAGGTTGAAAATAATAATATTTTTCATTAAAAGCAAAACGATTTGAGCCAATATAATGGTATAAAAATGAAACGAAAAAAAAGCGAAACGTTTTCTTCGTTAATAGATGCCCGAATAAAGTATTTGGAAAATGAGGATCGCAGATCTGAGGAAAGACATGAATGGGAGCGCCAACAAGCTGAACTGAAAACTGAAATTTTGAAATTGGAACTACAAATGAAAAAAAAGGAACTTGAAAAAAATTCAAATTAATTCAAATGTAAAATTTTATAGCGAGTTTCACGTTCACACATTTTTTACATATTAAAAATTTTGTTACCAATTTCATTATAAAGCTTTAAAATTAATATGAATATGTTTATCGATTAGAAGGTAGAAAATTTCAATTTCTTTGTTAAATTATACAAGCCATTTTAAACGCCTGACGCCCCCCTCTGGATGTTGCAAATGGAATATTATGTGGAGGGTATAAAAATCGTATTTATACTTGAACAATAGCCGATTTTTGAAAGTGAAATGGAATATATGAAATTTAAATAATAATATTAAGTTTATGCGGATGTTTGTAACTCCTAAACGGCAAATGCCACACACACCTTCAGTTATACCGATCGATTCAGAATCAAAATCTAAACCGATTTAACCATGTCCGTCTGTCCATCAGACGGACATTTTTTTGAGATATTTCGATGAAATTTGATACAAGGACATGTATTGGCCCAAAGGGAAACCCTTTTGAAAATGGATAGAATCGGACCATTTTTAGAACCCCTCCCCATATAATAAATCTTTTTTTGATTTCATAAACAAACAAAAACAAGTAAAAATATAGTCGGTCAAGCCCGGCCATTAAATACCCTACACCACTTAATATATTATTCAATTTAATTTTTTTCTTTAAAAAAGCATAATAAAAAATTTTACTTTTCTATACCTACTTGTATTTTCAAAAAATTTCAATATAATACATGTCAGAAATTTTTTTTTTTGTTTGTTGAAATCAGAAAACATTTTATATGGGGAGGGGTTCTAAAAATGGTTCGATCCTATCCATTTTCAAAAGTGTTTATTTTTGGGCCAATACAAATCTATATACCAAATTTCATCGAAATATCTCAAAATATAATAGAACCTCATATGGAGAGGGGTTCTAAAAATGGTCCAATCCGGTTCATTTTCAATAGGGTTCCCCTGTAGGCCAATACATGTCCTTGTACTAAATTTTCATCAAAATGGCTCAAAAAATGCGACCTATAGCTTGCGCACAAATTTTCATGGACAGACAGGAGGATAGACGGACAGACGGACATGGTTAAATCGATTCAGATTTTGATTCTGATTCGATCGGTATAAGTGAAGGTGGGTGTGGCATATGCCGTTTAGGAGTTACAAACATCCGCACAAACTTAATATACCCTTTTCCACAGGGTGGTGCAGGGTATGAATAAAAAAATTTCCTGAAATGTATCATTTTGAAATTTTTGAAAATACAAGTAGGTATAGAAAAATAAAATTTTTCATTATACCTTGCTTTTTCAAAGAAAAAAATAAAACTTTATAAACGTTAATTAAAAGGAATATAATAATAATAAGTGTATAACACTTGTTCAAGTCTACCTAATTTTACCTAATCAAAGTATGTACATAGTTCAGTTTGTCTACACTTTTCATTCACAATATAAATTCATAGGTAAAGTGTGTTTTAATTGTTGGCAAATTTATAATAAAAATATTGTAGATTTTAAAGTTTAATATTAAAAAATAGAATATTATTGGATTGCCGTAGTTGGGTGAGAAAAGAATAGTTACGAAACCACTCTATAGATACCGCGTTTTATCCGATACTAAAAGCTTTAATTAAGAAGAGCTGCAAGAAAGACTATGACTTATGACTAAAGCGTGTTGTCTTTTTCAAAACACCATTTATTTACGTTGATAAGTGGTTGCGTGGACGTATTATGGGTATACAAAGTGGAATAGTAGTGAGTGCATATATCAGTTGCTCGGCATTGTACTTTTTTATTGTATGTTACACTTCGCACCGGTATTTATATTGGTTTACTGATCCAATATATCTTGTGTGAATATTCCTATGTGTGTTTTTAACGTGTTTCATGCTAAAAGTTAAATGTGTGCATAAGAAATTAGAAATAATATGGAAGATTTAGGTAAGTGAGCAATTTCATTTTATAAAGATACATTTATACGAAAATCTACTCTAAGCCATTAATATGTTTTAAGGTACCGGAAGTTGAAATCTGATTAATTTTTGGTATTGCAACATATCATCACACGAATATTGAATTGCACCACATGCTTGGAGTGTTTCATTAAGTATGAATCATCATAGTTTTTATTCTAAAAAATCTGTTGCGTTTCAATGAAAATGAAAAAATTGTACTCTATATCATCCATAGTGGATTCATTTTATTCATTTTTTTTACCTTAATTCCGTTATAACAATAACCCTTCTTATACGAAAAATTTGTTTTGAAACATGCTCCAAACCATTATTGAAATGTTTAAATCTAATATGTTTGAAAAGCATAAAATAAATGACTCATGTAGTGACGTCTATTTTGTGTGTAATGCTGTATGGTTAAATGAAATCCATTAGTTGGATATAGAACTTTGACTAAATGAAACAATGTCAGATTTTCATACTGAATCGATCGGTATAATTAAAAGTGGGTATGGTATTTGCCGTTTAGTATTTACAAACATGCGCACAAATTTAATACACCCTCTTACCACACGTGGTGTACTGTTTAATGAAAGAGATACTTGGCGAAGTTTAATTAGTTATGTTAAGTGTGTACAAGAGTAAAAATATTGGCTTATATAAACTTTATAATCTAGGTATAGCGTACCAAGTAAAAAAGCTAAAAATGTGAAATAGACGTGGCTGTTACATGATTCCGCTTTCCAAAAGAGTATTACATATTAACTTAGTTAGTGTGTCAATTACCCAACCGCGTTAATTAACGAAAATACTATTCCATATAGAAATAACGAATAGCTTGTCAAAATTTCAACCTTTTCATAGCTGTTATGAAACATTTTAGTTAAGTTTATGTAGATGCCGTGCTGTGTTCATGGCATCCCACATATGGTTATGTATTGTTTATGATAATTCTAAATTCATTTCAAGTCCCGTAAATAAGTCCAGCAGTTCGTTGTGATTTGAACAACATTTATTAATCTTATCTTGTAGCGCACACGCCACTAATTATGTCACGCCAGTAATTATGTTATAAATTTTGCAAACATGTAAAAATTCTTACTTTGCATTTTTATACCAACCTCGTTTTAAGGGGAAGTTGAATTTTGTTTGTTATACCACCTTTATTAGAGAATTTCAGTACATAAGCCAATTTACAATATTCTACGCTGTGGCAAGTCTCAGGAACTCCGCGAATATATTATAGCAAATGTACAATTTTAAATTCCGTTACAATCTATTTAAATGTCAAGTTCTATTTCAAAATATATCATAAAGTTTTGATTGAAAAAATCGTAAAAATATACAGCGAATATTAAGCATAAGAAATCCCAATATTAAATTGTTTCAGAATGAGAAGAAAGCAAAATGGCAGCAAATAATTATGCCACTTATTCTGGCAACTCGCATTGTGTTAAGGTAGTATTGTACACACATTGGGGAAAATCTCGTAAATGTACTTGTGGTATCATACACATGATTCCGTATGTAAAGCGCAGAATTTAAAATGAGTAAAGAAACTGTACGTCTTAGGCCAAACCGTGAGTACGCTCCACTTTTGTACGTAACCTAGTATACATGTCAACTTAAAGGCCATAGATAGATCAATTCGATTGTACTCGCCCAAGCCACGAATGTCCGTTCCAGCTCAATATCTGAATTCTTATGTTTTAAAAACACAATACACGGCACATGGACGAACATTGCTAAATTGATTTTGATGTTGATCTCTGAGGTCTTCTTCCTCTAAGCGTTCGCTGATATACTCGATCATCAACGGTTGAACATTAAAAAGTTTGTAATAATTTGTTCCAAAGAGTTTATAATATAAAGGACTTTACAAGTGCACAGAATATGCACAGCCGTCTGTTATGTCTCTTCGTATCTGTATGGAAAACAATCTGCTGGTCCCAAGAAGCGAGATACTGATACCAAACTTGGCAGTAGTGTTGGTAGTCTCTGTACCATGGTTGGTATTGAAATAGGATAAAAACCTGGACGAACGACAATCTAACAAAACTCTAAAATGACCAATTTTTTTAAGGAATTTGTACTCACAACGAATATATTGACACATGTACCCCTCAGAAAGCTTTAGTTCACATTTATATTTTCACTTGTTGTACTGTACTTTTATACTTTCCACGTAAGGTGGGGGATATACTAAGCTTGTCATTTCGTTAGCAATACGCAGAAGGTAGAGACAAAATATATTCTTGATTAGCTTCAAAATCTTAGCCGATTTGTGTCTTTTTGGTTGAAACGCTCTCGGTCACAAAAATTAATACATCGAGTTGATATTTTTGCGGATACTTTTCAATTCCGTAGACTGGTTTTTAGTTAAATGGGGTAAAATCGATTGATTGGTTTTCAAAATCTAAGCCTTAAATCTATTTATAAGCAATAAAAAGAAACGTATTAAATTGAAATTCGGAAACAGATTTATAATTAGTGCATCCAGCTTTGTGGCAAAAGTAGGTGGGATACCAGGTACACCTACAATTAAAAAAAAAGAACTCTAGGAATCCTACTTGAAAGTTGATAGGTTATATATACACTACTAGAGGGCGAATCCAGGTCCATGCCCCTATCACAGTACATTCTTAAATAAATTATTATTAAATTAAACAAAGTTCTTATTTGTTCAAAATATGAACCGGATTAATTATATATTCGAACCTCTCATCATCTAACGATTTACCATCTTATGAGTTACAGCTCATACGACAAAGACTTGAGTTCACTTATATTTATGCTTATGGTTTGAATTGTGTTCAGTGTAGAAAGTGTAGAGTATTTACATGGTCAGGTTTGATCGACGAAACTATCTTCATTTGTTTTTTTATGGTACTTATTCTGTAAATTATTCACTCAAAGAGTTAGTGCCTTTTTGCTTCGGTGTCGTTATTTCTCCGAACAAGTCTCATTAACATAACGCTTGTAGTAGTAACGTAAGTTTCTTCTGCTTTTCTACGCATTGTCATTTGCTCAGTTTAAGCGTTTAGTTGTTGTTGTTTCATTATTATTTTTCTAATTTATTGCGCTGTTATCTATACATCACTTTCGTTGTGAGTTTCTACATTGCAATGATCAAATCGCGTTTGAATTTGTATTTTTTGTCGTAGTGCTGTGCTTTCTTATACAAACTCTGACAACACCACATGACATATAGAGGTATGCAATATATTGCCTTCATGCATACTGTGAGGTATTCTTAACAGAATCTGTCAAATAAATGTGGAAATGAAAAAAAAAATTAACATATTAGCATCATACCATAAGTGAAGTGATCAAAATGCCAACAAACTGCTTTCCATGAGTAGTGAATTTAACTATAAATACAAGGAAGGCTATTGTTGTAATTACGGCTTAGACATATTGTTGCATTGCGCGTATTTGTTCTCGTTTATATTCACTAACGGTTAATGGGAACCACTCTTCTGACTAAATGTCAGATTAACAAACTACTTTCTAAAAGAAGTTGAATTTATTTCATTATTGATTATCAATTGAACGTTTGTCGTGCTCGTATAACAATTACCCCCCAATGAAATTGGCAATGTGGTAAATTAATTGACGTTCACCCAAAAACACTAATCAGCTGGGCGACTTTGAAGACTGCACTAAAGTGAAATGTATGAAAATGTATGAAAATGAAACGATGGATCGGACTATGTACGGTAAATTTGATCCAGGTGCTCGTCAACCATATCGTACCATTTTATTAAGAGGAACACAACCGGGATGTAAGTAAATTATACTTAACAAGTGAAAAGGCTATATTTGGCTTTGGCCAAATCTTCTATACCCTCCACCTTTATGCGTTAACTGTGGGTGCGTCATTGCTGCTTCCTTTAACGACACTAATGTATGCGACAGATACGTTTTGCCTTAAGGGCGAAATTCAGTACAAAGAAATTTTTTTTATTTAAGTTGCGGAAATGTCTCTTTTCCAATCCAAGCTATTTGTAAATAGGTTTTATAAATAATTGAAATATTAGATTATTTTTTATAGCTGTAAGAGCTATTTTCGATTGTGGGCATGGCTGTAAACTGATTTTTTCAAAAAGTAAACTATAGACATGAACTGAGAGTACCGTTAACAAGTTGAATGTTTCACTATAAGAAGATCCATAGAGATGTGGACACATGGACATGACAAATTTTGATGTCGAACAAAGATATATATACTTCGAAAGATCTCTCCTGATTCTCCTTATGCCTATTGCAAACGGAATGACAAACTTAATATATCTCTATCTTATGTGGAGGGTATAAAAATGATCTCATATAAACTAGCTAATTAATTTTGGTAGATTCAAAGTAGAAAGTTTTTGCAGACCTTTACTATGGACACTTCGAAACACCATTTATTGCAGTTCTTAATATATTACAAGAAAAGTACACGAGGAGAATAATTGTGTTTTGCATGTTCTCAATATTTTTTTATTCGAACATTTTAAATATCAATTGTTTAGCTTGGAAGTAAGTAAAAATGAAAATGTTATACCCAACCAATTAACACCCTACAACATCTAGTTGAGGAAATTTCACTAAAATAGCTTAAAGAAATTCAAAAGCTTGCGCGATTATAAATCGATCGGTATAGTAACAAACATAACATGTGTGTATATGTATGTAAATTATGTTTTAATTATGAGCCGGATCGAACCATCTATCTCTATAAATATTCCAAGGCAGTTACAATATCTGATTACTTAAAAGTAGGTGATGCACAACATTACATCACATGTACAATAAGTACAATTGAATAACTGCGACGATTACTTTAATTAATAGGTGACGGAATTCAGTAATACAATGATGCTGCATTTTGTGGGTGTTTGTGTGTTGCGATGATAAAAATATTTCTCAATTAAATGATTTAATAACACATGCACACACACTTTGGCATAGATTATTTCATATATATACGAGTTGTACACATTTCTCCACTTAATTGTTAATTTAATATTTTATTAAGCAAAAAGAAATGAAAGAGCGTATCTTCCATATCAATCTTGGGCGTGGTGTGTGTGTATGATTTTCTTATTTCTTCTAACACATTTATTACATTTTAAGTCAAATTTTTTTATACATTCCACCTTAGTAACGAGTTTGTTCTTCCGTTTGCAACATCTGGTTGCTACCTCTTTTAGCGACCTATAAAGTATATGAAATTTACGAAAAACCAAATAACTTTTTTATACCCTCCACATAAGATGGGGATGTGCTAAGTTTGTCAAACCCAGAAGGCTCAAACCTTGATTAAGAAGAGTTAATTAGCTTAATAATTGACTATGCCAATCGATCGATCGATGGATGGATGGATGTACAATGACTCCTGTCTCTTTACTCAGCTTAATTGATTATAACATAAATTGTGGAAATAAATGGTATACGGTACTAATTTTATGAAATTGAATTTTAAAGAATTTAAAGAAATAGTGAAATGTCAACAAATAAAATAGCTATGCTTTGTTAAAGTGTGCCCACTGTACCGCTATCCCTCCCTTTAACAGAAGATTTTAGAAAGAAAGAAATCAAAAGACAATCTGTGTACAACATTTTTCTAAATACTCGTGGTAGATAGACCTTCGCTGATCATATGACCAATATAACCAGAAAATAAAAACACAACTAACGGAAAGATGACCAGACACATCAACATTGTAATAACACACGCGGAAGCGGGATCAAACTTAGCCGGAATTTCAGTCTTAGTTCAACTAGCAAAAGAGTTAAAAGCTTGTTAAAAGTCTTGTAAAATTAAACAAGTAAAAATTTATCTAATGCAAATAATTTATTGTTTCCTTATAGTAAGTGCATCCTTTTGTTGTAAATAATAAAAGTAAATTACACAGGGAGGGACATGTCTCGCTTCAGATTTTGATGTTAATCAAGGACATATATACTTTGTAAGGGTCTTCTATTATAGGATTGACACGCTAAGTATCTTATGGGTGGGTCCAAAAATGCCATTTTCAAACTTTAGATGTATATATTAGCATAATGCCTATTTTATGATCAGTTGGGGGTGGTTTTTAACCACAATAGCCCAAGTGTAAATATGAAACTGCTGCATGCTCTAAGAATATCTCTGAGTTGTTTGTTCTGTTTTTGAAAAAGTTTGGCCACACATTTTGCGCCTCTTATGTTTTGTATGTACATATTCTTGAGGGTTAATGCTTTTACGCTTTTAAATTAATGTGTTGTTTGTGTTCTCTATACGTATGTACGTGAGGAGAGTTTTCTAAATTTAACACGAGTCTAATCATTCATTAAGAAATTCAAACAAAACATAATACAATAAGTGGGGGTATGATGGGGGTAGTAAATGTAAAATACAAGATTAACAGGAGAACATGCGGGACGGAGATAATTTAAACAGTGCAGGTGTCTAAAACACTTGTACAAATGTAATGTTACTTTTATGTCTTCTATACCCCCATTGTATGTGTATGGACGTATATATCACTCTCTTAAAACATTTGCAACACCCAGAAGGAGGCGTTCTAGAACCCACAAAGTATATATTCAAGATTTGGTCTCAGTTAAATATAGTCGCACTCGGAAGAACATATTATACGTATAAATTTTAATGAATATGAAATTTTGAATGGATGTTTGCTAGCGCATCAATAGGTGCAAAAACTCAGATATCGACTTTAAAGTATAAGAAAATCAATGGAGATATTGATTGAGAGCGCTTGAAAGGTTTTTTCATGACCTGATCAAGGTTATTCTTTTCTTCATTTTTCTTTTCTCGCTTTCCTTTACCTTTCCTTGGTATTATTTTCCTTTTCTATTATTCTGCCTTCTATCTTACGCGTTTCATAATTTTTCTTCAGTGTACACTAAACTGAACTTCTCTACAATTCAATTCAATTCAGTTTGTGAGTGAATGAAAATATTGTTGTGATCTATACATCAGTGGTATTCCCAGCATCTGTTCAACCAGTTCGCTTTAAGAATTAGCGAGCGACAATTTGCAATGTTATTCACATTTATATTTGAATAAAGCGCGTTGATGCCATTGTATTTGTAAATTGAATGTGCTATTAATTATGTTAAGATCGTATAAATTTCAGTAATTTTCTCTTTATTCAATCTCGATAAAATTGCTTAAATTAATAAAGAAAACGTAATTGATATTCGTGGGCGGAGAAAAGAAAGTTCAAAATTTAAATGAAATAATTTTTTTCAACAATTTTATATGTGTACCTGTGTGTAAACAGTTGCTGATCATTATTGTGTGAAATTTATACGTATGAAGACTTTTGTAAAAACTTTTATTGAATCTATTATCTCTTAACATTAGTTTGTTACCCTTCTGTAGATACTGTGGCCCCACTGTATTGTAGATATGTGTTTACCCAAAACATATGTGTACAATTACAGGAAGATCACCTGAAAAAGAAGTAAAAATATTGTACATAGCTTTTATTACAAATATTGGATACTTTCTTCATGGAATTAAGATAAATTTATTATGAAAGCGTGTTCTTGGGGCAATTTTTAAGTGAAATTTAATAACTTCTTCTTTAACAAAATCAAAAAATAAAAATATTAACAGTGAAATGTGCCGAACATGTGTTAGTGGTTTTAATCAATATTCATCATTTTTGGAGGAATGTAGTAGAGTTTCCTAAGGAACATTTTGGACTTTTGTTACTTTAAACATGTCAGGATTGTCGCGCACAAATTCAATTAGTTTTACTGCAATTTTTAAGTAGATTCAAATTTTGATTCTGAATCGATCGGTACATTCGAGTTGGAGTGGCTTTGTGTTGTGTTTAAGAGTTACAAACATACGTACAAATATAATATATCCTCTTACCCCAAGTGGTGTAGGGTGCAATGATACATGACTCCTATTAAACAATAGAGTTACGTCTACTATACAGCTCGTTTGTACGTAATTATATAGTGAAATAAAGTGATTTCCGTTTGACCAAAATAGCGGAACTGTGCCTCCATGACTTATATTCTGTCTACGACGACACTGTGTTAGATAGAATGGCCTCTTCTTCATTTCATTTACATACAATTAGTTCTTGACACGTATGGTAAATACTTGTACAAATTAACTTTCATAATAAATAAATAAATGATGATATAGGGAAGCAGTAAATCTTCTCGGAAAAAACATCGCACAACCATCCTTTAAACGAATTTTTTTCGCACACGTAAAGTTAACACGCTATATATGTACACGTGAATAACAAATTAATGCATTTTTGTAGACACTGGGTGTTCGACATGAAGCTTAAAATCAGTCTGTGTTATTGTATTCATCTGTTGGCCTTTATCAAGATCAGTCTCTTAGCGCAACATATCGATGATGACGTCATAAGAAACTTGTTTAATTTATTAGTACAGTAATAATTTATTTTCGCTTTTCATAATGACGTCATTCGAGAGTGTAACACGTTGTTCACATATGCCTTGTTCACCCTACAGTGGAGGGGTGTACTGGGTTTGTTATTCCATTTCCTGGTAGTGGAAGTCTTTCATGAATTGATGAGTTCATCTAGACATGAGCGTCTGTGTGTCCGTGCTTTTTTTCCAGAAATGCTCACAAACTTGGAATTTGGTACAGACATTTTTATGCCTAACTGCCTCCTTAAGTAAAATAAGTTTTTTAGTTGAATATCAAGCACACCGACTTTTGGCAATAATCTCTTATAGCCACTAAAATAGAGCTACGTATTTAAACTTTCCCTGCTGAAAATGGAAACCCTCGTTATTACAGAATTCCACCTTGGCGTTGTGTGTGTGTTAGTAAAGTTGTTAAAGGAGTACATAACAGGTTACATTTAAAAATGGGGTATTCAAGTCTAGGCGAAATTTAGTTTTTCTGTTTCTTTTCTCAAAGGTGAACCCGTAAATGTGTACAATATGAATTGACTTCAATTTAATGAAATTTGTAAGCGTTTGTGTAGATTCCGTCTTTAAGAGTTGCTCACCCTGATTTTCTTCTTCAGGGTTCATTTACTATAAATTGTAAATGTATAAGTCAAATAATAAAATTCCATTCAAGTATGTTGTGTTTTTCGATTAATTAACAACTCCGAGTGTTGCAGTAGAGACGTGTCAAAATGTTACAGAGATAATATACTTATATACGTAATTTTCAATTGAATAGGAGGAAATAACGTTTATGTCTAGAGTTCTTAGTGAATGTAACATAAAAAAAGTTGGAGATAAAAGAAAAAGCAAAATACGAAATGTCTTCGAAAATTTTATCACAATCAGTGCACAGTCACGTTCCGAATGATTCTTTTAGAGTGGGCGATTTTGAAAGGCGACTGGGTAAGTGGTTTTGCTGCGCTACTTGGCAGAATTGTATTTTGGGTTATAGTACTGTTATTGTGTTATGCGTACTTAAGAATGAAGTACGAAGTCTTGCAATTTTAACCTCTTCGGCTTAAGGTAAATATATGTGGCATTTGGTTCGTTAGGCGAGCTTTTGAACACTGTGATCGTTTATTCTTCATTCTATATGCAATATATCTACATAGTATGTATGATAAGCATAGAAGATATTTAAGAAGAACAAGTGGGTTAGCCGCTCCCACAATAAACAAAAATTAAGTGATGAAATTGACATTTCGAACACACGTTCATGATTAGCCTATCTATCCACGCACCAAAAATGGGCGAGTTCCCTCTAATAAACGCACGCACATGTGGACAGTTTTTCTAGTTGTTTTTATATAATAAAGAAAATTGATTACTTAACATAATGTTGTGGATTTACAGTACAATTGTATCCAAGTTTTGTGGCATACTTAATTGTCAACTTAGTTAGCTGCGTCAATGATAAAATTTCAATAAAAACAAGTAAGCCAAATACATCAACTGAGGCCAACTCTTGAATACCCACTATCTGGGCATTAAAGCTATGCTATCTAATGATTAGTATATATGTCAATACATCTTTTATAATTTACGACTAATTCGAAAAGAATTCTGTAAGAAACTTTAAGTTTTTTGCACTGCGGGCGTGTTGTTTGATACTCCTACCAAATTTCAATACCCAATTGCGTACTTCGTACGCATACATAACATACTTCCTAAATTCAGAATTTGTGGGGACTTTGTGGTGTCAAATTAAACGTTCCAAATGTTTTGGCAAAGTGATATATGTGAATATACCCCAATATAATAATGGGCATGATAAAACAAGTAAGAAAACTAAATTTGGCCCATTTTTGACATCGATGAAAGAGATAATTATAAATTTGTATTCAAAATTCGAACAACATAGGTAAATTTTATGGCAGATATTTAGATTTTTGTTGATCGTGGGCGTGGCTTTTGACCGATTTTGTCCATTTTAAATATTTGTGTGCAGAAAGTATCTGTATAAAATTTCAGCGCAATATCTCAAAATTTACGTCTATGAGAATGCCAACCATTATTATTATTATTAACAGAGTAACACACGGACAGACGGAATGACCAACTTAGCATACAACCATATAATCTGATTAACTGAAGAAATGTTTTATAATAAAAGAACCATTATTTGATAAAATTGAACATTAAAGGAGTTAGAGATAATTGTTCTGAAGAGGTCTCTCAAGAGAGTTCACAACTCTTCAAAATCCCAAGTACTAGGTACTTTTATCTATTATGTTAAACTCTTCAAAATCCCAAGTACTAGGTACTTTTATCTATTATGTTATTAGTGACGACCCAAAAAAAAGAAACTTTGTATAAAAATTTTAGACAGCATTCCAAGTATATGTATATGCACTTCACAAGCAAAAAATATTCTTGTTTAAATTCTTTAGACGCCTTACTTGCCGATTTACAAAATAGTGTACCTGGATGTGGACATACGCAATTTGGGCCCTCTACTACGCTAATTCAACAACAATGTCATGTACCAACAAGTGTTCATCAAGACAATTATATTGATTCTTCCGGTTATGGGAGCCTACGGGGTGCTCCTTCAACTCAGCAGGTATGTTAACTCAGCAATGCAGTATCTTAATATGGACGATTGTTATTATAAATCGTTATTCTTTCAGCCTGTTTATGAAGAACACTTCACAGAGACGCGATCCTTAGTATCACCCCGGGGTGACATTAATAATACAGTCAATTACACTTTACCATCTAGTTCTTTTCGTAATCAAGGAGGATTAACGCGACAATCTCCTAACAACAAAGGTTCAACTCATTCGTCGAATACCGCGAATAATTTATCCGAATTAGATTCGTTGTTACAGGATTTAAGCAGCGCAAGATATAATGGCGGTAGCTTTGGTAAAAAAGGTATGTAGAGTCGTTATAAAATGTGCATAGTATTGCATTTCCTGCATTAAAAGCCCTCTTTCAAATTTCAGACATCGGTCCAAGTGGAGTTTGCAGCAGTAACAGTCAACAATCGTCTAAATACAACACGTATAATAGCTACTCCTCAGTAGAGGACAGGCCTACGGTAGATAGTTTATTGAACGAAATGGATAATGCATCGCTTTATGCCATTCCCAATGGGTAAGAATGAAATCAACTTCAATTGTCAATGTAGAAAATCTTTTTATACCCTCTACATAATATATACGTATACTAAGTTTGTCATTCCCTTTGCAATGTCCAGAAGGAGACATCAGAGACTATAAAGTATATATATTCTTGATTAACATAAAAAACAGACATGTATGTCCATGTGTCCGTCTGTTGCTGACATTCTTACGATCGTAAATTTTTAGATATTGAGCTGAAATTTTGTCCGGAGACTTAGTTTCTGTACGCAAATCGCTATTTTAAATGGGGAAAAATCGGTCAAGAGCCACGCCCACAATCAACAAAAATCTATTTATCTGCCACAAAAATTGAGCTATGAACTTAAAAGTTGGTATGTATATCTATAAATAGCAGACACGCCCACAATTTACAAAAAACATACTCTGCTTAAAACTCAACTTGCGAGCTGATATGTAGTACATGCGCGCGTATAACTGCCACGCCTACCGTTTGTACGTAGATGTGGAGGGAGGGGCCTAAGCCAAATTTAGTTTGTTATTATACCTAAGCACGGGCAACAACATTCATATAATTTATCCACCATACATACCTTTAATGGAGATTTAAAAATGTTACGAACATTAACCATTAGCATAGGAAATCTTCCTCTAATACAACATTACTTTTATCTTAGTGAAGAATATCTTCTAAATTTGAAGTTTCGTTTGTAAATTTAACGCATATATACTAATACATAGAGTACAGACCCAGTTAACAAGTGTGTTTCTCTTCTTATTTAGTGTACGTGGAAAGTCTGCAACACCTGGTCGACATATTACTATCACTGTTCGTGAGACGAAAACTGAAAATGTTACAACACCTGATGGTACCGGTAAGTTGTGCTTTTCGCAATTTTAATAATTTTGAAACTTATGGTTCTGATAAAATTTTATTGTAGTTCGACCCGTAAAAAAAAACGACGTTATAGCAAAGGATACTTACACATTAAATAATGCAACTAATCCATCATATGCGTCTTCTGCTACAAAAGAACTGGACGACTTGATGGCTTCTTTGTCTGATTTTAAGGTAAGTTTTAATAAGTCGACTTTTCCAAAGACTCCTAATTAGCAATAAATGCCTCGTGGACAGACACGCCTATCTCAACTCAATTTCACAAGATCATTTTATACGAGAAGGGGTGCTCTACGAACATATAATAAAATATCTAACAATCATATTTATGAAGAAGAGACGCGCTTTTCGACGAGCGTGTCTTATCCACAATTAAGAAACTATTAGAAACAAACCAAGTTCTTTACAAAGACATCACCGTCAAATATACATAAATTATAAGTGGGCTCGTTTTGTATGAATTTCCAAAATGTGTGATAAAGGTACGATATCAAAAATCTTACTTTACATTGCAGTGCTGGAAGGAGCTGGGGGCTCCAAAATATATTGCTTTTTTTAGCATTGTAGGTGTTTCATGGGTTTTGGAGTGCATTGTGCAACTCTCTGGGTACATACCGATCGATTTAAATATTTTGTGGTCCGCACAAAAACAATATGCAGCCTTTGCCAAAAGTATTAACCACCTGGAAGGTATACTGCTTTGTTTTGCCGCCATTTTGGTAAACATTAGTCTTGACAGTTCATATTTGGCAGTCGTGAAGTAGACACGTGGCAAATTTATTATGGAAAAATATTCGATAAACCAACGTGTTTTAATTGTTAAAACATTTTATCAAAATCAATCATCGATTACTGTGACAATGAGAAAATTGCGTGAAATTTTTGGGAGAAGCAACGTGCCAACAAGACGCACTATTTATCGTGCAGTGAATGATTTCTAAGAAAGAGGGTCTGTAGGTGATAGGCTCAAGCACGGACCACAATGTACTGCAAGATCGGCTGAAAACATTACTGCTGCTCAAGAAAGTGTTCAAAACAATCCATCAACCTCAATCCGACGCCGTGCGCAGGAGCTTGGTCTTCATAGAACAACTTTGGCCACAATTTTGCACAAGGATTTGCATTTATTTTCATATAAGATTCAGTTGACATAAGAGCTTCTTCCACAAGACCATTTACGCCACCGTATATGTGCCAATAGGATGTTACAGCTCGCCTATGACAACTCCGATTTTCATGGAAAAATCATAATGAGTGACGGTGAACATTTTCATTTGAATGGATATGTGAATAAACAGAATAGTCGGTTCTGAGGAATGGGAAACCCTCAAATTATTCATCAGTCACCTTTGCATCCATTAAAAGTGACAGACTGGTGTGCAATTTAGCCAGGAGGAATCATCGGACCTTACTTCTTTGAAAATGAAAACGGCGTAACGGTAACTGTGAATGGGGAACGATATCGTGATATGATTGAAAACTTTTTAATGCCACAACTGTATGCTTTGGGCTTGATTAACATGTGGTATCAACAAGACGGTGCCACATCACATACAGCCAGGATTACAATGGAATTACTGCGAGTAGTATACCTTCCCGGCGAGCCGAAATTTTGTACAGGCATTTTTAGTTTTCGCACCCAGTCGCTATTTAAAATGAGCAAAATCGTTCAAAAGTCACGCCCACAATCTTCAAAAATCTATATATCTGCCATGAACTTGAAATTTGGTATGCGTATACATAGTTATCCCATCGATGTACCAAAAATGGACAGGGTCGAATAACAGACACGACCACAATTTACAAAAAATCTTTCATTATAAAACTAGTCTTGAAAGGTCAAACGTAATATACACTATTAGAGAACGCAATATATATATCTGCCACGCCTACCGTAGATGTGGAGGGTATTTAAGATTTGGCCTAAGTCAAATTTAGTTTTCTTACTTGTTTACTATACAAATTATAAATACATATTTTAGAATAAACAGTATTACGTAATTGCTATAATACTGGAACTAAGGGAATTAAACTTGTTTTTAAACCTTCCACATAAGATGTGTTTGTTATTCCGTTTGCAACACCCAGAAGGAGGCGTCAGAGTCCCCACAAAGTATATATATTTTTGATCAGCATCAAAATTTGAATCGATCAATCCTATTGAAAATGGATCGGATCAAAGTATTTTTAGAACTCCTCCCCGCAAAAGATTCAATTATAATGGAAGTCTTTATATGGTAAAAAATCGCAATTGTTAATATTTTATCTAGTGAAGAAGAGTTAATTAGTTTCATACTGCGCCATATGGACCAGATCGGAAAACAGCTTGCCATTACCTATATACATATACAAACTAATTGTAGCATAATTTAAGGAGCTAAAGACACAACTAAAGTAATCGTAGCATAGTTTAAGGAGCTAAGTGGTGTGGGAGTATTAAATGGCCGGGCTTAACCGGCTGTAACATTTTTACTTCTTTAATTTTTGCTTGATTTTGGGCATATCTTACAATCGATTTTGCTCTATTTCCATGCCACTGTAAATGTTAGAAGTACCAATATTTATGCTAAGTTTTATTTAAGTCGATATCTTAATTTCTGCATCGATTTAGAAATTGATGCATACTCAGCATAATCTGTAGAGTGAGCATATTTTGATGCTTTCTTCTGAGTTACGAACGTCTTGACAGAGTGGGTGCGGTTAGACTTTTTGAGGTTAAATACAATACGGAATTTGAAAAAATATTAAACAAGGCGCATAAAAGCAGATGATACAAATCAAAGCGTTTCCACCACTCATGGAAGCTACTTGTTAATGAATATCATTGCACAAAAAAAAAGCAACAAATCAAAAATAAGCAAGGCACATACACAGAAATACAATAAATATGAACAGTATTGCACACGGCTACCATTAACAAGTTATAAGTGGTGGTCATTATCATCATTGGCCTGATCAGCATCAATAGCAACATCTATTGTAAATGTTTATATGTTACCATCTGACTAGTCATATCACATCATACATAAACTATTCTTGTACTATTTTGATCTATTTTTAACACTCTCTCTTGGTCGGTCTATTTATTTTACATTTTCTCACAGTTTTTTTTTTTTATTATTATACTTCACTATAATGAATTTTATTCCATTTACAAACAGAAGATTATTTGAGCTTAATTTTGCCATTTATGTAGATAAGCAAACAACCTGAAGACCCATTTGTGAGATGTACATACATAAGTGGAAATAATTTTATGTATGTTAAATATGTAAAGTACTATAAACTCCTACGTTTTGACTTGAACATCTGCCTAATTCTTATCAGTGCAAACCACTTGTTTCTTGTTGTTGTTTAATGCAGAAGTGGGGGAATGTATATATGTCACAGAGAATATATGCTAATATTTAGTTTATCAGAAATTATGAAAATGTTATAGATGGTTAAACCTAGCCATTTAATACCCTACACCTCTCACCTCAAAAATTTACAGCATAACTTGTTTAGTTACATCAGTAAAGACGAGAATCACTGTCATAGAACTCACCTCTTGAAAGAGAGGGAAGTTTTAAAAATGATCCAATCCCGTCCAAAATTTACATGTAATGATAAGGAATGTGTCAACATTTATTAAAAAAAGTTTTAAAAATTGCGCTATAATAGACCATTTGGGAAAAAATTTTATATTGGAAGGGTTACAAAAATGATCTGAACGGGTCTGCTGATCAAGAATATTTGTGGGGCCTCTGCCACCTCCTTTTGGGTGTTGCAAACGGAATAATAAACTTAGAATACCCCCTATTTAATGTGAAGCATATAAAAATGCAACCTATAGCTTGTAAACATGTAACAAATCTCAGACAAACAGACATTAAATGAATAAAGAAAGTGATTCTGAATCGATTGGTATAACAAAGGTGAATCTCTTCTTAGCTGTTTAGAAATTACAAATATCCGATGAGGCGATCTTAAGGCATTATCATAAAGTTTATGAGTCAGTCGACCAATTTTGTCCAATTGCAATTGTAACCGACGTGTAGAGACAACTATTACTTCCAACTAAATGTGCTAAGCCAACTTTTGCAACACTCGGAAAGACCGCCGTCTTGTTCAGCATCAAATCTGGATCATTTTTGCCATGTTCGTTCTGTTGAAGTGGACAGTGAATGTCCCATTTCCCCAATTTCTTAGTTAATACAAATTCATATTGAGAATAAGTTTATCGATTAATAAAAGAAATATAACAGTTTTTTGGAATGTAAAAATTACTGATATGTAAACAGCTTCGATCAGAGACATAGGTCATCTTATTTATACCCCCTTATCTACGAAATATATGCGTGCGATTGTGTGTTCATTTTACAATAAATCCATAAAGAAATAAAATTACACAACTAATAAAGTATAAAATATGGCCAGTGAATGGTTTTTGGGCATTTCATGTATTTGGCAATGACTGTAATAGGAAAAGGGGGAGGCAGTTGCAGGACGAACAATTCGTACTTCCTATGCATGTGTGTGAGCTCTTGACGTTTCCAATTCATTCTGGCTAACGTACATATTGAAAAGTCGTGTGCAAACCGCACACAGATCTCGTGTAGGAGAACCAAAAATTTTTATATAAAACTAAAAATTGAATATTGTTTATGCGAAAAGCAGATGGTGACGTGCGTTGAGGCCATTTCTATATGCGGAACAGACAACAAGTAGAAAACGTGAACTTCTTACGATCAACAGATATAAAATTATTTTCAGTCGAGAAAATCTCATCAAAAACAACGGATCATTCAACGTGAAGATTGGATTTTTTAAATTGGTAAATGCAAAATATATCCAAGATTAAATTCGTTTATATTATATTGACCAACGACAACGCACATGTTTTAGTATTTAGAACAAATGCATTAGAGGCATTTTAAATTTTTAATCATAATTTTTATTCAACACATTTTTTTCAATTGTTTTAGGTGAATAACGATATAAATCACTATCATCAGACTATAACTGATTACGCCAAACCGAACAAGGGCATTTCTCACCTAACACAAACCATTACTGAGACGATCACCAGTAGCAACTCGTCTCCGTTAGTAGAAGAAAATCAACCAGATCAGTTGGATTCTATGCTGGGCAGTCTTCAAGCCAATATGAATCGTCAAGGAGTCAATACTGTGCAAAAAGGTTGCTGCAACGCCTGTGAAAAGCCTATAGTGGGCCAAGTGATTACCGCTCTTGGAAAGACATGGCATCCTGAACACTTTACGTGCAATCACTGCAACCAGGAGTTGGGCACGCGTAACTTTTTCGAGCGTGATGGTTTCCCTTACTGTGAACCCGATTATCACAACTTGTTTAGTCCACGATGTGCCTACTGCAACGGTGCCATTTTGGATGTACGTGAACTCCTTATTCGTTGAATTGTCTCAGAGTAAATACACTTTCTTCTTTGTGGTTTCTTTAAATAGAAATGCGTCACTGCTTTGGACAAAACATGGCATACTGAACATTTCTTCTGCGCTCAGTGCGGCCAGCAGTTTGGCGAGGACGGCTTTCATGAGCGCGATGGTAAACCGTATTGCCGGACCGATTACTTTGAAATGTTTGCTCCAAAATGTCACGGCTGCAATCGTGCCATTATGGAAAACTACATATCGGCCTTGAATTCTCAATGGCATCCCGATTGTTTCGTTTGTCGAGTAAGTACACGTGTATTTTTGAATAATGCAAGTAATAGTTGCGGCGGGGATATCTAATGTTACTATTCTAGGATTGCAAGAAACCTGTTAGAGGTAAATCGTTCTATGCTATGGAAGGCAAGCCGGTTTGTCCATCATGTGTTGGTGTGGACGAAGAGGAATAAATCTAAAGATTAAATTTCCTTTGTCTAAATATGTATGCGCTAGAAGGGCGTGTTAGGAAGGATGTATAGGTCGATTATTGTTAAATCTATTCGGTATCACTTTAACTCGGTTGGCATACAATTAAACATCAACACACACGCACACATAAAAAGATTTTTCAAATTATACCACAAATTTTGAAATCATATTAGAGACAGTACCCTTTGTATGGAAATTAAAAAAAAGAAAAATGTTTTATGACCTTTTGATCCTCGCACGTTGCTTGTTCTTGTTTTGTTATTGAGTCTGTCTTCTTGCGATTACCTCGAAGAAGATATTAAATATGTGCTCTGTCGGCTTAGGCTAAGTTTAAAAAATGTATTTTTTCCTTATATTTCGATTATATCCTTATCAATTATATTTAATAAAAACGACAACAACAGAAATATTTATATATACATAATATATAATTTAAAAAAAGAAAAACAAGAATATGAAACACATTATTCGTAGACAAACAAAAAACAGCTCCCGTGGAGTCTATTTTGTGCATCCGTCTGCTCAAGATCATGTATACGCCCAATGTATTTTGCTTCGATGACCTCGGTGTTTTTGACAACTACGCTCTTGAGCATTCACCACCGATTACTCTATGGTCATGGCTGTACATAACACGGTTGATTTCCAAATTATTTATATATAAATATATATAAATATTTTTACGTATAAAGCATACCTAATACATATGGGTTTTTTGTTTGTCCTTAAAGGTCATATTTTATAATTTTGCCTCTCTATAACTTTTTAATATTATTCTTTATTGCGTTGTTCCATTCAATTAACTGTTCCCAATTTTCTCTCCAGTTGAAGTCTCCTCTGTGCCACTCTAAACAAAACATTTAGAAACTTTTTGTTTGAAATTGGTTATTTTATACTAATTGCCACGGAGGGTACACTTAAAAACACAATGTAGGGGATTTTCAAATGTAATACTAACATGGCGATTATTTTAAAGACATTTGGAATTGGTTTAATTAGGGTAGGCTTACGGACTTAATGACTGTGGCATGTGCGTTTGTCAATTGGGTCAAGTGGGGCTAGATGCCAACATATGTATGCGATCGGTTTAAACTTTGGTAAAAAAGGTCAACCTTATGCTGATTGCATCCACCACTTACGCGCTTATATACATGGAAAGTCCGTCACATTTTTTTATATCTTAATCGTTATTGTATACATATATTTTCTTGCCTTAGAAAATGTTTGATTTGTGAATTTTTTATTTTCGGTTCCTGAATAAAACACGTTTATCTTTTTGCCCACGCAGTTGTGTTGTAGACTCGGTTTTAAATTTTGAACTCTTTAAGACACCTCATGACAGATCACTAATAGCAGCAAATGTCTTCTCCAATAGTAAATAGGAACGTCTATACATTAAAATTTATGTATTTTTATTTGCGTGCATTTGTTCATGTATGTATGCTTATATTGCAGGATTGTCGACAGCCGTTCCAAGGAGGATCATTTTTCGATCACGAGGGTTTGCCCTATTGTGAGACTCATTATCATGCCAAACGCGGTTCATTATGTGCCGGCTGCTCAAAACCTATTACCGGACGCTGCATTACCGCCATGTTCAAAAAGTTTCATCCTGAGCATTTCGTTTGCGCTTTTTGCCTTAAACAGTTAAATAAGGGTACGTTCAAAGAACAGAATGACAAACCCTATTGTCATACGTGCTTCGAGAAGATTTTTGCCTAAATCAAAAGAGCGAACAGATTTCATCGTTCAACAGTGCCAATACAAGCAATAGGAGTTGCTTCGATTTCCGTGTAGTTCTATTACATATATGTAAAGGAATTATATATTATAAATAACTGCAATGGATGCAATAACTATGTGATAAAGATGTCTTTTGCACACATTACACGTAACCATATATACGAAAATTACACAACTTACATGAACCGAAAGGTCCGTAAAACGCGAAAAAGTAGTAGTTGAACATACTAAGCAGCTGAACTACTATTCAATTTTGAATAATAGGAAGCGGTTTCTTTTAACGATTTTTGAGGTAGATTTTAACTTGGTTGATCTGTCTTGAATTTTCGCAATTTACGTTTTATATAAGTTTTTGTGTTTGTACTGGTATTTCACTATCTAATTCAATTATGTAAAATTTAACATTTTTAATCAATAAATAAACTGATTAACATTAATGGGAAAATTTCAAATAAAGAAATTTTTGATTCTTGAAACACACTGCAGAGATGGTTAAACTTGTTAAGGTTATGAAAGCGTATATTTGTAATTGCTATCTGATTTAGGAGTGACACACACACCGCTAAATCGACTTAGATTTAGAATGTGATTAAGAAAATGTATGTAGAGGGTCCTCTTAGTCTTTACGTAGATATTGCAAACAGAACAGCTCCTACACTATTGTGGAGGGGGCTTTTATAATCGGTAAAAGATATATTTCACTTTTCTAGAATCAATATCTTTAATTAACCACGTCCATCTGTCTGTCCTCGTAAGTTTGCGGACAGGTCGCATTTTTCGAGATATTTCGATGATATTTAGAACAAGGACATATATTAATTCAGAAAGGAATCCTATTGAAAATGGACCGAATCGCAATAATTTTGGAACTTCTCCCCGTATAAGGTTCTATTATAATGGAAGACTATATAGCAAAAAAAAATTTTTGACAAAAGCGGGTAAAGAATAGTTAATTGGCTTAATATTTAGCTGTGTCAGATTTGGAACTGATCGGACTATTTTTAGAACCCCTTTACATATAAGTATTTTTACACGAAATAACTGTATATAGATATATATAACTATAACATTTTCACTTATTAGTACATCGAATTACCAAATTTCAAGTCTTAGATACGTTTTTATTGACTGTGGCGTTGCACTTGGTCGATTTTGCCAATTTAAATAGGAAGCTACGTGTACATACTAGACATATTTGGGCAAAATTTTAGCACCAACAACAAATACACGAACAAACGGTTGGACATGACTAGATCGATTAAGTTTTTGGTGCTGATCAAGAATATATATACTTTGTAGAATCTGCAAAGATTCCTTCTGCAAAGGGAATGACAAACTTAGTACACTTTAGTATACATTAAGTCTGCATGTGCACCAAATTCATATTATTTACATACAAAATATATGTTCATTCAAAATTTCGTGATCAAAATTTCGTTTCAAAAAGCAATGGTTTTGAGATAGGTGACACTTCGAATTCCGTTTCAACCGAAACGTATTTCTGTTACACACGCATAATATGTCAAGAAAGTTTTAACCGTCTATTACTGCCGGCTGTTCTTGCATGCGCACTCGTATTGTATACGTATTCTATTACGCTCAGCGTCATTGAGGCAAACACACTACGTAGACTGTTCTCAACTGCCCTTCACAGTATCTTTTTCGACAATGAAAATTTAGTAGTAATGAATACACTTTAGACTTCGCACATGTTAGCGGGTTGACAATCTGAAACTGTATGGTATATGTATTGCGGTTATGCTGTTAACAGTTAGGAAGATGTTAAGAATATGATTAAAAAAAACTGAACCAAAGAAATTTCATCTGCTCTTGTTCGCGCATTATTGGAAACTCAATTATTTAATACCTCTTTCAGCAAATATACATAAAGTTAAGCATGTGACAGTTATGTTGTGTGTCTTATTAAAAACGTGTAATTATTAAAAAAAAAACATTTTCGTTTATTACCCTGTTGTGTATGACTAAGTTACGTGTATGAACGACTTAAAAGTGCTCAATTGTATAAATATATGTTTGCATAAAAGTACGTCTATATAGTTCGAATTTATCTACATATATACGTATTATATGTTATAAGCAAAATTGCTGTGTACAGTATGTGAGAGCGTGTGTACTTACGGTGTATATCAAAAGTTAACTAACATCGCAATATCTGAGGTTAAACAAAAACAAGTAAGAAAACTAAATTTGGCTTAGACTAAATCTTAAATACCCGAGTGCTAACAACAGACAGACACACGGACACACGGTCATACATGTCTAAATCGACTCATTTTTTGACGCCGATATTTTGTAGGGTCTCTGACGCCTCCTTCTGGGTGTTGTAAACGGAAGAACAAAATTTGTATCCCTTATCACTGAGGTGGAGGTTATAAAAAAACAAGCAAACTACGTCACATAAATAAAGGCATAATTATGTATTTATGTGGCATAAAACGTCAATTGTACGTGAAGTCATTGAGCGTAATTCTATATTCCATATATGCTTGAAAATTTGCAAGTCACAGAAAATGTGACATTTTTGAGAAATTCTTTGGTCCGTATCGATCTAGTCAAGAATCTGAACAAATGAGCTGCAATCTCAGTCCACGCCAGCCTTACATCTCAAAAATAAAGTATCGATCTAGCTATGTCCATGTGTCAGACTGATAATCAAATGCTCTTGGTCGTCGATTTTAGGTATTGAGTTGAAATGTGATGCAGACGTTTTTTTAGTTTCTTATTCAATTGTACGAAATTAGTATAAGCCATTTAAACTGAGCTCTGAAGTTGAATTGATTTACATATGTGCATCTAATGCATCATTTTCACATGTACCATACGATACTTGTCTGTGGTTAATAATAAATGAATAACAAACGTAAAGCAAGCAACACAGACACAGGTAGACTAAAGCCCACTATGTAACATATATTAGGAATTTTTCACATATGCACATATGCATAACATTAATGTTATTAAAAAGTAAGGTAGTAATACGCATATGTATACATTCTGAAGTTCTGGTTTTTTTCAACATATGACCCGTTTAGTTTGAAAGTGGCGCAAATCACATTTTCCCAAAACATTGAGATAATTATGGAATTGATAAGCGCCAAGATGATCGTTTTATACGGAAAGAACCAATGTCCAAAGAAATTCGGGTTCTCTAATATTAGGTCGTTGGCATTTGGATGGAAAGTGGTGCAGGTCTACAAATTTTATAATGTTATAACATAGAAACGAAATTTTTTCTATGCTCCGTAAAATTGATGTCCAAATTCTAAATCGGATCTCCTTTGAGATATGGTGGAACGAAAAATGGCCCAAATTCGTATTTTCAAAGGTCCTTAGCACAAAAGCAAGAGCTTTTGAAGAAAAACTGATTTCATATTCAGATTCAACATCCCAAATATACGTAAAATTGCTCTTAAAAAATCTTTAGTATTTAGAAAAATGTTTAATCAATAATGCCAAAGACCAACGCGTACTAATCGTTTCAAGTAATTCATTTAGTTTGAAATTGCGGCAAGTCCATTTAGGTACAAAAGTACCGTTATTTTTTCGGCCAGCCCTCTAAACACCAAAAAATATATAAAAGTTTTCATCTAGAGTGGGCTTGCGCCACTTTCAAACTGAATGGCACATACGAAAATGGTCATTGCGGATTGTGGATAAGATGAAAGAAACTGTTACCATATATACACACTTATTAAATATGTATTAGTTTCTACTAAATATGTGAATGCATGTTGAAGAATTATATACGCTGCCATAAAAATTCATCATGGATCGTTTATGTGTAATGCGTGTAACAATATGTTTAGAATGCTTATTGAACACAAGGCGGAACAAACGCGTGTCCGTTAAATGCTAAATTGATTATTTACCTTACAAATGATCGAAGCAAACTGTATCTTGTTTTCATGAAATTCATTTGTTTTGCATGCAATGCACGAATTATATGGAAACTTGTAAAGACCTACACAGGTAATGGTGATGATGAAGTCTTCATATGACAAAGGGACGTAACTCGGGACATTTTATCCTATAGTAATTAGTGGACGATATGCTTCGATTTATTAAATTTAAATGTATTATTATTATGCTAGTCATTGAGACAGTTACTTCCTTTATAGGGAAAGCAATTCTAAAAATAGTACCAAATTAGATTATAGCGCTTTTGGAATAATCAAATGATATCTATTGAGTTTTATTAAAAAATCTTGAGAATCGTAATTTTTATACCCTGCACCACCCTGTGAAAAAGGGTATACATATTAAGTTTGTGCGAATGTTTGTAACTCCTAAACGGCAAATGCCATACCCACCCATGTTAACTCCATCAGCGTATGCAAATTGTATTTGCCATTCAACAAGTCAAGCAAATCAACAAATTGGAGTAAAACAAGTAAAAAAACTTAGTTTAGACTAAATCTTAAATACCATACTCGCCTACATTCAAAGGGTGGGTGCGAGAGGTACGTCCCTTAATAGTACATGAATTATGAAAGTCGAGCTTTATGCTGAGTGCGGTTTTTTATAAATTGTGGACGTGTTGTCTGACCACGCCCATTCATGGAAAGGATAATTATAAATATGAACACCAAATTTTAATTTCGTAATTCAATTTTTGTAATATATAAGTAGATTTTTGCCGATTGTGGGCGTGACTCTTGACCGATTTTGCCTATTTTAAATAGGGATCTGCGTCTGTACAAAATTTCAGGTCAATATCTCAAAATTTACGCCCGTGAGAAGCCAACAACATAAAGACACACGGACACACATGTCACGATTAGATCGAGATTTTAATGATGATGAAGATATATATACTTGGTAGAGTCTCTGACGCCTCGTTCTGCGTATTGAAAACGTAATGGCAAACTTACTATACCACCCATCTTTTGTGAAGGGGGTGATATTGTGGGGTTTCACAGAAATGTTTATGGTGCAGTAGAAGTAGACTTGTGCACTTTATCTATAACGCATATATAATTTACGTAGTAAATATGATGTAAGTGTACACACAAGCCCTATGTAATGCACACACATGCACATGGTCGTGCATGAACACCTAAACTGTAAACTTAATCAATTAAGTTCAATCATGGGTTATTTTAGTTTTTTTTTTCAAGATTTTCGTTAGTGAACGTGCACGTCTCCGGGAGAAATGTCTCTAAACATGGATATTTCTTTTATACCAAATCTTCCAAAGGGCCCTCTTTGTATTTACCGTAAACGGGCTAAATTCGATTGGAAACGTTTGAAACTTCTATTCGAGCATGAGCAGTCATTACGCATCAAGGTAAAGTAAACTTTTCCTTAGTATATATTATTGCATTAACTTGCATGAAGAGAAATCCACTAACTATTGTCTGCGTTTCAGTATAAAGTTTGGAACATTTTAGAGGGTGATCCGCTCTTTTCGCATCCAATTTGTAAATTATCGACCGACGAAGAGAAACGACTTTGTGCAATGCAAATGAATCGCATGGCTCAACTAGATATAGTTCCTAAAGGTATCGAAGAAAAATCATTTGCCGACAAGACGAAATATCTTATGAATGTTAACGAAGCGTTGCATTCTTATTGCCCCAGTCTGTCGGTGAAAATCGCATTGGGTGTGGGTCTCTTCAATAATGCCATACGAGCCATGGGCACGGAACGTCACATGAAGTATTATGAGGCGGCATGGAATCGAAAAATTATTACCTGTTTGGCCATTACCGAAATATCGCACGGCAGCAACACAAAAAGTATTCGAACAACAGCTACCTACGATCCAAAAACGCAAGAATTCATTATAAATACGCCCGACTTTGAGGCTGCGAAATGCTGGGTCGGTAATTTAGGCAAGACAGCCACAATGGCCATGACATTTGCCAACTTATATACACCAGACGGGGTAAATCAAGGTTTACATGGTTTCTTGATACCTATACGCGATCCAAAAACACTGCAGGCTTTTCCTGGTGTTTTGGTGGGTGATATCGGTGAAAAAATTGGTCTGAACGGTATCGACAATGGCTTTGTTATATTTTCCAACTATCGCATTCCACGTGAAAACTTATTAAACCGTACCGGTGATGTTACACCTGAGGGTGTATACGAAAGCGTTTTTAGTGAGCCGGGTAAGGTTTTGGGTGCTGCTTTAGAATCTTTCTCTGCTGGCCGCATTGGCATAATGCAAGAAGCGGTAAATACGTTGTCGAGTGCAGCGGTTATCGCTGTACGTTATGCGGCTGTTAGGAAACAATTTGGTCACCAACGGGAAGGTCCCGAAGTTCCCATAATAGAATATCAGCTGCATGTAGGTTGATATTAAATTGATAATAATTAGAGAGTTTACATTCACCTTATTATAGCCTCCACCTTAGGGAAGAGGGTACATTCATTTTGATCATCCGTTTACAACACATCGAAGGAAGCCTCGGAGACCCCACAAACCATATATATTCTTAATCAGAATGAAAAGAGAAATCGTTTGAGACATGTCCGTCCGTGTGTCCGTCTGTTGTTGGACCTCTTACGGTCGTAATTTTTGAGATATTAAATTGAAACTTGGCACACTTATTCTTAGTTCGATTTCACAATAAACGAAAATCTCAACATACCTCGAAAAATTGAATCTTTAAAAAATTATATATCGCACAATACTATGCCTATCAAGTTGAAATTTGGTATAAATATAAGTGGTACTGTTGTTCAACTCTGTGCCAAAAATGTGCGTGATTGAATAACACAAACGCCCATAATTAAAAAAAAAAACATTATTTGCGTAAGTACATAAATACGGCAATAGGAACTTATTTTTTAGAGGGTTATAAAAGGTGGAGGGTATTTAAGCTTCGGTCTTAACCGAACTTTTCCATCTTGTTTTTAATTTAATTCGTATTTCAGCAATGGCGAATATTCCCCTATTTGGCTGCCGCATCTGTTCTAAAAATTGCGGTACAAGAGCTAACTAACAAATATTTGGAGATAATTGAAAGATCTCAGGCCGATTCAAACAGTTTTGAACTATTGGTAATAATTTTAAAATCTTAAAAAACAATTATATTATACAAATATTTATAACTTACGGAAGGCGCGGGATAGATTCATTTTTCGAATCAAAATACCCTCAATATGAGATTGGGGTACACTAAGTTTGTTATTCCGTTGCAACACCCTACAAAGCATATATATTCTTAATCAGCATCAAAAACTGAGTCGATCTAGATATGTATGTCCATTTGTTCGTGTGTATGTCTGTTGTTGGCATTCTCACGGGCGTAAATTTTGAGCTATTGAGTTGCAATTTTGTACAGACAGTTTTAGTATGTGCACGCAGTTCGCTATTTAAAATGGACAAAATCGGTCAAGAACAACGCGCACCATCAGCAAAAATATATTCATCTGCCATATAGTTTTAGTTCAAATTATAGTTATCCTATCCATATATGTGCTAAAAATTAGCGTGGGTGGATAACAGAAACGCCAACAATTTGCATGAAACCGTACTCTATGTAAAACTAGACTTGCAAGCTGATACGTAACACATGCGCTAATACTGGGCATAATATATATATATCTGCCCCACCCTTGTAGATGTGATGGGTATTTAAGATTTGGCCGAAGTCAAACTTAGGTTTCTTGTTAATTTATAATAGACGATAAATAGTTATATATTGACGCAAATCCTTGGAGCGATTTGGTGCCGTTGGTATTGCAAACTCATACCCAAACCAAGTTTAGTTTTGTACTTGGGTAAGTTTAATTGTACCGGTATGGTTAATGCAATTAATTATGCATTTTATTTCCCTTTTCGTTTACTATTCGTTCCTCTACATACAAGTCTTTCATTTTTCGTTTTAGACTCAAATTGTCTCTGAAATTCATGCGGTCATTTCGTCGTGTAAGCCCATGATAACATGGACGGCACGTGATGCTATACAAGAAGCTCGCGAGGCTTGCGGGGGACACGGTTATCTGAAGGCGTCTAAACTGGGTGATATGCGAAACGATCATGACCCTAGTTGCACGTACGAAGGTGATAATAATGTTCTTGGGCAACAAGCGTCTAATTGGCTACTGAGACAAATCAATGGCAATGTAGAAAGTCCTTTGGGAACGGGTAATTTCCTATTGAATCGCCATAAATTGCTTGAACAAACGTATGAGACGGTCTTAGAAGAATATCCCATCGAATCATTGGAGTGTAAGTATGCCCAAAGTGGATTCTACACTTATGCTAAATGTAATTATGTGGAATGTAAAGAAACTTTATAAAAATTCTAGTTGTTGTGCGTTGTTATGAGTGGTTGTTGGGTCATTTGGTTGAAACAATATCAACTCGAATAAAAAAGAATACTGAGCGGGGCCTAGATTATTTTGAAGCACGCAACAATTCCCAAGTCTATGGAGCTCGAGATGTATTCATAGTTTACGCCGAATATTTTTGCATAACTCGCTTTATTCATCGTTTTCAACAGCCTGATATTAATGGAGAATATTCTAAGGTTCTTAGGCTACTATTTGACATCTATTCAACATGGTGTCTGGATAAACATATGACCACATACTATGTGGGTGGCTTTTCACAAAGCCCCTCTTTCGGCGAAACTATTCGAGATCGATTGCTGCAGAAATGTGCTGAATTGAAAAATGTCGCAGTTAGTGTCGCCGACGCTTTGGCTCCGCCTGATTTCGCTCTCAATTCCGTGATTGCCAAATCGAATGGTTTGCTGTATGAAAATCTACGCAACGAGTTTATGACTAATCAAGGTGCCTTTGTAAGACCTTCGTGGTGGCGAGACATTGTAATACCGCCGGGAAAATCGAAACTTTAAATCTTGCACTAATTTTGTATGAACGAATATTGAAACATTTTTACATTTTCATGTGTTATATAAAATATTGTATCTATGTTCTCTCTAAATGTATATATTATATTTTTGTAAGCATATTGTACTGTGTATATATTGTGTCTTTAAATATATTAAGTGTTCACATTTTTCTGTTACTTCAAGGTTAAACATGTACAAATATACGAAATCAATACACTCAAATATGCGGCTCATTAAATTTATGTTGGGTTAGAGAAGGATAGGGAATGTTATATATAGTTTTCAAGAAATAAATAATCGTGGACGTGGTACGATTATTTATTTCTCCAATTGTGTCCAATTGTAGAATTTTCTAAAAGTCTACGTGACGTCGATCTCATCTTGTTTGTTGAATAGATAAATTTACTGACTGTAGAAGGGGTACATTATAAGAGCTGTATCGGAGAGTTTAGGTAGCCAACTTACCAACTTATACTTACTTATATTTATTTTGTTAAAACATTTATACAGCCCAGAAAGAAACATCGGAGAACCTACAAAGTACTTACATATTTGATTAAACTCTAATTCCATTTAGCAATGTCTGATCCGTCTATGTCTATGGTATCCATTCTTCCTTGAGATTTGAGATTTATACTTTCGTATTTGGAAGAAATATTGGTATGGGCGTTATCTGTCAAAGGACACAACCTCCATTAAACAAAAATTGAGGAAAGGTCATTTTTTGCGCTTTCTTAAGAGGTTTTTTCGAATCACTCAAAAGCTGTAAAAGACAAAATGCTGGACATTGAGATATATGACCTTTAGGGAATTGTCGTCCGTCCGTCTAAAAATGAAGGGGCGCGACCACATACACGGAAAAATACTTTAAAAAATTAAATGATTTTGGTGATGGTGGTAGGTGTTCAAGATTTATATAACTTGTAACTTTTAACCTAAGTTTAAGCCAAAAAGAGCTTTTTTACAATTAAGCTTTTACGTTCTTCTTATTTCCAGAGTTGCCTACTTTTTTAAATTCAGTTAATGAGCTATATTAGCAGGGATTCACTTCTCTTCTTTTATTTAGTACCTTTGCCAAGATTTGAGCCTCGGTTCCCCAAACAGCAAAGTTGCTCGTAGTTCTATTTCGAACATAAGTTTTTACTGTACACAGTAATATATTAAACTTACGATATCAAGTTTGACATGTTTAGAAACTTTTAGCATAGAGTGCTTCATGCATTCGATTAAACGATCTTTTGACTTGTGATATAAAGGGATGAAAGAGCAATTTGAAGATATCGTAATATATTACAAAGTGTTAATATTTTGTTGTTCCTGATACCAAATAGACTCACGTGTTTATACACATGTACATTCTTAAAACTGAACTGCTTGTGAGAGTTTATCTGAAAGTCACTATTATATTATACTCTTCACATAAGATGGGGATGTACTACGTTTGTCATTCCGTTTGAAGAACCCAGAAGGAGGCGTCAGATACCCTATGAAGTTGAAATTTGGTACACATATTTTTATATATATAATTATTCTATCCATATATGCTAAAAATGGACGTGGTTGGATATGACACAGATACGCTTACAATTTACAATAAACCATTCTCAGCCTTGCAAGCTGAGGGCGTAATTATATACTTGCCACGCCCGCCGTTTGTATGCAATTGTGGAGGGTACTTAAGATTTGGCCTAAGCCAAATTTAGTTTTCTTACTTGTTTATTACATTAATTTGTTTACAGGTGAGATGAAACGAGCAATAGATGCACAAATGCATTTCCATGTGATTACGAATTGTAAATAGTGTTGAATTATTATATTTCACTTTATATATAAATAGAATAGTGATTGTTCGTTGGGTTTTAAACGATCGCTGGAAATCAGTACGTAGTTATGTTCGGATAAACGTGCCTTATTAGAAAGCAAAATAAATAAATCCGCAAATATATATTCGCGTTTGTATTCACATATTTATATGCTCTACAAGTATGTATATACAATAAAAAAGAGCTTTTGAAAATATCATTCTGTTTTACTTGTGTGCTAGTACAACTTGTGATTTTGATTCTTTTAGGGTCATTATGATCCTGCCTGTGACAAAGTTTTAGGTGTAGTTTACCCCGGATTCCGTGGGTAGTCTAGTCTAGTCTTTGTAAGCTAAAAATACTGACCAAACCACACTCTCACTCAATAAAAACTGAAAAAGAAGCATTCTCCGAAGTACCAGAGATAGAAAATTAAAAAAAGTACCAAAGATAGAAAAGTATATAGTAGTAGGTGCTTGGTATAGCTCAAGTGAAATTTAGTGTGTTTTCTTGTTATACTCGGGGCACACTAAAGTTGTTCTAACGGAAGGAGGCATCGCAGACTCTTCAACGTATTCTTCTTCTTCTACGTATTCTTGATTGGCATCAAAATCTGATCTGTTTAGATATGTCCGCGCGTATGTTCGGCGGTTGTTGGAACGCTTCATCATCATCATGGCTGGCCGATTACAACCTATGTAGGTCTTTGGCCTGTTACAGAAGAGAACGTCGAGATGACCTAGCCATCGCAAACGTTGAATTTTTATGCGACGAACTATGTCAATGTCGGCGTAAAGCTCATACAGCTCAAGATTCGTTCTGATTCGGAACTCATCGCCAACGTCGACAGGACCAAAGACCTTTTGGAGAATTTTTCTCTCGAACACGCCTAGAAGAGCCTCACCATTTTGCGTTAGCGTTCATGCTTCTGCGCCATAAAGAAGCACAGGGACGATGAGGATCTTATAGAGTGTAAGCTTTGTCGTACGAAAGAGGGCTTTGCTGTTGAACTGCTTACTTAGCCCAATTAGCACCTGTTAGTATACATAATTCTCCTTTTTATCTCCATGGTGACGTTATTGGAGATATTTACGGCTGTACCTAGGTAGACAAATTGCTTGACTACCTCGAAGTTATATCGGTCACAGCATGCAAGGGATACGGGGCGACGCTAATCCCTGGACGTTGAGAACATATACTTCATTTTGTCCTCGTTCATTGCAAGACCCATCTTCGCCGATTCTTTCTCAATTCTTGCAAAAGCTGAGGTAACATCCCGCGCTTTTCGAGCAATGAAATGTTGGAACGCTTACTTTCGCATAAATTGAGCTATTGAGCTGAAATATATGTAATATCTGTATGTAGGTTATTATATAAATTGAGCGAAATCGGTCAAATGTTAGACTCACCATTCATAGCCACATAAATGCACCCATCTGGCCAAGTTTACCTTGTACTTTATAAACTTTTAGAAAGGAAACCCATATGATTATGATTAGGGCCTCTACGTGCAATTTTTTGCAAATTTTTTATTATATGTCGTCACACGATTATTTAAATTGTGTTAATAATTAAAAGCTTGGAAAAGGAATATTAATTGTTGGCATTAAAAATTCCGTGATGATTATAGAAATATTTAATAAAAAACGTGATGAGTTCATCACGTATTGCCAATACAAATTATTTATATAGCACTCACCTAATTGAGATTTTCCATTTTCAACTTCAACTTCAAGTAATTATTCATTCAGCACTAACGTCTAATTCATAAACGTTTAACATGACATATATTCAAAGTTAAACGTCTTTCTTTGGTATATATAAAAGGGCATAAAGGGATGCCCCATACCACGTCTGTTATTTTATTTGTGACACTCGAAGGAACTATTCAAAGGTCAAAGTTTGCGTGGCAATTTCGGCGCGTGGGCTTCTATTTAAATTGTCAAAATCAGTAAAGTGGCCCACGTAAGAAAAATGTCTCACTGTGACGAAAGCGCATATGCTAGTCTAATTACCGTTAAAAGACGGCGCTATTGCTGATTAATCATGCCCACAGTTTTTGTATAAATGTGGAGGGCACTTTAGTTTTGGCTTGAGCCAAATATACTTTTGACTCGTGTTTTGCAGATATTTAAAAAATGTGGAAAATTACTGTTGCTCCGTATTGTACTTTATGGAGTTTCACAATACTTACATTTGTGGGTGAGTTAAATATCATTCCAATTTTTTTTTTCCATAAGTAATTAAACTTTTAGTGCCGGACTCAAAATATCGAACGTATAAGAGAAAAACATGTCAAAATATTATAGTTGGTCGAGCCCGACAATCAAATACCCTACACCACTTGATATATTATTCAATTTTTTTTGTATGAGTCAAAAAGGAAAGCTTATTGAAAATGGACCGGATTCGACCACTTTGAGGTCCGATGGACAGATGGACATGGTTAAATCGATTCAGATTGATTTTGAAACGATCCGTAAAATTGAAGGTGGGTGTGGAATTTGCCGTTTAGGAGTTACAAACATCCGCATAAACTTAACATACCCTTTACCACAGGGTGGTGCAGGGTATAACAAAAGAAAACGTTATAGTCAGCCAAGCCAACCATTTAATACTCTCAACCACTTAGTTCCAAAAGCTATACTACAATTAATTTAGTGGTATCGCTAAACACGACGCATTATCTTATATACACAAGTCACTTCGTGAAATATCGTTATATGGAAAGTGGTTCTAACAATTGTCCGATCGATTTCACATTCGGCAGAGCCAATTATTAGGCTGATTATTTATTTTTTACGAAAGTTTGTTAAAAAATATTAAGGGTTCCGATTTTTTGGCACGCAAAGACTTATTTAAAATAAGGGTGTTATGGGGGTAGGGATTCTAAAAATGGTCCAATTTGAACCATTTCCTTAAAACAAATTTCATTGGTATATCTCAAAAAATGCAACCTGTAGTTTGCACACAAATTTACATGGACATAGAGACGGACATGTCTAGACGAATTCACATATTTTTTTACGTATCGATCCATATAATTGAACATAATATACCTTTGGCAACACTTGGTGAGGTTTAAGAAGAGTATGACTTACATATTTTCAGCTGGTAAGCGTATAGTTCGCGGCACCAATGAGCTAAATGCAGATTTTGATGATACTGGTGATGCGATTTACGCAATGAATTATGCTGATTTGGGTCTTGGCTTGGGCATTATTAACCCTTATGCATTCCATCAACAGCTGACCAACCAAATTCTGGCCCAACAGAGCGCAACCCAAAAGTAAGCACCAAAAGCATTACACGCAAACTTCTTTTCTATTTATACGCATGATACATAATCACCATCACTCATTATACACTAATGTGGTATTTAATAAGAGAATATTTTTCCATCATAGTGCTATTAGTTCCACTTACACACTTGGGGATGCGTCAGTCACTGCTTTTGCTTCTAATGGACCACTATTTAACAAGTAATTAATTAGTCATGTCTTCTCATCTCACGTCTGCATATTTAAAACTATATAAGTTGCATAAATAAAATGTTTCATATTTCTGTCAAGTCTCGAGTCGTGAGTTCCCTGTCATCTCATAACTAGGACGTGGTAACATTCTCGTGTTTTCTTTTCAAATATTAGCGAAATACAGCGTCAGATCGCTTACTTTAGTAATGCCGATCCACAAGCATTTTACAGTGGTAATGACGGTCACTACGCGCCTAACTATGCAGCAGCGGCTGCTTCCTTTGGTCCAGACGGTGCATACCAAACAGCCCATATAATACCCGAGAATCCCGTAAGTATTTCAGGCTATATTCTGTAAAATTAGAATCGTAATCACGATGCTTTTCTTAGAATAAGCCCAACATTGTGAATCATTTCGCCGAAACTAGTCCAGTTGGGTTTAAAAGTATTTCGGTCAGTTCTCATAGCACCAGCTCGGATATAAATGGCGAAAAGACGAGCAGCCGTGTTGCGGAGACAACTATTAACGATAACGGTCAAATTACCACCTATAAAGTTCACTCTTAAAAACATACTATTCCACTTATTACACATGTATATATTTTATAAAATAATTAAAAATGCATAGAAAAAGTAAATTGATTATTGTTCTTTATTTCAATTCATTTATATCCAATACTTTTTCAAAATGCTTGCAAAAATATCAAAGACGTCGTCAATCTTTTCATTTGTTTGTGCCCATAATTCATAAAAAACCTGTTTAGCGCAAGATTCAATTTCCAGGTTGATACTTAAAGCACACTCTATTATGTGCCTGCCTCATCCCTTATTGCATACAGAAAAGGAGAGTATATTTCAGACATGGCATAAGTCAAATTGTGTTTTGTACTTGCTGAAACCAATGTCCAGTTAGTTAAGTTTTTTTCCACAACAAATGATCTTGTGATATTTTAATGTTTCCTTAATCACAAGGTCTAATGTGCAAAAACTCATCATGGGGAATGCAAACAATATATAATATTTTAAGTTCACATATTGTATTCTCTTATCGTGATACACACTATTAATGTTTTCCTTGCTGTTCTTTTTGCTCAACAAATTTTAAATTTCTGGGTCAAAATACTATCAACAGGTTCAAGTCTACTGCGAGTCAAATACATATTGCATCAATAAATCGTCGTATTATTTCCCTGGAAGAGTATTTCTTATCAATTATATGTATTATACAAATACTGGGAATGAATTTCGTATAATATGAAAACAAGGGCAACATTACTTATCAGCAGCGAGAGAATGAAATGAAGGGGAGACAAAGACAAGACAAAGACACTTAAAATTACAAGTGAGGCCCGAAATAAATCTTATTAAAAAATAGATTGCTGTTGGAACAACATCTTCATGCGCTGTGTTCTATTTGAATTCGATAATCGTAAATAAAATCGCTTTATAAAGTCAATTAGCCAAAAATTTAGAAACCATGAAATATTTTACATTATTGGCCCTTTATTTAGGAGTAGTAATTGCAGGTAAATATAGAAATATGATGAATATGGCTATCGTCAAATTTGGTTGGAGTTAATATGTTTTTTAGAAGATAACCTTCGGGTTTTTAGCATTGTTCTGATTAGTTTTAATATTTGCTATTAAATTTGCTAAACCAATTTTTTTAATTTTTGAATATTTTTTCCAGATGACTTCCAGCAGAGGTAAACTTCCAACTAAGTTAATGTTTTGTATTAATTTAAAACCAACCTGTTTATATTTATGCATTTTAATTATAGCCATTATAACCTACACCAGCAAACTGTTGAAATGGCTAAAAGGAAGATTTATAATGGGTAGGGTACTAATTTTTGCTCATGTTCAATTCATAGTACTAAGTTAATCATTAAAAATATATTTTATATAGACTACAATCCCCTTTCGAAAATGTGGACTCGTCCAGTGACATTGGCGTTGGTACTGTTGGTTCAAGTAGCATTGGTTTGGCAAGCAGTAGATATTCCTCTTTGGCAAATCCTTACTGTTGTACCAGTCATTCGGCTAATATAGTCAGTACTTCAACATTTGACGATAGTTCATCGCGTCATTTAGCGACCAGTGGTTCCAATTTTATTAATAGTGACTTAGATGTTCAAAAAGTTATGAGCGAAGGTACTTTAGTTCCTGGTAGTCGTATTCACGATGATCGCCAAAGTTCTTCCCGCTATTTAAATTCTGTTGGTTCTGAAAATCATGTGACAACTCCTATTTTTAATAAAATATATACAGCGAGTGATTCTGAAAGGGATTACAATCAAGAGCATGATCGCTTTATAAATCAACGCGTTCAAGCTCCCTCTAAAACGTCTGAGCAGTATGTGCATCAAGAAGAACAACGTCGACAAAGTCATGTAGTACCGATTGGTCAATTGGTTTCTGAACAACATGCGCACGTTGAGAAACAAAGCAGGCGACAAACTCCCAATCAAATGATTATTAGACCAATTAATGAGCGTGAATCTATTTATCAGCACAAGAAAACTGCTTCGAATAACCAACGACAGGCTCATTCACAAATCTTGCTGGATTCATCCCTAAGCCAACAAATCGATTATAGTGACACTACGCAAAACCAATTAAATGATCAAGATCATATTTTAAATCGGCATTTCCCTCTAGTTTTTAATACACCAATTGTTACAGATGAGACGTTTGGTTCAGAGAAATATGAGCATGATGAGAAGCATCAGTTTCGTGGCCAAATAGTACCACCGACTTATGTTCCCTTGCGTACGTCTGAACAATACTTACATCAGGAAAAGCAACGTCAGTCCACGACATCAGAACAATATGCTCAACAACATCAGGGTACGTTGCTGAATTCACCCATAAACCAACAGTTAGTTAGTAGTGGAACGCATTTTGGTAGTGAATCAAGTTTGAAGTCAAAGTTTGATTCTCCTTTGGAATCAGGCTTCTCATTTGACGTTGATTCCACTTCTGAGTTAAGAAAATATATGGAAAAGTCACAACGTTTAGCTAAATTGCAGTCTCAAGGTGTCATTGCTGGTGGTAGACGTACTGGTGGGTCCCAAGTTAATTCTAATTTAGAAAGTGTAAACAACATGGGCACTTTGGACAATATTCAAAGTTTTGGGGATTCAGGCGGTTTTATAGGTGGTTTTAAAGCCAAAACGTGGGAAAAGTCATCAGAAATGTCCTCCAAATCCGAGGTAGCATTTAAGTATTTAGAAAAAATCATTTCTTAAATTATTTTAACTAAAATTTTTTATTGTACAGATTGGATCTGACGGCCATGTGAAAAGTTATAGCGAAATATCTACAGGTGAACGGGAACATTATAATATAAATGGTCGTCAAAGTGGCTACAAAGCAGCTACTACTACTCTCGATGATAATGGTAAAAGAAGCAGCTATACTATTCACACGTAGAGCGGTTTGTATAAGACACAGTTAAGAATAATTTTTATATAATATAATTAATAAAAAACCTGAATGAAATCATTATAAAAGTTTGCAATTGGCTTTGGCTTATTGGTAATTATAAAAATTGAACTCAAAGTTATCATTATTATTATTAAATTAATTAACTGGTTAAATATCTACATAGAAAATTTCTGTTTATCGATATGCAATATTTATACGTACATAGAATACAATATATTTAATCATTCACTAGAAAAGGGTGTTTGTAATTTTCCGTTTACAATGTCAATTAGGGAGCTTGTAGGTTTAATAATCAGATCAGACTCGTGATAGCGAAAATTGTCACGACGCCGCCTATGATCAGTACTGGGTGTTATACAGTAACATGGCTTCCAGCGGGGCTCACGATAACTGGAAACATCATTAGGGCTATAGGCGTATGGTCTTTCCGTAGTCCACGAGCGGGGCACATAACTGGTCCAACCATCATTGCCATAACGCATTACACTACCTAATTGTCCATGAACGTGACCAGAATAATGTGGATCGTTTTGTTGGTAATATTCGGGATAATAATCATAAGCACCAGCACCTCGCTCCAAACTATCATATATTCTGTGCTCTGTAGAAAAGTTAGGATATTTTTTCGAATCGTGTGCTTTACCCGATTTATGTCTACGCCCTTTGAAAACTGGTACACCGCCATCTTAAAAAAATGTACATTACGCATTATTCGTAAATGATTTGACTAATAACCTTCATTGCTGTCGTGATCGGAATTGGTTTTATTACCACCTTCACCATCTCCCCCAGTAATTTCAAACGTTATGTCTGTACGTATGCCAACGCGTTTCTTGCTTTTTCCGAAATCCGTAATTTCAACACTCTCCTTAGATTCTATAAAAAATAAAACAAGTTTAAATAGAAAAATGCGTGGAAGTTCTTTTACAAATCGAGGAAAAATTTGTTTAAAAGTTTATGAATTGTCACAGGAAGCTATTGTATGATTAGGAGACTGTAGTTTTCATACTTTGCACCACTTTTGGCAAAGGACATAAAAACTTCAGAATCAACATCTGTACTGATTTAACTATGCATAATTGTGCGTCTATCTATCCATGTAAATTTATGTGCCCTGAACAAATTATATTATAATGGAAGTCTTTATGTGAAAAAAAAATTCAATTCTTAATATTTTTTGACAATGTTTGGTTAAGGCAGTTAATATTTGGCTGGGCTAGATTTGGCCCATTTTTAGAACCTCTTTCCCTATAATACTTCACGAAGTGCCTTATATGGCAATACCTCGTATTTCTTGATACAACTAAACTAATTATAGCATAATTTGTGAAGCGAAGTGGTGTAGGATATTAAATAATTGGACTTGGTCGACTAAAACATTTTCACTTGTTCACTGCGTATTCATTTCATTTATTAAGAAGAAAAACCTTTTGTTGGGTCTCCAGTATCAACGGTTACGCGTACACCATGAATTTTTGGTCCGGCTGAACTTTTTCTGGACGTGTCCTCCTCTCTTTTATCCTCTGCCCCTTCATTTACATTATATTTGCCATCTGCTTTCCCTCTTTTTACACCCGGTAATATTGGAACTGTTGTGTTTTTTTTTTCATATTCGTTCTCGTCAAAATCTAATTTCGAGGATATTTTATTTTTTTGGCCTAAAATAAGAATAATATATTCTTAAATATATAAAATACATAGAGGATGAAGAAAAAGATGAAAGCTCTCGAGTAGACACTACACTATTAGGGTGAAAATTTTCGAAAAAATTCACATACAAATTTGTTCGGGTCACCTTTTTTTATGGGACGTGCTTCATCTTATTCATTCATCCCGTCACTCGAGAGTTTCCATCGTTTTTCCTCACCCTGTCCTCATTAAATTCAAGTTTTATTCGGTAAGTAGCTAGCTCCCAGGCTAGAAAAGAAAAACCTGAAGAAAAGAAGCTATATATGGATTTTTCTCACACTGCAAATATATACGAAAAGTATAGTTGCTGGGCGTATAATGTCTTTTGTACATTTAATTTCAACAAGTTTGCGTGTTCCAATATTTTGTGGGTGCCTGACGCCGAATTCCGAGTCTTTGCAATGGAATGACACACTTATTATATCCCCCACTTCATGTGTCATATATTTGTTCGATTTGCGCCTTTTTCAACTAACCTTTAGCATAATGACAAAGAATCACAACAACAACACAAACTTTAATCATGGTGGCAATCTTAAATAGCATTATAAAACCAAGAATTTGTCCAGAATACTTTTAAAGTAAATGTGAAAATATTTTCAATATATTGTATAAGTCTGAACGGAACAACAGCTGCTAGCCAACTATTAAGACAAGAATTCGTTATTAGTAGCAATGCTTACAATTCGATTCAATTCCAGTCGGTTGAAGAATTATTTACTATGCTGTAAGTATGACTTCTGGATATGCACTTTATAATATGAATAATATTTAATATGTAAGCGGTCAGTGGTGTACGTTTATACATTTGGCGGTCGCCTGAAGTTCATAACAAAATTAAATTGTTAACACCGTTCACACAGTCTTTACCGATAACATCGTTCTCAGTGTGAATCGTTTGTCAGTATGTGTTGACAATTAATATGATGATGACGATGTGATGTGATGCAATGCGATCCGAATCGATGCGATTTGCTATATGAATACAATCGCGAACAACATTCATCAGGCAGATTACTCGAGGTAATAGCATTGTTGTATTGCTGTGTTCATTTATTAAATGAATAATGGACACTGCCTTACTCATTATTATTGCAAAGGAGCCAGTTGCTCTATACAAAGTAGTTGCCTTTAATCAAAGATGTTGATTTTCTAGTTGGATAATGAGCAAAGCGTGAGGTAGAAATGGAAAACCCATTAATTGTCCGCTGGGAACAATAATGACAAACATCCTATTATTGTAGTATTTGTATGAACAATATATCTGTGCATTTCCAATTTAACATTTCAGCCTACATGCATTCATGCGTAGCGTTATGCATTGTTTTATGGGATTTTGGAAATTTTTTGTACATTTCTCTCATTATTCGTTGAAGCTTACATTGAAACTATCACCCGCTGGCTCGGTTTGATATTGTTTGTTAAGTGACAGTGGCTAAACATTTTACTACCAGCGGGTCTGTAATCCGACGGCGCCCATTTTGGGAACATCGATAGAAGTTGTAAATTTTTGTGGTAAATAGATTTTTGGCGATTGTGGGGTGGCCCTCACGTTTTTACCCATTTTAAGTAGCGGTCTTCGTGCATAAACCAGAAGCATCTTTAAATATTTCATTTTCATTAATTTAATGTTGTCCTTTTACTCCAAGAAATTTGGAAACTTCAAAATGAATTACACATTTGTGCCTCTCACAATGGCAATAAATATTTATTTAGTTAAAGTTCTCCTTTTAACAGGTGCTATTTTAAGACGTTGAAGCATGGACGCTAACACAAACTGATGAGCCTCTTTTAGGCGTGTTTGAGAAAAAACAATTCCGAAAGGTCTTTTGGCATGTATCGAATTAGAATGAATCTTGAAGTGTATAAGCTTTACGCCGACATTGACATTGTCCGTTGTCTAAAGATTCAAAGTGCTCAAGCTAGGATGGATGCAAGGACTAATTGGACGACTGATAATGGTTTATTATCTTCGCAGAAGGGTTTTCAGGAAGTGAGTTTTATATGAAAATCTCTGACTCACTTGATACTACTTTCTGCTACAAACATTGTTGTTGTCCTACTTGAATTGCTGACCTAAATGGTGCAGAATGGTTGGCTATTGTACAAAACCTTAGTCAGTTATATTACATGGTGATTAAATTTCTATATAGTATAGCAGTTGTGGTACAAATAGGCATATATGTATATCCAAATATTGTATTATTTTGTTACAAAATGACGAAAACTCAATACGTTGTGAGGGTGTTATAAGAAGGTGTTGATTGTTTGTATTACTTTTATTGTTCCCTCATTGACAATTTACCCTCCAGAACTTCCTTTTTTTCAACCACATATAAACAATAGAACAACTGTAGTAACTGTATGTACAATGTCTGTAGGGTAATAAAAATTATATGAAACGACATAGAGACATATCATTTTCAGTTGGGGATGCAACGCTCTAACGAATGTTTAAAAAAACTAAACTAAAACGAGTAAAGTAATAATTTATTATTATAACTGCTTCTTATTGTAGCGGACCTATTATTAGTGAAGGCAAGTATTGTGAACTCTTGCCACAAGAATGAAACAAAACCAGTGACAATGTTTTAGTCGGTCAAGCGCGACCATTTAATACCCTACACCACTTAGTTCTACAAATAATGCTGTTCTTAAGTTAGTACCTAAATAAACACCAGTCATCAGCATATACAAGTTACTTCGTAAAAAGCATTCAATAGGAAGGGGTTCTAAAACTGGTCCGATTGTGTCCATTATATGGAAAGTAGTTCCAAAAATAGTCCGATAGGATCCAAATTTGGCACTGCCATATATTAAGCCAATTAATTATTCTTCACCAAGTTTCGTCAAAATATATGAAGAATTGAGAATTCTCGTTATTTATAAATTTATTCCAAATAAAAGCGTTCAAAGGGAAGGGGTCTCAGGCCTAAGATACCATGAACATAGCATATGTTACATATGTCCCCCTGTATTATCATATTGATAAGTTTATCGCTCAATGGCTTTGTTGAAAGCATTATAGTTCATTTAATTACTAACAAAATATGTACAACGTCGTGTGAGGATACATTTACGCACCTAAAAAAAGTGGATATGGCTGCATTTTATTCCAAATAAATGAAATGAAAGCATTGTGTGTGCTTCAGTTTAATCGGATTACTTAAGTATTTCTATAGTACGCAAATTTCTTTTAATGAAATGATAAAATGCGAATGATCGCACCATACACCGAAAATTATGTCGAGACATACCCGTCAGGATATTATTTCACAACATACGATATATCGTATATCGTATATGTATGGTATTTTAGCATTAATTAAAGGTGGTAAAAATTTCACTTCCTTCTTCGTTCATCTGTTTTTGAGTGAAAATTTAATAATCAGATTCCAATAACTTGCACTTATGATTAAAAAAAACGGACAAAAAAGTTGTATTTGGCTTGAGCCAAATCTCGAATACCCTCCACAATCTCCTCTATAAGGGGCGCGGCATGTACTTGATTACGTAATTGTACTTTTATGCATATGAAAAATTCAGTTCATTGTAAATTGTAGGCGTATTGTCGGGTGGCGCCCTTTTCTAATATATCGATGCAAGTGCTAATTATAAATATGTGCACCAAATTTAAACCTTAAAGGTCATTTTTTGTGGTTGATTCATAAATTCTTGTTGATTTTGGGTGTGGCTCTCGATATATTTTCCCTATTTGAAATAAATAAAAGAATTAGATTTCAACTAATTATCTCAAAATTTACCCGTGTGAGAGTGCCATAAACAGAGAGACACATGGACATACGGACGGACATGTCTAAAACGACCATGATTTAGATGCCTGACGCCTTCTTCTGGATATTGCAAATGTAATAGCAAACTTGGTATACCCCCATCATAAAGACGTAGGGTATAATGGTATGGGGGCAAACTTTTATAATGTGTGAAATTTTGAACTCTAATACTTCTTTTTCTTAAAAAACACGACAAGTCGTTTCGTTTTTGTTAAATATTTTCTGGTAAACGTAGTTGATGACCCTTTTTTTTGTAGGGATGTGTAGAAACATTTAGGATAAGTACCTATGTTCAGGTTTTTATATTTTCTAGTTTTTAGGTGCTACGGAAAAGAACGTTTAAAAATTTACTCTCCTTTAGTTTTTGGACGTGTCCTTCAAAACCGAATTCCCAAAGTAATGTTGTTTATATAAAATTTTTATTTATTTATTTGTGAGTATGGCCGATTTCGTTCTATGTAAACAACAAGCACTAAAGAAGTTAAAAAATTAGCTGAACAACCATAAGATAGGCGCCAACAACTAATTAGTAGTACAGTGGATGTCTGAAGGGTCCTTTTGGTCTTTGCAAACGGAATAGTGGAGTTATGCGGAGAATATAAGGAGTTCAAAATCTGAGGCTTAATCCAAATATTAGATGATCATCATCATAACAGTCGGAACCTTCTTAGAAGAACGTATACTTTTACACGTTTACAACTTTGCTCTGTTCGATATTTTCATTCCTCTCTCTTTGCTACGCTTCCATGGTTTTCTATGCTGATAGAGTAGAAATTTCTGGCCTGCTGGTTCGTTTCCAAAGCTACTGATGGTGGTTTTCACGTGATTCGATTCAAATTGAACTTTGATATGTCGCTTAAATAGAAAGCGGGACGCTTGTGTAGTTCGTTGATGGTTTTATTTATTTTGCCAATTCACTTTTTTATTAATGACACATTTTTTAATTAGTGTTTGACTCTACAAATTCAAGCTCATGCTTCCCCTAACGATTCCATAAGGAAGGATGCACTCCCCTGGGGGCAACGCTGCATGTTGTTATCAACTGTGGTACCTTTTCAACAATACTGGCGCTGCTTTTGTAAACACGTTCTGACAGTTTTATTAATCAAATTCAGAACATTATTTATGGGATAAAGATTGACAACATTTTAGAAAGTGTTTTTTAACCTAACAGCTAAAGGTTTTCATATATGCGAGAAAGTATCTATGATTCCATGAATAAGGGTTAAAACAAAACCGTACACAACCGCACAGTTTCATGTTTAAGAGCCACTTAAATATTCAAGTAGAATACATGTCATTTATATAAGAAAATTACAAATTTAAAATCAAGACGAGTACAACTGAGAAAAATCAAAAGATATCCCATGACGTTCATTTCTCCTTTAATAGTGAATTTTAGCGAATACCTTAATACCTTTCTTATGAGATGGATGACGTACAAAGAAATGACTCTGCTCATTTGCTTAGAAAATAAACTTTTTAAAATACATATTTATTGACTAAATTGTTGATGCCACGCCCATATAATACAAACAAAATGCGTGCAGCCGTTAAAAAGTTATAGACTTTAAGAATTTCCTAAAATCAATATTTGCTTACTGAAGTCATCTGGGCGTCTGGTATTTTGTTAACATTTTTATATAGACATGATTTTCAAAATTACAATTACAAGTACAAGAATGAATGTGAGTGAACTTGCTTGGCTTACAACTGGAAAACTACTGCATTGTTCAATGTTTTTGTGTAACATAGTAAATTAATTTAACTTTTAAACAAGATATATTATATGGGCGTGGCATCAAAAATTTAGTCAATAAACATGTATTTTGAAAAGGAATAAGTTCGTTCAAGAGCCACGCCCACAATCGATAAAAATCTATTTATCTACAACAAAAGTTGACCTATGAACTTGAAATTTGCTGCACATATTTATAGTTATCCCACCCATCGATGTGCCAAAAATGGACGTGGTCGGATAGCAAGCACGCTCACAATTTACAGAAACCCATACTCGCCGTAAAACTCGACTTGCAACTTGTATATGTAATACATATACTATTAGAGGGTGTAATCATATATCTACGTTGTAGTCGTGAAGAGTATTTAAAATTTGACCTAAGTCAAATTGAGTTTTCTTACTTGTTCTTGTCTAACCTTATCCATCCGTTGGGAACTCCCATGTAGTACATTCTTCTATGTATATGTGCCAAAAAGTTACGTACGCCGATCATTTATATAACATGACACTAATGATATTATTATTATTACAAAAGTGCTTTCACGTACATCTCAAACGCAACCGAACTGCGGCACATACTAAAAAATAAGTATCGAAACTGTTCTTCGCACACTTAAAATTTTTTGCACAAAACGGCTTTATGGGCTTATATTTTATATACATATTGTGTATTCAGCATTGGTAGTGATAGCAGAAATTAATTAGTTGCCAATGATTAGTGACGTTCACACACATACTTGAATGGACGGGGCGGGAGTTATTCCATCATTCGTTTTGTTAATAAACACGTGTTTGGTTATTTTTATTTAATAAAGTTGCTGCATACAGTTTCAGACTTTCACCGGAACAAACAAACATTCTTGTAATAATATCTTATAGGCTCACAGTTAATCTCCAAGGAAAACTGTGACCTAAAGCACTACAGGCTGCTCTATTGACTCTAAGTAATGGTAATTGTGTTTAACTCTCTCTAACTTTCAGGTACGGTGAGAATGCATTAGGTTCAGTATTCCGTTCGCAACACCCAGATAGAGGCATCAGAGAATCCATAAATTATATGCATTCTTGAATAGCAGCAAAATCGATTTGAATTTAGCTATTTGCGTATGTTTGTAGTGAAACGTTCACAGTTGTTTTTAGTTCATGTTGGCACATTCACAATGTGTCAAAAATGAGTAGGGCGGGTGACACAACAGATATGGCCACAGTTTGCAAAAAGAGAAAACAAGTAAAAATGTTATGGTCGGTCAAGCCCGACCATTTAATACCCCACACCACTCAGCTCCTTAACTTATGCTACAATTAGTTTATATCTGTATACACTACCATATAAACTACTTCGTGAAATATAATAATATGGGAAGGGGTTCTAAAAATGGTCCGATTGTGTCCAAATATGAAGTTAATTAACTATTATTCACATAATTTTTTCAAAAAATATTAAGAATTGCGATTTTTATACCCTGCACCACTTGTGGCAAAGGGTATATTAAGTTTGTACGGATGTTTGTAACTCCTAAACGGCAAATGGCACACCCGCCTTCAGTTATACCGATCGATTGAGAAACAAAATCTGAATCGATTTAACCATGTCCGTCTATCTATTGTTCCTATAAATTTGTTGTAAATTTTATATACTTGCCACTATTTATTGAATATGTTCTTTTCATAAATTTTATAATAATTTGTGTTTATGTGCTCAAGTCTGTTTATAAAATGACCTGGAAATGAACACGCATTATATATTTGGCTAAAGAAACAATTTTTTCAATATGCGCTCGCTTTTTTGACAATCTTTCCATATGCATAAATATCGGTATATATATCTTGGTATGTGTGTGTGTTTTGTGGATAGTGTTCTGTGCAAATTTGTCACAATACAATATTTATTTATGTTTGGAAAGTGCAATAGTCGTAAATCCTGTAAAACCACCACCTCATCCAAATACCCAAACGTGCAGCACAGGGCCATATGTATAGAATGCACACACACACACACATAAACACGCACTGAGTATGTATACAGACAAGCTGTTGCTCGGAAGTGGAGCATGTTTTCTGCTTTTTTCTACCATCATTATCTCTGCATATGTACACATTTATAGATTTCGTCTACACAATTGGAATGTTGCCGTCTAACCACTGCCGAAAAGTGGTGTATTCTTTGCTTGTGTGTTTGTGCGTTTGTCACTATATATATATATATGTATACATAGTCGTAAATTAACAAAAACAAAAAAACAATAAAAATAGCACAAAGTGAAGTGAGAGGAAGTAAGAAAATTATGGTTTCTTTTTTTTTTCCTTTCACCCAATCCAAAAGAACTTTCAATGCGATCAGTAATACGTTCAATACAAAGTTTTTAATTACATATTTGTTTTATGGGAAAAACTCCCTAAAGAACAGCTCGACAATACTACACATTTCATTATAGAATTACAACGGTAATAATCGTTCATCGTTTATCATGACATTCGTGTGGATCGAATTTTTACTCGATTCGTTAAATTTGGTATCATAACATACATAAGAGAGAAACATTCTACAATCGATAATACAGAATGCGGATCGTTAAAGCAGTTTATACAAATATTTCGTACTGTTTTCAACGAATCGAATTGCATGCTAAGTATTTCATTTTCCATCCGCAATTAACAACGGATTGCATATTTTTTGTAAATTTTCGAAAAAATAATGGATTCAGGAAAACCTAAATACAATTTTATTGCAAATAAAATAAAGCAAAGCAAATAAATGTTCAATTTGTTTTAGTTTTATGTTTTATTTAGTATTATTTTTATATTTATTTTGTAAAATTTCATCTCTTATTGTGTTTGCTTGTCTTGTAAATTTTGGAGATGTGTTAAATCCATTTTTTGGTGTTATTTTAACTTTTAAACTGTTTACACTTTATTCTTTTATTTAAAAAACACAACTTCTGTATTAAAAACACTTCTTCTTCTTCTTCTGAGAAAAACTGTAAATGAGAGCAAATTACAAAGAAAGATAATGCAGTGTGCTCGGACGAATGTTATGATATGAAAAGTTTTATTTGTTGTACTACTTTTAATTTTTAAATTTTTGAAAAATGAATAATTTTATTTTTCTTTACCTACTTATATTTTCAAAAATTTCAAAATGATACATGTCAGAATTTTTTTTCGTTTGTTTATAATATAAAAAAAAATTATATGGGAAAGGGTTCTAAAAATGCTCCGATCCTATCCATTTCAATAGGGTTCTCCTTTGGGCCAATACCTGTCTTTATACCAAGTTTCATCAAAATATCTCAAAAAATGCGACCTGTAGCTTGCGCACAAACTTAGATGGACAGACGGATATGGTTAAATCGATTCAGATTGATTCTGAATCCTCAAAGCCTTTGCTTTGAATTATAGGTGCACTGGTTAGTACTGAAAGTGGGCAAATTTGTCCAACGATAGCTCTCCAGAATATCGAAAACTGAAAACAATTTTTTAAGAATATCGAAAGTATAATGCCCATTATAACAGTCATTACTTAAACAATAGTTATCAGTTAACAATTTGTTGATTTCTTTTTCATTATTATAGTACTTTCAAATATGACTAATGGTTATTGGTTTTATATCTGGTAAGACCGTGAAAATCATATGGTTTTATTGTCAAAATATATAAATAAATATATTTCAACATTGACAAGGGACATTACAAAGTGCTAAAAGCATATTTGTAATCCCTAAACGGCAAGTACCACACCCACCTTTAAATATTCCGCTCCCATCAGAATCAAAATATTAATTGATTTAACCACGGTCATCTATCCGTCCACTAATTACTTATAATCAACCTAAACTTTGGGAATTCTGGGTATTTTTTAATGAAAGTTGTATTTTGGGCCAATGGATCTCAACGGTACGTTTTTAGAGAATTGCATAATTCGTGTAAGTAAGTAACGTATAGTTTTACGTGGTCGGGTAGAATAAACTATAATATCTTTACATGTTTTTCATATTCTTTTGTGCCGCCACTCATTTGTCCTTAAAGCATTTCGGCACGGCGAGCATTTAATGCTTGTACCTGCGCGTTGTTTAAGAGGAAAATGTAAGAGTAGCCGATAATAAAAGTTGTTTAATACAATCAACGGACAACAATTGATGGAGCAGAGTTCACAAAAGTTTCAATAAAAAGGGCGTAAGTTGAAAAAGAAAATAAAATCGCTTCAACGTAGAGTGGCCGAAGAAATGACGCCTGCGGTGTTGCGATGGGGTAATTGCTATTCGCCTAAATTTATGTTTATAATCTACTGCTTTTATGATTTATTTGCAGCAATGTGGTTTGCATGCGTAACTCTCCACTTAAGAGTTTAGTATTGTTTGTACTCAAGTGAAAGTAAAATATAAAACATAAAATTCATTTCGAAAGTATAATATGTTTTCTGGGGGGTGCCTTCCACAGCTGTTAACATTACTTGTATGAATGCACGGAAATTCGTCAGCGCGTTGTGAAGCTTTATACGTGAAGATTCATTGATCTGTTCTATCCGCCGTCACCCGCACTCAGTGGGACATTGTATTCGTAAAAGTAATTACCGCTAGCATTGCCATCCAGTGCACGTGTTGTTTGACATTTACGATTATTGCCAACTTGTGTGGCCTGTATGTGTAGAGTATACGAATATTGTTTTTTATTTTCAAGAGTGCACGAGTAGCATAAGCTTGTCGCATTCATTATATTATAGTTACCCTGTATGTATACGCCTGTGTATGAAATTATGCTTGTCGACTGCGTAACGTTTTGTTTTCATTTCCAAAATTAAACAACGCGCACACAACATAAATCGAAACTCAAAGTTCTCTCCTCAACAATTCGTGTCCTGTTTATACAAATAATCGTATTCTTTTATTCAATTCAATTCCATTTTGCCCGTAGTATCATATAATTACAGATGCTAATACCACCTACTTAATCAGTTATACATATGCGCTCAACCTCAAACCAAGGTTAATTTGAGTGGTGTGACGTAGCCAGCACGCACATACTACATCTATACGTAAACAATAATTTGCGTATGTATGCGTACACATGCTGTGGGAGCGTTCATTTTATATTGTTCAATATACATATTCTCAATGAGCGCGCTCGTGATGGAAACACTTCCCACTTGTTTTATATTAAATAAATCTTAAGATCACATGCGAATAACCAGACAGAGTGGATATCGAACCGGACGTGGTGTAAGCATTCGATCATTGTGTAGTGTGTATTAGATTACCTGTGGAATGGGCTTTGATTAACCAGTGTTGGCTCTGGCATTTCGATAATCATTGTGTAGTTTCTTGTTCTTCTTTTAAATAAAAAAGTCAGCTGACTGTAGGTGAAAATTGATTATCAAAACTGATGCGTGGCTACTTGTACGTCAGCAATTTGGTGGAAGCCGCCGCCGTCCCACTACCACCAGCCATTCGCATGACATACCATTGCTTCAACACACCATTCAATGGCACTCCAAATACAATTCAATTGAGAATTGCATGGTATAACTATAACATGAAGCGCTAAACGGAAAAGTTTGCAAAAAGCAACAATTTTTCAAATCGATCTTCATTTTCATTTGCTTATGACCATTGTATGATTGTAATGACAACATAATCAGCGTTATGTGGAAGCTTTGCGGACTCTATAAGTATCAAATTATTTTGGTTTTCCTATTTCCTATTGCATTGGCGTGGCGTAACTTTAAGGGTTTAAGGAATTCTATACATGAACTGATTTAAAGATAAATCCATTTTCAAAACTTATATTTTTTCCAAAACTCAACTACTATATAGGTTATAAAATTATATCATAAGAAATCAAGTTATACATAAAAAGAGAGATGAAAAGTTCGTCGTCGGCTCTCACTTTTGTATAAAAAATTACTATTTTTTCAAGTATTTAGTTTACATGCTAACGGTATTATATGAATAATATACCATTTAAAAGTAGAACTTATTGTGAATCCAATGGCATAGAATGGGCTGCTATGAAGACATAACGATTTAATGATATATGTAGAGGCCTTTATTAGCCCTTCAACGCCAAGAGTCCCCTTCTGGTAGTTTCATGCGGAATGGCAAAATTAGTATATGGGAGATAAACTATTTTCATTTCGCAATTTTTTTATTAAATCTCGCGTTTCACTTGAACAATGTGAACGTCCAATTATTCCGTAACTACTAGTTATTATTCATTTTAAATTAACCCTTAATAGTTGTCTTACCAAAAATATTTGATTTTTAGGCAAGGTGTTTTTTTCCTTTGCAAAAATTTAAAAAATCAAAAATAAGAGACAGCACTGCTATTATTATGAACAGCTATTTTTGACTATTTGTGAAGTTTTTTTTGTTTCATTAAACGAATATCTGATGAACCCAAATACTTTTTTATAAATTCAGCTTGTTTTTGATCATAGTTAAATAAAGAAAAGGCTTTAAAATTTTATTCAAATTATTTTGGATAAAATCGCACTTTTTTGATCATAGTAATAAGCACTGCTATTATTATAAACACTACTGTATGTGAAGGGTAAAATAAGATGTTATGAGAAAAAAAATTTACAATTGCTCATACAAAGTGTGCTTTTATATGGAAAAGTCTCATGAGACAAATATTTTTCTTTTTGGAAAAAACTATTTGTATAACGAAATTATTTTTAAACAAGTACAAATGTAATAGTCGGTCCAGCCCCACAGACAGACGGACATGGTTAAGTTCAATTAATCTTAATGATATAAAGTTTTTATTGTTATTATTTTTATTTACATTATTTTATACAAGTTTAGCTTTAACATGTCAATAATGGTGCCAAAGTTTATTAAGGTTATAATGTATGCTCCCAACGGCTGTCGTTTGAAATTACGGAAACTGGTATAAATACTCACAAGAGTAGCGGTAGAAAATGTTAGTTCATATCTATAATCACGTATTTTTATTAACACTGTAAGGGGTAACTGTGAGAGTGAGTTACATTGTCTCTGTTATACTTGCAAGTTGTGAATGTTATTTACATAAAATACACATGTACAGAGTTTTACCATAGTGGCAGTGAAGTCCCAAGATGAAAGGAAATAACAAATGAATAGCTCGTTGTGCGAGTTGTACATTTTTATTTTACATTAAATACCGTATTCTCATTATTATCTCACATGCTACTCACATGGTACTTCATTATTATCTCACATGCTTGCTTGTGCTAGGGCCCTGAGCTGCCTTTGTCAGAGGAATTCCAAAATCAATTAATACATGTCCTTACTTGGCGCTGCCCTTACTATTATAGTTATACATATATATACGCATTGTAAACTGCGACCTGTGACAACCTGGTGCTTCAAACCGAGCTCTTAAAGTCAACTTTTAATGCAATTAATTACCTTAGCGGTTTCCGAACTCCCATTCTTATACTTATTTAATAATTTAATAATATATTGAATATTAATATTTGCATAAACCAGTTCGTTTTATTGTCAATTAAATTATCACCGAACGTTTTTGTTCGTGATTTGTCATACAGTCACATTTATGCATATTGTTAAATACTTGTGTACGACCTGAAATTTTCAAGAACACCACACATCTTTGTACATATTTTTATTCGCAAGGTAATATAATATTCTACACCTATGCATTTGTTGAACCCATTGTAATGAGTGTGTCGCACCGCGGGACACTTTAAACATTTAAATAATGTGATATTGAGTCATCGTGATTTTATTCGCTAACAAAAGAAATTGATGATCTGTTTTTATATCTTCCACTTTAAGGATAAAGGTATACTAAATTTGCAGACACTTACGTCTGAAAACACTCCTGAAGGCAAATATTGAGATATTCAGCTTATGCAGGCAATTTCCTTTTTCCTAAAATGGGCAATATCAGTTGATCTCTGCGCCTACAATTTACAAAAGTCACACACGACCACAAAAACGAAGCCTTGAAGCTGTTTTTTTTAATACCCCGTTTAGACCGTTTTTAAGTACCCCGTCCACACATTACCTACAGAAATTGAACTGTGAAATGAAAAAAATTTCTGTATTGCTTAACTAGCCTTTCAGAGGAACTCTTTTTGCCAAATTCAATTGCCTTTAGATATCTTTCATCCTTTAAGTACCAGTGTACTGGTTTTGACTAAAGAACTGAATATACAAAGAACACGTTTATGGAGCTATGGAGTTACGACGCTATGAATACGGCGCGGAAACCCCTTTAAGACGTCTTTTTCATATGACGAAATTTGGCAAAAGCCATCAATTTGTTGCATGTACATGTTTATAACCTGCACCACTTCTGGCAAATTGTCGGATGTTTCTACGTAGGACTCCTAAAGGGAAAATGCCTCACTCACCTTGACTTATACTGATCGATTTAACCATGTCTGTTTGTCTGGAGTCTGTCCACGTAAATTTGTGTACAAGTTACAGATCGAACTTTTGGAGATATCTTGGTAAAATTTTGCACAAGGACACATTTTGAGCAATAGAGGAAGCCCATTGCGTATAGACTGAATTGGATTATTTTTAAAAACCCCTTCCCATGTGACGTCTTATTATGGAGGATACCTTGACCGACGCAATGACAAATGTCCGCCCATTTTTAGAACCTCTTCCCATATAATGATGTTTCACGAAGAGCCTTAAATGACAATGTTTCGCGTTTACGGACACAACTAAAGTAGTTTGTGGAACCAAATGGCCTAGCCGTATAGTATTAATTGGTCGACTATAACATTTTCACTAGTTTTCAATTTGTCTTTTTTCTCTTATTTCCTCTTACTAAATCTCAGCGTGACATTACAATAGGTATATACGTACTACATACATAACTGCATACCATTGATAAACGCCACAAATAAAACATTTGCTTTCAGACGATTGCCTAAAAAGTCGCAGCGAAAACGATACACTAACAATCTGATGCTGAAGCATGTGATGCGAAATGTACATCATCAACAGATGTCTTGAAGTCGAAAGTTAATCGGTTTTAGTTGCTAATTTTTCGTTAAGTATCTCAAAAAAATTTTCTTTTCTCACTGCTTTCTCGCTGTAAAAAAAATTATGCAGCATTGTAAAGCTGATTACACAGATTACACTTTTCCACCAATTCTGATTTCTGCTTCCGCCTTTTTGACACTATCTCCCCGCCCTTGTCCATACTTACATTGTTTCTTATGATTTTTATCAGCATACATTTTTCTATCAAACTCTAATAATGAAATGCTAGTAGTTTACATATAGACGCTCCTTTTTTTGTTGGATACTTATTACTGACTTCTGGAGAGTAATTATGATCTTAACAATAATGTTCAAGTGCTACTCATGTTTTGTAGTGGCTGTAGTGCTTGAAAAGTAGAAATACTTTGAAAATGGGACAATGGGAAATCCCATTTTCATATTTGACACTTAAATTTAAGATTTTTCAAAAAGTGGAGTTAATTGATTTGTGCAGTGAACGGCTCATAAGAGCATATACTTTTTTGTCCATTTAAGCCGTAAAAAAACCAAAATTAACAAAATGTTCACGATTACGCGGATACAAATAACAAATACAATCGATCACGAGTTTTGGAAGCTAACTTTTTTTTGTGTTCTGAGTGACTTGCTCCCTTCCATGTCGCGTGGTCGCGTGGTCGCGCGTTCCATCTTAAACAACTTCTTCAACTATTGTGTTTAAGAGACAACAAATACAAATACAACACAATCGAACGCATTGCATTTTATCGAACATCTCCGTAACAGTATAAAGGCAACGTTTACAAGTATAAATCCTAAAAAATCACCCATCAGCAATAGTGCCACTACAGATACCTAAGTCGACGCTTCCGATAACAATACAATATCATTGGTGTGCAGAATACATTCAATTGGATTCCAAAGACAAAGCTATCGAATGATTATCCCTGAATAATGTACTACCGCCAGCCATCCTTGATTACACATTGCCCATATACTTGGTAACGGCGGCAAACGGGCTCTTGTTCCATTTATTCCCGAAATACTGGAACACGTGCGTTTATGTGTACGTTTGGATTGTTGTTATTGATGTATCAGTATGCATTGTGCATTGCAAGTACAGATTTCAAAACAACATCCACAACCGTCCGATTGAAGCAATAAACACAAAAAATTTGCATTTAATAAGTTTTCAATACATATACGTACGGTCGATACACATATACAGTTGATATTTTACAATGGCGTGTGAAATAAATTCTCAGCTCAATAAAATTCAATAACAACGTTCATTTCCAACAGCAGGCGCCAATGCACGAATTCCAATTAATAAAAGTTAAATAGTTTTTATCTACATACTGAAATTCTCGATTCCTGCGTGATTTTTCCATACAAAGGATACACAATCAACAAGTGAAAATATGCTAGTCGGTTCTACTAACCATTTAATACCCTACATCACTTGGTCACATAATTTAGTTCATTTATTTATTTATATCAGTAAATGCGACGTGTACAAAATTCACTTCTATGGAATGCAATGCTAACAATGCTAAATAAATATTCTTTGTAGGCTGGTTGGTAAAATTAAAGGTGCGCTGGCCGTTGTCATTTAGGAGTTGAAATCAACCACATCCTGTCCCTCTTCGTGGTATAGGATACCAAAGTATCGACATCTAACATATTTAATCTATATATTTAATGGTCCAAAACGTTATATTTATTCTACCATTATTTTAACCAAATCATTTTCACATAAATAAAAATGTAATAGTCGGTCAGGCATGTGATTAGGAATAATGATACGACTACATCTAAATGAAATGGATTTTTTCAATCACTATAGTTTTGATTAAATAATTTAAACATTTTCGACCATTCGGCTACATTACGTTTTTTACCCCCTCAATGATTGCCAAATGATATTAATCTAAAAGCACATAAGGTAGGATAGCAAAAGGCTTGTCATTGTAGGAAGGAACTTGTACAAGTTGATGCCATCCTGCAAACTCTTGCCCACGCCTATGATTAGTCTTTTTATCTTCATTACCTTGACGCCATCTGTCAGATGGCAGATGTTCATCACTTGTTAGGTTTATTGTTGGTTCAATTTTTAGATATTGTTCCGGATTGCTGCCGCCATTGTTGTCATGGTTAACATTTCCATGTGTGCAGGCTTCGCTAATATTATCTTTGACGTCTATGTTGCTTAAATCTCTAGGAAGATGCTCTTTAACCAAAGCGCCATAGCTAGATACGGTATTAAAATTGTCCAGCTCGGTACTAGAATTGTGATGGGGCGAAGGATGCTCCCCAATTGTCTCGCTCCAATTGCCATTCATATTAGGCATGTAGAGGTTGTGTAAAGCATTTATTTGAAATTCCGTAATTTGCTGAGTTTGGATTTCATAGCGATATTTAGCCGGACAGTTATCATCTTCTCGCTTTTGCAGTAGAGGCCACGTTGGGATTTTTGCAGGTACTAATGGTTGCGGTGAAACCTTTACAGAAATCAAATTGTTGGATGCTTTGACAACGCAATCGTTCACGCTTGGTACTTCTTTAATTGCAGAAATTTCGCTTGCGGGCTTTCCGACGCAAGTAATATCCTCCTTTGGGGTTTTTGCTTTTGCACCAGCTTTTAATGTGCGTAAAAAGCCATCAACGTTGTCGAAATCTAAATCAAAAATAGATTTCTCCGGAGGTTTTTTGATCACAACATGTTTAATTTCTCGTCTTTGACTTTGTTCATTCTCTTTTCGAAGGACTTGCTTTAATTGCCTCTTAGAATCTTTGGCAGATAATTTCTCAGCCCTTTCCTCCTTTTCTACACTGGTATAATTCTTCACTTGTGCCTCTTTTTCTTTTACCGTAGGCTGTACTTCAACTATTGTGCATGTGCAAGGCGTAGCACTCGCTTTGTATTCAGCCTCAAGGACGTCTATTCCTTGTAGAGGAGGAAGTTTATTTATTGATTCATAAAGTTGCTCTTTAAGCTCCTCAACGGTGGGGCGGCTTTGAATTACTGGTTCTACGTGCGATGACTGTTTTTGGAATTGTAAAGCAAAGTTACTTTCATCACCACTGAATAGGTTACTCAAGCTGACGCAATTGTTATCTTCGTTTAGAGTTACAATATTACTTCCTTGGGTATATTTCTGTGCTTGTTTTTGCATTAATGGCGATGATATTTTAATATAGGGTGAGGATTGGTCAATACGTAAATTAAATCTACGATTTTTCATATCAGCGTACAGTTCTTGTGTGGTTTTTACTTTTTTGTCTGCAATGGTTCTGCGCATTAACAATTCTGTTGAGAGGCTACTCTGTTTGGCAACGATGGCATCAATTACTTTTGAACCCTTCTTCCGACCACGTTTTTTTGGAACTTTCACAATTTCCTTCTTTGAATCTAATTTTACACCCATTAATGAGTTAAACGGTGTGAATTTCTGCTGCCATGCATGTCGTGGCTGATGAGGTTCTGGCGATGTGCTACTATTCGCATGATTATGGACGGCATCTACATAATTGAAACCTGATAATAAATCATTTTTTTTATGAACGACTTGTGATGTTTCTCTTCTTCGAATTTCGACCTTCTCACTTTTCACGGTAGATTCAAAGGCACCACAGAACATGGTATTTTCAAATTTCAAGCTATATGGCTGAATTTCAGGTATATTTTTTACTGCATTTAGTGCTGCGTGGCTACTGCAGGAGGATTGAGCCAGAGCGGTCTTGTAAAGTTCCCCGCTTACCGCTGCATACTCTGTAGTAACCATATCCATTGAATCAGTGCTTTTCCAATCGACAGTTGTTGAATTGTCTACAATGAGTGCTCCCTCTTCTGTAACAGGCGCAATAAGTGAAGTGCTAACACACGTCTGCGGCGACTTTTGAAATGATTTCGTAAACTTATTATCGCTACAGTTGTTTACCTTTATTGCATTCGTATTGCATTTCTGAAAGTTGCCTTCATGAGCACACATACTGTTGGAAGGGTTAATAGTAAAAGTTTCTTTTTTCTGTTGCCCTATGCCCACCATTTCACGCCATTTTTTTAGTAGAAGCATTGCTCTCCTCCCCAAATGGTCGTTTCTATTATTGCGCCGCAGTTGATTAATATATTTAGCGAGTCGGGTGGCCTCCAACTGAGCCCTGGTGATTGTGATTTCTTCCAGCGAACTGATAACTGCCAACACCTCGTCCATGTTAACGACATTGTAGTTGCAATCTATAGCTGATATTAAACGAACGGTAAGCTCTTGTATTGTTGTTGAATATTTATTCATTTAAAAACACACGCTAAACGCTGCTGATCTTCCTTATACGTTCGGATGCAAAATGTTTAAATATATTACGCACGTGGGTCCCGTTTTTAAATTCCAAATACCAGTACAATGATAAGGGCGAACATTTTAAGTAAGAATAGAACTATTTATGAAAAGCGTGGCTTCCTATTATATATTTTATGTATATTCAGGTGCTTTTGCATGAAATATAGCAAACATTTCAAAAACACATAAGCACGCCGTCCTTTTCCCTTCCTTAACATGTGAATTATATTAAAGCAGAAAAATACAGTTGTCTCTGTTTCTCTTGAATTTTCGTTATTGCTGGTATTTCAGCCAATTCCTAAGAATATACTTCAAAGTTCCAATTTACGGTTGCAACTGAAAAGGTGTTGAATGCACATAACCACAACTGTGGGCGGGGCTATTAACCCATTTCGAACATTATACATCAACCAAGAAGTGCTTTGTGATATATCAGTTCGTGTAACAAAGAGAGTGTTTACTGCACTATACCACTATAATTTGGGGAAAAGTGTGTAAATTTATTTTAAAATTAAATCAAAGTGGCATCAAATGAAACGAGCCACCTGACTCGAGTACGTGAGACTAGCAGATAATTTTCTATGCTTCTTGTGTTTGCGTGTGTACTCCCTTACTTTCACATAAAATATAAAATATGCACTATATTTGTGTACATTCAGACATATATGAAAAAATGTACAAAATCAATCTCGACTGCACATAAATAGGTATATTATATATGTAAAAACAAGTGAAAATATTATAGTCGGTCAAACCTGATCTTCACGTAGCCTACACCACTTGACGTATTATTCAAGTACCTTAAGAAAGAAAACTAAGTATTGTTTTATGTTTAATTATATTTTTTATTGTCAATAATAATGTTTCTGGAGCGTATGCATTTTTTTTTCGAAAATGAAAAATTTTATTTTGGCAAAAGAATATAAAGAATTACGCACTTACGTCCTAGACCGATTTCTTTTAAAATAAAACGTTATATGAGAAGGGGTTTTAAAAATGGTCGGATCGAACTGAAGGTGGGTGTGGCATTTGCCGTTTAGGAATAACAAACACCCGTACAAACTTAATATATCCTTTACCATAAGTGCTGCAGGGTATATAAATAGAAGTTGTGGCAACTTCAATTTATTCCTCAAAAACTAATAAAAAAGTTTAGCCCTTGAAAACCTGAAAAGTTTTCAAATTCGGGGTGAATTTCTGCACCATGTATGTGTTGCGGCTATTTGTGCATATGACTTATCAATTTATAAATAAATCTGTTGATAAAATAAAAATTATAAAACAAGTTAAAGCTGCCAGAATATTGTGTTGTTATATGTCGAATAGAGTGTTTGTGTGCTTATTTTGTGTTCATTTTTTTTAATATATATACTTATACTACACATACTGCGTAACACTACGTTTACATTGGCGAGATTGTGAGAGTTAACACGTTACCTAACTACGTACGTTTACACTGATTGATTGCATGATGATATGATTGCAACTCTGATATTTTATGTTATGACATTTATTTCTTTTAAAAATATGCAAAATATTTTAATACAATTTTGTATACAATTGCTAATAAAAATGTTGCTTTTTGCAAAATTGAGAAGCAAAAAAGAATAATAATATAGTTGTACGAAAAATATTTGATTTTACATAAAAAAAATCAGAATTTTTAATTTATTTCATATATGACCATTTTCTTCATTTTCTTCAATTTTAAAGGAAAATATTTATTTATTTGTAACAACAGTCATTATTTGACATATCAAAGAAGTTTTATCGTAAAGAGTTGTATTTTTAGGTACTTTTTCAGAATTACATTGAAATTTAAGGTCGTTAACTACGTCGTTATCTACTAACCACTTTAATGAGATTGTTAAATTTTTATATGGGTAACCATCCAAAAATCAATGTGGTTAGGGAGAAAACCCTCTCAACCGCCATAACCTCATCAGTGTAAACATAGTGTTAGCTATGTCGTGTACTTATTCTGCGATTATAGAGAAAGTGTGTTCGTGTGACTTGCGTCAATTTATTTGATTTGTTAATTTAGGTAAGTTTTGTCATTTAGCAGCCCGGTTTTTTTGAAATCTCTACAGATACAAATAAAAATGAATTATTCTTCTTGAAGTTGCAATTTTTTCATGTTGCCGTTTTCTATTGATTGCAGACTTTTTTGGTAAGAAGTTTCTATGGGGTGCGGTAAATGTCCGAAATTTCCTAACGCCCACTTCAATTAAGTTGCAAAACAACTGGTTCTCACAGGTAAAAGAACAATTTAAAGAAACATCACGAATGAGTGTGTTTGACTTAATAAGTTTTTTTAGGGCCAGAGCAACAGGTCTGATTAGAAAAGTTATGAATGGCAAAAATATTGTTGCATCGAAAGGAAAATATCGATAACATATTAACTTAATTGACTTCATGTGGTCACCTTCATTCCAGGTTGTTGCACGTTTTTTGCCACTATAGTTCAAGTCAAATTTCAAGGTTTCCGGTTTCAGCAATACACATATATACAAATGTACAGTGAGACTTTTAACCACCTTTTTATACCCTGCACCACTTGTGGTAAACGGTATATTAAGTTTATGCGGATGTTTGTAACTCCTAAACGGCACACCCACCTTCAATTATACCGATCGATTCAGAATTAAAATCGGATTTACTTACTTTACTTATTTCTTACCTAGCTGCCCATTTTATCATTTCATTTGGAAGTAAAAGTTACTTTTCAAAAAGCCATTTAGTGCGTTCACAAAGCATTCGTTTGCAAAAGTATAAGAATAAATTACATTTTCTTGAACCTTTGAACCTTTGATCGATATAATGCAAGCACATGCACATTCTACACAATGACAAAGACAAAGACTCATTATATACACTTCACTACTTGTGGAAAAGGGGTATATTAAAATGGTGCGGATGTATGTCTTTCATAGGGGGCAAATGCCCCATCCACTTTCAATTATATCGATCTTTTTTAGAATTTTAATTAAAATTTGAATCGATTTCACCATGTCCTTCAGTCTGTCCATGTAACTTTTTGCGTAAGCTACATGTTACAGTTTGTGAGATAATTCGATGAAATTTAGCATGGGCCCAGAGAGAAATCGTATAAAAAATGGACCGAATCGGACTATTTTTAGAATCCGTCTTTCAATAAGATCCTAATGCAATGGAAGTCTTTTTATGGCAAAAAATTGCAATTTTTAATATTCTTAACAATTTTTAATATAATTGACAGTGCTAAATTTGTACCTGATCGGACCCCTTTCCACATAACAATATTTCACGATCCCAATCCCTGGCCTTTACTGATACAAATAAATTAATTTTAACATAATTTGTGCCATCAAGTGGTGTAGGGTACTTAATTAATTTGAAAAACAATTTCACTTGTTTTTTAAAAAATTACTACAAGCAAGAGCGCGGCTTTAGAAGCACATAAACTCGTGAGTTCTATTATTAAATCTAATTAAGTGTAGGCCTTTATATGTGTGCACATTGAGATGAGTACATCAAGCGATATGTTTTGTAAAGCTCTTTATTTGTTTGTAAAAAAGTGAAAGTAACCTGGAAGCACACTCATATGAATTTACCGGAAACAAAATATTTTATAGTAATTTTTTAACAAATAAAATAAAACATGAAGAATTTCATTAAAGCCATGAATATGTTAAATAGAATCCTTCTGTTGCATTGTGAGCACTAGCCACGTATGCAACTTTATACCAGAGAGATTTGGCTTAGTGAACTCTGCAGGCTCAAATCCAGTTAAAGAGTAAAAGAAAAAAAGTGTCAGGTAGCAGTTAAAAAATTTTTACTAAGTCGAGGTATTTATACTCTGCACCACTTATGGCAGTTACGGAAGTTTGAAACTCCTAAAAAGTAAATGCCACGTCCACCTTAAATTATATCGATCAATTTAAATCACTTTCTGAAACGATTTAACCAAGTTGTTCTGTCCATGTAAATTTGTGCGCAAGCTACAGTTCGCATTTTTTGAGATATTTTGATAAAATTTGGTACAAGGACATGTATTGGCCCAGAAAGAAACCCTGTTGAAAATGGATAGAAACCCCTCCCCATGTAAAGTTCTATTTTAGTGGAAGTCTTTATATATTATATATACATACATTTTTAGAACTCCTTTTCATATAAAAAAATAATTCACGAAGAGCGTGGCAACGCTTCACTTTTACTGATTCAACTTAATAAATTGCAGCATAATGTGGCGTAAATGGCTAGAGAGAGACATCTGCTAGCCTCAAAAGTTTATATATCGATTCCAAAAAATTGCATAATTGGAAATATTCTCTGTATGCTTGTTCGTTTTGACATAGGGCAAAATCTGTAAAACTAAAAAATGAGCAATGAGCTCCACATTTGGTCTTAGCCAAGTTTAGCTTGTTATTTGTGTTTAAACTTGAATATGTTTCCATCAGTAGTAAAATAATTCCATTTTCAGGAGGCCTAATAAATTTTTACTGAACTTACTCAATGTTACGTTCGCCTCTTTGCACCTTTTCTGCACAACTAACAGACGATATCAAAGAAACAAACATTAGCATACTTTTTTAAGCATCTGAACAGAAAGTGGCCAACACCATTTGGCCGATGGTTGGGAAAGGACATTGAGTTTCATAGGAAATAGAGTTAATTAAGGAGAGTGTTGTGGAAAATGGCGAAAATAATGAGAATGCGAGAAGATGCAAGTGAAAATGGCAAATGCCCGAAGAGAGAGCTTAATGGCAAACGAGTATACCGCAAATGTATACACTTGTACACAAATGCGTACATACACATGTCCGTACATAGATGTGGAGGGTGTTTATGGTTTAGTTGTAAAAAATATACATTTTGCATTGCTTTGGAATTGATTATATCTGTTGAATAATCACCTCTCACAGAATCACAGATGTCGCTAATGGCGCAATTTTGGTTCTACCGAACCAATGGTATGAATAATTTTGCCATTCAGTTCGGAAATCGATTGTGGCTTGCCATTATAGACAGGGCCTCGTAAACTCACACGATCTTGGTGTTTAATTAATATAACCGGTTCCCCGTTCGGGGTGATTTTTTGAATAATATTAATTGTATAGGGTGCAGTGTTATCTTGTTAAAATAAATTTTATTTACAATCTAATATTTATTATTAAATTTAACGACATGTTGTGGATATTGTGTACAATTCGAATTTTACACCTTCCACATAAGATGGAGGATATACTAAGTTTGTCATTCCATTTGCAACACCCAGAAGGAGGCGCCAGAAGCCCTACAAAGAATATATATTCTTAAGCATCCAAAACTGAGTCGATTTAGACATGTACGTCCTTGTGTTCATGCATCCGTCTATTGTTGGCATTCTCACGGTTGTAAATTTTAAGATAAATATATTTATCTGCCACATAAATTGGCTAATACGTTGAAATTTTGCATAATTACAAGTAACCCATTGAAACAACAGACACGCAAATAATCGACAAAAATACCTGCTAGAAAAGTTTACCTATGAACTTGAAATTTAACATGCATATTTATAGTTATCCCATCTTCTGATGCCAAGAAATGGTCGCCGTCGAATAACAAATACGCCCAAAATTTACAAAAAACCATACTAAACGTAAAACTCTACCGATACGTAATGGTTACACTATTAATTGTTGTTTTATTAATTGAAAAATGTAATAACACTCAGATCCAACACTCTGAGCTTAACTGTCTTGCATAAATAAATGAAAAAAATGTGAATACAATAACAAGATGGCCGCAATGGCCGCTTTATAGTAAAACTAACAATAAAATTGACGTTTTGGACACAATACTCCATTTTTGTCACACAAATACATAAACATTATATTATATTATAACGTTACGCAAATATCGTCATGATCATCTTCTTTATCACATATTGTTCATTTATTTCAGCATTCGGCGCTTTTTGACTGGAAGTAAGAAGTAAGAGAGAAGAAGAGTAAATAAAAGCAACATTAAAAATAAATATGCCATAAAATGCACTGCAAATGTGCAGTTGAGTCCAGTCCGCACTTTTGCGGAAATGAACAGCCACGAAGAGTACACAGAACAAATAATATATGTTTTCAGTAATGAGTTGGAAATGATTTCTCGGTGAAAGGAATTGTCACATATACATATATATTATAGTGTACATGTATAATATGCATTTATGTACGTTTATACAAAATCATTGTAAATTAAAGTAATTGTATTAAAAGTAATAAAAGCGTAATAAACAGTAAATAATTAAGAATGAAGAAGAAGTGAGGCTACAGCATCAAGTCGAATTTTAAGCACCCTCAGCTTTTAGTATTTACGGAGAGCAGCTTGTACAAGCAATATTCTTAGTATGAGCATTTTAATGTTTGCGACCGTAACCGCGTCGGGGCGCCTGGCGGTCGCCCTGCGGGGGAGGACGCAAAAAGCGAAACCATTATCCTAAATTAAATGTGGCGGCCGCCAGAAGTTGTCAATTTGTAAATTTCTTAATCGATATTTCGAACACGTCCGCAACTCCAATCATAAAAAGAATAAAATACGATAAGCTAAGTATAATAATAATAATAGGTTCTAAATAACACAAAACAAGAGCACTGCAAACTAATCTATTGTGCTTGCCATAGCTATCAGCTCTGCAGTTTTAGGAATTTTTTGACCCCATCTGCTTTTCAGGCTGGGATCAGAGCATGAAATAGTTTTTCGAATCGCAAAATGTTTCCATTCACCTCAGAATACAGAACTCTGTGAAGGGGCGTTTCTGCCGCTCCTAAATTACCTTGCATCACCGCGCCACTACTTCTTATTATAATAAATCTTCGCCATATTTTAAAACTCTCTTGACTGCATGGGTCAGAGAATTTCTCAAGTAGAATACCTAAGTGAACTCACTATAAAATAAGTGATAATATTATAGTGGGTTTTTTATTTGATACCCTATCCCACTTCGTTCCACAATTAATTAGTTGTATCAATAAACGCGTCTGTGTCATACCAAAGTCACTTCCTGAAGTATCAATATACGGAAAGGCTTTCTAAAAATCGTCCAATCGGTTTCAAATTTGTCACAGTCAACAGCTAGTTAACTATTATTCATCAAATTTTGTCTTTATTAAGTAAATGAAAAGTATTAAAATGGTCCAATTGGAATCATTTTCATTGGTGCACAGTTTTGTGCCAAGACGCGCCCTTGTACAAAATTTCATGGAACCTTGTGCACAAATGTACATGGACAGACCACAGACAGACAGCCATAGTTATATCGATTTTGATCCTGTTATAGGCGGAGAAACATATTTATCATATTCATTTTAATGTCTGGCTTATATGAATTTACAAAAATATTTCTCTTAGTTAAGAAAACGGAACATAAGAAGAAAGTGTGAGAGAAAGCTTCATGGTATGGTTTAATGCCATGAATGAGCGCGTCCTTTTTATCATGGGCCATTAAGGAATAATAAACACATACATACATACATACTTGATTGTTACTCATAAACACATTCGGGTGCTTCAGAAGTCAACAGTTTTATCCAAATTATAGCAAATTCCAATTTCGGCGTCTTAGCCTATAACGTTACAATTTAAGGAATAGGATAGACCTTCTTTTGCAAAATCTGTTTTGCATTTCAAAGCAGTCCAGGTAAATTTCAAAAAATTTTTTTCCCAGGTATGAAGTTGAAATTTATATATATTTATATCCGACCACTCCCATTTTTGGGATGGTCGGATAACAAACGCATGTATAATAAAAAAGCTGACACGTAATATATACTCTAAAAACGAAAACGTCCTAGATATAGATGTAAAGGGTATTCAGGATTAAGCCAAATTTAGTTTTCCTGTTTGTTTTACTTGCTTTATAATTGTTTTTGCAATAACCAACGCACACATGTGTACATAAGAGATTACTTTGAACACAGTAATGTACATGTTTATTATCTAGAATGGCAAATGCCGACATGTTGTCTGATTGTTGTTTCTACCCTGCTTAAGATTTTGATTACCATAGCGTGGGCAACGACGTATTGTTTGTAAATTTCTTATAATAATTATTTTTATTCTTAATTAATGGCTACGTGTTGACAATGCACCACACCACTCAATTCAACAATATGTAACAACATCAACAATAATAATCACAAGAAAAACCTCATTTCGAAGTTTTGTCTTTCGTTGATTATGGAAAAAGTTTTAGGAATCGTGAGCATTCCTTACCCGGCATCCTTATGCTATGTATTGATATATTAAGTTTTTGGAAATGTTCGCAACACGTGCAATAAGTGAGTAGTGAATGTACTGGATAGTTTCTATAAGATAAGCTACAGTTCATTATTATCATTATAAGTGCGTACACACATTGCTCGTATATTTCTCAAAGACAAAGTTTTTCCACTTCCACTCTGATAACAACACAAAATAAATAAGCATTGTATGTACAACAAATTATGCCTCAGAAAAGTGGAAATGAAATTGTAGATTACTCAGGAAACTACATGAACACAGACAAGAGGAAGTCTGAAATATTCAGCACCGGTGCACCTCTCCATACACGTCACTTTTCAATTTTCCATCTCTTGTTGTATAGTCTGTGAATAATGCGGAAAGTGATCCTTAAAAATTCCTCCTTTTGTCAGTTCCTTTTATATTGCATGCGTATCGTTTGACCAATTTTGCTTCATTTCAACTTCGAGGAGAGTGATTTTCATGCTAGGACTGGGACGAATGGATTGAAGGAGTTGGAACTTTGTGTGAATTATTTCAAATGTGATGAATGTACAAAATATTTTTACTTGTTCACGTTGTGTCTAATTAAGTGGAAAGATAATTAGAATAGAGCATACTTTCTAGGTATGGTATAAAAACAAGTAAGAAAACTAAATTTGGCAAAAGAGCCAAATCTTAAATACCCTCCACATCCACTTATAAACGGTGGGCATGGCATGTCAATAGGTCAATTATTGTGGCAGATGTGTGAAAGGGTGTCAAAAACAGGCAGACATTTGGACATATGGACACATGTACATACACGTTTATATCGACTAAGTTTTTGATGTTGATCAAGAATAAATATACTTTGTAGGGTCTCTGATGCCCCCTTTGGGTATTGCGAAAGAAATGACAAACTTAGTATTCCCGCATCTTATGTGGAGGATATAAATAAATTAAAATAGATCAAACCTTGTATAGCCCAACACATTTATCTGTAAACTGCTCGCGTGTCATGTGTACCAGACCGCGCTCTCGTAACAACCATTAAATGATTTGATACATATAGGTTTTCTTTATTTGTAGGTGTGACGGTTAGTAGTTTTAGTTTGATAACGTAATTTTTGTATACTTTAGATAAAAAAATATGAAAAACCTTGGACAGCCAGGGCTATAGACATTTAAATAGGTAAAGAGTTACAAGACTTACGTTCTTAAATTGTTTACATATGAAATACATAAAATTAAATATTTTAAGCTGTTACTAAACAAATTTCTACTCAAATACATATAAACGGAAACAGCTGCCATAAAGTCGTCGTCGGTGTTAAACTAGTGGTGAGGAGTAAAATACAAAATGAATAAATAGATGGTGTGAAGTGCAAGTACGCGCGATAAAGAATTCCGTTGAAAACGGAGCAGGAGTGTTTTGTGTTTATTTCCATTCAAAGGGCTCTAAAAGCAGTGCACAGATTTCAATTCAATGAAAGGATTAATTATAGAAGGTAATCATTATTCAACGAAGGATGTAAAGTGTCATTGAAATTATTCACATAAAGTGAAGTAGGTGTGTATTTAGTTGTAAATGAAATGATTTGAAAGTAGAAATCGTATAAATGTTCGTGAGAAATGCAATTATCCATTCGGGGAGAATGTGTTTTGATCAGTATTGAATGAGGAGAATTGTCCTTTGTCTTGGTATATTCTGCAAATTGTAAGGTTACAATAACTCTAACATCTACACTGCCACGTGATACAAACACTTGCTAGTTTAGTAATCTATGGCATGCAGTGAAGGTGTTAAATTGTAACATCAATAATTCATTCTATTTTTCGCGCAAAGAAACTGTAATTTGAGTTGCTTTGTTGTTCCAGAATTATCATATTCTACGGGTGCTTCCTATCGAATTAATCCCAATTCATAAAATTAAAGCTCGATCTTTGTGTCGGTTAATATTTAGATTTCAAATCATTGATGGTATCAGAAGCCATTCTGGATTTTCATTAGACTATACTATACTTTAACATAATCGCAACGTCTGGTCTGGTATGGTCTGGTGCTTTAAGAATAATTTCAACTTTGCGGTAACTTTGTCTTTAACTTAATAACAAGATTTGACACAAAAGAATTGAATTGAATTGAATTGCGGCAATTACCATTAATCTCGCTTCACTGAAGTATTTAGTTTTCTTGGTTTTTTTTTTAAACTCTCAACCCTAAAACGCCGCAGTGATGCAGTAACATTTTCATGTCCACGTACATGTACAAATGTATGTATTTTTATTTCCATTCCGGGGCATTGTAGTTTTTTATGGTGAAATGTTGGGTGTAACCCATAAATGTGAACAGATATTTTAAAATCCTTTTATTCGAGTAAGACTTTATTGTTATTTGGCGAGATTAGCATTTCAACACAACTGTGAAAGAATAAAAGAAAAAAAATAAGGAAAAGCGAAAAGTCTAAATAATTTATTGAATTATTGACTATACCTGCGTTTTAACGTGTACAAGTACGTATGAGTGTGTGTGTGAGTAGAAAAAGAAAGTGTAAACCCTCAAAATTCCGTAAATGGATATTTTAAGCAAGCGGTTAACATTGCCAGCGATATTTTAATTTTTTTCTTCTTACACTCGTGGCTCTACGCTATTATGCGCTCAACTGCGGGTACCAAAAAACATTGTACAGGATATAAAATGAAAAAAAATATTGATTTCCAAATAAATTCATTTTATTACATAATGCACATTGATTTGTGGTTTAAATCACATGCAGATTATTTCTTTTTTTGTACGTTCGTTATACAGCGTTCGAGTCTTTAATAGCACATGGTGACCATCATACGCACCATAGCCTGCCATACATACCTATTATATGCACATAGTCAGCATGTGAATTTATATTTGCTCGACTATCATATGCACTGTGTGTGGCATAAAATACAAATTTAGCAAGAATGAGTAGGAGTGCGAGTGCAAGTGTGTGCTAGTAAGAGTAAGAGCAGCCGCCTGCAAGTTAGACTTATGGCCGTTGAGCTGTTGCTCTACGTTATCCTGGTTGGTGAGAGCAAAACGTATGAACAAAACTTTCCATTCTCTTAATTAAACTGTTTGTAGGTATTGAAGTGTGACAAGCAAACCCCGTTCTTCTTCTTCATTTGGTTGTCCACCCCTCTCTTCTCCGCCTTCAATAACTGTTTGTGCATGTTTGTAGGCAAGTACAATGGAGTATCGTACAATGAATAGAAAGAAGTGTAGAATATTTACACCTTTCGAACGGTACGTTATTCTTTCTAATGCTGTTATTTGGGCAAACGCTGAAATGCAAACTATTCCGGACAATAATGAATTAGGGAATTGGAAACATTTTCAATAATAAAATAATTATGTAATCGTATCGGAGATGCTCGTACTGTTATAAACCATATTATTTTGTTATACAAGCATTACGCCTCATTACTGTATGTAGGTAGGTAGCTAGGTAGGTAGGTATTCCAAGGCAGGAAAGAGTCATATCTCATAAAAAATGTGACCCTTTTCTTGCCAGAGTGAAGTATGCTTAATTAGCGTACAATTGAAAGTCGATTTGATTCCTTCAGGTAGTCGCGGTGTGAAAAGTGCCTGATTTCGTCATCTCTTAAACATTCGTACATTTGTAAGTTCTAATAGAATAGGTGTATTTTTGTAGCACCAATGAGTAACTACAGCGTTCAATGTTGGCATCAAAACTTTTAAATTACTGCAAAATGAATTTTATGAATTTTTTTCCTCGAAATATTTACAACAACACATTCATGTAACTACGGTTTGAAACCGTAATTTCATTTAAACTCAACAGAATGGGAATTCATCGAACAGACAACTACTGTCACCAACCTCAAAGACATTTTAAGTACAGGTAATTAAAATATTGAAGTGACAAAGTGTCAATTGATGTTGGAGTACTTGTCACCTTGAAAAAATAAAAGAAACAAGTAGGAAAACTACACTTGGCTTAGACCAAATCTTAAATACTTTTCACATCTACAATGGTGGGCGTGACAGGTAATGATTACGTCCTCTAATAGGGTATGTATTATGTATATGCTTGCGAGTTGTACGCTGGGTATGACTTTTTGTTGATTGTCGGTGTATCTGTTATCCGACCACGCCCATTTTTGGTAAATGATACGTGTCAATGGAGTATTTATAAATATGTGTACCAAATTTCAACTTAATATCTCAATACTTGACAGATAAATATATTTTTGTCTATCGTGGTCGTGGCTCTTGTCCAAGGCCAATAATAGAGAGATACAATTATGTCTGTGTAGATCGGTTTAGATTTTGACATTGACTTTGTAGGGTCTCTGACGCTTCTTTCTGAGTGTTGCAAACGAAATGACGAACTTAGTATACCCCTTCCTTATATAAAAAAAAAACTATTTACCTTTTAATCAACGCCGTATAAAACAATAATTATGAACAAAGTAAGGAGGGTCAGGCCAAATTCTAATATCCTTCACATGTATATACATACTGTGTGGCAGGTATCGCCCCTTAACGACGTTTTAACTTATGCGTCGGGTTCTGCAAAAATCAAGTCTTTTTGAACGGGTATCAAATTAAAGCTCTTTCTAAGTGCTGTTGAATGGCATATTTTTTCTGTAAGAATCTTTATAAAGAACTTCTTCGCTCTAATATTGAGACTTTTGAATTCTTATACAGAGTTTTTTTTACTTTTTAGTGCATTTTATTCACAATATAAAAGTTATTTATTTTAAACATTTTTTGAAATATTTTATTTGCTGTTTTTATATTTTTACATTTACATAAATTATTTTTTTGATAACTTTTCATCATTTAATGTAAATTTTATGTATTTCTGAAGTATTTAAGTCTTCGTACAAACATAACTCTGTATACAGCGTTAGTGCGGGCATGTCTGTATGTATGGTATGCACACAAAATATGGCAAAACAATTTAATGAAGCGTTTAATGGCGCTTGCAAATGGCAATTGATGTTGGCATCGTTGGCAACATTAAAATGCATAAATAAAAAAAAAGGAGAATGCCAGCGTCGTTCCTGCAGTCGCTTTTATTGGGGTGAGAGGAACTTGCGAGTGTACGGCCAAACATGAAAGAAAAGAGCAGAAAAGAAGAAGTGCGACACTGGCAGTCACAAACTGCAGTCATAGTTAAATAGCAGCGTGTCAGTTATCATTAATCACTCGACATAATGAACTTCCGCTTCCACAGATTTTACTGTATTTATATACGTATATAGTATATGTGAGCACACATATATATGCGTGTGTATGTTTGTAAAAAATCCTTACCCACTTATGCGCCAAACTTTACATTTGTTTACGTATTAGTGCGCAGCGTTATGCATATTTCGGAGTTATGTGCTACCCTTGGAGCCATAAAACTCATTTTATGTTGGTCATTACGCTACGTAGTGATCTTTGCAATATGAATTTACGTTTACACTGCCACAAGTACAAGTGGCTTCTGTGTACTAGGATGTAATATTGGAAACCAATAAACGAATTCAATGACAATGATGCAGAATATATACGAATGAACAGAATATGATTGTTATATCAGCTACAAAAATATAAATTTGGTACACACAAAATGTTATAGTCGGTTAGGTCCGACTATTTAGTACCCTATAGAACGGTATTCAACGTTGATGTTGAAAGCTCTTCTTATGAAAGGAGGTTATAAGTGAACAGGTTCAAAAAATGTAGCTATCAGGTCCAAATTTTGGCACACTTATTTCTTGAACTAAATAAATCCTTGGGACAAATTTTTTTTTTTTAGAAAAAAAAATATAAAAAGGCGCAATATGCAAATGAACCGATCACATCCATCATCAACATCGATGGATGCCTTAATTACAATATAAATCAATTTCAAATGTCGATATTTCAAAATTTATGGCCGTGAGCGCTCTAGCAATAGGCGTATGGACATGACAGTTCTATTCAGATGTTGAAGCTGGTCAAGAATATTTTATACCTAAACACTATGTGGGGCCTTCAAACGGACCAATAACGAAACTACGCAACAACAGTATACTCTTATTTTATGTAGATAACAAATTACTTAGCTGTCCGTATGTCAGTGTTGCATATACGGGCACGTCCTAAAAACGAAAATCAAATCTCAGATTATCGGCCCATAACAATTTATCAAATTCTACTTAATGTCACCAGTCAGTCCAACCAACCAACACACCAATGATTTAATTGTTTCAACGTTTATACAAGTACAATGTCATCAAACGGTAACAATAGTAAATCAAGAAGAAGGAGTAGTAACGGTTTCCCTTCTACGTTTCATCCCTCTGAGACTTTATATACATTAGGGTAAATTCTTGTAAAAGTAGTAGAGGAACATATATGTACATACATATACATATATACAATCGTCGTGGTGTAATATCTGAATTTTCTTTGGATTAATCCTAACCCCTCTATTAAAGACAAGGTCTGGCCACACCTTTTTTCACTTTCTTTTTCTGCTTTATTGTTTTATATTATATTTACAAAGGCGTGATCAAACTGTTATGCATTCTGTGATGTTTTGTTCTATTTCATTTGAAGCCTCAAATATCAAATATACTACGAAATACGGCGAAATACTACGTATAGAGTGACATCGCAAATGGCAACACTTTCCTCTACATCTATAAGCCCTCCCTGGTAGGTAGGTTGCGCCCTTTAACTGTGTATGTATGTTTATGTTTCCACAAAGAAGTCATACGTTGAACCACAGCTCGTCTATTATGCGACTCGACCCTTTTATTATAAGCATGTGTACCAAATTTTAACCTAATAGGTGGCTTATATTGCACTAAATTCATACGAGTTACAAGACCGTTTCATGTATTTAATGATAGGATGCTGCCACAATTTAAGATTGTTTTGGTCTTTGGTCTTGGCCAGACCCTTGACGCAAAAAATAGGGTGAAGGTGATCGTTGTAGAAATAAGGGTTCAAGGAAAACCACTGCACTAATCGTACAAAGCCCTTTTCAAATTACGCAACTATTGTTTGCTGGCAAAGCAAACCTCAACACCGCAACATAAAACAATAAATACCTTTCAATACAGTCACATTCTAAAGCATTAGAACGTTAATGAAAATTGTAAAAAAAAATGCATTAACCTCTCTATCCGATCCTACAAAATCGAATGCACAATGTTTTTACTTTAACATAATCACTAATTTTACAACCTTGCAAAAAAACTTATTTAGCGTTTTTAACTTACTTACTAACCCACATTTTAGCATTGTAATGAAAGCAATATAATTTTTTACGTTTTTGGAAAATTTATTTTCAATCTGGTGTAAACAATTACCATAACAACCAAAGATTAATTCTCTAATTGTTCAGTTAAGGAAGCATTCTTATTATCTGAAAGATGACCAGAGTGTTTCTATTTTGTTTCAAGTGTTGTTCTACCTTGCACAGCAAAGTTCGCGTTGTAAGCCTGGGGCAGCATATGTGACTATATCAAATAACGGTATGCATTAGTTTAGCATTGTTATATAAGCATAGTAAAATTTCTTTACAACATTTTCTCTTTTAATGAATGTGAATGAAGGATTCTTTTTAATAAATTGTGTCGAAACTCAGGTAAAATTATGTTAGAATGAAAGCAAAACCAAAGCAATAAAAAAAAATTGCGTCGATAAAATTTCTAATTTGTAGTTCATTGTTGCTGATATTCTGTGTTATGATAAAATTATTCGGAATTGAAAAAAAAAATTTCAAACTTATGTACAAATATTAAAAAAGATAAAACTCTTCGTTAAGAACAATATTAAAAACACGAGGACAGTAATCACCACAATCACCTATTCACTTAGAGGATCCTGTGCATTTATTCAATAACATCATTAAAGTCGTTATGTCAAAGTTGTCCTTGGTGTGTGTGTGTGCTCTTCATTTAGAAATCCACATCAAACACAACAAGGCTAAGAGATGCCGACAAGCTTAGTGTGGCCTTAAAATTCATATAGAATCATAATGAGATTCATATGATATTACCTGAGCACAGAAAAGCGGAAAATGTTATAACAGAAATTAAAATAAATGCGACCAACAACAACAATAAAAAGGTAAACAGTTCCATTCACCAGCTATAGAACTTCTACGTTAAAACAATTCGATATTTGCCGAAACAAAAAAAAAACAATACATCTGCTATGAAATTTCTCTTCCGAATTAGTCACATTCACCGTATTGAGGGTGAAGGTCTGCATTTGTTATTGCTGGGTCCGTGTGTGTAAGTGTGTTTAGCTTCAGGGGCAGGTTATATAATTGTACCATTGTTATAGTAGTTGTTAATGGCAAGGCCAACAATCAAACAGGAAAGACGTTAGCATTGAAGTGTTGTGTTTGCTGCCAACGCTTGACAGCTTTATTATCTAAAGATGTGAAAACTCAATTAGTCCGTTAGTTGTCCCCACAGAGCTATTATTGTCACACTCAAGCAAAATAATACATACATAATCATATAAAATTAATAATAACGATAGAGGTAAGAAAAAGGAAGAATTGGAGAAAAATCGAGTGAAAAACAAAAACTCTAATATGGTGGAAATACTTTCAAGCTCTCTAACTTGTAGTAATTTAATTTTTTGAGTATTCTTATGAATGATTTTATATCCTCCACATAAAATGTGGAAAAAAATTTAAGGTGTCACATTCGATTTGCGACACCCAAAAGAAAGTGTTAGAAACTCTGCAAAATATCTGCAGCATCCTGATCAGCATCAAGAACTCATCTAGACATGCCTGTTCCTATGTGTGTGGGTTTGTCTGTTGCTATGAAGTTGAAACTTTTGAAGATGACATTCCATCCAGAGATAGCCAAAAAATTGGTGTGGTTAGATAATTTACACGCTTACAATTTAAAAAAAACTTTATTCAGCATAAAACACGATTTGCGAGATACGCAATACATAAACAATTGAAAGCCGTAATCATGTACCTGTCACGCCCACCGTACATAGAGTGTATGGGGAGGGTATTAAGATTTCGCTCAAGCCGAATATTTCCCTTTTACTTATTACTTATGGATATAGTTGAGGGTGGGTTTTTATAATCAAATTATTGTCTCTTCTTACATTGAAATATATTTTACACATTTAATAAGTGCGTAGAGTGCGTATAACATAGGTATTGTAATTGCAAAGTTCTGTCCATTTTTGTTTTGTTGGATTCATGTTCATTTAAGCCGTTTCCGTTTAATGCTTAATCTGTGATCTCTGATAAAATGAAACGTTTTTGCCTGCGGATTCTTTTTTTTATTTTTTATTATATAATACCCTACAATACAGAATTATAAAGTCTGTATTGTATTTGTGCAGATGTTCTTAACTCTGAAACAGAAGGTGACACACCCAATTATATCGATCGGTTCAAAATCAAAATCGAAATCGTCTGTCTATCCGATCATGAATTTCCTGTAATCAATCTACAGGTCGCAATTTTTGATATTTTTTGATGAAATTTGGCTCAGTTTTGTCTTTTGTGCCAAAGACGATCACTACTCTATTTTTTTTTTTATATGACGAAAATTCCCAATTCTTAACATTTTTAATAAGATTTGGTAAAGAATAGTAAATTAGCTTAATTGACTATGCCAAATTTGGACCCGATCAGGCCATTTTTAGAATTCCATTCCATAAAACGAAGTGACTTTTATATGACAAGGACCGCATTCACTAATGCAATTCACCTAATTATAGCATAGTGGCATAGTGGTCTGGGGTATTAAATGATCGGTATAATCTCGATTATAATATTTTTATTCGTTTTTATTATCTACATGTATTATACATTAGTAAAAATTCTAATGAGCGAAATAATTTGAGTGGAACCCCTGTCTACAATGTAATGAAATCGTACACCGTAAAATATCTTATATCTACCTCATAAAAGATGATACACATAGTGGAAATCTAAAAGTTAAATAATCGCCAACAATTTTTTTTATTCTCACATCACAAGTACCGTAGCGGATATTTAATATTCGCTTTTGACTGCATCATTCCTCACATTTGCTCCCTTGAATTGAAAAAAGTCTGTTGTTGTTTTTTTTTTTGTCATATCACATAAATTATAAGCTTAGCACCAGCGATAAATTTAATTTTCGAAAATTGCCACTGACTCCCCCTTTTGTTATGCCGCACTGTTATGCTTTACGTTGCCCCTTTATGTTACAATATTTTAAATTTGTCAATGGGGTGCACAGCGTCCTGTTACCATATACATTGCGCTTGACCCTGGAGATGAAATTCATCCGTGCTGTATATTACGTTTGTGTTTATTAAGCATATGAATATAGGCTTGTGTTTGTGTTTTTTTTTAAGTATAATTACACCTTTTGCCGCACTTCTCTTTGAATAGGGCTTCAAAACAGTCTCAATGATGACATTTTATCACACGCAAACCGGGACTGATTTTTATTTAACTTACTCATATCTTCTTACTGGTAAATGGATACGCGGGCATTTTATCTATAATGGCGCAAGGGCGATTTTAAATTTTGTCATTTATTATTCCAGCATTATAAAGTTGAGCTAATTATTTTCTCGTTTTTCCATTATAATCCGCTTGTTGCAAAATGCTATTTACCTAGCACCCAGTTCCGTGATGCTAAACCGCCGAGGCAGATTGACATCTGCGATTTCAAACTTCCAACCTAATAAAACAATTTACTTTTGTCCATTGACATTTGCATTACAGTTGCCCTAAAACTACGACCGGCAACCGCAAGACAAGAGGAGATTCTTAAAACGATATTTTCAAGAGTTTTAAAAAGTTAATATCAAGACCGGTTGCAATATATTCAATTTTTTCATGCATTGGTACCAAATAAGTTATCTTGCTGTTAAGAGGAGTGTGAGTTGAAAAGTCTGTGTGTTAGTAGAAAACAAGTAAAAGAAATATCCTCCACCACCTCCTTCACAGTGGACGTGCCCCGTCTTTTATGATCACGCCTTCTATGCAGTATATTATGCGTTAACAAATAAGTAAAATTTTGCGCCAGATGAAGTCTTGTGCAAATTGTGGCGTGTTCGTTATCCGATTGCGCTAATTTTTATCATATCGATACAGCTTAATGTAGTTTAATTTTTATGATTAATAGGTAGATTCCCGTCGATTGTAGGCATGCCCCTCAATCGATTTAGCGCAGGTTTTTAAAATTAACATTTCCAAGGCAATGCCTTAAACTCAATACATTAAAAAACAAGTGAGAAACTGGAAAATATATGAGAGTCGGACGTGGCTCCTGATTTGCAGATTGCTGATCGCTGTCATAACAAAAGATTCCCAACTTAAGCTGTTGTCATTTATTATCGGTAAATACGCATCCTAATGCACTGGTGCAAACTTTAATTGGCATATGATTAAGTAATATTTCGCTAAATTGAATTTCATTAAAAGGAACGTGTTTACAAGCATTTGCTATTTATGCAATAACTACTATCCCCCCCATATGTGTCTGAATGCTCTAAAGTTAGGGGGCATTCATCAACGTGAACAAGTAGATCAGCCGACCAATACGTCAAACTGGAAATTAAATGTTTGCTGCGAATGGTGACGGATTGTGTAACAGAAGCTAAACAAACAAAATCGGCCGCAAGTGATGAAGCATATATTACACATGTGGCTGTTGGTTACGGTTATATACATACCTGTAAGTATCGTATATATGCAAACGATTCATGACTTATGGCATACATACGTAAACAATGTTTGTATAGCAATGTACGGTCACAAGTAATTCATCTGTTTTTAAGGCCAAATACAGATGGTGTTGGATAAGCCTTTGAATTGGAGCGAGTTGGCAGGAAAGTGATTGCAACGAGCTTATGCAAATTCAACTAATTTAATGTAAATTCATAAAGAGAAGAATAAGGAACGACCGAGCGAACGACCGCATTTGCAACCAACCAACCAACAAATAACAAATAGACTGAACACGAATCTCTGTATACACAGTAAATTTTTATACCCACCATCTTATGTACATAAATAACGGGGTACGTGCAGATCACGGGGAACCCATAAAGTATATTCTGAATAAGCCTCAATTACTGAGTCGATCTCTGTTTGTCTGTCAGGTGGGTGCAAAAATTGAGATATCTACTCCGAAACTGACAGAGCTGGTTGGTATTGAAATTGGGCAAAATCGGTCAAGCGACACGCCCACAACACAACAGAAACTAAAAAAGAAAGAAAAAGTTTTTTAAGTAAATTTTCCGCATTACTTGTAAAGAACAGAGGATATGTGTATATATACGTCGTAGGCAGCTTTCTAGCATCGATGATGGTGGATATTTAAATTTTGGCCTCAGCCAAATGTAGTTCGTTTTACTTGTTCTTCCTTCGCTTGAGATTCTGGTTAATACATTTCAGTTGCCGCATTTATAAGGTTTGTGCCATTAATCTATGTCAGCGATAATTGAGCTATGCGTGTGAGTTTGCTTAAGCACACTTAATTATATATACATTTGCATTAAATATTTAAATATGAACGTATTATAGATATTTATAAACACGAATTACACATAAACTATTTGGATTGTGCGTGTTTGTGTATGCCTGCTGATACTGTTTCGTGTCACATGAGTAAGAGTTTTCTTGGTAAGATAGTCAAGCTATGCAATGGTCATGTCACTCACTTCACTAAAACACATTCAGGAACACATACATTTTTATAACACAGAGAAAACACACATACATAGAGTGTACCACGATTTAGAACATGTTATGTATAGAGAGCATATGAAACCTTTTTAGTCCTTCACTCTTTGCCTCGAAATTTTCGTTCTGACAAATATATCTGGGTCAAATAAACAAAACTATGCACTTGCATAAGATGAATTGGATTGAAATGAAATGACGTGTGATCACTAGTGCCTTTGTGTGTATCTACAGTTTATTTGTAAACTAAATACTGTACAGAAACATGATTAACAATAAGAGGACGCTTACTTAACAAAATGAATCTAAACGCTCAAGTATTTATATGAAAATTTCAAAATATTAAAGCTTCTAGTCACATTTTCCAAAAATTGACAGCAACGTTTTATAAGAATTAATACTGATGCGATCCTACACAATACGTTCCTCCGTCACTTAAAACGGGCGCATGATCGAAATGAAGTTTTACAAAACTTAAGCCCGATTCGGTGCTTACTTGCGCTACAAAAAGTTCCCGTTTATTATATTTCGAACATATACAACAACAAAATATATTAATCAGTGAATATGATTTTATTATTTTTCAAAATATTCTCCATGATGATCAACACGCACATTTTTGCATGCGCTTGAACCAATTTTCGCAACAATTTTTCCACTCCGTTTGAGGTACCTCTAAAACATTACCTTCATCAATGGCTCCTTCAGGTGTCGAAAAGCGTTGGCTACGCAATTTTATGTCATCTTTGCGAAATTTTGGACAGTCAAATAGATGGTTGCTTGAGCCGATGTGTGAGAAGCTGCCATTGTCATGGTGAAGAATGATTTGTTGGCGTTTCTTTTTCCATTCCACCAAACATGACCTTGTAAGTGAATCTGTGAAAATCTTTGTGTTTCTAATAGTTCTGCTTGTTAGATGTTTTTTCGTTTTATGTAGAGCAAATGCATGAAGCTACGAAAATAAATAAAATCAGCTCAAGTGGGCGTGTTTCATTATGAATTATGTGGATGAAAATGATGGGAAAACAATTGTCCATTTGGAAAAATAACATAAATATTGCCACACCCAAAAATTAATTACATTGCGGGCATGTTCATCCATTTTTTCAGTATTTGCAAAAGGGTAATAGTGGGGGATCCCCTAGATTTGGCGTACACCTAACGTTTAGCAGACATTGTGTTGGAAATATAACTCTGCAACTCCCTGCATGTTTAAAGAGATTAAAGTGTCTCATGAATCGATCAATCACATCCACTCGAGCCGTACAGCTTGTAAGGGTTTTTATCTTTAAGGAATTGTTGCTGCGCTAACAAGCGCATAGCAATTGTAATCCAATGTTACCAGCTGTTGTACAGCATCAAAAGAAGTCCGCTTCTACACTTTTGCTCCCCTTAAGTTGAGAGATAAAGTCTTATTTTGTCACTGAAAAGTTAAGGACAAGCATTGTACGTGTGCTGTGTGTACATCTAAACCAAAAAACACAGTCACTCTGGATTAAAATACTATGATGAGAATATTTCGGGTATTACACCATTTTTTTCCTGCTTTACCAATTATATAAATTTACGCAAATTAATAAAGTTTAAAAACCTCTGTAATGCAATATTTTCCATTTCATCTCATAGTGTATAATTACGGGTGTGTTGTTATATATGGTATGTGGGTCAAACTTAAGAATCGCATTCAGTATTTGTACGGAACAAGTTCTGTCGCACATTAAGTACCTCAACACTTCACCATCAAGTAGGCACCGTACACACATTCATTCAGTTTGTTGTTTTGTTTAGGACTCAACACTTGTATCTTGTCAAATTAAATTGAAGTATGTTCTTAATTTTTCGAAGGCTTGGGTACTGAGTGTATGTTAATGTAAGTCACGTTTTGCTTTTTAATAGTCCGTCCATAAATTATCGATATCCTTTTATTGTGTGAATAAAATTTTTGATTTGATTTCATTTGATTTGGTTTTAATTTATATACTTTCCATATAAGACGGGGTATATACTAAGTTTGTCAATCGATTTGCAACACCAAGAAGGTGGCGTCCTAGAGACCCTTTAAAATATATACATTCTTGATCAGCATCAAAAACTGCGTCGATCTAGACATATATGTCCGTGCGTCCGTCTGTTGTTGGCATTCTTACGGTCGTAAATCATAAGATATTAAGCTGAAATTTTGTACGGATACTTTTAATTTCTGCACGCAGATCGCTATTTAAAATGAGCAAAACCGGGCGAAAGCCATACCCACAATCGATTAATACACATGTATCTGCCACAAAAATAGAGTTATTAAGTTGAAATTTGGTTCACATATATATATAGTTATCCCGCCCTTCAATGTGCCAACATAACAGATACATCCGAAATCGACAAAAATTTATATATCTGTCACAAAAATTTACCTAAAAACGTGAAATTTAGTGTGCGTATCCATAGTTATCCCTTCCATCGATAGAGGATAGAGGTTGGATACACACACACGCTCACAATCTACAATAAAACAAAATCAGCATAAAACTGGCCCTACAATTAGAAGGTGTAATATACTAGCCACGTCCACCATTTCTACGTAGCCAAATTGAGTTTTCTCATTTGTTTTAATTTCATTTAGCAGACCGTCTGCAAACGTCTGCTCGTTGTTGTCCTCCCAGCCAGTTTTATTACATATAATTTGGTGCCATTACTTTATTGTGTCGGATTGAAGGGAACAACCTGCTTTTGTTCCATTTTGTCCATTTACGTAACAGACTGTGTGACAATACTCGGAAATTCATTCACTTGTATTCACAAACATATATGTGAAGGTTGGATATAACATCCTCTTCGTATGATATGCACAAAGTCCCTTTGTTCACATATGCTGACTTCCGCTTCTATTACGAATGCGAACTAGCTCCTCTGGAGTCTCAACTCATACTCTCAGTATAGAAATACAAATAAATTGTTCCGCTTTCATTTACAAACTTTTATAGTTTAATAATAAATCGATAAGTAAATAAATTATTGTTTAAGAGACTTTGCTGAACGAAATTACGGCAATTGACAACAAAGGGCGGCAAGACTTGCGCCCAAAGCAAAAGCAATGACACGACACATCTTTTTGCTTCACAATTAACCTCAGAAAGTTCAGAGTACATATTTACATAATAATACTTTGTGCTTGTGATAAAATCATTTGACAGCGCATTGCAATTTTAGAGAAATACAGAGACACGAGTCGTATGATTTCATCTCTTTGAACAGAGCAAACAAGGGCAAGTGTTGTGCCTACGTAAGTAAGATCCACCCCTTAGACGGACGGCTTATTTGTTAAATTGCCACAAATATTTGCACTTTCTTTGAGTATGAAACCCTCTACATTTTTAACCACATTTAGTAAATAATCAGTCAGTCAGAGAGCCTTTAGTTGGAAAGGTTCCTCCCCCTCATTTCTTCAACTACCCCGCAATCAAAGGCAAATCTAAAGATGATAACACACAATCATATAATAAGAGATTGATTTGTTGCATTCAATGAAAACAAGTAAAAAGGGCTAACTTAGGTGTATGCCAAATCTAGGACGCCCATCACCGTCAACCAAAGGGGGACTGCATTGCTCTCTGATAAGCTCTGCTATATTTCAGAATATTCGACTTGGTATTTCAGGAGTAAATTAAAATTTTTCAACAGCTTTACAAATTTTTACAAAAGCAAACACGCACGTAAACATATACCTTGACCCCACTAATCATGGATTGTAAAATTATTCTATCAAAATGACAGCATCTTAATTTTAATGTATCTTTCCTTGGCTGGCCCAATTTTCTACGTTCATATACCGTTGAAGTGCTTAAAATCGAAATTTGTTTTACTAGAGTTGAAATAAATAGATTTAATTAAATAGCTGAACCGTCCGTGAACCAACATCTTCTGGTACAAACGTTTAATTAAAACCAATATACCCCCAGTATGATGGTGGGTATAAAAAAACTTCTGCGAATAACAGTAATAGAAATGAGTATATTAGAGTGGAATAAAGAGCAAACACAAACCATGTATACATACCCCACGACCGAAATAGAGAACATGTAAAGTTATTGTCACGAAATAAGTGTCGTTTATAATATAATAAGAACGTCTGAGTTCGACGTGGTAGCAAAAGCTACAAAAAGGAGGCGAGAAGAGAAATTGCAAAATTTTTGCAAAAATTTCGGTAGAAATATATTGAGAGTGGCGCAATTCAATGAAATGGTCTGTCGGTGGTGGTATTGTTTTTATCTATGATTGAAAATAAATTTTCATCAAACATTCTTCCAAGTCGATAGTGTGTCATTTTAAGCCCACCTGGCCCACTGTTTAGTGAATTGTATACGGTTGCTGCTACGTACTGAAAGTATTTTGTAATCTCAATATAGAATACAAAATTATAATTGGTTCTTGATTTTTGAACCACCCCAATCCAGTAACATATATGGTGGAGTAAGTCCATAATATATATTACAAGTACAAAATTAAATTTGTCTTAAGCTTAATATCAAGAATATATACACGTTTGGGCGAGTCACTTGTTCCCCTCTGGTACCTAAGAACGTTTGAACAAAACCAATATACCCCCTAATCATTATGAAATGGGTATAAAAATTAATATAATGGGCTAAGGTTTGGTAAATACAATTTTAGTGAAACATGTTAGAGTCCTATTCGCATATAATTGGACCCAGGTGGTCGTGGTGGGTGATGTAGTAGATGTAGTACTTGTACGAATTCACACTTCCCCACAAAAATCGCAGGCCTTACCGAAATGGAAACAAAAAGGAAACGGCCACCTCCTATCATCATTTGGTCACGCTTAAATGAGCCAGAGTGTCAATTACTGATATGGATCGAAAGCAACAAATTGCTCTTTGTTAACATATTATCAAATCTCAACAATGTTTGCAAGTTCGGGTGGGCAATTAATAGACGCTTTAGTAAAATGGCGTAAATTTGTGTAATTGTAAAATCGACTTAAAACTGGAGACCGATGCAAATCATTCATGCGCAATATGTGCGCACACGTACAACATGCTATACATACGCTTTGACTACAATGACTGAATGTAAAAAACGTTTGGATTGATTTAGGCATTTGTCAAATGGTTGCTTCTGCACGCAGGCACATGCATTGAAGCAGAAGAAGAACTCAAATCAAACATGTAGTTTTTACGGCATATTTGATTGGAATTGAAAATACGTACATCCCGACACACACACACACACGCGCGCACATGTTTTTACGTTTGCATATTGCACAATCATTTATAGGACGGACTTTGTGGTCACTTCTTCTTTCACGTAACGGACAAATTGAAATGTACCACAAAACCACAAAACTAAATTAAAAACATAACAAGGACCGTCAAATATTAAGAGGTTCCGTTTTCATTTGCTCAAATGCATTTTTTTGAGCTGGAACCAAGAAGAGACACATACACACACACGCATAGTATACAATAAAGGAGAAAAGTTCAATGCTCTCACGAGGTAGTAGTGTAGTGCATGGCTGGGGCATACTTTTCAACACCCACGACGGAAACTCATTTTCGAGAGTTTTTCCAAGCCATGGATTGAGGGGAGGGGGAATGTTCAGGTACAGATTTACCTTTAAAGGGAAAACATATAGTCTACACTTAGCTTAAGAGAAATCTGAGTTACCCTCATTGCAGATTTTTGCGTCCCTTTTGAACGACTATTAAAATATGAGTCACTTTCCACCTTGTAGGTCCATTTCTGCATAAAATGCGGATTTTTGTTAATTATGAATGTGCCCTATATTCAAACGTTTCAAATTTTGATACATTTGTTGTTGATTAAGTGTGGGCGAGGACTTTAACGTCTTTCACCCAGGACAATGCCTAAGTATGTCTGTACTAAGTTTCAGCGCAATCTCTGCGTCACCAACATCGACTAAGCTTTCGATGTCAATATTTACATAGCAAAGGGTATCTAGATGTTGCAAACTTTCTTATTCTTCAGTAAGGGTCCAAGATGCAAAGGACATTTTAACTTATTTATATAATTATTAATATTTAACAAATGCATCTGGGGCTTTATTGTAGTGTAGTGCATTATTGTTGTATCTGATATGCATGTGACACAGATTTGATTCTTTCTTCGAAATATTCATCCTACTGAGTGTTCATGTGCGGTATGCACGAACAATTATATCTCAATTATATCTCAATTGAAAATAACTTCACTTAGTGGGTGTCGTATTGTATTCACGAAATGTCTACTTTACACTCGAACATGTGTATAAATATAGATTATATTGTAGTCCGTGTTATTCTCTTTATGTGACATTAAAGAATTATTGTTATGCTCTCCACATGTGATGGGGGTATACCAAGGTTGTCATTCAATTTGCAACACCATGATGTTGCCTCAGAAACTGCTGATCAAGAATATATATGAATATTCAAAAACTGAGTCAATCTGGTGTACGTCCTGTCCATGCGTCTGTCTATTGTTGACACTCTCTTGACATTTTGTAGAAATACTTCTAGATTTTTCACGAAGATCGCTATTTAAATTGGGCAAAATTGGTCCAGAACCATGCTCACAACCGACAAAAATCTATTAATTTGCCAAAAAAATTGAGCTATAAAGTTGATATTTGATGTACACATCCTTCGATGTGCCAAAAATGGACATGATCGGATAATGGACACGCCCACAATTTTCAAAGAACGTTATTTAGCGTAAAATGCGACTTTCAAGTTGATACGAAATATATGTACTAAGAGGGGTAATCATGTACCTGCCTCTCCCACCGTTTGTGCGTAGATGTGCAGAGTATTCAAAATTTGGCCTAAGCCAAATTTAGTTTTTTAAGTTCTTTAATCATACTAATCTTCAAATTTTACCTGGAAGTAAGACAGACACCCGTAGTGTTAAACTCTACGTGGGAAATGCGGATAAATCTATAGAGAACAGTACAAGCATTTGGAAGAATAATTATATTTTGTATTTCTTAATAAAAAGGATCACAAGTAGGGCACAGGGTTTACATCCTGCTGAGTCTCATTCAAGTTATTCAAGCGTGGTATTTATTGTGAGTGAAAGGACATTTGAAATGTGTTTATATGCATGTAATTATGTGTATTGAAAAGATCACCACCCCCCAAAGTGAAGCAATAATAAAAATGTGCTCATGCAATACCCATATATTGAATGTGAGTGTTGGTTCTGCGTTCAATTAATTGTCTTCATCTCTATCTTAATTTTTATACTTACTTACACAAAGATGCGTGGTCCGCCTTGATAAGATGTACTAGCAACAATTATGGTGGTTGACTATTCGACAGTGTTTCCACAAATATTTGGACATTGTGCCTAAATTTTCAAAACCAACATATGAACAAAGCAACGTTTTGTCTGATTAGTGCACAATTTAAAGCAACAAATATGCATTTTCAATTTGTGTGTATATGAAAGTATAATTATACCCTACACCACCTGTGGTGAGAGATTAACTTTGGGCGGATATTTGTAACTCCTAAACGGCAAATGCAGTACCCACCTTTAATTATACTGATCGATTCAGAATCAAAATCTAAATTTTCAAGTTTGCAGTCATCACGCGATGTACCGCATTTTTCATAGAGAACGTTCACTATTGATGGCTGTCACACATAGCCACCCTCTTTATATAAATTTTATTTTGAGGTTTAAATTATTCTAATTTTAACAAAGAATAGTTAAAATTAGGCACAACCCATTCCAGCAACATATAATTACAACGGGAATCCGATTTACGACTTTCATACTTTAATCTGACGAATAAGTAATATGTATTCATTCAGATTTGGTAAATAAGCGTGATTAAGTAAGTGGATTTAATATCTCATTTATAAGTTTGTGCTTCTCTTTCGCACATCATTTGAGATGTTTTCTTCTTTGGGCAATTGGACCCTTAATCATATTATTCCACAAAGGAAGGCCTTTAATAAAGATGTTGAAACGTTGAACTTTCACGTTCACTTCAATGGTGCTTGAATCGTTTATTCACCCGCTGTTTAACGGTCGATTTGGGTTAATTCGTTTTCTAGCAATTAAAGCTTGAAGAGGCGCGTTTCCTTAGAAGCCCCTCGCTTACGTTACAATTGATTATGCGTAGATGTGTACACGCAGTAATGCATGTCATACAGATTAATATTAAGTGTGCTTTACATACACAAACAGAAGCGTTTTTTCGGTCGTGATTTGTTTTCCACTTGAGTTTTAATTTTTTTTTGCTAAATACAATTTTCAAACGGAAGCTTTATAATACTTAGCTAAAAACAATCAAAAATGAAATGAAATGAAATGAAATGCTACAAATGTTTATGGGAAGTTGCAAACTTTTCAACCACTCACACACTCGTTAGTACGGTAACTTTAACGTTTTTGACTTTCATGAAACCTTTACGGCTTTTACGCGATAGTGAACTGCATACTGGAAAATTGTTCATTTCAATATAAATGACCCAAACTTTTATCACGTCTGCTCTTTGGTATATCCGTGCCCCATTGCGAGTGGTGGCGGCTGTCAGCATTTAAGTAGTAATCGTATCGTATTTAGTGCACTTTGACTATGTGGACGCATACACTTAACATCAAGTATGAAATAATTTTTCTATTAAAGTTTTAATCGTTCTACACCACATTACAGCGGGAGGAATGTTAAGTTTTTTATTTCATTATTAATATATTCCGAAGCATGCGTCACAAACCCCACAACATATACGCATGGACATGTGTAACGATCTAGTGTTCGTCTGTACGGATGTACGTTAAACACACTCTCAAGGTAATAAAAATTTGGTTTACTGAGTCAAAATTTACTTCAGTCACGCCTGCAAATGAGAAAAATTCACCTATGACCTAAGTTGAAATTCGCTGTACATATTTATAATTTACGTAATGCGTACTCTTAAACAGCTTAGTCCCACTACCAAAGCGTGCACTTGCGTTAAGCTACATCCGGGTATATGTGAAAATTATTCTACTATTCGCACAAAGTCAAAATATTGTTTCCGAAGTGTTGGTAGTCGCTCCACACGGGGCTTAATATAACAAATAAGGAACGCCAATACCGACAGACGCGCCCACAATGCAATAAAAACTTACACATACGATATTGTGTGCGTGTGTGTGTGTGTGTGTGTGTGTGTGCGTTTGTGTTTATAAGTGCCCAACGCATACTTTTACATTGATTATAAATTTTGTATAAATTTGTGCATATCTGTAGTGAAGATTTATAAATTTCGAATAAGAGTTACATTTTACAAATTCGTAACGAAGAGTACAAAAGCACACGCACACAGTAAAATAGTTACACTACAATACTCCTATTGTTACACTATTGTACTAATGTAAATATGAAATCAAATGAATATAAAATTGTTGTTGTTGTTGTTGTTGTTATGAAACTTTAATTGCACTTTAATACATTCCAAAGGTGTTGCAACACATTATCCTTCTCACATTCTCTACGCTCTACTCTTCACCTACTTTTCCCTTACGTACATAAGTTCGTAAATGCATAACAAAAAAAATCATCGCCAATCGATTCGCCTACATTCGCATGCAAACAAAGGCATGCAGTGTGTGTGTGTGTGGGGGGGGGGGGGGGGGGGTTTGTGTATGAGTGCATATCAGAAAATTACCATCATAATTCATTGTTATTTTCCAATTAACACATTTGACGTACATTGTGAGCTCTTTATTAAAATGTCGTCGCCGTCTGCAACTGGACATGAATAGACACGATAAGTGCAGTTCGTATGTGAGGGTGTTTGCGCTTGTGTTTTTTTTTTTTTTTTAAATCAATTTTTACACATTGAAAGAGATTTATGCTCTTAATTGTATGCATGGCCTGCTGCCTACTAACTGCTGCTGCTGCTAACATTTGCGGGCAAAGCAACAAACGAATTGTTTACATCATTGAACAACAGCAATAACCACTTACAACAATGTGTGGTATGTATGAAGCTCACATTCAATTAGACGCTCTCTTTGCACTGACAATGACATCCAGATTCGTGGGTGCGTGTGCTTGCATATCGAGTCTTGGAACATTACAAAAAATTGTCCTACCGATAGACAGGCAGGTGGATATGAGAGAATATCACATCGAATAATCCAATTCAACGTATCGACGTATCTATGTGCTGTGTGAGAAAAAAAGTAAAAATGGTAAAGTCGGTAAAGCCCGACCATTTAGTACCCCACACCAACAAGCTCCACAACTTATGCTACAATTAGTGTAGTTGTGTCGCGAGGCATCGTCATATAAGTCATCTCGTGATATATTATTATATGGCAAGCGTATCTTAAAATAGTCCCACCGGGTCCAAATTTGGCACAGCCAATTATTAATTCAATTAACTATTCTTCACCAAGTATTGTCAATATTGCGTTTTTTACCATATAAAGACTTCCATTACAATAGGGCCTTATATGGAGAGGAGTTCTGAATCGATCGGTATAATCGGGTGTGGCATTTGCCATTTAGAAGTTACAAACATCCTCACCCACTTAATGTACCCTTTGCCACAAGTGGTGCAGGGTATAAAAAGTAAATTACTTAAATTGTTCGCATATGTATGGAATGCAATATTGTGTTGACGGAAGTATCCTCGCCCGTCTGCTGCGAGCTAAACAAGGAGATGGGATTGGCTTTAAAGTCAACCATAAATTATTGGGGAAATAGGAAGAGGACACAATCCATAAGCAAATGAAGATATAGATACACAAATGCACTCCCATGCCAATGTTGTATTTTACTCGTTTGTGTATTCTTTTTATGGGGTACGTACCTATAATAACAAATATTGAAAACTGTCGTTGCTCCATTGTGATTAAAGTCAACGGAGCCAGACAACAACTTGAATCGTTGCATATACATATATGCATCTACATGCACGTATAATACATATATCATCGACTGCTAAAATATAATGGGGTGAATGTGTGTGGAGTGTGTGTGTGAGCAGACAGAGATGGTAGACTGCGAATATCTGTATGCGTAAATGCTGTCATACGTGTTGTGACAAAAGCACACCACTCCCTGTTTAATTCAAATACCACCACATGAAACACGTATATACGCGCGTATGCATGCCCGACTCCAGTGAATGAGCTTTCGATTTTCACTGCGGTTTATATAGTATCAGCAGCTCCTTGTTGGGAAAGGGATGTGATGTGTGTGTGTGTGCGTATGTGTTTTTTCCATATTCATTTTCATTTTCACTTCTATTGTGCAAAAGGTGCTTAAATAAAGTTGAGCTGTTTAATTGTAAGGATAGCAAGCAAACTTATTATTAATTATTGTTAGCAAAGCTTATAAACATATGTGTGTATGTGCATACGTACATAAGCATACTGCATTAACGCTTTTATATGTGTATTTGGCAGTAATTACGATGTTTCCGTAATGTACTACCGGCAATAAACTGATTGCTCATATGTCGCTAGTACCAACACCAACAATAATTCAGTGTTTGTTACAAAACTAGCACGTAATTTATTGTCAATTTGTAACACACTCATGGGACGTTTTGACAATTTATGACAATAATATAAGGAACGTACCAAAGATTTGGACTTAGAAGAAACTTCTACTAAAAGATTACCTAATCCGTTGTTCATCCGTTTGCAACACCCAGAAGGAGGCCTCAGAGACCGTGCAAAGTATATATACTCTTGATCAACATCAAAAACTGAGTCGATTTAGCCATGTATGCCCTTGTATACGTGTGTGCTTGTCGTTGGCATTTTGAAATATTGATCTGAAATTTTGTATTGTCGGATGACATACACGCCCACGATTTACAAAAAACCATATTCACCATACTCGACTTGCAAAATGATACGTAATACATACATCATAAGAGGGTGTAATCACATATCCGCTACGCCCATTATTGTAGATGTGTACCTAAGCCTAATTTAGTTTTCTTACTTGTTATTAAGTGACTTTAACTTTAGCAGGTGTGGTATAAGGTATGTCAATGGGCTGTTAAATTTTGTGTTACTCTCTTGTATTGTATTAAAACCTCTTCTATTTTCCAGTTAAGTGTTTGAACACAATAGAGCTGCAGCCGCAAAGAAATTACTCTCTTTTACTCTCTTTTATGTGTAAACCTTATGGAAAATGTGTTTGCGGCTGGGTTTTTCAAATACAGCTGCTGCGAGCTTCAAATCTGTTTTAATTCTCCAGCCTCATTCTCATTTTTTCAATTTTCTCTCATATTGAGAACGGGTAGGGTAGTCAATTTTAGCATAATTTATTTTCAATTCCGTTTTGTTAATTTTGTAATTTTGTTTTATGTAATGTTTCGTAACTGAAATATGTTATAAAAATTTAAAAAAAAAATGGCTTATCAAAGTAAAAACGTTTTTGACGAAATGTTAATAATAAATCTTTTTTTTATAATTGTAATAAAGTGAACCACCGTTCTTAGGATTTTTAATAGTAATATTCTTCCCATCTACTGCTCCTAAACAATGCGGTAAACATGATTTATTATATAAGGAATCAGAAATCAGAAATCCGAATCCACTCGTTTTCATTTGGGAGTGCTACGTATATTTGATGAAGTTTATCCCAAATAATCGTATCCCAAAAAGCGTTTCGTAAATAATTTTGCGAACAGTTGATATACCTATTTTGTGCGCCCACGCTAAAAATTTAAAATTACATTCTTGCGCCAAACATCTGTAGCGTTGATTAAAAAAACTTACAAAATAGTGAATTTCAGCGAATTTCAGGGCTACTTGGTTGTCTGTATGATTGTCTTGAATCAATGCCCCTCATCACCTTTTTTCATCTTTACAAAACTTGTTTTATAAAACCCAATTTCATCTCGAGTTAATTTTAACGGACGGAGCCACCACCTTTTCTTGGTTTGGAACATTTTCCAAGTTTTAAATGCGAGTAACATTATGTTAATTATTTTAAATATTTTTACAATGAAATCCATTCACATATTTTATAGTAGAATTTATTAAATGAAAATGAAAAAAACTAAAGAAAAATTTGCGGCTGCAGCTGCTGTTCTATTATAAACGGTCTAGTCAAAAAAAGAGAGTAATTTTTTGCAGCTGCAGCTCTATTGTGTTCAAACACTAATACCTAATTTCTTTTATAACTGTTTATAACATTGCCCCTCACTTTATTGTACTCAGTTATATGAGTGAAGATAAAATGAATGTTTAAATACAAGGAGAAAATGTTATTTTACAGGAAAATGTAATAAAGTGATGCTTTGTGGCATGAAATTCTCTTTAGTGCTCTCTGGAACCTATAAATTTTTAATATTTTTTTTTCATTTTCATTTTATGGGACGAGTTTTGCTGTTTCGAATGGTAGTAAATAGAAACTTGGCACCATTAAATATATTCAATTTTGTTGGCAGCACTGTGCCTTATGAATGTCAGAATTAATGTCAAAAAGGGGTGAACAAATGTGTTAGTTTATAGTTTTAGTTAACTGCATCAATTCGGTGAGAGTGTTGGGCGTTTAGCTTACTGCGCTTGTTCATAATACAAAGAAGCAAACAGACAATGTATAGCGCAACAAGAAAACTTTAATAAACAACAAAAAATCATACACGGCACCTTTATGTAAAGTTTCTGTCATTTTGGTAAATAAAATAATATTAAGCCGGCTTACAATAAATAATTTAGTGCTTCATATGAGTGGAAGGCTGCGAAATGTCGTACGAAGTATGTAGAACGATTTAGTTAAAAGAAAACTCTGAATTCTTTATTTTCCATTGTGTGTTTACGTCGTCATTTTCTATATCTTGAGTGGTTTGTTTTTCTCGTTAAATGTTGAAAAGTGCGTAAAGAATGTAAAGAAAACACGAATGAAAAGACAAAGCAATGAGAAAAATGCATGAGAGACTGATACCGGGAGTGAACTTTTGAAATTATTAAACAACTTCTTTTCTCTGCTTTAAAATATGTTAACTCTTTTCTATTTGTAAGAAAATATAAGCCCCAACAAATAAAGAAAAAGGAATTGTAAACGTATCGATATTGGAAAGAGGATTTAACCGAATTTAAAACGAAAACAATTCAGCATTTGAATGTGCGTGAGAGACGTGAGAACATATACGCTGATGTGTGGAATTTTAGATAAATACGATATCAATTTGTAGTATTACCCAAGATGATTAATACGGTAATTATGGGCCGTAAGCTATTAGTGGAAATCGGATTATTGATGCTGAGCTTAGTAAATAGCTGTCACAGTCATTTCAATTTGTATCTGAATCCTCAGGAAGTGATGCGTTTATTAGGTAAGTAGGTAACTCAAACAAACACATACATACATAGATACAGTACGAAACGTACACGTACATGTTATATGCCGTATGTGACAAAGGCAGATTCGTTTGGAAGGTTTTCACATATTAAACAATAATACCCTACACCACTTAGTTCCAGAAATTATGCTACAATTAGTTTAGTTGTGTCAGTAAACACAAGACATTGTCATTTGTCATTTCGTGAAATATTTTATGGAAAGGGGTTCTAAAAATAGTCTGACCGGATCCAAATTTCAATTGCCAAATCAAACCGGCAATACTAATTTTCTTAATAATTCTTCTCTAAATTTTACAACAAATAATATATATAATTATAAAATAATTGCGATTTTTTGCCATATAAGGGCTTTCAATATAATGAAACTTTATATGAGGAGGGCTCCATTCTGGACTAATATATGTCCAAAATTTCATCGAAATATCTCGAAAAATGAGTCCTTTTCCTTGCGTATAAATTTACATGGATAGATGGACATGTTCAAGTCGATTCAGATTTTGATTCTGAATCGATCGATATAATTGAAAGTGGGTGTGAAATTTGCCACAGGCGCACAAACGCTTGCCATAAGTGGTGCAGGGTGTAAAAAACTATATTGGCTTATGCCAAATCTTAAATACCCTTCACTTCCGCCGTGGTGGGCGCGGCATGTAGCTGATTACTCCCTTTAATAGTTTATTTATTATGCGTTAACATACAAGAATTTTTTGGCCAAGTATAGTATTTTGCAGATACTAACAACTGCTGCCAAGTTTGGAATAAATTTTTGCACACATGGCAACTCAGCATTTGAACTGATACCGAATATATTCTCCATTTGGTTTACGGTTTGAAAGTTTGACAAAGTGATATATACCAGATTATCTGATTACGTTACGCATCAACCCAATATCTCAAAATTGAATCAGATTTTGATGTTTATTGAGCTTATACGAGTATATACTTCTGGAGTCAATTGAGTCTCCTTCTGGTACTTGTAGACGAAATGACAAGGCCCCTTAAATTACGTGGAGGGTTTATAAAAAAGTTGATATGAAATTCAAGATAAGAAATTCAATGCAAATACAAGTATAAATATTGAAACAAGATGTAAACAGGGCAGCGGTGCTTTCGTTGTTTTCCTAGCTGCACATTTTCATTATTTGAAGCATTTTTAATATTAAACGGTTTCCTCCTGTATTAATTTAAATTGACGTTGTTTACCTTTGCATGCAGAAGATGTTGTTGTTGTTTTTATTCTTAATGTTTGTATTTCTTGAAGTGTTTTCTCTTGAAATTTAGTTTTTACTTTTATTTGAATTTGTTTTTCTGAGTGTTTAGTTCAACTCAGACGATGTTTGCTCCCTCGCTCTCTCTTCCTCTCTCCGTGGCCTAACATACAATTGGCTCTGTTGCTGATCTCTGTCAACGCGTATATGCGCGTAAAGTCTCATTGGTGCTAGACTGTAAAGTAAACACATTTATCTTCATCATCGCCATCACTTCTCTCCGCTAAAGTAAATAATAAAATTTTAATCGAATTAAAATTCAGATATTGTATCTATATGTCGGAGTGTACATTTACACACGCATGATTTGATTTATGTAAGTGATATCACAACATGCCAAAGAGTAACGACAACAAATTTAAATAACAAAACCACACACATACAATACGCGTTTACCGGGGTGGACCGAAAGCAAAGTTTCTCGTTTTTTGAGTTAATAATGCGAAAAAGTTATGAATTGGTGAGATGAAGAAGCTGTCAAAAAAAAAAAGAACGAATCGGTCAATATCTTGCGAGTTGGAAGAAATCTTGAATAAGACGAAATTTTGGAAAAAACGGTCATTTTATAGCCTTTACATAAGGTGAGGGGCGTACTAATTTTAAATAAAAAAGTACCTATATGGATCATTTATGTTAGGGCTAAATTTTGGTTTAAAATTTTAATATTTGTAGCCGTGAGCACTTTAAAATTACAAATTGGGACACATGGACGGAAAAAAGAACATATCGTTCTCAATCAATTTTGGCACTAATTGAAAAATTGGTTATTCTATGATCTCTAATGACTCCTTATGGTTGTAGCTAAAGAAATAACAAACTTAGTACGCCTTCCATCTTATGTAAAGGATATAAGTATGACGTTTTTTCGACAATTTCGCGTTTTCTCTAGAATTTTGTCATCTTTAGTGCTTTTAGGCGATTTTGACAGATTCTTAATTTCACTTATTCGCAACTTTGCCGCACTATTACACCTCGGAAAGACAGAAAGATAAAGTGCGCTTTCGGCTCACCCTTTTGTTAACAGCTTTCGTACCCAATGCTTGTGCTTTGCAAGTGCATCATACACAAAAGTACATATGTATCAAATTTATAACAAATAAATTTCAATAAACGTTTGCCTCTGTCATCTTTCAAACAATTCAATTTTTTTTAACAATAATACCATCACCAACACCAATAACAACAACAATCAAACCAAATGAGCTTTATTTGTATTCATATGTGAGAGCGTACGTACATATGTATGTATGTAAGTAAATGAGATTCGTGTGTGGGCTATTAGTTCGTTTTAATGCTAAATATGCATGCATATGGAATGCACTACATATGCACCTATATATATATATACTCACGTGTCCGTAGATACATTTGCGAATTATGAATTACACACGCGCATGCAAACACATGACTAATACAATTTGTTTTTTTAACACTCTTTTCGTTTTTTTCTCATTCAACATAAACCACAGTTACAGTGCAGGAGTGTTGTGATAGGTTGTTGGCGTTGTTTGTGATTTACTGTTTACAAATCATCTACTATTAACGTTTGAGTCTGTCTGGGTTGAACGTTGCATATATCCTGCCGGTATTTGCCAGTATGTTTCGCTCAGCATAGTCTGCCTAATACACGCACAACATTTATCATTTCACTGATTATTGGTATTTATTGATTGTAAAGAAGAAAAATAGCGCCCCCTATTTTTCTTTCACAATCGCTCGGTTTCCACCACGACAATGATTTTGCCAACCCTGCCGAGTCAGGGCCACCAACTTTAGCAAATGACCCTACCTGAGGTGAAAACGTTCGTACGAGAAAAAGAACGTTCGAGATGTGCGAAAATCGAACGTTCGAGAGTGCGTATGAGCGATTTCGGTGCATAAAAGGGAAAACGAACAGAGTTGTGGATGCATTCTGAGTCAAGTAATTCAAAGTCAAAGTCATAGTATGCTGTGAATCATCGCGGAGTTCAAGTATTTTGTTTTATTATTTGAAAAAAAGTGAAAGTCTAATTATATTAAAATAAAAGAAATAATAAAGTTTATTTTAAAAATTAAAATATAGATAACTGAAGAACTAAAAGAGTGTAAAATTTTCAGTGAACCCTGGTGCCGACGGTTTTATCCCCGGCACGATTAAAGAAATCTTTTTAAATTGGCGCCCGAGCATGTCCCTGCTTCATAAAAAAAAATTAATTAAAAAAAAAAATAATAAATTAAATTAACAACCAAAGTGTTCTAATAATCCTGGTAAGTCGTTTTCCATGCTATAGATTTTTCTTTATATAATATTCAATTTATGGAAATCCGGTGCGTAGTCTGAGAATCATTTCAAACGGGGACCTATAACGAACAAAAGGGGACTTTGGGAATTTCGTTTTTTTTTTGACGCAATTTAGCAACGGGACGAATAACTGTTCCGTAAGCTTAAAGTGTGCTATAGTTCTCTGTAGAAATTTTCTTAAGAGGTCAAAGTAAGCATCTCGCTATAAGCGAGTGTGCGCGCCTGTAGATAGATTAACAAAAGAAAAAAAAAGAAAAGAGCTTCGCTACATAAAGTGTGAGCGTGTTCAAGAGGAATAGTGAAAAAAAAAAATCTCTCTTACTAAAATAAGGGTTGAAAATTAAGCATCACCACACGAGCGTGTGAGTGTGGGCGCGAGAGCACACCAAATAATTTTCTCTGAGACAACTGAATAACAAAAAAAGAAACAAGCATCGCCACAAAGGCGTGTGCGTGTGTGTACAATTAGACACTAACATTTTTCGCTCTCTCTTATTAACAGAGTTCTGTTCAAAACGGCATCACTGCACAGGCGTGCGTGTGTGTGCGGTTAAGCCCTAACGTATACACTATTGCATTTTTTCTCTATTTCAAAAGAATCTATTTTTGTGGTTATATAGGTTATCTATATATATAATAATTTTATACCGTTCTTGGCGGGGATATAATAAGTAACTTACAGCAGGTCGCATTTCAAGCGAAGTAACAAAAAAAATATATAAAAAAAAAAGTAGCTAACTCGGTCAATAGTAAATTCAATTAGATAAACCAAGTAACATCATGCCCAACACTGACCTACGTACATCCTGGGTTTGTCTGGTAAACAAGGAAGCACTGGTGGGGTACCTGAACGAGTTCGGGTTGGAGTCCAGAGGTACGGTGGAGGAGCTGCGCCAACGTTTTAGGACGTTAATTTTAAATACTGGTGATCAGTCCGTCATCGACAGGCTATTACTATTACAGGGTCAGTTTACGACGGGCCGGTCGGTGCAAGCAGCCTCCAGCCGTGAGTCCTCACCAGGTTATTTAGAGGCCGAAGAGGGTGCTGCGGTTGACACGGTCAAAGTACCCGAGCGGCAGGCGTCACCACCATTAGAAAACAAAACAGACAAGCGGGCCCTTATGGATGTTATCAGAAAGTGGGGTGTCACTTTTAATGGCACGGGAGACCCATTTTCATTCTTGGAACGCCTGGAAGAAATGGCCGAGACATACGGTATTCGTCTGGATAGTCTGCCGTGTATTATGCCGCAATTTCTGCGTGATCAAGCTCTCATTTGGTTCCGTAATAACAACGCCCACTGGGAAACGTGGAAATTATTCAAACACGATCTTTTGAAATTTTTCCTGCCTCCGCGCCATATGGAAAACATCGAGGACGAAATACGTACTAGGCGTCAGCGACCAAATGAGCGATTCAAGGATTACGCTTTGGAGTTACAAAATAAAATGAGACACACGGTGATGTCTGAGGATGATAAGCTCTTGCGGATTTTTCGAAATGCCCGTCCAGAATACTTACTCTATATTAGACGCTCCGATTTTCGCGACCTAAATCAGTTATTGGAATTAGCCGGCGACTTCGAGAGCATACCCAGTGAGACGCCAAGACCACCACCCCGACGGGAGGCACACCGAACAATGAATCACCCAACGTCAGCCATCATGGATCCCAGGAATGCGTGTCACCGATGCGGAGAATCTGGTCACTTAGCGCGAGGTTGTAAAAAACCGATTAAGCTTTTCTGCTGGAAATGTGGTCGCACGGACGTACGTACCATAGACTGTTGTCGAATTAACTCGGCGGGAAACGAGAGAGGGGCCCGAGTCCATCAAGGGGAGACCGGGCCTACACAACAAGTCCCCAACAACACCCGCAATCGTTTCAATCAGCATTAACCTGTCAGCGCGATAGGTTAGTAGCTACGCTGTCCGTTGGAGGCCGGACGGTTACAGCCATCATAGACACTGGCGCGACGAGTTGTTTTATCAATGAGTCATTCTCACATAATCTTAATTGTGCCACCACATGGGAGAGTGTATGCTTGGATGTAACATTGGCGGATAATTCCACGCGCGCCGTGAGTTTAGCGGCGTTCAGTCCGCTTCAACTAGGTGACGTTATGCGCACGTTACGATTTCTTGTTATGCCCGGTATGAAGGAGGAAGTCATATTAGGCCTAACATTCCTTCAGGCTTTCAACGCCACAATAAGCTGCGCAGGATTTACTTCCGCCTGTCAATTGTTTGAGCCATCGTCCATTCGTTGCCTCGTGGCTCGGTATAATCCAGGAGATGAGTCACCAGTTCAAACATCGACGGGTAGCACATCAGCGCAAACATTGTCGAATAGCATTCCGGTTCAAGGATCATTATTTAACCAACCAGTACAACCATCGACCCACAACATTCCGAAATTAACACCAATGTCCAGCCAGACAACGAAATCACCCAATTATATAAACCAAGCAATAATTTCGACACGTAATCAACCAGCTCTTCCACCGAAGAACATTGAACCAACATTGATACCGTCACATCTACAGTTAGCCTCTTCGCAGCCGAGGCATGTCAAATCATCATGAGCCGAAACGCCACTCTACAAACCTGTTCGGGGAAATCAGGGATTAGCCAGGGTACAATCTCAAGAATTTCCAGTTAATCATAACAAGGTCGACGCAGCTCCACGGGTTTGCAATCCAGAATCACGTCAGGTGGAACTACCAGAGGCAAACCGTGGTGAAGCCCAGAATCATGCTGTTGAATGCTCGCTAGGATCTACTTTGTTATCGAGTCGAAAACAGCCCAACCAACTTGTTACATGTACGAAGATCAAGCCAGAAACCAGTCTAGAATTACGCGTTGAACATACAGCAGCGGCTGCCATTAACTCTGGTATAACAGGGGCGTTGCCGAAAGCTTCACTAGACAAGGATGAAGAACGGACAATTTCGGCATTCCTCGACCAAGAATTAGCAAAATTCCAGCAGGTGATGGGGAAAACCAATCTTGGTGAACACCACATTCGCATGTTACACGACCGTCCAATAAAAATCCGATACCAGACACGGAACCCCTCCATGCAAGCGATCATCAACGCAGAAGTGGATAAATTATTGGAAAAAGGATGCATTGAGCCCTCGTGCAGTCCCTACAGTTTTCCAGTGACCCTAGTCAAAAAGAAAAATGGGGCGTGGCGTGTATGTATGGATTTTCGGCAACTAAACAAACACTCTGAACCAGATGCGTATCCATTACCGCGCATTTCTCACATCCTTGACCATTTGACCAAGGTACATAAGCAGTCTTGATCTTGAAAACGGCTATTGGCAGGTTCCTATGGCCGACGACAGCAAAAAGTACACTGCGTTCACGGTGTCAGGTTGCGGGTTATACCAATGGAAGGTGATGCCGTTTGGACTTCATTCCGCCCCTGCCACTTTCCAAAGGATTCTAGATTTAGTGATCGGACCTGATTTAGAGCCATACGCTTTCGCATATTTGGACGATATAATAGTCACAGGAAAAACCCTACATCAACATATGTCCAACCTCCGTGAAGTCTTCAGACGGTTACGCGCGGCAAACTTAAAGCTAAACACTAACAAGTGTGAATTTTTCAGACGAGAGGTGAAATATTTAGGCCATATCGTGAACATGGCCAATTTCCCTCGAAAGCGCAAACGTCCCTATGCTACTACACTCTCAAAACCGGTTGTCTCTACGAAACCAATCTACACCAGGCGAGATGATCCAGTAGCACGCCCTGAAGTGGCCGAAAGGCGTGAATCCCCTGTGGAACTGATCAATGGCAGTCAACGTAGACGCGTGTGTGGAAGGGCAAATTGCATGTGTGATCCGAGGTCCGCAAAAACCCCACAAGGGTGGTTCGTCGGAGGGGTACCCGGGGAGGTGGTACGACAGATGGCTCCCGCCATCGAGAAAAAGCAAAGGACACTTCCATTGCATAAGCGCCACAACATGCTTTTCCATCTACCACAAGGACGATTCAGGGTGGCATTTTCCAGATCGGGAGTGATTACCATTACCCAGGTGCCGAGGGGTAACGAAGTTCTTCGCATCGTCCATAGGGGAGACGTAATTTAAAAAGATTTCTTTAATCGTGCCGGGGATAAAACCGTCGGCACCAGGGTTCACTGAAAATTTTACACTCTTTTAGTTCTTCAGTTATCTATATTTTAATTTTTAAAATAAACTTTATTATTTCTTTTATTTTAATATAATTAGACTTTCACTTTTTTTCAAATAATAAAACAAAATACTTGAACTCCGCGATGATTCACAGCATACTATGACTTTGACTTTGAATTACTTGACTCAAAATGCATCCACAACTCTGTTCGTTTTCCCTTTTATGCACCGAAATCGCTCATACGCTCTCTTGAACGTTCGATTTTCGCACATCTCGAACGTTCTTTTTCTCGTACGAACGTTTTCACCTCAGGTAGGGTCATTTGTTAAAGTTGGTGGCCCTGACTCGGCAGGGTTGGCAAAATCATTGTCGTGGTGTAAACCGAGCGATTGTAAAAGAAAAATAGGGGGCGCTATTTTTCTTCTTTACATGATTATACATACTAGGTGTCTCCAATCGAGACCGGTTGATTTAAAAGTTTCACTATTTTTATACCCTCCACATAAGATGTGGGGTATACTAAGTTTGTAACTCCGTTTGCAGCAATTAAGATTCATTAAGATTAATCATCATTTTTTAAATGCTTCTTCTTCTTCTATATTACACACAATTTTGTGGAGTTTTATAGTGAATACATATAATGCGGAAGAACGACTTCAAATAGTCAACATTTCCTCTTTTTGAGTAGAATAAATTCTTTCAAATATTTAACCCTTTAAGACATAAAACTCCCCACTAACAATAAGATTTAGAACTTGTTAGTCTGGTTTCAGGAGTGGGTATTACTCATAGACATTCTATTGTGAAAGCTGGAATTTAGTGCAAATTTATTCCATGTATGTGATTGGATTTTAAATCAGCTGATTTGCTCGTACTGCAGTGTGAATTTGCTATTAAGCGAAGCGAAAGGCGAATACTTCAGAAGTCCAAGTTTAAAAAAAAGTTTGCAACACCCAAATGGACGCACCAAGAAGTCCATTTCATCAGCGTCAAAATCTGAATTCTGAATCGATTCAATCATGAATCGTGGTGAAAATGAGTGAGCTGGATCTGTCACAGCCTCAAAAAATTATGCAATTAACATTTTCGCTGCTTTTTTAAATGTAATGGATCTTGACCCAAGTCAAATGTAACATTTTTTGTGGCCTCTTGCTACCCTCCACCCTAGATGTTCCGATTGCAACACCTAATGGAGGCTTCTATTCTTAATCCAGCTCAAAATTGCGTAATTTTGCACAAATTTGTGCTTAAGGTAAAATATAAAACATAATAAGTAGTCGTCTGGACCCACTTTCTGCTATCTGGCAGCCCCGGTTAAGGATCGCCGCTTTAAAGCAATGCCTGTTGATGTCGTTGTTGTTTCTGTTACCAAAAGACTTAAAATTTTATTTAGTGTGAAATTGAAAAATTAAATGACACAAAATAAAAACAACAAGCAACAAATGTTTAACAAAAGTATACATATTGACGTACGGACTTTTCTATTTTACACGTATATAAAAACGCACATAAAATATACAAAAGTATATGTATGTAGTAATACAAAAATAATAAAAACAAGTGAAAATATTATAGTTGGTTCTGTGCGACCCATTTAATACTCTGCACTACTTAGTGCTATGATTAGTTGAGTTAGATCAATAAGCGCGAGTCATTCTCTTATAAAAAAAGTATTAGGATGCAATCAGCTCCAAATTGGGCCCATTCAATTATTAAACAATTACCTGGTTCTTTACTTCGTTTCATAAAAAAATTTTATAAAATGGGACTTTCTAAAATAAAGTGTCATATGGGAAGGGGTTCCATTAGGACCCACCACCACCTTCAATAGTGATCGTTATTGAGCGCAAAATTTCATCAACAATTATCCAAAATTGCGACCTTTACGTTATATATTACCAGAAATACATGAATAAACAGACGGACAATCAACATTAGACAGTTGGTATAAACTCAGTTTTACAGTACAGGACATATACTGATACACTTTCCAGAGAAGTGTTGATGTGTCGCTTTAGTCTTTGTTTGCTATAATGATTTTGCATTGCAAACCATATGAAAGTGGCACTTAAACCATGCGGTACCAAAACCAAAACCACACCCTTATTCACTATCAATGGCTAGCATGATCAATTATAAAATCTGCTAAATGAATATTGTGGGTATCCGAGTTTCCGAGATGTAAGCCAAATATAGCTTTTTTCACACATATGCGTAAATATATGTATTTATAAGAAAAATTTCACTTCATGCACTGGCACGGTGGATATGAAGCATGTACACGACTTAATGCTGCTGGGGTTATAACATATGTAGTAGTATGCTTGTATGTTTTAAGTTTTTATGTGAGAAATTCGATACTTTTTGTGTATTTCATAAGATGACATATACGTTCAGCCAAAACCCATGCAATCAGACAACTGGCTGCTGCGATATGAAACATTTTTTCTTTCATATTTGTAAGGTTTTACGACATTTCGTATTGTGTGTTGTTCTCGACGTTTTAGTTTTAAAATCTCGCATTCTTTTTTATACCATGCCCATACATGCATAGACACATACAGCCTATACATATATGTATGCATTTGTGTATGCGTGCGCTGGAGTGTGCGTATTTCAAACGACAACGTTGGTGGTAACGACAATTTTTTCTATTTTTCGTTGTTTGTATTCAATAATAACTAACAACAAAAAAAAAAACATCGTAAAAAATAACTTTTACATATTTTCAATACAAAAAGTTCTGCTTGCCTGAATTAATGCGCCTCAAATGCTTCAGTTTAAGTGTAAATTTTGAATATCTTCCAACGCCCATACTGACGTGACATCAATTCAAGTTGATAAATAATGGCAAGCAAAACAGACAGGCTTTTTTCCATAATTACTCATTAATTAAAATGAGTTTGATATTAAAAATGTTGGACAGAACGCTGTTTTGCGAACATCATTGAAATTAAAATTTATGATTACTGTTTATATTATTATATTTTTGTGCTCGACCAATTAACACCCTACACCACTTTGTTGTACAAGAAACGGTATGGTGTACAGTGGACCGATAGGTACGATATTCGATTCACATAACACGAGAGAGTGAGGAAAATCATTTATTATTTAACGGTCCTAAAAATTTTAGTGTTTTTAATGTCTTAAGTCTTAATGAAAGATAATAATTTTAAACATAAGAAGTGAATTAATCGTTGTGGACTGTGAACGGCTCATGTGTATGACTTGTATAACCCTCTTGTAAACGTGAGTCATTGTCATTCGTGCAAGTTTGGCACAGTCCATTTTTAATAAGTAACTGTTCTTCACCAACATTGATGAAATAATAATTATGATGAATTTTTATCATGTAAAGAATTATGTTAAACTGAGGCGTTACATGGAGGGAGGAATTTAAAAGTTATCCAATTACAATTACAATTACAATTTTTCTTTGTGGACAAATCTTCATGGACAGACAACACGCAGCATCAAAAACTAAGACACGAAACCTATTCACCTTTTACGAACTACACTACTATTGGAGGGCTTAATCATGTACCTGCCCACTGATTTATGTAGATGTGAAGGACATATAAGATTAGCCTAAATCAAATTTAGTTTTCTTACTTATCATTTTTCGTATATATTTAATATTTTTGCTTACAAGTAATTTTGTTTACTTTGTTCTCATTTCCTTTGTCTCTGTTTCGCAATAAATTTCATTTCGCTGAAATACTGAAATAAAAGATCACATGTACTTACACACAATATAGTAGATGCTATGTTGTTATATATGTGTGAGGTTATCAGCTGGAGGCAATTTGAAAGCTTTAATATGATCAATATAAATGAAAATCGAAAATCAGCAAACTGTGAAGAGGGAAAGGAATTCATTTTGCCACATGCATAATGAGAATAAGAAGCAGCTTCTTTGAATATTATTATAATTATTATTTATATATAATATTTTCTTTGTATTGTCTCAGCATCGATTGCAATTGAAAACAACTGAAAATGTAATAAATGCGAGTCGATGTTACATAAAAGTCACTTCGTGAAATATTGTTATATGAAAACGGACTCTAAAAAAGACCCGGTAGGGTCGACATAGCCTTTTATTAAGCCTAATAACTATTCTTCACCAAATTTTGTCAAAAAATATTAATAATTGCGAATTTTCGGTTCAAAAAGATAAATTTTAAAATAGAACGTAGTTTGGGGTGGGGTCTTAAAAATGGACCTATCGAGTTTTTAGGTTTTCAATATTGATTGTCTTTGATCCAAAAAACTTTTCTGTCCCAATTTTTATCAAAAATTGCGATTACGTGGACGGACAGACGGAACTGGTTAAATTCATTCAGATTTTGATTCTGACCCAATCGGTTAAATTAAAGATGGGTGTTTAGGAGTTACAAACAACCTTACAAATCCAATATACTTACCACTTTGTGGTGTAAGTTATAAAGTGGAACAACCAAGGCACCAACCACAATAAGTTATCGATTATATCAGGCATGAACTAAGCATCTGTCCGCTTTAAAGAAAAGAACTACAAAATAATTAATGACAATTGCAATATTATTGAATGGACTAAATTTACCGTTGTTGCAATTTTTCAATGAAATTTGTCATTAAATTTCCTCCCAAGTGGAGAAACTGTACGTATTCTAACCCTCCCATAAAAAAATTTAATTCAAAGGACACAAGCTCCAATCACTCAGCGAGAATTGTTCCTAGGGCCTCTCGCATTAGAAATTTGAGTGTTTTGCAATCGGCTCATTACGTTTACAGGATTTTGACTTTTTTGTTTAAGCTCGATTGGACCATTTTGACAATTCATATGATAGTTTTAATCTATCAAGTAGAACATGAAACTGTACAACTGTTTTTTTTTTTTACTTTTTTCTCTTACGCTTAAGTATATGTATACTATACACTCTGCTATAGTACATATGTATGTACAGCTACTATACTTATTACCTTTGTGTTGCATAATTCATTCATTTATATTTTTCATGAGGCTTTTCCAATGATAAATGCATGTACAGGTCAAGTGGCTACTTTTCCTTATCCTTGTTGTACTTGTTCTTTGTGCTTTGCGTACATTTCTTTATAATATTGAAAACATATAATTTGTAATATGTAGGTCATTGCTGATTTTCAAAAATTTCATAAAAATTAAAAATAATGAAATGGAATGAAATGAAGAATGAAAGAAGCATTTAATAACCAGCCGCCATGCATAATAACCCGTAGTGTGCGCAAGTAGAGCTACTTGTACTTGTGTTCTCCACCTACATTAAAAGTATTGTAATAAAATGTTTGTGTGTTTGAAGTATTGGATAAAAATAAATTCAACCATTAAAAGAAAACAACTGAAAAGGGGCTGAAAATTTGACTGAGTAATTATTGTAAATGGTTTTATTTTCATTAAGTAATCTACACACCGGCATAAATCATATAAAATTAGAGCACAATTTGGTTTGCGTTTGTTCTGGTAAATAGTTCTTTGGAGCCGTGGCTTATAAAACGTTTTAAAGAATTCATGAAAAATGTATGTATACTTAATCTTTTGACAGCAATCCTAATCAAGCGCAGTGTTACTGTTGCGTGCATTGTTAAAGTTTTAGCACCTTCGCATACACAACCAATTGAAGTTTAGTGAGTTTAAGGGGCACTACTATCCAATTATATTTCATTCAGTTTTTACATCATGGGAGTCACTAGTGATACCAAAGGAGGTCTCAGACAGGGCGACAACCTCCTGTACCTTTTCAACATTATCGTAGAAAAGGTGTTGCAGAATGCTCAGTTTAACATAAGTAGCACAATCTTCAATAAAAGTATCATGATTCTCGCGTATGCCGATGATATCGATATTATTAGTCGGAAAGCGCGGGATGTTACCTCAGCATTTACGTGCTTCTCTATGGCGCACTAACATGGATGCTAACACAAAATGATGATCCTCTTTTAGGGGTATTTGAGAGAAAAATTCTCCGAAAGGTCTTTGGCCCTATGTTGAGCTTTACATTGACATTGATATTGTCCGTCGTATAAAGATTCAACAACTACAATGGCTGGGTCATCTCGGTCGTATAGATGCTTCAACTAGGATGGTGTTTGCCCATTTTGTACAGCTCCTTGGCGTCATTTAATGGACATCACCTGAATATCTCATAAATCTATATTTTGCGCTTCAACGCGCATATCACTAAATCGACTCAGATGTTGAAGTTGATTGTGAATATGACGGTATTATAAACTTACATATGTGAAGGGTGCGTACATGTGCACACTTATTTGTTTTAACCTAATTTTGTACACACTTGCGACTGATAGCAATTGTATTTGTTTATGCACAATTTCCATTTAAACATTTTCAAGATTGAGGCAAGCAAACTTGGCCCATTTGAGCAGCAGATGCGCCAATTTCATAGATGCATTAACTCGAAGTAAAGTGTTTACAGTGAAATATTTAACCCATCAATACTACTGTGCTGAGATTATTTATATTATTTATTAATTGTTTTGTAAATCTATTGAAAGTTCACAATGCTCGCCCTTAATAGTACGAAATTCACTCTTCTAATTCATTTGCGCTTCATTACTTAGCTATCGATCATATTTTATTACAAGCATTCGATTCAGTTGAGAATGCAAGGCGTGCCGTTGTGATGTGCAGGCTGAACACAAAACTAAATGGACAGTCGGATAATTGCTAAAGTAAAGCATCCCCGTGATACGTGATAATACCTAACGGCAGTCCCGCGGGGGGATGATAGACGGTGAGAGGTGTGTGTTTTAGTACGTAGGCATATATAAGGGTGAAGCCAGGTCCAGATTTATATACAACGCATATTAAAAAAAAAAGGAGAATAGTTGCATTTAAATCGATTCTGGTAGTAATTAGTATTGGCGCGTTTTTCTTAAGTAATCTGCGAATGACAACCGTTAGCACAAACCTAATATACACTCCATCATAATTGGCATAGGATATAACTAAAAGTAATTAAATTTATATAGCAAGTAAGTGTGTATACTTCTAATGCTTTGTCATCTTTTACTTTTCATACAATTGTTTTCTTTTCTTGGGTTCCCACACGTGCACTCACATCGATGTGCTTCAAGTCACTTGTGTGATATATGGCACCCACATATTTTGACAGGTCTCTTGTCACTTCTTGCATACACATGCTCTTTTTCACACATACATGTGCATTCTTTTACAATTAAAGTCACATATGCGGTATACGGAATACGAGTGCGACATGAATACGAATTGTTCACATATGTACATAAAGAACTACACCTTTTACAAACTGAAACAGATATAAATGCTAATTCTTACACCCTCCACCTAACATAAGTGGTAATATTAAGCTGGCAACTACCCGAAGGAGCCGCCTTAAGTCGGATACACTTGATCAGTATCAAAATCTGAGCCAACTTAACCACGCCAGCGAGACTTAGTGTATAAGTGTACCATTCATCGAAGCACAAAAGATGGCTGTGAGTGCCAGCTCACTGAGAAAATGTCTAACATCTGCTTTAAAACTAATTAAAAAAGATATATTTGTACGCGTGTTACGCCCTAAAATTTGCGTATAAATGTGGAGAGTTTCCAAGCTTTCTTACTTGTTTTTATTCGCAGCGCAGCTATTAATAGGGTAAAGTGTTTAATGTACTCACAGGCAGAGAATTTGTTTCGAAGAAATTTTTGGAAATGTTTAATTAATCATTTTGCTTTTTTCCTGTTTTGCTTCCCTATGTTTTTAAAGGGAAGCGGCGATGGAATTTCTCTCTGGACTTTTCAAGGAGTAAGTTTTTCCTTCCAAAACATAATAATAAGTTAAAAAAATTCATAATTAAAGCAATTTGAATATACTGTATGCCCTCGTCTACCGTTCTTTCTCCCAGATCTCTTATGAGAAATCATAACGTCTTACGATTAAATTTATGCGTCCCTTAAACGTCAACACCATCTCTATGTCATTGTCGTTGGTGTCAGTGCCATCGTTTCATTTACATGAAAAATGATAATTTATCTCCTCTTCCACTGCTTTACGCTGGGCATGAATACCCGCTACATACGTACAACTCCTCGTATTGTACAATATTTACATAAAGGTGATTAAGTCGTTCGTTCATATTTTAAATGGTTTTAAGTTTAACCGCATAAGCAGCTGTAAATGAGGAATAAGATTAACAAGAAACTATCTTAACTATTGTAACTAACATAATATTTGCCCATTCGTTTGGCCCAAATTTTCATGAAAGTGAACTTATTAAATTCTTTTTTATATATCGGTATAACTGAAGGTGGGTGGTGGCATTTGCCGCTCCCTTCCTATGCCACAAGTGGTGCAGGGTATAAAAATTGTTTTGGCCAAAAGAACTCTATTTTCGTTTGTAGGGCGGCAGTGTAGGTTTAATTATTGAACCAATGTAGTCATGTAGGTGTGTTTATGGATACAGCATTATTAAACTATTGAACTGAAATATATCCAGAAGAATAATTTAGACACATATTGTTCCAAGTAGCGTAACCTATCCTCCTCGAAAATCTTTCGATATTGAGCGCAACCATCTTGTTCACCCTGGCTATGTAATAAATATACAACAGCATTGTTGCTGCGTTTCTTTGTTTCACTTAGTTTTACACTGTTACACATGCACTTAACGTCTTTACTTGGATATAAAAAAATTGGGCATTCTTTTGTAAAAATGGGCAATCTTGATGATGCTGCCCTCCCACACTGCAGATGATGTTACTTCTATCCACCACTTCTCAATGTATAAATAGACAAAATTAAAAACTTATCAAATCTTGAAAATCTTATAAAGTTCGTTAGAGATGTAAGAGTAAATAAATAACATTAGTCCGCGGCTACTGCATGCATTTGTGTAAATAAACAAAGACGCACACACGCACATACACACAAAATGATAAGTATGTATTTAGGGTCGATGCCAATATGCACATTCCTCACTCCACACCCATAAAAACATTTATCTGCGTGTGTGTACATTTTAATGACAAGACATCGCTTGTATTTTTTGTGCAAACGTCTTTTCTGAAAACTTCAAACATTTGAACTTGGGGCTGTATGTGCTTAACTTTGGTTTCATTGAATACAGAGAATTGATTGAAAGTCTGAAAAAGAGACAAAAACTGTAACCGGAGCAGAGGTGTTTCAATGTTTGCGCTGTACAGATAGAATCAACATGACGCACAATCGCCACGACATTGTCGTTTTCCTTTCACATTATACAACAACACTGCAAGGGGCGAATACGATACGTTGCCAGTGTGCGACGACGATAAGCTGCAGTTAACCTTTTCATCCTTATTCCTTTTCGATAGATATTTGTTTAGATTGAAAATAAAAGCAGCTTTCGTGTTATGAGACTGTAAATGTTACTTTTCAGGGTTTTTTTTTTTGCTATACGACCGAGAAGTGTAAAGTCTCGCGGATACCAATAGATATCCGGACTGCTGGCATGAACGACTTATATACAAGGCTGGACCTGGTTTCACCCTTATATAGTTCTACGTACTAAAACACACTCCCCTCAGCGTCAACCATCCCCCCACTCGACTGCCGTTAGCTATTATTTCACCGAGATCGTTTGTATTAGCAAGCAATCTTCTTCAGGGTGCTCGCTAGTAAAGTTGTATATAATTCTCATCAGGTTTGTATTGGAAAGACAACAATTGCAGTTTAAAATCAAGTATGCATGGCATGCATATGGTTGTTGACGATGATGGGGTAGCTCTCATCGAAATGCTAGCATCCAACCCGCCTTGCATAACTTTCAATATATTCGTTCGGCTGTTTTGCATTTAAAACTTGGTTGATCAGTTTTTATTGAGCGAAACTGCGACCGCAAACTACTATTTTTGATAAAGCAAAGTATATAAATGTTCTTGCCACAGAAAATACAATGCGAATGCGATGTTGTCGGTGAAAGTATAAAACTACTTTGTGTAAATGAAAGGTTGATTGCTGGTAATGTTTCCTTTCATACGTATATGACCGATTTCCAGTATTATACATTGCCCCAAACTTGGTACACCCCCTTGTTTTGTGGAGGGTATAAAAAAGAAAAAAAAAGTTGAGGATGGAATCGCATCCTCCCAGTTTGTGTTAAAAATAAAGGCAATCGTGTCACAAGCACGTCTACTACTCACTCTACGAAGGGTATCCCAAATTTTGGTCAACCCCAAAAATAGCTTTTTCGCTATACAAGCATTAATTTTCGATAACAGCATTAAATGGAAATACGAAATTTACCTGAAAAAATTCAATCGACGAAATGAGTTGAATTGAAATGAAATGAAGTGAATGTCATTAATTCCTATGCATTTTATATTAAATTAGATTTCATGCAATTAATTTGTAGAAAAATGCAATGATAATCAATGTACAATACAGCACCGCAATGGATAATGCATGAATGAAGCACTCAGTGCGTGTGTGGCGGAGGCTGCGGGGCGTTCGGGGTTGTGCAGAAACGCAAAGTGGGACGTAACACCAACTGCACTAAACAATTTGCCGTTACACATTAATTCAATAAATTTATTATTTGCATGCATAATTTATTAGGAATATAATTTAAGCAAACCTGCTTGGCGTCCAGAGCAATAACTGTAACATATTACAGCAGCAGCAACAGCAATGACAACACAGAATACCCAAACGACAGTAATATGTATCATGGAAAATAATTAACCTAGACAGAGAAGTAGACATAAATTTTAGAGAAACATCCACACGACCAACAAACGCAATAGGCGAATAGGCAGACACCATAACTGTGTGCGACTTAGTTGAAACAACCTCGACCGACGATCGCTCTATGTGTGTTGGTAAATCTGAGCGGATGCTGGTACAACTATACTATAATAGCGGGCTGTAGTCGTGGTGGGTGGTGGCGACTGCAGTGAATGCAATGGCTGCCAAGTGGGCGAAGTGCAATTACTGCAATATTCGTGCCACATATTTGTTTCGTGTTTGGCCAACATGAATGGCAAGCAGAGGGAAATAGAGTCGACTGTTATAATAACAGAAGGAGATTTCGTAAAATAAGAAACGAAAATTCGTTCTTGATTAAAAAATTTGCGTTGCCGATCATGATGCCTCACATGCAATATCCAATATTTGTGGGTAGTTGTTGGAAAGAAAATTACCGCACAGTTAAGAGTGGTGCGCTTCTTAAACAGCAACCGCCCGTTGCTTTGGACGTGCCCTGAGACTGTACGTTTTACGTATAAACTCAAACCCACGAACCCAAACCTAATAGAAGAAACGTGCCAATCTTTTGCTGTAATATGAAAAAGGAACGAGAAAAACGGCTTTTCTTGGCTGGGTAGCAGCATTCAATTGTGTGTGTATGTATGTGTGTGAGTGTGTGTGGGTATGTATACATAGTTGTTGAATACATGTGTATAATATGTACATACTAACATTAAAAAGTCTTGCCATAAATTAACGAACGTTTGCAAATTTTTGACATGTGTATTTGCATCTCAAAACTACACGGCAATGCTCCCAACGGCATGGCATGGTGGGTATAATACTGCCAAGTCAGCATGAATCGCGAAGCTGGATAAAGACACACACACGCTCGTGTTAAAGTATGTAGCAGGCAACAACATTTACATTGTGCTAAGCGCCCAATGTCATCTTTCCATTGCGAAGACTATTTGGTTGGAGAGATGGAAACGTTGCATTTAGTGGTGTATGGTTGTAAAGGCATTTGCAATGCTTATTTTCTGCTTGTACGCCTCGTCATCATCTCGTTGGCAAGTCATATTTCACTTGAAAAAAACGAAATAAAACCTTCTCGCACTCAATATACAACAAGTTTAAACATAGGAGTCATAGCGGACGCGTTACAAGCACCACAGTGCTGACTAAATGCCTCTTATAACCAACTGCGCTCATGTCTCGCTTAATTTGATTCACTCAAGTGAGACACTTCCAAATGTAATGTACGCAGTAGCGAGCATTTTCTAGGTATAAATTTTAACTTGAATACAAGTTCGGAGGCAGCAACTGCTTTAGAAGATTCGGGTTCTCTGTTGCATGAGCCACTTGTCCTATACACTTATGTGGCAAGGTAAATGGCAGAAATAGTAAGGAAACCAACTAAGTACGGCCAAGGCCAAATCTAAAATACTCTACTCATCTATATAGAAGCTCTGAGCGTGGCAGGTATGTGATCAGGGCTCTTGATCGGTAATATATTACGTATTAACCGCTTCTTCATAACGCAATTAAAATCTCAAAACATAGATTTTGATGCTAATCTAGAATATATTGTTTGTACGTAAGGACAAACTTTGTATACCGCCAGCTTATGTGGAATATAAAATGAAATACTACAAGTGTTTGAGAAAGTTTTTTTGTATGAGGAAAGAGAAGTTATACACGTTCAGGCAATACAGTTAAATGTATTTCTCACAAAGTTCTAAGTGTGAAAAGTGAACGTTTTAAATTTTAACCACAAATGGACGGCCAACCTTCTAAGATGTACAAGAGTACCCGAGTAAGATCAAGCAACAACGAATTCGGTTGAGCTACGATCAATTCCTCAATGATGCACCAAGTGGGTAGTAATAGGATAAAATACAAATCGAGTGAAAAGTCTATATTTGGTTTAAGCTAAATTTGAAATACCCACCGTCAAAAAACATACACATACACAACTGCAAACAACAATATGCTTGGTAGGTACCTGATTACATCCTCTAATAGTGTACGTATTACGTATCAGCCACACCAAGTTTTTATATATATTGAGTTTGTGCGGATGCTTACACCCACCCTCAATTATACCAATCGATTCAGATTTTGATTATGAATCGATTTAAGCATATCCGTCTGTTTGTCCGTGTAAGATTGTGTTTTTGAGACAGATCAAGAATATATTATATAGAATACGCTATGTGCATAAACATCTTAATTAACGCGTGTTTCAAAAGAGTAGCTAAACACCACTTTCGGTAACATGACATATTAACGACCAAACAAAATTGAAAACAATTGTAAATCGTTGAAAAAATACTCAACAGGTTCCCAATTTTATAACTTGGAATTGCATTTGTTTGTGGTGTTACTATTCCGTCACAACACGGCGGGAAGAAAAAACATTTATTAAACATCACGACCAAAGGGAAAAATTACATAACATTACACACCGCTCCTGCATTGCACACGTACACATTTACCATAAAAGAATATGAAAAATTTTTCAACATCATGTCTTGTACATGCATGCATCGTATATACATACACATACACATATACTTGTGTATAAATAAGTTTTTATTTAACGCAATACTTTTGTGGTGGCTGCTGGGTCATTATCAACATGTTGTTTATGTTGGTTTAGTTAAAGTTTTTACCTCTCTTCCATCCCTCCAGCTTATATTACCCCGCACCATTGCAGGAAAAAATTATACGATTATGGCGCTGTTGTAACTGTTGGTACGCGAAACTTTCACGTATTTCGTTCTGTTTTGTTTCGTTGTTTCGTTCGTTGTGCTGTTGTCGTAATTTGGTGCTGCAGCCAACTTCCCAACCTAACAATGAATAATCTTAAATTTGTAGAAAAAAGAAACAACAACAAATAATCATAAATTAGTGCGCCATTGTTATAGCGGTAATATTTGCTTGGTGATCACAAGCATTCGGCTAGTTCAGAATAAATGGTAAATTTTCACAAAATTTTCGCTCATAATTGCATCTGAGAGTATTTTTTACAAATGTAGTTGAGTTGCCGTTGATGATTATTCAATTCAATTAAAGATGAAATGTAGTACACACACGCACACACACACAAAATATTTTTGATATGTACGTAGTTTGCATGCCACAGCACTCTTCATAATGACTTTCCATACAAAATGTTTATTAATGCTCTTATCAATTATCAGCGTCAGTTGTTTATCCTTATTTTGCAGAACCAGCACTTATCTCGTTTGTCTATGTATGTACATGAATATGTGTGGTAGTTGATAACCAAGTTAATTTATATAAACGCTGACGGGTTTGCATTTAATTCTTTCCAGAATTCTGCTTTAAAATAAAATTTCCAACAGTAAATATTTATTAAGTTGTGGAGTTTGTCCGATTGCAACACCCAGAAGGACATGCCAGAGACCCTACAAAGTGTATACATTCTTGGTCAGCATCAAAAACTGAATCGATCTAGACACGCATGTACAAAAATTGAGCTATTCACTTGAAATTTAGTACACATCGATGTGCCAAACATGGGAAGGGTCAGGTAACAGACACACCCACAATTTACAAAAATCATACTCGCAAGCTGACACGTAATAAATACACTATTATGTGGGGTAATTATGTGCCTGCCACGACGGTTTTTGAAACATTTTGAAAATGATTTTACGTGAAATGTTTATTCACACACTGGGAGCATACGTAATGTAACCTTTTTCCCAGAACCGAGTCAATTCTCTCGCAAATCATTTAAATTTATATCACCTAATTGAGTGGTGATGCGTAGAATACCATATGTACAAAATTGAACAAATGCAAACTTTGCGTTCGAGTCGTTCATCAGCGTTACCTGATTTACATGGCTAAATTAATATTTGACACTAGCATTCGTTGTTGTTGTTTATTTGTAATTTGTAATCTTTTAACCAGCACTACGGGGAAAGCGACAAATAGTTGCATTCGTCGATTTCTACAATATTCCTATTTGCCTATTGCTCACAGCTAAATAAAGAGTACAAGCATCGAACTGCCAACTCCCACTTGCAATGCATATCAATGTTGGGCATTGAATCGTTTGTCCTTCGTCGTTCCTTGAAACTGAATTCAAATAAGGCAGACTATGACTTGAGTTATGAGTGTGTGTGTGTGGTGGATGCATTGGCCTTGAGGGCGTAATTGGGTGTGTAAGTGAGTGTTGCAAAATTTTATAATTTTGCACAAGTATTTTAATAAGTTTGCCAAGTCACAAGTACGCACAAACGAGCGGTACTGTATTCTCCTTTGCCTTGAAGGAAGCTTCTACAAATGCAAAGTACGCCCGGCCGTTGAAAGTGTCTCTAAAAAATTTTAATTTCTTGCTATGCCGTCCAGGTCACTTTTATGTGTGTGTGTGTGTTTGTGTGTGTGTTATGCTATTCAGTTAAGCACCCTGTCATTGTTTTCACACTGAAAGCCAATTGAATTAAAATTCAAATCCAATCGCAACCATAAGTGCAGAATTCGACATTTAAACAGATTTAAATGTACGTACTTGTCTTGTCTTCATATTCATTGTCTTCCTTTCGGCTTTGCTTATGTTACGTACACGTAATAGTTTGTGGGATTCAATTTCATCTTCTTCATACATCTTATGCATCTTATCGTAAGTTTAGTTCTTGATCATACCTTCTGCCTTAGTGATTGGAGTGCACTATGTTTGTCTTTGCGTAAGCAAATACCAAAAAGAGGCTTCAGGCCGCACACATACAGTGTATATATGTTCTTGACCAACCTCGAAATCTGAGGCGATTTAACCATGTTGGTGAAAGTTTCGATCGCTGAAATTTACTCTAAAACGTTTCAAGTTTATGGAAGCAATTCCCTATTTATGGATTAAAGGTATGAAGTGGAGTACACCTTACAAAAAAACTCATTTGTAGTGGAATAGTATTTTGAGGTAAAATAATTGATATATTTTAATGGTCGGTGAAAGAGGGCATAGCCTATGCATAAATGTAGAGTGTATCCAAGATTTGGTTTCATCCAAATACAGTTTTTTACAGCTTTTCCTTGTACTGCCGGTTCTGTAATATGTATAGAAAGTCTTTAATATGTTTTCCTCATTTATTGTCTTCTCGCTGCAAAATGGAATTCTTTTAAAACATATTTTGTGAAAAACGAACAAACAATGAAATACAAATTCTTTTGTCTGCCATGAAGTATTCTCTCCTAAAAGGAGAGGAAAGCAAGCCTTTGTAAAGAAAGAAAATGCGAATATATTTGACAGTTTCTTATAAAATTCTTTTGTTACTCGTTGAGCTGTCAGTCAACAACTCTGAGCTCTAACGCTTAATGGTGTTGGTGCCGTGCATTTAATGATTCCGTTGAGAGCCACTTACCATAAGCGAAAGCAAATGCAAATGATGGTAATGAGCAGCCCGTTACCACGCTTAGTGTCCATACTATTGATGTGTTTCTTCCGAAACTTTGAAGAGCAACTATATGATTGACCCTTAAACTTGAACAATTTTACTTGAAGTTTAAGTTTTTTAAATCATTCCAAATGTTCATATTTGTACAATAGAAACGTTCAAAGCCCGCTCACTAAATATCCTTGTTCAAGTTATGCGAAAATTCAAAAGCAAAACTGGTTCTTCAAACCATTCCTAGTTATATTCTTACTGCATAGAGACTTACTTGTAACCATATGGCTACATACAAGCTTTAAATTCCATTGCCTCAACTTCTGCAGTAATATTTTTAGCCGTCGGAGGGTTACCAGTATAAAGCGGCAAGCGAGTTCAAATTCTGGATGAAAAACTTTTTTATCCCACAGAGTGGAAAATTTACTAAGATAAAATCTTAGTTATACCGTAACTGCCAAAGATCCATTGACATGCAAGTGGTTAAGAACGATGTGGCGGCCGCGCTTATCGAAATTCGAATATCTCACTTGTCTTGTATCAATTTTGATGGATCAATTTATTTCCCATTTAAAAAAGTCATTTACAACATCAATTGCTATGGTATCCAGTTGCACCTCTTTTGGCAAAGGTGCAAATTAAATTTGCTTGCACTTGCAATTATATCGATCGATTCAGAATCAAAATGTAAATCCTTTTAACCATGTTCGTCTGTCTGTATATTTGTACGCAAGCTCAGGTCTCATTTTTTGAGATATTCCGATGATACAAGGACATGTGTTGGCCCAAAGAGAAACCCTATTTAAAATGGATCGAATGCAGATACAACTAAATTAATTGCAGCATAATTTTCACTTTTCACATCAATTGCTCTGGTATTGAGTCCGCATAAATGGTTATGTGATTTTAATGAAACGTGGATAAAGAGTAAAGTTTAAGGGCATTGTAATAGTAAAGCTGTAAACAAACATTACTGCAATTATCCACCATTTACAAGTATATTGATTCGAATGCTATTTAAGAAGACTTATGTGGTACAACCTCTAAATATACAAATAATGTTTAGTTGTTGCCATTGTTGTTGTGATTATTGTGTTTTTAGAATCCCTCGCTTTTTGTTGTTGGCTTCGAGAGCTCCTATTGTTACATTGTGAGTCAACACAATACAACTCAGCTCGATTTTATTCATCGAAGCAATTGTTACTAAAAATACATTACACAGGCATACATATACATACACGATCCTTCAATTATGTTTTATTGTTTAGTTTTTCGCACCTTAACGCAGAACGGTATTAAGACAACATCCGGTAAGTAAGGATACATGCACACACGTATACATACACACATACACCTTGTGTGCTTGTGTGCAGTCTTTCAATTTTTAGATAAGAGATTATTTTGTTTTGCTCCCCATTTCCCAGGTTTTCCATGAGCTGGATGCAAATCTACTTACAAGTCTTCATATTTCATTTCACTCGACAACAATAATACTGCTGTTGGTAATAATAATGATAATGACAATGACAGTGACAGTGATAAGGGTGTGACATATATGCTTGCTATGGATTTTGACGTACATACGCACACATACGTACATGTGTTGTTAAGATTATTACAAAGCAAAAAAGGTGCTAATGTTGTACCAAAAGATTTAGTAGACCATTATGTGGTGTCTGTCCATGAAGGGTGGGTCGCATTAGGAATAAGATGAAAATTCGACTCGAATAGAAATTCTTTACGTTTCATGTTTTTTCTGATGTCTTTACTACGATTCGTTTTGTTTTATTTTACAATATTATACATTTCGTCACATTTTATACAATTTGAAACTGTGCACAAATCGTGAAATTACAATTATATTGCAAACGAATAAAACAAGTAACAAGTGAAAGTGCTACATTCGGTCCCGCCCGTTCTAGGGTATAAAAGGGTCGGTTTTCGCTTGTTTTAAAAAATAAATTGCTCTTGTTAACTGAGATTTTTATACCCTTCACTTTAGTGAGTTTGCTAAATTTGGTATGCCGTTTGTAACACCCAAAAATACCTTACAAAGTACGTATATTCTTGATAAGTATCAAAGTCAGAGTCAATTTACACATGTCCGTCCGGTCACCTATTGTTGAAAATCTAACAGACGTAAATTTCAAGACATAAAACTGAAATTTTGCAAAAATATTCAATCGACAAAAGTCTCTCTTGGCTACAAAAATGTACCTATGAAATTGGCATTTGTACACATATTTTTAATTAGGGTATCCATGGATGTTCCAAAAGTGGGCGTGATCACATCATAATTTACAGAAAATCTTTTTTTGCACAGAATCTGAATGTTGCTATGAGTATTACTTACACTATTACAGGGCGTAATTAGCACGTCCACTTCCTTATATTTATATGGAAGTGGAAGGTATTTAAGATGGGGCCTAAGCCAAGTTTAGTGTTCTTATTTGCTTTTAGTACATTTCAGATAAATACCTGCGTGTAAACTTATGGACCTACAGGCATTGTTGAAAAGCGCTTCCTTTAGATTTTGCACACGAAATGACAAACGCATGGTATATAATCCATCATAATGGGGAGTGCATAAAAATAGTTATACTATTAAAATTTTTAGAATGAATTCGATAAAAATTCGCTCAATATGAAAAAGTGTTCATTGCAATGGAGGTAATCTCTCAACGAGACGAGAACGAGAACTGTTTTAGATGCACTTTCATTTAAGCCAGGGGCATTTGTCGTTGTTAAATATTTTTCAAATCAACCTACTTCTGTATGTACTTAATTATTTACATTAATGAATAATGCATCGAAATGGAATTTCCACTAATTGAATTTTTGCTTTATAATTGTAATCGGTCTCTGGCTGTGTTTTAACCAAATTTAATTATAAAATAACTTTTATGCTTAAAAGCTAGCAAACGAACAAACATTATGTGTCTAGATAGCTGTGTATGTGTGTGTTTGAGTTACTATCAAATTAAATGAAATTCCCAAATGAATGACACGAAAAATTACATGTGAATGCACTCGTGCTCAATATACATAACATTTATACATATTTATACATACACACATACATACAGACATGTATGCATGCGCTACCATATACATGGTGGTAAATAGCTTCAATTATTGAAGTTTCTGATGGAGAGATGTACAGACAACTTGTACAACAACAGCATGCAATTTGACATTCTGTGTCAGTTATCATAGTCAACGCTCGGAGGAATAATCAAGGAATAATCCCAAATTGAAATAATGAATTTCAATTACAAGAAACCACAATTCGTTCAAATTTCAAATAGAAAAATGCCCAAGAATGCTCGTTATTAATTTCGAAAATCTCCTACGTGCTGATGTCAGCTTTACTTACTCATACCTCAAGTATCTGTTTATGAATTTTGTATTTCCACTCTGTGAAAAGCAATTGAAATTGTCAGTTTCAATTTTTCATGCCAATAATCATAAAGCGGATTTCCTCAAAATATTTCATGCTCGCGTTTTTATTTTTATCTTTTCAGGCGTTTCAGCTGAAGTCTATTACGTTCGAGATGGTCAGATAAATAATTACGCTATGAATTTTGTGGTACCGGTGCCAGCGAACAAACGTGAAATAAGCTTTACTTGGCAAAGCCTGGCTGGTCGTACTTTGCCATATAGTATTAATGTCATTACGTCCGATCAAACTGTGCTGCCGCGACCCTCTCTTAACATCACACAAATTGGAGAAATTCCCACTCACACACAAACGTTTGCCATTGCGATGAAGTGTTCGGGTGTGAGGGCAGCCGAAGTGAATGTTACTATATCGATTGATGTAATTTTGAATCGTGCCTTGAACAATGTAACTCACTTGGTATTTAGGCGGAAAAAGGTTTGCCTGCTCGAAGATGAGGATGCCAATGTGAATGACCCGTTGCTGTTAGAAACTATGGTGCCGCCTCCTACCGGACTCATTGCCCTGGTGGTAGGCAGTGTTTTGGCTTGTGCCTTGGTTTTGACTCTATTGATGGCAGCGTACTGTGTCCGCGGTTCAACAAAACGACAAAGCCCCGGCCAGCCAATGAGAACATCGAGTTTTCAACGTTTAAATCCGAATCCGCCATGTCAACCCGCTTCCTATATAACACCTCCACCACTTTTAGTTCCCATGCATAATTCACTGCCACGAAAATTAGAGCCACAGGAGCCTGAAGAACTGCATCGTCGCATATCCGAATTAACCGTCGAACGATGCCGCGTTCGTCTCTCCAACCTCTTACAAGAAGGTACGTTTGGACGTGTCTATCGCGGTACATATAACGACAACCAGGAGGTTCTAGTTAAAACGGTAGCACAGCACGCCAGCCAAATGCAAGTATCTGTGCTACTGCAAGAAGGCATGTCTCTATACGCGGCCTTGCATCCGGGCATTTTGTCGGTGCTGGGCGTGTCTATTGAAGATCACACTACACCATTTGTGTTATATCCTGCTGGAAGCAATACACGTAATTTGAAACTCTTCTTATTGGATCCGTCATGCGCTCGCACCATCACCACCATACAAATCGTCCAGATGTGCACTCATCTGTCTAAGGCGCTTAATCACCTTCACAGTCATGGCGTTGTACACAAAGATATCGCCACCAGGAACTGTGTGTAAGTACAATGCAAAGGCAAAGGCTTGGGCTTAGACCAAATATTAAATACCATCCACATTTATATACAAAACGTGGGCGTAACGGGTATATGATTACGCCTTCTAATAGTGTATGTGCATCAACTTGCAAGTCGAGTTTTACGCGGAATGCGTTTTTTTTTTAATTGTGAGTGTGTCCGTTACCCAACTACGCCCCATTGACACATCGACGGATTGGATAATTATAAATGTTTGTACCGAATTTCCACTTCAGATAAATAGATTTTTAGGCGGGGTTCTTGACCGATTTAGCGATCCATGCCAACAGCGGACAAACACACGGACACATAGACGGACATGTCTAGATCAACTCAGTTTTTGATGCTAATAGAAGCTTTAGACATTTCCTTCTGGGTGCAATAAAGCACACTCTACGGGCAGTGTTTCTCATGGGGTGGTCCACTGACCCTTATTAGTGACAACAATCAGTCATAATGTCTAAAATCGTAGAAAATCCCCAATGTTTATTATTTGGAATTAAACACTGTGTACATTGCTCACACGTATACCATTCATGCTTTGCGTAATTATCAAAAATCACAGATATCAAAGTAATGAGAAACGCTGCTCTATGGCCTTAGTCCTATTTGCATTTATCACAATGCGACATCCACATGCATTTTTCCAATTACTTGTTATTGCATTTCAGTATTGATGACCAGCTACATGTAAAATTGTCGGATAGTTCACTGTCACGTGATTTGTTTCCGGGCGATTATAATTGTCTGGGTGATAGTGAAAATCGTCCTGTCAAGTGGATGTCTTTGGAAGCCCTCCAACAAAAACAGTTTTCGGAGGCAAGTGACTCGTGGTCGTTTGGTGTTCTTATGTGGGAGCTGTGCACCTCAGCCAAGACGCCGTACGCTGAGGTGGATCCATTCGAAATGGAACATTACCTGCGAGACGGTTACCGCTTAGCTCAACCCTTCAATTGTCCCGATGAACTGTAAGTATAATTGAGTGCCACTTCCAAATTACCGGCCTCTACATTCGCGCGAATTTATTCATTTTACGCGTTTCCAACATATCTAATGAAATTTGTTTCTGTATAAGAAATTTCCAATATGGTTTTCCATTTTCACTTTACAGCTTCACGATAATGGCGTATTGTTGGGCGCTGTTGCCAAACGAACGACCTACTTTCCCACAATTGCATGGCTGCTTATCGGAGTTCTACTCTCAAGTAACGCGCTACGTTTAACTTGGTGGATGACATACTTCTTTATCTTCCCAAGTACATATTATCTGCACATATTTATTACATCACCATCTCTCTCTCTCCCTCTCCTTCTCACCACCCACTTAAATACATACGAGGTTCAATGTTCATTCAGTACAATGTTTGCACTGAACTATCCATTTTCATGTGAAATTTTCCGTTCATTACAAAAATTCCTAATCATTTATCATAACATCAACACAATAGTATAATTAGAGTGCGTTATGTTGAATTGAAGTTTAATGATTTTGTAAATATATCCTTATTGTGCTTAATCTCAATAAACAAAGCAACATAACCTACACATGTATTTACTGCAAACGGAGTGTATTAAGAAATTCACAATTTCTTATTGCAGTTTAATAAAAAGTCGTGTTGAAAAACTCATGAAAAATTTACTCAACTATTGTTCATAACAATGTTTGTACCCTCCACATGAGATGGGCATATAGTAAATTTTTCATTCCGTTTGCAACACCCAAAAGTAGGCGTCAGATACATCACAGCGCATATATAATATATTTTTGATCAGCATCATCATCATTTAACAATGTCCGTTTCTCCGGCAATACGTCGTTGTTTGTGTCGTGAAAATTTACCACCTGTAATATGTCATATTTTTCTCATCACTCTTATCTACATAAGTTAAATTTAGCAATTTGAACGTTGCTCTAGTCTGACTGTGAGAGATTTTTGTTAATTGCGGGCATGGCATATGACTGAATTGAAACTATAGTGTCTGTACCAAATTTCACATTAAAAGCTAAATTTTTATTATCGTGGGGGCGCTAACAGTAGAAGAACACATAGACGGACGGAGGGACTCAAATTCTTACACTCAACAAGAACACATAAGTTATGGCGTTCCTGAAGTCTCCTAAGTGTTGCAATCAGAATGGTAGATGAATATGCATTTGCCCACGCTATGCTTAAGAGTGTAACTATGTTTGCACCACTGCACTTACAAATATATTTATATCGTATGCGATAAGTTCACTGCGATTGGCATATGGATGTTTGCAGGGCATGTGAACATGAAGAATATACCTGAACAAATATTCTTTCGTTCACATACGAACGTCTTCAGGAAAGTTTGCCAATAATGTAAAATGCATTTATTATAATAATAATAGGTAAGTAGGTATGTGTAGATAAATAATGAAATTTGTATGAAGGTGGAAGTGAATATATACCTATTGCATATGTGTATGTGTGGGGATCGAAATTGTTTCTCCCTACACAGCAATTACTTTAATGATTAAAGAATTTCATAAATTCAAATAGTTTCTGTGTAAAATGAATAAAAAGTTTAAAAATCAATAAACAGCTGATGCTATTTTTCAAAATTTATAATCATATAATGGTGTTTTCTTTATTACTAAGGTACTTAATCGAATGACCGATAGAGGGTAAGTGGTATAGTAAGTACCTTTGTTTGCGCAAACACATTTTTCGAGATGTTTTGTTGAAATTTGGGCAAATATTGAAAATGGAACAAAATAAACCATTTTTAGAACCCCTCCCCATATAAGGTCACATTTATATGAAAGTCCTTATATAGTAAAAAATCGTAATTCTTAATATTTTGGGATAAAATTTCATGAAGAATAGTTAATTAACTCCGTATTTGGCTATGCCAAATTTAGACCTGATGGGGCCATTTCTAGAACCCTTTTCCATAATTCGGGCTTAACCGACTATAACATTTTCACTTGTTTTTTAAAATCAAATTTTTATTGGTATCAAAATATATATTCTAGCCTAGCACGAGGAACTTTCTCAAGCTGTGAGCGCTACTGTGGACCAACTTTCAGCACGATATGTCAAAGTTTGGGGCTGCGAGAGTGCCAAGTAAAAATCCTACGAACATGCGGATAGACAAAAGGGCTAAATCTGCACATATATTGATACTGATCAAGAATATATATACTAATGAGGGTGTGGCTCGACCTCGCCTAGCACCAATATAAACAAATCAATAAAACCAATACGAGTATATCCCCATATCATTTTTTTATTTTATGCGTATGTAAACAGTTTAGAAAATGAATAAATAAGGTAAATAAGGTATCCTTTGATATGTACCGTATAATGTTGCTTGAAGATAACATATTGAAAAAACATATATTATGGAGTAAACGTTATTTTGTTAATCGACTCATTGACATTAAGTTGGTACAGTATGTATTCCCTGCAACAATACATTTAACGTTTAAGTTAAACACCCCGTAAATGCGTATTTATTTGTTGGTGCTATATATGCGCTTATATTTACATTAATACCGAACAATAATCATTTACATATATTGCTCAACAACCGTTGCTAAACAACCGTTATGTATGTCAATATTATACTAGAAAACATTGACACTACTGTGTAAAGTCGCTTGTTGCTGCATTTAAACGTTTGTGTGCATGTGGCTTCTATAAATATATGTGTATGCTTCTATGGAAGATGGCTTTTGTTTGCCCAATACGTGGGGTAGTAAGTATGAGTACGTTTTTACACATACTCTTACTGCTCGTGTATTTATGCATTCACATTAAGGCCTTTCCCATATCCATGCGAACAATTCGCGATACTTAATAAGTGCGATTATAAATCATATCACACACAATCGTCTATCCCTGGATAGATTGAGTACTCTATCGAGCTGTTGCATATCTCGCGCCCCCTGGCCACGACTAATCGATATCTGCGGTCGTCCGGATCCTAAGGGGGCACTGTCTCATGGGCCACACGGCCAGCAGTTACGGTGATCCGTATAATAATTTCTGTAGAAGCTGCAAGGACGAGGAAAAGACTGAAACCGTGCAGCATCTGCTATGTGAATACCCTCGCTCTACAGGGAAAACGACACAAAACACATGGAGTCAGATTTTCGGAGCGTCTAGGGTCATTAGCAGATGCTAATATTTTATACACAGCCTCCTCGGGATGACTTTCCTGATTTTTGCGTTATGTTATGTTTTTTTTCGGGTAGCGCAATGAGCCTACTTGTTGGCCTAAGTGAAGAGCATTTGCTTGGCGCACACCCGTTCCACGTAACCTAACCTAACCTTAAGGCAGAACAGTCAACTTTCGAAAAAAAAAAGGTTACTATCCCTGGTAACCCTGGCGGTACGAATACGAGTACATGAACTATAGATGTGCCATACTATTATATATATAGCGATTCTTAATGCAACTGAAAGTGCTTATTGCCAGTTCATTTCCGCAACAACCGCCATTTGCTCGTGGGCACAAACACTCGCACAAACATATAATAAATGAAAATTTTATTCGAAACATGGTCAAGGATACGTAAATGCGATATCCTATGAATACAGTGTCAGTGTCTCCGTGCCACCGCACCTATTGATCGGATATGTGGAGGAGACAATTTTTATAATCACAGCATTTGTTTTTCACTTTTTCCATTTAATCTGTATTGTTGTTTTCATATGCATACACACATATGTAGCATAATAAGACAATTAGCTCGACTCAGCTGCAGTTGCCTTTCGGAGAAAAAATCAATATAAAACGGATACCTATTCACCATTCGCACCAATAACGAACACTCCTATATCCTTTAATACGTTAAATATAAAGCGTACACAAAAGCGCTTTGACACTTTTCATATTGGATGGAAATTTAATAAGTTTGTCAACCTAAGAGGACCTCAGAAACTTCTGGCAATGCCTGTGGGAAACATCTTCATGTTTCTTTTTTTTTTTTTGAGATATTGAGCCAAAATTTTGTGGAAACATTTTCAATTTCATGTTTCAGTACGTGAATTTTTATTTACATTCAGCGGAACCGGCTGAGAGTCATGCTCACTATCGATAAATATATCTCAGTGCTAAGTTTCCCCATCTAACAAGAATTGGCCATTATAAGAATCTAACTTATGAGTTAATACTTTTTTTAAGGATCAATGCTTTCCATTTAAATCTTTCATTTTCATGTAGGCTTCAGTCCCGCAACTCGCATTAGAAGTACGAGTGTTGTGGGTTGATAAGTTCGTTTGTAGATCTAGAGGGTATTTAAGCTGTGGCTTTTGACTTCACATTTGAAAACGTTCAGAACATTTCGCATTCTACCAACATGAACAGCCTTTTCTAAGGTCGTGGATGGTGGATGGTGCCTTGAAAAGTAATTGAAGCAGATTTTAGCAGATTACGAATTTACAAGCATCTTGAAGCACTTAACATAGCACTACGTAATGCTGCTCCACATTAACGCCCAAACACATCTTTAGATGCAAAGTTTCAGAATCACATAAGAAAGTCTTGGAGTCTGTCAGCAAATTCTCCTCACCCAACACGTCAACTAAAAAGAGCACACAATGCAAAAACATTTTTATAATGCATCACATATCTTACAGACACAAACAATTCACGAAGAAATATCATCTTACGACATTGCCGTGAGTAGTTTGATTTTTCCCACGCATCAATTAGAGTCGATTAGTGTGTTGTAATAAAGCATGCGTGTGGGTGCTTAAACATAAAATTAGATAAGTGGGTGGATGTAAATGACAGTTACAGAGCCACGTACTTGAGAAGAGACGTAATGGGAGTACGTACTTAATACTTAACTGAAAAACGATTTCTCGTAATAACGCGCACGCAAGCGGACGACAAAATCCTATTACATATGGAAACCATATTAGTTCTCTATGTTATATCTTTATACCTCACCACTACTGATTACTCTCTTTTAAGGAGGGAAGAATATTCAATAAAATGAAAATATTTGTACACTCGTTAGAAACGTGAGTATTTTTATACATTCCACATAAGTTTGTCATTCCGTTTGCTACAGCTAGAAGAAGGGGCCAGGGTATATATATACTTGATCACTAAAATATGACTTAAATTTCTAAGTGCATTATAAGCCACGTTCACAGTCATTAAATTTTGTTTCAAAGCCGTTAGTGTTGCAAAATTGCTTATTATGTGTTTGCGTGCACTACACTACTACTTCACTTAATCACACAGAACTTATTTTATACGTATTGCGTTGAACGGTGTTTAGTCATTACATCCCAAAGTTGTGCACTGCGGCGATAAGCAAACAAAAATATGAATAATCCATCTAGTCTAAGATCGACTTTGCACAACGTACTCCCACACAATGTTTATTACGTGTAAACATGGGGATGAAGAAAGTCGAACGGAGAAAGTGCCATTAAAAGTATCGTAAACAGTTATTTGTTTACTTTATTAAAAGCTTTATTGGCATCTGGCTGTTTTCCACTTCGGTGACAGTGCTACACACGTACATGAACGAAGGTCTGCATACATCTTGTGTGTGTGTGTGCGTGCGTGCGTGTGTGTGTGTAGTTAGTTTTATCAATTCATTCCCTGGCCTGTGATGGTGCAGTTTAATATACAAGATCAAGTAGAAAAGCAAAGTTTGGGCGAGTCCGAATCGTAAGTGCATGCCCTTTACATCTACCCAAAATCGCAGCCTCTAATATTTCACTAGTATTGAGTGTCAACGTACAAGTCGTTTCAAGAACTCCTCCTTCATCTAAAGGAATTTCTTACGCACGATCTGCGGATTCAGAACCGGATGACGCAGCGAATTTGGTAGGTGGACCAATACCAATCGACATCCTGATTATTGACTCTGAGGGGTGTGTGTTTTAGTACGTAGAAATATATAAAGATGAAGCCAGGGTAAACCCTTGTATATGAGTCGTGCATGCCACCAGTCCGGGTCTCTGTTGGAATCCATGAGATTTCACACTACCCGGTCGCATACCAAAAAAAAATGCATATGTGTGGTGTCACTGTGTTGTGTATATGTGTATGTTCTGTTGGCTTTTGCCTATTCATGGACATGCCAATGTTCCAATTACATTTTGCATTATGACTGTAGCGTTTTCAATTTCCAATGAATGTAAAATACGTGACACAAAAAGAAAAAAGTGGTCCACATACAAATGCGACTGTACGTATGTATGAGCCACGATATATGAATGGTAAGTACGTGTTCAAAAATATGGCAACAAGAAATCCGTACGTATTTACATGTAAACAGACACCAGACAAAAAATTGTTGACTTTCGCATATTGTTTCAAAGATGACTATTGTGCGGAATGCTTTCGTGCAAACCTCCCATTAAAAATGGAGAACGTGTTCTATTATAGGGAATTTAATAGTAAAGTTGTCATTTCCAATACTTATTTATTTATGGTTGTACAGTATACGTGTACGTATGTGTTTGTTTTGAGCACGTCAAAACGCATCTGCCGCTTCCAAAAAAAAAAATAAATGAAATTATTGTACATAAGAAATTATGACATCAACTAATTAATTGGGCACGCCTCTTCTCACTACCCTCAGGTCAGTGTCAATCGTGTGCACTCCATGCAATAAGAGTGCGGTAAATCGATGAGTAATTGAAACGTTAAGCGGAACGATTTCCAAAAAGTGGCCTGCAGCTAAGATAATTTAGTTAATTGATTTAAACAAAGCACACAATGCCAATGAAGAAGAGGAGAAGATTGATTTTAGAAAATGTGGGTGATTCATGGTTAATGTCATTAAGTTGTCAAAACTTAATCATGTGCTCAACAATTTAATGAAGCGGTTGTTTATCAATTTAAGAGGCAAACCGTGAAACCTTAATCGGCGTCATACTCTTAAAATCATTGCACAGCTAGACACAGTTGAAATTGTGATGATGACAATTCAAAAACATTTTGACAGGAATTTGAAAGATGAGTCTCGCTTTTTTATTATTATCTAACATTACTACCACATTCGACAATTCCTATAAAGTGGGAATGTTTCATGGATGATTTTTTTCTTTTTATTGAATCATTGATTTTCATCTCGTTTCCGCGAGTCATACACAATTGCACCTTTACTTGTGGTAAAGGGGATGTTTGTAACTCCTAGACGGCAAGTGCTGATTTAGAATCACTTTTTCAATCGATTTAACCATGTCCGTCTGGTTAAGCATATTTTATTATAATTTCGATGAAATTTGGACATGCTTTGACCTTATTGTGTAATCTACTGTGCAATCTCTAGCAATTCTCAAGTGTGTGGAGACTTTTTCTTGGAAACGGCATTTATTCAATTTGTAATTGTATTTTTAGCTACTTAAAATCCTTGTCAGTTACCCAGCCAACCATTTTTACGATGATTTAGGCTTCTTTTTTATTGTAGGTGAATCCATTATCTAATTACGCCTATTTTTGGCACATCGATGGATGGGAAAATAAATACGCATTTGAAATTTCAATTTCATAGATTTATTTTTGTGGCAGATAAATAGATTTTTGGCGATTGAAGGCGTGGTTTGTGACTGATTTTGCTCAATTCAAATGGGGAACTGCGTGCAGAAACTATAAGTTTCACACCAATATTTCAAAATTTACTATCCTAAGAGTGCCAACAACAGACGTACGGACACACGGATATAATCGTTAAATGGAAGTGGTTGAACTTCTTAGACTATAGTAACGAAATATTGTATCATAGAAATATCTCAAAAACTGAACGCTGTAATTCAACATAAAACACAGCACAGACGAATATCATAATATATAATGGGTAGGGTATATATTTAGATGTGAATATGTAAGGTATAAATATATATACCCCCATATTACTGCTAAATGCTCAAAGATACTTATCTTGGCTGTGGTGCACTCATATGTATGTATTTATATGTTGTCGTGTATGTGCGTCATTTGTCGCATTGTCAACATGGCTGTAATTGGATTTTCTTCCAGCTCTCTAATTTTTTTTGTTATAATTTCCACATTTTTTGGTGAATTTGCATACAGCACGTAGAAATAACATTTTCCGAGTGAAGTTTTTAAAATTAACAAGTAAAAAAAAATAAATTTGTGCACTCAGTGCATTATATAAACGGTCGCACTCTGCACCAAAGTCCGTTTCCACAAGAATGTACCAAATCTCAGCTTGGCATCTGAATTTTTATAATCGAAAATTTAACAGGCATGAGTAAAAAGATTGTATGTCCTTTGGGGGTGTCTCAAGCTTCATCGTCCCCCTCCAGCTTGCAAGCGATATAGTCCACTTAAAATACCTGAAGCAAAATTATAGCAGGCGTGAAAAAGCATTCAGTAAAAGCACAACAGATTAATTAACACAATCCTAAATAGCTTTCATGTGGAGACCGCGGAGTGTCCAAACGAAATAACTGTGTATGAAAATTAAACAATTGAAATGTTCTTCGACACGAACGCACACACATTTGGTCGATAGTGTAAGTAAACATTAATTCAACTTTACTAATAATGGGAAGAAATTGTACAAGAAGCACTGGCGTGCTGGTGAACTTGAGAAAGTAAATGGAATAATAAACACAAAGTGTAAAAAATGGTGTATGTGAGTGTACATTTACAGCCCGAGAGTTACGGCAACAGCAGTACATTATGTGGTCCATGCTTCCCATCTGGTACAGCATTCATTATCGTTATATTTACTTTGTCATCGCGCAAACAATATTTTATTTTAAATACAAATTCCAGTTCCATTGAACAGTTCAGTGTTCGGCCCATCCCCGATTTTAGAAAATTAAAAGAATTTCAAAGATAAAAGAGAACTTCACTTCGTCCGAACTCCTACAGATTTGCAACGAAAAAAAATTAAGAACATGTGAATTTTCAAACTTCGTCGTAGCATCACCGCTTTTACGCTTTGTGTCCTTCTCCTACAAGCCTGAGCAGCCTAATGACTAAAGCATAATGAATGAAATAACGAGACATTCGTAAGCATTTGACATTACGTCGGATAGCAAGTACAATAAATACATGAATTTATGAGCAAACTGATATAGCATTCAACCTCTACATAGTCCGGCTGGAGCTGTGCAGAAGAGCAGCTCACCAACCATTTAACAAATAAGTTATTGGATGCTTGTAGAAGTGTTTTTCACATTAAGATAACATTTATACTTAATGAAGCGATGTATACAGCGACATGGTTTTGTATTGTTTGTACAAGTTTTTATTGATACAAGAAAGCATGAAACAATTGCAAAACGATCAGTTTGAGTGTTTTTATGATGCCTACCTAAGGAAGTGATGCTGCAATCATTTTATTACTCCATTCACAAGATGCGGACTTTTTATACTCACCATCACAATGATATGGGAGAATATTGGTTTTGTTCAAAAGTACCCTTTCATCCATTTTTGACATGTCGCTGGAGGGAGTAATTATAAATATACATACCGATCTAAATGTCATAGCTTTTTGTGGCAGTTAAATAGATTTAATAGATGTATAAGTGTATACGTCTGAAACCATTTAACGCTCTTGAAAGGACAGAAAGAGAACAAAAGTTAAAATGTTGTAGTCGGTCAAGCCCAGTCATTTACTACTACACTTACTTCACTTACTTTCAAAATTAATATTGCACTATATGTTTAGTTATATCGGTAAGCACGGGTTATTGTTGTATAAGTCACCTCGGGAAAAATCTTTATAGGAAGGTTCCAAACATTGTTCAATATCGGGGTCATACTAAGTTTGTTGTGACCTCAAGATGGTGAGTATACACATTATATTTTCCTATAAACGTACATCTGTCAAATAGAAATGTAGTGTATAACCATCCGCCGATTTTCATTTAGAAGTTTTTATTTAAATAAAAAAACAGATAACACACAAAACATAAATTGGTCTTTCATAGAATTGGAAAAAATGTGCAATATTTTATACACAAACAAAAAGAATTCATTATTTATAAACAACAACAAATAAATAAAAGCAAATATATTTACGTATTGTATTTACTGCCACACGTAAAATGGGTTAATTAAACCGTGCTTGAGCAAAACATCCACAAAACAACACAACATTTTGTAATATCCATGACAGACTTGCCTACAGCATGGCATATACGTATTTGAGCGATGTTATGCTTTCATATTTATTGTGAATCGGGGGTTAAGGAGTGGTGCGGTATTCCACAATACATCAATACATCAGTGATGGCGAAATAAGGACCCGCGCATCAGACACTGACACACACTTTAATGGAATTGTATACAGATACAACCAAATTAATTGTAGCACAATTAAGGTACTAATGGTGTGGCTTATTAAATTGAAAGAGTAGAGAGAAAACAATGAAATATATTAAAAATATATATATATATATATATTGGCTACCTGAAGATATCCCTGCATCTAAGTATAACCTATACGGTCCTAGAACGTTATGATTCGTCCTTGTTTCGTAGAGCGTTTTAGAGGATTTTAACTGTGAAAAGAAAAAAGTAGCCTTCAATCATCCTTCCGCTTTCCGAGTGACCCACCATCTGCTACTGAAAGAAATATTGGAAAAATTTGACTCTAAAAGGTTCGCCATCTCTGCTATAGATATTTGTTGTATATCAATTTACAAACATATTTTAAGAGCTAATATTTTATACTACACACATTTTCCAAGAGTGCAGACCGATACTCAGACATAACCGTTTTAAATATTACAAATTGAAAAAAATTAAAAGAAGGCAAGATCAAACATGTTCGATTAAAGTAGTTGCCGAAATGAGGCACTCCTTTACATCGTGTCCATAGATAAATTAATGATTTAGTGTACCACACGTTGTCAACTGCGTCAATCGAACGCATTGTGAATTGAACGGTTATTTAAAGATATTTATTGCAAGGCCATTGAACATGTTATAGTCACTGAAGTAAGTGATAATACCCACAGCTGATTTATCATCATCAATTCTGACACAACAACCTATATACAGACAACCTATGTAGGTCTTTGGCCTATTGCAAAAGAGAAAGCCACGCGCTTCGGTCTTGGGCGCCCCTTTTCCTGTTTTGTACACCAAGCGCACGAGAGAGGGCTTGCAAAGCCTGAGGTAACATCCCGTGATTTTCGACCAATGATATCAATATCATCGAGAATCATGATACTTTTGTTGAAGATTGTTGTATTGACGATTAGTAAACGGACTCAAACGGTTACATATTACGCCAGATAGTATTATATAAGACAAAAAGTAAACTCTTAGCATGGTAGTTGGCGAATACGGTTGGGTCTCCTCTCTTATGAACCACATAGAATATTATTTGTATTGTACGTAGGCGTAAATGTGTGTGTGGATCTCCAAAAAGTTATTCATCTAAATAATAAATAAAGACGTCTTCCTACAATACATTTTTCAACATATATTGTCCCTGTCTTGTCCAAGCAATTACTCCTAATTCGGTCTAAGCATAATTCTCTAAGAATTATTTTATTCTGGCCTAGTTGCGCAATTATGTGGTGCGTGCACTTTAAAATGAAACCCGTAATTAGTGAAGCTTTTTGGGCCAAAAACTACCTACTTACTTATTTATGCAATCATTAAATGTACTTGCACACTCATTAAATGAGCTCCAACTGCAACCATTAAAACAGATTAAAATATTGTAGAACAAAACCCTGCCGCTTTAAACGGCAGAGAAATCCAACGAAGACAAAAAAGACTGCAAACATACTTACATACACATTTACTCAAACGTTACATATTACCAAATTGGAAGGACTCTGGAATAACGAATATATCGTTCCCTACAAATTTGTTGAAAATAATAATAAAATAATGCATCTGAGAAGAAACCAAGTTTAGCAGAGCGCGGATATTGGATGAATAATTCGAATATGGGCGTTTACGATATATCTATCCATTTCAATTCTTAATATTCTCACATACTCTTTATTCGTACATAAAGCGTATGCTCTAAACGTGATACATGAAATGCACTCATTTCCAGTGTAGGGTATGCAACAAAAGGATGAGGAAAGAGCCCACAAAAAAGCAAGTGAGAGCAAGACACAGAGAGGTATATTAATATGAGATCCTAATTTTTTCACATGAAGAGCTCCATAAATAAAAGGCACATTTACACAATGAACACATTTGATAAATAAAACAAATTTTTTTAACCCTCCACTTTAGTGATGAGGGTATACTAAGTTTGTTCTTCCGCTTGCAACACCCAGAAGGAGGCGTCAGATACCCTACAAAGTATATATATTCTTGATCAGCGTCAAAAACTATGTTGATTTAGACATATATGTCCGTGTGTCTGTCTGTTGTTGGCATTCGCAAGGTCCAAAATTTTCAGACATGAGCTGAAATTTTGTACAAGTACTTTTTATTTTTGCACGCAGAGCGCTATTTAAAAGGGGCAAAATCGTTCAAGAGCCACGCCCATTCTATATTTCTGCCGCTAAAATTTACCTATGAACTTGAAATTTGGTACACATATATTTATAGTTATCCCCTCCACCAATATGGAAAGAATTGGCGTGGTTGGTTAACAGGAGCGCCCACAATCGACATAAACCTACATATCTACCACATCTGGCGCATATATTTATAGTTATCCCATCCATCGTTGTGTCAAAAATGAGGGCGGTCGGATAAAATTAAATGTACACGCACAATTTACAAAAAAACACATTCAACGTAAAACTAGACTTAACCCGATACGTAAAATGTACGTATCAGAGGGCCTATTACATATATCTGCCACACCCACCCATTTAGATATAAAAAGTATTAAAATTTTGGCCTAAGCCAAACTTAGTTTTCTTGCTTTTTAATTCTGTATTCTATTGTTTGAAAACTGTTTTTAGAATAATTACTTTTTTGTACACATCTAAGATAATTCTTTTATCAATAAAGAAAGACAAGAAATTTGTTGCGGTTGCTCCTTAAAGTTTCAACAATAGTATTCAGCATTTTACGTATTCAGTTTTCTTTACGTAAATAATTTATTCATTTTATTTGTTGCTGTCGGTTGCAAAGAAATTCACAGTTTTTGCATAAGACCTACACATCCTACACATCTCAGTTTAGAGCGTTTACCACATATATTATTCTGCTTGCAATTGCTGGGAGGAACCTTCAGAGACCCCGCCAATTTTATATATTCTTGATCAGCATCGAAATCTGAGCCATCTAGCTATATCCGTTTGTGCTGATGGGGTCAAATTGCAATTACAATCTGCAGATCTATTACAAGAAATGCCTGGACTGACAGAACGGTGGTTAAGTCGATTCACGATTTGGTTCTGATCTAATCGGTACAATTAAAGAGGGTAGAGGCATGTAATACTTATAACCTCCACAACAAGTGGAGGAACTGCACCCATTTTCAGTCCAATATCTCAACTTTTGCGACTATGAGCATGAGCATTACAGAGGTATAAAGTTAGATTGATATAGAAATAAAGGCAAATAAAAATAGAAATTGAGTTTGTTTTACTAATTTTGAAACAATTTCTTTGTTTTTATTACATATCAGCATATTTATGATTTAAGCAAACTGAGAGACAACGTTAATGTATTAGCCACCGAGTTAGATATATGTTATATAACAGCATTGTGTTGCCGAAGAAGAGTAACAATATTTTCACACCGCCCGTAAACCGATTTTCTGGCAATTTTTTCTGGTAAGAGGCAAAAGTGCATATCAAATGAAACCAAATTGAATTCATTGAATTGAATTGAATTTATTTCGAGACTGACTCTTTTGATAAGGCATTGTTGGAGTTGGAGAAGAAAATTATTTGTTATTGTTGGTAAGGTTAAATAATTTGATTGCATATTCAATTTGTGCAGCATCTAAGCCATATTATAGACTTGATGTGGTTCTTTTAAAATATTCTAAGGTAGGATGGGTGGGACAACAACGTGTGTGTGTGCACATTCAATAATATGTTTAAATTTGATAGTAAAAAACGCAACTGTATAATATCTGAAATACCCCATAGGAGTTTCTGCAAGGAATACATTTTATGTGAAGCTTGTGCTTTGTGTGTAGAAAGAATATTGCTTTACAGACCATGAAGTGATATGATTTGGAGATTTAAAAGTGAAGTCCTTTATAATCGGTCAAGTCCGATCTTTTGTTGCCTTATGCCGATTGGTTTTAATACAGTAATAAAAACACAACGCACACGAACTGCTGCGTTATACTTGTAGTTTATTTAAAATAATCAGCATACGCAAGTATTTTTCTTATAAAAGTCACATCTTAACAAGAAAGAGGGAAAACACTCCTGGATAGAAACAAGATTACTATGTAAAGTACGTTTATATGTAGTATCGATGACGAAGCCGAGCAGAGACCATTTTACAGGTTGTGTAACTCTTGTGCAACTCTTATCGTACAGTTCGTTTGCTTTCAACACAAGGAAATAAAATTTAAAAATTGACAATTTTTTTTATGTTTTGTGGTTCTCATATTTGTCAATTGAGGGCATGACTATTTGGTTCATTTAAGTTAAGAAACTACTTAAACAAATGGAGAGGGGTTCTAGCAAATTTCAATTGCATACCTCAACAATTTCGATCCACTACCAGCTGAAGTGTATACCCCCACATAAGTTTGTTATTCTGCTTGCAACAGCAAGTAGGACGCGCCAGACAAGTATTCTTGAGCAGCGTTACAATCAGAATAGATACAGCCACAAATCCCCCGATGATTGTTTCGATTACTCTTCAACTAAAAAGTATCAAAAGTTTAAAATTGATACATATTCCTCAGAAGGAGAACAAAGTGGGAAAAAAACCATATCATGACCAAGATTCGCCCTAAGCTAAATAAAACTTTTTCATTATTTTCTACTGGCGAAGACTGACGCCATCTTTTTAGTTTCACATCAAATTTTCAACATGAACAAATCAGTTTAAAATGTTGATTAAATGTAAATAAAATTTCATGAAGACTACATGCACGCACGCAAGTTGGAAGAACTTGGGTGAATTGTCAAGAGTACAAAGTAAACTTTTGCAAAAGTAACTTAAAGTGCACAAGAAGTCTTGCTCACAACTCTTTTCACAGTTCAACGTAGTGCCACAGCTCGAGCATATATTAGAATAGTAGAGATATTTATTTTTGTATATTTTGTATATAAATACAATTATTAAAAAAAAAAGTAAGAAAACTAAATTTGGCTTAGGCCAAATCTTAAATACCGTCCACATCCACAACGGTGAGCGCGGCATATATATATATATATATATATTGCGCCCTCTAAAGGTGTACGTATTACGTATCAGCTTGCAAGTCTAGTTTTATGTTGAGTAGGATTTTTTGTAAATTGTGTGAGTGTCTGTTTCCGATATTGCCCATTTTTGGCACATCGATGAACAAAATAATTATGGATATACGTACCTAATTTCAAGTTTATAGCTCAATTTTTGTGGCAGATAAATAAATGTTTGTCGATCATGGGCATGGATTTTGACCGATTTTGCCAATTTTAAATAGTGATTTGTGTGCAAAAACAAAAAGTACCTGTACAAAATTTCAGCTCAATATCTCAAAATTTACTCTCGTGAGAATGCCAATAACAGACAGACAAACGGACGCACGTCCGGACACCTGTATGTTACATGTCTAAATCGACTCAGTTTTCGATGCTGATTAAGAATTTATGTACTTTGTGAGGTTTCTGACGCCTCCTTCTGAATGTTGGAAACAGAAGAAGAACGGCGGGCAGTTTCCAGTGGTTGTCTTCTGCTGTTTGCTGAATGAATTTCTTTTAAAAAGTGTTGAATGTGTGCTAACATTACGGATATTTGTCGAAGATCAGTTCAAAGTTAAATTTTTAAGCATACGAAGGACAGATCCTCTGGCTAGGTAACCAAGGTACGGTTCAAGCTAAACGCAATTCTCTAACGGATTTCGAATTTATTTGCACACATAATGAAGCATTCTCGAGTTTGAAGTTTTGAGAAAATTCTATTTTCGAATATGAGGTAGAGGCAAAAGTCAAAGCAGCATTTAAACTTTTTTACATGTTCATTACATACGAAATTATACCTTCAGTCAAATAAAACATACTTTGGAGCAAACTCTTCTACAAAATTGTTTTTTTGTTGTGTTGTTTTTTTGTCATCATTCAGTAACAAAAACAACAATTACAAGTAACAGCCGTACTGGTATACGTATGTAGATGGAGACAGCACTACATCTTGACATAGCATATATCTGAATGACATTAGAGAACTGTCAGAATACATTTTTATGATGTTAAACACTAATACATGTGCACATACATGTATAAGCAGTATGGAAAATAAATTAACAAAGACCAAATTGTACTAAATCAACATACATGGTGCAACACAATCACACATCAGATCACATAAGACACCAGAATGAAAATTTCATCGAAAAATTTCGGGAATATGTGGCGTCATCATTATTATTATTATACCGTCATCAGCAGTATTTCTCATTCAACGAATGAAATGAATGAACACCAGTTTACAAATTTATCATTGTATGTATATTTTATTTATTTCGGAAGAAATTGTTGGCGCGACACGATAAAGATGCTTGCTGACAGAACGGCAAATGAAGAGGATTCACAAAAGCAACAAAAATATATAAATTATGCATAGTATGTAAGGAAGTTTGTATTTGTGTGTGTGTGTGTGTGCGTGTGTGTGTGTGGGTTCTTATCTCCCAACAGAAGCTACATTATTGTGGTTTTATAGTTATCTAAATTGTCAACCATTAAATTGAGTAGATTTTATGTTTGTCTATGCGCTGATAATTATTATCCGTCACTCTATGACAAATACATACAGATTAAGGCAAATTTTATTCATTTATTGGTCCAAATAAAACAAGAAAATGGCTACATTTACTTGTAGGCATCTATACACAAACCCTGGGCATGACGGATACCCGATAGCACATGTGGTAAGAAGAAGTACAAGTTTCTCGTTGCAAACGAAATTACACATTTCGAATGCCGGCCATTTCGTGTGGAGGGTATGTGGATATGAAATATGTATTTACAATATATTGCAACGATGCGGAGTAGATTTTTAACGCGTGCCCATTATTTCTCTGCGATTATCTACAAACGATGCAACTGTTGCACAAAATGCACTGCTGTACAATATATAGCATAGGAAGCGAATTGACGATTTCAAGACAATTTCAATTAAAATTTGTTCACCGTAAACCAAGATGTGTATGATGGCATTTTCCTTTTGTGGCCAAGCTACCAGAAACAACATTAGACAGAACACACAATATACATTTACTGCGATTGGGGTGCAATTTTAATTGAATACCATGCATTTCACCCGTTAAAGGGCGTGCCATTATGTATAGAATAGAATGGAATATAATACAGAACATACCTGTAGGCATTCTGGATGTAAAATTCTTATCCATTAAGTTTTCGAATGGTGACAAGTAAATTACACAACGGAATGTGGTCGAAGCTGAATTGTGTGCATCTGGGAATGAATATAAATGGTTTTGCTTCCTCGAACGTTAGGCTGTTTGTGTGTGTTAGCTTCTGTGAGTATTCGGCTTTTCTATATTGTGTTTGGAGTCTGACACACATCTAATAGAACTCACAAAAAACCGACACCTCACCACAATTTGTTGAAAAGCCGTTATAGTGTTGTGTGAACAACTATCACTGCACAGCTGCGTTTCCCACTAACAAACATTGCCACCACCGCCACCTCTTACTAACCCCATTACAATTGTTCTTCATCGCTACAACAGTTCAGCAAAGTTTGTCTTTTCTAGCAATTTAGATAAAATTTTATTGCAAAGTGCGATATGCAAGATTAATGCCCATACAAACTACCATCAGACAGACGTAAACAGAGCGAGTGTGTGAGGATTCTTTTTTGCCCTTGCCTGCTGCGAAAACTTTGTTTCCACTCACACGCACACATGTAATACAATATATAACAATTCACTTAACGCATGCATGCTGTGCAGTACATTTGTACGCGTATACGTGTACGCATACTATTTATTCACGTATATCTATTACAGTTATTGCAAAAGTTTGCCCGACACCGAGCTGCAGACCATTGACTTGTTGTAGAAGATTGTACAGAAAACGGCAGGTATGTAGGTAGAAGGTAGATGGGTGTGCGTGTGTGCAAGGTGAAATTGTTTTCATTCTTCTTTCATATTGTTTTTCTTCTCCTCTAATTGCTTGGCCGAGTTAATTTAGGTGGCGAGAGTTGGTTCGGCTTGCTTAATGGAGTCGAAACAAAACTTTGCTTCGTTGCTGAAGTTGCCGGGAAATTAAGTGGCGGGAGAGAGTGATGGATGTGGTGAGCAATAAAAACTTACGCGATTTTTCGCCAGTAAATGCGAACTTTAGATAACTATCGTAAGTTTTTCCCATCAAATGTACTCCACCATGTGCTGTTGTGTTGTGTTGTGTGTATGTGCTGTTGCGGTATATGTGTCCGCTTGCAGTTGCTTAGTTTAATGTCAAGCTCTGCCCCATCACCGCCATTCCATTCAGTTGGAATATTTGATCACAAAAAGCAAAGTGACGTTTGCTTAAGCATCACAATGGCGTTGATGCAGGAATGCATGCACACGCACAACACTTGTCTGTATGTTTAATAAAAACTCCATCGGAAGCAGCTGGCCGCTGAGTAAAGAAAAAAAGTGTTTATGGGGATAAATTTTTGCATGTTAACTTCTTCTACTTAAGCCACTAATGAAACCATAAAACATGATCAAGTTTTATGTTCATACACAACCATTAAAACACAAACACAGTAACAACCACCACAACACTGGAAGCGATAAAATGTTCTAAACAAACATTACGTGAACTTGTGCAAAAGATTTGTTGCAAAAATATTTCACAATTTACAACTGCAAACATAACACGCACACGCTCACACTCACGCACAAACTCTATAACACTTTTTTATACTATACCCATTACAATGGAAAGCCGCGCCCACATTTGGCGAAGACAATTCAATATTTACTCTGCTTATGGACACGATGAAAGTGAGCAGGAAAAAAAGTTGCAAAGGGAATGAAAAACTCAGTATACCGTCCATCTTTTGAGGAGGGTACAATGACTTTTTCCACACAAAAAGAAAACCCACATGAAACTTATAGGAATCCTCAAATAATTTCGTACGGTTTGTAGAACCCAACGCCAAGAACTCTTCACCTTGTTAAGTTTAAATGTTTGGAAATGTATAAAATAATTACAGTCACTCCGTTCACTGACAGTAAGTCATTATGCCAACTGCAACATTAACAGCCAAACTACCACATGCAAGATAGAAGAGGTGAAAAGTCAACACAGCCATTCCTGTTGTTGTCAACAACTAATGTGGCAACAAGGAGGCTGCACGGGAGAAAACGGATAATAGCACAAACGTTGCATTATTTGTATTGTTCAATATACTGTAACCTTTGCTAGCTTGCTTGCTTTCTTGCTCACTTTTTTGTGCCTTCACCATCACCAACATCATCATCATTATCATCATTATTATCATTATCATCTCCACCATCATTTTTACTTGTCATATTTTCACTTCAATCGCTTGGCTAATGACAAAATAACTGCATGATCAACAACAAGAATAACAATAACAATAACAATAACTATAAACTTTAGCTTAAATGAAGGAAAGCACCAACAACAATAATAACAAAAACAAAAACAAGAATATTAGTGGTTTAATACGAGAAGAAGTAGGCTCAGTACGTGAATGGATTATGGCGCACGGTTAAAATCGTGCCAACCTTAGATTATTTACCAGAAAGTCTAACGATGAGAGAAAATTCACCAACAACAACAATATACAAAACAAAAAGCAAAAAACAACATTGAACAGCTAAAAACTAAAAAGTACATTTGGCTAAGGCCAAATCTGAAGTCCCCTTATTGTTGCAGTTATAATTGAACTATATATAAACTATAGACGTGCTACATACAATAATTGCGCTGTCTTTTTTGTAAATCATGAGAGTGCTTTTTTTATCACATCGATGGATGGATAAAATAAACACAAATATGTGTGACGAATTTCCACTGTAGCTGGGTTGTAACGGCCAAAAATTTTTCTCAATTGTAGGCCCATGGGGGTCAACCAATTTTGTCTACTTTAAAAACGTATGTACTATGTGCCGAATTGATATTTCTTTATTCTTTTTGCAGCCGTGAGTGTTTCAACAATGAACGCCTCCACTTTATGGAGTCTCCGTAGCTTTCTTTTGATAGAGCGCAAACGAAATGACAAACTTAATATACGCCCACCATATTGGGGAGGGTACAAAAATATGGGAATCCATGCGAAAATGGTGAACTGTGCATCAGTGCATGTAGGTGCACCATACCCTATCACGCGATCGTCGTGAGGTGGCAAGAGGCCAACATTTGAAGTCACGTTATCAAAATGTTATGGGATAAACGGTGACGTCGCGCTTGGAAATACTAAATTTCCAATTTACGACGAAACTTTAATTGTCGCAAAAAAGAAAACAACAAATAACACGAAATTGTAATGAAGTTGTAGTTGTATTAGAAGATTACAAAGGGAAACTTTACTTTACTTCTCCTTTGGTTGTTGTTTTTTCGGCGAATAACGGAATTGCTAATGTTATTATATAATAATAATTTGAATAATTTGAAAAATAATAAAACAAAAGCAAGTAAAAATGTGATAGGCCTAGATCAGGCTCGACCAATCAATATGCCAAACCATTAAGTTCCATAAATTATGTTGCAATTAGTTTAGTTGCTATATAAGTCACTTTGCAAAATGTTATTATATGGAGATTGGCCCTAAAAATCGTCCGATCGGGTGATTAGTTCCATTTTCAAAAGCGTTCTTTTCTGAGCCAATAATCAGAGTTTTTCAGAAAAAGCTTTTCAAATCAGTCATCGACCACTCAGTCACACACTCGCACATACTTCCGGCAGACCTGATTTTCAAAAAGGAAGAATCACACACACTCACACGCAGACACGTACTATTGTGTTCAACATTTTATGGTTATTTTGAGCCTGGAGGGGCATGGAAACTGGCGCCTGACCTTACTGTGAACTGCACACCAACTACACTAATCATTTAGCTGAGAGCAAAACCACTATTGCCTTCTGGCTCCTGCTTGGCCAACAAACAGCTTCAAGTTTCCAACTGTGATTATTAGAACAAGTGTTAGAAGTTGGTGTACGTGCGAGTGTGTCTGCATGCCTGTGCGAAAAACAACAAACAATTTGCTAAACCAATTTAACTTCAGTTAGTTGAGTGTATAAATTTATGATGCAAATGATTATGTTTGGGGGTGGGTGGTGCGTACAACGACAACGATAATAATGAAGTTAAAGCCAACTGACGGGCAGAATCTGTTGCACTCGTAACTATGTCCCAGTCCCCACCTCTTCTTACGAATAAAATACAGTATGTTTTTCTTTTGTGTAAATGAATGAGATAATAAATTGTGGTAATTAAGAGACACCACAAAAAATACTCACATAATTACGATCCATATAAATATATTTAAACATGTATGTAGGTGCAGGTATTTGTTACACTCCTCACGGCATCAATGTGTAAAGTTTTTTCTTTAACTCCAACTTTAAAGCTGTGCACGAGCAAAAAAAAAATAAAAATGTAATTTGAACTTTACATCAAAATGGACATTGCAACCCCCACTAGTTTAATGAACTTGAAATTGGACGGCGACCAGTATCATAGAATAAGAATGCTAGGGGAACACTTTGTGAAATTTTAACATGAGACAGGGACACACGTTAGCATGTGTTGCAACACTTTCTGTATTTCATGCGAACTTTAATTGCTGAGCGGAAAGCCGCAGACATGGGTGGCCCTCAAATCACTAAATGTCAGTTACCGGACAATTGCTCTTTTTCACGCCTTTTTATCAACCAGTCAACATACACACTTATTCAAACATTCACACAATAATAAGCGTAACGTTAACGTTTGCCTGGCGGTGGTCATTGGCACGGGTACGTGTCGATTGGTAATTTGCACTCATTAAATTGCAATACACATATACACACCGTAACATTCCCGTATTTATGGTATGTTTGCATTCCTATAGAAACCATGTTTCGTACTTTGCGTATTTGGTAAAGGGTATATTAACTATGTGCGGATATTTGTAACTCCCAAACGGCCAATGACTGACCACCCTTCAAATGTGCTTTTTCTGAGACATTTCGATGAAATTTGGTACAAGAACATGTATCGGCCCAAAGAAGAATCCTATTGAGAATGGATCGAATTGGACCATTTTTAGAACCCTTCTCCATATAAGGTCCTATTATTATGAAAGTCTTTTTACAGTAAGAAATCGAAATTCTCAGTCATTTTTTACAAAATTTGGTAAAGAATACTTAATTAGCTTAATAATTGGCTATCCCAAATTTGGATCCGATGGGATCATTTTTAGAACCCCTTCCCAAATAATTATTTTTCACGATGTGACTTATTTAGCAGTTCTTCGCTTATACAGACCAAACTAATTGTAGCATAATTTAAGGAGCTAAGTGGTGTGATTAATACCCACCATTGTCGGACTTGACATGTTCACTTATTTAATACTTTGCACCGCTGTTGCCAAAGAATATACTAAGTTTGTGCAGGTTGTTGAAACTCGAAATGAATCGATTTACCCATAGCCGTCCCTCCCTCTGCCTGCGTTTGTATGTAGACATAGTGACTTTTTAAGCAATTACTTGAGTACTGCATAAATTGTCTCACTTGTGTAGGGTATTAAATGGTCAGGCTTGATAAAATTTTCACTTTTTAAAATTTTTTTTTCGTTATTAGTGAACGTATATGGGAAATAGAAAAACTACTACCGTATTCACACATACGAACATGTGTGTCAAAAGTCAACTGGTATCCCTCAACAATACCGGAGTGACAGCATCTGTAATTGTTGGCTATAGTGCTGAATTGAGAAGCCGGTAAATTCATTCACTTACGTATGACCGGGTGTGTGCATGTGCATTTAATGGAAGGAAGTAATAATTAAATTCCAATAAATGGCCGTTAACAACAGTTTATGTTAAATCACAATAATAGGAATGGTCACCACAAACTACCGACTCAAACATGTTTGCTATTTATGTGGATACGAGCAAGATTTCATAGCACAGACAACGACTGGCAATGGCAATCACTTTTAAAACCAACAACATTAAATCCAACTGCCTACTAATGTGTATAATTGTGAGAATCAAAACCCGAATATATATATATATATGTGTGTGTGTAGGTATATTGTTTCCATTAGTACAAAGATATAATTGTAAGGTGGCATTCTTTAAATTTTCATTACTTGACACTTTCGTTGGTACGAGAAGTTTTCCATCCATTCTCAAACTGCAGCGTTAACCTTTTCGCACTAAACAACTTTCCCTGTAATTTATAAACTCTTATTAATGCAGTAAATGTTGCCGAAAGTTTCTCTGCCGCTTATATTACGTGCGTAATGTTTCTCAATTGGATTCAATTACAAAAGTAACAGTCTTCCAAGTCTTCTCTCACATTTTGCATTTACATCTAAACGAAGCGTTTACTTATGCATAGCTTTAAGTATTAGGCACACGTGTGACGCACCTACATCTTCCCTTGGATGTACGGCGACCTAAAGCTGCACTCAGTAAAGGTCTTCTTTTTATTAGAAGTTAGCATATCTTCATGGATGAAGTTTTTTAAGGCATGACACAGTTTTCCTGAGAGTTTATTGTTCTTTGTTTGTTTGTACGTTTGGACATGCATTCAGTTGATGATGATTACCATCTTTCCTTACCATTGCTCTTTATTGTTGTGGTCAACATTCAATTGCCTTTCCACAAGCTGATTAGCTATTGCACGTGCTTTCCAAAAGGAGGAAAGAGTGAAGGAGGCAGCCTGTGAACCAAATTTTCGTCATGAGGTTTTTTTGTAAGTGAAAAAATTAAAGACATCTACCCAACGTAGTGCTGATTTTGTTTTGATTTGACAAATGAACCGTTCAAATATAAATGAATTAGCGAAGTCATGTCAGAATATAAATAAAAATTAAAAGTGGCAATCAGAAACGATTGTGTTAGATAAGCAATAACGATTAAAGAAAAAGTGAAAGTTGTATAGTTGGTCAAACCCCACTATTTAATATTATGCACCACTTAGCTCCTTAAATTATGCTACAATACGCGAGACACTGTGAAATAAATTACAGACAGACGGATATGGTTAAATCGTTGGAAAAGAAAAGAGGCATCCATAAAGTCATAAATCAAGGAACTATACTAAGTTGATGATTCTACCAGAATAAGGCTGCAGCGGCACTCTTACAACTTTATATGAGTCAAAATTAAATGTAACACGTATCTTAATAGACGCAATTGTATGCAAGCCATGTCCACAGTTTTCTTTCAAGATTTGGCTTTGACGAAGTCTACTTTACGTTCTTGTTAAGAATATATTTCCACCTCGGGTCTTTTATTACATTTTGAAAAAAAAATGGTTACAAAGCAAACGCTTTAAACATGGTCCAACGCAGTTTTTCTATTAACTAAGTAATTTTGAGCACTTTTCATTGGATGAACCCTTGTGCCAAGCCATATTCTTCGCCGGTAATTCCGACATAAGATTGACAGACAGACAGACCACACTCTTGATAAAATCAATTAAGTGAGTGATTTTAGATGTTTTGACTTCGAGTCGAGGAAATTAATTAAATGTTTAGAAGTTATACATTATGTGTAATGAGGTATTTCGGCAGGATCGGCTTCATTGGGATAATTGAAAATACATTTACCTAAACGTTTCCGTTTTTACTTACGCACTAAAGACCGGAAGTGTATCCTGAAGAAAAATAAATGAAGGCTTTGAACTGGATTTGAACAGAATATCTGTTCCATTCATCAATTTAATTTATCACACGAATTCGAAATATGCACACAAGAACAAGTAACACATAAAGATGTCGTCTCGTTTAAATATTTTCCCGATTTTGCAATCGAATAAAATTTGGAAAGAATAAACGATGTGTATAAACATATTGCGACAGGCAGCAGTTACACAAGCAATATATAAAACATCATGTATTGTGTGCATGTGTGCATGTGTGTTGCAGCGCATAAACAATCATTAACGTTATTATTTATGAAGTTCAATTTATGAGCGCCTCTTAATCATTGGAAGAATCGTTCTTGCTTGCCTGTGCAACCGTTTAGTGGCGCAATTACTCTTTGTAAATGGCAGACAGTCAATAAAAATTGTTCTGCTGCTCGCTTTGTTGTACAATATGTACGGATGTGATCATCCCCCTCCGCAAACGATGCCTTTTAAATTCATAGCAATAACAATAACATAACGATGACAGTGCCTCTGTTTTTGATGGAAGTGCTGATGGTGGTGTCGGTTATTCGCCAACACTGAGATTAATGGAGCGTGGCAAAATCGTCAAACAGTACACAAATACAACTACTTACTATTCTGCTTTTGTCTCAAACGTTCTAAATACATAATTATTTAATTCCCTATTTACTTGTCTACTACACAAAATCTTTAGACGCTCATTTATAGAATTATTCAAAGAATAGAAAATTGCCATATATTGTGACGGCATTAATAAAATCATCAATCAACAATTACCATTACTCACTTCTCTCTCTTTTGATATACGTACTAAAGGTACCAGTTAACCAATAAGTAATGAAGACTGAACTTCTCAAAGGTGCATAATATTTTGTCAATAACTTCACTAGTTACAACCGCTGATTGCAAGAACTGGACGGTCAGATGGATAGACGGATATGCTTACCTGCCACACCTACACCACATGTAAGATTTAGCCTAATTATTCATTGGGTGCATAGAAACACAGAGGAGCAGAAAGACAGATCGATCCACACTTAGAAGCTAGAAGCTTAGGCGTCAAGATTTCGGTGTTGCAAACGGAATAACATACTTGGTATACTCCCATCCTAAGTTTCTAAGTCTAATTCGTCATCTTCTCAAATCTCATATAATAAAAGTCAACGACATTTAAAATGAATACAATTTTTATTTCATTTTGAGTGAAATTAATTTAGTTTCGGTTCAAAACATCAAATATTTCTTTTGTCTCTTTATAATAATCGAAATAATCTTCTTCCCTCTACTTCTTCACTTAGTAAACGGCCAGTGAGACACTGTGTATACACTGACTTTTAGGATACAATGTATGCCATAGAAGTGCACGTGTGTATGAGTATTTTTTTAAAAATCTATAAAAACATTTACACCATCAAATATATGAACCTTTGTTAGGCTTAATAGTATTTCCGTCTTTTATGGACATACGTACGCACGTGGTAGATGTGTTTATAATTACAACACTAAACGTATCCATCTTAATTTTTTATCAAAAGATATGGGTATATATGTGTGTGCACTAGCAGCAAGAGTTGCTGCTGCTGTTGTTCTTATTATACTCGATTGAATTGTTTGCATTTGTTTCTATTTATTTTAGTTTGCAGCTGCTTATTGGATTTAGATAAATTTGATTTGGTCAATTTTACTTACGTTCCCTCTATTCATTTCTCCGCTCTGCTAGTGCATGCAACAAACTGTCTTTCTCACTCACTCACTCCCATTTGTGTTATGTACACGAAATGATTCTTTCCTTTTAAACACACACATACGCACGAATACATATGCATTGCATGTGACTGTACGTGTAATCCAATTTCGATTGAGAAAGAAGAAATCAATAAAGATTGACAGCATATTATGAACATGATAATAAACATGATTGTGAATTCGTTAAGTTCCTATAGAAAATTTAGAAAAGTTCGTCAGTGTGGATTTCGAGAAACTCTCTTTATAATATGAATTGAATGTAACCAAAACAAAACGGAGAAGTTTTTCATAGATGTGTTCTAAATTCACTAACATATGCTTAGTGTGTTTTTTCTACGTTGAGTAAAAGGAACTAACCTGGACACTTTTTGGCTAAAGAAGGAAACATCCAGAATTTTATGTTGTATCGAAATTCAATGGTGAATCTTATTAAGTACGTATTACATATATAGAAGAAAAGAGTTAAATAAATAAGATACACTGCACTCCACATTTGTTTACATACAACAATCTATGTATTACGTATCAGCTAAACTAAAAAACAGAAACTAAAAGTGTCTGTACAAAATTTCAGCTCAATATCTTAAAATTTACGACCGTGAGAATGCCTACAAGAGATAGGCATACGGACACAAGGACATATATGTCTAGATCAACTCAGTTTTTAATGCTGATTAAGAATATATGTATAGGGCCTCTAACGCCTATTTTTGGGTGTTGCATAGGGAATGGCAAACTTAATATACGCTTTATCTTATGTCGCGGGTACACGCAACCTATAGCTTGCTCACAAACTCGGTGGACAGACATGTATAGGTTCAGTATTCAATTCTTGTATGAGAATATATACTTTGTTGGGTCTTCAACATCCCCTCCTTTACTGTTTAAACAAAGTGACATACAATTTTATACCATCACTGATAGTTCATGTAATAAGAATTTAGAAAATTCAATATTTACTTGTATAACTTCAGGTTGTATTATACAAGTGCGTAGAAATTATTGTCATCACATCTGATTATTATGAATGGGGGGACGTGTGTATGTAATCATGAAAGCTAAATAATGCGATACTCTCGACATGAAAAGCGCATGTTAAGGGAATAATTGTATATTAATACAACAGCACATCCCACATCCTTTGGTTGCTTATGCAAATGGCGTTCAATTTTAAAGTGCACATCTACACCAACGCGTTGGTAGTACAGACCTATGTATAAAGTGTACATATGTGAGGATTTTATCACCTGTAGTGATAATGATGTCTCGCACTTAAGGCGTGTGTTGTAAATAAAAGTGTATATATAAGTGTATATGTGTGGCTGCGGTACATTATTAAGTGCTTCTAAGCAGTATTTAATGCTATGCAATATGGATTCTAATCGGATTAAAACTTTATAACCATGCACACGTGTATGTATGGTAGCTGTCTTAACATGTGTTTTATAGTATAGTGGACTACCTACAAACTTATACACAAATAAGAAAACTAAATTTATGAATAAAGTTGTTTGACCTATGGTTTGTAGTGTTCAATTTTTCCTTCAGCTATTAGGTCAATTAAATAAAGTTTTTTCGAAAGTTTTTGTTAGCCCAACGTTTCGACGACTTTATTTCGTCATCTTCAGCGGCTCTGTCGAATTTTTTATTGTTAAAAATTGCAGTTATACATCATTATTGCAATGGAACATACCTCGATTATTTTGGGTTAAATGTGTTTTTTCATTTAATTGACCTAATAGCTGAAGGAAAAATTGAAAACTAAATTTAGCTTAGACCAAATCTTAAATACCCTCCACATTTACATACAAACGGTGGGCGTGGCTTAATACTTCTATTTTTTGGCGTGAATACCAACAACACAAAGACACACAGACGTACATGTCTATATCGACTCCGTTTTTGATGCTGATCAAGAATATATATACTTTGCTGAGTGTTGCAAACGAAATGACAAACTTAATATAACCCCATCTTATGTGGAGGGTATTTTCATTTGATACAACTTGCAATGTAGTACGGAGCCAAAGATATATGTTAGTACTCTGCACTCTCCATATATTATAATTACGTGCATATATTAAACTAATTAGCATTCGTAAACCTACACATTAGTCGAATCAACTTGAATCAACATACAAGTGGTGTGTTTTACAAATTATATTTAAACGAATCGAATCCTTCGACTTTGTACGAATCTTTCAGCAATTTATTACCTTATCCATATATTGTGCATACATGCATAGTTGTTAATACATACATATACATATATTGATGAATTGTAATCCACGTACATGTGCGTTTGCAGAATGTTGTGCTTTAAGTTATAGTAAATTTAGCTCTGTTGGAAAAATACCTGCAAGCTAAAACCAATTGTACTCGAATTGGGTTGCACCGTAAATGCCATGTGTGTTACATGTTAAGACGGTGTAACATTTTCAAACACCATTAGTTTTGTATGCCAAAGAGGGATTATTGACAAGTCATTTAACATCAGCTAAATGTCTAAATTTTATTTCTTCGGAATGTAAAACTCTAAATAAATACTGCGCCTAAATAATTAATTTGTTGCTTGGTGAGCTGTTAAAACAACACAATTATATATGTACGTACATTATTAGGGAATCTTGTTCGCTTAACATACGGTATCAGTTAGCACGCCCTCACCGTGCTCTGGTATAATAAATACAATAATACACTTTTATGGCATTCTCTCTCGCACATCATTCAACTTATTTCACGGAATAAATAAAAGTATTTAAATGTAGATTATATTATATAAATTTGTATCATATTAAATATAATTATCTCAATAACCCAAAATTTGCAACCGTGAGACAAACACCCGGATATACATGTCTAGGTCAACTCAGTTGATATATAATGCTGATCAAGAATATATGAATATACGTTGTAGCGGCTTTCATGCCTCCTCGATATTGCAAACGGAGTAAAAAACTTAGTAGAACCTCTACGAAGATGAAGAGAGTACCGTACAAATGAAACTAATTATGGGATTGCAAAGTTGAATTTTAGTTGTCATCGGCAGAAAAATCAATGTTATTGTTGCTGATGTGATTGTTGGTGTTATTTTTTTATTGTATGTGTATATGCTATCAAAGCCAAGCCAAGAACCTAAATAACAAAAGTAAAATATTTTGGTTTTGGTCATTTGTTGTTTGTTGTTATTTGTAGTTGAAACTTTTTTTAATTCATTGCATTATATGCTATAAGTAGAAATTCAAGTAAAAGAAAGACCTGTGTGCAGAAACATGGAAGGTCTGTACAAATTAGCTGAGTCTCTCAATTTATGCGATCGTGATGAACAGATGCACATTTCGACATACCGACATAAGAATCAAACCTTGGTACTGACTCAAAAGTATGTGGGATCTCTTTAGCAAGTGGATTGTATAAAGGAAGCATCTTTGTTATCGGCCCCGCCCATTTTTTCCAAATAAATGGATAAACTTTATAAGTTAAAAATGGCCCGAGTACTAAACTTCAAGTTCGTAACTCAACTTTTGATGCTTATTATCTATAGTTTTATCGATTTTAGTCGTGGCTATTGACAGATTTTGATGTTAATATGTAGAGCTCTGAAGCTTTCTTCTCGTAGTTGCACATGGAATCACAAACTTTACTAAATTCCTTCATATTTTTGGGTGGGTGTAAAAGCATTGTTTTTTTATAACATTATTAAGGTGTATAAATAGAACTCTTTAAATTGTCTTTGCACTACATTCCATCTACATACAACTGAATAAATCGCCTCAATTTTCTGCAATGATAGTGCGAATGTAGAGTAGATCCTACTTTTAGGCGTTGTAAATGCTATGGCAAAGCCTCTGCACTGTGGTGAAGGGAGTTAAATTATTACAATCTTCTACGTTGATAGCTAGCAAATGTTAGAAAATGCTAGAAACGCTAACACATTGTTTAAATGAACCAAAGCGATTAGATTGGAGACGGAAGGAATCGCTTGTGTAGTTGGTATCATTGGTAAATCGACATGTTGCAGGTGTCCATTCATTGGTCAAGTTGACAAATCATTAATCTTGTCCTGTTTACAGTATTACTCGCAGATTTTGTCTGCCTTCGTAATTGATGATGGTCATAATCCAATGCCCTGCCACCTATGCTTTGGCTGTTACAACTGCAATATATTTACACACAAACTGTGTCCGTCCGACTTAATCTCTTCGTCTTTTACTCTCTTTTATATTGTACAATATATTGCAGTTGTAATAAATCATTTAAAAAAGAAAACGAAATCACCGTCTTATAAATCCACACGCACAAGTACACAAGTAGACAAGTACTCCTCTGGCTATGTATTGCACATACAACATAAGGTATATGTTCCATTACTGCACGTAAACGACTTGAAAAAATGTCAATTCAATAAATGCCATGTAACGTACTACGTAGATAATCCGTATGTTACACACGTACTTATGTATGGTTACATACACTACGATCCTAAAATCAATGCAAAACAATTTGTGTTTTAGCAAAAAGAAAAATACTTAATTAAAGCCATTTATCGAATTCGCATCAATTACAAATTGTGCGATAGCAGTTTTCAGCAAATTGTCAATTTGACAAAATTACTCAGAGTTTACAAATCGCATCCGCTAACCAACGCCAAATATTTGTAGGATAGAATGAGTGCAAATTTTTCTAAGCAATCACTATAGCACCCATGAATGCATGAGTACGCACAAAGAAACGAACGAACTATGTCACAGTTTTATAGTTAACTGCTGTAATTTATTTTATCTGTTGGATTTATCAAATCATTTGTCATTCGTACACAACCGAGTTGAATCGATGTAATACATATGTAAGTGTTAAACGTGTGTGAGTTTTTGAGTGTGTGCTTGCAGGAACATACAATATAATGCATACATTTGTATGTGTGCACTAAAATTCATAAACTTCGCAAATGTTTCTATATAAATGTGCACAATAAATGAAATACGTACATTTTACAAATAATAAATTTATACACACACACGCGACAGTTAAAGACTTTACAACTGCCAAAACTTTAACAATACATATTGTACATCCTGGTTACACCTAACACCACTTGTTTAGTTCCGTCGGTCCGTCAAGGTATTACCTCCAGCTGCAAACAGATAACTTTTACGTATATATACATATGTCCAAATATAAATCTATTAACAAGTAAGAAAACTGTTGATGTGAGGTGTTTGACGCCTCCTTCTGAGTGTTTCAAAGAGAATAGTGAACTTAGTATACTCTCTTCATATATGTATGATATGTATGTTGGACAAAAATTGTGTAGCAGTGCATCTCATAATATGTTAAGTAAGGGGGCAGCTCGAGTGAATAGAATTTGGTGAATAGTTCGAACCAATAAATTAATACAAAATTAATCAACACAAATAGTCATATGTGCCCAAGGACCCCTGCCCCCCTCTTCATTAGATTAGTTCTCTCTTAGAATATTTCACTAGAATCCAAATTGATTCTGATTTATTTGGTATTCTCCTAAGGACACTTGATTATTTCTTGAAAATGATGCAATGAATTTGAAGCAATTATGTAAATCTGATTGTTGCGTTGGATAAGTAAACAGTTGCAAAATACAAATAGCTTTGTGTGCACATACCCATATGCACCCAAGTAAGTAGGGCGCATGCATTTGCTTACGAATACAAGCAAAATAATGCATAGAGACGCAATAGGATGAGATTTTCTCCTTAAGCAAAAAAATTAGAACGATGACATTTCGTCAGATAACAGACACGCCCACAATTTACAGGGTAACACTGTAACGAGATATTTTACCTGTTCGCGGGTGAAACAGTCGGATCAGGGCATCTCGTCCATTTATTTGTAATAAAGACGCTCAAATTTCTGTACTTAGTTGTATAACAGATTTATTTCATTTATATAAAATTAACTGATACTCTAGGTAAAAGTGGGTAACTTCACTCACGTTGTTACACTAGGCCTTACGCCTTGTGAAAAATAACCAGGTTTATTCTTACGCATTATAGGCAGGTTTACACCCTGCGTTCGCGTTTAGTTCATAACGTCGAAAACCGTGTGTGCACTTAACTCCACATAATGTCTAACCATTATATCTCTGCGTTTAGTTAGTCGAGTACGAAAATGTTCTGGGAATTTAATTTTTCACTATGATGCTATGAGTTTAATTTTTAACTCTCTGCTAAGATGTTGACGCCTTGCGGAATGGTACCCGAAGAGTGCGAACCTTTGTCGATCACTCTCGACAAAGCCTCGGTTTGGTCAAGCTTATTGGAACATCGAAATATTCCAATATGCTTGATGACGTGGCAGTGAGTGGAGTTACCAGCTAAGCTTAAACTAACAGGTAACAATGTTGCCTTATACATTCTTCTTACATATACAGAAAGTACATGATATCATTAACTTATGTTTAAGTGATCTAAGTAGGTGGGAGGAAAACGAGTGGGCAACGACTTTACTCGTCACAACACTTCACTTGCAAGTTGACACGTAATACTTCTAAGCCCTTTTAGAGGGCGTAATAATGTGTATGCCGCACCCACAGTTTGTGGAGGGTATTTAAGATTTGGCCTAAGGCAAATTTAGTTTTTAGTTTAATTTCTAAACACTTCAGTATGTGAGATGGTGTGTACTAACTTGTACATACGTGCTCTGGTTTGTTTTTTATTTATTGCACACATTTTGTAATTTATCATAAGGTTTGTTCTGCATTGCGTGTGTACATACACAACTGAAATATGTACACACTCACTTAGGTACATGTTGTATCACAACGCATCATACTTTTTGTATGAAGTGAAATTTACATAATTTCAAGTAAAATATATTTACATGCTTGTAATCAGCAAAGCATTTAAATGAGTCTGAGGCCTCCATCGCAAAACAGTGTTTGCGATACGGCAGCTAGGTGCGAGTAATGCGAGAGTTTTTTTTGTCTTTACAGATTACGGTGATGGATTGTTCCCGGTAATTCATCTACTTCGAAAAATGATCTCAGCATCATTTGCGTTTCACTTGAGTACGAATTTCAATGAATGCACATTTCAAGTGAAGGCACATCTCAATATTATTTAGTATGCAGCATAACAACAATGCTGTACAAACTACACCACACAAAAGATGAGTGTAGTGCAGGTATTTGTATGAGAGAGTGCCCACTTCTGCTGTACCCATCTATGTATATCGAATGTATGCAATAAATTGTCAGAAGCCATTATCTGCCATCTACCATCTAACATACAATACATGCTGTGGTTAAAGTATTAGATTACCAAAATTCTTTACAGATGATATTTCATGTTGGGGATCGGCCATATACGATATATCGTATATACACATTGTACAACATGAGTACCTATATAAATAAATTCGTACTCGTCTACATGCTGTTATTATTGGATTTCACGTTTAGACAAAAGACCTTTTGTGGTTCAATACAATTAAACTTTAAATCTAATTCGCAGACAAAGCGTTCTCACTGAATAGTTAATCGGCTCAAAGACCTTGTTAATGTCGTTACTTAGCTTTCATTCTGTCTTTGTGCTCCTTTATAGTCCTTCCTTTATATCCACCACAATAAAAGCGACATGGCTTCTTTTCATTAGTTTTCTTCTTCCCCTTTTTTCATTCATCCATTTTTTTCACGTGTTCCCCAAAGTTGTCACTCAACACATTTCCACCCGAATTATCTTCGATCAATGTGTTTAAAACAAAAAATGCAACGTGTAAATGTTCAATGTATTCTTGTGCAGCAGGCGAAGGCAATCACATCTCACATTTCACTACTTTTAACAACACAATTAATCGAGTTGCGATATAGTTTGTTGTCTGTTGTCTGTTTGTGTTCTACAATTCACAACATTTACGTGCAATGCAAAACCTTACGACTAAACATTAAAGAAATTGTCTCTTCACTATTCCACTCATTAGTTTGTGTATGTCACACTCACATTAACGCACACGCCGCCACGCACACACTCAGGGTTTAGTTTTCTATTGATATATTGTAAGTAATGAATAGTTTAAGCACTTGTACGTCTGACATATTTTCATTAGCAAGAACAACAATAACAAATAATGCCACTATATTTACCTCAGGTTAGATCTTGGATACCGTCCATAGTTGTGTTCATAAGTGGCAAGTGAAGGGTGACGTGACCTAACCAAAGTTGTAAACAATCTATTACATAAAATATTTTCTTTAGTTGATGGGCATCAAAATATTTTCCAATTGAGGCCCTCCAAGTAACTGAATCCGTCACTGGATGAAGCCCCTAAAGACCTCTAAAGTTTTATCTGAGCGTTTTTTGTAAATGAATTTCGCTAAATTTAAATTTCAGCTGAAAAAATTCTTTCACTTTTCTCCTCAGCCACCTGAGGAAAAAGGCTTCATTAAGTTTCGAATGAATGAAACGAAGGAATTCCAGGTGGACAAAATATTGTGTTTAAGTTGATTAATGTAGTAGAGTAAGGGAAATCGTATTACAAAATAAGATATCCGTATAAATGAGAGATAATGAATAGAAGACATTCATTACTGCGTTTATAACCTCTGTACCAGAAAAATCCACATAAAAACATACAAGATAAGGTTATATTATATTGGATAAAGGAACACAACAACAATTATAACATCGAATTTCTCGAAACACTATCCATAATGAATTCGTTACTTTTTGTCAATTCTATACCAAACCGATTTTTGAAATGTCTTTATCTCTCGACTTGTTCATTTTTTATATATAATGAGAATTCTCAGTTGCTTTATACGAAAAAAAACGTAAATAAGATCGTGTGCATCTGTCACGACAGCATTACAGAATAACAACAAGACCGCTGCACCTTTCTGTTATAGAGATATCTACATATTGTAGCTAAATGCATAAGTTGAAGACATTTTAATAAATAAAATATACACTTTTTATATAACGCAAAGTAATGCTGTTGTAGTATGACTTTTGTTATAAAGTAAGATTGTGAGAAAGTTCATATTTCATTAAAGCAAATGATAAATTATAAAACACCTTGACTCTGAGACAATGCAATTAATGCATAACATGTAGACTTTGTATCTTATGTGTACATGGTAGTAAATGTTATCCGTTTGTAACCGCATTTTTGAAAGGAAGAGCACGTAAAAAAAGCTACATTTGGCTTAGGCCAAATCTTAAGAACCCTCCAAGTAGTACAGGTGTGAATTCTCAAATGTGTGTCCTTTATATTTTATGAGTTATGAAGTGACTTATCTTTCAGTTTTCGTTATTTGAACAACGTGTTATTTGACCGATTGAACTCTATACTACCAGTATACTATATCGATACCTGATGAAATCGAAATTGATATCTTAATCATTACACACCGATCACCGGACGGACAAACCTACAAATGTACTTAAATCGATTCATAACTTGACACTGACTCAGAATGGACAATAATAAACAATAAGTGAGTGCGTGTATGTATGTATTTATGTTACGAATATTTTGACAAAGGTGGTGAGTATAGAAATATTGAGTATTATTGCATTAAATGTGTGTGCAATTGTGTGGTGTTTTATTTATGCATTGTATAAGGGAAAATGTATATACTCTCTGTCTATAACAATATTTTCATCGAAATGACATTATCCGTATTACTATTCGTATATATGTGTATGTGTATATGCATAAACAACTGTGCATACAAACATATGCAAACACATGCCCGTGCACATAGTCGGAAGTACAACAATAAATTTTATGTATAACATTTATATAAATGTGAACGAATATCTGCATTGAAGAAAAGTTCACACAAAGATTCATAGTAGACTAATATATTTATATATGGTTTATACCTACATAGTCACATGCATACGGCATACGTAAAAGGCAAAACCATAAAATTTATGATGATATTAAAAAATGGCCAAAAAAACATAAGCAAAACCAACAAGTAAAACGGGATTATACATATTAGGCGTGTGCCAAATCTAGGATACCCACCATCATTAAGGGTATCCTAGATTTTAGGTGGGCGTGGTTAATTTGACTTTTCCCAATTAATAATTAAAATTTTGTTTTTGTATTTCTTATGGTTTGTCTGTAATAAAGGGAAAATGTGAAATTTTAAAAAAGTATGCAAAAGTCCTGATTTGCTTCTTTCAAATCGGAATTAACTATAATGGAACCGGAATATATAGCCTAGCTCAGCAGGTACAACTTTTTGAAATTTTGGGCCAGTCAGTGTACCGATTTCGCCCATTTTCAACAAGATACTTTTAACATTGATGAAAAATACCAAACGTCTGCTCGATATCTTAAAATTTGCGGCCGTGGGAGTCATGAAAACTCCGTGTGCAAGGTTTAGGGCGCTATTGTGGACGTACCCTTTGCACAATTTCGCCGATTGCGATAGGGAACCGTAGAAAACTTTCAAAATTTTGAGTACAAATTACAGTGCGATATCTCAATTTTTGCAACTGTGAAGTTCCAACGAAAAAGTGTATAATTCGCACGGTGACACGGACGGTCAAATGGGCAAAATCACCTTTTCTATTGATACTGATCAAAAATATATAGACTTTTGGGGGTGTGGCTTGCCCGCTTCTGGTATTTACAAACGTCTGAACAACAACAATATTCCCCCATAATCATTATGATGATGGGTATAAAAACGTAAACAAATAAGAAAAAAAATGGAAAACTGATGCAGACATACAAATACGTACTCATGTGTGTACCTATAATATTACTCGTATAAGTGAAAAGTTTATGTGGTGAGAAAGTGTGCCAAAGCAATCAATGGGTTAATCCCAATATAATATATGATCGAACGGCCCACCCGCCCTACCGTTTCTACTTACAGCACAGGGAATGTATCCTGACATAATAAATTATTGAAGTACACACCAACCAATACAAGAACAGTGATCTGGGTCCATTGTGTTGCATGCACGAGTATATGCTATGACCATAAAAAAACATTTATTTAGTAATGTTTGCATATGGAAGGAGAAGAAGAAAAAGAAGGAGTATTTTCAAATACAAAAAAATTCATTGCACAGTTTATGTTGTACGGATATACGGTTAATGGTATTTTGTGAAAAAAGAATTTTAGAAATTTAGTTTATGCACGCGAAATATGTGTGTTTGCCTAACAGACCAATTGCAATCATTACTACGTATTGTACGTATAAGTTTGTTTGTCTACGAGATTCGGAGACAGACTTAAATCCACTCCTTCCGTTTTTGAACGAACTACAGTATAGAAGTGCAAAGGAGGGTTCCAATTCCCACGTTCTATAGCGATCGTATCGTAAATGAAGTTTTTTGACTTAGGAAAAACTCGACATCGACATAAATCTATTTGTCAGCCAAAAAAATTTAGCAATTAAGTTGAAATTTGATAAACATATTAATAATTTCCGCATTCATCGATTCATTCATCGATGGCAAAATGGGCGTGGTCGAATAACATACACGCCCATAATTTATAAAAAAAAACATACTCAGCGTAAAATTCGACATTAAAGCTGATACTTAATACGTATAGTGCAGTGAAAATAGAGCGCGTAATCACGTACCTGTCACGCCCGCTTTTTATATGTAGATGTGTTGAGTTTTAAAGTTTTTGCTTAAGCAAAGTTTACTTCCTTTACTTGTATTCCATTACGTTGGTACCGACAGTACCTTTTCATGCGTACACATTTCTTTGAATCACTTACTTCTCAGAGTGTTGCATCATTAGCGTCTTAGAGAATTTTTGCAAACCTTTCTAGTCGTTTGATAACACCCGTTCAGGCAAACTGTTTTGTAAAGGGGGTGGGGATAGGGCGCAATAATAATTTTCTTAGAAATTTCTCTGTGTTAGCATCTCCGATTTGCTCTCTTTGGTAATACCAATCTCTGAAGTGAGCCTAAAGTGAGGGTTCCCCAGGGCTGCTTGAATAATAAGTCAAGACTTTTATGATCTACCTTTTTTCTCTTGATAACCCACGAGATAAAAACTCATACTGCTGTTATATCCTAAGACACACCCGACTTTGAAAGACCATTGTTGGGGTTTGTAAAAGGGTAACTGAAATTAAATCGTGTGATGGCTTTTATTTTTCAAACATATTGTTCAGTGCATGAGCATACTTATGCACACACCCATACATGTGGTAAATGACGGTGTGAAGTAAAATCGCTGCTTTATTGAAGTGTTATTTGTTTCTTTCCTCTCGAAAGCAGCCTTGAAATTCTCATGTCGATTCATGCAGACGCTCATGCACACACTGATGCATACTTGTAAGGGTACACCGTGAATGAGTTGGCGTATATGTAAATTGTAAACGAAACTTATATCGGGCCGGGTGTGAAGGACTCAACTCAACGTCTGTTGACTTTGTCTATGCTTTAATTCCGGATTTACTTAGCATTGTGTGCTCCAACACATATACATAGGTACCCGTGTGTGTATGTGTGCGAATTCGACCCTTAAATCAAACAACTCGCGCAGAATGTGAACCGTTTTATGTACTACTATGTTTAGTTCACATTAGTATTAGCAGCGTAATGTACGTGAATTATTGTTTGAATGAATCGTTGAGAACATGCATGTTGCCCCTTCCGGACGCAGATATTTACTTTCGCAATTCTCCTCGATTAAACAAATTCTTAGCTTGCACTCTTCTCATTGTTATTCTGTTTTATACCTTCCACCTTAGGGAAGAGGGTATATTCATTTTGATCATCCTTTTACAACACATCGAAGGAAGCCTCGGAGACCCCACAAACCATATATATTCTTAATCAGCATGAAAAGAGAAATCGTTTGAGACATGTCCATCCATGTGTCCGCGTGTCCGTCTGTTGTTGGCACTCTCACGGTCGTAATTTTTGAGATATCAAATTGAAACTTTGCATACGTATTCTTAATTCAATTACGCTATTCCGTATTGAAATTGGGCAAAATCGGTTAAGAGACACGTCCACAATAAACGAAAATCTCAACATACCTCGAAAAAATTGTATCTTTAAAAAATTATATATCAATGTAATGCCTATCAAGTTGAAATTTAGTATATATATAAGTGGTACTATTATCCAACACTATGCCAAAAATGGACGTGATTGAATAACGTAAACGCCTATAATTAAAAAAAAACACTTTTCGTTGTTTAAAAATGACCTGAATAATAATATATGCGTAACTATTTAATGCAAAGGTGGAGGGTATTTAAGCTTCGGTCTTAACCGAACTTTTCTATCTTGTTTTTATTATTACGGCTCACAATCGCCCACACAACATTATATAGCATATAGTGCCTAGTGTAATTGTTCCCTACAGCCACTGTTGCCATTTATTTATCACACCATTAACTATAACAATGATGGTATGCTAATGTTGTCATTTATTTAGGTAAGCATCTGTTCCAGAGGCTACTCCCGGAGCTATCGATTTAAATAGAAATGCGTGTTCGTCTATTCAACGCATTTCCACGCATTCTTAGAATGCTGCCGATTTCGTTTTAATATCTGCTTTTCTTTTTTTGCCTTCACAGAGTATCGGACATTCGACCTAAATCCCATGTTTGATAATGTGCAGTAACAATAATAATAGACTTACTTGAAGCTATTCATTGTCAAGCGGAATTTAAACATATATTTGCACCCAAACGGCAAACTCTATTAATCCCCAAAAATAAAATATAATCATTAAACGTCAAGGCTCGGTTAGGTAATTACTTTTCGCTGCAAACATACATTGTGAACGTATAGTATGAATACTTTACTTGAGATTGAAACAATTGCAGTAATCGCAACTGTGTGTGACTAGGATATGCCACGAATCGTAGATTTGGGGCAAATAACTTTCGTAGAAAATACTATTTCTCCCGTTAGTTAAGTTTGCTAAAGACAAAATTGTAAAAAAACAAAAACAAAAAAATCAGAGACACCAACCAACGACACTCTCGGAATAGAAGTGCGACCGACATATCTGGTATCACAAATCGCTGACAAAAACAACCATAAGCATCGCCATTGCATTGATTCCGAGAACAGACATAAACTTGCGAGAAGCAAAACAACAGAACAAGAACAAGTTCAAATAATCTTATCAAGACCATAAGATACGAACTCACGACGAGCTGAGTACACATGCGTTTGTACGTCGTAGAGTTGCAATGCACACGTACACGTTCAATTAAAAAAGTATGAAAATAAATATGTATATAGTGCATACATGTGTGCGTCCTTTTATTCTAACAGAACGATTTCAAATACTGATTATTTCTTATTATAAATCTTTTAACAGATTATCTATCCTGTTGTTTTTCAATTATTGCTGTGTGCGTGCGTGCGTGTGCGTGTGCGTGTGTGTGATCGTGTCGTCTTTGTTGACTTTATCTTTCCAAGAATATGTTTTCTTTTTACTGATACGTTGAATAAATGTTTAAAGAGCAACTAATCCTTATCTCGCCAACGAACATGAATATTAAGAAGACTACAATTTAATAAACAGCCAATTTTTGTACCCACTTTTTACCCTTGTGGTGGGAAATGTAAGCACGGTTTTTGGGTGCATATTACTCATTACCAGTACCCAGATTTAATCAGAATCAGCAGAATCGGGTAAAAGGTACGCCCACAATGGATCTTCCTATAACCCACAACAATTAAACTATGAAGACATATTTATAATTAGCCCATTCATGTTTGTGTCAAAAATAGACAGAGGCGCCTATCAATTACAAAAAATGTTATTTGGCGCAAAACCCGACGTGTTAGTTATTACGTAATACCCAAACTAGAAAGGCCGGCAACGCCTACTTTTAAATATAAAAGTGGAGGTGTGGAAGATTTTGTATAAGGCAAGCATAAGTTTTGTACTTGCTTTATAAATAATTGATAAATTGATTTCGATAAAAGCAGACAGCAGACCTGAATACATTGTATGCTGATTGGTGGAATATAATTGCACCGTCACATAATAAATAAGATTTAATGGATTGCTATGGTTTTTGCATTTCTGCTTTGTCAATTACTTGCATCACTTTATCCAAGAAATTACCCGTTCAACAGTAAGAAATTTTAGCAATGAGTCAAGCTTTTGAACTTAATTATAGTTTGCACAGTTACTTCTAAGTAAGTACTTAATTATCTGCCCCTGTTTAATTAACGTTTTAATTAAGATACTATTATGCACATACATCTGCACGTACATATATATATAAAACATCTGGCATTTATGTGATTTTATGTATATTATCACACAAAACGACATACGTAGCATACAAGATATAAAAAAGTAAAGCTGTTTACATATCCGTTCTTACTGTTTACGTGCTCAACACTAACTTATTGTCAAATTATCATTTTTATATTCTCGTATCTAAGAGTCAACTCGATTACAATAATGCTAATAATATGGTAAATGTTTCCAGAATATTTACAATACAATATTTTTATACTATTTATTGAAGCATTAAGTTTGTACGTTAATTTTTTAGGTGAAAAATATTCCTGCGAAAAATATATATCAATCAGATATGTTAATTAAACACGCTCACATCGGCGGCTGTGATCATATTGGGTCTAAAAGCGTGTTTATAGACTGATTTCGCTTATTTTCAATTTGAAACTTCGCATTCTTATAGACAGCGGCACCCAGATAGACAGGACTGGATTGACTTCGAAATCAAATTTGAACGAGAATATAATATATAAACTTTTTGGGGTATGTGTCACTTACTTCTAGGTATCACAAATGGAGAAATTGTCTGGGAAGACTTGAGTATTTCAAAAACACGCACCATATAAAGAGTGCACTGTGACGACCTTATCGGGTACGGATATTTTTGTGATAATGCAGAATGGCATTGTCCTACAAATAGACATAAAGGCCAAGTCCAAAATATAAATCCAATTTTTGGTCCCGCAGTTTTACGCTGTGTGGGACTCGAATTGAAAATGAGAACGCAAAGCCTTCGCTTAATATGTGGGTTATTCGAGTATCCATAAAAATCTTGAGTGCCTACGCTTGAACTTTATTAAGCCATAGAGATACGTACAGAGTTTGCAATAATATACGCTCCGAAAAAGTTTCACTTTAAGTTGCTAAATTTCCTCTTTTGGAAACAGTACCATAGAACATATCCGCATAGTATTCATTGGATATGCACCGCTTGTGCATGCGGAGACTTGTTTACTTACCCCACTCCCTATAAAAGAGATTTCCAAAAAATAGAAAAAAAATAAAAGACGCGCACACTTTAGTCGTACAATTTGGACATTCGCGTTTTACTTTTATTTTTGCTTTCTTTCTCTTCCCTTTTATACATTTACAACCCAACGTGCACGCAATACTAACATATGCCAATACGTGCATGCGGGAGGCAATTACTATTTTATTTATTCGATACATTTTTTTCTTTTACAAAAAATAAATTCCGTAACGAAATAATGTGCAAGGAGTGCCTTGCCAACACACACATTTGTAAAACTGTTCTATTCCGAAACAAAAAATAAACAGATAAATGCTACACCTGAGTAGAGGGAACGGTACCCCACAGTTATTCACCGTACACGACCCTTCCCGTTTTCACACTTTATTTCGTCCCTTTGCTGCCTATTAAACGCTACTTACAATTTAAAAGCTTAAACTAAACTACACATTAGGACACTCTACAGCCTTACAAATGTACGTATATTTACAAGTTTTCGCATTTGCCTATGTACATATTTAACTACATACAAATGATGCTTTTGTACACAACTGATAACTCCCAAGTGGTAAAAAATTGAACAAACTAATAATAAATGCTAGACATCAATCTTCGTCTTAAATGCATTTTGTGCACCCACCACCTAAAGATTGGAAGTACCTTTGCAGCATTCAGAAGCCATTTCGGAGGACCAGCGTAAGATATTTAATCGTTTAGTCTTAGTCTAATTCTCGTAAATGTGGAAGTATGAAGTCTGTGTCCGGATGTTTGTAACGCCTAAACGGCAAATGCCACGCCCATCTTCAATTACACCGATCGATTCAGAATCAAATCTGAATCAATTTAACCATTTCAGTTTGTCTATCTATGTGAATTTGTGCACAAGCTACGGGTCGCATTTTTGAGATACTGCGAGGAAATTTGGTACAAGGACATGTATTGACACAAGAGGAACCCTATTGAAAATGGACCAGATCAGACCATTTTTAAAACCTTTCCCCATATGGAGTCCCTCCATAATTAAGGTCTTTATATGAGAAAAAATCGCGATTCTTAAAATTTTTTCACAAAATGTGGTGAAGTATAGTAAATTGGCTTAATATTAGGCCTTGTTAAATTTGGTCCCGATCGGATCATTTTTAGAACCCCTTCCCATATATATATATTTCACGAAGTAATTTATTGTATATGGCAGTGTACACGGGTACAACCAAACTAATTGTGGCATAATTTAAGGAGCTAAGTGGTGGCTAGTGGCTTGACCGACTATAACATTTTTACTTTAATGCAATGTTCAAAATTGATACTTATTCTCTTCAGATGGGACTTTGGTCACTGGTGGGTGCAAAAGGTTTGGCCGAAGCCGATTTTAGTTTTTTTTTATTCAGATATAAAAATTATATACGAGGAATAAATTTCTACTAAATAAATTTTCTTTTATTCATACTACTTACCCCATACTAACATATATGTATGCACTTAAACCTGCACATTTGTTTTATAATTGTTATCCTAGTTAAACTAAAAAAAAACAAGCACTACCTACACGCAGACTAAACACCTAAAGACTGAAATGACAATATGAAAATAAACACAAAATATACAAATGATTAGAATGAAACAATCTACATACATACATATGTACATTTCTAATTCGGTAACATTATACTAGACTTGATTAGAGATTTATCCTTGTAACTGAAAAGCAGGACCACAAGAAACACTTATACGTAGCGAGTAATTTGTGTGTGGAACTCTGACAAGCACATTTGCAGTTGCGCAAATGAGGGACGTTCAGCCGGCAACGATGCCCAACAATAGGCCATAATGTTAAATCTACAAATATATCAAATTATTTCGAAGCGAAGTCATGAATAACATTAAAAATCAGAAAGGTTCCAATCATAATATTTTCATTTATATAAAAAGGGAAATGGGGCACTTACAGTTCGTCCGGACAATTGAAGGGTTGAGCCAATCGGTAACCATCCTTTAAGTAATGTTCCATATCATAAGGATCTATCTCGCAATATGGCATTTTTCCCAACGTACACATTTCCCACATGAGAACACCGAACGCCCAAACATCGCTGTCCTCGTTATAGTGTTTCTGCTGTATGGTTTCCAATGACAACCATTTAATGGGACGATTTTCACCATCGCCTAGGCAGTGATAGTCAGACGGAAAGAGGTCGCGACTGAGAGAACCGTCGCATAATTTTACACGCAGCTGCTCGTCAATGCTATGCAAATTGAAAAGGAAAGTACCATAAAGAGACAAGGAGGGAGAGAGAAAAAAGAAGACTTTTCATTTACTGAATAACTAGCAATTTTTAAAATTGACTATTCTCAAACGGACAATCAATTATACTATATATTATATATCACGCAAAAATTGAAATATACGGTCTCAACCGATTTCGATCAATGTATTAGAAAACCTTTCACTCTATATGCTGATTAAATGAGAATTTTTTTTTTTTAATGCGATTCGATGTCAGTCGTTTTATGGTTCTTTGTACATTACTTTCATGCAGCTAGGAAAGGGAAGCTATCCTAATTAATCGTTTCAGTGGTGTTTTGTCATTATATTTTTCTTTCCGTTTAAAGTCCCAATTAACCTAACCGATTCATTAAAAGAAAAATACTTACACACAATTTCTTGCAGCAATATCTTTATGTACGATACCGTGATTATGTAAATGTTCCATCGCCAGGGCCAATTGTGACGACATTAGTACTGCCTGTATCGTGGTGATGCTACGTGCATAACTTGGTTCTTGTAAAAATAGCTTCAGGTTGTGTGGATTATTTCCAACCAAATATAAAACAAACGGCGTATTATAATCCTCTATGCAGACGCCCATAATGGAAAGAATATTGGGGTGACAGCTGTAGTGGAGTGACATACTCTCCTGCAGTAATAGTTTGCCCTGCATTCGATTGCCATGTGGAGCAACGGTTTTCACTAATACTTCTTGACAATCATTGAATGTACCGCGATATACGCGCCCATAAGTGCCCTCCTGCACTAGACAAGACAAACGGACGCGACACTTTTGCACGTTTAATTGACTTAAGCGGCGATTGAATTCTTCGGGCTCATATTCGTATTCGCGAAATGACCTGGTTAATGTGGCATACGTGGGTGCAATGCTTGAGGGACAAGCATAAATGGAATTGTGAGCTGTTGACGAGATTGTCGGCAAACGTTGAAAACTGGCAGTTTTTATTAAATGCACACCGTGATTGGTCCGCTTTGATGGAGCTTTGGCACAATACGCTATCAGTATAAGTGTGGTGACGAGTACTAAAGCCAAAGCTATGCCAATTATGAGTGTTATTAAGCCACCGGTGGGCGGTGGTGCCATGGTCTCTTTAAGCATGGGGTCGTCAAATTTATTCAACACACCTTCTACAGGATACCTCTCGACTTGTCCTTTCCTATACAGGTCTTCTCCAGAGGGATTCTTTAAATGCACATTTTCAGTCGGTGCACGAATAAATGTTAAATCGCCACCATTCCTCTCCCCATCACTAATTTCAACATTACCTTCACTAGCGCTCAATGTAACAGAACCGTTGTGAGTATCCTCCGGCATGTCAATTAAGCAAATTTTTTTACGTCGAAAAACCAAATCTGTCACGTTATTTGTCTGTTGATCCAATACTATCCTCACAGCAACGGTGACCTCAACTTCTGCATCACGTACACCAGAACACTTCATGCTAATGGCAAATGTTTGCGGTTCTATTGGAATTTTACCTTCGCGAGATATATTTAATGTTGGACGTGGTAACACAAACGTGTCCGAAGTTATTATATTTAAGCTGTACGGCAAAGAGCGATGTGCTAAACTTTGCCACGTAAATGATACTTCGTTGATGTTGGCGGGAACGGGCACCGCAAAATTAAGCGCATAATCGTTCACCTGACCCTCCCGCACATAATACAGTTCAGCCGAAACACCTGTAAAACAGAGACAATGTCCTCTCAGGAGACAAATGCACACATATATGGAAACAAATTGTGCTGGCACATTGACGAATTTTGCACACCACAATAATACAAATACATTCCTTTAACTCCATATATTAAGTAATTTGTGTACACTTGTACCATTGTGATATCTATTAACTTTAAATTCTAAAATTACTTTAGTTTGCAGACTATACCATTTCATACCCACCATCTAGAGTTCACACACTCACTTTCACTGCAAATGATGGGCTAAACATACTTCATATGTTCATATGTATGTAAATGAATTAAAACCTTTGTCCTTCCGTCCATCTTAAATTTAGCAATTATTAACATAAATTTTGCATATAATATGGTCATATTTCAAAATCCTGTCACTATAGGAATTATATTTGACACGTACAACTACATCCAAATTTTCATCCTTTAATTTTTTACATATTACGAGTAATCGAATCTCAATTAAACTTCTGGTAAAAGTAGCTCTTGAACCTCTCAGCCATATGTCATGAAATTTGGCAGATCTGTTCATATTAATAACCTTTATATTTAAAATTGTCTTCGGTTTAACCACGCCTTTTCTGACATCCTTAAATTCTATTTGAAAGTTAACACTAGGGTGAATAGAAATTAACGCATTTAAATTGTTTGTAAGTGTTTGTACGATACCGTACTTCACTTGTTAATTTATATCAACACATTGCAGTGATTGACTTTTATACTTTTATCGGTACCATAATCACCCTTTGTGTGAACAAATTTGAAACCTGTATTTACAAATACTCGTACTGCTGCTTAAACACTATTGCTTTGCGCATCTAAAAGGCACCGAATTGGAGCGTTTGTGGAGTAGAATACTACCAAAATTCAAATTTGTTGCATTTAAGAACTAACGAACAATGATGCAATGACACTACAGTTTTATGTTAGAAACACTGATATCACGGATGCTGGAAGGATGTGGATAAGGAAATGGTGAGGGGGGAAATGTCTCTCATATAACAGAAACCTGCATAGAGGGCAACTATTACTCACACGAATGGCCCAATGCCGATTCAGTTCAGCATATGCACATATTTTACATACATATACATATATCTCACGTATAATTATAAGACATGAATATATTAATTAGGTGCGCAAAATATCGCATTGAGATCATTCAGGGTAAATAATTATCAAATAAAACAAGACTAAAAATTAGCGCAAAAGGAACTTTTGAACGTGTTTCGTTTTTATGCACTCGTACTGCAACAGCAATATACACATGAGCCTCTAATTATACAAAAAATGTACGTTGGCAAAAATATCTTTGGCATATTGTTTACGTATGCATTACTTTTCTGTTTGAAGGGAAATGCAAATGCAAAATGCAAATGCTAAACCTTAGGTGACGAACACCTCATCACGGGTCCGGATGCTAATTAGTTAATGGTTTCATATATATGTATATAAACCTTGAGGTTATATGCGTTGATATGAGATGTCTGCAATTTTGCAAGAATTGAATTATAATTCTATTACCGTATGTGTACGGAACATAAGTAACGCACAATTCATTGAAAAGACTCGTGTGGTGTGTGCCGTGCCACTTTGTGTGTATGTGCGCCGCACTTCTGGAAATGTAATTAATAGCCTTCTTTTGTCAATTAAACATAATTATTATCGCACATATAAACACACAGTCAGTATCCATTAGTTAAATCAACAACTGGTAAATACATTATTTATTTCGTTTTATCCAACTGTGCAGATATTGTGGGTGTGCCACGTACATGTAAGCACAAGTTGTTTATGAGACAGACTCTTATATTTATACAGTGTCATTAAAGATTTATGTTTATTAACGGCGCCCACCTTCCGCCATCTAATTCATTATGAGCACTAGCACTTTTAACAGAATAAATAAAAGACGTGCAGAAGCGGATGAATGGCACTTATTCATATAACCATCCTGCACACACACACATTATACATTTGTGGATGTGTGGGTGTTCGTGAAATATAGTGGTGACCTAGCCAAAATTTAACTGCCATGGATATTCAGGAATTGATAAATGATGCAGTTAATGATGTCGGTCGGTGACTTATCTATATAACATAACACGAATTCCACACAACGCGAAGTACAATTTTCAAAATACTATAAGCATTGAGATGTATACGTAGACACTAGTCTAGTTTTTTATATTAAGCAAAATCGGTCGAGAGCCACGTCCATAATCGACAAAAATCTATTCATCTGCTGCAAATATTGATCCTGAAGTTGAAATTTGGCAGACATATTTACGCCACCGATTGATGAGTTTAAAAATGGGCGTGGTCGATTAACAAAGAGGCCCATTTCAGCGTAAAACTTGATTCACAAGTTGCACTATTAGAGGGCTTACCTGCCCTGTACCTGTCACGCCCACCGTTTGTATCTAGATGTCAGGGGTGTTCAAAATTAAGTCCAAGTCAAATTTAGTTTTTTTTTTACTTGTCATTAAAGAAGCCATTATCATTTACCTCTGTGAGCCCCGCACTCAATTACTCACTTCAGTAATTTATAACAAAACGATGAGATTTATTTCGATTGGTTCATTTCTGAAACAAAGCACTTGATGTGGCACGTGGCACATAAAATTATTTTACGTAAAACGAGTTCCTGAACTAGTCTCGAATTGGGGTTGTGATGAATTGGTTGAATACTTTCTTGAACTGCAGCAATATTCTTAGTCGATCTTGCTGTGCATTGAGGTCCATGATTGGGCTTATTAGCTAGAGACCCCAATTCGAAATCGGTAATTTCGCGATAAATAGAGCGTTTTGTTGGTACGTTACCATTTACAAAAGTTTTACATAACTTTCTCATCAGTTCAGTAATCAATGATTGATTTGCATAAAATGTTTTAATAAATTAAACGTGTTCCACAACTGCGACATATAAACTGTCAAAAGTAGTATTTACCAAAATGGCGACACATGAAAGTAATCTACCATTCCGGCGGCCACCCTGTATACAACTGTGAATGGCACACAAAAGAGTCTTTATATAAATTATGCTATATGTTTATCACTTATGGATAACGTAATAATGCCAGCAATCACACACACGATTATCATATTTAATAAGCATTTCGTGAGTATGCGTGTAAATACTGTGTGAAAATCAATGATAATGAGTGATAAAAATGAAATAAGGATTATTTCACAATTCAATAAATACTAAGTATACCCCTTACCAAGGAGTGAATTCAACATAATTATTTAATAAAATATTGTACGTTCTTAAAGGAAGACAATGTACTCTGTTGGGTGCTTAATTCACGCTAAGCCATGTAGTATAAAATGCAATGCAATAAAAGGTTGAAAACTATAAAATATCAATATAAAGATAACTCTAATTCCAACATCCTGGATGGTTTGTTAACAGAACAAAAGTAAACAGACCCAATCTCGGATATCATATCTCACCCTAGTATATTCAAACATAAGTTTTAACTGGACTTAAAGCAGGGCGCCGCCCTGAAACGGGGCGCCGGCAGAGGTGTCGTCGTCCAAGGATCACGGGGCAACAGTAAAAATGCTAAGATGAATATTAAATAAGATTCCTGGACGAGATCCAGGAATCACAGAAACGGCGCTCGGAACGCTTAAAAAACCCCAAAATAGTCGAATTGAGCCTCCACGGCAGGAGTAGACTAAAAACAAAAACAATACTAGACTTAAAGCAATGTAAAGTAAAGTATTGAATCTTGAACTTCAGTTTGTGAGAAAAACGCCAAAAAGCCTTGAACATGTAAAATAGTTACTTTACAAAATTTATAAATGCCAAATTTTGCGGAGGGCATCTATATGGTTTACGTGTAATCAGTGATAATATTCAGAAATAGCTCCTTTTTAAACTGTCTTGGCCGGTTTTCTTTATTTCAATTTTCAAATGAGAGAATGTATAACACAAACACAAACTCGGGGACGAACAGACAAACGTGATTAAATTGATTTAGATTTTAATGTTAATGAAGATTATATGCATCTTATGGAGTCCACAATGCTCTCTCCGCGCGTGACAAATAAAAGTACTCAGATTGCCGCGAATTAACTCTTAATCGTAATTTGTAGTGATATAATATACACAATCACTTTTGCTGCATTGTTGTTGTTTTATTTAAATTAAGTAAACGCAGATTTTTTTATTTAAGCTTGCAAGAAATCAGGTTTGAATTTACCAACATGTGATTCTAAGCGCGTCTTATGTCGTTTATTTAATTCCTTATGAGACAAATTATTTTTATGTGCATATCTCTAGTTGGTCAAGAATTTAACATCCATACCCAAAGTGGATTCACGGCGTTTACGAATGGGGCCCTTGCAATAGTTTGCAATACGCTTTTCTGTTTCGATTATGATCCGTATGATTCTTTGGCTATTTTGACCATTTTTATTTAATAAATTTCTAATAGGTGGATAGATCATTATCTATAAAAATCTAATTTGTTGGACAGTTCAACTGAAACAATCAGCTCATGTCCAACCCAAACGCATCCCCTAAACAGTCAAGAGAAATTCTCAAAAGGAGTTAGTGAAACAATTACCAGAAAGATTTAAATTGTGACTCATCCTAAAAAAGTCAAAATCACTCCCTCAAGTGTGTTTGTTGGCTTTCTTGACCCTTACGACACACTACTTCGCAATTGTACTGTCGAGCAGCAGCGAGTGAATGTGTAGAAGGCATACCCAAATCGAATGGGATAACATTCAAATGTGTCATCTACACACGGACAAGGTGTAGATTTTCTTGCTATGATTAAGTCGCAGCTTACCAATAAGTCTCATAACCTCATGCAGGTTGAGATAAACGTTTAAGTGGCTTTCGGTGACACTACTCAACGTGCACAGTATTAATCCAATTGTGCAAAGGTAGCCGTTATGGAGCATTTTCTCCTTCCAACGATGAATCTCATGACATATGTGAAACATGCTTTCAACTATTTCTTAGATTTTATCAAAACATTACAATAACAACAAATTTGATGAACAATTCTCAATTAATAATATTTAATCATGTCTTCGACTGCTGTGCTTTTAAGTTCTTGCCCAGTAGTTACGATGTGTTCATTACAACATTACATATCCTTGTAACAATTACGAAATATGTTATTAAGCAGCTCATCGGCGTATATGCCTTATGTGTTATCTTTACGTGCTATATTCACTACCATGAATACAACTACAACTACGACGTATTATTATTAATGAGGTGCATTAATTAGTTGCGTTGTTGTGCTCATGAATCGATTTCTTATTTTCCACATTATCTTATATTTACTAAATTATTCCGAGAACGTGCGCCTTGTTGCCGGCGCTTTGTTTTATTATCATAACCGATTTTAACGCGTACTATTCGACGAACTTCCAAAAACTGTCACTTGGGTAAATAAGGAAATTGTGCCTAAGCCACACCAACTATCATGCGTGAGATGCCAAAGACTTAACATTATCGTAAACCACTCTCTTGCACAAAATGTTATTCTTAACATAAAAATGATGCCATCTGCGGAAAAACACAAATTTTAATTCATCGCTAACAGAAATCTTCCCCACCACAACATCTGTCTAGAAGGTTTAGTTGTTGTGTATAACAGTTTCAGTTAAATAGTCAAATAGAAGGGGAAATTCACTCACTGTTCAATAACGTCTATGCTTAGGGCAACACAAGGTATTGGATCAATACAATAAACTTAACGGAGTTCGAGGGCAATCAATATTTGATACAATAATATATAAGTAAACAAATGCCAATTAACACCCTACACCACTTATCTGCGCAAGTTACATTATAATTAGTAAACGCCAGGTATTGTCATATATAGTCGCAAGTCACTGCGTGAAATATCTTTACATGGAAAGGGAGTCTAAAAATTGTACGATCAGGTCCAAATTTGGCACATGTCATTTTTAAGCAAGTTAATAGTATGTTCCCCAAATTTTGGCAAAAGATCCACTCCCACAATCAATAAAATATATATATCTCCCATAAAAATTGAGCTATACAGTTAAAATTTAGAATGCATATTTACAATTAATTTATCCATCGATGTGCCAAAAATGGTCGGAAAACAGACACGCTCAGAATCAATAAAAATCTTTATACCTGGCACAAAAATTGACCCATGAACTTGAAATTTGATATACATATTTATAGTTGTCCCCTTCATCAATGTGCCAAAAATAGGCATAATTGGATAACAAGCACAACCACAATCGACAAAAATCTACATATCTCCCACAAAAGTTGACCTATGAACTTGAAATTTGGTGCATATATTTATAGAGACCCCACCCATCAATGTGCCAAAAGTGGTCGAATAACAGACGTGCCCACAATTTACAAAAAAAACTATACTCAACGTAAAACTCGACTTTCAAACTGATGCATAATACATACCCGATTGGAGGGCCTAATCACATAACTGTAACGCCCACTATTGTAGATGTGGAGGGTATTTAAGATTTGGCCTAAGCCATCAAAGTGGAAACCACAAATTGTCCAGCAAATAAATAACTAAACAAGTACGCACCCACACATACATTTTTATTCTTAGAAGAGTTGTTGTTATTGGAGCATAAAAACGAAAAGTATTTTGTGTGATATTTTTCCTTATTTTATATTAAGTTTTTAAATTGAGATGTTGTACAGACGAAACAGTCGCCTCAATAAGTAAATTGTAATCCAAGTCACTGAGGCTTGCTTTGGCAGTTAAGAGATCCAAAAATGAGTCTAACGGTGATGACTTTTCCGCAACTACACCTGAAAGTGAGAGAAATTTGTTAGATTGTCTCGTCACATATATTATTATGCGAGCACTACGCAAAGGGCTCAAGACACATTTATAATTTTTTCATGAACGGCGGATGTATTTAATCTACCCCTTCGTCACTAATATTGTATATATCAACTGTAAAATTAGAACTCTTACCACTTCCAATACCTGAGCGCGTCTGCGTGTTGACGCCGCGTGTAAGCCCCTTGTTTTGTGATACGAAAATACCAGACAAGATGTTAGCTGCATGTTCTCGTCCTCGTATCATTAAACTTTCTGGATGATGCCAATTTTTCAGCAAACGTTGAGATCGTTGTTTGGGAAGCGCTGATAATAACGACAACTTCCTTTCGATGCCCACCTTCGAGTCGTCAATATCTAGCGAAAAAAATTTAATAAGTACCTTAATACCAACTAAATGCTCGAATCTAACCGTTTAGTATTGATTTGATGGCGTCCACTTGCAGTTCAAACACATGATTTTGTACGTACTGTAGGAACATATCGAAAGATAGAGCTCGATAGCCCAAGTAGGTAAAAAACGATGCAAAACCTTGAGGCAACGGGAACGCCAGAGAGTCCACTGCCAAACAATAACGTTCCAAAATCAGAAATAATGAATACTGCTGGCCATTGCTCATCTGGTCTCTGTGGAGTTTTAAAAGTTTAATTTCTACTTTATATATAAATTTATTGTGTATTAATTATCAGGGCTCACATCAATTGAAAGCCTCTGGCGGTTTCGTGACGTGCATCCACACCAGCCGCGCGGCACACCAACGAGCACAATGAGCGCGATAACTCCAACTGGGCGTTAACATACTGAGAGGCGACGGCATGGACGTGGACTGCACACTGAGATCTTTCAAAGAACGTTTCTTTGAACCAACGAAAGCCCGTATTAGGTTTGGATGAGTTCTTAACCAAGTGCACGCTTAGCTCTCGTAATGTCTACACGTATCGTACAAAGTATATGTCTATACAAAGGAAGAGCTTAACTTTATAACTGCTGAACAACTTACTACAGACATAACATGTTCTTGTTTGGTGGCGGTGCAAGACTCGAACTCCAGAAAAGGCAAAACTCCGTTACAATTACGGCGCAAACCACTAATGGCCAAATCCAGTGAATTATTAGCAGATGTGACACCACTTGGCGTTTGCGGAGTGGTGCAACGTGAGAGAGCCTCTGGTTGATAGCAGGACAAAGAAAACATTAGCTTCTCGTTAACCTTCTCCAAAGCAAAGCGACACCTTGAACTGTTCGCGTTCCCCCTCTGCCCAAGCTCATTTATGTGCTCCCACAAGCGCGTCCAAATGTCTGTTTTATATGGTGACAGTCTCTGCTGCGGTGACAATAACATCATATTTGTATTCCACAAGCTTTCGTGGGAAATGCCCACATTTAAATCGGCCAGACGAGCTTGTATGGGACGCGCATAGTCAACCGTTGTTAGCGGAAGAAAGCGAGCCATTGCTGCCGCATCTGGTTGAAGATGTCGTAGTGTGGCTGCATAGCTACCTGCCACCAATGACTCCTTCAGCAATGGCACAGTATCCAAAAGCGGTCTTTCCATGATGATGCTGAACAATTCCGCCAAAGTGTCGAGCTGTTCATTGGATGAGTGCACTAAAAAGTAGTGAATAATGCTCAGTCGATTATTCATGGAGGTGTCGTTACGAAAAGTTTCAATCAAGTGATAGCGCGGCACCGTCAATGACACTAAATCTAGCGTGGCCGTATCATAAGCCAACGAACCCCATTTCCGGCACGGCACCAAATGCAGCAAAGGATTACGATTGTGCGCTGTACACATAATGTGACAGCACGGTTCATGACTTAAGCCCACGTCTAGAAGATGCACGAAGAGATCGGGTTGAAAGACCAGCAATTGATGTGGTTCGTGCAAAGCAAATGTCGGCTTCAGTAAACGGGCTTTCTCCCACGGCACCCCCGGCATTACACAATGTACAACGCAACCATGATGCAATATTGTCACCGAGTAAGCAAAATGCACTTCCCTGCCCCGACTCTCTGCCGAAGACGTAGAATAACTGGACGTACTAACCACAGATAAAGTGTCGCTTTCATCAACCGCCTTCAATTGTACAGGCTGATACAAATAATAGTGACACACAAATAGCATGCCGCGGGGATCCGTTAATATTAGCAAATTCAAGCTGCTATCGTGCACACGAAAGGGAATCACATCATCTTCATAAGTGGGCTCCTCTTCGAAGAATGTACCCATTGGTAATTGTGGCAGATTCAGAGGTATATTAAGCTGCAATAATATCATAACCAAACTATATCAATGAATACCCACCATCGATGCACGATAGCTTTCCGAGGAGTATATATGTCAATATTAGTATAATGCGGAATTCATTTAAAAAATTACTCTTTTTTCAGTTTTCGTTGCATTGTGGGAGTATCGCTAGAACGATTTTGCCCAACTTCATTACCAATCAGCCTATGAACTCTACCAACGCTTCTGCCAAGTTTGAAATCGATATCTAAATTTTTCCGACAAGGAGAATGATTGCCACAGAACAAGCACATATGAACGGACAGATGTGGCTAGATGGACTCAGTCTATTTTGTAGTCTCCAATGCCTTCTTCGGGGCATTGCAAACGTTTTGACATAGTGTTAAAACCCCCATACACATAAAATGGTGGGTATACAAATACATACCACTGTTTCTGTAGGCAACTTATCGTTAAATTGGAAAGTTGAGAGCATAGGATTCACAGCTATGGATGGAGTCTCATTTTCGTCGTCATTCTCTATGAGGCTAGCGCTCTTGGTAATCGGTTTCATATATATATAGTACAATGTCTGGTTATCAGGATCCCACTGAGCCCAGGTGAAACATTGTGCTAGACACTCAGGGGTCAAGGTAGACTTGTCCAAATACCAGCTGTCCCCACAGGCAGAATGGTGTGCATCAGTTGTGCTAGGGTCCATCGGCATTATAGTACATTTAAATTGAAGGATTGCTGATACAAAAACAACTTTGTATTACTTTTTTCTTCTACGTCAAACTTACTTACATTTCTCATGAATCAGAATTAAGAGTTTATCGTGAGAAACGTCTTCGGCCTGTTGTTCAGTGGGAGTTTCGCAGTTCCATAGAAATTGTCCCATTACCTGACGCTTACAAGGCGCTTGCAATAAACTGTGTGCTTTTAGCCTCTCCCCATTGGTAGCACTTTTAACTTCCACAATAAACGCATTATAATAAAAGTGAGCGTTATCCAGTTCTGCTTGAGACTCTTTAGTCACATACACTAAAAGGCTTAAAGCGTTGTTAACTGTAGCCTGAACCACCTCAACGCACCTTCTTAGGCAATGCAAAATTTTAAATACTTTCTTATTTGCGTTAAAATGGCCGATACAAGTTTCTCGTGACGCCATATCAAGGCATTCAAATTGCCACGAAGTTAACATTGACCCGTCCCGTTCCTGCCCCAAAATGCGCCATTCGATTGCCTTGTCTATAAGAGACAGAGATTAGTTAGATTGAAACCGTCCACATGGCCACACGTTCGCTTACCTTTGTAGCAATGCCCCTGACTAGCCAACAGTCCACAGAAGTTAGCTGCCAAATTTTCTTGTCTTAACATAACCACTAAATAACTTGTACTTGTAACCTTGAAACTCTTATGACATGTTTACTTTATGCACACACGCAATGCAACATCCTTCATATTATTTTAACACGACATTCAATATAATCTCAGTAATTAAATACAAATTAATTCTAAATGACGAGTTATTTTTTTATTTCTATTTACATGGGAAAGAAAAGCTGCTCTTACATATGTACACAAAGCACTTGTGACCGTAAAATTATCAAAATGGAATTACTACTGCGCACAACGTAGAGAACACATCTAAAAATGTATAACATTGCAGACAAACGTAATATTAAAATGTGTCCAGTCTGTGACCAGTCCTGTGCAAATTTAAGGAGAATGACATCAATTCAAGAAGTGCAGCACAGAGAACCAATTGTAATCAGGAAAGATTTGCAAACATGTAGCAAGCATACCGTGCATCGCAATCAATAGCAAGTGCAAACTTCACTTTAAATTTAGTCATAATAGAAAGCATCAACCACTTCCAAACCAATCTTTATTCATATAAACATCACTTCATTCATAATTCATAATGTACAATGATTGTTTACGATCACAAAACGTGTACAAATTTATATAAATGTGTACAATTTATGCTCTGTCTACCAGCTAAGACGATTATTTTTTTTTTTTTTGTCGAAAGAAATCGTAATGTCGGCAGATATTTTCTGAAAAACAAGAAAGCGACAAGCAGACAAACAGCTGATTTTGGAGCCACGGCTAGACCCGTTCGTCGACCTTCTTTCATTCAAGACGGGGCGTATGGGCGTCTCCAACTCATTCACATACATGTGTACGTTATCAAAGTTCCGCGTCCACCACGTTCTATATTTAACATAGCGCTATAATTTACCGAAATTTTATGCAAAGGAAAAACGCATTTTATTCTATTTAATACCCTAATCCACCTAGAGTTGCACAATTTATGCTAGAATTTGTTTAATTGTGTCAGTGCAATAGAGATTTGCTTAATGAGAGCAACTCCGCTACAAAATTAGAACAGTACGTAAAGCAAATGATCGACTCGATATCGACTGTTTTTTGTCGAGATTTGCCAACCTTGCTACACGATTCTAAAAAGTGACCGATCTGAGCCAAACTTGGCAATAGTAATTATTAAGCATCACAAATATTCGCACAAGATTTTTATAATTTCCACACCAAGTAGTTGAAGTATAACAAGTCATTTCACAGAAGCAAGAAACTCGAAGAAAATAAAGTTAGTCCATCGCCCGAAAATACGTGAATACATGAATAAAAAACTATGTATGGATGTATATATGTATTGTGGCACATTGTACATATGTACATTCCTATGTTATGTGCTGGTTATATGTTGTTCGATTTATTTAATAAACTTTACAAGCAATAGAAAAACCTTTGTGGTCATTTGAATATGAAATATTATTATATATATGGGTGATGGTGTATTTTAAGTTTAAGTGTTGTTGCCATAAGAGTAAACAGGCTGGAAAGCCTCACCATCATCTTCACCATCTTCAGAATCATCGCTGTCAAATGTATTGTCAGGGATGTCGTATAAACGTATCATTGGTTTGTTTGGATCCTTCATGATTAAATATTTACCGTCCTTCTGTTTCATAATAATGTCAATGATGCAACGCAACACACCCCATGCATTATCCATATTCAGATTAATTTGTGTCGCAAATTCGTGGGGCTTGAACTGTTGAGTGCCCAAAATAACGTGGCGCGAGGGATCACGTGGATTGATGCGCGAAACATAGCCTAATTTTAATTGATCTGATCCAGCCAGAATAGCTTGCACAGTCCACTTGGCTAATTTACAAGCATTATTACGCAGCTCGTTGGCAAGAACCGCGCCGCGTTGGGTGTCCAATTTTTGTCGCCACTCCATACCATTAGCCAACTTGGAGTCCCACTCATTCAATGCCTTGATTGATAGAAAATGTTGGTCCGCATTAGGCGTTTGCAGTACTCCGTCATGTTCGCAACGAGCCACCAATATAATGTCACTGCCCAAATCCCATTTTTTGTAACGGTAGCCCACACTAGCTACCTCGATATCTTCGTCCTCGGTAATGAAAGGATTGACTTCCTCGAACTTGTACTTTAATTCGTTCGGGCCAGTTCTTAAAACCTGCTGACTGAAATTGTGATTAATGAATGTTGCCTCAATAGCGAGATTTCTGGGTGAGTTCGGAGAGCTATCGTCATCGGTGGGCGGTTCTAATGAAGTCTCATTTACAGTTAACAAATCAAATTCCGTATTATCACGTTTATCCATAAATATCTTGTCGCCAAATTTTTCAATGACGATATCCCATGAATAATTTGATCGCGTCGAACACATAATGGTGGCCAAAATAGCATCCGTGGCAAAAACGTTGCCCTCAGTTTTGGATAGGCGGCGAATAACTGGATCGTCCGTTGTAGTCACGGTATGCACGATGCGATCGATTTTCTGCAATGGTTTCTCACATTTCACGTTAATGCGGTCATACGTTTTGTCATAGTACTCCAAAGTGCCGCAAGTGGTTATATCCTCACCTTCTTTAATGTTTGGGAGTGAAAGTTTCATTAATCGTGGAAAGTCCATTTCTTCGATAGAGGTCCAATCGGCACGAACAGCAACCGAGGATTCACGTATCTTCGGTGGAACGTTACGAGCACCAAATTTTTTAGTTAAGCCACGCCGTGCATTTTGGGCTTTAATGTTCCTGCTACCCAAGCTGGTAAGTCCAGAAGACAAACCACCGCGAACGTTTCTGCCACGGCCACCTCTAATATTACGCAAGTTCGGGCGGAAACGTCCTCGCTGATGAGGTGGTTTCTGATCGCGAGTGGTGTCAACCAAATGGAAAGTTGTTTCATCTTCCTCATGATAATAGGCGTATTGACTGCCCGTACCAAACGATGAAGCATATTTATTTTGATACTTTTTATCATTATTGGATGTACTGGTCCAATCACAAATCTTGCCAAGACGATCACTCTTACTGAAGGGTTGGTAAGGGACATCCTTAAATGTATCGGGCAGTTCGCAAGGGCCCCACCCTATCGCATTGAATTGCACCACAGGCTTTTCAAAGTGCGTAAATTGTTGTTCAGAATTTAAATTCCGGCTCATTACAAATTCTTTTCCTTTCCGAACACTTATTATTAATTCTTAAAGTCGAGACACGTCGGCTATGAAATGTGAGAAATAAAGCACAATATCTATCTCTATTGCACGGTAAGATGCTTTTATCATGTAGTTGCCATACTATATTTTATATATATTTGTGATATATCCATGAAATGCAACGTGCGCCAATGTTATGATTTAATATTTTAAGAAAAGAATTATTTTGGCGTAGTAGCAGCGCTGTGAGGAGGTAAAAAGAGAAATATATACAAGAGAAATTTCCCAAGAAAAGAATTGAGATTTTGACAAGAATTTTTAATAAAATTTGTCCTTGAAAAATCGATCATATTACGATATTTTAGGTTTCTGTCAAAATCTCAATTAAATCGATTTTAAAATTGATTAAAAATATATAAAAATAAATTTCATTTGTCATTCTCTATCGCAAAAATTTTTTTTACCTTCTCAGTGTTGCCAATTCGCCATGAAATTTCATGGCTAACTGCCGTTGCCATCTTGGCGCTAGGTATAAAAACTTAGTTACAAGGACCTAAATATTAAGAATGGCGCAGAACATGAAATATGCTGCTTAATAGTATGCACACATACTCTTGCTACGTGTACTTTTAAAAATCGAGCAATTAATAATTGACAGTTTTTAATTCATCATTCAGTTCACATCGTTTCATTTTAAATTCATTTTTAATATAAAATCATGAAAATGTTCAATCATGTTCTGGTTATCTTTGTAATCCACAATTTCTTTGGCTGCTTCCTTTTTCAACCATTTTCGTTCTGTGTGTTCATCCGACAATACTGGTTCTTTGCATGGATCTTTCAGTTTGGCCAACCAATAAATAACTTCTTTTGGTTGTCCTTTTACTTCATAAGTTAAAGTGATAGAATTGTTCTTAAAAATTATCAAATCATTTTCTGTGTACCTGCAAATATATAACGCATAATGTTATGAATCTAACTTCCCTAATTTATAACATATACCCCGTCTCTTCTTTAGTTTCTCTTAAAGCAGTTGTAAAATCATCTTCTCCGGGATCAACGTGACCTTTAGGTGAACTCCAATGGTATGTGCCATAAGAAGCCTTCAGCAAGAGGTATTCAATTTCATTGCACAAACAACGAAATATAACGAGACCCGCGGCGCGCTTTACCATGTTTAGTTTAGAATAAGATTTTTAATTATTTAATTAACTAATTAAATTATATATTGCTGTTGTTGTATTTGACCACTTGCTATGATGTACGCCAAGGTATCACCGAACTTTATCAATAAATTTTCCCCGGCAATTTCGGGAACACAATATAAAACAAAAAATATTCTGTTACTTAGTCCATAACTTTTTAACATTTACTCTTATACTTATATTCTGTTACTTAGTCCATAACTTTTTAACATTTACTCATTGACATTAAAAACATTATTTTAGATTCTGCTGATATATAAAATATTTTTATTTTACTTTATAGGGGAAATTCATTGTTAAAGTTCGTTGATATCTTGGCGCACATGAGATGAACTCTTGTTCATAATTTCTTTCCTGACGTTGGATGAAAAGTATAATAATTTATAATGCTAGAGTCGCTGTTCGTCGCTTCTACCACGACAATAATCCTCTGCTATTGGTGAGTAGTACTTGTTGTTATTATTTTAATTAAATTGAAAGTTGCAGGGTGTAGGCACTTCGAAATATAGTCGCTAAAAAAAATTCAAAACAAGAGGATAATTTTTTCATTGAAATTTAAGAATGTTCAACGAAATAAATAAATATGTAAAATTTCACAAAAAAAAATTAAGGTTATCACTTTTTTATTAACTCTTTCTTCTTCTATTTCACAATACACACATTTATTTGTTTCTGTTAAAATAATATCTCATCTTATTAACTTCACTGGCATTCAATGCACGTGTTGCTAAAATTAAGTGTAAAGTATAGAAGCCGGTTAACTTTATTTATTTATAATATAATACGGAAAATGTCCGACGAAGCTGAAAAAGTTAAAAAAGAAACTGAAAACATTCAAGATAAGACAAATGATAAACCCGTTGACTCTACTGAGGAGTTGGCAAAGGTGGAAAAAGAAGTTAGTATTCCTTGCGAGTCTTATTGTAGTAAACGAGACTTGGAAATTATACGACAAGTAGAATATTATTTTGGAGATAATAACTTAATCCGGGATAAATTCCTGCTTGATCAAATTTCCAAAAATGAAGAGGGTTGGGTACCATTAAGTGTATTATTGACATTTAAACGATTGGCCTCCATATGTACGGATGCAGCTGTTATCGCTGACGCTCTAATGAAGTCAACGGAAGGCCTAATTGAAGTTAATGAAGATAAAACTAAACTTCGTCGTCACCCGGAACGTCCCATACCTGAACATAATGAGGAGCGTCGTAAAGAAATTATGAGTCGTACGGTATATGTTAAAGGATTTCCTACATCTTCCGATATGAACACTTTGTTAGAATACTTCAAGACTTACGATAAAGTTGTAAATGTGTACATGCGCAAATATTTGGATAAACCATCCAAATCGTATAAATTTAAAGGCAGTGTCTTTATTACGTTCGAATTGAAGGAACAGGCAGAAAAATTCTTGGAACAAAATGATGTGAGTTTTTTTTTTAAACATATATTTTGCTCAAGCTCGCTACTCTACACATAAGAGGGAGTATGGAGGACATCTAAAATTTGGCCAAAGCCAAATTTAGTTTTTTACTTGTTTCTAAACAGATGATCACGCTCTTTAGGTTTCCTATAACAATGTAAAATTAATTTGCAAGTGGCAGGAGAAATACTTGGCTGACAAACGCGAAGAACACAAAGCGAAAAATAAGAAAAAAGAAGAGAAACAGAAAGCAGAAGAGGAGGAGAAAATTTTATTTCCAAAAGGTTCAGTTTTATATTTTGAAGGGGCCTCGGGTGACATGTCTCGAGAAGATTTACGTGAATCGTTCGAAAAGGCGGGACAATCAGAGATTGCTTATATAGATTTTAGCAAGGGTGAAATAAAGGGGAATGTACGTTTTGCAACTGAGGGTTCAGCTGCTAAATTCCTCGAGAATGTGAACGACTCCAAGGTTCGAATAACCTGATTCGTTATAAATATTAACTGACATTTATTGTGTATATTGTTGTAATTGTAGTTGAAAATCAAAGACGACGTAGAAATAGTGTTACGCACATTAACTGATGACGAGGAGAAAGCGTATTTCGCTAAAGTTATAGAGGCCATGAAAAGTCGCCGTCAGCATTATCAGAAAAATCGAAAACGGCGTGGTGGAAATAGTGAACGTAGAGACGAGAAAAAGCAAAAGCAGACAGCCGAATAAAATCTGTAGATACAGTACGGCGATCACCATTTCTTTGTAACTGTAAAATGAATTACTCTAAAATAGAAAATAATACGTGCATCTAAGTATTTACATTCTCAAATTACACATTATTACAAAAATATGTTTTGTATATGTATGTAATTAATCTCATATGTTTTGTTCTCAAAAACAAATATTAAAAGTCGTTTTCAATATAAATATTTATAGCGTCGAACATATTTTTTAACGTATACTCAACTGTAAGTTAAATAAAGTGGTTTTCACCAATTCATAAATCGGTAAATCTTAGTTGGACTATTGTGATTGGAATTTTTCCTTTATTGTGAACGTTTTAAAATAAATAAATAAATATTAAAAACAAAAGAAAACACTTAATAACATTGAAGTCCGTGATTTCGAAATTTTTTAATGTTACGCCGCATGTGGTAAGAGGGTTTGTACGGAAGTTTGTATGTTTGAGTGTTTGTGTGGTAAATGCCATACCCGCCTTCAACTATACCGATTGATTCAGAATCAAAATCTGAATCGATTTAATCATGTCCAACTGTCAGCCTGTCTGTCCATAAACATTTGTGCGCAAGCTACGAATCGCACTTTTTAAGTATTGGTTTAAAAAGGAAGCCTATTAAAAGTGAACCGAGTGGAACCACTTTTAGAACCCCTCCTCACATAAGGTTGTATTCCAATGATAGTCTTTATATGGCAAAAAATCGCAATTTTTACTATTTCTTAGCTAAAATGGGTAAAGAATAATTAATTGGCTTAATATTTGGCTGATTGCCAAATTTGGATCCGATCGGACTATTTTTGGAACTACTTTCCAAATAACGATGTTACGAAATGACTTATATATCAGTACGTCGCGCATTTTAAAACGACGAAACTAATTGTAGCGTAATTCAAAGAGTTAGTGGTGTAGTGTATTGAATGGTTCATTCGGCCCACCTTGTATAATTAAATACAAATTCTCCACATTAGCTTTTCTTAATTTTAATCTTATCTTTCTGTGAAATAAAATTATCATAAAGGGATCTCACAAAATGAGGTTTTCTATCATTTAATATAATTTTTCAAATGCATTGCACATAGAAAACTGAAGGAGAATAAACAAAAGTTAATTTTCTATACAAATACATACTTGACAATAAAAGTGTGTCTGAAATAGGTGAGGTGAGTACGGAGACAATACAAAGATAATAAACGAACGTAAGAATAAACATAATGTAATTTAGGAGCTTTTTTGTTTTTTTTGCTTTTTAACGATAAAGGTAACATCCAAACTAAAAACGTTGTTTTGACGGGAGCGCAAACTTTCACACTGCGCAATATTTAAAACGATTGCAACTATTTACAATTTCATAATCAGATGTTGCGATAATTTTTTTTTTTGGTACAATGTAGAAGGTGATAGGCCCTTTCCGCCTCCTCCTTCGAAAGTGGAACTGGAAGACGTTCATTTCCACACTGGAGACAAATCTAACGTTAACTTTTTCAGCGTCCTATTGCGTGCCGACGACCTCTTGTGTTTAGCCGATCTAGATATTTCCATAACAAGACCATGACAATCATTGCACACGGGCACTTCTTCTCCCCGCAAATTCTCTTTTTGATCACGACCAAGTTGACTACCCGACGGCGACAATGTAAATTTCTGGGAAAATCGATTTCTGTAAAATGAAAAACACCACCCAGTTAAATTTGATCGGATGTGCTTTTTGCAGCACTGTGTGCAATTGCGGGCAATTACTTTCTATCCAATGTACTGCTGCTGGAATGTGGTCGGGATGCGGGACTCTGCATGGGTAAGCTACGTGGACCCTCCATACTTCGTGACATTATATTGAAATTTTTACAATAGTTGGATTGTTGCTCCACATAGCTATTGTAAATTCTGTTTGCCATCAAATCAGTGGATGAATGTGTGATGCCGGTCAAGGATGACAGTGGCAGTGCGGCAATGTCGTGAATGGCTTCCACCGCGTGCCCAGCTCTAATGCCGCGAAGTTCGTTGGCCTTGATGCCAGGTGTGCTCATGTTCGATCTGTGATGTCTTGGAGATGATGGCGGCGTATCCATCGCATTGCGACTCTGAAAAGACATTTCATTTACCAGTACTTTAAACTAAAGACTAAAAGGCATTTGTTTACTTTAATTTCAGTCGCTTCGGATCCCATTAGCCGATCAATCAATGATTTGGAAAATGTTTCATCGAATATGTTTCCCGTCGACGATGAGTGAACGTAGCCTGCAAGGTGTGATGGCGAGGGGGAGCTCGATCCGGCAGGAGTGGATAAAAGGGAGGGTGAAATCAACACTAACGGCACATTTCGGAAGTGCTCTGTAGGTATACGCATCTAAACACAAACACAGCCATTACATTACAGTTACAGTTATTGCATTGCGATGCTGTTTATTAACTTACCTTTGTGTAACATTTTGAGCAGACAGTGCGCTTACAAATCTTGCACTCCACGCCCCATGGACCAAAAAGCGAGAACCGCGTGCGCAGGCATAAGAAGCATATCTTGCGTTTTTCGACATCTTCCTTGACGCGTACACCCACGGGTAAACTCTCCAACTCGGCTTTGGTCATAACCGACCGAATATGTACAATCTCCTCCAATGTCAATGACAGACGATCGTCAGCACATTCGTTCCACGTTTTCTCATCCATAAATGACTTGCTCCACGGACCAACCGATGTTGTCGGCTGTTGCCCGTTATCAATACATTCCAGCTGTGTGTGCTCCTGCTGCATCTTCGGGCTATCGTTCTGCTATGCGAATTGAGAATTATTTTAATGAGTAGTGATCAATCATAGTGTTTAGTTTTATAGGGATTTACGTACTTCTTGTTCAGCACACTCACTATCAATTACAGCCAGAGCATTACCGTCCGTTTGTCGATACTGAACTCTCGACGTAGATGTGGAAGGTAGTTCATTTGAATTGTTTTGACAACCGACAATAGAATGACGTCTAAGGGACGATCGTCGCTGGTCGTCACCTTGTAGTTTCAAAATGGAAAACAAAACAAACCAAATAATGTAAGTGAACGCAACCGCTGTAATGCATAACAAATTAGATAGCCAAGTTGTGAGAATGGAGTGGGGTGGCGTCGAATTCAAATTTTACAATCACCATTTTCAAGATTCACCCCATTGGTAAATTTGAAATGAATCAAGCTGGCAAGTATAATAATAAAGGCAGCTGAGAGCTGACAGCACTTGGTGAACGGATGTCAGCACAATTATCTCTTGTAGGATGTCAACTGCCTTTATTTCACAATTAATGATTTCCTGTGGATTTTTTGTGATCTCAAACAGTGTGTTAAAACGTTTATATATAAAAAAATAATTTTCATGATTTCTTTCTGCTGCAATAAGTTATCCTTACTTGTACGTCGCGTGACCTGTGACTTTAGAGAGCTGGACGTATCAGTGGTGGTTTGATTCGTTGTTGCCTTTGGCGCCATTGAATCGCTGTACAAGTACGCCCCGATGGGGTAGGGGGGCATTTTTGGTTGAGCACAAACGTTGATGGTTGCCGCTGTGTTTACATTACCGTACAACGTGGTTGTTGCATTGCATGCTGTGGAAGTTGACGTTAAATCGCTGGAAAAGGCTTCATCGTCCTGCAATGGTAGGAATAGCATGAATTATTGAAAGGAACTGAATATGCAGTCAAAAGGTGCTGCTACCAATTCTGTATGTGATGTAATGTGTGTTCAATGTGTAAGGTAAGCAAACAGATAAATTTTTGTAAAAGTACACAAATTTAACCATAAGCAAAAACATAAGTATTAGCGACATAGTTGATTAAATTCGACTAGGTGAAGTCCTACACCACTCAGTCACATTATAGAAAAATTTCAAACAAATAAAAAAAAGTAAAGAAAACATGATACCCGAGTCACTCAATATTCCCTAAAATCGTTTTATGAATAAAAGTATAAATAACTTGATTTCGCCCAGCTTCATCCAATTTCGTTCAATTTTTATGTGAATCCACTAATTTCCTTTGGGACTAAATTCCCAAATAAGAATTTTCGTCAAGTGGAGCTTTCACTGAAAAAACGCCGTTTTATGGGAAGAAGTACCTAAACAGATCCAACCCAATTCAAGTCCTAAATTTTAATAATAATATTTCAATCAAGATTAGTACTTTTACAGTTACAAAAAATTCAATATTTGTGCCAAGAAACTCAATTTTCAAATTATAATAAAGCGTCATAAACAAATCAAATCTTAGATACCCTCCAAAAACGGTGGGCGTGGCAGATACTTGTTTATGCCCGTTCATAGTGCATGGATTACGTATGAACACTTACGTCGGATTCTGTACAAAAAAAATTGACTTAGTATGCCTCCATTTTATAAGTAAATGTTAAATATAAATTTTGAGACTCTTTGGTGAAATGGCGTAGGCTATTATCATGATAAGTTAGCATAGCTTTATTAAACATTGCATCATACTTAATGAAGGTATTTGTTGCATTGCGTATTATATATAGAGGTTTATTTTGAAGGTGCTGCATACGTCCTTTGCAATTTTATGTGACTAACGGCACTTTCAAAATAACCCTTTCATATACACAATCGAAAAGTGAATTTAGTATACCTCACTCCCACGTGAAGTGTAGTATATAAAAATTCCACTATTGATAAAGTTTGGCACACCCACACCGAATGAATGTAATTGGGCTGAATTCGCCATTTTACCATATTTTACAGCAATGAGTATGCCGCCTTTGATCCAATTATGAAATATGTTCGTTGGTAAAGGATATATGATTTTACATTAAATGTTTACTTAGGATTTTAGATCGATCGGATCCATAGCCCCATAGAAGATGCTATACATTTGCCCTTGCTAAAGTAATTTTGTCTGCACATCCGTGATTTGGTAAATGGTCTTCAAGTCGCTCCAAGGTGACAAGGTCTATTTATAAAATGTTGCTGCACAAGTGTCATATTTCTACCGACCCCCGAATTGACAAATGTTCCAAATATTTGCAGCCTCCGAGAGACTGGTTAGGATAAATAATTGGCACTTGGGGTTCAAGCACATGTAATGTCTGCAGATGGATTTCTATCGAACATGTTATATTTGGGTTTGTAAATTTGATTTTGTTAGAAATATATATATGATAGACACCTTTACCTTCTACTAGAGTAATTTCGACTTCACCTCATTGAAGAATTTCGAATAATTTCGACTTTGCTTATATTTGCTTTTCTGCTTTTACTTTTTCATTATACGATTATATTTGGATGGTATTATATTTAGGGTTTTCTAATGATTAATATAAATAAATGTCGTTCCTATTTCCGACGCGGCAACAAATAGGAAGGGGTACTTACAAATTTGCAAATATCTGAACATATCTGAAATTAAGGGCGATTTAGTGGAAACAAACAAACAAACACAGTAAGGAGCAATTTTTTCCGGTTTTTAACAGTATAAAATAAGACGAAGACTTTTAAAAAATATAACCAACCTGCAAAAGTGAAAAGTCAACTTTTATCAGCCGTTGCTTTGAACGATTTGTTGAACGTTCCTCATCGGGCGATTTACTATAGAGATGATGATTTTTTGTTGGCGATGTTTTGCAAGAAACCTTTGTGTCAGTCGTTTGGAGAAACACTGTAATGAATACAAAAATGATTATTTGTGATGAGAAAAGGTGCCATTTTGTATTAACCGAGTTACATCTCCAATTATTCTGGACTAATTTAGTATAATTGTTAATCACTTTCTGAAAATATTTAACCGTGTTTGTCTGTTGCCTATCCATATAAGCAAAGGTCAGAGTTCGTATGAAGATGGTCTGTTTAGTTGGTGTGCAATTCTTAAGCGGCAACCTTTTATGGCATAGCTCTTATAACCGTAGCTGGGGCAATAAGGCCCTACGATTTTAATTTTTACACTTTTGTAAACTTCAAGAAATTACCATTTAATCGGTATATAACACTAAATACTTCGTATCCTTACCAAGAATTTATTAAGGATAATTTAAAAATATATTAGATTTTTATTTATTTTTAAAAGTGCCGATTTTCTGTAAGATTGACCCATCACAAAATTAAGCACAGTTTAAGTCGGAAATCTTTTTATGGCAAAAAGGCATATTTTCTTTCTGGTGCAGGGTATAACCGAAATTTTTGGTTTGGTTTAATTATTGATTGTGCCTAATTTATGTAGGCTTGGAGCTTTTTCCACTGCTAATGGCATCTTTTTTAATTGCAGTAGAATTAAACTTGCAGCAGAGAAATTTTTTTTTTTTACTCCTCAGGTGGATGTGAGGACGTTTCTTACAACAAGCACAGTTTACTAAGACAAAGCTTTAGCTAACTCAAATACCGAAGGGAATAGGATCACATAGCGTCGGACCATTTTTGGAATCTCTCTCTATAAAGATGTTCGCGCATGACTCGTGTTATACAATAAGCAATAAAAATGGCAAACTGCGCGCAACATGGGGCCTTCATCGATTATAACATTTTCACTTGGACTTTATTTAAACAAATTGATTGTCTCACAGCTCTGGTGACCCGCGTAACTCAGCATGTGCGATTCTTCTTTAAAGTTACAATTGTACAAAGTACTCTCGACGCTCTCTTGTTCACTCCGCTCTCTGTGGTGTAACAAATACTTGTCTTACCTTTACGTATCATGTAAGAAGTTATTTCACCGATAATGTTGTCACTTTCTAATTGTTCTTAACTAATACTGGTTAAAAACTAAATGCGGACATCTCAACAGTATATTTACCTGAGCGTGGCTTTGGGATGGGCAGTTTTTTAAGGTGCGAAGCGGCCGCTTCATGTAAATTGATTAAGGGTTCTTGTCCGCAGAAAAGCGAAGCATCGCTTGCCTCCTCTACTCTGTCAGTCGAGTGACCTGCATTGGCTGTTGTTGTTGTAGGCTTATCGGATTTTCGTTTACATTTGGAATTTGCAATCATCTTAAATTTTTTGTTAAGTGGATAGATTGAAGTCAAATGAGGAGTTGTGGGCTGCGGGCCCAGTTTATTACTTAGAGGTGAGGCATTTGTTTATTATGCAGAAAACATATAATGTAAGGCGTCCTCTTTTTGATACAATACGTACGTTTCGGAACACAGTCGCATGTACGTGTGTGTGTTTGTGATATACTGGTACAGTAGGAGGTTTGTGCATATTGTTCAACTTTGATTACAATCAATACATTTTACAATATTCCAATAACTATTAATGCGAGCGTTTTCAAGCCAGCGCAACTCGAAATATCTCAACGGCATTGCGACCACTCTTCGTTCATTAATATCATTGCAACACTAAACTAGCTTAACTTAAAATTTTATTCATTTTTCTTCTACTTTATTTGCTTTTAATTTTTCAGTATTTTTTTATCCGTCTTTACCGTTTTTTACTTTATAAAGCCGCGTCCTTGATTGTTTTCCTTTCTGGATTAGAAGGAAATTAAGCATAAATTAAGCACATATATACATAGTTACTCCATTTATGCTGCGTTTAATTAAAACATGACATGCGTAGTTTCATGTCAAGGGATGGTTCGAATTTCGTACAGCTTTTAAGGTAGAAAGGATGAATCACATAGAGTTGTAAATACTAACACAACAATCACAAAAGCTCCATTTGACTTGGCTTGGGCCAAACCTAAACTTGAAATACAAAGGACAGATGTGGCGCCGAACTGAATCACTTTTCAAATAAAAATCACATTTACAACCGTTGCAAGGGATAAATGAATAATACTGTAAAACAGAAATAATAAGTTGATGGAAGTTGTATGAGGAAATTGTGGATGTGTCCATACATCGTTTATATATATATTTTTACAGGACTTACATATATGAACCAAAGAGAAGAGTTTTGTGCCTAATTTGATATCTTCAAAAACAATAAAGATGTTCATTTAGTACAACTTAGGGGTCTGGGGTACTAGTACGAAAACGAGTATGATTATCATATATGGATACACAGACATGGTTAGATTTTTCCAGAACATATAGACTTTTTTGTTAAAGTTATATGAACCTTTTGGAGATGTATATAAAAAATAAAAATAATAAATTAATGCGTGTAAGACTTATAGTCCGATACACATCCAATACCAACAGGCTGTTAATATTATTTTAACACTTACGTGAATGTTTAAGTTGGGGCGAAGGAGGCGGTTTTATATGCTTTAAAATGCGTCCTTTTCGTATCGAATCCATGAGGAGTTCTCGTGGTGAGGGTGTACGCTTTATGGGTGGTGGTAGTTTTCGCTCCGTAGCCTATAAGGTATGGAAAATCAACATTCAACATTGTTGTGCACGTATATTTGACTATATACGAGTATATTTGACAGAACCAATTAGAAACTAAAATAACCTACAGTCGAGTGGGATCAATAAACTTACATCACTGTCATATAAAAGTCATTTCAAAAAAAGCGCTATATGTAAAATCTAATTCTAGAGGTTTTAAATATGGCTGCATCGGATCGAAACCACAATTTGGCACAGATAATCATCTTTTAACCAATTTTATTACAAAATATAAACAAAAATGGTATTTCCCATCATATATGGCATTATATGGGTCCATTAGTAGAGACCTTTCTCGACCCAAAAGATATTTATCAATATATCAAAAATTTGTTAAACCTTGAATAAGATAGAAATCCAAATGACATCTTAGGCCGTACCTTTTTCAGAGGAGGACGCGATCTAATGAAATCCAATATCATTGCATGGGCGTCTTTTTTAACTCTGGGAGGAATATCACCATTTATCATAACTTTCCGCAATTGATATTTCCTGTGGCACAGAACATACAACAAACACACATATATTACAATTTCAAATAATATTATCAAGTAGATCAGTATGACATGCTAACCGGGATCGGATGTCCTCCATCAGTATTTCATAGGGCGTTAATTCGTATTCGATGGGTGTTCGAGCATAGTTGGCTTTCTTTAAACGCACACCTTTTCGCAATTCATCAATAACCTGAACCCAGAAGCGAGCCTATAATTACACATTTGTAAATATCCAAATAAAACAGATGCGTGTTGCCTTAATAGCTTACCCAATCATTAAAGCCCAATTTAGATAGTTCTTGCTGTGACGCAGTGGAATCGCACTTGGCGTTGAAGTCTTTAGTTCCTACCAATGGTGCAAGAAGGCTTGCTTATAAATTATTATATTTTTCAACTCGATTCGATTGTACTCACTATTGTTTAAAATGTGTTGCAAAAATATTCCTAATTCTATAGTTTCTGTTACTAAGGCTCGACACACAGCTTTATAGTGTTCTTCAGGTACAGCAGGTTTAATGTGATCAAGGCATGCCTACGTTGCGATAAGATGGACATAAGTTTTATAATTACAATTAAGATTGAATTGTTATGAAAATGTGGCGAGTTTCACTTTACATTGTGTAGCTATAACGTCATACAATTATCGTCCAATTATGTCGTACCTTTAACACAACATCAAATTCTTTGGTTTCATTAGATTTAGTACTCTCCAAATCATCGTCCCAACGTTTACATCCTTCGTCGATACCTTCATCAATACAGTCATCATATGCTCCTGAAGATTAATGATTGCATGTGAACATTTTTAAAAACAATAGGAAATGTATTAAATCGCACTACAATCCACACATAGATAAATGCTATTTTTAAACCCTGAACCATCTGTGGCAAAGGGTATATTAAGTTTTTGCTAAACATCAAATGCCACACCCATCTTCAATAATATCGCTCGATTCAGGATCATTTTCTAATTAACCATGTCCGTTTGTGTGTCCATGTAGATATTTTGATTGAAATATTCTATTGAATATGGTCCAAATTGTGGAGCACTTTTTTAGAATCCCTCTCCATATAAGGTCCTTTTAAAGAGGAAGTGTTTAAATGACGAAAATTCTTAACAACATTTATTTAATCGGTTGGATCATTTTTGGAAACCCCCTCCCCCTCACATAACGATATTTCACGAAGTGCCTTATTTGACAAGGACTGTGAGTTTACACTACAACAAAACTAATTATAAAATAATTTGTGGAATTGAGTGGTATAGAGTATTAAGTGGTCGGGTATAACCGACTTTACTTGATTGATGTAACAATATACAAACCGTCCGTTGTCATATGCGTTAAAACCTCTTCCAATTCTTTTGACATTTGACACTGTTCATCTTCGTGTAAGTTGTAGTCCAAAGCATTGTATACAATAGTGCCCAGTTGACGAACAATCTAAAAAGGCGCCAGCAAAATGAGTTAGTAAATGCATTCTATCGTTTTTGTAAATCAACCACGCCTTTTTTGCATATCGAGGCTACTTTTAAATATATATACACTGATTTTGAACTTTGTTACTTTATTTTCGTATCAGGTCTTCGCCTGGTAAACAGTATATATACTGTATGCACTCTGTATATATGTTTTGGGTAACTTAAAGCCTACTTTCTATGGAATAACAAACTTAGGGGCGGGTATAAAAGGATGACGTGTCAGCATATCGCTGTAGACAAACGTATGGACATACAAAGGTATGCGTAACCTACAACAGACAATTTACAAAAAAACGGCATTTTCAAATAAATATCAACCATTTGACATTATGAAATAAATTAGGTGCAGTTCGCAAACTTCACCGCACGTAAGCGTTAAGCAATAGTTTTCTACATACGTACTTACTATTATTAAACTGAAAATCTACGTAATAAACAAACAAGGTACATAGGAGCAAGTGGAGTTTTAGGAAATGTTTAATTTAGTCGAGTTTATTGGGTTTTTAAACACAGTTCATTGTATAACACACGACTGCATACTGTGTGCACAAAGTGTGGATCAGACCGTGAATGCGAGTTTTTTTTTTCGGTATGGTTGTGTGGACGTACATGGGGGAAAAATCTCAAGTATGATCGGCACACAATTTCACTCTATTTCTGCAAGCAACTGGCTGGTTATCAGCTCTAAAATTATTCTGTATTGAAATGTTGAAATGAAATAGTTCCTTTTGTGTGTTAAGTTTATGCATGTGTATATATGTAAAATATTATTGCAAGCGTACATAATGTATGCAGGGAGATCATTAACTGACTGTTATGTATAAGTCACGCATGGTTAAATAAAGTTGTATCTCACACACTCCTTTAAAATCATTTTCATTTATAAACTCTTTTAAATGAAAATGTTACGTCACTATGTGCATACATATTTCGGATCAGCCATTGTTTGAATGTTTGGATTCATTTCCTTTACTTTCACGCGCAATTGACTTGAAACATAGACAACTTGCCCATTGCACATCTAATAAATTTCTATTTTAGAAACAGAAAACGGACCAATGAAGTTCAAATTTTATTCACACATTTATAATTATCCCGACACGCTAACAATTTACAAAAACCCGTACTCAGCGTAAAACTCGACTAACATGTTGACTCGCAAAATATATACTATGCCTGCATATATCTGCCACGCCCACCATTTCTACGTAGATATGGATGGGGGCATTTAAGACTTGACATAAGCCAAAAAAGGTGAAGAAACCCTTTATTGCACTATATTATTTTAGCCACCACCTTGGTCGGAGGTATACTCTATTTGTCCAAATGTTTGCATGTGTAGTACAGCCTGAAACAGTTTGCTACTCTGAATCGGTTCGACTGTCTGTTTGCCCATCTCTTTAAGGTGTACATCCTTTCTAATCACCATTGTACCCCCACTTACAACCTATTCATAAATAAAAAATGATCAATTCGCTCCTTCGCTAAAGTCGGCATCTGTCATTGCCTCAAGTGCACAGATACTCAGGGCTAACTTCTTTAAATTAATTTGGGTTCCAGTGAGATTATACAGATTTGTGGCAAACATTTGAACACAACGAATATATTGCCCCATTCATAAAATGGTGTGTACAAAAGTAAAACTTCAACATAAAAAATATATTTAAACACATAAGTGTAATAACCAATACAAAATAACTAACGCAACTTGTTCGGTGAGAAAATTGCACATTTGATGGAATACTTATGACGGAAACATATTCGTTCTAGCAAAGCCTCACTCAACAACACTCAAGCACTTGACTCTACTACGAATTTTAACGTTTTCCATTAAATGATCGCCCATATTTTGCGTCACACAACACACACTTGTTCAGATAATAGTTTAAATTCACTAAGAATAAGTAACACATCGGTGAGAAAATGTTCAACAAGCATAATAAAGTTTATTATAGACACGCACACTATATATGAAAATGTGAATGCAATAGCGATTGTTGGGAATGAATAAAAACGACATACATATGTATTGTATGGAAAATGCTGCTTGGTGTGGGTTGCATATAGTGGGAGTGGGTTCAAAGTTATAAAATAATATTGGGTTGGCAATTAAGTGATTGCGGATTTTAAATGGGAATTCAAAATTTTTCCTTAAAAATATAACTTTATTCAATTAGATACTGTCCGTTTTGTTTTTGTTGATGATGTTTTGCCATCTTTCAGGTGGTATCATAACTCCACGTTCGTTTCTGATCTTTGCATTCAAAAAACTGAATTAAGTGTGATTTGACACCGTGTTTTAACCACCGTCATTAAAAATTTTACCTTTTAAGGAACGAAACAACACGTTAACGATACAAAATAAAGCGTAAAATCCATCTGTCGACAAAATCCGTAATCACATAGTTGCCAACCCAATATTTTATTGAAATATTAAATCATTACTACAAAGTGTCACTTGAAAATGATCTTTAAGCAGAATTTTTCTAAAAAATCATATAGAGGTGGCAAAAGGTGGAAGTATTAGTAATTTGTATACCACCTTCCACCTCCACATAAGATATATACTGAGTTGGCTTCAGGCTACCCCCAAAAAGTACATATCCAAATATTCAACGATGTCAACGATTAGGATGGAAGGTAAATAAGCCACACTACACCTGGGTGTAACGGTAGGAGGGCTCAGCTTCAGTAACTGTATCTGCCACTGCCTACACCATAAATATAGTATGTACTACTACAAGTGTACAATTTGATGAAATTATTTTACACGTACATGTTCCTACATAACTTTCTGGCTAAATGCAATCAAGTATAAACAATAGTTACAAGCAATATAATGAGCAACTTAATATTTAAGCATATAAAAACTTTATTTATGTGTATGTATGTGCCTGCTCTGTCAATTAAACGGAGCAGAAAATTAAGAAAGCAATAGATCTCATTTATGCAGAACAGCATTTTATTCCGCTTGATTGTGTAAAAATACAAGTGTTTGTGTTCTGAAAATTCACAGATACCAAATACCAATTGTCTGCAAGCGCTTTACTCTTGTTGCTCTCTTTACACTATTCGTAAAAAGGGCACTGGCGCATGTGTGCAAAAAAGATCGTTACTTTTTTACTGTATAAAGTTTATAACTATTCTTCACCTTAACCAAGTGGTGGACTAAGTCTATCATTTCATTTGTAACCATTTGTAATCATTTGTATCGATTAAATATGAATTTAAAGGATTTCCCTTGGATATATATGTGCTTTTGTTTAAAGTGAATGATAAGCATAAAACTTAGCGATTCGCTTGAACATTTTCGTATTTTATACAATGTGCGTGTGAGTGTTTGATACACAAATTTTACTTTTATTACACAATTCACGACTGTTGATGTCTCGTGTCCCATTCTACAAACGCTTTCAATTAATTTATACATATATCGTATTTATTACATTTTGGTGGTTTGGTACTGTTTTTACGGATGTGTGCATAGCGCATTGCGGCGTCTAAGTACGAGTTCGTTTATTTATTCAATGTATATTGTGGTTTGTTATAGACGTAATGTAAATAAAAACCACTTGTATAATTTGCAGTGCATGGGTGGGTATATACATTCATGTGTGTACGACACTTATATTTACCTTTCTATGGGATGTCATAAGCTGTGCGCGGCTATCGATACCTATGTAATGTAAAATAAAAACAAATTAGTTCCTACACATTATCATGTTTTTAATCGTTCTTTATTATATGTATGTATGAATATAATTTTAATTTGTTTGTTTAATGATGTCCTGATCGAACTATTACGTAAATAATGTGTGAGTGTGTATCAGTTTCGTAATAAAAAAATCGACTCTAGCTATTTAACTGTACATCGCAAGTTGGTCAACCTTTTTTAGCGACGACTTACGTTTGGAATTTCCATAGTAATGTGTATGAAGAGAGAACAAGTAACAGTACACTTTCTACAGTTATGTAGAAAATTGCTTCTGTTCCTATGTTCGTTAAACTCTCTTTACTTGCGCATTAAAATTCTTATTATTTGTGGAGAAAAATATATGAACTTACATGTTTGTTGTAGTTCCACCTGTGCTTGTTTTTCCTTGTTTTTTGGTTCACTCCAAAAGCAATGGACCGTGCCGTCACGATGTAAATATAAATTTTCCAAGGTTTCGGGAATTTCGGATATATTAAATACATGGTGTGGGTTTGTCACAGCTATTTGTCGAAACGTGCTGACGGATTTATATATGATGGCCCAGGCCTGTTCTTCAGAAACGGGCGCTTTGAATGAATCCAAGATGTGCTTAAGCGTAACGCAGTTCACAGTACCAGCTTGTGAACAGGCTGAGGGCGGTGTTGCCGCACCAGATATGTCGTTCTTATGAAAAGAGTTAGATGTCCGAAGCCATAAGTCATCTGCAGACGATGAGTTATGAATTTGACAAATGATCTCCTTTGAATTATTGTTCGTTGAATTGATTTGTACTGAGTTTCGTTTAGTACTGGTATTGCGTGAAGATTTTTTCAAAAACGTCATGTCAGTTGAAGACGAAACAACATTTTCATCATTACTATTATCAATGCCCGATATATGAGCAGCCAAATATTGACTGCACAAATCCTGCTTTTTCGCATTCATATCGAATTCGACAACTGAAATGTAGTGTTGTTGCTGTTGTGTAGGGCACCACAAAAACTTTTAAACATTAAATACAAAGAACACTGAGTATATAAAAATGTCAACAATTTGAATTTTTTTTTCTACATGGAAAAAATTTCAAATGGACAGTTGTGTCAATACCGAACGAAAAAAAATAATGCTTTTCAGTTTTTTATAATTCACTGCACCTCCACCTTATTTACACTTTGCATTTTCCTTTATATTTTCACGAAAATTTGTTTAATTGATAATTACACTAATAGCAAGTGCACAACCCATACACATACGTACCTCCGTACGACGTAGGAGAATTTCAGAATTTCGGTTTTAAAGGTTATGATATTTCGTAGTTATTAAAATGTAATTGGAAATTTATTTATCGAATTTATTCGTATATTAACTATCAGCAAAACTAAGGATACAAATTAGCTAAAATTTAATTCAATTTACAAATTTACACACGCAAAATCAAAGAAACAAAAAACACTTCCCAAACGCCACGATTCAACTGTTCATTTTCTATTCAGTACGTCTTAACCATTCAACAACAACAAACGTAAACAAAAAGTTGTTGACTGCCATTGACAACTACTATGTGCTACACATATGGTTCTTTAATTTTGTTTTTATACGAATTGAAAACATAGAAACATAAGGAGGATCATTTACTGTCTAGAGCTCTACGCTACGTATAAAATATGATTCTTTAAACAGTTATTAATTTGAATATCAATTTCTATGTTCTAATTAAAAGTCTTTCCTGACGGGAAGAAAGAATACAACTTTCTAAGTTGTTACAAATCAGAGTGAGTGTACTTGTAAAGTTCATTTCAATTCCCGTACGCGTTATTATGTTGGAAAAGTACTTATGAATTACAATTGGATGGTGGTTCTTTGAATTAATATATATGTTTGTACTGTTACAGGGTGGGTAAGGTCATAAGATGAATTATTTCGAAAGAACTTTATATACAAAATTGTTGAAATCAAGATCAAGGTCATCATATTTTGACCCAACAACTTTTGTATTTGAAGTTTTTTCAGCAAATTTCATCCTGTAACGTTACTCGAGAGTTTCCATCGTGAACATAACTTTACTTAACATAACCTAAACTAAGCTGAACAACAAATAATAGGATTAGCTGCACACACTTAATGTAGGGTATAATGATTGATATATACAATTAAAATGAGTTCTAATATTTTTACTTAAATGAAATTGAACCATTATAGAATTATTAATTGTAGTACAAAAACGCGAATTTAAAAGTTTGCGTCATGAAATCAGCTGACAATGTAAAAACGCTTTCAATATCAATTGTGTAGATGCTGTGCTTGCTAAAGTCGAAGACGTACGCTTGTTTCATTTTCAATAAGTAACTTAAGTAATAAAAGTAAATAATGGATATACCATCGCCTTATTATGATCCTTTGGAATTGTTAACTGATAAAGATTTTCGAAAACCCACATTTCTAAGTAACATCTATAATCCGTTTGCTTGTGCATTGCTGGGTTTTGTAACAGCTTGCGGTGTCAATTGGGGTACTCGACGACCAATCTTTTCCGGTGAACAGTTGTGATGTAATAATTTATTAGAAATAATTAAGAATGTATATCTACCTAATCTAGGTGTACAGAGGCACATAATATTTTCCTTGATTGGTGGCGCTCTTGGTATATACGTGGATAAAAAACGCGATGATTATCTAGCCACACGTGATGCTGTATTGCGGCATTATGTAGAATTACATCCAGAAGATTTTCCGAAAATTGGTACGTATACGTATGGTTTTATAATTTTGCTTCACCACTGTAAAAATATCTTCTTTTAGAGCGCAAGAAGTTCGGGGATGTTCTAGAAAAATGGGTGCCAATTCGCTAATTAGAGAAATTCTAGCTATGAATTATAAGTGAAGTAGTTGATGTAATTGTAACAATAAATGTATTGCTATAAAGTACAGCCATAAATGTTCGTTTGAAAACATGCAATTGTTTTTAACCTTACTTAACTGGTTGGGGAACCATAATAACATAATGAATCCGTTATAAATTACCTGCCATACGCTCTTAATCATTTACTTATTCTTAAATAATAAAGCACCGACTTGAAATAACTATTCCATAGTTCACTCTTGACCCTGATTTCATTACTTATGATGCCAAACATACTGAAGGAGCACAAAATAAATAACATTTACAAGTAATGAGAAAGGGAAATCGTAAATGCGGATACAAACATAATAAACGTCTATCAAGAGTTTATGAAAAATTGAGTTTCCAACATTTCTTATAAACGACCAATAATTGTCAAACCAAATCAATATAAAGTAGCTCACAATACCCTCTATAGAAATAAAACTGCCGTAGCTTCTAAACTATTAAAGTTATCAACGAAATTTGAATGCCAAATTGTAATTGTATGTTTAATGCGCGCGAACATTAAAAACAAAACAGATTTCAAAGAAATATTTCTAACCGTCTAACAATAAGAGATTTGATATAACGCATTATAATATTTCAATTATCAAGAGTAAATTAAAACGGTATTTTTTGATACATAGCAGCGGTGGTCATAATATGGTGTGATACTTATAGTTTTACAGACAATTGAACAAAAACTCCGGCCGTCTGTTTTGTCGGGTTTTTCTCATTTATGTGGTGCAAACGAATTTTTACTAACTGGCAGAAAGTTGTCTGATTTTGCGGATGGAAGTTGAATGGCAGGTGGTACAAGTCCACAAATTTTATAATAATTGTACGATTATAAGAAAGTAAGTATGTCGTACGACCTTCTGATTTGAAACTCAAGCTTATTCTTCATATATTTTATATAGTTTTGGAGATACGGTACCTCGAAAAGTGACAAAAATACCATTTTTAAACGTTCTTAGCAAAAACTAGAGTTGATGAAGAAGAATTCAAATTTGGCTAAAATTAGGTCTGTAACCTTTTACACCAAGACAATTTTTTTTTTAAGTAATTCGTTTATTTTGAAAGCTTGCAAGTCTATTTGGGTTTAAAAGTACCGTTATTCATTTTAGCCACCGCCCTAAACGCTATTTTATATAAACTTGCATTACTTGAGACCTCAAAGTATAAAAAAGTTTTCGTCTAGGGCTTACCCAGATGTTTCATCCCCTTCAAACCCAAACTCTTAAACACCACGAAATGAAAAAGTGGACTGTATTTCACAACTCAAGTCATAAACACCTTGTTCCATTCATTACTATAAATCATCCGTGCAGTTATTGCTATTATTCAACAGAAAGTATATAATCGAATTAACAAATTTTTTATGCGTGAGGTGGTGAACTTAGGTGGGTCATGAATGGAACCATATGCATAAACATATATACATACGTACATACACTCTTGTATTATTATAAAACTACGCGCATGTCATGTGGGAAATTTACCATTATTAATTGTTGTTCATGGGAAACATTACTCACCAAAGTTTGAACCAAAATTCGCTCAAAAGACAGTAGGATTTTTCTAGTCGTGTGAAACGCATCAACCTGTAATTGTTGTCGAAAACCTTAATTAAAATTAAAAATGTATTTGCACTGCACATGAACTGCACTAGAACTGTACTTCTTTCTCCAACCAGTGGTATATGGTAAAGCGCAGAGCAAGTGAAGAAATAGAAATAAAAATGTTTTAACATTAACGGGAAAAGGACCCGAAATATGTAGGAGTATACAAACATTGTAGAAAAAAAAAAAAGAAAAATCAATACCTGTAGTAATTATGTACGTACGAGTATAAAGAGAAAACAGAAACAAATCAATAAGAAGCGTACAAGTTTTACGGAAGGTTTCGGTGCTGTGCTACACAATCAATCCAAACGTAATCGTGTTTGCACTGGCTGGGTGTTGTTGCTAGAATGTCAGTGGGTCAGCTGCAGCGAAAAATATTAACGCAGATTACATAGCATTGCACAATAATTCAATAATCATAAATACATGCCTTGGCATGTTGGACAAATGTGTTGTGTATTGAGTCTTATGTGAAAGGAGACGATTAAGCGTTGAGTGTGTGTGTGTATACATTAATTATTGCCCAATAGGTTGATTGATGTTAATGGTGCATGTGCCGACAAACTCCTTTCTATTGATGCACATCTTAAGATTACGTGACAATAAAAATATATTATGGCTAAGGTTAGTACCATTACCATGCTTCTTATACCAACTTGCAGTATATCAATGTCGCATATGTGTGTGTTATGTAATGAAATTGACACTGCAATGCAGAGTGTTCATACTAGCACAATAAAATAATGAATTATTCGCACCATTCGTTTCAAACTGTACAACATATGCAGTGCAGCAAATGCTATGTCCGAGGACTGTTCATACAGCTTTGCAATGAAATTTGGAATGACGAAAACAAAGACGCACTTCTTGAATGCCATATTTCCCTTTCTTGTGTGAAGATGAGTAGAGATTATTTGATTGGTACAACAATTAATATGGGACCTACACTAAGTTTGCGTGGCACAGTGCTTTCAAAACCCAAGAGGAGATGTTACACGCCGTTTAAAGTATATGAATGTTTTTATCAACATTAAAAACTAAATCTATCTAGGCATGTCCGTCCGTGAGTGTGGGCTGAAAATTTGTGCATACATATATAGTTTCTGAACGGTTGAAACTGACGCCCACAAAAGCAACAAAAATCTATCTATAATTTATATACGTATGTATTTGTAATTGGTGAATACATCTGTGTATCAAAAATGAGCAAGTTCGAATACTAGACACACACACAATTTATAGAAAACTTTTTCGCGTGGAAGTGGATAAGTTTTACAAATACTATTAAAGGGTGTGCCGTGTCCACACTTTGTGTTTGCTTGTAGATGTGTAGGGTATTTAAGAAGTGGCTTAAGCCAAATTTAGTTATTTACTTATTTTTATACTCTGCACCACGTGACAAAGGATTCATTAAGTTTGTGCGGATGTTTGTAACGTCTAAACAGGAAATGCCACACCCATCTTTAATTATACCAATCGATTCTGAATCAAGATCCAAGTTGATTTAACCATGTCCGTCTGTCTGTCCACTCAAATTTTTTAGATATTTTGACAAAATTTGGTTCAATGATATGTATTGGTATTAAGGGGAGCCCTCTTGAAAATTAATCGGTTCGAATCATTTCTACAACCCCTCCCCATATAAGGTCCTATTATAATAGAAGTCTTTATATGGCAAAATACTGCAATATTTAATATTTTTTAAGAAAAATTTGCTGAAGAATAATTAGAATTAATTAGCTTCATATTTGCTTGGGCCAAATTTATACCTGAACGGCTAATTTTTAGAATCCCTTTCTATATAATTATATTTCACGAAGTAACTTATATGGCAGTGTATACAGATGCAACCCAACTATTTGTAGCCTAATTTAAGGACCTAAGTGATATGGAGTATTTAAAGGTCGGGCTTGTGTGTGACCGACTATAACATTTAGATTCTTTTTATACTCTCCACAGTAGATGAAGCGTATACTGAATTTGTCATTTCGTTTGCAATACCCAGAAGGAGGCGTCAGAGACCTTACAAAGTATATTTTTGATCAACATCTAAAACTGAGTGGATCTAGACATGTATTTCCGCCCGTATCTTATTAGTATTCTCGTTATCATAATTTTGAGATATTGATTTTAAATTTTGTATAAACAATTTGAGTTTTTGAACGCAGAACGCTATTTAAAATGTGCAAAGTCGGTCAAGAGTCACGCCCAAAATCGCCAAAAATATACATATCTGCCACCTATGAATTTAAAATTTGCTGACACATATATATGGTTATCCCATCCATCGATAAGCCATTAATGGGCGTGGTCGGAAAACACACGCCCTCAATCGACAAAAATACATATATCTTCAGCAAAAATTGACACATGAACTTGAAAGTTGACCTATTAACTTAAAATTTGGTACATATATTTATAGTTATCTTATTCATCGATGTGCTAAAAATGGGTGTGAGCGGATAACTCATCCACAATTTACTTAAAACCATATTTCACATAAAACTCGCCTTGAAAGCTGATACGTAGTACATACGCTATTAGAGGGCGTAATCACATACCTGCCACGCCCATCATTGTAGATGTGGAGGGTATTTAAGATTTGGCCTAAGCTAAATTTAGTTTTTTATTTGTTTTTTTTTCCAATTAAGCACTTGTGTGTGATTAGTTAGACCCGATTGTTTACTTCCATTTCTTAAGAGTAAAGCTATAATTTGATTATATATTTTTTTCGATAATAGGAAGCATCATCAGCGACACATATTCCAATGCCTAGAATATCGTTCATTCCCCTGTTAAGGAGTATGCGCCTTTCGACTGATTATTGTATATCTGAACCACACAACTCGCCTCATAAAAAAATACCTTTGCTCTATAGCACCCGATCCTCAAAGCAACCTCCAATATTGAGCGTGATCAAGCAAAGTTCATTTGATAGGAATTCTTCTAGAACCGTTGCTACCAAAACTGGCCTGTTGTTGAAAACATTTCCAGGAAAATCGGAAAAAATTTCAAAGTTTCTTCAATGTACCACTAAGGCCATCATGAACAAGAGTATGAAATCGAACATGGAATCAGGCTCTAAAGTTCCCACCTTAACTAGATCGGACACTTTTACATGCAACACCAACCCTTCTGATAACGTAGATATTGTGACTCAACCACCATCAAACACAAAAGTGCCAATTAAGAAAGGTACACAAGTATTACAAAGCAATGCTTCTGAGAGTGGTAATCATTTTTCAGATACGTCCTACTGTGTTATGACTTCTAACGTAAAAATCCCAGAATCGAATTGCGTAAATAGCAGTTCAAGCAATAAAATAATGAATCAAGAGACTACACCTAGTTCACGTGGGGTAGGATTAACAGAAGAAACTTTCAAACACAATAAACAAGTTTCTTTGGATAATTTAATATTACAAGACGTAGCAATAGCACCAGGTTTTGCAGAAGCTGCTATTGTTGATGTGAAACCTTACAATTGTATTTTAAAAATTATGGGCAAAAGTCAGGATGGAACGATAGCCCCATTGGCATCTGACCGAGAAAAATTGAAATTACTTTTAAACTCCACATCAAATGAAGAACTCATGTCGAATAAATCATCAAAGAGCACGGCTGACGTTCCGCGTCTAGCGAAAGATTATTTACAGAATCAGCTTTCGAAGAAGCATATGAAAAATAATAGTGAATTATTCTCAATATGTCCGGTCAGACCGCAGTCTTATGCCACTTTTACCGGCGGCGAGCAAATCGCACCTATGATTCTCCAGTTGCGGACCCCTCCTTGTTTGCTCAAAAGTGCTCAAAGTGACTTGGGTCTGTCCATATGCACTTCTAAGGAATATTTGTGTTCACCCCACAAAGAAGGTAACATCAATTTAATAACTGCCGCTACAGATCCACAAACAATTCTGACACATGGTTTAACCACTTCCCTGCAAGATTTCAATAGATCCATTGATTCATGCAACACTCAATTCTCGTTCGGCTTAGACTTTACTGAATCTACACTTGATTGCTCCATTGAATTAGTTGATGTTTCGCTTTCTTCAACGGCTTTTTCACAGACAGACTTTAACGATAAAGACTCTATCTGTGGTTCGGCACAGTACGATTCTTCACCAAATTTACAACAGCAGCCAGAACCACAATACGAAGAACAGCAGCAACAACAGCAACTGCAACAACTTTTAAAGAAGCAAAGTTCATTTGAAATGGATGAAAGTTTAGGAATATTAACACCGGATCAGATGAGAGAATTTTTAGTATCTTCTGCAAGTAGTACTAATAATTTTGATAATCCATCTGATAAGGCAAATAATAAGTTATTGTTGCAACAAATGAGAATTGATCAAACCCCCTCACCCGAAGAACTGCCACTCGATCCTGTAGAAGTGAAAACCAACATTGATATGATGTTGATGCAGCAGCGCCAAAATCAAATTTCATATGTCAACACGTCTCATCACGACATCATAAAAGTGAACATGATGTGTCCCGAATGTGTCTCTTCGCATACGGATATTGATATATCTAAAACGGAACCAATCAGTAGAAGTGGTGCATCGAAAATATCGCCCAGTTTCATCACCAGTGTAACCAGTGTAACTAGTTTGGATACTGGTTATCAGGGTGATGGTGAAATGTCTCGACCCGCATCTAGAGGTGCATCTGATCATTCTCCCTCCAATCTTCTGGTACGCAAAGGCGTATCGCGTCAACCCAGTTTTAATTTACAGCAGCAGTGTTGCATGCCACTGGTTAGGCGTCAGGATCCCATGACTGATTCGGACTTTTTTACCGAATCCGATGCTGAAGATGTATTCAATCGGGGTGATCGATGTACTCACATAATAGATGGCCACCTTTATGGACCTATGCTGCATTCTACGGCTTCCACGGTCTTTATTTCCAAAGATACCCAAATGGAAGATTCGTGTATGGAGTCTTCAGGCGTTTTTACCGATGTCGAGAATCGTGTAGACGATGACTTGGCGCAAGTGCGTCGTCAGAACATTCATCAAGAAGAAATTAACTCTGACACTTCGCCAAATGCCGAGGCAGACGATGGTTCCGATTCAACTGGAACAGTGAAAAGCAACCGTGAAAATGTCAAATATTCCGCACAACTATTGCAAAATAAACAAGGCCATCTTTGTGGTAAACAAGAATCTCCCACTATTCAGAACACCATGAGCAGTGATAACAGTGCTACTCTGTCTAATCGCACTTCATACTGTAGTGTGGATAATAATGGTGGTATTTGTGAATTCCAGAGTTTCTCTTCATTGAACGAAGCTTTTCATAGAGAAAATAACGACCATATCAACGCAAATACAAAAACACAAACACAAAAACAAGCAAAGCTGCGAAAAAGCTTCACAACATCTACTACGACTCCGTGGTGTGAGCAGTCATTGATACACGTACAACAACCGCCGCCAGTACAGAAGTTACCATCGTCGCGCAAATATGCGTCCCTGTCATCCCTAAGTGTCGCTAAAACGTCTCATACCAATACAGCGCCACCGGTTTGCGTTAAAGTGAATTTCGTAAAACAATCAGAAGTCGGTTTCGTGCAATTAGCAACAACCGCTATAACAACAAAGTGTTCCTTGAGAGAAAGTGTGAAATCGTATAAAAATTCTAGTGTTACTGGCAAATATTCGCCGCGTACGAAACCTACGCAAAGGAATGATAAACCGAGCAGTCCCCAATTCAACGCCAGTGGTAATAGCAAGGTTGTCAAAACTGAAAGCCCAACTGCAACGAACGCTGTACGTAAAAATCATGTGCCCAACAAATGGGATGCCGTTATGAATCAAATTGCAAAAAACAAAACTTTTGTGAAAACCAATTACAGTAATGTGAAATCGAAAGTAACTGCACGTCTTCATATGGGCGCTGAGATACATTCTCTTTCTGTTCACACCCTACGTAACGGGTGCCGCTTGCCCATTAACAAGGTTCAATCTGTAGCAGATAAAACTCTAAACGCAAATTTATCCAAATTGTCCAACAAATGGGGCAACAAGACATACAATTCGAGCGGCAGCCTTAGCTCGACGGCCACCAATTGTAACTCCACCAAGGATCAAGCCACCAGTAACCGCGTAAATCAAATCAGTATTTCCAATAAGCGGTAAGTAGCGAATAGTGAACATCTGATGTAAATATTACACGCCTGCATGTTCACAAAGGTTGAGCATTTCACTGCACAAGTTTATCGTACATTCCATTCTATATAGTAACTAATTAAACTTTATGATAAGAGCTCACAATTGTTTCAGCAATAGTTAACAATAGCATGCAATACGTCTGTAACCATCATATACTCGTATGTAAACAATAATGTAAAGTATAAAATTGTGCACTCATACATGGTTTTTATACCCTCCACATTAGGTGGGGGTATATTAAATTTGTCACCCCCGTTGCAACACGCAGCTTTAGGTGTCAGAGACCCTACAAAGTACATGTATTCTTGATCAGCATCTGTGCAACTGTCTGTTGTTAGCACTCTTACGGTCGTAAATTTTAAATATTTCACCAAATCTTTTATACAGTCACTTCTTGCATAATCGGTCCAGAGCCACCCCACAATTCACAAAAATCTATTTATCTGTCACAAAAATTAAGCTTTGAAGTTGAACTTGAAATTTATCACATCCGTTGACGTGCCAAAATGTGCATAATAGTATAACACATACACTACGCAATTTACAAAAATGTATACTTGGCGCAGATTTCGACTTGTCACAAATTTAAATATAGTACGAAATAGAAGAGATCCAAAAAAAGACACGCCTATGATTTGTAAAAAAAATTACATATACTAAAAAATTTATGGAGTGTGCGAGCTTTCAGGTGAAGTGTAAAATAAACTTAAGCAGGCGATGGTCTACGTACCACGCCCAGGGCATATTACATATGTAGAGGATATCTCAGATAAAGCTAAATCTACTTTTTTACCTGTTGTAAGTTTGTTTAAACCATAAAATATGGCAGATGCACAAACACACATTTCACACGAAATACATATGCGTGCATTTGTGTAAAGTATGGCTGCAATTTATTTTTGTGGTTTTGAAGCTACATCGTAAATTAACCAATTAATAATTTCTTGAAATCTGTACCAATGACGAAGGTGTTCAAGATTTGGCCAAAGCCTACCTTTCAGGTAGTAAACATTACTAAGCACTGTGCGTTGTGAAAGATATACATTTAAATCCAAGGAATATATACCGCTGTCGTCAGGGGCAAATATGTACGCCTCGATATTTCAACTACTTTGCGCTTTTTCATTATTTCAACGAAAGCAATCAATACGTAATGATGTGAAAAGTTGTGTTCGTGTTATAATAAAAGCAATGAAATTGTAAACGTGAACACTTTTTAATGCGTGATGAAAGATAATTAAGCGTAAACTGAAACTTGATACAAGCATTACTTGTAAAAATGTGCAAACAGAATATTTAAGCGGAATTGACGGCAACTGTCATTCGACGCATTGTTACTTTTTTACTCCCATTTATGTATAATTGTTTCATAGGCAGTTGTAGAAAAGGGGTAGCGGTTGGCAAACAACGCAGCTCTCATTAATTTTTTGCGGCTCCGGCTTCACATAGAAGCATTTTATTTTATCCTACACCACTTCTTGTATGTATGTAGTGTATTAAGTTGATTATACCGATCGCTTCGATCTAGAATCAAAATCTGAATCGATTTAACCATGTCCGTCTGCCTATCCTTGTGAAGCCAAGGGGTGTAGGTATTAAATGAGCGGGTGTGACCGACTTTAGCATTTTCACTTGTTTATACAAAATATTTTTGAAAAGTCACGGACTTGTACTTATCCCTCTCCTATACGGGTATGAATACAAAATAGTTTTTTTATAAATGTTAAAATTTAGCCCCGACTATAAAGAAAGGTTGCCGATCGCTGGTACAGTGTACAAATATCTGTCCCAGCGTACCGGTATATAAATGTGCATTGAAACATCTAACGAAATGTATTATCAACGAAAACGAAAGTTGCACACAGTGAGTTAGCTTTGAGTGACAAGTTTATTGATTATAAGGCGTACATACATAAGTTAAGCATTACATAAACGCGAAACTTCAACTGACAACAAGTACACAATACGGGTTTTAACTCATTCACACCAAAGCAAGCAAAAAAGTCACACAATATTTAGTTTAAACCAGGACATTAAGATATTCCCCCCTTCCCTAATACGGTTTGCGAATTGTGAATATGGATTACAGCGATCTTGATCGTTTAAAATATATTTGCATCCTGACATCTGCTAAATCGTTTTCGATTTTTATTTTGTAATACACGTAAACGGGATGAAGTCTCGTACTAAACATTGCAAATGCAATGACCTCCTTTTATTAGTTGCACAAAAAAGCTTAAAATATCACAAGGTGCTCTTATATGCGATGTGCATACATTCCAAAGTTCAAAATGGTATAAAAGAAAAATACCTGAATGAGAACCAATAACACTTTCATTCACATAAGATGCAGGATATACCGGTGGTTCTTACTCCATTTGGAGGCGACAGAGACTCCTACAGAATATATGTCTTCCACAAAAATGTGTTCGCCAGTGTATCTCTCTGTCACGCCCGTAAGTAAAAACAAGTAAAACAAGATAGAGAAGTTCGGTTAGGACCGAAGCTTAAATACCCTCCACGCAAATTTTTGGCACAGTGTTGGATAACGGTACCATTTATATTTATACCAAATTTCAACTTGATAGGCATAGTATTGTGCGATATATAATTTTTTAAAGGTACAATTTTTTCCCAGAGGTATGTTGAGACTTTTGTTTATTATGGGCGTGTCTCTTAACGAATTTTGCCCAATTTCAATACGGAACAGCGAAATTAAACTAAGAATATGTATGCAAAGTTTCAATTTGATATCTCAAAAATTATGACCGTGAGAGTGCCAACAACAGACGGACACATGAACGGACATGTCTCAAACGATTTCTCTTTTCATACTGATTAAGAATACATATGGTTTGTGGGGTCTCCGAGGCTTCCTTCCCTCTCCCCTAAGGTGGAGGGTGTAAAAACTAAATTTGACTCTTAGACCAAGTCTTAAATATTCTTCACATCTAAGAGACCACACCCATTTTTGCCACATCGATGGATGGGATAACCGTAAATATGTGCACCAAATTTAAAGTTCATAGGCCAATTTTTGTAACAGATATATAGATTTTTGTCGATTGTGGGCGTAACTATTATGCCTATTTTTGGCATATCGGTGCATGCTTACATGGACAGACAGACCGATATAGTTAAAGTGATTAAGAAAGTGTTACTAACTCCATCAGTATAATTGAAGGTGGGTTGCTTTTAATTTCTTTACTTTTGTGTCGAATTTTTCCACATTCTTTTACCATTTCCTTGTAATTATATTTGTTTATATCATCACATTGTTCTGTGTATAATAATAATATTATAATAGTGCGGCGTTGTGATATATGTTGTGTATGCTAATTGCTATGATAAAGATTCTAAACGGAACAAGTAAATACATGTTACAAGCCAAGCTCAACCGTTTAATAACCCACTTCACGTAGTCGTAGTCTGATCGTGCACTATTAGAATATGTTTGCAATTATCCGGAAATGAGTCAAATAAATTAAATATGACCTTGAGCTGAAAAGAAACGAATTAAGTAGAATTCGTTAACATTTAATCAATAATTAGCCTAAAAATGAAATGACCGGATCGGACAAATTTTGGAACGTCGCTTCCTACAAAGATTATTCATGAAGTGGCGTCTATGTGGCAATGTTCAGCATACACTGGTAGTATCAAGGGAATAATTAGGACTGAGTGGTGTAGGGTACTAAATGGTCGGGTCTGGCCAACTATATATTGCCTTGTTTACTCCCTGAGCAGAATGGAATCATTATTGTGTGCTGGTCGTTGCATTTTATTTGCTCAAATAGTCAAATCTATTCACGTGTAAGCATACACATACTCGTATATGATGTGTTGAGTTTCTTTCTTGTTTCCAACTCAAATAGATGCCCATGTTAATAGTAGTCAATGTAATGAATTTTCTCAGTTCTTTATATTTAACAGAGCGTGCATTTATTGCAGTTACTTTTGATAATTATTCCCTGTACCGCTTGTGACAAAGGGTGTGTTAAGTTTGTGCGTATGTTTGTAACTCCTAAACGACAGATGACATACCAACCTACAATTATACCGATCGATTCGATCGAGAATCGGAATCTGAATCGATTTAACCATGTCCGTCTGTCCGTCCTTGTAAACGTGTGTGCAAGCTACAGGTCGGACTTTTTGAGATATTTCGATGAAATTTGAAATTACAAGGATATGTTTTGGCCCAAAGAGGACGCTTTTTGAAAATGGACCGAATTGGATCATCTTTAGAATCCCGTCCTGTAGTGGTGTAGGATATTAAAGGGTCGGTCTTGACCGACTAAAACATTTTTGCTTGTTTTGAAATGCCTTGTGTAGGCACTTTCTTTTTTCCAACAATTTAATTTTTCGTATGCGTAAATGTAGAATTGAAGCGTTGAGCAATTAATATATTTTTGTTCAAATCAGTAACGCAACTTCTTACACGGTTTTCCTTAACACCAATTTATCTAGAGCTCTAATAGTGTGAATGCAGAGTTGGGTGTAATTAGCAAATATTGCAAGAATCAGGCTCAGGGTGTGTCCTAAAAATGGTTTAACGATGTCTAAAACAGAAACTCTTATATAAGTTATCTTCGAGTTGGCCGTAAATGTATTAAAGTACTTAATGGGCACGATTCCGAGGGTGGAATTGGAAAAATCGCATTAGGTTTTTTAAAGAATACATACGTACATAGAACGCATATAATATTTTGTTGCTAAAAGTGTTTTTCTCTAAAACATTGATATTTATTTATGTATTATTTGAAATTTTTGTCAGGGATAAATAAATAATTTTCTTTTTTCATTTTTGTTTTTTTTTAGCGGACGCTTATCCAGCAAGATCAATCCCAAAGGGTCTCAAAGTGATTCAAATTCTATAAACTTGGGATCATCCAAATCAGTGGCGAAAACTTCATTACGTAAGTACCTGTACATGGCACACTTAGGCTAAAATATAAAAATGTTATAGCCGGTCAAGCCCGACCATAAAATACCCCATACCACTTAAAGCTCCTTAAATTATGCAATTATTATTATTTTAATTATAATTATATGTAAAGGGGTTCTAAACATAGTTCGATCGGGTCGAAATTTGACACAGCCAAATATGAAACTGATTAACTATTTTTCGCTAAATTTTATCAAAGAATATTAAAAATTGTGATTTTTTGCCATATAAAGGCTTCCAATGTAATAGGAGGGGTTCTAAAAATGGTCTGATCCAAGTTATTTTTATTAGGTTTTCTCTTTGAGCCAATACATGTCCTTGTACCAAATTTTATCAAATTATTTCCAAAAATAATGGGACCTAATAGAAAGAGCGGTTCTAAAAATGGTCTATACTTTTATATGTAAACTCTGGGCGTGGCAAGCGTACAATTTCGCATTATTTTAACGCCTACATATTTGTTACATAAATTTTTTTTGGTTTTTAAAATTCGTCGGCATGCCTGTTTCAAAAACTTATCTACAGTAGGACATAATTGGATAGATTCAGATTTTAACACTAGCCAGAAATATACGTACTTTGCAGGGCTCTGGGTGAGTGTTGCAACCGTTAAGAAAGTTCGTACAGCGTAAATGAAATGTGTGGTTAATAATAAAAATATTAAATGATGAACTGATGATTTTACCACTTATTTTCTCAATCATTCCTGAATATGTTCTCAAATCGCATTCAATTAGTACAAGTATGTATTTACAAACATAGATACGCTCCAGGAAATAAGATCCTAACATGGATGATTATGGTCAGCTGATGACTTATAGAAGCAGCTGAGTGTTTTTTATATCGAGTAGTGTTTGTGCGTGGTGGTTGAAAAGAAGCTTTGGAGCTTGAAGTTATTTATAAGAGTACGGTAGCCAGTGTTTTCCATTGTAACAAGTGTCTTTTGTGTTTTGGGTTAGGCTGTCTCTCCTTCATTCTCTTCTCTTACTATGATACGCTTTTACTCGTTTATTAACTTTTAATGCGATGCGCCGTAAAATGGGTGAGAGACCATTTGAATCAGAGTTGCCAGATTTGTGAGATATACACATTCCTAAAATATCTATATAATTAATTATAGTGTTCATGTCCACAAGTACCCAAAATCTTTCACAGTAGAAGTAAATGAAATAACTTGAGGCCAAATCTGAAATACGCTATATGTTTATATACAAACGGTTTTGTATCAGGTGCCTGATTATGTCCTCTAACAGATGTATTTTTATCGATTGAGTGCCGATTATTGTGAAAAAATCAAAAATAATTGTATAAATAATGACAAATGGACGTACGGACGCATATGGCTATAACGTTTCATACATTAGTGCTGATCAAAATTTTACTTATAAATACATATTACGTAGCTTCTTGGATTGTTGCACATGGAACGGTAGGCGTAAAAGTTAAACTTTTAAGAAAATATTTCGTATTCTTTGACACGATGAAAATGATCAGATTTGTATAAATTGCTACAACACTCTGCTCTGAGTATCGCAGAAATTCAATTGAATGAAAATAGTCACGGTTGCATAATTTGAGATACTTGGCGCCAACTTCCATTGGGGATTCCATTTGTTGTTGAATAACTTTCGATATGGACTTGCACAATTGTTTATTTAACGGCCGATTTGGCGTAAACTGAATCTTTCTACAGTGGTTATTATTTTGCAATTTGCAAAGGAAGTAAAAGCTTTTGTTTTGTGTTACCTCACACAGCATTGACTTAAGATATGCTAAACATGATATCCATGGAGAGACAGTATGCTGAACTCTCAGCAGTGTACGCACTTAACGTATTCGGGAGTGTAGTCTGTTCGTCTTTAATTGATGTTGTATAGTTTGGTTAGTCGGTTGTCGGGTCTGATTTAAAGCTAAAGTAATTTTATTTTCGGCGGTCGTTTTCATTATTCCCACAGTCATTATTATAAGACTTTTTCCCCTAAATTTTTCGGATTTTACTAGCATATTGTGCAAAGATTTGGAATTTATGTACAAACGAGAAAGAAATTTTAGTTTGAAACATACGGCTATTGAAACAAGACTCCTATAATGAAGAGCATTGCGATATAATGTATTACACTTGTCCGGCCACTAAATATGCAAATAAAAATGGAACTCTTCGAGTGATTCCAGTTGTGCTTATTTATAATTAATAATAATCGGCTAAATGAAATTGGTTGCCCGTGACAAACGCGTTGGAGACAAGGCCTAGAATTTTGCTAAAGTAGTACATACATAGTTATTATATTCACCATTTTAATATTAGTGTACGTATGCTAAGTTTGTCACAAGCTTTGCTACGGAAATTTTAAAAGTCTTGCATCGAAGTTTGAGTCAATTTAATATTTGTGTGAACGTGTACCATATGGCTAAAATGCTTTCGATTAAGCTTAAATTTGGAACAGACATTCTTAATAATGTCGCTAGGTGGCTCCTTAATACAAACAAAAGCGGTCGACAGACAGAACATAAACATATCTATTGCTAGTGTATTCATTTATTAAAACACTACGCCACGTAGTTCGAATTCTATAGCTGTACAAGTAGCAGAATTTATATTTATAATATAATTAATAGTATCAGTAAATGAGAGTCACAGTTTATAAAAGTCAAAATTGATTCGATCAGGGCTTTCAAAAAATTGTCTTGTGGTGTGTATTGTTAAAAAATAACAAGAATTGTTAAGATAGGGCGGAGTTCTAATAATAATTCCATGTAGGGCACATAAAAAGCCCTTGAATTTAAATGATTGAACTATATTTCGACTCGTTTAAAAGTACACATTATGGTGAAAGGTGTCTAAGATGTCGCCTAAGCCAAACACAACTCTACGCTCATGCATTCTTTTTCGCATTTGCATTTCTAGTGTGTATTTTTTTCCTATTATTAAATTCAATTAAGAGCTATTAAAATGTTTCTTGTATCATTCCCTTCGGTAGAGAAGCAACACCGCGTCCATTTGAAACCAATTTTTACCTCTTTAATACATATATGGGAATAAAAATGAAAAAACGAAAAGCTACAAAAACGCAAAAACCAGTTATTGGTCTAAGCTTGCCTTATGCGTTGTTGTGGACTAGAGTAGAAAACCCTCGATGCATTAACCCATACTAATGAATGAAACTCTCTTGTTTTGTTTTTGTATATGTGCCTTCTATACGGTGCATGCTCATCATCAGTGAGGGAGTTGGAATATTTCAAACCATCAATATTCGCAGCTTGTTCCAATATTAATTTTCAAATGGTGTTAAAATCTCTTCTCAAAGTACCCAAAGTAAAGAAGCCTCAATGTGCTAAAGTCATTATCGAGGTGGAAGACGGGTTTAAAAATATGTTTACGGTAAATCTAATTGTTGATTGTGTTCATTAGACAACTTTTTGATAATTTTCATCATTATTTAATAATAGTAGAATACTTACGAGTCATCTTTGTATCCAATTTCATCAAAATAAATTAAAAATTACAACCTGTACATTGAAGAGAAGAATGTATAGATAGACAGTCACTACATGGACAATGTTAAGGTTCGTTTCAAGTTGATTAGCATAAAAAAAATAAAAAGTGAGCCTTTCTTAAGACCGTTGCAGGAAAAAAGCATATGAACAAACTCAATGTAATGGTGTAGGGCGGCTGTGAATAACCATTTTTTACAACAGGTCAAACCAAAAATGTAGTTTATTGTTCACTTTGGTTTGCGTATCTTTTCAAAGTGGAATATTGCTTGTATTATGGCGAGACGCGGCCCGCAAGTTTCTCATACCTGGTGTAGGGTACTCTTAATACAATCTTTTTACCTCTTCTTTAAATATCATAAGTAAACAGTTACTATTTACAAACAGCAGCGACCGTCTGTGCCTAATGTCGCTTTATTTAGAATTTGTGCCTATTCCATTATTCGCAAATTTGGCGAATATAAGGTTATCGACAATAGAAAAATGCCAGACAGGCAAATACTGTTTAAATATTAAGGGAGTACGTAACCAGTAGAAAATCGAAATTTGCCTCAAGGCAAACCTGAGATACAATCCACATGTGTGAAAATTTCATCCTCTTTTAACGACATGAAAGCATTTCACCTTACTTTAAAAGTAAAAGTTTTTTGTAAATTGTGGGCGTGTCTCTTATCCAATCTCGCCAATTTTTCGTACACAGTGCAACATAGTGCAGCATATAATAACGTGAGAGATTTTTATCAATTGTAGTCATCGGTGATTTCGTTTGAATAGGGAACTGGGCAACCTTTACGAAACGAACCGACGAACATACGGAAGTTGCTAAATGGATTCAGATTTTGACCCTGATTAAGAATGTATCGGTTCTGTAGCGGTTGCCTAAATATTCCTTCTGAATGACAAACTTTATACACCGCCTGCTATGCAGTAGGTAGGGCATTAAAAAGCTTATTATGTATATCGATTGAGTAAGTTTTCTTTGTATTTGGCTTTGTTTTGCTATGAGAGAATACAGGTTTTGTTTGGAGGCACTAACTTAAATAACAAAATAAAAGTTCACAAGCTTCTCACTGGCATGTCACTTTACTTGTTAAGTCCATAATTCATTCTGAGGTCACGTGTAAAAATGATTCTCTGATTAGATAAACTTAACGTAACGTATGCTTGAATATTTTTTACTTTTAAATGTGCATATACATACAACTACCGTATATATACCGTTGAAATTCATTTGTTTAGCAACGTAACAGACGCCATACGAAGAAAAAGGGTCCCTGTGGCCGAATACTAGGCGTAGGAATATGAAAACACGCAGATGCTTGCGCTAGCACTGCTCTGCACATGTTTTAATGTTATTGAACTTTTGTAACTTATGAAGCGATTTTTCTTTTAAAAACCTTTCAAGTAATAGCTGCACAAATTGCACCCTTCTTACATTAAATTTATTGCAGCATTTAACTCATTCCAAACGACATGATGTCTGTCAAATTCATTTGCCATTGAAAAAAAAGTAGCGATATTATAATCGGTCAAGTCCGACCATTTGACACCCCACACCATTTAGCTCCTTAAATTATGCTACAGTTTTGTTGTATCGGCAGGCACTGCCATATAATTTACTTCGTGGATTATATTATATTTATACATATGGAAGGGGGTTCTAAAAATGAGCCGATCGGGTCCATTTTCAGTCGGGTTCCTCTGTAAACCAATACATGTCCTTGTACCAAATTTTATCCAAATATCTCAAAAAATGCGTACAGGTCGCATGTACATGGACAGACATACGGACGTAGTTAAATCAATTCCAATTTTGTTTCTGAATCGTTTCTGTTTAGGAGTTACAAACATCCGCACAAATTTAATATACGCTTTGCCACAAGTGGTGCAGGAAATAATTATAGAGTTCTCATTTTACAACCACTGACACTTGTTTTGTCCTATTATTTAAATAATTACAATAACATAATCCAATCTGTCCCTCTCACATAAATACCATGCTCTCGCCAAGTAAAACGGAGTGATATGTGGTGTATACACTTTGTGTACGCTCTATTCGTACGCTTGCCGCATACGCATATTTAGTTCAGGGTGTTCAGGCAAGCATCAAGACAGTTTAGCCAGTGTTACACTTCTACACATGGTGTAGTCAGTCGTCTTGTTTTTAAATAAACTTTGCTTTCGCACAAGTGCCATTGTAGGTGCATGCTGTTATATCCGTACAAATCATATTTGGCCAGATCCCAATGACCTAAATAGGAAAAGTAGGTGCATGTGGTAAAGGCAAATTTCGAGTACAGTGAAATCTCCTTTAAGGCTACACTTGCGTTTATTATTGTAAAGAAATAGCAGCGACTATGACCTGTTAAGAAAGGCGGGAACACAATATACAACATGTACAATAGGAGTATTTGGATTTGATCATATCTGAGAGACCTTGCACAATTATACGCAAGAGATGGACATGCTGCTTTACTTTTGCTACAGTGAGCGATTATTGTTACTTGTGGGCGTAACTTTTGCATATTTTAAATAGGAAACTGAGTATGTTTGTTCTGTAAGTTTCAGATTAATATCTCATATTTACACGGACAGACATGGCCAGGTCGACTTAGATTGTGATGCTGATCAAGAACATATATTCTTTATTGCAAACAGAATGACAAACTTAGTATACCCCCCGTCACCAAGGTAGATGGTATAATTATAATGCAATTCATATGAATTCATACGGAAGGAATATATAAAAGGAAATGAAAATATGATGCAAGTAAATATTTTAGGATGAAACAATAAGAAAGAAAAGCCAATGGCTTGATTGAATTGATTGAATTGCAAAAAAAGAGATTCGAAAGAGAAAGCAAGGTGTTGAGCTACACTTTTACCTAAACAGAATGGGTGCGCACAACTCCAAAGATAAATTAGTACGTTCTTATTCTGAACGGTATATACACAGTCAGTCACTAGGAAGAGAACGTTTCGGTAGTTTCGGAAAACGTGCTAAAGGTGAGTGTTCCTGCCACGAATTGACAAATGTACTTATCGATTGAACTTAATTTTTAGCATTGTTTGTTTATGAAACAATTTTCAAAGTTACTTAATACTTTACAAGATCATGTGCTCAATTTATGCTTCTAAAGAGTACCTCATATGCACGTTAAATGGAGCTTGTAATTAAAGTTGAATACCTGTTGAGTTTACCTTCGCGTTTGCATACGTTTATAGGTACTTTTATACCCTATTCGTGGCAAAAATAGGGTACATTGAGTTTGTAGTAATCTTAAATGGCAAATGCCACACTGGCTCTAAATTATGCCAATATAAATTCGTACGCAAGGTACACGTCGCAGTTTTTGAAATATTTTAATGAACATGTCTTGGCCCAAAGAGAAACTCTATTGAAAATGGGCCGAATCGAACTATTTTTAGAACCCCTCCATTTGGTAAAGAATAGTTAATTAGCTTCATATTTGGCTGTGTCAAATTTGGACCCGATCGGACTATTTTTAGCACACCTTCCCTTATAAGAATATTTCATGAAGTAATTTATATGGCCGTACCTTGCGTTTGCTGACACAACTAAACTAATTGTAGCATAATTTGTGGAATCAAGTGGTATAGGACAAAGTTTGGTATTGCTTGACCGACTCTAACACTTTCATTCATTTTACATAATGTGGTGGTCCCTTAACTTTTGGAAATCTCGAGTATATAAAATACTTATAAAACAGCAAGATATTTAATAATCCATGATTCAGGGTTTTTTCGGTCATTAGGGGCGCTTCTTTCTAAAGCTTTTGTATTTTTGCAATTAAACATTAGTCAAATAATTGAGACGTTGGGGAGACTTTGCCATTTATATAAGTAACATTGAACTTTTGTTTTTTCAGGGGCAGCCAAAAAACGGGATGTCCGAAATCTGAGTATATCATCAACCGATTTAGGACCACCCTCTAAAACTCAACAAACCTTAAATGGTGGTACAGCACGCCTCAAGCCCCCATACATGACATTAACACGTAAGTTGCTTGGTTTAATTTTACAAAATTCCCAACATTAAAATAAAAACATACTATGTAATTACATACAAATTACTGCGCACTACGTTGACTATGCGAACAAAAGACTAGACTGGGGTTTACAAATCTTCCTAAGGAACTTTTTATTTTGCCAAATCTATTTGCCAAACAAAGTATATTTGTGTCGCTTTTATTGTGAAAGTTATTTTTATGCGTGCGATCCGTTTGCGAAGACGCTTTAAGAAATATTTGCACTTAAATAGAAATGTTCTTAATTTTAGCTTTTTATACTTTTCTTCTTGGACAGTAAGTACATCTCGACATATACAAAAAAGAACCGACATACATACATGCATATACACATGGCAATGCTAGATATATATTGACCATTAGGCACTTTTATAAACTCCATACGAAAATGGTTCACATACTTATTTAGTTCATTTAGGTTTGATGTGGAATAGACGTGTAAAGAGTAAAACTGACATATAGAAACTCATTACATTACTCGTATTTAATTTATTCAGATTTGTGTGTGCTGCATTGTGAGTAAACTCAATCGCTTTATATAGCGCATTAGTAATGGTCTGAAGTGAAATGTCAATCTTGTATATGAGGTATGTTTAAAGTATTGCATTATATGTGTATGTGACCAGGGGACTGCGACCGCAAAAATCAAAGTTCACTGTATTTAATTTAGCCACGATTTACTTAAAGAAAAAATACAAACAAGAAAGAAAACTAAATGTGGCTTCGGCCAAATCTTAAATACGCTCCACATCTACAATAGTAGGAGTGACAGGTATATGATTACTCCCTCTAATAGTGTATGTATTACGCATCCATTTGCAAGTCGAGTTTTAGGTTGAGTATGGTTTTTTGTAAATCGGTTAATAGTTTAATTGTAAATTAACATTACATAAAAATTTTGCAAATTTCAACTAAATAGCAAAATCTTTGTGGCAGATAAATAGATTTTTATCGACTGCGAATCCATATTTGTCCATTTGAATGTATTTAAATAACCAATTTTTGCTCAATATCTACATTTTGGCGAAGCAAATGCTTCAAAGCAGATATCGAATACACGGACATAGTTAAATGAACTCTGATTTTGGTACTGATGAAGAATATATATACTTTGAAGGATCTTTTAGACTTCCTTTAGGTATTGCAAACGAAATGATAAACTTGGTATTACCCGTCTAATGTGGGGGGTATAATAAACGAAACGATAGATGTCTTTGACATAATTTACACTAAAACTTAAACATGTGAAATACATACGCATACATACTTGGTAATACTTATAAAATTGTTTTTAAGTCTAATTTTAAATGGAACAAATGCCCATAAAATATAATTCCATAAGTACGGGCACTAGCAATTGACATCTGGCTTAGTTCCGCTGACTACAAACAGTATCGCGTCAATTGTTAAAAGATTTTCGTTAAGATCTGGCAACAATATTTTAGGTATTAATATATGATGCTGGTTCCACAAATGCAAATGTTTCCTTTTTTTTAATTCACTCATATCCATTGAACGTTGACATACTATGGTGAAGGTTTTTTGTTATAATTTTGAATCTCCCTGTGACATTGGACTGGTAATTTAATGACAAATGCGGAAATAACAAAAAAGTACATTATAGAGCCCGTCTGTTATTATATGTTTACATACAATATGACCGCGAGAGGGCTATAAACATATGAACCCATCTCGCTCGCTTGTCAGTAAAGAATTCGACTGTTATGAATCTCAATTGCATGAACTTATCTAGGGTATCCAATGTTTAAAACAGGCTGAAACTATTATGGCTTTTAGAGTTGTTAATAAAAATGTCAAAGAAAAATATTAACGCAAATGAATAAATTTAAGTCACACTTTCAAAATTTCAACCTACCTAAAACCCTCCACAATTTTAAAAGTTTGCTTATACATAATAGGAAAAATTTCGTAGTGAATATTCTTATAAAAATTCAGCACAAAATTTCCTTAATTATCCTTTGGGGTTGATTTATTTTTAATATCGGCTCTAGAAACGCAGTGCACTTATGTTCTGTGGAGACTATATCTTGGCAGCTATTAAAAGTTATAGAAGTAAGTTTGTAAGGAGGGGCAGTGAATAGCACTGTTGCACCAAAGTGAAGAGTTTTCAAAAGTAAATCGTTAATAAAGTTCAATAATCACATATAGTGTACATGGAATATATACATAATCGGATATGTCTTATTTTTCCCTTTTTTGTGCAATTGTATAGAAAAACGCCATGCTTCTAATCTCCAAAACGTAAGCAACAGTCTGTCAGCTGCCTCAACCACAGCCAGCACACCAACTAGCCATGGAAGTGGTAAAGGCACATTAACTGAGAAGAAATCAAGTCCTAGCGCCAGACGTGGCGATATAAAAGTAAAAAATGCTTCTGGAAAATTGCCTTTAAAAGGTGAGTACTTATAAAACTTTATATACCTAGGAATATTATTAAGGGTTGCAAAAGTAGAGAGAGTGTATGTATTAAAAAAAGACTAGATTTGGTCTTAAATACCTTCCACGTTCATATGCACACAGTGGACGTCGGTAGAAATAATGAATTATTCGGTATTACATAATACATAATTATAGAGGGTTGATAGTAATTCCGCGTCAGCAAACAGTAGCGAAGACGTCTTAAAAATAAAGACGACGGGGACGAGGATTTAGTAATAAGGCTGAATATGTTAAGTTGATGCGCATCAAAAATTTTGGTTTACACTATATCTAAGGTTTCTACTTGTTGAAAAATATCGGATTGCTTGTGAGTTATAAAAAATGAAAATTAATAAATAAGAAGAAAAAATTTTTTCTGACAATACTTGTGTAACCGTCTATCTAATAAAATTTCGTTCAAATATTAATATAATTAAAATTCTAAAGATATTGTCTCGGTAAAATTCTGCGCAAAAGTGTTTTCAAGTTAATTAGCATTAAACCATTAGCAAATAATCAACTATTTTTAATAATTTCTAGTGATAGTGATATGATATATGTGAGAAACATCCTAAACATAAATATATAGAGATACATATAAAATCCCATTTTGCCCTGAACATATTATGAGTGAAATTTTTGGCTATATTGAAAAGTATCTGAGAAAATGCATAGAAAGTGTCATCGAATTTTTTCTTTACGAATTGAATCACCTTTTGCTAATAAGTGGAATGAGGAGGCTGAGAGCTTGAGTAAGAATGGAACTTATACGACGCAATACCTAGTTAATTATCGAACCCCTCACTCCGTTGAAGTTCAGCTAGAATTTATTCCGAAAAGAAGGAGTGGTGCTTCCTCTTTCAAACGTAAAGTTAGATACTTATCGAATGCATCTAAATTAATATTATTTTCGCGAAATTCATGTTTATCTAGTCTGATATTTCGCAAGTTTCCAGAAAATTTCTCTTTTGCTGATGAAAGACAATTTTGTGTCAGGCTGTCACCTTTAAACGACCTCCATGACTTTATACTAACATGGAATGGTTTTCAAAGTGAAAATACATGTATTGTCAAATGTTTTTCTAATGATTTTATCCACAATATAATAAAACAAATTGGCCACATACCTTCAATACGATTACTGCATTTGGGCAATGGTGATAGTGGTGGTAAGTCAAATCTAATCAATGTATTTTATGCGGAGGGTAGAAAAACTTTATTCCGATTTTATTCCGCGCGTATTATATTCAACAAGTAAGAAAACTAAAAAAATTGTCTGAGGCCAAATTTTAATATAAAATGTGTGGGCGCGGCGGGAAATAATGCATTTTAATAGTTCGTGTGTTTCGTATAAACTAATAAGTCGTCGGTTTATATGTCAAATGAAGTAATTTAGCTAATCTGACTATTTTTGACGGGTGGGCTAATTATATATGTGTATTAAATTTCAACTATATAGGTCAATTGGAGCGCACCTATCAATCTATTTTATCGAAGATTGACTCAGATCAGGAATATATACGTTTTGTAGCATCTCTGAGGCATCCTTCTGTTGTAAACGGAACAGCAAATGTAGTATTTAGTATAGTATCACTAAAATGAAGGGCATAATAAAAGTATGCAATCGATATACAAGTTTGAGCGTTTATGGCATTCTCAAAGTTAAAATATGTCAACGTAGTCTCGGAATGGTGAACATTTCGTCGTTTTAATTCCCGCTTCAAGAAATGTTGCTTTTCACATATTAGTTACAACGTCTTCTTGCACAATAGTACAACATTTGTATGTACGTTCAATTGAAAATTTACACCTTCTTTGTATACCCAAGTGGTGCTTGAAGCTTAAATACACATATATGTGAAAAAAGTGAAAAGCTTATACTCGGTGAAGCTGATCTAGTTCAAATTTGGCACAGCCATTAAGCCATTTCACTTTATTCTTTAACAAATGTGGCCAAAAAATATTAAAAATTGTGAATTTTCGCCATAATAAAACGCCGTTATATGACAAGGTGTTCTAAAAATAGTCGAATACGATCTATTCTCAATAGGATTCCTCTTTGGGTCATTACATGTCCTGGTATCAAAATTTCTCAAAAAATGCGATCTGCAGCTTGGGCACAAATTTACATTGACAGACAGACGGACATGGTTAAATCGATTCAGGTTTTAATTCTGAATTGATCGGCATAATGTGAGGGGGGTCTAACATTTGCCGTTTAGGAGTTATAAACATCTGCACAAACTCAATACACTCTTCGCTACAAGTGCGTGGACAAGGTATAAAAGAATTTTTCGCTATTACTTGTTTTGTCGCAGAAAAGTAACATATTCACGATATTTAAAGAAACAAGTCACATTAATAATTGACCAAATATGTAGACGCATATATGTATATACACATACCTACCTGTAAGTGATGTGGGTCTTGTAATTTCATTAGCAGCATTACAAAATATTAAAGGAAATGATTTAATAAAAAGTGCCTCTTTTGTAACAATGCTAGACATTTCATATCGTTACTGATGAACTATGTATTTCATTTCTTCCATTATAGACCATAATCGCATATTGAATTATTCAGCCGCTTCATCAACGGCAATACTGAAAAGCGCTTGCAAACGAGAGACGGAATCCCATTTACAAAGTGTTGTGGTCACGGAAGAGGCAGATGGTAAACCTAATAAAAATAATAATAACAACAACAACAATACCCTGATTAATGGATTACTACCTATTACCTCACCGATATTAACTCTCACTTTAAAAAGTTCAACCAAAAAGAAAGGCTATAGTTACTTGGCTACAAAGGGTAATAATGAGGTGAGTAAAACATTCACAAATAATAAAGTAAAGAAATTATGTATGTATATACTATACATTCTTATATGCTTTGTAAAATTTGTAAAATTTTTGGGAATTAGGAACTCTTGAGAAAACAAGACAATGTATCAAGTTATACAACACCACGTCTTCAGGAGGAGGGGAGGCGTGCACAAATGATGGATAATGGCGGTATCGGTCCATCGTCAATGCCTCCATTAGCGGGGGCTGGTGATAATGAAGAATATGCACTATTTAATTGCCACTCATATAGCGGCCCCTTAAATAGTCATCTGTCGCAGCAACATTTAAGGCAGCGCATAACTGAACCCCCCAGTAGGGGTGTTGAAGCATTAGCAGTGCTGTTAAACTATTTGGTCTATGATGTAAGTAAATTGTAATACATATTTTGCCCAGGGGTCAATGTATCAACTACTGTTTGTGATGCGTTTTATTTCAATATCACATGTAAACCAAAACATATTTGCATTCGATACACGTACTTTGGCAGAGTGCGGGGTTCATTCTGAGTGTTGTGTAAGGAATGATTCAGTTTTTGTGGTCCAAAAATGAATTACTTCGTTTGTACCCTTGATATTCTATTTGTATAAATATCATAAGTGTTTTTAAAGCTCATTAGTTTTAAAATCGCAACGTTCTACTTTAATTATACTTTAGTCATATGCCTGACAGGAACAGTTTAATAGAGATTCTATAGTACGACTTATAATAATAAAAAAAAAAACCAAGTTGGCCGAAGTTACTTTTGCAACTATTGTGAATTGAAAATTTGATAAATAATTCATCAATTCGAGAAGAGTTTCACACATAATATGCAATACGTTATAATTGTTTATTATTTTACGTTCTTCACGTCCATATATGCTCAATTCTTTTTCAGTTGGATGCATTCGCTTGTCCAGCCGCAAAAGCCAACAATCTCAAGACCAAGGAAGAATTGAATAATACAATGACTCTCTTAGAGGAAACGAAAAGTGCCTTCACTGAATTACAACATCAACTATGCGACAAAGAGGCGCACTTTGAGCAACGAGAAACTAAGCTGTATGCTTTGCATCGATCCGAACTGGAAAACGGTATTACCTCTGAGACTCTAACGAGTGTTCCCCTTGTTGCAATTCTTATTTTCTTACAGCTCATGCAAAGTTTGCTGAACTTCTATCGTCGACAACGGTGCAAATAAGTGAACTTGAAAATAAACTCCGTGCCAAAGATAATGAAAATCAATATAAGTTAGATTCATATAATACTGAAATGGAGCTCAAAATTGCTGAAAAAGTGGAACAAATCAAAGCTGGCGAAGAAAGGGAACGATTGCTGCATCAACGACTTACCGTGCTAGTTGAGTCAGAGCAGAAACTACGGGAACAAAATGCTTTTGCAGAAACTTCGTATATTGGTCGCTTAGAAAAAGCCGCCCAACGCGAGCACGAATTAAGCGAACGCATTAAAAGTTTATCTACAGAAATAAAAAAATTACGTGCAAGTAAGGATGATAATGAGCGCGATTTAAAAGATAAATTGAATTTGTCTCAAGATGAAATTTCTGTACTGCGTTCGACTCGGCGTAGCTTAAATGAGAGTCAAAGAAACGCAAACAAATCTCCTTCAAGTCCATTTAATATAGAAATCTGTCGTTTGCAAAGTGAAGCGGAGAGTTTGCGTTGTGTATTGGAATTGAAACAAAAAGAAATTTCCAAGCTAAGCAAGCAAAACGAGGAATTGTTACGAGATGCCGCACAGAAGTCATCATTGCAGAACAAAATATCTCTGTTGGAATCAAAAAACGAATTACTACAAACTGAACTCGAAATTAAATCCGAAAAAGAAAAGTGAGTATGTCAAGATATGTACATTTTCAAATTTGGCTAGATTAGCTCACCACAATCATGGTTTTCTCTATAGCAGGGTTTTAAAACTCATCTTAACTTTAATTTTCAACATCTTCATTATAGAGACTACGTGCGACAAATTGATGATATTCAAAAAGGCTATAATCATGAAAAGGTTAAACGCACGCGTCTTTCCTATGACAACGAAGCGTTACAGTGGCAATTAAAACAGCGTTCCGAACAATTACATATTATAGAAGCTAAATTAGCTGAACTATGTACAAACAATGACAGCATAAGCTATTCCAATACCTCACAGATTCGCTCAACTCCATGCAACTCCAATGCAATAAATAGCTGCTTATGTATGAACGATATTTCGCCGCCGTCGCCTCCTATAGTCAAGGGCATAATTGAAAAAACCGATTCGGTTTCTTGGGTTCTCGAAATGGACGACCAAACCCCAGAAGTAGCCGCTTCTAAAGTGGTAAAGCGTGCTGGATCATTTCGTTCCGTTGAACGGAGTCCATCCACTCGTCGACAATTGTCACTTGGTGTCAATTCGCCATTAAATTGTAACAAGATTATAGGTGGGCTGGAACTTCACTCATTATCGCAGTCCATGTCGGCTACTTCAGTAATATCAGAACATTCCAAAGTCGCTGCAGCTGATTTAAAAAATCGCTACTATTCGCGCATACGTTCCAAATCAGTTAGCGTTAAGGGGGGAGACGCTACTTCACATTCGACCAAACAATTGCAGCGCCAACTTTCAGTGGAGTCCAATACACGGAGAGTCTCTGCAACACAATCTTTGTCTTGTAAGGACCCGGAAGAAGCCATATCGTCTCAATCTCCATCCTTACATTGTACTCCTCTAAAATTGGGAGCTGATGCCCAACCAGACGGCGAAGCTTTATTTAAAAATACATCAGGTACGAAACTCATCACTTGCGATATGTCAAAGCTAAATGCAGGACAGCCTTTAGGCCTAAATATGGTAAAGCAATCTCCAGAAATAAAAGAATCCGCGGGTGAGGCATTGGTATCGGATACTAATTCCGAAGATGAAAATTGCTCTGCCTTCTCCGATGACGTAGCTAGCTTAGCTTCTACACTATCAAATATATCAGATTCTCCCGCCTCGTCTCATCCCAATAGGGATACGCACTTGTCTGTTGACGAGGTATTGCTTATTGAAAACATTCCCCAGGAGACTGCAATAGCAGTCAGGTGGTCCGAAGGAGATGACACAACCTTTATAAATACCTCATCACTATGACACGAAATGATGCAAATGTACGAAGTTGTTGAAGATGATGAGGAAGATAGTTTTTAAAATTCAATTGCATACTCCCACACACAACTTTGACGTGTGTTAGTGTCAAAGAGAGCCAAAGAAAATAAAATTTGATTGTAATGCGTACATACATGCGTACATAATACATATTGTACGCTCTACTCGAATTAAATAACCAAACCTTCTAAAGTCTGCGTTGAGATCTTCAAGCTTTGTTTGCGTTACTCTTCAAATAGACTTGTCTCGTATTGCGTCTTCACGAATCTTCAGCCACTGTAATCAATTTGTTTATTTTTTATTTATCATATGTATAATGAAACTTTTATTAATCGTTTTAAATTGTTTTGTTTTAATTGAATAGAAAAATGCAACCCACAGGCGTACAATATATAAGACATGCTCCTTCTATATTTTCTAGAGAATTGATTTTAAAATGTTGAAATAAAAATGATTACATTAATTAATCTCTGGAAAATCACATCCGATATCAACTTTACCAATTATTGGCTACTACATTGACTGCATAGCTTGCAGATTATCAAAATTGTACAGTTCAACAATTATATTTTATGATACGTTCTTCAACTCTCTTCAATTTCCAATAATATGGTTCCGTCCGCAATACCCTAGAAGCGCTGAAATATAATAACCAAATCTGAATCGATCTTTGCTATGTCCGTCAGTTGAAACGTTCCTGAAATATTAGGCCGAAGTACTCATGGTTGGACGAAATTGCTCACATTTTATAAAATATTTTATTTGATGTATCATGTGACTTGACTGTTCGTACATAATGCATACCGTATTAGAGGGTATAAACATGTATCTAACACGCCCATAGCTCGTATGCAAATTCACTCTGTTTAACAACAATTTTTGCATTGTTATTATACGCCTCGCGGTAAATGTAATAGTACTGTGCTATTAATGTATATTGTAATTGAAATTGAAAATTATACAATAAAATTAAAATTATTATATCTTACTCTTTCTGTAGCAATACATTTATTAAAGTGAACGATGCATTAATAATTAAACAATGCATGCACATGTTATATCTATGAATAGAATGTTTATTTCTCGCCCCAGAAGTACGATTTTGGTATCTAAGTGACAAAAGTATTAGAGAGAATTTCAATAAAGGTTATCAAAAATTATTAATTTTGTTTCATTTATCGCTAAAGTTACATTGAAAGAAAACATGGATCAGGATAGAAGCATTTGATGGATTTTATGAGTTGCCCGACTTCTTATAGTGTTCAAGTAGCTTAAACTTTTGTATTTTCCCTGAAGTTGTTTTGGGAAAATCCTTTATCTGGATAACATAACGCGGTACTTTAAAATAAGCCAACTTTCCTTTACAATATTCTTTTAAATCACTTTGTGTTAAGTTTACGGAATCATTTTGAAGGCGTATAAAAGCACATATATCCTCACCCAGCCGTTCATCCGGTACCCCAATTACCTGGAAATTATTAACAATCCGAGTACTTTAATTTTCGATATGTGTAGAAGAATTTGAGCAAGCAACTTACGTATGCTTCAATAATGTTGGGATGGGTGACTAAAAAGTCCTCGATTTCTTTCGGATATATGTTCTCTCCCCCACGTATAATCATTTCTTTTAGGCGTCCAACAATGCGCCCATACCCGTCAGATTGTAGGATAAATTGATCTCTGTAAAATAAAGAAACTCTACTACTTGAGTCTATACTCTGGATGTGGATATAAATTTAGTTAAAACGTATTTCAGTTCGTACCCTGTCCGCAACCATCGGTCTATTCCAATCGTTTCTTTGGTTTTGGCTTCGTCATCTAAATAACCTAACATGTTGGAATAACCACGAACGCATAATTCGCCGGGTTGACCGAAAGGTACAATGTTACCATCAGTATTCACGACTTTTACTTCGAGATGCTCCTGAAGATAACCCACGGTATGTAATACTTGTTCCACAGTCTCGTTATTGCATGATTGGAATACCGAAGCGGTACACTCAGTTAAACCGTATACGGTGCGAACGTCATTTACTTGTAGCACGTTCTGGATATCTTGAAAGAGTTGCGGCGAGCAGAGAGCACCGCCTGTAACAACCATTTGCAAGCTTTCCAACTGTTGGGCCTTTTCTTTTTGTGTTTTCACAACGTCCACGTACATGGTAGGTGTTCCGTATATAACAGTGCATTTTTCATTAATAACTGCTTGTATCGATGCCTCCGGATCGAATCTGGCAGATGGCAATACTAAGGTAGCGCCGTGACATATCGCCCCCATTATAGATATAACCACGCCAAAAGCATGGAATAACGGCACTTGTACACAAATTCGTTGCTGTGCCAAACCAAAGCGTGCACCAATTTGTATGCCGTTATTAACAAAATTAAAATGCGAAAGAAGGGCGGCCTTTGGTTGGCCCGTTGAACCGGATGTGAATTGCACATTACACGTAGCATCTGGAAGTATTTCATTTTGAAGCTTTGATATTTTGGCAACTTCTTCCAAACTACACGAATCCAACAGCTCATTGAATGATATAACCCCCTTCAATGGCCTATCTGTATCTATGACCAATGCTTTCAAATGTGGAAATTTTGCACTCTTTATTAATCCTTTTTGACTACTACATAATTCGGGGCATATTGAGCAAAGAATATCGTAAAAGTTTTGCGTTTTATCGGCCAAAGATGAGACCACAGCGTTGATGTTGGCTTTACTGAGACAATAAGCGATTTCGGGACCCTGAAATGCTGGATTGATACACACCGATGTTAGGCCAGCTCTTGCAGCACCCAACATAGTTATATACCATTGTATACTATTTGGTCCCCATAAGCCCACACAATCACTTTTTCGAAGACCCAGTTTCAACAAGCCCGCTGCAACGCGATCAACTTTATTTATTAATGATTGAAATGTAATACGTTTGGATTCGTGGCAAGACACAATAGCCTCGGTACTTCCATAATCAATGGAAGCTCTCTTCAGTTCTTCACCTACACTTCGGTAAACTAAAGATTGTTTTCCAATATGATGCAGGTAACTTTGACCATTATGATTGACATTTTTGTTGTTAATTGTAGACAAACTGAAACGAAATTCATTTATATACAACGGTACGGAAATTATTTTTATACTTTACTAGTATTTCATCGTTTAGACTTAAGCAAAATTCTATTTCCAATAACCCGAAGTTTTATACAACTTCGCCTCAAATTATTATCATATCTATCGTTCAAATATGTCTGTAACTCCTCCTAAGCACATCGTGCCGATCATATTCCCAAAGATAACAAGTAAAAAAACTATATTATGCGTTCGCCAAATGATCACTACGGCACTTGTTCAAAGAATGAATGCATAAAAAAAGAATAACTGAGATATTTTTTATACGCTACACCACATGTGGTAAAAGGGTATATTAATTTTGTGCGGATATTTGTAACCTTCAATTATCCAATCGATTTGGAATCAAAATTTGAATCGATTAACCATATCTGTCTGTCCGTCCCTCTGTCTGTCAATGTATATTTGTGCACAAGGTACAGTGTTCGAAGCGGGAGGGAATAGTAATAATTGTGCTCCTCAGCGCTGATTTTATTTATTTATTAGTTATAATATTAATTAATTACAAACCAATATTGATCTTATATATATGTAGGCTTATGTACTAAGTTTAATGAATAAATAAAATAATTATTATAATTTAAACAAAAAGGGAAAAACATTTTAGATCACCGCAATAATCGGCGCTTTACATATGTTTTGCAGTACTTTTCTGCACAACTGTGAAAGTAGATGAATACTTAGATTTCAAATTATATCGAAACGAATATAATATCTAAGTTATAAATAATTGATTAATAAAGAGCCGCCCGTAGCGAATCCTCAATTGCTAGCAATACTTCATGGTTCAACTTTGTTTTTTATTTTAAAGTTCACATTTTTTCATAAACATTGCACACACAGAAAATATACAAACAACTCACCGGCGGTAGGCCCGAGTAGTTGCTCTTGAGTACCGCCCAATAACTAATAAAAATGTATTCATTTTGTATTTAATAGGATTGAGAATAGAGAAGTGATCAGAAATGATTTCTTATTTGTATCTCCGATGTGTAAAAGAAACAATTTTAATATATACACAACTGAGTGAATCCGTTGCCGTTTCAGTAATAACTGGCTCTCATACTCGACGTTAATGCGCGTTATACTAAAAGAAAGCGTGACGACTGCTACATCAGATGTATAGATACAACGTAATCAATGTGCACTCGATTTATTTATTCAACATAAGCTAATCATTCAGCTAGCACATGCATCGATTTTTATACCCTCCACCTTAGGGAAGAGGGTACATTCATTTTGATCATCCGTTTACAACACATCGAAAGAGGCCTCGGAGACCCCACAAACCGTATATATTCTTAATCAGAATGAAAAGAGAAATCGTTTGAGACATGTCCGTCCATGTGTCCGTCTGTTGTTGGCACTCTCACGGTCGTAATTTTTGAGATATCAAATTGAAACTTTGCATACATATTCTTAGTTTAATTTCGCTGTTCTGTATTGAAATAGGGCAAAATCGGTTAGAAGACGCGCCCACAATAAACGAAAATCTCAATATATCTCGAAAAAAGTGTATCTTTAAAAAATTATATATCGCACAATACTATGCCTTTTAAGTTGAAATTTGGTATAAATATAAGTGGCACCTTTGTTCAACTCTGTGCCAAAAATGGGTGTAATTGAATAACGCAAACGCCTATAATTAAAAAAAAAACACTATTTGCTTAAGTACATGAAATAGTCATATACATAAATACGGCAATAGGAACTTATTTTTTAGGGGGTTATAAAAGGTGAAGGGTATTTAAGCTTCGGTCTTAACTGAACTTCTCTATCTTGTTAATAATTCATTTCAAGTAAAGCACAGTATAGAGTGTGTCCTAAAAAACAAACGAAATATTTGACGTGATTCGGGACCCGAAAAGAAAGCTACATAAACGTAGATCCGGAAATGAGTCGTGCCATGACCACTCCTATGATAACAGCACTCCAGTAGATTTACAATACTGTTTTTAGTACTAGGTTTCCTATGCTAGACCTTATAAATATATATTACAATTTGTTCTAATATGAAATTAGTTGACGGGGAAAACGAGGGACGACTTTCCTCGTCACAACTAACAATGATAACAGCAATCAGCACAATGCAATGCAGCAAAAATGCAATGATAACAAGGAGGAAATTTCTGACAGAGTTAAACATAAACCATGGAACAATAAATTAAAAAGAGTTCAGAATTGCTCAGCAGCATGGAAAAAATTCGAAAACTGCGCAGCAGATGCTAATGAGTGAGCAAACTAATGTATTAATGTCCTTCTGTCAGTCCATGTAATTTGTGCTCAAACTACAGGTCCCATTTTTTGAGATATTTCGCTGAAAATTGGTAAAAGGTCCGAATCGAACTATTTTTAGAACCCCTCCCCATAGAAGGTTCCTCCATAATAGAAGTCTTTATGAAATAAAATCGCAATCCTTAAGCATAATTTAAGGGGCTAAGCTAACAAAACACCTTAAACATAAAAATGGATGCTCCATATACTCGTATAGTATGCGTGCACATATGTTAGTTGCAGGGAACGCTTTGTAGTGGTCAGTGTTTTCTAAATTGTCTAATAATCCGACTTGAGTTGTGACTAATTTTTTTTTAATGTGGTGCACACTCACTCACAGACAATATATTAAATATTTATATGCAATGAGATGCACATGGAATACACTTGTATTACATCAGAGATTGCAAATGGTAGTCATGGAGCTGTATAATTTTCATGAATAGTCTTCTTGAAGAAGCCAACAAGTGTTTACAGGCCATTCATAAGTCGTTAGTGATAAAGAAAATGGCGGCAAAAAGTAGCGTTTTCTTAAAGCGCAAGGTTTCGTTGTGTTGCTAAGGAATGGCGCCTTCTTCAGATTTAAAAATCCAACGAAGACTTGGGTATTATGCAGACAGTTTTGCTGCGAACTATTCAGATACTTCTGAGGCATTCGTGTTAACGGTCGATTTGAAAATTAAAATATACTCGAATATAATTTTACAACACAGTAACGCCCTACCCTTCACCGGAAAAGAGAAAAACAACTAATTTGGGTGAAACGAAGGCGAAACGTCGCGCTGTTTATACGCGAACGCGTATATGTGTTTGCAAATATGCAAATTTACGTGGCCTCTTTAAGAAAATATTTCGGTGGCAGTAAAATAATTGTTAGTAATGTTGCACCATAGTTCATTTAAAAACAGTAACGAAACATTGTCTAGAACAAAAAACTTAAAGAAAAATATTGAAGAACGGACATTGGGTACACTTAAGTAGGCGAACGTAAAATCAATTTTTTACGGCTAACAAAACATTATTACACGCAGAGGGGAAGGAATAATAACCGTTTTCTTATTTCATAGAAAGTTAATTTGCAATTGTTGTGTAATCTGTGAAGTGCGCAAAATGAATATCTGTAGTTATGTGCATTCGTACCTGTGTATGTACTTGTATTGCCAAGGCGAAATGACAGTGATTTAGACTTGGTGACTGTTTTCGGGGGTTGTAAAAACTATGTCGCAACCCAGTAAACGTGGCGGTGGGCGTGGTGGTGTCACTGTGGGCACAGGTCGCAAACCACAAGCATCGGTCACCGTTGCGGCAGCCAACAGCAGTGTCCCTGAAGATTTGAGTGGCGGACAAAGTGAACGGGCCACTCCAGCCAGCAAAGCTGAATCGGATCCTAAAGACGACAGCTCAAGTAATGGAGACCGCAAAGAGCCGGATGGAACAACAACACCTAAACCGCCGAGTGCCGGTGCCTCCATACGTGAAACATCCAATAAGGTGTTGGCTTTATCTATCAAAAGCGAGTGGACGCCTTGCGAGCAAGAGCTCAAGAAACTGGAAAAGTATGTGGCCAATGTGGGAGAAGACGGCAATACCACTCCTTTGCTTGGCATTCATGACTCCGTAAGTTATGCTCTCTTCCATCGGCAAACATTTCAATTGGCTCGCTGAGGGTAATATTCTATAATAGTATGTTGTATCGACTTTACTGTTTAATCTTTATAAATAAAATTTCCATGGTGAGTGCGACACATATTTGTGAACTTATAGGGTGCCAATTTTTGTCCCATTTATACAATTTGTATCATTTAACTGTATACCACATAATTGTGCCACGTCTTAACCACTTATCCAAGTAGGCGGTGAAATTATTACACAACGCTCCGTGTTGATGGTTTAAGAAATATAAATGTTATGAATATTAGGTAAAGAAAACTCCCTTTAGTTGTACACACTTACGTACATGAATGTTTAGTATGTTTTTACACCTTTCACACATCATTATGGGGGGAATACTGAGTTGTCCTTTCCATTGGCAACTACCAGAGTGAGGCTGACTTTATACAATTACGCCCGTAGGTCCGTTTTCTGTTATAGCGCTAATGATCGCAAATTTCAAATTTCGTACTACAAGATAGGTAAGTGGAGTGGCAGTCACGCGAACCTACAAAGTTAAAATTTAGATATATTTATGGATTTATTGGTTTAGTGTATTCATCGATGCTAAAAGTGCTAAAAATTGGCAGCATTGAAAAACAGACATTCTCAGTTTAGAAATAACGAAAGTTGAGCTGTTGGGGTGATATGTTTGACATACTTTAAGAGAGCTTAATTGCACGTATACCACGCCCATATTTTGATTACATATATATGTGCAGATTTGGCCTTAGCCAAATACAGATTTTTTACATGAATTTAACGTCATTGCCTTGTAAATAAAGTATAATTTAACTTTGAGTTCCATCACTCCAATAGAGTGCCCAAGGATATAAATTAGATGTGTTTACATGTTACAGAGCACTGGTATGACACCTCTAATGCATGCAACAAAGGACAATAAAACAGCTATAATGGATCGCATGATAGAACTCGGATCTGATGTTGGAGCCAGAAATAATGTAAGTCTTGCTCTTGAGCTTAACCAACTCTCCAGGTTCGGTAAAAAAGTGAGCTCCGGTTTTGAATTGAGCGTTGTGTACTGTGTACTGGGAACTGACTCCATACGCTCCAATCAAATCAAACGAAAGTGGGTTAAAAAAGAGTACAACACATTACGGTCATGTTTTTTCTGTGTGGCCACGTACTTCCGTTAGCTTATTTCCGGTGTTTTTAACGCCTATTTTCACTGGTGTAATATAAGTTTGTCAATTTCTTTGTCTACCGCACTATGTAATATTTAATTTATTACTCCTGTTTGTTCGCCAAAACTATACCCTTTGTAAACAACGTCACACCAAGTATTAAATCATGGAATCATTTTACAGTAGTACTATTAATTTTGATTTTGCTTACGTTTATGTTAACTGGCATGACGGCACAAGCTCTACATCTGTTTATAATTTCATATGCTCGTTGACATTGACCACGATTCCAAAATAGAAGTGATGTAAATATTGTTTATTGTTCATTTGCTTATAACATGCAGACGTATTCATGAATGGTGCGTTAAAAGGATTTAACTTGAAACGATTAAGGTTTCTTATAATTTAATAATACTTCACACTTTTATGCGTTTCGCACGCATATTTATATAAGTGTAGAAATTGGTTTGCAGTAACCTTTGCCAAAATATCATCACTTCATTTATGATCTGAAGAGGTTGTTCGATTTGTGTTGTTCCGTTTGGGACAATATGTGACATCACGCCAGAGAGACTCTCTAATCAAATCGACCTCACTAAATGCTGTTTATAATGATCAAAAATAGTTTACACCTAGGCCCCTATTTAGGGTAAATCTCTAAATTACATTGATTTTAATGTTTCGATCTCTTACATTTCTTTGGAACTCCACACTTGCCACTTGTCTCGCAACTATACAAATATGTTTGTTGTATAAGTGTTCGCTAAATTGTCACGTTTAAGGTATATTAGGTTACCTGACGAATAATTTCCCAGAAAACATCAGAAATGTTTCCATTTTAATCCTAAAAGTATACCTCATTATTATGATGATTATTTTTGTAAAAAAAGTTATCTTGTCAAAAGCTTAAGTTCTTAAATATTGTTTGACGGTTTGTGTGCGTTGCAACCAGATCAATTCACAATTTATGTATACAAATGGTATGACAAACTTAGTATACCGCCATTTAAGGGGTGGGGGGGGGTATGAAGCGCTAATATGACATTAGAGGCGTTCCATTCATGCCAACCAACATGAATCTCTTATGTTAAGTAAATAATAATAATGCTATTAGCGTGTTAGAGAGAGGTCACACATACATGAGCACGTAGTTATATGCTTACTTATATGTAAGTAAAAAGTGGAATATCATTTATTTGCTCAATTTCGAAGGAATGCTCAATACGTCACCGGCTTGAACAAACCATTCACTTTCCATTTCTAAATGCCCACTTCAAACTACTTTCGTGTACAGCGTACAAACAATATTGTGCTTTCTGTTTTCTTCCAGGATAACTACAATGTGTTGCATATTGCAGCTATGTACTCGCGTGAGGACGTCGTAAAACTGTTGCTGAATAAACGTGGAGTTGATCCGTTCTCTACTGGTGGGGTAGGTATAATTGTACATGTGAGCTTGAGGCGAATTTTTTTTTGTTTTGTTTCTTTTATTTTTCTAAGGACTTTTCGACGTGCCAATGCAAATTTCCCGCTTAAAGTTTAGGTGGGCGCAAAACCTATGAAAGGGGCAACATGTGCGTGTGCTCACGTTTAGTTTATTATGTACGAGTGTGTGTTAATATATAAATGTTAAGAAATTTCCCATTTGCTCAAATTCTGCGGTGTTTCTTCAGGAAGGTCAAGTTAAAGAAAACGAAAGGTGCAGCGCATGCACACTATACGGCAGCAGTAAAAATGCCCACATAAGTAATAAGAATTTTATATTCATTAGAGCCATTAACAAAATGTTACTGTAACCCGTTTCTTGGTCAATTTCAATCTGATTCATGCAATTCACACACACATTCATACATTTCATGGTATTGACCAATATTGAATAACTTTCTTCGCCACAGATAATTAGCGGATAATAAGTAATCATGGCTATCATGCGCTAAGAATATACTTAATTTGTCAGAATGCATCTCACAAAGCACAATGTAACTGTCCGTGGCCGTTTCGGAAAATCTGATTTTGTTTGAAACAAAAATTTCGTTTGAAGTGAAAAATCTAATTATGGCTTAGGCCAAATATTAAAAACCCTCCTCATCAACATACAAATACCAAATTTCAACTTTATAGCTCAAACCGATTTTTGTTAATTGTGAGCGTAGCTCTTTATCCGTTTTGCCCACTTTTAATAACGATCCGCGTGCAGAAACTAGAGGTGTCTCTTTCAGCTCAATATGTCAACATTTACGATGGTGAGAATGTCAACAACGAACGGCCCACGGACATACAAGTATGGGACGACTCACGTATTGTTCTTCTGGGTGTTGCAAAGGAATAACAAGCTTAGTATACCCCCAATCTTATGTGGAGGGTATAAAAAATATATAAATGGGTAACGAAATATTTCATTACAAAACCCTTTCCTTTACATTCTATTATGGGTCACAAAAACAAATATTTTGAACTATTTTGAAGTGCTGGGTGTCAAAATAATTTATCCTTCAACTGTGTACGCATGATTGTCTGCCATTGCATTATCAGTCGTGGTGCAATAAACTTTGCAAGTAGTGTTCTTGTGCAGCGTTTTGACAGTTTCAATGTGATAGACTATTGACTTACTTTCCTTGCCTTCAATATATTGCAGTTTTAGTCGGTGTTTTTGTTCATAATAAACAACAGGTTCCGTTACTAAGCAATCATTTAAAATATGCGCAGAAAACCGAATATATCCTCGCACTCTTAAATCAACATGCTTTCAAGTGATAATTGTCAAGTCAAATAACTGAATGATTGCCAGTAAAGTTAAAGTATTTTCATGTCACAGTCCTGATGCAGTGTCGATATTACAGCATGTCTAACTTTCATTATAAGTGTAACGATGGGATATTAACAACGCTAGAATTGATATGTGGGCAAATTAAATTCGGCTAAGACCGCTTTCTCTTCTCTTCCACCAAAATACTAAAACTTATAAAAATATAATTAAATAAATTTTTCTAGTCCCGCAATACTCCTACTACACCTTCTTCGAAAGCGAAGGGCTGTTCTTCATTTGTCGATAAATGCTTACAACCGATATTCTGAGCCTCGATTTTACGCATAGATTTTAGGTCTCGCACAGATACGCAATCGGCGAAAATTTCAAATGTATTCAGAATGCGCTTAAGTTCTCTGGTTTTTTTTTTTTTTGAACTATGTCTTTGACAGTGCCAACCGAATAATAAAATTAACATATTTCTGATACTTTAGTAGAAGGGAGGAAATGAAAGCAACGCCTATTTGTGAAGCGCAAATGTTATTTGGTGTGCATCGTTTCCAATGAAATTAAATTACAATTATTCGCAGCCGTTGCAATTCATTACAAATGTTCTCTCCTTCAGTTCAAATTTATGGCTCCTAAGGATACTAACACTTTGTTTTTTGTTGTATACAAATGAAGAAGTGAAAACTTGTCGGAGAAATTGTATTAATATAAGATTCTTTTTATTTCTAATAAAATTTAGTCTCGCGCCCAAACCGCAGTCCATTTAGTATCGAGTCGTCAGACGGGTACTGCTACTAACATTTTACGGGTTCTATTAGCTGCAGCGGGCAAGGATATACGACTTAAAGCAGACGGAGTAAGTACCCAATTTATATGTACATAGTTTTCAATATATTTGGACAGATTGATATCAATACTTTCAACTGGAACGTTGAACATTTCAATTATTAACGTGTACACGAAATTTTACTAATATTATTCTTAAAGCTTGATTAACGTATTTCATACCAATTAAAGCAACGATTTTTTTCGTATTGTATTATACATAAATGTGTGTGTTTTAGAGAGGGAAAATTCCGCTGCTACTTGCCGTTGATTCGGGTAATCAGTCAATGTGTAGGGAGTTATTATCAGCACAAACGGCCGAACAACTTAAGGTGAGTCATTAAATCATAATATCAATACAATACATTTATATACTATTAGTTTGAAGGCGTCACATTTCCATTAGAAACGACATATGGAATTAGTCTCGCACTCGTTCGAGTTTAATGTGAATGCAATGCGATTTTAAGAAGAAGCGAACGATAAACAACACAGTCGTCTTTACTGGCAAATTTTTATTTTTCTCTTTTAACTACGTTAGAGCAAGTGTAAGGCTTTATATATATCTGTTCAATTTAATTTAGAAAATATCACCCATATAATATAAGAAACTACAGACATAAACTGAGAATACCTGTGACAAATTTCAACCAGAGTTTTGAATTTTTGCGTGATCGGTTCATTACAGACTCGCAGATGTTACCGTATTCAAATTTTGAAGCTGAGTTAACTGAATGATAAACTTAGCATTTCTCCCATCATATTTGTGAAGGATATACAAGTATATCTGCGGCTTATTTCACATGTTAAAAAGGATAGACAGACTATGTAGATCAACATAACATTCGATTCTGATTCAAAATATATACATATAATTTATCATTCATTATATATATATTATACCCGTGACCTAATTTTTATAATATAGGCAACTGCGAATAATGGTGACACTGCATTGCATTTAGCTGCGAGACGCCGGGATGTTGACATGGTTCGCATATTGGTCGACTATGGCACAAATGTTGATACACAAAATGGCGAAGGTCAGACGGCCCTTCATATAGCGGCTTCCGAGGGAGACGAACCATTGCTGAAATACTTTTATGGGGTGAGGGCTTCAGCATCCATTGCCGACAACCAAGGTAAATTGCTACAAAAAAAATCTAACTCTATAAAAAATTGTTTTTCCTGAAATCTGCTTGTAGATCGGACTCCAATGCATTTAGCTGCTGAAAATGGACATGCTCATGTCATTGAAATTTTGGCAGATAAGTTCAAGGCCAGTATCTTTGAGCGTACAAAAGATGGCAGCACACTAATGCATATCGCATCGCTCAATGGGCATGCGGATTGTGCAACTATGCTATTTAAGAAGGGCGTGTATTTGCATATGCCGAATAAGAATGGTGCCAGAAGTATTCATACGGCTGCCGCCTATGGTCATACGGGTATTATAAATACACTTCTGCAAAAGGGAGAAAAAGTCGATGTGAAAACCAATGTGCGAAGTTGTCGTTGTAATATTGAATTTCTATTAATGTATAATTTCGATTTTAGGATAATTATACGGCACTGCATATTGCTGTGGAGTCTGCAAAACCTGCTGTAGTCGAAACTCTGCTTGGTTTTGGAGCCGATGTCCATGTCCGAGGTGGTAAATTAATTGAGACGCCGCTGCACATAGCCGCACGAGTCAAGGATGGCGATCGATGTGCATTGATGTTACTTAAATCTGGCGCCAGTCCTAATCTAACGACTGCTGATGGTTTGACACCGGTACATGTAGCTGCTCGTCATGGTAATTTAGCAACGCTTATGCAACTGCTAGAAGACGGTGGCGATCCTTTGTACAAATCCAACGTTAGTTTGAAATGCGTACATTAACAAATTCCTCACATTTTATATTAATGGACTTGTATTCTTTATGTTAATTATGAACGCAGTCTGGTGAAACGCCCCTTCACATGGCCTGTCGTTCATGCCACCCCGATGTAGTGAAACATTTAATCGAGACTGTGAAAGAAAACCATGGTTGTGAAAAGGCCACCACTTATATAAATTCAGTTAATGATGATGGTGCTACTGCCCTACACTTTACTTGCCAAATTACCAAAGAGGAAGTAAACATTCCGGAGTCAGATAAGGAAATTGTGAGAATGCTGTTAGAGAATGGTGCTGATGTGACTCTGCAAACTAAGACAGCTCTAGAAACCGCTTTTCACTATTGTGCCATGGCCGGCAATAACGATGTATTAATGGAAATGATATCACACATGAATCCAACCGAAATTCAGAAGGCTATGAATCGACAATCATCAGTTGGTTGGACGCCCTTACTGATTGCTTGTCATAGAGGGCATATGGAGCTCGTCAACAACCTTTTAGCGAATCATGCCAGAGTGGATGTTTTTGACATTGAAGGTCGCTCTGCACTGCATTTGGCCGCTGAACGAGGGTACCTGCACGTTTGCGATGCGCTACTTACCAATAAAGCTTTTATTAATTCCAAATCCCGCGTCGGTCGTACGGCGTTGCATCTGGCCGCGATGAATGGCTTCACACATTTAGTGAAGTTTCTTATCAAGGACCATAACGCTGTGATCGATATATTGACTTTGCGAAAGCAGACGCCGCTCCATCTGGCTGCAGCTAGTGGGCAGATGGAGGTATGTCAGCTCTTGCTTGAGCTAGGAGCTGACATAGACGCGACCGATGATTTAGGCCAAAAGCCCATACATGTCGCCGCGCAGAATAACTACTCAGAAGTGGCCAAGCTATTTTTGCAGCAACATCCTTCACTCGTAAGTGCCACCAGTAAAGATGGTAACACGTGTGCTCACATCGCCGCCATGCAAGGATCGGTAAAGGTGATTGAAGAATTAATGAAATTTGATCGATCTGGCGTGATTTCTGCTAGAAACAAATTGACTGATGCCACACCTCTGCAATTAGCTGCTGAAGGTGGTCATGCCGACGTTGTTAAGGTTCTCGTAAGAGCGGGTGCTTCCTGTACTGAAGAAAATAAATCTGGCTTTACTGCCGTCCATTTGGCGGCACAAAATGGTCATGGTCAAGTTTTGGATGTGCTTAAAAGTACAAATTCTTTGAGAATCACTAGTAAAAAATTGGGATTAACGCCGCTTCATGTGGCAGCCTACTATGGCCAAGCAGACACAGTGCGAGAACTATTAGCGAGTGTACCTGCCACAGTCAAATCAGAAACTCCCACTGGACAAAGTCTCTTTGGAGAATTAGGTAATGAATCTGGGATGACGCCTTTGCATTTAGCTGCATTTTCAGGAAATGAAAACGTAGTACGGCTACTTTTAAACTCGGCGGGCGTTCAAGTAGATGCGGCTACAACTGAAAATGTAAATATTTTTTATCAGGATTAAAAAACGTTATGTAACCCACGTCTGATACATTTAGGGTTATAATCCACTTCATTTGGCTTGCTTCGGTGGTCACATGTCGGTGGTTGGTTTACTTTTGAGTCGCTCAGCAGAACTCCTCCAATCGGTGGATCGTTATGGCCGCACAGGTTTACACATAGCCGCTATGCACGGTCACTTTCAGATGGTAGAGATTCTGCTAGGGCAGGGCGCAGAGATAAACGCAACTGACAAAAACGGTTGGACACCACTGCATTGTGCTGCCAAAGCGGGCCACTTGGATGTTGTGAAATTGTTGTGTGAAGCAGGGGCTTCACCAAAATCAGAAACAAATTACGGATGTGCGCCGATTTGGTTTGCTGCATCGGAAGGTCACAATGACGTGCTACGCTACCTAATGAATAAGGAACATGACACTTATGGTTTAATGGATGATAAACGTTTCGTTTACAATTTGATGGTGGTTTCCAAAAACCATAACAACAAACCAATACAAGAATTCGTTTTGGTTTCGCCAGCACCTGTAGATACGGCGGCAAAGTTGTCAAATATTTATATAATCCTTTCGACCAAGGTACTATTTCTGCAATAACTGTTTGATCGCATGCTAATTATGTGCAACAATTTAACATCTAATGTAGGAAAAAGAACGCGCAAAAGATTTAGTTGCTGCAGGAAAACAATGCGAGGCAATGGCTACAGAACTCCTAGCGTTGGCTGCTGGATCTGAGTCAGCGGGAAAAATTCTCCAAGCCACTGATAAGCGAAGTGTCGAATTTCTAGATGTACTTATTGAAAATGAGCAAAAAGAGGTGATTGCTCATACCGTCGTTCAGAGATATCTGCAGGTAAAATGATGGACTTACTCTACTGGCCTTTAAATTATATACATTTTGTAGGAACTTTGGCGCGGCTCACTGACATGGGCTTCTTGGAAAATACTCTTATTGTTGGTGGCATTCATTCTGTGTCCGCCTGTGTGGATCGGTTTCACATTTCCAATGGGTCACAAATTTAACAAAGTGCCGATCATTAAATTTATGTCTTATCTCACGTCCCATATCTATCTAATGATTCTGTTAAGTTTTGCTGGCATTACACCCATCTATCCAGTGTTACGCCTCAATCTCATCCCATACTGGTACGAAATAGGATTACTTATCTGGCTGAGTGGTCTGCTTTTATTTGAATTAACCAATCCATCTGACAAGTCGGGATTGGGTTCCATTAAGTTGTTAGTGCTTTTGCTAGGTATGGCAGGTGTGGGCGTTCATGTGACAGCATTTTTTTTCGTATCCAAAGAATACTGGCCCACCCTCATCTATTGTCGCAATCAATGTTTTGCTTTAGCTTTCTTGCTGGCATGTGTACAAATTTTAGACTTTCTATCTTTTCACCATCTGTTCGGACCCTGGGCTATTATTATCGGAGATTTACTCAAAGATTTGGCCCGGTTTTTAGCAGTACTCGCCATTTTCGTTTTCGGCTTCTCAATGCATATAGTGGCACTCAATCAATCATTCGCCAATTTCACACCCGAGGATTTGCGCTCCTTCGAGAAAAAGTATCGCAACCGCGGTTACTTTAGCGATGGTAAGTTATCATTTTAGTTTTTATTAACTTTCTTGTATCACGTTATGTTTTTATCCTCCCTTAAATACGTCTCATGTATGTATATACTCAACATGATTATACTTATATAAAAGTTTTTATATGAAGAGGCTGAATGTGAGAATTTGATAAGTATCTCTAGCACACACTTCGGATGTGTACTCTTGTTGTATCCAGTATAAAAACTTTGCATATCGTTTACAATTGAAAAGTTCATATTAGCTTTTGTATATTGATATCTGTACATGCCTTTACTACTATGTCAATTTAGATGATCTGCCTACGGCTCGTCCTCCGCCCCCTTCCAACGGCTATAATCGCCAATCGTTGAGTGAGTTTCGTCGCAAACATAACGACGATCGTAAGTTGACACAATTTGTACTTTTTTTTATATGCCTTTGATGTTGTAATGTTTGTTTGTTGTTGTAAGCCATTTTCCCGGGAACAATTCAAAAAATCAATCAATTAATTTGTAAATAGGGCATGTGCTCTCAATGGGGCTTCGAACTTGACTTCTTTTGTGCATTCTTAATGTTGTGGAAAAGTGTTGTTTGCTACCACATGTAATTCATTTATATTTCAAGTTAAGTTTTATATTATATACACGATGCACTGCTATCACATATAGAAGCCTAAGGATGAACGAACAAGTTTCATGATGCTAGAACTTTCCTGGTCACCGGTTTTTAATTAAATCCTTAATTATAACAGCTTGATCAATAAGTTTCAGGCATTTATTTAGAAAATAATTATAAACCATTTTGCATCAATCTTAATTTGACTTGATTGACTGTAACGCACTTATTCGGTGGCCCTCATAGCCGCCTTAGATTTTCTCTATTCCATTCTCCCGCTTGGTTTTTTAAGTTAACCGAACAAGATGGATAAAGCCACCTACGTAAACTATTGATTTTGATAGAAAAAAAAATATGAAGAGAGTTCCTAAAAATGTAAACAGTTTATTTATAAAACAGATAATGTTATTTTGCGCAGAATGTAGCGCGTGAGTTGATACGTATTACTTACACTGTTAGAGGGCGAAATCAGTATTTGCCACGCCGTCTGTTTGTATATAAAGGGTATTTAAAGTTTAAACTATTTGGTTTTTATGCCCAGCATCATATGAGTATGAGAGTATGTTTCACTTTGTCAAAACTTTGTCCGCAACGCCTAGGAGTCGGAGGGCCCACAAAATAAGTATAATTCTGAATCAGCCACATTTGTCTCTCCGCGTGTGTATGTATTGTGCTAATCGCTTTCCTCGTCGCTAAAATTAATATATCTACTCCAAGCTTTCAAACAGAAGTATTGATAGTTTTCGCGTGGAGAAACAAAAGAAAATCGATCAAAAATAACTTAAATGGAACTGAAAATGAAAAAATGGAGATATATACTAACTAGGGAGCTTTGGTGTGGGTATTCAAGGGTTGTTCTCAGCTAAATGTAAGCTTTTTCATTTATTTTGTATACATTGGCTTTTTCGAATTTAACAAAGCATGTGTTCACTCGTTTTAATAGCTTAATACCCATTCGTGCACCTTGCTAGTGATTGAATGTTATCCAACAATACTTCTTCTTTATCACCTTTCAATTCAACTGCATTTGAGGGTATCAAACGTTTCATTTATTCTGTGTAGAGGTTGTAATGCTTGGCATGGTCATCTATCAAATATTCCCCTCATCTGTTCATTTATCGGAGAAGCGCATGCATGACGTGGTTGTTGCTTTTGTTAGCACGGACATACATATTATGCATATTATGCGGAATGTTTCGCTTATGACGCTTTCCACAGTTACAAAAATGTACACAAGGCAAGCAAAAATACATATGGATATGTACACATATACACATGTGTGTATTTAATGAAATGAGTTCGTGCCGCCCATGTCCTTTTTCATTCGCTGCTCTATTTACATGCGTAACTGAATTGGGGCTTCTCACAATTGTTGGGGTCGTTGTGCGTTTACACAGGACCTATGACTCCTTTTTTGGCATTCGAACGATTGTTTTTTGCCGTGTTCGGCCAGACTACCGCCACGGATATAAATCCAATGCGCCATTTACGGCCCGAGTGGACCGAAGTTCTATTCAAAGTGGTCTTCGGCATCTACTTGCTAGTATCTGTCGTTGTTCTTATTAATCTTCTAATCGCCATGATGACGGATACTTATCAACGCATTCAGGTTTGTACATTGCAACTCAATAATTATGTTGTTTCTTTTTTTTTTTGTTTCGTTTCGTTTTGTCTCTTTTATCGTATTTTTGTGGTGTGCTTCTACACTACACCACACTACGCGACATATAAACGTCTGCGACTGATTGGCTAACAACGTGCATGTGTGCCGACGATTAAACGGACATCATTGCCATCATTAAATGGGCGTTGTGTACGTTTTTATTTGTTCAATCATTTGATGATGATGTACACACATATATATATATATACCGTGTACGTATTTCTGTGCACTGCGTACTCTTCTTTAAATTGGTGGGTGTATGTGTGTATATGTGTAATCTGTATGGGGTGCTGGGATATGGCCGCCATATCACATAATTATGTGGTTGCGTGGTTGCGGGTTGCGTGCTTGCAATCAATTCAATACCAATGCGACATATATGTGATTGGCATAGTGCGCATGCATCCGTTGAATTCATTTGAGTTGTTGTTCTTCGCCGTGTTCGGTCAGACGACGACCGAGCAAACACAAGTTGACAAAATTAAAAATCTAGCTACGCCCACCCAGCCATACTGGGTTGAATATCTGTTCAAGATAGTATTCGGCGTCTACATGTTGGTTTCGGTGGTGGTGCTAATCAACCTCTTGATTGCTATGATGTCCGACACCTATCAGCGTATTCAGGTAGTATATGACATTTTGGTATTTAAAAACTTTAATACAATAACAATAATGTGATAGTAATAACAACAACAACAACACCTTGAATGAAAAATCCCATTTACGATCATTACTCAACCAAGTGTTTGTATATAATAGTGTATAACCGAGATTTTCTTTTTCAGCTTATGTGTGAAAAACGTTACGTAACCGGATAAACTTATAATATATGTATAGTTCTTTAACCTTACACCACTTGTGATATATTAAATTTTTATGAATATATGTAACTGCCTAACTCTCTGGATCAATTTAAGTATGTCCGTCTGTTAAAGCTTGTCCATGTGAAATTATAAACCCAAACAGAAAGTTTATAAATTACGGTTTAAAAAATATTATAATAGAGATAGAGAAAGCTACATCGGATTCATTCGTTGCATTTAGCACGCTCTTACAAGATAGATACAGAAGTTAAGTGCGTCCTCAGGTGAGGGGAATATGCCATTTTTGCTGAATTTTATAATTGCGGGCGTGTCTTTTACCCAATTAAGATCACTCAATAATTTTTCGGTATTTTAATGGTTCACAATTTAAATACAATAATTAGGTATAAATAGTTACCTAAATAAAATATCTTTCATCTAAACCTTCTGTGCCAGTTTAATTTTTAGTCGTTTCGTAACAAACATCACATTAAGTGCTGCATATTTGGGCTGGATTGTGGGAATGTGTCCAGTTGGTGTACGGTAATGTACGATCGGGATTCATCGATCATAACGTTTTACTTGATTTTATTGTATGCAGGTTACATATGTCGTTCGTTGTTTTATTTAAAGGGAGCGTTAGTAATGTCATCAACTGTCCAGACTTGTATCTTCTAATAAAACGCATATAATATATATTATATGTGGGTTTTTCCCTCAAGTTTTTTATGTTAACTTGCGGTAGTATTTGTATACTAATATCCTCCACATAAGAGGGCGGATCTACAAGTTTACCATTGCACAAAGAATATCAAAATATGAGCCTAATTGTTTTTGAACCGCTCACGGTCGCAACAATTGAGACCTGATAGACTTTCTTAATCCTTGTAGCGTAGTAGTTTCGTATCAAATATGGTTAAATTTGCCATATTTATTACAACGGAGCTGCAAAGTTGAATTTAGTCAATAACGGTGTCCGCCGGGAAGGTATACTACTTCGTTTTGCTGCCATTTTGATAAATATTAATTTTGACAGTTCACATGTGGTGGCCGTGCAATATAATCGTGGCGAATTTATGATGGATAAATGTTCGTTAAAAGAACGTGCTTCCATTGTTAAAACATATTTTGCTAATCAATAATCGATTACTGTTACGTGAAAGTATAATATATAATAACGCACCAACCGAAAGGGTCTATAACTAACAGGCCCAAGCGCGGATCGACTGAGAACATTACTGCTGTTCAAATATATTGCATAGAGTTATAATACCAGCCAGTCGGCGGACACGCTGTTAGTCAGTTTTCCACCGATTTCATTTAACGTTTCAATCTTGTTGTAGTGTTACTGAAAAGAGGGCGTCAGTGCTCACATGCCACGCCCACACTTTCCAAATAAATGTGGAGGGTATTTGAGAGTTGGCCTAAGCCGAATTCAGCTTGTTTACTTATTGTTATACTGTGTAATTACAAACGAAATTTATAATATATCGTTTGCTCTTCGATCATTTATGTAAAAATGAAGCGTAAACTGCTTAATCACGTAATGCATGATTATGCTAGTTATAACTATTTGTGTATTTGTGTATCTTTAGTTATTAGAAAAGTCGTTCAACTTTATAGAACTGTGCAATAATTGCATAAAAGTCTTAAATCAAGCTTCTCCTATGAAGTGGGTGGAAGGGGATTGATTTAATTAATATTAAGAAAGTTTTGGCTTAAATGGACTTTAAGGGAATCTCATGTTACCGTCTTCTGGACGAGAAAGAGTTACCTTTAAAGTCGTAGAAATTGTTTAAAGAAAATCATTGGATAGAAGACATCATTTTCGTTAGAATAACATTAAGCAGTACCTAAAACAGTTCGGTAATGCTCGTATAAATGAGAGGCGAACGCCAAATTGTACTCACAGGAGAGCCCTTTGTATAGAAAGAGGCAGAAAGTTATATAGTACTGCCCCCTAAAGTCCATTTCATCCGATGCTTGAAAGCTTTTATTAGTCAGATACGGATGTAATTGGTTTTATAATCATTTTACTTTATTTTTTGTTTTTGTTTTGAGCATAACATTGTTCATAATCTAGAAGACTCCATTTCTGTTTGTTTGTTATTCCATTTCCTTCATCATCAAATGTAAAAATTGTACAAATGACACATTCGAAAATATAGGCTCAATCGGACATTGAATGGAAATTTGGTCTATCTAAACTTATCCGCAATATGCATCGCACTACAACGGCGCCATCACCACTTAATTTAGTTACCACCTGGTTTATGTGGATCGTAGAGAAGGTCAAGGTAATTTATGTGGACGCTCGTTTACCACTTCACTACACTCTCTAAGGTTTTTATACTCACACCCATCTGAGGATTATTTATGTACCTATGTTTTCTATTAAACCCCTAATGTCAACCACTAGACCTTTTCTCGTATTCATTTAAATCAGTTCGGCAACATATATCCGTAATATATATCCTTTCGTTTTGCTTGTTTCGGATTTTGTTGCTATTGCGCTTTTTTCATCTTTCGTTTTGTAGAAAACATGATGAATACATTGCATCTCTTTGATTGATATTTAATTTGATTTTGCTTTTGCTTTTGCTTGTTATTGCATATGTATTGTATATGCATTTATAAATATGTATATGTATGTTTATATGGATTGTCTTGCTCACTTGTATTTTTTGAACACTGCGCGAAACCACAACGAATTAAAAATACCATAATAACATACATAGGCTCGTATCAAGAAAAAGAAGCGTCCAAGTCTGGTTCAGATGATGGGAATACGGCAAGCTAGTCCCCGTACTAAAGCTGGTGCAAAGTGGTTGTCCAAAATCAAAAAAGGTACGTCAAGGGCAGTGGGCAGAAACAAGTGTATCTTGTAAGTAAAAGAAATAGCCGTTCTGTTCATCTACGTATAGTATACATTTATGATATTCCAAATAATAATGCCATGTATAACAAATTCATATATAGATTCAACAGCCCTTTCGGTGGTTCACCTGTCGCCGCTTGGCTCCCAGACTAGTTTTTCGGCTGCTAATCAAAATCGAATCGAAAATGTCGCTGACTGGGAAGCCATTGCTAAGAAATATCGCGCTTTGATGGGTGATGAGGAGGGTAGCTCACTTAAGGAATCTGATAATGACAGCGCTTCTATAGAAGGGGGAGTAGTACCTTCTGCTGTGGGCACCGCACCCGTTCAGGTGAGTAATCATCTAAAGCAGCTACGGCCAATTGAAGATTTCATTTCTCTTCGAAAGAGCCGGTTAATACATTATCTTATTTAAATTGTATACGCTTGACGAATAGAATGGGGCGGCCGCTCCAATTTTTGATTATAAAAAATGACGAATTATCTGCACATGTAATACGAACAGTAAGGTTTGTGGACACCACAAAATGGCATCTCCCCAATTTCCGCACAATTTTTACGGGTATATGGGTATCAAATACAAGAGTTTAGTGATTAGAATACAATAGCGTAAGCTTCCTCTTTCCGAATCAAAATGGCGGTTTAACATATTTGTTAAAACTTTCTTTTTGTGGATACAGTTACGAAATATGTACAATAAAGAAGTTCCTCGAGTTAAACGCGAACTAAGTTGCATTACCATAAAATAAAACTTATTTAAATATTTTTACATATATTTACTTGCTTGGGTTTGTAGTGTTGATTCATTCACGTTCATTTATAAAAATTTTCTTATTACAGGTTTAGAGATCGTATAGACCAGATGAATCACGGGTTCCATACTCATGGATATACGTTCAAATATACTACACATCATTAGTTAATAGTTTCTATGCAAACATACACACACCACACATTTTCATCTATGTAGATATGTAAATAATTCACAACCGTTCCGCAGACGTAAGTGTTAGTTGATTTTTATCTTTCAACTTCAATAATTCTTCGTTAGAATAAGTGAAAATGTTATAGTTGGTCAAACCCAACCATTTACCATACAAGACTTATCATAGTAAATTATGCTAAGATTAGTTTAGTTGTATGTCACTTCGTGAAAAAGTATTATATGGAAAGGAGTCCTAAAAATAGTCCAATCGGGTCCAAATTTTCACCATAAAAAGTTTTATTTTATTAATAGAGGGTAACATAGAAAGGGGTTCAATATTCATCATCCATGACCCAAAAATCATCCGTGTGTCAAATGTGATTAAAATTTATACAAAATTAGGACGATTTATTACAAAAAGTACATGGACGTACAGACAGACCTGTAAGTGGTAAGTTCTCTGCTTCATTTATTGACAAACTAAGGGAAAGTACACGTTATACTCTTTCAGTTGATTTATCGAATGTATACACAGTTATAAATTACAATATTTCTCTTAATAATATAATGTGAATATGTAACAATTAGATGAAATAATAAACGAATAAACATAATTTTTATACATACGTCCTTTGAAAGACTTTCTACTGAACAAATTCAATAAAAAAAACTAAATTTGCTTTGGATCACATTTCAACTATCTTCCGCCAATAAGAAACCTTGAGCATGGCAAATACCTGATTACATATTGTATGTATTACGCATATACATCGTAACTTACAAGTGTGATCGCGCTAATTATTTTTACATTAATAGATTTTTTAACTTTATAGGAAACTTTTCTTATCAAAAATTTTGACTACAATAATCTAAACATGTGAAAATTTTTATTTTTATAGCCTTTCGACTAGGTAATAATGGAGTTTTCAACTTCACATCACCAGCCTAAATGTATGCAATCATTACGCTCGAAAATAGTAAATAGCGTATTCACATCCACTATAGCGGCATAGCCTGTGCTGGGACAATTATTACGACCGAAAATTGGAGTAAACGCTCTTAATGTTGCGACCACCCACTCAGAATTGCGGTAGCTGTTTTTCAAACATGCTCCATGATGAAGATTTTAACCTTGACTAAAGTTTTGACGTTGACATCTTATGAGAAATGGAATACAAAATTGCTGTCTCTATTGAAAAATACGTTATGCCCAAAGAAATACAAATGAAAGTCAAAATGTTGTACTCGGCCAACGCACGCGCATTCAAGCCCCTAATGAAGAGATTCTATTTTATTTATTGAGTATATTCATTTTATTTTTATGTAGTACGTATGCAATTTACTACATGATGAATATAAGGCGATTTTTCGGAACGTTAACTTTTGAATGATTGTTGGTTGAAACCGTCATCTTCAGTATACATCGGATTTGCTTCTGCATCCAAGGCATTGTTGCATTCCATCATTTCTATGTCACGACATTTGGCAGCCTGCAATTCTCTTCTTACTTCTGGTGTAATTTTCGGGTGAGATTGCTTCCTTAACAAAGCGAAAAGAGCTTGCTTCTGTTCCGATGAAATGTCGTCCTTGTATCGTTGCACAAACGTTAAGAGACTTTGATGCCATAAGACTGGCATGTGACGCTTGTCATTTTCAAATCTTATGAAATGAAACACAGCTGCATCGACAACCCGATACGGTAAAGCATAACACTTATCGAGAAAATATCGTATAAATATGGAGTTCGCACCCGTGTAACTCATTTCACATATTTTTAAAAGGCACGCGGATGAGTGCAAAACAGGCACAGAATTGCGCGCAATCACACTGCCAAATATAATTGCTTCGCGTAGAGTACAATCACCAGCTTCTAGCAATGGCAAAATAATACCTTTCATAAATGCAGCCGGCTTAAACAGAGCCCTTTTAAGAGAATTGTAAAGATGAACATTGAGTTTTTTGTATTCACACAAATCATCCCGTATTCGAGGTAACAGAACCAGGTTGTAGAATCTTTGAGCCATCGCTTGCGATAGACTAGAAGAAAAAGCCCTTGTGCCTTGGAACATAGCGGCTGCACTCCATGAGTGAGGTTCCGTTATGAATAGTATCTGCTCCCAATTCCGAAATTTCGGTATCACCTTAAAGGCTTTAGGTACCTTACCACCGCGGTAGCGTTTCATTACTTCCCGTACACCTTCGTAAAGTTCTTTAATTTTCCCATCTACCTCTTCAATAATGATCGATTCGTCATTAGTGAGCTTTGATTGTATGTCTGCTTGCTTTTCTTGAATTCTCTCCAATATAATATCGCTTAATTTTGCAGTCCGCTTGCCAGTCTCTAAATTCTGAAATCTTTCGAAAGCCTTCAAATCTTCATCGTCCAGTTGAATATCATCCATGAAATTCCTTTCACACACATCAGCAGCGTCCTCCTTCTCGATATCAGAACCTTCACTGTCCAAACTGAAATGATGCAAACCAGTATTCCACTTTGATTCATGTCTTGGAGTAAATTCTAATTGTTGTTGTTTTGCAGCAGCTAAAATTTTTTTACTGGTTTTACTATCCAGAACGGAAGATTCTTCGGTTCGAAGATGGATTTTCTGTCGGTTTTTTTGTTTTGCAACTTTACCCTCTGTCAGTTGCTTTTCTAAGGAAACCTTTTTTGCGGCGGACACTTTTGGTCCTTTATTTTTTCCCATTGTTATAACAATTAACCAAATAAATTTTATCTCCACTTCCGCTAAAAACGCACGCTTTCTAAAAATACTATTACGAATTTAAAGAGCAAGAGGAATTCAAGGAAATAAGTGCAAAGATGTGGCAAATTTTTATAATAAAGAGAAACGAAAAATCATGTTACCATAGTTTAAGAAAATATGTATTATCTGGCGTTGTTTAGCAACTCTACATTAATACATAATCATGCATATATAAATTATTCAATATGGAAACTCCTTGGCTATATTTATTGCGTGAATGGTAATACCCTATAGTTGGCATTTGTGGTAAATAGTTGCCCAATGAATATTCACATTATATTTGAATAATTTTTATTCATTTATAGGCAGTTTTACAGTTGAAAAAGAATCCCTTATTTATTATTACCAACAAGTACAGGTCACACTGTGATTAACTTGTCGTTTTATTTCACACAGCCTGGTAACAATAACTATGTTTCATATGAAAACACCTCAAGAACGATTACACCCTTAGCAAGTACTTGAACCTTATTTCTTATGAAAAAATGAGGGTTTTATTGTGTATGAGTGCATGATAAATGAAAATAATTGAAAAGGAGCAATCTTCATGACTGGAATATGGAATTTGTATAAAAGATATTTTACTAAATAATTATCTTATTTGCAGGTAAGTTTGATTCGATTAATTAATTTCTCCCATAATTGTGCACAAAATTTTTCAAAACAAATTAAAAAAAACTCTGGTTATTGCGTGGGCGTGTTCTGATAGCAGATACACGCACAATTTACAAAAAGACACCTTTGTGTTGAATAATAAAGTAATGCATACATTTTTATAGGGCGTAGTAGCAAAATTTCAACTTAATAGCTGAATTTTTGTGGACGCTTTTTGTCAATTGTGGGCGTGGCTCTTGAACAATTTTGTTTATTTTAAAAAACGATCTGCGTGCGGGAACTAAAAGTATTTGTATGAAATGTCAGTTCAATATCTCAAAATTTACGTGGGAAGGGCAACAAACAGACGGACGGACGGACATACATGTCTAGATCGTTTCAGTTTTTGATGTTGATCAAGAATATAAATATATTGTAGGATGTCTGGCCTCTTATTCTGCGAGTTGCAAATGCATTGGCAAACTAAGTATACCGCCCATCTTTTGTCACGTTCAGAATCACAAGCAGAGTGAAAAGGTCTTCCAATTTCTATTAACAATTTTTATAACCTATAATGATCAATTATTGAAAAAAGTCGAATTATTGTAAAATTTTTAGGAGGCTTGGAACAAATTCACATAAAATTCATTTTTAATACGCAGAAATCATTATTATTTATTAATTAGAAATGAAAAGTAGGTTGAAATATGCATGCAACAGACGGATAGACGTAAAGGTCTTTCCGAATCTTTGGGACTAATTTGAAACTGTCGAAACCGTATAAATTCACATGGCGTCTTGTCTTAGCACGGCGAAGAACACAACACGAGAAAAATTTGAAGCATTCACACTTGTTGAAAGGAGCTCGTAGGAAAACACACACATGTACGCACAAATCTACAATAACATAAATGCTATAGCGACTGCAGGCCAAGTGCACATATTAATCTTGTGCTCATTAAATGTTATTTGATTGAATAATACAAGCGAAGCAAGCAATGATCAATGATTATTTGGAAAGAGAAAGATGGCCAACACAACCAGAAAGCGTCCAGAACATTGACAACACTCTGACAACAAATGGTTAACATTGCGTTGATTTGATTACAATAATTAATCATGGGCTCAAGCGACACACATGTTGACTTGTATCCCGGTTTAGTTCCAGTGATTTGCTTTCGCACCATCGCCTTACGTACGTATGTGATGTGTAACAGGTTATGTGTGAATGAATAATATGTGAGTGCGACGAGCGCCCAAGCAAGAAGAACAGTTGCTAAATAAAATATAAAGGCGCCTGCGCCTGCGCTTTTGCGTGGCCTGTACCTGTATTTTCTTGCTCATCATTAATCATTTCACATTCCTTTCAAAGCAATAACAACAAATGTGAAATGTTCTAATGAAAAGAAATATTTGAATTTTTATGAATAATAGGAGAGGTTTCATTTTGTCAATTTGTCAATTTGTCATTTTCAGAAAGGAGCACAGGGCAAAGCGTACGCGTTTAACCCTCGATCGTTATATATTATTTGCTAAGAGAAGAATCATTTTGCGCTTAATCAATAACAATTACTTCGCTCTGAATAGGTTGGAAGTGACTTTGAATAAAATGAGCTTTGAAAAATTTCAATTTCCTAGGTATCCTCATCAGAATCAGCTACGTATTGTTCTGAATCGCCCCGACATATAAATATATGACTCTGGGCGTTTCGTGTTCTACCGCTGAACGTATATTTGAACAAAATTTATTCAAACAATTCATTCATTTGTTTAAAGCCAGCCAAAAAACTTACAGACATTTTTTGTTTAAAAGCTGAATTAATTTACTATGTTACACAAAAAATTTGAACAAAATCCGTGCAGCCGTTAAAAAGTTATACGAATTTAAAAATTTCCTAAAATCAATATTTGCTTGCTGAAGTGGGCACATATATATATTTACGCTCCTTCAAGTAACCAGCGACATTTTCACGATATGCGTGTCAAGGCAACATTTGAAATTTCTAAATGATACATATTGTACTTGTTGGCATTATTTATATAAACCATTATAATTGTACATTAAGATGAGCTAAGAGGAGCGGATTCGGCAAATTGATAATGAAACTTCATCACTCACAAGCGCCTATTAGACGTTTTCCCACTATTACTGACACCTGCTCATCAAAGTAGTAATGAAACGTGGAATAAAGTTGCATTTGCATTTTCCACATATGCGCACATTCGACACACATTCACATACAATATACAATACATATACATTCTTGTATGTATAACTGCATGCGTACATGTACGTATGTACGTGTACATGTACAGTCACTCAGTTATAAAGATATTCAACATCAAATCGTGGAATGAATGCTTCCGCAAACAAACAATGAAGATAAGTTGGGGTAGCTGTAGTAGATGGTGGCGTTGGTGGTAAAGCAAAGCGAATTTTCAAAATTGTTGGCACCTGAGAGATTACAGATGCTACAACACAGACTGACTGACGACAACCAAAAAACAAAACAAAAAACATACAAAAAAAAAAAAATACAAAAACAAGAAGGAAATCATATTGCAGTGGCAACAATCATCACTATTACTAGCAAATATTGTACAATTTTCCAATGGAGATAAAACCGATGACGATGATGAGGCAGGCAACGGCCATTTCGCAGCTTCCGCACCGAGTGAGTGTTTGGGAAAATGCTTTGAATATGAATGGGATACAAGTAGCCAATTTCAGCACATTTCCCAACAATTTTCGCATAAGTTATGGTCACAATTTATTGTCGACATAAAGGCCTCAGTAGTCAAATACGTGACTTTGTTTAGATACCGTTATTACAATTGTGTTGTTAAAACTCTCAGCGAGATAGAGAGAGTGAGAGAGAGAGGCAGAGGGGAAGACGTACAAAGATTGGGACTGAATAGAAGCAAGAAAAAAAAGCTATATTTGGCTAAGGCCAAATCTTGAATACCAACCAAAGCTTCCAAGGAGTATATACATATGTCAATGTATCTTCTGGACTTAATAAATATTAAGAGATTTACCCCTTGTTCTCTTTTTGTTGGTTTGTGGCGTGACGTTTGACCGATTTGGCCCCATTTTATTACCAACTTGCCAACTTTGGAATCGATATCTTAATTTTTGAAGCCAGAAGAGCGGTTACCAAAGAAGACACAGATAGACAGACATGCCTAAATCGAATACCTTGTGGGGTATCCGATGCTGCGTTGCAAACCTTTTCATCATGTGACATATACTGGGGGTAAACATCGGCAAATTTCTGTGCGAAACTCTCTGCCTCCCTCTCTCTTTACCACTGCTGTTTTGCATGTTATATACATTTCCTAATTATGTATATTGTTACCAATTAGTCACATACTTTATGCATACTTAAGTAAATTTTCTCCCGCGTTTCTTTTCCAACTACAATAACACTTGCAACCGTGACAACCCCAAATCTATTAATCGAATGTAACAAGCTTTTGTACCCATGCAGCAATATCCATCGCTCTGCTCATTTTATATCCATAAATTTGTGTGGTCGGTGCATGTATACTCATTTTATCGAAACGCATGCAACACCGAAGCACACACATCAGAGACCCACAAATTCTGTCTCCTCTGCCTACCTGTATTTTACATTTATTCAGTTGTTGATGTACTAACAATTGTTGCACCCTGAAATTGGGCTAATTGGTTGGTTGACCAGGGGTATGAGCATCAGGGGCTACGGCTTTAGGTCTCCAATATTTGACTCAAGTCAAATAACCTTTTGCATCTTTGAACGCATGTACATAAGATAACAATTTTACGTAACACTTTATAGTAGTGTTATTTGCACATGTTGATGATGTACAAAACAGTAGTTTAGTGTGAAGTAATAAAGAGTCGTACGTGTAGCCCTAAATTGTGCGAAATATTAATATCAATACTTCAGTAGTAAAATTGCTGTTGTACGCGTTCGCGAAGAGTTCGGGCTCAGAATGGGTCATGAGCTATGTGAGTTTTAAGGAAGCATTTCAATTCGTCAAAGGGAAAAGCGATTCGCCCAGAATGCGTATTCGTAGATTCGCATTCTCTTCCATTGTTAAAATAAATTTTTTCGCCACGCCATTTTGGAAGTACCAATACCACGCCCAAAATTCTCGTGTTTTATACAAAAATATATCCGAAAGTACAAAACTGCTTCTTAAAAATAAGCATTCACAGGTTTATGAACAATCTCGTAATAACGCAACAAGATCGGTGCACGTAAAGGTGGGTCTGGCACTTGCCGTTTACGAGTTAAAAAGGTCCGCACACATATAATCTTTGTTTAGGTAAATTTTGGATACCTTTCATATTTATGCACAAACTAAGGGCGTGGTATGCGCCAAAACTTATCAAAAACTGGTCGATCTAAAGATGTATGTCCGTGTGTTCGTCTGTTACTGGCACTCTCACGATCGTAAATTTTGAGATATTGAGTTGAAATTTTATACGTGGAACTGGAAGTCCAGTTTCCGCCCTAAGATTTTTTATTTAAAATAGAAAAAATCGGCCAAGTGCCACGCCCACAATCGACAAAAATCTTTTTATCTACCCCAAAAATTGGTATGCATATTTATAATTAACCTATCCATAGCTTTGCCAAAAATGGACACGGTATTTAAGATTCGACCCAAGCCACAGTTAGTTTTTTTACTTGTTTTAATTTTAAATTTAGGCGCAACAAGAAAGTAGGGTGAAATAGCACAAATCGGTTACAATAATGGGTGGCACAAATTCTGCTAGAGCCCATATACAACATAAATATAATTACTTATTATTGCTTCAAGTGCTCTCGTTCGAATACAGTTGTGTACAACACAGAGTCGTGCAATGTTTGGTTCTCTTTGATCTTAAAGCGGCGATCAAATCAATCAAAACCAATTTGAGCAACCTAACTTGCCAGAACCGCCTGATTGGTGCATCATCCACTACAACACCACGATCATCATCGTCATCATACATGTAGAGTAAGAGTTTACCCGTAAATGCTGTGTGTTGCAGTGTGTGTGAGTAAACAACAAAACCAAACACTAGTCTATGGTCAAGTGTGTATGTATGGTGTAAAGGATGCATAAGTATAATTTCTGCTAACAACAATTGTAAACAATTGACGAACGATCGATTGAAAAGTACAAGTGAATGACGACGTTCTCCCGTCTGACTATCTTTCAGACTGTCTGTCGTTCACTCGGTCTATGGTGCGTTGGTTTACGTTGTTGAATGATTCGTTAAAGGTATGCGTGATTGTTTGGATGGGTGGAAAAATTTACACCCTTTGCATCTTCAGCCACGTATTTAATATAGAAAAAAAAGTCGTATTAGCTTCATTATAATATTGTTGCTATTATGATTGTTGTTGTTGTTAATGTTGTTGTTATTATTATAGTTCATATAAAGCGTATCAGTGCATTATGTGTAGGTTACTGTATTTTGAGAAAATCGCGCGTGACGGCAAGAAGGCCCTTTTTGCCTGTCTGCGCAATTCCTTTGTACCATCATTCTGTTCATCAGTTTCTTAAACGAACTTCTCTGTACTGTACACATATGTGTTTGTGTATATGTAGCTTTTTATGTGCTTATGATTGTAGTTGCGGCGGTTTCGCTATAATTAAGGACTTTAGTGTAATTTGTGCACCTATTTAGGATCGCGTTGATTACAGGCCGGCTCTTTATTGCGCTTGACACCTCTGGCTCTTCGGCAAACCATATCACAGCATAACACCACTGGTCGCAAGAAGGACGGTCTACAGAAGGGAACGCCAGCCCGAACTTATCAGTGCTTGTTGCTGCTGCTGTTGTTGTTTGTGGTGCGACTGGAAGTATTCGTTGTTTGTTGAGAGCAAACGGCCTTTTTTATATTTGTGAGCCATTTCATAAGTTAGCCTGCATTAGTGGTGTACACAAGCAGAATTGAACGAAGCACGACTTAACGGTGCGATGCCGAGATCAGAAGTTTAGATTTAGGGTTTTTATTTAAAGAAGTGCGCACAAATATGGTACAGAAGTGTAGATTGTAACAAAACAAAAACAGAGAAAATATGGTAGGAGGCGAACTTTTATGGGGATGAGTATGCGATGACGACTCGTTTATAAACAGCCTGTAAATGTATGCACAAACACTGATGCACTCATTTGGCGGTAGTGTATGAAGAAGAGTTCTCTTTTGATGCGGTTGAGGTGGGTTTATTAGTTGACGTGAGTGTTTAGTGTTGACGGAAAAGAACTAAAGGTTTATACATTCTTAAGTATTAAAATATTTTGCTAGCGGAATTGCTGGTTAGCCATGATGCGGTTTCCAAATTAATTATTTTGCCTACAATTGGATATGATTCAAGATAGGATTTGATAACAAACGAACTGCTTCGTTTTGTGAATGGAATCAAGTAACGCTACGATCCCACTTTTGAAATATGTCGATGTGCTTGCGTTCGTTATGATTACGTCTGCTATGCTTTGGTGACAACACAAATTTAATTTAGACTTAATACATTTGGCACCGACGATGCGAGTGCTACAACCTTTTCATTTTTAAATGGAGCAAGTTAACATCAGTCTGTCTGTTTTGTATAAAGTCAACCATTACAGGTTCTCACAGGCCTTTAAAACTTTCTGCTTGTACTGTATTGGGAATTCTTCGAAATTCCAATAGCTTTTGGAACAAAAATTTTCTTATGGGCTTGTTTATCTAGAGGACAGTCAGCCTTTTTTGTCGGCAATACCTGTATGATCAAACGCCTAAGCTACACGTGAGCATTTCTATAGCCAGCTAAGGTCTTTAGAGCAGCGTAAAATTTTACGTTTTGTACGTTTGGGTTTGTTTTTTTTAACACTTAAGAGAGCGTACAGTGAATGCTCGAATTTCTCTTTGGAAGCATGTGTCTAGACATAAGTAGGTGTATATGTTTCATTACTTTTCAAATACCTAAGATAGGCACTCAATATTTTTATTCATTGACTTTTTAACGTCATGCACTGCGGTGTGACAATGGCTACAAATTTGCAGCCGACCGCCTTAGGGTGGGATTCGTAGACTAATTATAAAAGAAAGCTAAAGGTTTTAACAAATATCAGGCCAACCCCCGTTTCTTATCCAAACATGGCACACACATCGTTCTGTTTTCAATTCCCTTCGTACCTGTTCATAAACTCTTCGGCTGCTTGACACCGCTTGGTGTTAAATTAATTGCCTTGACACTTTTTCAATAAATGCGCCATAAGTTGGAATTCTTTTTACAAGGTAATTGTGCAACAGGCTGAAAAATGAAAATAAAAAACACATTTATTGAAATAATCACGGCCCAGCAGGAGATCATGCAAATCGTAATAAGTGCCAATTTTTGGACTTGAAACTGTGGCCGTAATGTTCATGCTTAACACTTTACCCCAACTGTTGTACAGTATTCAGCCTGATCAAGCTTATTGCATCAGAAGGTACGTAGAATAACACAATTCCCCTTAAGTATGTAAAAAGCATTAAAACACCAGAAACCATTTCTGTCTGTTTATAATAAATTTAGCGCGCACATGCTGCGTTTGAATATTTGTGATATTTATGGTGTTTTATTTTTCTGTGCCTCTAAATGGGAACATGTTGTGACTGATAGTAAATGAGTGTTGAAAAAAACTGTAAACAGTCTTTTCTAAGTAGGTCTAATTTGTTTTATTTTTCTACATATGTCGAGTGTGATGTAACCCTCTATGGAGGGATGCTGTTTCTTCAATACCATATATATATATTGATCCTTCACCTCACTATTGAATAATAATTAGACGGAAGAAAGAAAGATCGATTTTACTATATCCGTCTGTCCATCGTCTGGATAAAATCGGTCAAGAGCCACGTCCACAATCGTCCAAAATCTATTTATCTGCCACAAAATTTGACTTATGAACTTGAAATTTGGTGCACATGTATATGGTTATTCCATCTGTGGATGCACTAAAAATTGCTGTGGTCGGATAACAGACACGCCCATAATTTACAAAAAATCATATTCTACGTAAAACTCGACTTGCCAGCTCTGGTACATAATACAAATACTATTAGAGGGTCAAAGTTAGTTTTCTTACTTGTTTTTTTGTTGACGCTGAATTCATTTTTCCGTCTTTAGTTTGAAAATGATTCTTGAAGTGAAAGTGATTACCTTGTTTTTGTGAATGTTAGATATTATTCCGCTGTGTAAATATTATTGCAAAAGCAATATATTGCACATATGAACGACTTGGAACAACTTATTACCTGGTACCCTGTGATACTCAAATAAACTTGTACGCACATCCTCACCGGCATGTGGCATTTTATTTTTTCTCTCCTCTTTTTTTCGCTAAATTACCGCTCATTTAATATAGCGTTTGATGTTGCATGCGTCAAACACTTTGCAGATAATGTGTTGAACGCTTGCGCCAACGCTTTATTGACTGACTGGCTCCTCTTTGATGTCTCGCGCATTAATAACAATCTTTAGGCCAGCCGCCATATTTTGATATCTGTACGGTTGCGCTGATAAATCAAGTTACTCGTATCATATCTGGATGTTCACATGAACCACTCATACGCACGCACATACATTTATGTATATCATTATGGGCTTTTTGTTGCTGCTGGCATAAAATGATAATGTGCCTAAAAATTAAGTCTCTAAATTGAGAACGTTTAAAAATAATAATGCTTGGGTTTTCTTCAGTAAAGACACAACAACAAAAACAAAGATAAGACGTATAAAAATAATAATTACAAGCAAACAGATTTTACAATGTGTTTGTCTTATTGTTTGCATCTTACATGCATAAAAATATTCTCAATTTTTATGCCTTGGATAAGGGTGTCGTAAGATATTTTGTGTGCAAAAATTAATATATATCTATATATATATATGTAAATATTATCGATCCAACAACAAAATTTGAGTCGAATTAGACATGCCCGTGTGTATGTGTGTCGTTAGTACTGCCGCATTACCCCAAATCGCCACTTTCACATATATATGTGCAGCGCATTGTTTTGTATGTATATTTGACCCAAGCCGAATTTAACTGTTTTACTGGTTGTAAAACTTCAATGCGTTTCAATTTTAATAATTCATCATATTGTACACGAATTGTAATTGACTGCATCGGATTGCTCACAAATAGTATTGATGAAAATTATAAATTTAAAAAACAAAAAACCATGCTTTCCGTCAACATCAAATTATACTATTATAGGTCTGTGGGTTCATTCGTCTATATGTGTGTGAATTCAAACTTATCACCAATATTTCGTATTACAAGTACATGAAAAACGTGATTATTACATTGAAGCTGAAGCTGACATTTGTAGATGAATATATACTTAATCGAAAAATTATATGTTCTGATTTCTTATGAAATCTAGCGAGGCACTCACCCAAAAGTATATATATTCTTGATCAGCATCAATAGAAAAGTTAATTTAGCCCATTTGTGTGTTCGTGTTGTACATATTTTTGTTGGAACTCCCGGATTCGGAAGATATATTAAAAAAGAAATGGTATCATTTAGAATAACCTCACATGGCGTGATTAATGTGAACAAAGCACACATGCATGTTTGCTTTTGTTCCGTTTTATATCCTTTTTTAAAATTTCGCATTAATCCGTAACTACTCAGCCAAATGTCCTCAAGATTAACAGATCTGTTCATTAAATCAGACCGTGGATCTTCCCATAATTTTACAAAACGTATGTTTTTTAGGGCGTTTACTTTATTATAGACACACATTGAGGGATACAAAAACAACATTTTGCCAAAATCTTAAAGAATTATTTCTATAGGAATAAAAAACATTTAAGCAGAAATGTTGGCTTGAGTGGTTAAGCAGCAACATTTTTTTAACTTAAGTAATCTATGGTAGTTTCATAGCAACGTAATTTTGTTGAATGGAAGCTGAGTTCCCACGAAAAGTGGGTACAGTGCCAATCAGTTGCTAATTTAGTTTGTGATCTCAATTAACATTAAACAATTAAAAGTTATTTCTATATAAGTGACATTGTATATTACTTGTTGTTTTTGGTGATGAACAGAATATCGAATTAAACAATGTTGTGTTCTTGGTGGAATTCTTAATGAAACGCTTTAACTGTTGACGATGATAGGTTATACCGCAGCAAAGTCCACTGTACGCTGTAGACGCTTTAAAGAAGGCGTCACTGATCATCAACATGTTGGCCAAATTCTCTTGCGTACTGAGTACATTTTTCATATTTGTCTAAAATGAAATGTGCTGAAATATTAGCAAGTGCCGACGGTACAGTTAGCACTTCTTCTTCATAGAATATGAGGTACGTTTAATTTTACACCATGATGATACTTTTTGGTGGGTTGTACTGGTTAACTTAACATTGTTGTGCGAAAAAAGTTGTTGAGGTGTCTTTGGCATCTCTTAGGTGCATGTATTATTTCGATTTTGGTTAACTTGAAACCAGTTTTTATGCAACCAGCCATTACGCATACTAACTGCCTGATCAGTCAGCCAACCAAACCGAGCCAAGAAATCAATCCAACAAACAGCAACAACTTAACAACTATAAGTAAAAGAGCTTTTAGCAAAAGCAGCCAAATGTTACTAAAAAATGAAAAGACGGGCAATAGTTATGCCTTTCATCTGATGGGTGTATAGAATTCCTGTTCTCTTCGTGTAACGAATATAAGTTACCTTTCTCATGCATAATGGCAATGGAGTTGCATCACATTGGTTTGTTATATATGAAGAGCACACTATGTTAAGGTAAGTGAATGATTCTTCTTGTTGGTTACTCAAACTTGATGTAGTTTTTATTACATTTTGAATTTTGACACGTTAACATGTGTGTTAGTACGATAAGCATAACTAATTCATCCCCAAAGGATCCTGTATATTCCTACAGATGTACATTACACACCTTTACACACGAAACCAACAGGAGCAGGATTTGAAAACAATTTTTATTTCATAATTGTGGGCACTACCATGATGTCTCTCCATTCTTACTGCAAATTATTAACACTGTCTACATTAAAGATACGAATATCTAAACATACTAATCATAATGGATAATTGTGTATCCACACAGGGATCTGGTACATACATATACAATAAATAATTGATGATCGTCGAATTCTCGCTCGGGAAATCTACTTTACTATTAACGAGAAAAAGCTATGTTTGGCTTAGAACAATCTACATACAAACGGCGGGCGTGGCAAGTATCAGCTTGGAAGTCGAGTTTTACGCTGAGTGCGGTTTTTTGTGTGCTAAGCGACCACGCCTATTTTTGCACATCGATGGGATGAAATAATTATAAATATGCTGACCAAGAATGCATGCACTTTGTAGGGTACGCGTCGCCTCTTTCTGGGTGTTGCAAATGGAATGACAAGTTCAGTAAACTCCCACTTTATATGGAGGGTATAACAATGTTATGGTGTACAAACCTAACACACATATTTAGGTCTTTCGCTACCTGCAGTCAAGATTTCTCAGGCGCTATAGTATAAATAATAGTTGGCTGTGAGGCATTGGCCAAAGTTATATATTTCTGGATAGTTTTTTTGTAAATTGTGGGATAGGCCGTTAATCCATTTTCCCTATGGAAAACTACTAATAAATCTTAACCACATTTCAGCTCTACACCTCAGTGTTTTAACTCCTTAACGGGCAGAAATCTACCGCAGGCACAACAGTTACAAATTTGAAATTTAGATGCGTTCAATTTATAAGAAACCCTCCCCTCTACATACATCACAAAGAATATGCGCCGAATTGAGTTAGACCGAATTTTTATGCTTATATACAGATTTTTTTTCCAGTTTTACTTTGTGTTTAGATAAAGTTTTCGACGACGAATTAACCACGCCTGCCTCTCAGCAAGCTGAGCGCTCATTAATTGAATGAACAGTCCCACATAAGTGCCAATGAAATGCGTTGATTACTGCATGCTGCTTACGATAAAAGCATGTTATGAATACGTGAATAGGTGCATGGTGTTTGTTATCAGTTCATATTGTATAATTTTTTCAAGCGTGCATAAGTGGAAGACATGCATAACACATATAACCCTTGTGTTGTTTAATGCTTACTAAATAGTTAATAAACATGAAACGTGAATGGTTATAAGCACTCAATATATGAATAAGTTCCTTTATATATAGTTTTTACGTGTAGTTTCTCTTTGAAATAAAATATAATATAAATGAGTGAAAAAGTTATAGTCGATCAAACCCGGTGGTTTAATAACCTATACCACTTAGATCCTTAATTATGCTACAATTAGTTTAGATGTATCTACATATATTATATAGCCGACGCACTGCCATATAAGTCACTACGTGAAATACCGTTATATGGGAAGAGGTTCTAAAAACAGACCGATCGGATTCGAATTTGACACAACCAAATATTAACCCAATGAACTATTCTTTACCTATTTTTGTCAAAAAATATTAAGAATTGAGACTGTTTGCGATATAAACCCTTCCATTTTAATGAAGAGGGGTTTCAAAAAGAGGTCCGATTCAGTCCATTTTCTATAAGGTTGCTCGATCGATTTAGTAAGTGACTCAAAATCGATCGGTATAACAAAAGTGGCACTTACGAACTTTCGCACAAACTTAATATACCTTCCCTTTGCCACAAGTGGTGCAGGATATAAAATATGAAAATTTATCATGAAGTTGTGCACTCTGTTGTACACAATATGCAATAAAGAATTGGAAAAATCGTACATTAGCTAAGGAGTACTTTTCTTAAAGCCCTTGCCCCCATGAGTCATGTTCGTAACTTGTACATGCCCACATTCGCAGAGTATCGTTGTAATGTTTAAAACACAATAGCAAGGATAAACTGTTCAAATAATTGTTGACTTCAGTCAATATCATTAATTTTTGTACAATACTTTGCAATAACCTCAAAACTTATGTGCAACAATGCGGTCTTCAGCCAAGAAGTTTCCTCCAGAGATATGAATTGACTGCACTATAAAAAACCCAAAAAAATGTTATAAAGAACTGTAACGAGAAAAGGTAGCCTTACTACCTGTATGTACAGAAACCGGGAATGAAGGAAAAGATTATTCGTGTGATTGAAACGATTGAAGGGTATTTTTAAAACAAACACTTTATTTGTTATACGATATTAACCATTCGTTTCGGACATTCTTTTAGTTGCAATGAAGTTAAATGTTGTGATGAATGATAGATTCGCAAAAATTTGCGAATTTGATATTTTGGGAAGAAAGTGAATGAGCGAATTCCAAAACCCTCTAACGTGACCAAAGCGACACAAACTCAGCTCACCAACGAACCTTTCCTTTAAGTACTTCTATTGTCACTACTATTCACACTGAGTTGGGAGTGAGAGCAAGAATGCAAATTTAATAAGTTGTTTCCAGGTTAGCCCTCTGCCCAGATTTGTGCCGAAATAAAATATTTTACAATTTACAGTTACTGTACCTATGCCAGTAAACATTATAGTAAATTTTTCAATAAATAATAAATTTTAAGAAAACATCTACACATACATACATATGTGTATAATCGTATCGAACGTTATATGAATTGAGTTGTTTGTAATAAGTTGTACCGGCTATATCGTATTGTTTGGCTGCAATTAGTGCGAAAAATTGGCAAACGTCTATGCGCGGATACGTCCGCATATAACCATTGATGATCGATTACAAGAAAAAAAGAAATAACAAACAAGAAAACAATGATATGTATATAAAAGATTAAAGTAAAATTTTTAAGATGTTTAATGTGTTTTCAATTTATTGTATAAGGCCGGGTGAGCGCGTGCATAGTACGTGTGTGCAAGTTCACATATTTGGGTTGGGATTTAATTAAATTTTCGTTGAACTTTCCGCGCTACTCTAGAATCACAAAGAGATCTCCTAGCCTGATATCGCTGCAATCCAATAACAACCAACAATTTGCTGCTAATGGCTAACGGCAAGCTGGCCAACGTAAATAAATTTCTGGCTTTTCCATTCATGCCATTCCATTAATATGTAATAAAATTAAAACACAAGAGCTGGCTAAAAGCATTCATTCCCTCATTTCGTGAGTGCCCCCTATTTTTGGATAATGGCAACTTTATGAACATTGCAAACACAATTGAAAACACTTTACCAAGTTCTACATTGAGGTGTAAGTGGTGCTCTGTACAATACTCTCTAGCGCAGAGCAAAGAGAACAAGTGGCATACGCAGCCATACATGTTGCGTCAGTAGTACATTGGCAGTGCGGCCATATGCCCCATGTGTACATTCCTGCCGGGGTATTCTGTTTCCGATTATGGATTTTTAACGAGTTTTCAATTGAAAATAATTTTTAAAGGCACTTGTTGACTAAGTTGAAGAAACACTTGAACACTTGAACGTGAATATGAAGGCGAATGTGAATGTGAATCAGCGCAACATATCCTATCTATTGTTTTTAACGAATGTTTTTTCATTATTCCCTCTATTGGGCACATTTGTACATAGTACAATTGATAAGTTTCATTTTGTATAGAATCAATTATTCATTCTCCATTCAATCTCGGATGGACGGAATCATCTCAGACGTTTCCTTAATGCATATTACTGTTATTATTACTGTTACTGTACTAAATTTCGCGCCTGTTGGCTTATTGGCCAGGAGAAGAAAAAGGTTCGTTATCCGTAGTTGTTGTTGCTGCTATTTATATTGCGGTGGTTTGAGTGTATCGGGGGCTGCACCGTAAATTCCATTGTATTCACAGTTGTACAGATCTTACACACTCATCTGGGTGTTGAGTGTTTTCAGGCGTTCACAGCAAGCACAACCCGGTGCATTTGTTACGAACAATAGTCAATAAAACATCAGGCAAATCATGTTTATCGCATTGATTTATGGTTTTTTAATGTGCTGCTTATCGACAATGAGCTTAAATCAACGAATACGCCGCCATTACTAAACAGAGTAATTGTTGCCATACAAAAAAATGAAAAAAATTAAAAAAAAACCATCGTGAAACCAATGGCCAAGTCTAAGCCGAATGCTGTTTAACTTCACCACACGCCGCCTCAGTGCAAATGTTTTTGTTTCTTTTTGCTGTTTGTTGGTTGTTGAGGGCAGTTTGCAACACAGTTTCTCTTTGGTTAATTTTTAAATCGCGCCGCATGATTGTGAGTTTCCCAAAGGAAAACATCATTTTATAACATCCTCAAGTTGATTAGGCGGGTACGTAAATACAACAAACGAAAGCCGTCAAAATCTGTTTGTTTCTCTCCTTCTTCTTTTGGCCATAACTCTCGGTTTGAAGCCTGATTAGATCTTAACCAAGTACTCGTACATGTATACTCTACAACAATTCTACATTTTCTCCCTTTTTTATCATTAATATACACATAGGTGTATACATTAATACGTCCTGGAGGCTTTTTTATAAAATCTGGTGCCAGCCACAGCAGCTCAGAAAAGTATTGAATTTGCGGTTAACGGCGGGTAGTAATCACTTTGAGGGGGCTTTGTGTAGACTTTTCTCTAGGAAAGGTAGAGGAAAGAAAAGGGAATACAAGGAGTTGGCACAAATATTTCAATGAATTTTAAAATCCTCCCCACAACACATATACTAAGTTTGTCATTCCCTTAACAACATGCGTAAGGAGACGTCAACCATCCTAAAATCCCAACACATTAGGTGGGTATAGAATTGAAAAGTTGAGTTGAGTTTTAATGTATGTTTTTATAATTGCCAAAAGCAGGATGACAGACACACTTACAATTTACAATAAACTCTTTTGTGTACAATTCGACTGGCGAATAGAAGTGCAACAAATATCTTGAAAGTAATCGGCAGAGGACGCAATTGTATACACGCCACACCCACAGTATATGTATGCATGTGGACGCTACCTCAGAGTTGGGCTTCACGTTATGTATCATCTGAAAGTTTCTATGACATCTACGATTTATATTGTAAGTGGCCTCATAGTCACACTGTCTTTCTCAAAAGCAACTTGGAATGCACACAGGGAAACACTGATACAAATTGACACACCTTCTCAAATTTACTTTAAATACTAAGTAGCAAAAATAGTCGGGGGTCGCCCCGTATGTGGTAAAAAGTCTAAGTTACTGTCCGTTCTTTCGAAAAATTTTGAGATATTAAGCTAAAATTTGGTTTCTAAAATTTCTAGCTTCTGCATTTATTTTCTTACTTGAAATAGACGAAATCGATTAATAACCACACCCAAAATTCTTGAAAAACTCTTACAAATAAAGGTACAAAATTCAAAACTGGCACATGTACAGACACACCCGTAATTAATCTTCCATTCAATGCGAAATGTGGCCTAAGTTTTAATAGTTGATAAAAACAAAGGGCGGAATTAGATACATGCCACACCCGCAGTATAAGTACGAATGTGGAAGGTGTCTCAGATTTGGCTTAAACTATGTAAATATAGCTTATTACTTGGTTTAATCGGGTACGTTGTTTCATTAGTTTATAAATCTCGTTCGCGGATTTATGTTTTATTGTCATAAAAAATTGATATGCGCCGTTTTTTTTTATCAATTTTCAGCAGCAACACCTGCGACTCCATTTTTCAATACATGTAACGAGCACTCAAAATATTTGTCCAAACTGTCTATTATGTCGTAAAATTAAGACGCTAGTAAAAGTTAGCATTTATACACCTACCTACGTACAAGTAACGTTCACATTGACAAAAATGCAGACATTCAGCTGGAAGTTGGGTCAGACATTCCTGTATTATGTATTATTACTAATAATAATAAGAAAAAATTATCGTCAGTCACGACCACAATTGGCAAGAATCGAAGGCAGTTGCTTCCATCGGGCGGTGTGTTTAAAATGGATGGTATCAAAAAGCAAACGAAAGCTATGGTGCGAAATTCGTTCGGCATAATTATGTCCATACCATATGCATTCAAGATTTCATTTAAAGCAAATACGGGTTTTTACTTGCTAGTGTTATACTTGATTTAACAAAATTTAAAATTAATGTTGTATTGATAATGACCTTTTTTAATCAATTTGGGACCTTGTGCTCGTTTTTAAAGCAAACAAAAAATCTTAAATTGATACAAATACGCAATATGGGAAATGCGAGGGTTGGACGCATTTTATGTAGAAAAAACTTTCTGCAACACAGTTATTTCAGTACAATGATAAAAAATTAATTATCTTCCTCTACTCAAGCTTTTACGCAAAGAGCATTAGGAGAAAACAAGTAAGAAAACTAAATTTGGATTCGACCAAATTTTAAATACCCTCCAAACATCTACATACAAACGGTGGACATGGAAGATACATGATCACGCCCTGATTAATATATTACATTCGCACATCTATGGTTGGCATAATTATAAATATGCGAACCAAATTTCAAGTTCTTAAGTTAATTTTTGTGACAGACATGTAGATTTTTGCCGATTATGGGCGTGTTCGTTACCCAACCACACTTTTTTGGCGTATCAATGGTAAGGATAACTATAAAAATATAAATAAAATTTCAACTTTATAACTCATTTTTGTGGTAAATAAGTATAACCTTCATCTTATCTGGAGGGTATAAAAAGTATCAACGGACGTACTCTTTGATTGGTCTTGGCTTTGATCAAAATCAACCATAAAATTTGTTACCAGGTTGTCGATTTGTGTGACCGGAAGGATATTTATCAGAGAACGACAGGCAGGAACATATGATTCATTTGATTTCATTGTGTATCCATTGTGAAGTCTTTGAATCTTCCTCTTGGTACTTTTTTATTAAGTGAAGAGACTGAAGGTTTCTTCTTCAAATTGGTACATGTACATATAATAAAGTCAGTGCCAGTTTTTGATACAATGTTTTGGTATTTGGGAAGCTATTAAAAAATTAACTTTCACTTAGACCCAATAGACTTCACCTGTATATACAAAAGGTGGGCAACTTAATTTTTGTGGCTAAAACGTTGTGGAAAAGGAAAAACTTTCAGATGATAAATGTTTTTCTAATAACAGTTCTAAGGACAAATTTGCTTTTCTCCTGCTTTGTTTGCCAATTTATTGGCAAAACACTCACATCCAGCGGTCGTACAAATTCATATTGCTTTGTTTCCACCATTGTTGTTGTTGTTGTTGCGTTCTATTAAGTGTCTTAAATGCTTAACGCCGTCAAAACATATAAAGTTTCACTTTATTACTGTAAAAAGATAGCTTACAATTTTCATTGCCATTCACCAACCAACTAATTATCGGGGTGGAAGCAGCACCGCTAGTGAAACCAAAGACATCTAATTTAGCTGGTAAACCTTTTAAGAGTTATTTTTATTGCGGTTTAATTAAAATCTCGTTTGGTATGAAATTCATTGGAAATCATATTTCGATGGTATTTTTATATCCCCTACATAAGATGGGGGTATACTACGTTTATCATACCGATTTCAACAGAAACAGAGGGAGGTGTCAGGGACCCTACAAAATACATGTACTTTTAATCATATATTATATGAGTATCAAAATCTGTGTCGATCTAAACATATCCATCCGTATGTCCATGTGTGTCTCTGTTGTTGGCATTCCTACAGCCGTAAATTTTGAAATATAAATTTTTTTACAGATCCTTTAGGTTCAACGTGAAGATTGCTTTTTAAAATGTGAATAGATTGTGAATCATGCTCAAAATCTATCTATCAACCACAAAAATTGACCTCTGAAGTGGAAGTTTAGTACACATATTTATAATTAGCCCTTCTACAGTTTTTATATAGACGTGCAGGGTATTTAAGATTCGTCCGAAGGCATATTGAGTTTTTTTGACTTGTTTTTCTTTCTGTGCCCTGGCACACGGTAGCAGGATGTTTCAATTGTTCACTTAATCGTAAAAATCCTTGCACTGATTTGTTGTCCGAGTGGTAGTCGATTGGTGGTGTTATTAATGTGGGTTGCTTTAGCCACCCGCTGCCCAATATAAGAGCAATTCAGTTGAGCTCAGGTCTCAGGTGTGTATACCGTTGAGTTGATCCATTTATGGTAGTTTTCATTCCAACCTATATAGTTCATTACATACATACACTCCCACACACCCATATATATAAATATGAGCAAACACATCCACCGTACTTTTGTGCGTTCCTGTATGTACACCAACATTTTTGTACCCTCCGCATAAGATATACGAAGATACGAAGTTTGCCATTTCGTTTGCAATACCCAAAAGTAGGCGTCAAGGTACCTACAAAGTATATAAATTCTTGATCAGTATCGAAATCTAAGTCGATCTGGATATGTCCGTCAGTACGTTTATCTGTTGTTGGCATTCTCACGGTCGTAAAATTAGAGATATTGAGCTGATTGCAGATCTCTACTTAAATTGGAATTATTTAATCAAAAGCCACGCCCTCAATAGACAAACACCTATACCACAATTGCCACAAAATTGAGCTATGAAGTTCGAATATCTATATGGCAAAAATGGACGGATCGGTACGCCTACGATTTAGAAAAAACCGTACTCAGCCTAAAGCTGGACTTTCAAACTAATACGTAATGCATACATTTTTAGAGGGCGGAATCATGCGCCTGCCACACCCATCGCTTGTACGTAGATGTAGATGTGGAGGGTATTTAAGATTCGTGTGGAGTCAAATTTAGTTTTTTTACACGTTTTGTTATCGTTGTTGTTTTTTGTTTTTTTTTTATTACTGTTCTCACCATGGATTTACATTGTTGCTACAGGATACTTGCAATTTGGCCACAATTGGATACAGGAAGTGTATTAATTTGCTAGAGCTGAAATGGATTTATGGATACAACAGCTGCTCCAAATTCAATATACGACTTTCTATGGTTTTTGTTGTTGCTTAACAACTACCAAAGCACTCCAGCACTGTTGCACTCTTAAAGATTATGTAGGCGAGAGCAGGAAGGATGAGCGTGATTTTTAAACAATTCAATGTTTTGTGATGAACATTCTGCATCATTTGAAAATTATTGCTTAACGGAAAATGATGTTCTAATTAATAAGTAGGCAGGCAAGCATATGTTGCGACGAGCTATCTCCTGTCAATTATGCGAACGCATCATTTCGCCAGTATCGCGTCCCAGTCGTTAAAGTTAAAGATGCAGTTAAGGTTGTTATCTATTTACTGGTTCTTAATCTTGCCTGTTGTTCTCTTCATTTATTTATTTAACTATGAGGGTAGTGCGTGCGTACATCTAATGCCGACCCAGTCTATTTAATATCTCTTGTATGCTTGCCTCTTCGAATTAGAGGATAATTGCGGGATTATAATAGAGATTATTCTTGACTAAAGTAAAGTAAATTACTGCCTTTGTTGTATAACTGCGTTGTTTACGTAACAAGGAGACAGAGTCGACGTACACACCGTTGTTGTCGTTGTACACAAGCATACAAACACACTGGATGCCATTTAAGGGAAACTAAGCTTGCACTAAAGTAACGTAAACTGAAACGAAATGAAATGTAGTTACAAACCAATTTCCATTTTAATCGTTGAGGTGTGTGATCTCTTGCCTCTATTATTCCTTTCTTTGTTTGTTTGTTTATTTATGTAAATTTTTCTAATATATTTCATTTGCGTTGCCACAACTAATGCTATTTATGAATTCCGTTCTTATTTTATGTACGTACTATGCGATACATATGTTTGCTCATATTTGTTTTTTGTTTTTGTTTTTTATTTTATTATGCAAATTCAATCCTGACAGTGGTTGATGTTGTAGAAAGCCTTACCATTGCTAACATTACTGATGCTATTATTATTATTATTATTGTTGTTGTTGTTATTGCTACATTTATCATAATGAAATTACTGGCGTCAAATGGAAATGTGTGAAATCGTACCGTAACATTATTCATGGATCACATAATTATTTGATAATGGCATCGAATCGGATCACTTTTAAGATGTTTCTCGATATTACAGAGTAAACGTAGTTTTTGTTGCGGATCAAGAATATATATATTTTTTAGGGTCTCTGACGCCTCCTTCCGGGTGTTGCAAACGTAAGTACAAACTTATGTGGAGGGTATAAATATGTGTAACAAATATCAGCTCTATAACTCCGTTTTTGGTGATGTCTAAAATGTAATAATTCAGGCTATTTTGTGGTGGTAAAATGAGATGAAAAATTTATAACAACCGCCATCATGATGGGAAAGGTAGGAAAATATTTCTTAGTAAGTTATATGAACTTGGCATATAACTCGCTTTGAATATAAAGTGTGTGTCTACGGCATATGAAATATTTAATTTGCGATAAAAACTGACGAACAGTGCACTAATTAACATATGATCAACTTGGGGGAACTGTCCATTTAGTGACGTTACATTTTATGCGATTAGAAATTGTGTTTCATCAAAATATTACTATAGCTAAAAATCGCTAAAAAAAGACGGACGTATAGACCATTGTTCTCCTTCGGTGGTAAAGTGAAAGTTCCGACACCAACTATATTTTCGAATTAGTGTATTTTATCTTCCTTCTTGGTTTGTGTTATTAGAAGAAATAAATTAGATAGTTTGAGTTCAGAATTGGTTGAATTGTTGTTTAGTTAGAACTTAGAACGGATTGAAGGAGGGAATAAAGAAATTGGACTCATGCAAGATTAAAAAAAATATCCAAATCCTTTGTTCCGTTATTATCATAATGATTTATGATGGCTCCTTAGGAAGCGATCAATTTATTCGTATATCTCCAATGTTCAGCCCATTGTGTCCTCCTGGGTGCAAAGCAAACAGTACTTCACTTTGCAATCGGCCATTATTTCAAAAAGTACACATTTCATATAAATTATGTATCCATACATTGCTGCGAGTATGTGTGACCATGAAAGAAAAAGGAAGAAAAATAATGTTAATTATCGATAATTACTGGTATGCACGCTTATAATTAAGTATTATGTATATTCCTACACAAAATGGCATATGAACCTGTGCTTGGGTTGTTGTTGTTGTTTTCTCTTCGCAAACTGTTAACAGTAATTAAAGCGAAAGAAAGGCAAACGTAAAAAGTAGGATGGGAAACGAATTGTACTTGCAAATTTTGCTATTGCTAAATTATAGACATTGCAATATAAATACTGACTGCTGGTGTGTGGTGTGCATTGCTTTATACTTTCCTTTAAGTGCTTTTGGTGAGGAACATAGGCACTTCTTCACTTCGTTTGTACCAACCAAAGGGGTCTCCTTTCAGGTATCGGTATTCATTTTTAATATCAAGTCGCATCGACCTCACCATGCCTGTTTCTCCGTCTGTGCCAAAATTATTGTAAAGCTCAGCATCCACCCACGTCATCAAGAGGTCTTAAAATAAAAATTAAAACGGGTCTCTGGGTGAAAGACCGAACAAAATCAGTTGAAAGCCTACAAAAAATTTACCCTAACTGTGGGCGTATCCTTCGACCGATTCGCCACATTTCAACGATAACCTGCAAACTTGAAGACGATATCTCAAATTTTGTAAGTGCGCATAAATAAAAATTCGTCATAAATTGTGGCCGTGACCGCCCATTTTCAACACATCGACGGGTGCACTCAATAACACAATGATGTATGTTGTAATAAATTTTAATTTTGTAGCTCACTGTAGGGTATCCCTGTCTATCTTCTTATTTATGATGTTGCCAATGCTTCAGACATCTACAAAGTGGCAATTGTCATGGTCTACCATGACAATACAATTACAAAAAAGGAATATTTTGTTTTCACAGGCAGAACAATGGAGATTTTATGTAGGATACAACAAACAACAGGCCTACCCTCACACAGGGAGACGTGTTGCTTGGCACTCTAATGCATATTTACAATTTTAACACACTTCTGTCAAAACGTTCACAAATTTACAGCAAACAAAGGGAAAAGTCATTTTACAAACACCTTTTATAAATCATTGTATATTTTAACAACATTTTCGCCAGTTTAACACCTCCTCGGCAATTGTCCAATATTTTGGCAAATGTGGAATACATGTCTAGCAAACATTAGTGGGAACGATTCTAAGAAAACAACACCAGTTGTACTCTAGTGAAATAATACGTACACTTTTCCCCAAATTACTCTCTTTCTTTTGAGGAATATCTCCATAAATAGTTATTCATATGGACTAGGAAACCACAACATCAATGATGAACTAGAAGCAACACAACACGGAGTTGTGACAATGTCATATAATTAGTAAGGGTACGAGTTCGCGATATTTGCCTTTCCGTTTGTAACACCCAGAAGGAAGTCTCATAGACTGTACAAAGTATATATATTTTTCATCAGCATCAAATCAGTATTTGTTGATCCAGATTTACATTGTTTCTAATTTTTTTGTAATTCTTAAAATTAAAATAGAAAAGCAAGTAAGAAAACTAAATTTGGCTTAGGCCAAATATTAAATACCCAATAGTGGGTGTCGCAGTTATATTATTACGCCCTCTAATAGTGTATATATTACGTATTAGCTTGCAAGTCGAGTTTTACGTGGAGTATGATTTTTTATAAATTGTGGGCGCATACATTATTCGACCACGCCTATTTTTATTACATAAATGAATGGGATAACTATGAATATGCATACCGAATTTTAAGTTCATAGATCAATTTTTGTTGCAGACATATAGGCTTTTATCGATTGTGGGCATGGCTCTAAATCGATTTTGCCTATGCAAAATATGAAGCAAAATCGGGCAAAGACGAGACGTTTTCATCAGGTTATCATCCCCCACGCATAATCTTTAAATATGAATTCTAATTTTCTGCATAAAGCCATTCCAATCATTTTATTTTATTGGATGCGCAACTGACTACACAACAAATATGAATTTTTTCATCTACCCAAACTTTTTATATCGATCTTTGATTACAAACGAAATAGTGTCGTAAGCAGTGCTTACTACGTTACGCACGCTGACTGAACGTTACAACGTTCAGTTGTTACACAAACAACACGTTAAGGAAAGACAAATGGTGTCAATTTATCAATTGTTGACTTTCTGATGCATCCAAAACTTGTATGAATGTAACCGTGATGCTAAACGTAGATCCACACCATCTAACAAAAACTTGACGAACACTTGGATCATTGGATGATTGTGTGTACGGTGTAAACGTGAAATCCATTGGAATTTTTTAATGAAATTTTCGTTTGACAGGCGCGGTGTGATCTGACTTAAATGCATATAAATACAAATACAAATAAATCCCCTTGTTTTTTGGAATCATTGGACATATTAGTCAGTCAGAGTGATCCAGCCGGTGAGGTCGTGAACATTAAAGGTTGGCTGCTCGTCTTAATAGAAAGAAGTACACGCACACACACACGAATATACACAAGGTGGCATACCCATGTCCTTGTGCATATGCGTGTTTGTGTGTGTATGAGTTGGCTCCACTATTGTTACCTGACTTCTTGGAATGCATTCACATATAAATGCACACATGTCACTACATATGAATTGAATAGCGCATGATTAAGCGAAAATTATATGGTAAACATGTGGTTGGGCTGCTTATTAGTGCTTCAGAACTGTTGATGCTTTTAAGATTTGTCAGCCTGCTGCTGTGCCACAATATCTTCTTAGCCTCATGCACCATGTAATGCCACATATAATATTTTATCATATACAGGCACCGCATATATTTATTATACGATGCGATACTTGCTAGCATCTGTGAAATGCAGATCAGTCTTACTAGGATTTTAATTGAAAATGAGCATAAATATAAGTTAGCTGACAGCCTGTTAAGCGAGACGAGTTGAGTGAGGTCGCAATGTTAAGTTGATGTATCGGAATGGTTTTCAAATATTTTAACATCAAATTCTTTAAAAGAAAGACACATCCTGCTGAGTTGATGAATGCGCAAATATTTATAAGAAATGTACTTTTTTTGTTGCCTGCCACCTTTAATGTATACGAAGTTTATGACTTCCACTCAGGCTTTATACAATCGTACGTTGCACTTTGGTTTGGCTTATGGAAGTACCTTATGGCTCATCATTAGCACGCTTAAAGACTTTATGACAAGACGATTGGCTTTACGAGAGCTCCCCGATGGTACACTTTATAACACAGTTACTTCAAGAGGCAAGAACATGCGTTGCATTGGTGCTGAATTCTGCTTAATTCATGTTGTACAGGGAAGAACTGTTCTGATATAGATTAATTTCGGAGTTAAATAAAGCTGCGGGATGATTATTTTCATACCCTCCACCTTAGGGAAGAGGGTACATTCATTTTGATCATCCGTTTACAACGCATCGAAGGAAGCCTCGGAGCCACAAACCATATATATTCTTAATCAGTATGAAAAGAGAAATCGTTTGAGACATGTCCGTCCATGTGTCCGCGTGTCCGTCCGTTTTTGGCACTCACACGGTCGTAATTTTGAGATATCAAATTGATACTTTGCATACATATTCTCAGTTTAATTTCGCTGTTCCTTATTAAAATTGGGCAAAATCGGTTAAGAGACACGCCCCAATAAATGAAAAACTTAACATACCTTTAAAAAATTGCATAATTTACATAAATATGGCAATAGGAACTTATTTTTTATAATCCTTTTCTTGTTTAACTTTTTTTTTTATTTTGCAAACTTATTCAGCATCTTATCTAGGAGAGTCAGCTGATGCCACAATGTCTGCCTAAAGGAACTGCCCTCCTTCAAATGTGCTCTCTAATAGTGTGTGTATTACGCATTGAAATGGAAGGGGTGTGTTCGCCAACGCCACGAATTGAGTCGATCAAGGAAAGTCCGACCGGGTGTCCTTCTGTCCATCCGTTAGTGGCTCTAACGCTATCGCACATTTTGACATAAAGACCCTTATGCATAGAGTTGACAGTCACGCCCGCAATCGACGAAACTCTATTTATCCGCTACAAACATTTACCTATAATGTTAAAATTTGATATACAATATTGTAAGTAGCCCTCCCATTAATGTGCGAAAAATAGGCTTTGTTGGTTAAGACACACATCCACAATTTCAAACAAAAGTTTCTTTTGTTGAGCTGGCGTATAATTTAAAGCGAAACTATTCGAATCCGTAATTAGGTATCTGCCACGCCCACAAGTTGTATGTTTAGATGGAGCGCATTTGAGATTCGGATTGAGACTTACTTTTCTTACTTGTTTTTTATAAATATTTTATAGTCATGCCCTCTACTAAATCGATACAGTCGCAACCAACTGAAGTCTATTCAATATTTATCCTCATATTCACACATCACAAATTTTGTCAAATGCTACAATACTACAATACTATAGCTACAATACTTTTTACAAAGTCTAACCACCCGCATGTTACAAACGTTTTAACTAACAAAGTTTGCGCCCAGAAAAACAAACAATAAAAATAAAAAATAAAAATAATAAAAACGAAAAAGTGAAGAAAAAACATGATAAATACATTGTGGTCGATATGTGTGCAAGTGTACGTGAACACAACAAAAGCGAACAGAATTTGGGTGGTCGCAATTAAATGGCGTGAATTTGTTAACTTGTTGTTTGTGTATTTTACTCCATAAACTGACAACAAACCGACAAGAAAATGACAGTTTAAAATTTCAAATCTGTCTCTGTTTTAAACCAGACACACTATGTGGTAAAAATGTGTCCTGAATGGTGTGAGTTGTTGCTTTTGGCTTTGTTGCCTTTTGTATTGGTTGTATAATGTTTTAGTTTTTTTTGTTTGTTCAATTTTCGCAATATATTCAAGACAGGTTTTAAAATTGTCGTCATTTATTTTTTCTAATAATGATCGATGCACCTACACCAAAAAACAAGGACTGTGAGTAAAACATTAAAAAATTGCCAAATCTTTGACAATTTTTTGCTAATGGTCAGTGATTATGAAGGACTGCCTGTATTTCTTAGGGCTTTGGATTAAACTGAAATGAACTTGTAATAAAAATTATTATTTTCAGTGTACTCTCGCCAGTTTTGTCTATTTTCAATATCGATCTGATACCTATTAGTGCTTTGGCCAAATTCGAAATTAATCTTTTTAGAGGGATGACTAGTTAACAACACTGACTGGACACAGAAGAAACGAAAGAAGAGATTCGTTAAGAAGTAATTTAACTTCTTTACAGTCACATTGAATGATTGAATTGGAAAAATTAATATTCGGTCACGGTTTTGGGCGAAGATTCGACTCCGGAGGTTCGAGATTCAAGGTCAACTAGGAATTTTCTAATGGAAGGGCTTGTTCTTGACAATGGAAATCGATAGAACAGAAAATTTCAACTATGGGAATCATTTCACATATATTTCATATTTCTTTATGAAGAATTCTTCTTCAACAGAAAAACACATTTTCTAGTAAACATAAAGCAGATCCGTCAAGTTCTCCCCTTCTAACCCGACAACTTTTGTATTATTTCGAAAAATTTCATCCTGTGACGTTACTCAACAATTTCCATATATTTTCCTCACCCTGTTTATTACTACAAGTGTTTTATGAATTGTTTTTATTAAAAGACAAAACCACAACCAAAATTTCGCAGAGATGATCGTAAAACTAGAATGCGAATAAAGTTTTTAATTTTTTTTATGGTGGAACAAAAATTTGAAGCAACTTTCCAAATTTATTGCTCTTAATCATATTTTATTTCATTGTGTTTGTGTTCATATGTGTCTAATGATTCTCGTAATAAAAGTTTCGTCATACGATATAAAAAAAGTCTTTTGATTTTGTTTATCTAAGTAAAACAAAATTAAAGCTGGACGACAATGCTTAACTGACCCACCTACTACGTATAATACCTAAGTACTCTATTAAGCAAAGTAATTATTACTTATAAGAACATTAAAAATATTCACTGTACCCGTCAATCCAGGACTGGGAGTATACATGTCGAAACATATGCAAGGCCTACAAGGAGGCCTCGCAGATGCCATAAAGTATGTATTGGGTTGGCAACTATATGATTTCCGATTTTGCCGACAGAGGGATTATGCATTTTCTTTTGTTTCGTTAACATGTACAAAGAACCCAACCCATATATTTTTCTTAATGTTTGGACTTCTATCTTTCATTTGGTAAAAAAATTATTTTGATTAGTTCTTTAGTTTTGTTTTATTCCAATTTAAAAATGGAAGAACAAGATGTGCACTTCAGATACATTTTATTGTACATATTATTCCCGAAGAGGCAAGAACGCATCGCAAGCACACAATAAGCTATGTACCGTATATGGGATTGACACCTGGAAAGGCAGTGTCAAAGTTGGTTTGCCAGATTTCATTCTGGTGACTTTTCATTGAAAAATGCTCAACAATCAAGGCCATTATCGATTCGAAGAAGACCAATGTATTGCAGACATGCATTGAAAACAAAATTAAAAAAGCTGTCAAGAAAGTCGATCTAAAGGTCCCTCATTTGACGCAACATATTAGCATCTGCGATTCGCATCTGAAACGCAACGGAATGGATCTATTTCTGAAAAGACTAATTACTGGCGATAGTGGAGAAAAGTGGATAGTTTATACCAACATTAATCGGAAGAGATCGTGGGTGGTTCAAAAAGAATCGGCCCGGACGACATCAAAAGTAGAGATTATGCTGTCAGTCTGATGGGATTATAAAGAAATTCTGCACTTTCAGCTATTACCAATTGACGGGCCGTTACATTTCACATCCCAGGCCACATTCCAGAGAAAAACGTATTATTCCAATTATGTATGTTTTTGCAATTAAATGATTACTTATTTCATCTAAAAACATCGTAGGGAAAGTACTTTCATGCTTACGTCATTGTTGTATAAATTACACCCTGTATAATTTATCATTCGGTTTTTTGTATCTTTTTATGAAATTCTATATTTTTACACACTGCACCACCCTGTGGAAAAGGGTATATTAAGTTTGTTCGGATGTTTGTAACTCCTAAACGGAAAATGCCACACCCACCTTTAATTATAACGATCGATTCAGAATCAAAATCTGAATCGATTTAACCCTGTCCGTCTGTCCGTCTGTCCATGTAAATTTGTGCGCAAGCTACAGGTCGCATTTTTTGAGATATTTCGATAAAATATGGTTCAAGAACACGTATTGGCCCAAGGGAAAACCCTTTTGAAAATGGAGCGGATCGGACCATATATATATATAAGAAAGTACAGAAAAAGCAGGGTTTAATAAAAATTTTTATTTTTCAAAGAAAACAAGATAGAAAAGTTCGGTTAAGACGGAGGCTTAAATGCCCTTCACCTTTTATAACCTTCTAAAAAATAAGTTCCTATTGCCATATATATATATATAGGACTGTATCATTTTAATTCAATTTTGTTTCAATTTGATATCTCAAAAATTACGACCGTGAGAGTGCCAAAAACAGACGGACACACGGACGGGCTTGTCTCAAACGATTTCTCTTTTCATGCTGATTAAGATATGTATGGTTTGTGGGGTGTCCGAGGCTTCCTTCGATGTGTTGAAAACGGTATAAAAATTAGAAGTACCACAAAAAATAACACTTTTCTTTTATCAAAGAAAAAATGAAATTGAATATTATATCAAGTGGTGTACGGTATTTGATGGTCGGCCTTGACCGACTATAATATTTTCACTTGTTTTTATTATGTTGTAGAGTAATTTAAAATGTATTCAGCTTTGATAAAGTTATTGTTCTCCAGCAAAGTTCGAGAAGAAAACGTACGTATCTCATAAACATTTCAATGGCACTCTCACCCAAAGTGCGGTGGGTGGGGAGAGACACTTTGCGAACTATTCGTACGATTTCGCATATGGTCATGTGTGCGGAATATTTTTAAGCAAAAAGACAGAGCTGAAAAAAGGAAAGAAAGAAGGAAAAACCCGATACGGAAAAGTTGTTGGGTATGTTTTGAGAGCCTGCATGAGATTTAAAAACTAAATTAAGAAGGACATTACATGACTCAAACAAATGAATTGGCAAAATGATTTTGCTCCAACGTAAACGAAATTTGTACAAAAGTCGTCCAATAGTGACCAATTGCAGAAGTGTGTGTGCGGTGGATGGGTGCAGTGAAAGCAGCAAGAAGCGTAAGCAATTTTGAAATGATTTCGTATAATTTAGAGAAAGTATGTTGCAAACGGACACAACCAGATATAATTCAAACACATTATGCATATGTAGGTATGCCAAAGGTATGCACACATATACTTACATTCGAGTATGGGATGAGTGGGATATAAAGGACACGTGCGGCTTCTCTGAATGATTGTTACAAAATTCAAATGCGTACAAAATCCATTTCAAAATTAGTTTTCTTTACAATTCTTTGTTCATTTGTTTGTTTGTTTATTTATTTATTCATTTCTTCTGTGTTCAGTTATTTTGTGTCGTTTTTTGTGTTTTCAAAACATCTCTTTGCGACATTACTTCTAGGTGTGGTTTTCTGTAACAATATGTTGGTTATTAATCTACATACAAACGCACACATATGGTTTACTATGGGCCAGTTATATGAAAAAAGGCGAATCTCCAAATATTTGAATGGCAATAAAAAAACAGATTTTGTCGTAAACACATGTGTGTGGCACACACATATTTACAGTTTATGACAATTCTACCTGACTATGACCATTATGATATATTCGATTGAATGTGGGAGGGCTGCATTAAATGTAATAAGAAAAATTTATATCGACGTATTTATTTATTTATTCCAAAGATTGATTCTTAGAATGAAATTTATTTAAGAAAATCAACAACAACAACAACAACAACAACGTTCCAATTTTTTTAACCACTACCTTAGATTCCAAAATGAAATGATGCTTATAAATTATGGGCGTAGTCTTAAAGCATTTTTATGTGGGACTAACAGTTTTTCCAAAAGACGTTTTTGTTAAATATTTTGTAGTGGACGTGGCCGATCCTCCTCATTTTTAGAGGGATACAAAAAAATCCGACAACGAACATGTGCTTGACGCACAAAAAAGCCTATAACAACCAACCCTATTTCAATGCCAACCTGCATGCAAGAACCAATACCCATTCGGGCACAAGTTTAGAGTTGAAATCTTCACATTCTTGCAACCGGGAGAACGATTACCACAGGCAGATGGTCAGACAGACTTGGCTAAATTGAGTCAGAATTTGATGCTGATCAATAATATAAAGTAATATAACGTATATACATGAATTTATACAAAGCGCTTGGTAACGAAATAGAAATAAAGAAATTGGTAAACTTGGACAGATGTACAATGAATTTTATTTTTAGTATGAAACACATTAACAAAAGAATTGTTAATACGTGTTTTTGGGCACTCCAATGCAAAATGACGAACTTGCATAAAGCATACATTGTCGGCTCTTGTGAGCATCACGCATTTACTTCCGCTAAAGGAAAGCCAATAGTTAGATATTTCGGTGCAAGGGTTGTGTTGCTTTAAGAGGGAAGTTGAAGCCTTCCATTTCTTTTTCTTTTTCATGCCATTTTTAACAGTTGCCAATTATTCCCATATATCCAAATCCAAAAGAGATCCAAAATTTCTATAGATTTACGTATTTAATGAGGAGATCAATACAATACTTCCTTCTTAGCCTAATAGAAGATAATGTTGTAAGATGATGTTGCTGGATATGCATAAATACTGAAAAGCACACGAACGTGTAGTACGTATAGGTAGGATGGGTGCACCATTTGACGTTTCATTAAGAAGGCAACAGTACGAGCAAGGTAAGGTATATGGTGCTGTGTGTATTCGTTCATTGTAATCGATGTTGAGGTAATTTATTGTAATAACACGCCAAGTGAATCTATTGTTTACAATAATTGTTGCAATCATCAGCCATTTCAACGGTATTAAAAACAGGCAAAAAAAAAAACAGAAAGAACACAACAACATCGTTAGGTTGGGGCATAACAACAATTACAATTAACGTTGGATTTTTCATTTTACGTGCGAACAATAGTATGCTGTGCAGACAGGCATGACTATCGCTATTTGTCTGGTGGCGCACATCTCAGCCCCTCTGTTTGCTTACTTTAACATAATTTACATGCAAAATTTGTGTAAATTTGCCAAAGTTTAGGACATCACATCAACGAATTAACAACGTTTCATAATTACATACACAGCTACCCAAACAGCCATTATGCAGCGTTGAAAACAAAAATATAAAAAGTTATGTTATTATGCTCAACACTTTGAGTCTGAAGGAGACAGCAGATACCATATACATTAACTTTTTCGTATTAGTGTTTATATCTAGATGGAGATGTATAGAGATCCACGGCTGCGTGCCTGCGTTTATTCGTCTGCACTAAACGTTACATTACTTGATAATGCGTTTTCTTAAAAAGCAAACTAAACAATAAATGACAAACTTCAATAGAAACAGCAAGTGCCGAATCGGTGAAGCCAAACGCCTTTCTCGCTGTATAACCTCCCATTTGTTGGTACTAAATAAGCAATAAGACGATATGGGAATTATATTAAAAATGGGTGAAATCGGTCAAGGAATATGTTCACATTACACAAATTTGCTTAATCGAAAATTTATATTGTTATATAAGTACTCCTCCAATGGTTTCACTGGATCTGTGTGGAATGGTAAAGTTAGCTTATAAACAAGTAATAAGTAAATCAAGGAGAAACGCTATATTGCGCTAATAAATAAGGGCAAATTTTATATACCCTCACCATATATGGGCGTGGTTGTTATGCTCTCTTTTGTGATACATTTGGCCTTAACGTTCATATTCTGCACTGAATAAGGTTTAATGTATATTGTGTGCTTGTCTCTTAAGCGACCACGACCCTTTTTAATCATATCGCCGGACGGACCAATTATAAATATGTATACCAAACATAGATGTATTTTTGTGACTATGTTTATTGATTTGATTTTTGACGATCGTGGACGTGACTCTTGTCTCGCGATTTTGCCCACTTTAAATAGAAAACTGCTTGCAGAAAATAAAAATGTTTGTACAGACATACGGACGGACATTGCTACGCGTTTAATTTCAACATTGGTAACACCGTTTAAATTGTGATCAAAAAAGTACATTTTTGTATAAAACAAGTTGAAGTAAATACTTGACTATTAACACGTTTTGCCTTTGACGATTATGAACATAACATATTCAAACATGTAGCAGTACCTCCGACAACATCACGAGCATGATACGCACTTTATGAAACGTAGAGATGTCCATGCAGTGATGAGTTTATGACTGTTTATGAGGTTCACAGAACGAGTCAAAATTTGTTTAAAATATAATTTACGACTTAGAGACCGTGTTGCTTCCTCAAACCGTCACTCGTATTTTAATGCCAATTATATGTATTCGTGCACATGGTACACACATAAGTATACAAAACCATAAAGATATGAAATGTTTCCTCTCCTTTGAGGTTTTTGTGCATTGATGTGGTTAGAACGTTTTTATTTTTAAATTTTCTATAAAAACTGTCTACAAAACGAATAATACATGTAAGCACAGAGACAAAATGTTAAAGTTTCATTCGTATTTCTATGGCAGTGCTACTTAACCTTTTTGAAGTCATGAAGCACTTGTGTGACTCTTTGAAGATTTCGCGAAACGTTAATATTAAACGTTCACATATTATTTTCACGGAAAGAATAACTGTAGTACAAAACAAATCAGCTAATTTGAAAGGACTGCCATATGTTCAACTCAATCACATGCACTGAATTCCGGTTTTCACCATTTCGCGAAACCACTTAAAAACCACTGCTCTGTACAATGAATATAAAAAAATAGAAACTCCTGAAAATTATGGAAAAGCGGCAACGATAAGATGTGTCTCGCTAAGCATTTGCTTTACTTCTAGGTATTATTTCATTATGTATCGTTCATACAGTGGAGTATATTTCGCGACATTTAAAACCTTTTCATTGTAGTAGTGGAAGTTCAGTTTTCCTCCACTCCTTATGAATTAAAATCAGTCTTCGTTTGAGTTATTCCAAATTATAATTCGAGGCAACTACTTTTCAACTTTTCTGCAAATCACATCCATCATGGTGATGGATAAACATATTATACTGGTTTCGAAAGTAAAAAATTATTAATTTAACAAAGATCACGATGTAACCCATTCAAAAAAGTGTCGTCTTAGTGGATATCTATTAGCTTACGATAAAAGACATCTAAATCGTTATTCAAAGCAATCTCCGAAACGTCAATTCACTGTAAAAACTATTATTACATACAAGATGGAGGGTGTACTAAGTTTGTCATTCCATTATCACCAACAAACCTCACAAAGTATATAAATTCTGATGAAAATTTTCATTCACTTGCGCACTTGCGTAGAACCTTTCGCTCGAACACACCGATGAAAACCTCATCATTTTGCTGCGGTGTCCGTGCTATTAAGTTCGAACAACTTGATTAGGTACCTGCCACGCCCATGGGGGTCTTTACGATCTTTATGATTTTTCCTAAGCCAAATTTAGTGGTTTTTTACATTCTTAGTGTATTACGTTAAATTATAAAGCAAGCACACCTTAAAGACGTAAATTGAATCAAAGCTCAGCTTTGAATTTGCTTTGACTATTTATGAACTTAATGGGCTCATAAAACTGCTTGAACACTCATTACCTCGGCCGAGCTAATGTAATGTTTGTCCAAATACTTTATGCAACGAAGCATTATATTCTGTGTGGATATAGCCGTGTCAGTCCATGCATTGGCATATGGAAATTGGTTCCAAAAATGATCGAATAGAGAATAAAGCCAATGAACTATTCTGCACCAAATTTTGTCAATAAATCTTAAGAATTGCAATTTTTTGCTATGGAAAGGCTTTTTTCTATGGAGAAGGGTTCTAAAAATTGTCCGTATTTAATAGGCTTCTTCTGTGGCCCAAAATGTGTCTTTGTACCAAATATCTCCAAAAATTCCACCTGTAGCTTATACACAAATTTACACTGACAGATTTAACATACCCTTTGCCAATGTGAAATTTTCGCTTTTTCTCGCTTCTAAGGCTGTGGTTGGTATGACAATATTGTGGTTAGCAAGGATAGTTTTGTAAAAATGTACAAAATATAAATTTTTATTGATTCATGTATTGATGAATGAAAATATTTAGACGTACCTACGACCTAGTTGAGAAAACATTGAGGATATAGTGAGCAATCACGATTCAGTGCATACTGAATGGAAACAAGTTTTATTTCTTATTTTCTATTTCTCCTTGATTGTCCTTATAATAGCTTTAACAGATGTAGTCAAACTTTAATTAAACCAGTAGGAGCAAGTCGGCTTGCACGTGTGTGTGTGCACTGATTACTCGTGCAAGTGTGAAGTATGATACAGAAGAAGATAATGTAGGAGTCGAAGATGGAGGAGTTGGGTGCTTATATGCATATCAACGACTCCTGCCTATTTCAAAAATATGTCACATGAAATACATGTATGTGTATGTGAGTATAAAAATGAAACATTTTACCATGTGCTAAAAGCCAAGCGTACAGTTAGTTACGCACGAAGATTATTTCAAAACAAACCATTTTAGAAAACTCTTTATTATCTCACGTACTTACAGAATACTTTTTACATATTTCCATATAATAAATTCAAATGTTTGCCTTTGTTGAGTTATAAAATGAATTGATTATGTAATGACACCCTGCATTCTTATTGATAAGGATTGTTTGCCAGTGTTCATATGTTTTGCATGCATTTCTATTGAAAGTGACTAACGCGTACATATAGTATGCACGTATGGTGAGTTGTATTAAAGTTAGGTTGGAAAGTACGATAAATAAACGGATTTAGAATGATTATAATCATCTTCCATTTTGTGCTTTACAAACAACAGGATGGAATGAATTGCAATGAACTGGACAGATAGAAAGACAACAACACAAATCGACACCATATGTAGTCAATGGTTTTTACGTGAATGCAGTTCTGAGTAACTCTACAGAAACATCGTCACGCGAGCTTCCTATCTTTCGTACTTCTGAGTACTGAGGTGCACCCTCAGTACTCATTTGATAAAAATTTTTATGTATCCCCCAAAAAAAGTAGAAGCAACAATTTAACACTAATGTGCAAAGCAAGGCTCTAACCACATCATAGTAACGAAATGGTGGCAGCATGCTGTCTTCAAATGTCTACGTGAGCAACGTAACGAAATCGTATTAGAGAAATTTCGTGCATGAATGAGGTTTCCTCCAAGGAGATCAACTCTTTAGTGTTGCAACAACAGTCACAGGGACAGACATGTCTGATTAAGAATATATAAACTTTGTAGGGTCTCTGGGGCCTGCTGCTAAAAGTTAAAGGACAGTTAAGGATGAGGTCTAGCCAGACCGTGTAGTAAGGATAAGGGTTAAAAGTTAAATCTCACCAGATATTTATGCATCCATAAAGACATCAAAGACAAGAAACGTTTAACGTGCGTGAAAACATCGTAAAACTGTCGCAAAATTATGAAACTGCTCATATGTGGACTGACCGCACATCCTACCATACGTTTATATAATATAATACTTAAATACGAATGCATCGTGTGTGTGTCTGTGTGGTATGTTATTTTTGTGTTCAAAACGCATTAGGTGGCACACAAGTTTATTTTAGTAGTTTGCATAGAGAGAGAACATCAATCACTTTGATTGCCATTAACTGCCAGGGCGGAAAATAATAGTATCAAGGAATAACGGCGCGATACAGGCAAGCATCGAAGCTGGAAGTTGATGTGCAGATGGGCATCATGCCATAAAATACAATTTTCAATACTATCACATCCGTACTCTAGTCAGCATTGTACAACTGCCACAATAGTAATTATGACGTTGGTTAGTATGATGTAACATCCACCAAATAGTTAACACAACCGACGGTTTAATTCCGTTTACATTCTGATCAATGGTTACTTGTCGCGTCGGAGCCATGTGCACGCATCGTTAAAGTAGCTGGAAAGGAAAATTAAAAAAAATTTGTAAGCAGGACATTTGCTCTTACAGTAATTGATCTCTTTGTTTGGCGGCAATTCAATCAACTACCGCCAACTGTTACTTTTTGACACTCAAAACTTGAGTTTATGTGATTTGCCCCGTTTGAAGAGATAATGGACAGTTCAGCAAACCCCTTTCCAGCTAGTTAATGTGGCATACCGCCCCACTGTGTGCAGATTCACACAAAGCTCAAATATCTCAAATATTGTACCCAATGTGCCACCAGAGTGCACTTTTGATGCGTGTAAATGGCCACATGGTAGAAAAAATAAACCCCCTCAGTTGGACGTAACTTTGAAAGTCTTTGGAAACGAAATAATTTCAATAGTTGCAAATAATCTGCGCTTCAATTAGACTTGTGGTATGTTAACACGTGCGTGTATGTGTGTATTCGAATATCACACATCGCGCTTGGAAAATAATGCGTCGCTTTGAATGTTTTAAGTGATTGACACATAAATCACTTTAAAAACTGATTAAAAAAATATTGTGTTGGTCTCTGTACTTGAATCTTTAATGCGTCCTGATTCCACATTGTACAAGGTCTTAAAAAAAGTTAAAGATCGTGACAGTTTCGTATCTACACAATGCTCATATGAACGTTATGCTAGAAACCTTAGTGACCTACTTAAAACATTCCACGTTTATCTCAGAATTTAGTGTCCTTACTTGTTCTATAATATATTAATTTTAAGGACATTTGGTCTTAAAAAATTTTCAATTATTTTTAAATATCCATCCGTCCGTTTAATGTTTAATGGGTAACTTACAGTTCGCATTTATAATGAGTGAATATGAATAAAGAGCGTAGCGTTAATTTGGACTTTCTACTTGTTGTTAAAATATTCTATTCAAAAAGATTGACTTCCATTGAAAACTTAATAGTTGAGAAAGTGCACAAGTTCAATACTAACTTTTCAATATATCAGTAAAGAAAGAGACAAGTGAGTTATACAAAAAGCACGATTTTGATGTGAAAAGCTGGACTTTTATTGCATATGGGTGGTCCTCCAACGCGCATTCATCACGCCGTAATAAAACGTAGAAATGACATTAATTTATTAATTTAACTGAAACAAACGTGGTAAACTTTTAATACGCCTATGATACTCGTACCGGGCGATCCCACTGCTACACAAAAAATAGAAAAATAGAATTATTAAACGGAGATAAAGCATTAACGCCAGTTAACAATCACGCCAAAAGACGAGCAAGTTCTTTCTATTATATGGCTCATTAATGTTATAATTCCAAATCTCACATCAAGCCATGAGCACAATGAAAAGAAGAAATTGTGTAAAAAAGTAAATTCAATGAAGAGACTTAGGGAAACAAGCGTAATTTATTAGAGGGATGATGGGTCGTTAATCGAATTTCTAAAGTCTGTGGAACAAAAACTATCATTGTGCAAGAGAGAAACCTAACACACCAGAAACAACACCTTTCATCGCAACAAGGGCCAATACACAGAATTTATTAGCATTTACCCAAAACTGGCCTACCATGTATAAATAGGCAGTTATGTGCATAAATTGTGTACATAATGTATGCGGTACCTATTGTTCAGCCATCAGCAATCAAATACTATGTTATGATTAATGCTTTATATACACTTTCCCCATAAACACAAAATAACATAAAAATAAAAATGAAAATGAGAAAAACCTACAAAAGGCATCTTCGTTTTCAATGTTGGTGCCTGCGTGTGTGTGTGAGTGAGTGTTTCATAACAAAGAAGTTGAAGCATAATAGCCAGACAAAGTGTTATTTTCGAAGATGCTGTTTGTGTTTCTGTTGAAGGTGCAAACAATAGACGGCTGGAGACCTGTGAAGGTGACATTTTCAGTAAGAGGGAGAAATTTTTATTCTAACACAACAAGTTACCGCACATGAATCGACACTTTATCACAAAACCCAAATCACCGGCTAATGTGCGATCGAGCATTGATTGTTCAGCATTCCATGATGTGACGAATGTAGTGTTAAGATATGTAAACTGAACCGTTTGGTTGTTTCTGTGATGATGGTTTTTAATATCGATCGATGATTTTTAAAATGTACACAATTTCTTTATATAAAGCCCAGCGGGTGTATTTCCTTCACTTGGTTGAAGATATACAACAACAACAACAACAACAACAACGTTTGAAACTAACAAAAACGATAAAAAGTCATATTTCAAGCAAACAATCACCATTTCATTTAAGATGTTAGAGATCCTAGAAATCGATTTTTTATGCCTCTCAGAACAATACTCTTTTAAAAAAAGTGTTAAAATTTATAAATAAAAATATTGCTTGTCATCTCGGTCTTGTCCAAGAAGGCCCAAAAAAAATACGTGTATCAGCCAGGACAACAAGAAAATCAACTGCAGTTAATGTTTGAAAACAAGGGAAGATACTATAGTCAACGAAGCATGACCATTTAGTACCCTACACCACTTAGTTAGTTTCTTTGTATCAGTAAACACGAAGCATTGTGACTTTGTGAAAAAACGTTACATGGAAAGGGAGCCTAAAACTAATCCCCGATTCGTAATTTTGAATCGATTGAAAGTGGGTTGTGGCATTTGCCGTTTAGGTCTGCACAAATGGTGCAAGGTACAAAAAGTGTTTTCAATATATATTTACAAAAATATTCAGCTGCGTAAAAAATATTTATTTGAATATTTATTCTAAAAAATTTAAGCGTAAACGTTGTAAATGCAGAGAAGAAATGATGAATGATAATTTTTCAAAACTTACTGATATAGAACGAATACGAAAAAAGTTCCTTTTCGATTAGCTTAGTTACAAAAATCACCCAGACCAACTGACTCTCTACAATGCTTAACTGTTAGGTGAGACATTTAGCCGCCAATCGTCAGTGTTAAACAAGACAGGAAGAAAACCAAATTTAGCTTACGCCACATCTTAAACACCCTCCACAACTACTATATACGTAAATGTATGTATCCAGAAACAGTCTCATGGCAGTTACGTCATGGCGCCAACTTACGTACGTAGAAATCTGCGCCAAGTTCGGTTTGGTAAGTCTAGCAGGTCGACAAATGGGATAATTATAAATGTGTGTCTCCAGTAAGCTTTTGATGCAGATCAACAACATATACTTTGTGGAGTGTTTGATACCTCCTTGGAGGTATTGCAAACGGGAGATTAAACCTGGTATTCCCCCCACCTGGCGTGAACGTTGCCACATAAATTGAAATCAATAGCAGCAGGTATATGGATTATAATTAATGTTGGAGGTGTGATCCAGCGATCAGCACCAGTGCTTAGCCTGCATTCTCATCATTAGCAACGCTTTTTGACATCCACGCATTAAATAACAAGTATGGCTTTTTGGAAAAAGAAAAGCATTTGTATTTAATTTCCACTTCAGAAGAAGATAAACACACACGTTGCATTTTCCTTTACCCCGCACCACTTGAGGTTCATTATGCGATTTTTTTATTGTACTGTAACTTTGCCGTTTGATGAAAAAAGAGAAAGAACGGCACGATACGAACGATTAGATGTCAATCAAGAATAAATGAATGAATGGATTATTTAGCACGATTTTGAAACCAGAACCAAACGAATTTTTAGAATCTTTCTCCATATAACATTATAAGCCGCTGTGAATAAAAGTGGTGCAAGTGCGTTTTTGGAATACATCCATTTAACCGTTTCAGTCATCACCTATCTTCATAATTTTTCAAGTTTTAATGTTTTTGCACCACTGTACCATGTTCACTGGCACCACCTTGGTGGAAAATTCGATAAGAATCTAAGCGAGATTTGGCCTGAACCAAACCAGAAAGAACCAAAAGAATTTATTTGACAATACACGCTCATTATTAATTTATAGTTTAAAAATCATGAAGAACGATGTGAAAATGTTATGGTCGACTGTTTAATACGCTACACTACTTAGCTCTTTAAATTAAGCTACAACGAAACCAATCGTTGCATCAGTAAAAATGAGTCACTTATGAAATATCATTATATGGAAAGGGGTTCTAAAAATATTTCGATCGGTTCAAATTTGATACATTTAAATATGAAGCTAAATAACTATTTTTCACTAAATATTGTCCAAAAGCATTAAGTGATAGGTCGTTTGCTCGTGTGCATTATCAATTAGTTAAAACAGGTCAACAATATTAAGAATTGCGATTTTTTGCCATATAAAGACTTCCATTATTATATGGGGGGGTTCTAAAAATGATTCGATTCGATCCGATCCATTTTCAATAAAATTAATCTTTGGGCCAATATATCCAAATTTTTCCAAATTTCATCGAAATATCTTTAAAAAAGTGCTTGTCCAGTCTCTTTCTATTTGCGTATGTTTGCACACAAGCTTACCTATTAAGCGAATTGAAGCACATTTCTATTTTGAAGGAGATTTTCCAAAAATGACAGACCCTTGACGTTAGACAGGCTTGTTGTAAGACTAAGAGTTGAAACGTCTAAATTGACCATTTCGGATTGCAACAATATGAATTGATTTAATTTGATTGTAGATTTGTCACTAAAAAGAGCATAAATTTGTGATTTGTGTACCATGGTTGTCAAAAAAAGCATATTTTCTATAACGCCTTTTTCGTTGTTGCTATTTTTGTTTTTCCTTCGGCTCAAAAACGAAATCCAATTTGGATTTTGTCATTGACATTTTGCGCACACAAAGATGGACAACAAATGAAAAACAACAACAGCAACTGATAAATAAAACAAACAAAACAAGCAAGAAAGCTACCTTTGGCTTGGGCCAAAGCTCAAACACCCTCCACGTCTACGTACAAACATTATTCCGCCCTCTAAAGGTGCATATGAATATTACGTATCAGCTTGCAAGTCGAGTTTTACGCTGAATACAATTTTTTGTAAATTGTGGGCGAGTCTGTTATCCGACCATGCCCATTTTGGGCACATCGATGAATGCAATAAAATAATATTAAAATAAAAGGCATACCAAATTTAAAGTTCATGAGTCAATTTTTGTGGTAGTTACGATAGTTACTTGCGAACAACAGACGGACATACATACGTGCATAGATCAACTCAGTTTTTGATGCTGTGTAAGAATACTTTGTGGTGTCTCTGACGCCTCCTCCTGGGTGTTACAAATTCAATGACAAACTGGGAACACCCCTCCCCTCTTATGTGAAGGGTATAAACAATAACAATGTTTTAAAAAAAGAAAAACGAAATTAAAAAAAAAAAACATTTTAATTCCAGTCAAACCGTCAAGCACGCATTTGCATTTCCACAAAAATGACAATAAAATGGCGGCATATGAGAATGAGACCGAAAACGTTCACATTAGCTTTGAGCGAATCTCAGGTGCCCTTCATCTTCTCAAGCAGAATACGTCATTTCTGTGAACTACGTAAATTCATCTCATTAAGGAGACTGGGCTTACTTTTTGCAGCGTCGCTGTAAGAGTGGACTACAAATCTTTCCGTTAAACGGGTACCTAACAAACCGAAACCCGAACATATGCATCGAGGTGTGAGGCATGCACGTAAAGTTATGAAAAATGAATAAATATTGTACGTCATGTTATGTGGCACAATATATAAATATGGGGGCATACCTGTACAAACATTCACATCGCACACAGCCACGTATCTACTTCAGATCGCATGATGGAAAATCCTTCTATAAAATTGACAACAGTTGCATACGTACAATATGTTGCGTTTCACGATTATTTCGTTGGTTTTTTGTGAACAAGATAAAACAATTTTGAATTTTAAAATAAACAGAAATATGCACAAGTAAAAAAAAGCGGTATTGCCTAAAAGCCAATTTCTCTTGCACACATGCATGCACATAAATATATATGTTAGATTATAGATTATATATATATCAGTATTCATTCAATCTCACCCTATTGGGATTTGGGGTTTAGTGAGTCAGCAACAAAGTTCTTTGTATGAAAAACACAATTAGAGCAACAATCTAAGGCACTCCCAGATCTAGATCCAAACAATTTAGATGTCGATCTCACATTTTAAAACGTAATATGCATCGCACAAGAAAAAGACATAGGTGTAGGATGCTTTCGAACAGAACAACGTGTAGTGCACCTTAGGATGTAGCGCCTGTCAAAAATTATTGTATTGAAGCATCAAATTTTAAAATTATTAAAATAGTTAAATCAATGTGTCCGAAATGTTGATTTGGTTCTTGCCCTTGTCAGCATATCGCCCAATTGTATAGTTAAAGATGCCATAAACGAAAGGTAGTATACCAAGTTTGCTATTCCGCGTACAAGGCTCACGGGTGGGAATCCAATAAGAGAAGGAACCTGCTGTTGTTGAATTGAAATTTTATATATTTTTACTATATCCTTCACTTTAGTGACTGAAGTATACTAAGTGCGCTATTCCGCTTGCAACATCCACACCCTTCAGAGTCATTCAGCATCAAAATTGGATTCGATCTAGAAATGAAAATTTCCACTTTCTGCACGCAGATCGCTAGTTAAATTGAGCAAAATCTGTTAGGAGCAACGCCCACAAAGTAGATGCGATAAGATTTTAATATTTTAAGTTAAATTTAGTTCCTTTTCGTGTTACATTATACTCAACATGTGTACGTGCGTATGTAAGGCTACTACTTATGCATAAATCAGATTATTATATCTTCCACATAAGATAAAGGTGAATTAACTTTGCCATATCGTGTGCAATACGCAAAGGAAATCTTCAGAGAACCTACATATTCCTGATCAGTATCGAAAACTGGATCGATCTGAACAAGCTGCAAGAGCCACGCCCATATTCCACGAAAATATATATATCTGCCACATAAATTTACCTATGAACTTGAAATCTCGTGTGCATATCTATAATTATTTCATCCATCGATTTGCTAAAAATGAGCGTGGTCCGATTACAGACACGCTCACAATTTACAAAAAAAAAACCTGCGAGTAGAAGACATAATTATATACCTGTCACGCCCACTTTTTGTTTATAGATGTGGAGGGTATTTAAGATTTGGCCTAAGCCAAATATGGCCTTCTTACTTGTTATATATGTATATATATGTAAATGGGTGTGATGAGTATCTTTCCTTTATTATTCGAAGGAATATAATTAATTATATGTAATTATGTGGTTTTAAATATATATTTTTTCACATTTAGGTTTTTCGGTTTTGCCCTTCATCCTGCGATAATGTTGAGTTACGTGAAGTTCGCTATTTATCGCATTCTTTGTTGTATGTATGTGCGTAAAACGGGTTTGACTCATTTGCATCCGATAAATCAAAACGCAATAAGAATAAAAGAAATGAAGAGACAAAGTAATGCTCAAACACCATTGCGGACACGTTCAAATAATCTTTTTCAGAGGTCTTAAGGTCATAGGTAAGTAAGGAGCAATGTTAAGCTGAAAAGAATGACAACAATGATGGTGGCGTTGATATTGTTTAGTGCGTGCGTGTGTGTGCCATTGGAAGCTGTTTCATTAAATTCCGTTGTATATTAATTGCTGTCTCTTTTCCTCTTCTCCTTCTTTGTAACATTCATGATTCTGTCAATATAGTTGACAGTTTTATGTATACAGTGCATATTACCTCTTGGTCGCGGTATGTGTGTTGTTTATTTTTACCTACAGTTGGTTTTTTGAATACTCCTTATTTTCAAATTGTTATTGCACTCCCTCCCGTAGAATACACACTTTATTAACAATTTGTAATAACTAGAAATGCTTATCAGCAGCCATTTCCGTTTCAATTCATAATTTGATGCTGTTCAAAAATATTTTTCTTGATCTTTTTGAAACCACCAGCAACTGCTGTTAGACCCTTACATGTTTACGTGTGCAAAATGCAGTATTCAACCCTTGCTATGGAAATATCGAAAGATACACAAGTAAGAGTTTTAGGAGAGTTAGAGACACTGTCGTCACCTATGAGCACCTGCGCCTTTGGTGGATAGTTCGGATATTTCCTGGAGTGAAGTATTTCACGCACCTTTTGATATTTTGAATACACGTTCTGTCCAACGAGTAAAAAAATTATGAAAATTAAACAATATTTTGCTTCGTGGAGAAGTACGAGTAATACCGCGATCTCTTCAACGCCTCTCATTACAGTTATGAATGATGTTCTTTTTAATTCCACATAAATAGAAGATATGTTGGAATGGGTTCTTTTGAACCAGAGCTGCGATCCATTTTCTTGTTAATTTTAAAAATTCAGTCAGAAAATTCTAACAGAGGAGTTTTTTCCTTTTTTTGTTTGCATTTTTTTATAATTTGCTTATGGAGTCGACGTCAGTGTCTTCCTTAATACCTGCCATTGAAAAGGTTGTAATGATGCTTTTGTTCATACAAACATCTACACACAATGCACAAGCATCTCCAATTAAAGTGCTTTTATCAGATGTGCTGGAACGAGGTGGAAATTGTACGCGACATATGTATGTGCATATGTGGCATCATTCCCGGGAATGTTGTGGTATTGAAATGCCAACAAAACACTCCCTACTACGCGCCTACCGCCACCACCACACCATCACCAGAACCAACGCCAACACCACCAATACTTGTCAACAACAAAACAAAATGACGAATTTAGGATACATGGTGCGCATAAAACAAGTCCTCTCCTCCTAAGGCATTACAGAAGAAGAATACAACACTTCAAAAAAAAATTTAAATATGTGATAAAAAAATGCAAGAGAAAACAGTAAAAATGATTAATTCGCTTGGAAAGTGAGACAACTAGATGTTTCGAGTCGTTAAAGAGCGAGACACACTTACCTGTAACAATGGATTGCGAATTGGAAGTGCCAGCAACAACAAAACCGCTCAACACAGGAGGTGATATCATGAATGTGGTTGAGCGCGAGAGAGGGAGAAAGTGAGAGAGATGGAATTAATTTTATATAACGTATTCTCTCACTCCAGACGACCTGTACGGCCTGTACCAACATTTTTGAGTTTTAATTTTACGCTCTGAAAGCTGTCTATCTCGCTCCCTGGTCTAGGTTTTTTGGGTTAAGCAATACCCACAATTTCAATTGCTACGAGGTAAAATCAAACAATTTTATTTTGTTCGTCTCTCTTTGTGCCTTTCACAAACTTACAATATACAATATCTGTGTATGTGTGCTCACAGGCGAAAGCTACACGCAGTAAAGAAACCGTTTATCATTCGCCAACAATGGCAGTCAATGGCTTGCATCCCTCTAAACTTAATCGTCATTATAGTCGTTGTCGCTGTAGTTGTCATGATCATTGTTGTTTACGACAATCCGTAGAGTCGTGGCGCACAAACACCGTTCAATAAATATTGTACACAAATGGTCGTGAGGTGTGTGCTTGTGTGTGGTGTGCTTGTCCATAAAAATGAATGAATGAATGAATGCATCGAGCAGTAAGTGCTCGCATTGAGTTTGAGCTTTTGCTTCTTTCCACACATTGCCGCCCCATCACTCCTCAAGCGCACGCTCTCTTGCTCGCACTACTGCGGTCAGCAGCATACAACGTACCTTAACCGGATTGAATAGGCCCCAATCTTGTTGCCAGTTAGTTCATAAGACTTTAAAGGCGCTCACATACAACCGCTTCAGCAACGGACTGACTACACTTCCCACTAAGTACGAACAAGTGCCTTTTAGTGTGTATCGCCATCAAATTAGATGTAAACTCAACGCAAACACACACGAGTGTGTTGCACATTCCGCATACAAATGAACACAAAACCAACGCGTTTATGTTTGAAAGAAAATGTGTTGAAAGACGAATAGATTTCTTCTTCTGTGCAAACATAACTACGTAACGTGGTGCAAGGCAACCCAATGCCATGCAATGCAATGCAGTGAGTGCGAATATCAGGCAGGCAATTGTCACAAACGCATTCAAATTCCCATTCAAGCAAGTTCGCTCCAATTGATCCAGAGATCAGCTGACTGGTAGTTGGTCGCTGGCAATCCCACTTGGTTGTTGCTGCTAATCACGAGCCATCTCAACATTAGTACGCCAGCAACTGGCAACAATTGTTAGGATGCACGCACAAAATAACGTAATGTTTTAACGTAGTAGTTGGCCACCGTCATCGCCACCATCTATCGTAAAGAAAATAGAAATTGCCAACGGCCGCCGCATCGCAATTTCATTCGTTGGTCAGCACAACACTAGAACGGTTATTGTGAAATAAAGCGGAAATGTTCTAAAAAAATAAATTTTTATTTTAAATTTTAAATGTTAAATTTTATATTTATTAACTATTAACAGCGTGCGATGTCTAATTGAAAATTAATTGGTGAAATGTAAGTGGGCGTGCGTGCATGCCTTTGTGTGTGTGCTGATTTTGTGATTTTATTTATTTGCAATTGAGGTAAAATTTTGGTGTTAATTTTTGTGATTTTCTCCATGAAATAAAAAAAACAACAACAACTACAAAAAAGATTGAAACTTATTATGCTCCACGGTATTATGTAAATATGAACCAAATAACATGACACCTTAAATGAAATGATTGAAAAATGAAAATCGACGCAAAATTCCCGCTCGATGGTATTTGTTTTTATTAATTAATTAAATTAAATTAAATTGAATTAACAACAAAAACGAGTGATTGAGAACGCAAGTGTGATAAAATGCTCTTAAATAATAATTCAACCCAACAGCAGCAACAATCACTTAAACAACAACAATTAAGGAATAACAATAATACTCCCACTGCACAGCAAATACCGTTAGAGCAGCGACAAAGCGAAACGATCTACACTTATAACAATAATAACAATAATAATAACAACAACAACATTGTGGACTATAATGTACATCCAACAATAATAACAACAACAACAATAACAACAGCAACGACGACGGCCACAACAGCAGTGATTGCGGCAGCAGCTGCAGCAGCAGCCATAACTTCATCCTTGCTACCAACTCAAGTGTCAGATTTAGCCAGAAGGCAAGCACTAATCCTAACAACGGCAAGGACATTAACACCATATCACCATCAAACCCAACCTTACACCAATTATCACAACAGCAGTGGCAATAGTAACAGTCCCTGTATCGGAGGCGCCACGGATTTCTCAATAGCGGCGATTATGGCAAGAGGCGGCAATGCCTCAAGCCGCGAACCATCCGAGAGGAGTTTGAGTGAGTAGTGTAATGTACTGATTATTGATTATTTGTGTTTCCATTTCACTTTCATTAAATATTGATTCGACGATGCGTACGTATGTGTGCGTATTGTATGAATTCACATTTTATTAATTGAATTTTAACTGGAGAGGACATAAAAGGAAAACAAGTGAAAATGAAATAGTCGGTTATTCCCTATCTTTTAGTACCCTAAACCACCTAGCTCCACAGGTTATGCTATAATTTGTTTAGTTGCATCAGGAATCCCACGTCATTGTCCTTTAGAAGACCCTGAATGAGAAAGCGATATATGGAAAGGGCTTCTAAATCGGGCTTCTGATCGAATCCAAATTTGGTATAGTCAATTATTAAGCCAATCAACTATTCTTTGTTAAGTTTTTTTACAAAATATTAACAATTGTCAAATAAAGACTTATTTCAAAGAAGGGATTAAAGTGTTTGCCTTTATATCGAGACACGCCTTTGTGCCAAATTTGAGAGAAATATCTTATAAAACTAAGGCGAAAGCATTGCATAAAAATTTACATGGACAGACAATAGACGGAGGTATAAGCGGAAATGGTTAAGTTAATCATCATCAAAACCTGAGTGAATCTAGACACGTATGTCCTTGTGTTGTTAGCGCTCTTACGGTTGTAAATTTTGAGATATTCAGCTGACATTTTGTACTGACACTTCTAGTTTGAGATCGCCAATGCCAAATCTCGGTTCCAGAATAAAATGCTTATAAATCATATGTTAAGCGGTGTTTTAATTCAATTTAAAAAAACTACTTAAAAACACAAATATTGATCTTTCATACTTTGGAAATCTTGTGTTTGCAGCAGGATCTGTTCAGCTCTTTTTAAGTTCTTTTAAATCTTTATAAGATAGATTCTTACACTTTTAGTTTCAAGTTTCAGTTTCTTAATAAGACTAATTTGTTATAGGTTTTTATAAACTTTACTTGATCGGTTTAAGTCATCGTAGAAACGGACGCAATGGTTTAATCAAGTAGAAATTTGATGTATTGAATTCGATTGGTCAACAGCTATAAAATGTTTTTCTTTTTCTTAAAAATGGCCTCCTTCAGCCTTATAATCAGTGGATCTATGTGCCAAGTTTTATTGAGTAATACCAACATTGTTCCATATAACCATATAAATGAAGCTGTTACAACATTTTAAAAAATGAAAATCGAGTTTTAAGTGTTTATAAGTTTTATAAATTGTGGGCGTGTTCGTTATCCCACCAAGCCCATTTTCAGCACATTGATGAATCGTATAACTCTAGATAAGCATACCGAAGTTCACAGCATAATTTTTTTGGCAGATATGTATATAACTTTTTGTAAATTGTGGACGTGGCTTTAAATAGCAATCTGAATGCTGAAACTATAAGTGTCTGTTCAAAATTTCAGCTCAATATTCCATAATTTGCAACTGTGAGAATGCCAACAAGTGACAAGCACATACATGTCTAGATCGATTCAGTTTTTAATACCGAGATACCGATACCGAGAATATATACTTTGTAATGTCTCCGTCTTCTTCTTCTGCGTGTTGCAAATAGAATGAAAAACTTAGAGTGCCCCATCTTATGTGGAGTGCACAATAGGATCCTAGAAAAGGACAGGGAATACAATAACTACAATATATTTACGGCAACTTACAGGACCTTGCTAAATTCAGTTACCATTATACCTTCTCGAAATATTATGCAGGTCCTTCATCTGTGGAACGGTATCCTGATGGTGATGATGAGGCCGAAGTAGATGTAGTCGAATGCAGCGACAATGAGACAGCGCTGGCTATACGTCTTCATCGAAATTATCATCATTATCATGTTTCCACCAGTAAACAAAAACACAGACCCAATCACAACGACAATGCCGTCGGTAATAATGTTCATCAAAATAGCACAAGCTGTAGTAGTGGTGGTGGTGGGGCTGGTGGAGATGGCGGTAATGGTAATAGCAATCGCAGAGAGAGACCTTCTTCCCGAAGTCCTACCAATGTGGACGAAGAACGCTCATCGCCGGAACCAGCGAAGGTAAAACAAAAAGTTAGCGAATCTCGTTGAGTTGTATTAGACAACGATTTTTCATAAGTATCTCCCCTTTGCAGTCAACACCCAAAATTGTGGGATCGTGCAACTGTGAGGATTTGTTACCCATACAGTGCCACTTGGAGACGAAGGAGCTATGGGATAAATTTCATGATTTGGGCACTGAAATGATAATAACCAAAACGGGAAGGTAAGTGAATACAAATTATATTAAGAAACCCGTTCAGATATTTGAGCCCATGATGGTGTTAAACAATTTGTTTATTAAAGAAATTTTTCAATTATTGTACCAGCCTCTATATACTCTTTTATTTCAAGATCACTTTCTGAATCATTCATACTTGTGCGAATTTTGTGACATGTCAATGAAATTCGATTTAGGCACATGTTTTGGCCCAAAGGCCAATCTTATTGGACCGAATTTAACCATTTTTAGAACCCTTTCCCACAAAACATCCCGATAAAAAGGAAGTCTCTGCACGGTGAAAATAAACAATTCTTAGAACCCCTCTCTTGGCAATTCTATACTCCAATTGTTGATCAGGAGGAATCAATTTTTAGAAGCTGTCCTCCTATAAAGTTTATTCACGAAGTGACTTTTATTGAACATTGACTCGAACTTCTTTTTTTTAACGGGATGATGGCATAAGTTGGGTTACTTGAATAACTGTACAACTGTACTAAGTGGTAAAGGGTATTATATCCCCGTAATGTGGAAGTGTACTAAGTTTGTTGTTCTCCACCCAGCAGAAGGCGGCAGAGTTGTATTTTATTGATCAATATCTAAATCGATGTAATGGTGTCCGTCCGTGTTCCGTTTTTAGTTATAAATTCTTATATATTGAGCTCAGATGTTGTACAGGCGCTTTCAGTTACTGCACACACGTGCCTACATCATTTGGGTACAATCAGTTAAGACGAACGCCAGTTACAATAATTTAGCTATGAAATTAAAATTAAAAACACATCCATCAAAGTGTCAAGAATGGATGAAATCGTACATACTGGGCACCTTCACCGTTTACGAATAAACCTTACAAAATCCGACTTGTTAGATGATTCATAATACGTTGGCTATTGAGGGCGTAAACAAAAACCTGCCATGCCCATTATTTGTATATGAAAACAACATCTGTGTAGATGTGGAAGATATTTAAGATTAATATTGTTGTTGTTGTTATATTCCACACCTCTTCCACTATTCCACCAAACCTCATGATTACTTTCTATTAAAATTGCCTCAAATGGTGGAATTTTTTCTTAACTTTAGTTTGTATGTGTAGGTTCCTACTCATACCGTACGTGTGAATGTTGGCTTTAAGCAAATGAATTCAAACCCAAACCTAAACACAAAAAAAAAAGTAAAATTGGGCATGTGCGCTTAAGAACTAGTGTGTAGTGCTAAATTATAACAGAAGTTCGGTCGACAGGTTGGTCAACGGTGGAAATTAGAATAAATTGGATACGCGGAACTGTAACGAATTTCACAATATAACAATAACTATAATAAGAAGCGTAAATCATATATTTGGATTGTAAAAGTGTGTGTGTGTGTGTGGTACAATTCAATACTACAGTTGTTCATTTGCATTTTTATTATATTGTCGAAAACCGCTACCGTTTTTCCACTCCTATATCGCACAATCGTTTACGGAGTTTACATACCTATCTTGATGGTGTGTGTGTATGAGTTCTGTATACGGCCATTGCAATGTATGTTCCTGGTTTGTGTGGCTATGTATGACATTGCTTACAACTAGTATTTTATTTAGCTCGCCACAGACACACACACATACACAAAAGCAAGAAATTAAAGTCTGGCTCTCGTACGAGTACATGGTTACGGGGCAAATGCTGGCGGCCCAGCCTGCCTAAAAATGCCAGCGAATTAGTTTCATTAGCTTACACCCAACTAAATTAGCATAACTGTTTTTTTTTTTTTGGTAGCGTATTAAAACGACTTTGACGGCATTTCTTGCTCCTCCATTTCTTTTCCTCTTTCGCACGGATTTCATGGTTTGTATTTCATCTTCTCGTTTAACCATAAAAATTACAATTTTCCTGTCTGGCTACCGGAATAAACGATTGAGGGCCAACCATACACGGCGATTGGGACATTCTTAGAATACTCATGTGGTTTGACTAACCAGCCAAAACAAATAAACAAATGTAGACAAATATTGAGCACGTCGTAGCTTGTGAGCGCCCAGCTAAGCGTAGCATCATCAATTACTTAAAGTGAGGATTGCACAAATGCGGGATCTCTTTCGCAAGAAATGCAAACACCACACACACACACACACACACACACACACACACCTGACAACAAACAAACGAATGCAATACAAAGCAATATTTTCTTTTTGCCTAAGAGCGCAACCAAATTGTTGACCACGTGATATTTCATTTTAATGACAGACCGCACAACTGGTTTACAGTGGCACTGCGTTTTCCTGCATGTATATTAAGTATCAGCAGCACGAGCTCAGGAGGCCACGAACGCCGAGATTGTTGCACTCAATCGCTGGTCGGGAAAATGATTTGTGGGTTCAGATCAGATCAGTTACATTTGTCGTTGCCACCATTTCAATCAGAATGACACATCTTTTCAACCGAACGCCACAGCCTCTGGAGTCCATGTCAACCAAATGTGGCAAATAAATAGATTTTTGTCGATTCTGGGCGTAACTCTTGACCGAATTTGCCCATTTTAAATAACGATCTGCGTACAAAATTTGAGCTCAACATCCTAAAATTTAAACAGACAGACACACGGACACATAGTCATACATGTCTAAATCGACTCAGTTTTTGATGCTGATCAAGAATATATATATGTACTTTGTAGGATCTGTGACGCCTCCTTCTGTATGGTGCAAACGCAAAAACAAACTTAATATACCCTAGTGTCACTTAACAACTACACTACATAACACTTGCCGCTACTATATGGCTGCGAGTGATGGGGGTATACTAGTTACGCTACATCTGCCCCAAAAATATACAGTTTGTTACATATTGATATACCATAAATGGGGGACGCAGAGTTGATAACATAAAACTCTTCTCGCCATAAGGGCTTCTAAACACTTTCAAAAAGGAAAGCGCAAATGTATCTATAATATTAAAAACTGTCGAGTATAATTTGCACAAACCGGGGGAGAAACAAAGCAATCCGGCCAAGTTGTTCAAATCATAACAGCAAACGTAACGTAACGTAACAAAGCAAACGATGTGTTGACATAGATCGATATCACAACAACACCAATGCTCGTATGTGCACTGAAGTATTACATGCACAAATACGTAAACTTGCCAATAGACGAGCGTATAGCGCTGTGCGTGTGTGTGTATGGGAATATACAAAAAATATTAGCATTAGTATGTGCATGGCTCTGTACATAAGAGATAATAAGCATATACGTAAAAGTTAAAAAAAGCAACAACAACATTAACAAATGAAATGTAATGGATGTGCGCGTGTTAGTGTGTTTGCGTATGCAAGAGCTTATCCCACTAACTGACACGACACCACCCGGCAACGCACACCACTGCATTCTACTACACTCAGAATTCCACTACAGTATAGAATCTATACTATAGATTACACTGTACTTCTAAGCGCCGATCCAAGCCAAAAAACAAAAACAAGAAACTGCAATATTGTTTTTCTTGCGAGTCGGCAAACCTGACACTAATTACAGGACAAATGGCAAAAACAACAACTGCTCTAATACTTGTACACACTGGTTCGTGTTGTACGAATACAAAAACAATAACAAACTAGTATTCATTGTATGTCCAGCTAGCCCACCAAACGCTAAGGATAGCAGGGAGGATATTTGTAAAGGCGGGAAGAAGTTGTTAATAATCATGAAAGAAACACAAACAACAACAACAACCTCCGCAATGAACAAAACATGAACGATTTCACGCCGAATCTGTAGCACCCTTCAATGTAGCCACAACACACCCTGTTACAAACATTTCGAATAGAAAACGAAATCATAAGGCAAGGTTGATAGTAAGTAATATGTACATATAAGCTGGATAATAATTTACATATTGTGGCAACTACAGAACAAAACAAGTCGTTGAGAGAAATGTTAGGAAGCGTCAATGCCACGGGCCCATTATCGCATATGAACGTAAAACACTAAAAATGTCATTAAGTTGGCGATCGAACGACGAATGATTGTGATACACGGATGCCTCTTTTTATACCTTAGCACACTCCCAATTCAATCCAACTTGAATTTTAATGTAGTTCCAAAACTAACTGAAAATTGATGCATCAACTTATTCTGTAACGTAATACGACCAAAAACCAAGATAGAGAAGTTCGGTTAAGACCGAAGCTTAACCTTTTATAACCCTCTAAAAAATAAGTTTCTATTGCCGTATTTATGTATATGACTATTTCATGTACTTAAGCAAATAGTGTTTTTTTTTTAAATTATAGGCGTTTGCGTTATTCAATCACGGTCATTTTTGGCATATTGTTGAATAACAGTATCACTTATATATATACCAAATTTCAACTTGATAGGCATAGTATTGTGCGATATAAAATATTTTAAAGATACAATTTTTTCGAGGTATGTTGAGATTTTCGTTTATTGTGGGCGCGTTTCTTAACCGATTTTGCCCTATTTCGGAATAGCGGAATACGGAATAGCGTAATTGAATTAAGAGTACGTATGCAAAGTTTCAATTTGATATCTCAAAAATTACGACCGTGAGAGTGCCAACAACAGACGGACACGCGGACACATGGACGGACATGTCTCAAACGATTTCTCTTTTCATTCCGATTAAGAATATATATGGTTTGTGGGGTCTCCGAGGCTTCCTTCGATGTGTTGTAAACGGATGATCAAAATGAATATACCCTCTTCCCTAAGGTAGAGGGTATAAAAATTTATTTATTCTTAGCTATGAAGTTGGAATTTGGAACACATACTTATAATTACTCTATCAACAAATGAGCTGAAAATTGGCGTGATCGGATAACAAACACGCTCATAATGTACAAAAAACTACTCTCAGCGTAAAAGTCGACTTTGAAGCTGATACGTAATACGCACTCTATCAGAGGGCGTAATCATATATCCGTCACGCCCACTATTGTAGATGTAGAGGGTACTTAACATTTGGCCTAAGCAAAATGTTGTTTATTAACTCAATGGGTAATGCCACGCCCATCCAGCGAGCTTCCTTTGAAAGCTGACTTATTTTACAAGTTTTTAAAAAATTAAACAAAATCGATCCAGCCATTTCTAAGTTATAAGACTTTAAAATGTCTGTTCAATCAAGATTGGCTTACTGAGTAAATCTGTGCGCCTGGTATTATGCGCACGTTTTTACTTGTGCTTGATTTTCAAAATTACGAAAACAAGAATGAATGTGAATTTGTTTAGCTTATAATTAGAAAACTATTGCTCCGATCTTGGTCAAATTTTTTGCAAACATTTGGAAATTTCAGTAGCTTTTCGTAGATATATATTAAAGGTCGTGGCACTAACCATTTGTTTATACCTTGTATAGTTTTTATAATGCGACACCTCGAAGGGCAGTTTTTCAAATATGAGTTGAACAAGAAAGAAGTGGAGGTGGTAGAGAAAATCTGAAAAATAGACTCAGTAAACCATTCTACTCTCTACATAAAGTTCTATAAGTCTAAAATAATTATTCAGAGTGGATAACATTTGAATTCGAAAGTAGTCGCAGTAGTGGAGGACTCAGATTATTAAAAGGTTGGGCTTTACCGACTATGACCCTTTCACTTTTTTTGTAATAAAAATAATTGAAGGGGAGGTTGTTTAGTCCTGGAGCATAGATTTGCTGTGGTGACTTTTCAAACCGTGTTGAAATGCAATTGTGCGATAACTATTATTATGTAAATTTTAGGCGCATGTTCCCCACTGTGCGAGTTAGCTTTTCGGGTCCCCTGCGGCAAGTGCAGCCACCCGATCGTTATGCAGTTTTAATTGATATTGTGCCTATGGATTCAAGACGGTACCGCTACGCGTACCATCGTTCATCTTGGTTAGTAGCTGGTAAAGCAGATCCCCCTCCACCGGCGAGACTATATGCCCACCCCGATAACCCCATCAGTGTGGATGCTTTACGGAAGCAGGTAGTGTCTTTTGAAAAGGTCAAACTGACCAACAATGAAATGGATAAGAGTGGCCAGGTGAGGTCTTAAGGGAAATGTAACAACGTAAAAACGGCTCCACATCGATTACAATGATTAATGAAATAACTGTACGTATGTGTGTTTTAGATCGTCTTGAATTCCATGCATCGTTATCAGCCGCGCATTCATTTGGTGCGTCTCAGTCATGGCCAGACAATACCCAATACGCCCAAGCAGCTACAGGACTTGGATCACAAGACGTTCGTATTTCCCGAAACGGTGTTTACAGCAGTCACCGCCTATCAGAATCAGTTAATCACCAAATTGAAAATCGATTCGAATCCTTTTGCCAAGGGTTTCCGTGATTCATCCCGCCTAACCGATTTCGATAGGTGAGTACGGAAACAGAGTGAATGAGAGAGAGAGAGTTACCTCAAATCACACACACACACACACACACACATGTGATTAATTAATTTATTTGCTCTGGCTAGTGTGCATGTTAAGCGCTCTCACCCATTTTAATTATCCATCCCCTTCACGTACACACTCATTTCACTGATCCCATACACTCGTGTTTTCGTTGCATTCAATTTCAGTTATTGGTGCCGTGGATAATCGACGGACAGACAGACTGATGTTTAAATTAAAACTTTTCTAATAATTTTGTTTATATATAACAACAACAACAACAACCATATTAACTTTAACTACAGCTACCATATCAACCCCATCATCTCATCGCATCGTATCGCATCACCACAAACAACAACATCATCAGAGCACTTTGCGATCATTCAACAGCAATAAACATAATTTCAGCAGCAATTAGGTGGTGTTATAATGGGCTGCCGAAAGTGTTGAATGTTCACCATTTATATGCACACGCATACACACACATATAATATGTACGTGTGCATGCAATGCAATATGTGTATGAAAGCATACATATACACTCTATGTTGCCAAATATATGCGTGTAGGTATATATTTACCCTAAAAAAATCAGAATTCACATGCCACTGAAATTGCTCTTTTACAACAGCAACAACAACAACAAGTGCACACTTTGTTGTTGTTTTTATTCTTTGTCTTCTCTGCTTGTGTCGGCTTCACTGTTCACCACTTTCGACAACAATAACAACAACGCAACGAAATTGCTTAACATAATAAAATTTAAGCACGCACAACTCACGTGTGTGTGTGTGGACAAACAGAGGTGTCTGTAGGCAGCCAAGCAAACTGACTGTAAAAATGTATAAGTGAACATGTTGGGAGGGGTGCGGATGGTCGTCGGATTAGCTTGGCCGTCTCAGTTAGTGTTTCTATCGCCTGGATATTGTTCACATTTTGTTTTTTTTTTTTTTTATAAAGCATACACAAAACCATAGCAGACTGTGAGGCATCATCACAGAGCACGGCATCTCTAGAATGCAGGTGTAAGGCATCTACCACATAAATGTTGCATATGTGTTAGAACAATAAACACTCTAGCAGACCACAGAACACGAAAAGGATTCTGGATCATTTTTTTCTGTTTTTAATTTTTTATTTTCGTTTTTCGTCTTTTTTCTCAACACTCTTTGTTTTAATACGATGGAATACTTTACCCTGAAAATTATGCATTCGCATACCCGTACATGTTATTGTTATATAATACCTTCACACATACATACATGCTCCATTCATACATATATTAGTGTATATTATATGACTACAAAGCATACGCACCCTAAAACACTTAACAGAAAGAGGAGCGATGATTGTTGTTGCTATAGTTGTTCGTGCACCAAAACTATACACTAAATATATATGTGTGTGTATGTTGATGATGTTGGTGGCGTCGGCAGTGTTTTAAGTGGCGCAAATTACAGGTCGGCATGCTTAACTTTGAAGCTGATTCGTACATGAAAACACGATAATAATGAGTAAATGCTTAATGTTGTTGCTGTTGTTGTTATTGTCGTTATTATTATGTTTTCCTTTCTGTTTGACTTTTTTCTCTCATTAATGCTGCCACTGCCACTTTTTTTGCCGTTAATATTGCTATTTATGAAAACACTGTTCAATCGGGCCAACCCATGCACATAAAGGACAATAAAATGAAAAGATCGCTTCACAAATTACGGTTAAACCGGAATAATACACAAACCAATAAGCACATACGCAACAAACAACTAATCCAACTGGTTGATATATCTTTATATTCGCCCATAAACCATAACCTGCCATATAATCGTGTTTTCACTTCTCTTCCCACTTCAAGAGATCCCATGGATTCGTATTTGTTTGAGCAGCATTTGCGTTCGCCGCTACGCTTCTTTCCCGATCCATTAATGCAGCAACTATCACCCCAAGAGGCTGACGCTGCCTCATTGGCTTTACTGGAGAAGGCACGTCAACATCTGCAAATATTTGGGCGTTCGCCATATACGGAGATGCTGCTGCCCCATTTATACCAACGCCAACCAGCTGTAGCTGCTCTGAACGTCTTCAATTTGGGCCTCTGGCAACAGCAGTGGCCCCAATTAACTGCTGGCTTCTTAGCCAATCAACAAGCAACCGTAGCGCAAGTGGCCACCGCCAATATTGTAACGATGCCCAATGCAAATCACACGCCACCGCCTCCGCCAGCCACCACACCTTCCTCGTCAGGTTCACCTTCGCCAGATTTACGCAACAAACGGTTTCACCGATTCAGCCCGTACCAAGTACCGCCGCATCAGCACCAGCATCCGCCACCTCCCCCTCCCGCTCATAGTCCACCAAATTGATTTAAACAATGCAAACAAATTGTTCAGTTGATGTTGCAGAACGTAAATCCGGTCTTTATTACATAATGTACATGTGATCAGTCCGAATAAGTTTCGCACAACTGTGAGATTTTTTGTATGCGCGGAAATATGTTGTGTCAATTTATATGCATGTACGATTATTGTTGACACCTTAGTTGGTTATTAGCTGTACATTTGTCTAACACATGTCAGAACACGTAATATTTGGCCTAGGTCGAACCTGGGATACCCTACACGTTTATTACATTGAACTCTAGGCATGGACTTCATATCACTTCATCGCGTTCTGCATCGCATTGAAGTGGAGTAGATGTTTTGTGCGATTGCGGGCATTTCTGTTATCATACTACCGCCTAATTTTTGGCAATCCCATGTATCATTTGTAACTTATGTAATAAATTAGTATCCAAAACAAAATTTTGGCGCAACTTTTGCAAGCAATATTCTTTACACCTTGAGAGTCCTCTGAACTTGGTAAACCCGTGGAGAGTATAAAGACCAATCACTTGTACCCCCATACATTTAATTGTCTTTAAGAAAAAGTCCATTTGTTATCAAAACGCAACAATAAAATGAAAGTGTTCGCACTAAATGCCACAAAATGTGATGAATTCACAGGAAGCCTTTACCAACGTGTATATTTCTTGGTGCAATAGTTTACAATCAGCCACACGCGTATGAGCTGTTGTGCAAGTCCATCTTTGGAGCACTCATTTAATTATTTCAATCGTCATAAGTGGACTCGCACCACTTTCATTCACAACAGCTCATGTGCAGGAATACAATAAAGTTATAGCACAATAAACCAACACGCTGCTTAACTTAACTCGGAAAAGTGTATCGTTTGCATATCACAACTCAATAATTATTATGAAACATAATACATACATTTTTTATTGCTTTGACACATTGTATTATTGGTACGATTACGAAAGCAGCGCATATATGTATGAACAATAAATAAATTTTACGTAACTGAAGAATGCCGTCATGTCACAATATATTCGTATATAAGAAACGAATTTGAAATTTGGACAAGTGAAAATTTTATGGTTCTAACCGACCATTTAATGCCCTACACCACTAGTCACTGGTTTTTTCTTGAAAAAGTGTTATGTAGAAAAGAGGTCTAAGAACGGTCCGATTGTGTACTAACCTCACACACAGACAATTATTACACTAATGAGTGATTCTTCACCAAATTTTGGTAAAAAATATTTGCGTTGGATTTGCGTTGATGATGCTCTATGAGGGGGCGTAGAAAAATGAATCATCCGTACAAATTGAGTAAACCCACACCACAAGTGGTATAGGGTAAGAAAACGTGATGTAGCGGTATTCTAACGTAGACGCTAATGTGTGGCATCCTAATGTTAATGTTTCGTTCCTAAATTTCGTGTAATGCACTGTATTATTATTGTATAGAAATCTGTTTATATTACATGGTACAATACCTACACACCTAACAACATGTATACAATATGTGTGGTTGGGTGATTAAGATGTGACTGGACTGGTTACCAGGTCACCTGTGTATGAACGCCATTTGACGAATGGAATATAATAGATTATAGTGAACATTTTGATGTGTGTGTGTGTGTTTATGTGTAATATAAAATGTAAATAGAAAAATAAATGAAAATATTTAATTGAACTCAAAGCTCGATGCTTGCCCTACTGCTTCCTCCTTACTAAACTACCAAACTTAATGGCAACAATAATAGTGCGCTTTAACCAACGTTTGGCATTCCTATACCTTCCACATAAGATGGGTATAGTAAGTTTGTCATTCTATTTGCAACATCCAAAGGGAGCTGGATGGATTTTGTCAATTTAGGCTAAAGCCAACCGGAAACATTTAGTTTAATCGATTTAAAATTTAGCAAGATTATTGGTAGACTCAGACTGGTTGGTATATACGCTGGTTGGTATATACACTATTAGACAGCGCAATTAAGTACCTGCCATGCCCATAAGGAGGGTATTTAAGATTATACCTTAGCTAGACACAGTTTTGTTGCTTATCTTCTCTATTCTTGTACATTTATAATAATAACGAGAAAGGGTTGAAAAAGGGAATTAAAATCTTGAGGCATTTCAGATTTGGGGGAACAATTACATGAAAACAAACAATAACAGCTTATAATTAAAAATCATTTAGGAACCAGAATGAAAGACTTTATGAAAAGTTTTTATTCCTTATCCTTGGCATGGAAGTGGCAAATGGCAACATATGGCAATTTACCCTTTTGAAACCTGATCTGAGAAGAATAATTATTATTGGAACGACAGAGCAGGGTTAATAAACTAACTTTCTTTGTGAAAGTTTATCAAATTATATTCACTGATTAGTTGCCAGTTGAACAAGATCTAATTAAGTATCGTATTGTGCATAAGTTTTTTTTATACCTTGCGCCACTTATGGTAGAGGGCACACCGAGCTTGTGAAGAATTATTTCGATGAATTCAGAAGTAATTTCTGAATCTATTTAACCTGATGTGTGTGTCCGTTCATCTTTCTACCTGTTATCTACCCATTTATCAAATGTTGTATATATTGTAGGATGAGATATTATAAGAATTTGGTACAGGTACAGGGACAAGTATTTTATGACCCCAGGCGATAAATAGCACTTCGGATTATACCACGTATTATGATTATTTCTGTACAAATGTGGACTCGATGTGTGGTTTACACTTGGCATCCTCCACCTCCCCTTAGTGATGAGAGTATTCTAAATTTGCTATACCTTTTCCCAGAAGAAGGGTCCCAAAAGAAATCCTCAGAGACCCTACATATGTATATGTATACGTAATCAGCTTCTAAAACTGAGTGGATATCTGGATATGTTTAGATCACAGTTGTAAATTTTGAGATATTTTGAAATTTTGTACAACGCCGCTACAATTGACAACCACAAAATATACTAATGAAGTTGAAATTTGAAATAATATAAAGGCATTCACCGATTTTTGTATAATATATACGCCCATAATTCACAAAAAAAATAGACTTCTTAGTTGATGCGTAATATAAAAACTATACGGGGCATGATCTAGTACATGCCACGCCTACTGGAAGCGTTAGTGTTGGTTTTGGAGTCTCGTTAAGATTGTTGTTGATGTGAGATTGTTCAGTCGATACCTCTGAATAAAATGTAGCCTTAATCTAGTGCATACTTATGATAATATATATCAAAGTGGACAATTTCGATGACTTCCAGAGCTCTTACTCACCTTTACAGTACGTGAACTACTCAGTTGGCACATAATTTATTCCAATCTCGTAATTGTTGGAGTAAACACTCGTTCTTAACTTACATGGGTACATTTTTGTAGGGCTATGTGTGTGCCTGCGTGTAGAGATGTAATTCATTACTTGGCATTTTATATCATATCTTCTACAACGTCCTATTTTCCCATTATCCTTTGTTTCTGGCGCACTATTCCATTAATTGTTCTTTGCCATAACTAACAAAGTGTTCATCAAGTTGGTCGGAGAAAGGAAAACATGAGCATTTTTTCCGTGTTTGCGTTTCAGTGCAGCAACCTAAAGGGATGGATGTTCAACTGTAATGGCGCGATAAGTACGTTAAAATGGTTACATTTTCGAGTGGTTGTTCTAGTAAAATGCTTCAAGAGCTTTTCGCCTTTTTTTTCGAATAAGAAATATGTGTACACACCATACAAATGTAAATCAGATATTCTTGTCTGACGTTTTCCATGTGGAAGTGTAGGCGGGTGCGTGCTTATATATATATGTATAATTTATGGTTCGACTTAGTTACACTTGTCTTTTGGTAAACTAAGCAAGCAGTAGGTGTAATTCGTGTAGAGCGCGCACAGATCCTGTACAAACATCGCTTCCTTACATCCGTTGCCTACACAAGTATATGAGCGTATGTGTACGTTGAGGTTATTTTTTGCATGCAATTATTTACTTCCTCAAACACGTTTGAAGTGCGAATTATTTTTATGACTGATTGAGGGCTGAGTCGAAGACCAAGTCGGAAAATAGTGAGACTGACGGCTGAACGTCCGCCGTTTATATCCTTAAGCATGCGAATTATCAATATTCATCGCGTTCACTATTTGCATGTACATACACGATTACGGATTACTTAGTTGCAGAACGAAACAACTTGCAGGAAGCACACAAACCACTTACACAGGCATCACACAATTATTGTTGTTTGTGAGTAAGTCTCGTTTCAGTTTACAGTGTAGATGTAGTACAAACAAAAACATGTACAACATAGCATATGCACACTGGAACTCCCAGTGGCGTATTTCCATGTGAATGTGTGTGGTATGTATGTATGTATTAAAGCAAGTCCTCTTCTAATTGCATTCACCAAAGTGGTCGATGAAAACGGTTGATTGTGTTGAAGTGCTTTGCAGGCTTCAATTGTTTTCAATGAATCATCCATTCATGTTGTAGTGTGCAGTCAGTCCTGGTTGTACTATTTCAAGGCTCTTGTGGAGACTAGGACTACATTGCAGTTACATTTGCTTCGGTTTTCAATTTTTGTTTACAGCGTCAAATCGTAAATGTCTCGTATGCTCGTACAGATGAACGTTCTAGCGAGTTTTCCATACATTTTTCAACATATTACATTGGTTTAGGCCAAATCCTGAATACCCATAATCAAGATTAGGTTTATTTTCACTAAGAAATATTACATTTTAAAAAAAGCTTCCATTTAGTTTTGAATTTTCAATGGTGAGCTAAATATTTTTTTTGCTTAATGATTGAAAAACTTGAGTTATTATGAGAATAAAAGTAGCAAAAAACACTCATACACTAACTGGTAAACTGTTGCTTTAATCCACACTCCAAACATTCATTTCATGTTACTTAGTTATAGTTCTGGTGGTAATTGAAAAATTGTTTTATTCCATAAGACTTATAGATGTTACCAGTCTCCCACACCCACATACGAATGCTTGTTACTACTTAAGTGTGATTTGATTTGTAAGAAGGTGAATAAACAGATAAACGCTGATTCTACAGAGAACTGTCAATGTATCGTACCTTCGTTATATCATAATTTATATATTATACAAAATAAGACAATACGACAATCCACATATCAGACATAATCAAGACCCGAAAAGGTAGAATACCAGATTAGCTACAGAATGAGACAAATGCAAATACACACGTCAAAGCGAATAGGTAAGCGAATCAATCGATTTTTGACATTCTTCAATTGTTGGACGTACGGACAAAATTTGGAAACTTTGGAAACTTCCATCCAATTGATGATTTGAAGTCTTATGCGCCAATAAAATGTTCTCAGTTTCCATCTGTATATAATTCTGTGAAATTTTCTTTAGTCCTTCGTTAAGCAATAATATACCATTAAGGATGATGACGCATTTGAAGCATTGTGACTGAATTATCGAAATTGATTTAATTTTATTTATGTTCACATCCGCTTCAGTTTTGAAGGTTACATTTGAAACACAGCGAAAAGGTTATAAAAGAAAATTAAGAATTACTCAAAGCAAACCCTCACATCGAATTGAGTGCTATTATGCATGCATTGTTCGTACTACACATGCACACACGTACATACATGTGATAATTGTAACAGTTGCTCGCTCAAATTCCAGTCCGCAACAACATAGATGTTGGTAGCAGCCATTTTGGTTACTTGCACGCAATAAGGCGGGCTTTCATTCTCAGGAGACAAATACGCAAAAGTCTCTATGCGCATAGAGACAAAGTAAAGCAAACCATAGAGAAGAGCATGCAATGAACAAGGAAAGGTATGCAATGGTGGAAAAGCGAAGTCTCAAGATACCAACAGGAGGGAAGTGGGTGGCAGTGTGTGTGTGTGTGTGCGTACATATAAAGCTTCTTAAAATCTGGATACATATTACTCATCTCCCCACAGGGCCAATGCTGCGGCTGAATTTATTGTGTGGTGGTGAATGGCAAAGTTGGCAATCGATAAAAGATGGAAAATGAAATAATTCTGCTTCGAGTAGCTGCGACCCTGTCTCCTGTCTCCTGTGAAATTAACTTCCATTATAAGTTTTATTGTGAAACGGCAATAGGATGGAAAACATTATCACATATGACAAACGGGACAAGCTTGTGTTAAATTACTTTTGAAAATGCTGGATGTGAGTTGGTTATCCCTGTTATGAAAAGAAAGCGAAGTGGGTGATTAACATACTTTATAGGGTCCTCTACCAGGCCACTCACCTTATGTGGAGGATATATCTGCACTGGACTATTCATCAAACTTCTCCTCCACAAAATGCTAAAAAGTTCTACCCGCGCCACTCTTTAAAATGGCATGTGTGAGATTCGGATGAAGAAATATTTATACTGTAAATATGCGACCACAGCGTGGATCTCCTTCACTTGGTCTATTGTTGAGTGCAGTCAAATATTTTTGAGACTTATCATCAGCATTATATTCGTATTAATCAGCGAAACAATTTTCGAATCGCTTTAGTGTTCTTAATCGCACACGTTGTTCTCGTTACCTATTCCTATGTATGCACAATGCAGAGGAATGCCAAGAATTCGCACTTTTTCTTCACGTTTATCGCATGTGTGGCAAACGTTTCTTTTCTTCCGCGAAATGAATATATGATCTTGTTGAAATGTCAGCGTAAGGCGTTCTCGGTTCTTTAGTAAAAAACAAACAAAAACAAAATATAACGCGTTTTGAGTCGAATGAAGGAAACACGCTATTTTTGGAATAGCGGAACTTGACCAATTTACCCTTACATCTGAAAAAACACAACCTCTATCAAAGTCCATATGTATGAAGGAATGCACGCGAATCAATAAGGTGAGAAAAGAAACAACTTGTGACACAGAATACCGTACCCGACAGAGGGGCTGTCCCAATGCATTGTGCACGCGAAAATTGTAGTTTAAATCATTGATATTAAAGAAAACCATCTCTATAAATACACGTGCAGACCACACAAGCGGACCCCTGCTTATACAGAGCAGTGTAATGGGGTGTCCCAGTGTTGTCATAATATATTAATGATTTCGTTAGGAGTGAATATTTCTGAAATATTTTTGGGAGTTTGGCGCCGTAATAAACAGCGACTTAATTTATGAATTGTCAACTGGCTTTTGACAATTCCATGTTTGAAACACATGTTTTCTAAAATAAATAAACACATCTACACACATCCATACATAGGCGTCGTGGGTGTTGCACATAGTAGCGATACAAACACAAACAATACCTACACATTGTACCCATAATGGATCCATGTTTTATATTCAACTTGGGGAAAAAGATTTATCTCAGTTTACCGTTCTATAAAGTGTAGCTTCATAGTTCAGTTCAGCATTCTAAAATCAACAAAACTTAACCTGAACTATGTTGTATTGGCTTAGAAACTCTGGAGATACAAGCAATAAAAAAATTCTTGAAAACAAGTAAGCCACTTTTACTAGCCCCTCTATATTACGTGTACACCAAATCAAGGGGACTCAACATCATCATACCCATATGTTCTATTTCATACACCGTTGGAATGTCCAAAAGATAGACTACTTTCATTTTTTGGAATCGAAATGTACAGTCTAACCCAACATGCGAAACTTTCTCAACATTCGTGTACATCAGTCGATCATATGTTAAAGAAACTCGAAGATTATGATTCTGATCAAAATATGTATACTTTTGGGAGTATAGCTCGCCTCCTTTTGACACTTACAAACATTTGAACAAAACCAATAAGCCCCGATATCATTATGATGGTAGTAACATATAGGCTTGAGGTAATATGTCCAATAAAAATTTTTACTTCTGAGTGTAAATAATGCCAAAAATGTACAAATTTCTTCATTCTTACCCCGTCCGTGTTATTTTGTTTGCTATTTATAAAATGATGTGTACAACGGATTGACGGACACATCTAAATGGATGTCAGGCTTCTGTTTCTGGGATTTTTTCCGAGTGTTACAAATGTTTTGAAAAGTTGAGTGTACCACCGACTTGAAGTGTAAAAACTCAACAAAAAGCAACATTTCATAAATTGGTAACAAGTTGTGTTCGGCACCACTTTTCAAATATAGTGTATTTCACGTTAAGAGCGTGGCTCTTAATTTTCGAATAACCGTAAAGTATTTAACGTTTGTATGCATCATCGGTGACTTCACCCTCTTAAAATTGTAACCAGCCAAGGATGCTAAAGCCATAATAGCAAAGTCACGTGACTACAACATTTCACGTGACTTTCCTTATATACATAATCGCATTGTCTATATTCACGTACGTATATTTTGTGTAACAAATTGAGGAGGCGTGCACTTGCCGACCCTCGTACACGCATTAGTATCATTTTATCGAAGTTCCTTTTATAGCAACGACACTATTGGATTTCCAATGGGGATTAGTTTCGAAACGTGTAATTAGACGTGTAACTACAAAGTCGGGCCAATGACACACCAACATGCATACACTGCACAGCCCCACTGCAAATTAATTAAATAAAATCTTAAGAACATGCCATCAATTCCAAGTTAATGAGAGTTTTTATGAGACCTTCGCTACCATTTCATTAAGTACTGTTATGTTACGTTATTTAGAGCTGCACACACGCACAACGGTCATTTTCTTAGTATCCCGACAAGCAGCTTTTTGGTTTAATATAATATTAGTTGAAATTATTTGTAGATTATTTTGATGGCAATGGCAGCGGTGTGAGGTATAGCTAACCTAATATATTTAAGGACTTTAGGATGCAGCAAAGCGCAATTTCATATTATTGTTTAATCTGATATATAAAGTGATGGTGAATTTCTCGTTGGAACCAAGGTCTACGTGACAGTGTTATTATATATATATATATATATATATGTGTGTGTGTGTACATCTCCCGTTTATTATTATTGTTATTGTAATGATATTTTTGTTGCGGATCAATTAATTATATCAAATGTTGTTACTGTTGTTGTTGCTTCCGTTTTGCAAATATTACTTACTAAAATATTCACCCTTTCTGTGCCCTTAAGTCTGCGATGGCTGTTGATGCGTATGTTTAGGTTTTCAGACATCCACCTAGCTAGCGAGCCAACTAGCGAACGAGCCAGCCAGCCAGTCACTCGATGAATGGATAATTTAGTTAAGAGATAATTATAAGGCGGCATCCGCGCAAGGACGTACCGACTTCAATTTAAAGCAGAAACGAAGAAAGATAAAATGCACAGAAAGCCATATTTGTTGTTTGACTTTAATATATAGTATGTGTACTTGAAATCATCTCTAGAGGGCATCGTAATATGTATACACGTTATATCAAGCAGCTCGATCGCAAAGATCTCAATAAGCGAAAGCGAATTTGTAATCGGCTTTGCAATGTGTGAAATCTACCCTTAAGTTCAAACTGTAAGGGTAGTGTCGCAAGGAAATCCGAGTGGGTCCTAATTAGCTACAATCAACTTCTACTTGAACGCTGCATTCGCTTCTCTGCAGCTTTTTCACAAGTATCTGAACTATACGTCATTACGTAAAGCAATGTGTTTAAATGCAAACTGTGCAACACCAACAACAACATCTCGTCTAGATATCAAAATATTTTGATGATTGAAGAAAAATATAAATGCGAATGTGCCAGTAGAGGAGTAGCGAGAGCAGAGATTTCACGACGAAAAAAAATCTAAGAGAATCATCTTTTTTGCCGCCAAACATACATACATTTTAATAATATCCTCTGTTAGGGCGATCTGATATTGTACAAAATGTGTACCCAACATACATTCATACCCATACGAATAACCGTATGTGCTTATATGCGTCTGTACATATGTTTGAATACAATTTCAACATCTGTCTGTATGACAAGTGTTTCGGCAACGTGTAACGTTGGATCAATTACTGGCATCAAACTTAATAGTTATATCAGCATCAAAATTTCTTTTGAGCGACTTTAGTTTGATGTTGAGTGTGAATACGGGGTGTATAGGAGCACGTCCTCCTAAAAATGCCTGCGGCGTATGTGCTGTTGTTTTTGTTGTTGATGTTCGTAATAATCAAAGAATAAAGTAAACCAACAACAATAACAACAACAACAATACCATTCTTCATCAGTGGCACTTCCATTCACGTTTAAGATGCAAGGTACAGACACAAACACACACACACACACACACACACACACATACCACACAAAGGCTGGCAGCCTCCGAGGAAGCTAATCAAAAATTTTCTCACCTCTTTTCGTGTGATGTGAGCGACCTAACCGCCACAAACAACACTTTGATGATAGCATGCATACACGCCTTCATGTTCGTTCGTCTTCTCTATGTTCTCCATTTATTTTCCTACAAAGAGGAAAGGAAGAGTCAGTTACTTAGTTCCTCTGCCGTCTTTGCAATTTGCTTTTCACGTGTTTTTCTTGGGAGGCGTGTACGCTGCGTTGAATGACTCTGTTGGCGTTAAAAGGTGAAAAGACCTTTTGTGTGAAGCCGCCGAAAACCCTAATGATTGTGCACGCAGGTTTGTAAACGATCTCCACTTTCGCGAGACACTGAACCAAAACATTCAATGATGCACAATATTTCGGTATCGCAGCAAATATATATATATATGAATATATGTGTGTAGCAGTACACATATTTAACAACCTGTTATATTGAACATTCATTACGTCTTTAAACCACGAACATTTTACACCCATGTACATATATCGTACATTCATAAAACGTTGCGTGTCTGTATGTGCATGTTAAAGTCCACTTCTCTAAATACATTTAATATTGAAAGTCTCTCGATGGAGATAAAAATCGTTAGTATTAATCGATTTTAAATTGTTTTGCTGCGTGGTGTTGGCGATCCGATGATAAGTATTGACGTTCTGGGCATTTGTGTTTTCAGGCAAAATTAGTGATAGAGAGAGAGAATTAGAGAGAGGAATTTGAATCTAAAACTTTCCCTTTTGTAGCGGGTTTCGTCGAATAACGAAGAACCTACATGATCATGTTAATAGACGTGCCACCATACGCAACTTTAATAATCTATACAAAAAACGTTTTTTCTTTTTTTTTCTTTTCTTTTTTATTATTGATTGAGGGTAATGGCCACATTTTTATATCGCCACCTTAGAGGTGGGCATTTACTAAGTTTGCTATTCTGTTTGCGGAACTTTTTTACCGACATTTACAGTTCCTGTACGCAAATAGCCTTTTATATTGGGCAAAGTCGGATGAGTCAAATTGCGGCACAGATGTTAACATTTAACATGGATATGGAGTCGATTGGGCTTCAAATTTTCAATATAGACCAAATTTTAATCAATTATAATCGATGTTTCTGCTAATTACTTTGAAAAAAAATTATGTCATTAGGACGTTCATTTTATGTTGCTCAAAAAATGAACACTAACAAGTAAAAATGTTATAGTCCGTCAAGTTTGATCATTTAATACCCTACAGCGCTTAGCTCCTAACATTATTACATTTTTACCGTTATATAATATTTTTTTCAAAATATTCTATAAATTTATCGATTACAATTGATTGAACTTTGAACTGATTTCTGTCGAAAATCCGAAATACTTTCTAGTACAAGCGCGGTTTTCCCCCCAAACAACTGGCGTGGCAAATATATATATTTATTGCGTCCTCTAATAGTGTATGTATTACGTATCAGCTTGCAAGCGTATAGCGTTATAGGAGGTTTGAATGCATTTGTAAGTAAAGATGGTTATGTAAAATCGGATAACATCTTAATAGTTTAATATTTAATTTAACAATTACGAACTGCGCAAAGCGGACAAAAAGAAAGTGTATTTTTCTCCTTCTTTACTGCACGTAGTTCGTAATTTATGTGCTCTTATGTAGAGTATGTAGTTAGCTACAGATGTAGTGGTATTACCCTGCACTTATGGCAAAGGGTGTATTCAGTTTGTGTGAATGTTTGTAACTCTTAAACGGCTAATGCCTTACTTACCAATTCAAATAAAACAGATCGAATCAGAATCAAAATCTGAATCGATTTAACCATGTCCGTCTCTCTGAATGTAATTAATTGTAGCATAATTTGTGGTATTAAGTGGTGTGAGGTATTATATGGTCGGGCTTGACCGACTCTAACATTTTCACTGGTTTTCATGCAATGGTCGTTTCAAAGCTGGATATTTCGCACAGAGGACACCATCGATAACGATTGTGTGTTGAATTCCTTTTTTTTGTTTTTTTTTTGTATTGTGACAAATTTGCGGTTGTAGACGTCAATTTAAATCAATTGAATTTTAGCGATTATCTGGGATTCATGGCAACGAGTTTGGTCTATATACTAATGGTAGACCACCCACCTACATATGCGTATGAAGCCTCCACATACATAGGTAGGCACAGAATAATTATGGACAATTCATCTTTGGGCATTCACGTCCATATAAAGTTCGTTTCACCAATTGACCGCAACGTTTACAGTCGCATTCATTTGATTTGTCGTTAGTTTGTGTACATAAATATAATACATTAACAAGTGAGCGTATGAGTACTTGTATGTGCGCGTGTTGCATTGAATCATATGCATTAGATCAATGTTGGGTGTCTGTACAACAACACACATTTGGTTGCGTCATCTTCAACTCTTAAACTTTTGTCCGATACTTAATCAGTAACGGGCACGAATGATCCGTTGTTTGCATAACTACAGCCACAGCCACGAATGACCATCACCAATAATATACAAAGCATCAGTTCGTTTTCCAACCGTGCAGTACAGTTGCTGTTTGAGTTGTTGATTAAGTATCTGGCTGCCAGCACACCAACCCGGCAGCCTGCATTGTCAACAATAGTGATGGATTCATACCTCCAATGAATCTGGCACTGATGGATGATTTTCGTTGCTCGTGGATGCTCAGCGAGGTGGGAGAAAGAAAGAGAAAGAACGACAGACTGTCACCGGTGCAACCTGCAGTGAACCGTTCGTTCCTTCTGCACACATCATTAGCCGTTTACTGATTGCCCCACAACTATACATAAAGTGATCCTTCACATACGAGTATGAAAGTATATGATATGTGGCAAATAGAAGTACGGACGTGTATGTATGTGTAATTGTATGTGTATGCAGAACATCAACATGGGGCAGATTGTTCATCTTGGCTTCTGGAATGCGTATCAGGCTGCCTTTGTGTTACTGTGTTGCCAGCTTGTTTGTTGTCTTGTTGTTTGGCTACCAGACCGGGTTGTTGTAATATTTTGTTGTTGTTTGTTGGACTGTTCTGCCGCTTTTGTCTTAAATACTTTTGTGCGCTGTCTCATGAGTTGAGCTTGATATCCAGCGAAATTATGCTAAATTATTTATATGTGTGTTCATATCTGCATATTATATATAAATGTGATTGTGTGTGTGTTTGTGGCTTGTAGCATTAACATATTCAGATTTTGATCAGTTTGTGTGTGTTCGGTTTTTTGCAAGAATTAAATGCGCTTTATGACAAGCGCAATTATTTCGGATTATTATCATGCTTGTCTGGAGAGATGACGAGTTGATTCTCCGAATAAGTCGTTGTTTCTCATTTGATACCGTGCCACACGATGTGCATTTATTTCAAATGATTTTGAAATTTCTGCATTCTGTAGAGAAGACGGTATAGATGGATCGAGAGGAAGAGTGTTTTCAAATGATATTGGCTTCACGTACATATGTAGCTCCCCGAATAGAATATTTACTCAGTCTCACTTTGGCAATACCTCACACTGAGCTGTACGACAGATACTGCAATATACGCGATGTAACAAAATTCTACTTACTGAACGACATCAAGTGCAGATTTCCTCGTTCTTCTCCTCCTGCAACCTACGTATTCCTTGCGCTATCCACAAAACGACACCTTTCATTAAAAGCATAAAAAGATCAACATCAACGGAATACCTACCTCACGTGTTTTTTATTTTGCCCGCTTTTAACATCAACAAAAAACAAAAAATTATACATCACGCAGCTAATCTCAATGTTACTAATTGATCTGATACCACAACAACACCAATAACTGGAAATATATATAAATACAATTAAATCCGTATAATCATTAGATGGAAAAGTCAAACTGTCCAAAAGATGATGTGATGTGACGTTCCCCTATTCAGGCATGTGACTTAGAAGAAAAAAGCCTAGATTTTAATCTCGATTTATTATATTGCACCACCACAACCATAACCACCACCATCATCAATCTCCACTCATATGCTGTCAGTTCGATATTCCCCTGTATATACATAAGTTTCAATATAAACAGAAAACCTTACTCGTTGACACAATTGACATGCATTTGAAGACTTTGACACGTCATCGCTTGAATTTCACTAAAAAGTTTGTTGCTTTCTCCTCTCCGCTCCTCTTCTCTCCACCCCTATTGCGGTGATCCTAACGTGTCTTTAAAATAGTTAATATTTAACAAAGAAATTGAATTTACCATTAAAACTGTAAGCAAGAGCAATGCACAAACTAATGAAGTGACGTTACATGCTTTGTAATAACTTTGTAACCATATTTCAGAAGAATGGCTTGAAAGGTGAAAAATAAAAGTCAACCCAGCAAAATGTGTCCATGTGACTGTGGCCCTAAGAAAGGCTACGTGTACCCGTCTAACAACCCCTCTAAATCTCTAATAAGTCTGTTTTTAATCATAGAACCCATCTGGATGTTGGTATTGAACTGTAGGGAACTACTTGTATTTGCGATGTGGTTAACAAAGCAGTCTAAATGATATTTTCGTATATATATATACGGTATGTACTCTTGCAGGAAATATGTGCCAATAAATCTGTGAATTCATAAATCTTAAGGCTAATGAATGAAATATTTGTATTCCGTAAATAAATCGACAAAGCCAAAGCTTGACGAATTTTTTCAATTTTTCGGGCGTAAGCTTTCCAATTTGCAACACTCGCTTAGAATGCACCACATCTAGCTGGGTAGTGATGTGATGGTGATTTGTGATGATCATTACTATCCAAACAATGCAAGTCTTGTAACAATCCGTCGTCTCATAATGCCAGTGTGACAAAATTAATTTTCAAGTTGACTGCGTTCAGTCAGCTGCGCACCTTACCTTCATGTGCTAACATTTATAGAAGGTGGCGGCAAAACAAAGCTGTAACAGCATCGCTGATAATGAGACCATAGATAACGTATTTAATGTGACGAAAAAAGCAACGCTTTCGCAAATAATTCACATTTTAGATACACGTAGAGAGTGTACACAATGGAATCCACGCGTTTGCATATTGAATGCGGGTGAATGAAGAAGCGACGCGAAGGGTGGCAATTCGTCGTCAGTATCGTTTACACATCGCATTATGCTCCTAATCAAAACGTATAATTGCAGCTAACTGCTGTTGTTATCGTTATTACGAACGCTACGAGCAAATGGCAAACTCTTTATTAATGCCTTTTAGTTAACAAAATTTGAAAATCATCAGTTCAACAATGTCATCTATACGAGATTATTTTCCGTATCCCAACGCCGTCAAAAGCAAAATCAACCCCTTTGCGACTAACATAGAGGATGTGTGTACGACGATGTTTAGTTTCGTTAAGGGCACAATATCACCCAGTTACCCTTTCCATACATGTATAGCATCTCATCTCATCTCATCTCCCAATGTTAACAAATTGTTACGCTAAATAAATCACATATCTCAAAGATAATCGCCATTAAATCGAAATTTTCCGCTTACTTTTCATTCAGAGGATTGGCACTGTATGTACGTGTTTGTGTGTGTGTGTATGTGCGTGTGGGACTTCTTTGGAAAAATTCAAAACTTATTAAATTAAGTTTAAATGAAGGGAATCTTGTCCTCTCTCAGGAGATTAAAGTTAATGTACATATACGTGTGTTAGTGTAGTGTCATTTGAGTGCGAGATTAATGAGCAGATAACATGATTTATTTTGATTCAAACACATCACAACAATAACATGCACAGTCAATAAAGTTACAATTTCATTTCATTTCAATTCAATTTTACAGAAATTCGTTCAGAATTAAAGCGATGTCTGGCGTCCTATTGTCCACATGTAAGTAATTTGGTAATTTCCAATATTCTACAAATTTATTCAAATGTTATCAATTGCAGCCCGGGCGGTTAGAGGTTATGAACAAGGATCATAAATTGACCATCTGGTGGTACATAACGTACGCAACGCATAGACGCCAATTAAGAGTCAATATTTGACAATATTAGCAAGGGTAGGCACATTTTATGACGACACATTCTATTGATCTTTCAACGATTGCCGATGATTAACCCTTTGGCACGTTAAGGTGTGTCCATGCTTCCGCTTCATACCTATTGAGCGCATCAAAATAGATACTTTGGGCACCGGTAACATTAAAATTAATTGTGCAGTTAACGTACAGTGTCAACAACTGACATATAGACAGATATTACAAAAGCTAATAATGCCAACAGCTACTGCAAACATTAGTGTTAACAAGTAAAAAAAATAAACTACATTTTGCTGAAGCCAACTCTTAAATACCCTCCACATCATGTACAAACTGTGGACGTGAACGTGAATGTGAACATGCATTATTCGTGTCTGTAATACGACCCCGCCCGTTTTTACCCCATCCGTGGATGGGCTAACGATTTCATCACTAAATATTTATAAATATTTTCAATTCTCAATGTCGGACAAACGGATGGACTAACGGTCACATTTTGACCAAATATCAAACATATGGTAGAGGGCAAACATGATGACAAGCTTAATATGCTCCCAACTTATATAGCTCCGATCAGGTATAAGAAGTTTAGTACAAACATGATTACAGATGCACTTGCATTCATATGGCACATGCTTGTAATGTTGACGGCTTCAGAATAGTAGGTACGGCTTTGCTTTTGAACAGAACTGACTTGTTTGCTGCTTGCTTGGTGCCGAACCCTTTTTGCTCACCTTCATAATCACTTTTATACTTTACTGCTTTTATTGCCGTGCATTGTATTGTTTCATAAATGTTCTCTTCCGGACCGATACGAACGGTCGATGCTATAATTGTATTTAGTAAATAGCTGTTGAAATTGACACAGATGTGCACATCATTGAAATCAAACTGAATTTCTTGTCCGCACACAAAGAGGGGCAAACACTGTGTCATCAATCGTCCGTTTATTCACATGAATGGACAACTGATGATAATGTAAGGCGTCTAACCGCCCGGAACAAAAGTGTGAATTCCAATTCCGGACATCGAAAATAATAATAATAATAACAACAACAACATTATCGTGAATGTGTTCTTCTCTCATAAAATGATGTAATGTTTCCCCGTTTCTCCGTTTCCCTGTTTCTTTTAATCACCAACATGTTCCATTTCCTTGCTCTAAGGTAGCCGTAAATTACTACAAATTATTCATCCTTTCTAATGTGTTGCACCCTTTCACAATATCAATCTTCTTAATATTACACTAAGTAGTTTGTTAAGTAGTATGGAGTAGAGTTCTAAGATAAGATGCATACAGATGTACTTGTACTACACATTCGCATGCTTCGAATGCTGTATACTTAAGATTATTCATTCTTCATTCTTCTTCCACTTTCTTGGTCGTTCGTCTGTTTGTTTATTTTTTTATGCAATAGCGTTAAATAACTTGAGCGACATTTGACAGTTGACTGTCAATCGTCAATCTTGTCTTTTATACAAAAGTCGATACAAAATCTTTTAAATCTTTTACATTTGTTTTTTCTTTTTGTTTTTTTTTTTTTTTTGGCAATGCGCCCGCTCATAAGAGAGAGTGCGCGTGCGTTTATATTCTTAATTCTTCTATAAATCTGTCAATTAGTTGAGATTAAGTGGTGTAAACATGAGGAGTGTTGACTCATGATTGAACATCGAATGATAAACTTACAAAAAATGATAGAATTGACCAAACCTTGACCTCAAATGGCCGTCATTGTGAACGGTGATAATAAACTTCCAACTCTTGTAAATAGAATCATTTAACTGGATAAGGGATAGATGTACATATATAGTGCAATCTAACCAAAAAACGATGCGGCTTTTATTCGATTGCACTTTCTTTCAACAACCATTTTTATGTAGGCGTAACTCTTTCTCCATTTCGTCTTTAACTCAAAAAATTAAAAGTTGAGTTCTTTACATTTCACCTCCAATATCAGGATCTACATTAAGTAAGGGTTTTTGCAAAGGTTATATTAAGTGTATTTAGATGTTTGTAACTCCTATATCGCACCATTTTTAAAACCCCTCTCCCAATAAGATCCTGTTATAATCGATATCTTTGTTCGAGCTTGACCGATTTTAATATTTTCACTTTTTTTTATTTCGAAATGAAGCAAATATTTTGAACGAATTTTGGCTCATCCATGTATCATATAATTAATAATATGTGAACCAAATTTTAAATTAATAGCTCATGTTTAAATCGATTCTGATTAAGATTATATATGTACGTTGTAGGATGTCTGACGCCTCCTTCTGGGTGTTTTAAACGGGTTGACAAACTCAATATTCCCCTCGTCTTATGTGGAAAGTATAAAAATAAAAACAAGGTGATTCTAGTCTAATTTTTACAGTTGAAATGTACTCCGTTTGAAATGAAGGTGAGGAGCAGTGTTTTTTCTTTTCACATTTGGAATAAATATCTCAGAATACATGCGAATATGTCATAAATAAAATGGAATTCTCCAACATTGCACTTAAATCATGCATTTATGATGTTGCGGTGTCAAATGCACAGCGAGCTCTGGTAAGTATTTATAGGCGTTTGTGCAACTCCTCACACCTAGAAGTCTGCCATTGTAATTGATGGCAATTGATATTGTGGTAGTGGCTTTGGTGGCAGTTACCACGAGCTGTGTATTAATGGTGAAACAAAACCGTTGCTGCTCTCCAAAAGGATCCCCACCGCTTTCGTGGACCGTACAATGCATGCATTTGCGTCCACACCCAACTGTGTACTTCGCTGTAAACAGTCCAGACATTCACTTGAACAACGAACCAGTCCGGTGACATTTGTTTATGTAGCCTCTGCTTGTGTTTGTTTTTGTGTGCTCTCTACTGTGCTATAATTGTATATTTCGCATTATTAATTACTTTGTTTGGATGGTATATAAAACGATGCGTGCGATTAACACACGATGTAGCCGTGATCACCATGATGCTTCAACTGCATCCTAGAAAGGAGCACAACCCGTTTCGTGAATTGGGCTGGCGTTTAATGATGGGCAGGCGTGAAAATCGTCGCTTAAATTGTCATCTCCGTCCAAGACGCGGTTTGGCTGGCATAGAAATTAACCGGAATTATTGGTGAAACATGCATTGATTTATAGACAACATTACGCAATGGGATGTAATCTGGTGACATTTTTGCATGCAAAGCTTTATCGTTCATAATTCCACATCAACAATATATGACTTCTTTGGGCACTTTACATTAATTGATTGACATGGTCAACAGCAAGCAGAAACGTCATGATGATTAGACAGTCACCAATTGAGTGTGCATGGATGTGCGATTAAATCTGATCTAATGCACAAGGCAAACCGGCGAATATGAGGAGCCTTAAAGAAATCACTTTGTATTCGATATCATGTTCGGGCAGCATGTTTTCGAAACAGCATGCCACCGTGAAGGCAAGCAGAAGTAACATTATTAAAACCAAACATGTTTGCAGGAAACTTTTCACTCACATCTGACTGGTTAGTGCATCTCGACGAAAGATTTAGTTCATTTACATGCTTTGGTTGTAATTTGAAACAATTTCATTTGTTCAACTTGCTCTGGCATTCGATTACTCACTGCCGACGCAAACGGGAACGAAAAAAGTGTGCATTCACTAAACATAAGACCAAACTTTACCTCGAGCTTTACACATACACAAATAGAGATGTTAGTAAGTCATCGGTTGTATTTGCAGATCCAATCTTCAAATATCATATATAACTGCAGCCGCAGATCACGTTCTAAAGATAAGTGTACGTATGAAAAATGCCAAGCACTGCAGCGTTGATGTCAAATTAGAAACGCGCCTCTCGTTACAAAGATATTTCCTGAGCTTTTGCACCATTCAGATCATATCAATAAAGTCTGAAAGCAAAATACGAACGAGAATACATCATAACAATACGGTTTTACTTCAAAATAATTCCAAATTACTTTGAATACTACGATACTACACGATCCATGATTCAACTCTAAATTCATTACCTCTCCAAATATAACAAAACAATTAAGAAAACTATATTAGGACAAATCTGAAATACCCACCACATCTACATACAAATGGTAGGCGCGGCACGAATATGATTACGCCTTCTAATAATGTATGCATTTCATATTAGCTGACAAGTCCAGTTGTACGCTGAGTGAGGTTTTATTAAACTGTGGGTGTGTGCGTTTTTCGACCACGCCCATTTTTGGCACATCGGTGTATAGAATAATTATAGATATGCATACCAAATTTCAATGTCATAGGTCAATTTTTTTAACAAATAAATGGATTTCTCCCTATTATGGGCGTGGCTCTTGACCGAATTTTGCCCATTTTAGAAAGTGATCTGCATGCAGAAACTGAAAATGTCTGTTCAAAAATTCAGCTTAATATTTTAAAATTAACGGCTGTAAGAATGGCAGGCACACGGACATACATGTCTAGATCGACCCATTTTGATGCTGATTAATAATATATATATAATTTGTAAGTAGTAAGTAATAGATCAGCCGCCCCGTGGTTTTCCTTCCGTTCCGGTATTTTCTCATAATTAGATGAAATGTGAATAATGAATGAAATAATGGATACTTTTGTACAAGTATTATGTTATGTTCGAGTGATGCGACAATAATATTGTTACATAGAAACTCATCAATCATTATCGCTTTGCGTAGCTTGCATTACAAGTTATACGTGTAGAACTAAATGCCTATCAAGTCGTGAGTACACTCATCTTGAGGCACCCAGTTCCATTTAGGGCACGTCAACTACACTACAAAAATACGACGCCACACGATACGACTACAGCAGAAGCAACGACTACAACAACAAGAACAACAACCACAATTCAAATAAGACCACACACATCCAAATCTCTTTGGCTGTGACAAAGCTTCTTAGCCACCAGTCAGTAAATATTTATAAACACATAAACAGATGTGGAGTCTGAAGTTGTTCACTTGTGATGGGGATTCGTACTGTTTTTGGTTCATTTCCAATATTATGTCGCACTCGTTTCATTCACTCATCATTCACAATAAATGTATCGCAGATATTAGAGCTGTTACTGCCACCGTAACTCCAGGGATAGTGAGGAAACAAATGAACAAACGAACGAGCGACCGAACAAACATATAAATCTGGTACACGTTTTACCACATACAATATGTAAAATAAAAGGAAAGAGCCATTTTTTAATAGCAATCAGTATAGTAGATTGTGTCCGTACAACTATTGGCTGTCGCACCAACCACGTCCGGAAGATAAACAATACTTTTGTTTGCCGTGAGTCGTGAGGTGGCTGTTGAAACTTCCATTGTTCACCACCACACGTACTAAATACATACAAGCCGCCTATGCGTTCCTATAGCGAAATAAACTTGTGACCTATTATGATTAAGATGGCGGTTTGGTGTAATTGTCACAGGCACAGGATGAGTTTCATCCCGTCCCATGCGCTCACGGTTTACACGATCATTATTATCTGTCTGCATGTCATAGTGTTTGTCTGCTGTTGTTTTTTATAATATTTTGCTTTGTGGTAATGTGCCAACGTTAACAATGTAAACTGTCAAATTTGACACTTTGTGGTTTCTACATGACAATACGTAATATGTGAACGCAGGCGAACAAGATCATCATTATGCTTGAGTATTGTGTACGATTTCTTGGGTACTGAGTGAAAGATCCACAGACAGCTGCAAATGCAGAGGTAGCTGAAGAAATGTTTGTGCATCACGTGATACGTTCGCATAATTTACACGATGCACACAAACTTTTATCTACCACGTGAGTTGCCGTATACGGTGTGTGGAGAACTTTCAAAAATTAGCAAACGAATTAGACACACAACAACGTATTAAACATGCCAATTTCGTAATTTCGTAACTTCCGTTATTCGCTGTTGAATATTACATTTCATATGCAAGGAATTCATCAAAGAGATCGTACGCTCTGCATTAGCACACCACACACGCTACGTACGTACTATGCATTTAATTAATTACAACATGTGTTCCGCTTCAAGCCAAACATTCAAATTGTAATACATCTTGTTTATTTTAACTTAACAGCCATCGTGTCCCAATCGTGCCTTTTAAATTAGTCATCAGTGGGGAGGCTGCAAACCAAAAGAAAGATGTTGCATAGCATAAAAAACCCTAATGCAACAAAAGCTACAAAAACATCACCATCAAACAACTGCCATTCACATGAGTTGATGTAATTGATTGTAACCATATCAAATTATAGGCACTATATAAAAAAATCTTAATAAAGATGATGACGATTAATTGTATCCTTTAATGCAATAAATATCATTATGCCCTTCACAACATATGGGGCTTATACTAAGTTTGTCATTCGCAAAAGGAGACGTCAGAGACCCCACAAAGTACACATAATCTTGATCAGCGTCAAAAACAGTGTCGATCTCTGCATGTATGCACGTGTGTCCATCTGTTGTTGGCATTCTCATAATCGCACATTTTTATATATTAAGTATAAATTCCACCTAACTGTAATACACGTTTCATTAAAATCAGTAAAGAGATCGTAAATTAATATCAAATGTAGCTCTTTTTATATCCTTCCGCAAAGTATGCCAAATGTTACGCCCGCTCTATATAAATTCGGTAAAATATTCATTATTTACAAATCTATCGATATACTAAAATTGGGCGGGGTTGAGGTTATTTAGTTCAAAATTCCCTTACTCTTTAAGTTAAGTGCATACAACACTCATTAGCATTTTTTTTTATTAATATAAAAGCAATTCCACACTTCGCTTAAGCGAAGCCCACCTTTGTTACTTGTGGCATCCAATATAAAAATCGTCAAATCTGCATGCAAGCTATGATGTTCTAAATCCTTGCGGATTCTTTGTAAGCGGTACTTACGCTTCAAAAAATATGCATACACTTTCTAAAACGAAGAAAGAAAGAAAAGAATTCTCTTCTTTTGTTTTTTCCCAAGTCTGGTATACAAGTATCTAAGCCCACTAACTCCATGGAATCACATTTTAGAACAGTTGCTTTCAATACAAACCTGAGCGCTGCTTTAATCGTTATGTTTCGTGTAAGGTAAGTTAAATTAAGTGCCACATTTATCACTATACAAAATTCACAAAACCACATCAATCTTCGGATAACTTCGGATAACGAAAACACAAAACGGTTCCAAAAACGCAAATTGCATAAAATAAATCCGATGTTTTACCATACTATTTAACTCTGCAGAAAATAATCTCCAGACCTCTGCGACAAACGAAATATATATAATTGGTGAACGTTTTTTTTAATTGATTTAAATTACACGAGAAATGTAATCACACGGTATGCAACGCTTGTATAAGGGAGATAACCAACAATGTCGCCGAGTTACGTATGAATAATTGGGGGGAGGTTTTAATGTCTTTTAAAGCACTGTTCACATACATACATTTAACGTAATACAATATATGTAAAAAACAAAAATAAAATTATAAAAATAAAAATAAAAATAAAAACATTATATTAATGGAACCCTCAATAAACAGCTCTTCGTTAAACATTGCACGCTAAACCGCTAAAAACATGAAAACCCATATACACACACACCCAGACAAGAGCGTATATCTATATGCGACGCTTTGTATTGTTTACTTTCAATCACTTTTATCACGCACCAATTGTCAACATGTGCGAATGTATATCCATAAATAATTCATGTGTTATGGCCGCCCAGATTCAAATGGCGATTCGTTTCAAGTAACGGCAACAAACGACCAGTTGGGCTAAGAGTTATTGGCAAGTCCAGTTGCACCGAAACAAACAAATAGGGAGTCATGCTATGCGTGTATGACGATATGTCCGCGCCGATGACAAATTACATGTAATGACAGTAAATTGAAAATGATTGTTCATATATGTGTAGTCTCGTTACACAAAAGTAAAACTAAATAATAGATAACTACAATAAGTTGGCAAAACAGCACTTACGAAAAAAAACGAGAAAATAACATCAACAGAAAACACAATAAATGAGAAAACTGAAATCGGCTTAAAGCGAATCTTAAATACCCTCCACTTTAATATGCAACTTCAGGGCATGGCACATACCTAACTGCGCGTTCTAATTGTGCACGTGTACTTGTATTTCATATTAACGTATAGGTCAGGTTCTACGTCCAATGAAGTTTTTTATTAATTGTGGGCGTTCATGTAATCCGATCACGTCCATTTTTGCACATTGATACGTAAGCTAAATATAAATGTGTGGCAAATCAGTTATTGAAGATTTTTGTCGATTGTGGAAATGGCTCTCAACCGATTTTGCCCAATTCAAATAGTGATCTGTGTACAGGATCTAGTGCCTGTACAAAATTTCGAAAATATCTCAAAATTTTCGATCGCAAGACACATGGACATGCATGTCTAGCTCGACTTAGTTGTAATCGCTAATCAAAAACTGAGTTTAACTTCCGCCTAGGTGTTGCAAACGGAATAGCAATCTTAATATATTCTCATCGTTAAAGAGGAGGATATAGAAAGGAATCTCATGAACAGGTTAATGCAATTACTACCTTTCATTCGCTTTGTTTTTTTTTTTTTTGTTATTATTATCATTATTATTATTATTATTATTATTATTCTTTACTATTTTAGTAATGTTAGCTTTTGGCTTTTTCGAACAAAAATCACGTCTAGTAAGTCGTTTGGTAGAAACAGTTGCAATGACTGTGGGTGTGATGTTCATCCGATTTCTTTACCCTAAATTTCATCGAAATATCTCAAAAAATGCTACCTGTAGCTTGCACACAAATTTATATGAACAGACGGACAAATATGGTTAAATCGGTTCAAATTTAAATTCAGAATCTATCGGTACAATTAAAGGGGGGTGTGGCGTTACAAACATATGCACAAACCTAATGGTCCCTTTGCCTCAAGGAAGGCAGGGTCCTTATACCCGAAGGATTTGTCCCCAGTAACATTGGTCCAAAATTGTGCAGCGGAGTTTTATGCAAGCCGTACGGTTTTTCAATTGTTAACCAAAGTTTTTCAATCTTTAAAGTTTTGTTTTTGTACAATAGTCTAATACCAAAATACTCAAAATAAATAAGAGCTGATGGAAGATCTGTTAGTATCATATTATGTTACAAAAAGTTTATTTTACTAACCAAATGGAACCTTTTTATTGAAGTGCTCGCTTTAGACGGATAAACACCTTTCCATATGTTTTCATTCAATTTTTAATGTTCAATAATGCATTTCTTCTTATCCGTGGAACAGAACGTTTCTATCCGCACTCTCTCTTAGCGTTAAGTAATTTTATGCATTCATGATAACGGGGCCAGACGGAAGTTTCGCTTTCTCTTTATGATGTTCGAATCGATTCACTTTGCTTAAATAAATTCAATAATTTCATTTTTGTTATCTCAAATGAAATGCTCTTAAGTTTTACCATAAATCATATAAACACGTCATGTACTACATATATGAGCCGACCCTGTTCTTCCTTTTGTTCATTTCATGTATAAATAATTTGAATATGTGCTTAACGTTACTCCGGTACTGCAAAGTGTCCATGATTACTGCCAAATTATGTTTAATACCAAATTCATATCAATTTCATCTAAACTGATCGTTTGTTTTCTTCCATTCATTCCTGCGTAATTGTTTCTTACAATTCACACTCGAAACACATGGTTACCTGGTAATCGGTAAAATCAACAAAAATTCATGTATATGCCAAAAAAATTAAACTATTAAGTTGAAATTTGTTACATATATGTATTTATAATTATTCCATTCCTTGATATGCCAAAAATGGGCATGCTCGGATACCAGGCACGCCTACAATTTATAAAAAACCATACTCTGCGTAAAACTCGAGCTGATAAGAAGTATATGCACTATTAGAAGGCAACCTGCCGCACCCACCGTTTTGTATGTAAATGTGGTTGAAGATTTGACTAAGCCAAATTTAGTTTTCTTACATGTTATATATAATTTCATATTTGGTCTGATTTCAATACCTTTTTATTGCCTCCACCTCAAAACGCTTTCAAGGACAATCTATTGAAATTAGGCGAAACCGTAAATCATCTCAAAGGATTATGTCCATAAAATGCTCACATATGGTACACTTGGAAGATGGAAAGCCGAAAATAGAAACGCACCAAAGCTTTTCACGGAGGGTGGAGTACAGATATGTTTACCTGTTTTACTTGATTATTTAATTATTCTATGTATATATTATATGTATTTAAATATTCCCATGTCGTGTAGATAAATTACTAGGGACAAATACATGTACAACAACTCTCTTATCACATGTGTAAAAAAAAATAATTATTTTTTATTACGTGTACAGTTGATCGCAATAGATATTTTCCCTTATAGAACACAAACTTCAAACTTATTGTGTAGCAAGTTATGAAAGCTATATTTGGCTGAGGCCACATCCTCCATATTTTGATGTAACCTGTGCATTTAGATGCGCCCTCTTCCCTCAGGGTGATAGTGGGTTGTTTTCGAAATTGTTCGCGTGCCTATTTACCGACCCGACCGACCGTTTTTGTGGGTTTAAAGGGCTTTAAATGGATGGTGGTCGTAACAATGACTGATTTCACTCAACTCGAGTAGTAGCCTACACGTAGAAACCAGAACCGTTTGTACATAATTTCACTTTCACATGTTCCGACACTTGGACATGGACTATACCTGGATCGGCTCAAATGTTGAACTGATCGCGTATATGCACATAGTTTGCAGTATCTCTGTCTGACGTTTCCTTCCGCATTCAGCAAACGGAATGACAAACTTATTATAGCCCCCATCTTATGTGAGTGCACATGCACATAAATGCGGACATGCACACCTAAACGCATATGCGTGATATGTGAGAGGGTACATAATATTACAAGTGATGAAAACAGCAAACAACAAATAAATGTGATTAAAAAAAATACAACAAAATAGAAATAAATGAGATATTGGCATTTGTGGCGATTGTAAATGCCAGAATTATTGTAATTGTTGATTAGCAGCCTTAATAGATTGGCGATTAATTGTTGGTATCACCACTGCACATATTGTCAGCTAGGTTGTGCAATTGTGCGATTGCCAGTGCTGCGGCTGTGTGTATGTGTGGATTTGTGGATTTGTATAAATCAGAAACTATTGTATTTATAATGCCGGTTGAATTGTTATTTTATTAGAATTTTCGATTAACTAGCCAGACGTTATCGCTTAACACCATCTCAATCAGATTTGCAGCATTACTGCTCGTGCACGAATTGTTATCATTACGTGAATTAATTTATTTTGTTATAATAATGAAATAAATGCATTTTATTCCATACAGACACACATAGAACCGTTATCTTGGTCGTAAACAAATTCCAAATTGAGATATTTTTACTATTACAAGCAAAAGAACGGAAAACTTGCATTTATTAATTTTATACCACAATTAATAAAAAACAAATATATAATAATAATAACAATAATAAACAAGTAAGAACACTAAATTTGGCTTACGCCAAATCTTAAATACCCTCCACATCCGTAATGATGGGCGTGGCAAATATATATATATTGCTCCCTCTAAAAGTGAATATCTTACGTATCAGCTTGATAGTGTAGTTTTATGGTGAATATGGTTTTTTGTAAGTTGTGGGTGTGTCTGGTATCCGACTATACCCAAATTTCAAGTTCCTAGTTCAATTTTTGTGGCAGATAAATAGATTTTTGTCGATTGTGGGCGTGGCTCTTGACGAATTTTGCCCATTTTTAATAGCCATCTGCGCATATAAACAGAAAGTTGTCCGTAAAAAATTTAAGCTCAATATCTCAAAATTCTCGGCCGTGAGAATTCCAACATAATTAGACATTCGAACATACAGGCGTGGACGTACATGTCTAGATCGACTTTGACGCCTCCTTCTGGGTGTTGCAAACGGAAGAACAAACTTAGTATGCCCTCCTTACTAAGGTGGAGGGTATAAAAAGCCGATACCAACCTGTTTAAATGTTTGGCCTATTGCGAAAGAATCTCTACGAGGTTCGATCTTCCCCAACTCATCTTCTCCAACGTGTATCTGACTACCACTCAAACACCATCGTCAATCGCATAAGAATAACTTTTGAAACTTCCGTTCTTTTGTTTTCCTATTAAAAATAGTTGTAACTGTGGACAATCGGCGAATTCTGACGACAGTCAAATATGAACAGAATCACTGGACAAGGCGTCCACAGTCTCTGTGCCGGATAATTCGATCTTTGAGGTGATACGTAGCACATACTTGAGGGGTGCAGTAAACGCAAAAGTTTAAGTTGAAAATTGAACCTTAGAAATTGACACCCCACCTCAGTTGTGGATGCAAATAGATTAAGATTAACAAATCGAACGTCTATTGTTTGGGCCAAATTTCAACGGAATATTCGTATCTTGACTTTTACGAATTTAGTGATCGGACAATTAATTGCAAAACATATGCAAGCCATGCCAACCACTTAATAAATTGATTAAGATTTCAGATATATGTACATATGTACCGAAACACATGCCCACTAACTCATCTGTGCAAATTCTATATTTTGAATATGAATGCGTACGCATTCTCAAAGCGGATCATGTGGTGTGATATGATGGTAATGTGATGAGATTCTGTGTAGTGTGGCATGTTGTTGTGGCTGTACAACAATGCATGCATAATATCAGAAATTAGTTTTATACAAATGTTTACATATGTTGAATGATGATGATCAGATGCGTAAATGCAGATAAACAGCAAAGGAGACGGTGTTGGGAATATTCCAAGAAACGAATTTATATGCAAACAAACAGGCAAAGCCTGCGTGACACCAATAACACGAGGTGACAATAAGAATAAATGGCAACGGTTAAGCAGTAACGGCTGCTAAGTACATAAAGGGCGGTGGTGTGTGTGGCGTGTGTGGGTTTGTGTGCTGTAGAGCGGAGTCAGATCGATATACAAATCGATTTTTTTATTGATGACATTTAACAGATTTCAGATTTTCGCGAAATGTCATAAACTTTATGACTTAAGTCTTTTGTTAGCTTTCAAGGCTGCAGCTGACAAATGCAAAACCCCAGGGAAGAGTTACACGCGTATGCGCATGTGTGACATGAAAAAATATCATTATTAACTGCCACTCTCCTGCGAATACGATCTTACCTTAAGCTTGATGTTGCTTCCTTTAAGCTTGTGTGTGTGTGTTTCTGTGTGTGGTTCATGACACCTTACCTACCTTGCTCCAGAGTAATACACATACATACACACATACCTAACATTCACATTCAAACGCAACCAAGTCTGAGAACCCGTTCTTTTTTTTTTTTTCGATGAATTATATAAGGAAGAAATGAAATGAGGAATGTAATCGAACTAATGCTGATAATGACGCATCTCAAATACTCTTCTTTTCTATAAAACTTATTCCTTAGTTGCCACCTTCAAGTTGTGTTTTTCTGTGATTTTGATAACTTCGGCAATTTATCTACATTTTGAGAACGCCATATATTTCACCTTTCATCAGCACAAGCACCACTTTCCTTATGTCAGATGCTTGAGCTAATTGCTTACGTATTCTGATTCATTATGCGTTCACGTACGAGAACATAAGTTCTAAACAATTTAATTGCACCGCTTAATTGTAGCGAACATTCTGCTAAGCATTAAGTGGAAGGCACATACTTTCATGCACAATCACCATAAACATTTGCGTAGACGATCGGCCGTTTAGTTTTTGTATTCACACCTTCGAAAGTGTCAACTTGGCATATTAGTAGACGACTGGATGACAATCTAGTCATGATTGCATGCAAATATTTCCGAATATGTGGAATTCCCCTGCAACAAATTTTACGATTAAGACGTGTTAACATTGTTAACAAGCCGTTTGAATTTATTGATAATTAGCTGAATGTTTATGATTTTTTTCTTCTTTTTTAAGTTTTAATATTTTACATTAAAATCTCACGCCACCCCATTTGAATGAATACCTGTGTACTTATTATGAGTATTAAATATTAAGCACTTTTATATTATTGACAATAAAAAATGACCTCTTCGTACAGGTCAATCTCAATAAATGGGACCAGCAGCTTGCGCACAAATTTACATGGACAGTCAGACGATCATTGTTAAATCGATTCAGACTTTTATTCTGAATCGATCGGTATAATTGTAGGTGGATGTAGCAATTGTCGTTTAGGAATTACAAACATCAGCACAGCCTTAACATACTTTCACTTTCACAACTTTCTCATAACATTTGTGAAATTTTGGTAAACATTTGTTCACCTATTGGAAGTTAATTCCACGCAAATTAAGAATGTTTAACATTAATAAGCTTTCTCTAAAATGGGAGCTGCTGAGTGGGGGAGGGTGTAGGCAATTTTCCTTATCTTGTTAGTCATTTATTCATTTACCTACTTCAACCTATTACACAACTCATCATAATAAAATATAAGCTAACACAAATTTACCCACATCCACCCGAGGGGGAAGAATTTATGATTATGCAGAAGTGTAGATGATGTGGCAAATTTCATTTCAGAACAAGAATAAAACGCAAAGATAGAAAACGCACAGCACGGCACAGCAAAAACCGTCGCATCTGTAAGTTACCCCAAAAGGAGTGTCACTGGTAAAATACACATATACAACATTCAACTGAACCACCAACAAATCAAGTATATATACATACACACTTGCACACTTACAAATAACAATAATAATCTAGGAAATTATGTTTGTGAAAAGAAGGCGAGAAAGAGCGCATAATGCAGAGAATGTGCGGTGCGGTGGGTGGGTGACTTACACTTTGTGTATTTAGATGTTGAACAAATTTCATAAATTGCCTATACGAAAACAAACTCAAAAACACACAACCGCACGTACACAGACTGGCCTAAATAAACTGAATTAAATAAGCCGAACCGAGGATGAGAAGGCTATCAACGAGACAGATTCACTTGTTTATTTATTTTGTTCAGCTACTATTGTTTCTTGTTCTCCACATGATTCTATTGAAGTCCTGTTGAGTAATTGGTGTTATATATATGAGTGGCACGTAACCATCACCCCCTTTAAGGGACGAACATAAACGGAAACGGAATGTTGGGTGCGAATGTTTGCTCTTTTATGCGGTTTATACATATTTTATTATTGTGAACATGTAGAACACATATTGAGGCAATTTCATAAAAAGTATCATTACACCCTAACCAACACCATCGCCAGCACCCTCGCAAGTTGTACAAACAGAACGAGCAACCAAATCACTGGTGTGTTTGACGGCATCATTAATTCGACAAAGTGGTTGTTCCTTTTTCATTTTTACCCATAGTACCCACACAGTTGTCGTGCAAGGCTGAGATCTTTATCTCTGCATTATGGCACTCCAGTCTCGAGGAATGGAGAGGAAAGTTTGCATTTCTACTTTTCCCCTAATGTGTTCAAGTATTGCACGTACATACATACGTACATACATACATACACATAATTCTATTTTACGAAAGTATCAAGTGAGTACGGAAGAATTCCTCCATGAAGACTTTATAAATTAATTATATAATGACATCGTACCAGAGAATAAGATTGATACTCAACATGTTAGTGTTTCATGAGGACTATTTTATTGCAACTTCTTTCGAAACCGAACCAACTCTACTTCCGAAATGTTTGTCCTAGAATTTTCAGTCCTTTAACGCTTTCGAGTTAATGGCAATATTATACAAAACCATTACACGCTAAACGATTCAATATTGTGTCGAAAATAAAGACATTATTACATTGTTATTATTCTAATTAAAAATTAGATTGCATACTACGACTTCATATGTTCAATACGACATTGAAGAATAGAACATTCAATTGGCTTTCCATTTATGTAACTAATCTGTGATACTATAATTATTGAACAGCTTGCTGTAAAACATCAAAACTTGCGAATGCACAGCGTAAATAAAATGAAGTAAGTGGTTCTCAGATCATTAGTACATCGATTCATTGATTGAAGTGCATAAGGATTATTGTACAGTTGACCCCCTATAACGCAACTTCATATAAGACGGAAAATTTCGACCACGCACATCACATTTTTGTGATATACTAAGATCGCCTAAACTGTATGGAGTCTGTGAAACCTCTTTTATGTATTTAAATTTCATTTTCAACGCATCATACATATATATCTACGTATAGCCCACAGACACCTATTAAACATATATTGTATATAACATAGTTATGTTTATGAATCCAAGAACATAACATAATGAAATTTATTGATAGAAAATACCTAAACACAGTATCCATCTCCTCTGAAGGCAGGCAAAGTGAAGAACAAGCGAGTACGAAAACGAAATAAGACGCAGGCCGAATCTTAAACACCCACCACCATAATATAGTACTTAAGGGCGTGGCAATTACGTACTCTAAGACAGCATGTATTTCGTCAGATTATATCACGAGTCAAATTAGGATTTTTGTAAATTGTGTGTACGTCTGCTTTGACACCATGTCGCATCACTAATACTGGGTTCGCCATACCATACGAACGACAACCATAACACGACGTGAATGTCGCAGCGCCAGACAGTTCGCCCACTCTTCAACTTACAGAAATAAAGATACTAAAAATAATAATAGCAACAACAACAAAACCTGTAGGTGAAAATTTAAAAACTAATCATCGCGACGGGACATTTAACGCTCTCTCCAGACTAAGAATATAGTGTCCCACTATATTGTGTTGACAATCGACACTTAGTGTGATTGTTGGTGTAAACAGCGCTGGTGCCGAACGAATGCAATGAGAACAAACCAACACTCACAAGATCACATTTGGATTTTCTTATTAACGAAATTAACATAATCGTTATAATTTAATTATAATTTATTAACGGTATTTGTGTGTGTGAGTGTGTATTTAAAAGTATGCGCAGAGAAGTTGGTTTCTTGTAGATCCAAAAACAAATGAAACGCACACAAGAGCAATTTACATATCGAATCATTTTGTGGTGAGAGTTTCGCCACAGTATGGTGTTGAGGGACGTTGTTTACGAGCTGTAAAATATGATTCATTTTAACGACTTTTATCGTTTCGATTTTTGCATAATTTACATGCATTATTAAAATGTATAAAGTTAAGCGCGCGACTAATAATGGGTAATGCAAATTGTTGTTGTTGGGCTTAATTAATCCAATTATACCACCCACCGCGACACCTCACCTTAGAAAACACATCCAACCGAACACAGTTATTTAGTCAGCACTCTTACACAAAATGGAATATATCGATGCTGCATGTGCTATAAAACCAATAAATACATCACTCGGTGATAGTGGAAGATATATGTACAAGCCACAGACAATTTGTCACCTAGCCAATGTTTTCTCATTAAAAATGTGGCCAGAAATGAATGAACTTTGCGTCACATTTGCAATATTTCAGCTATTTAAACAATACACATATATGCACAGTAGTTGTAAAAAACGAACAAAAACAAGTGAAAATTTTATTTTCAGAGAAGCCCGTCCATGTTATACCCTACAACACCTAGACCGACTAATTATGTTGCAATTAGTTTCGTTCTACTAGTAAACGCGATTCAGAAAGTGAATCTGAATCAATTTTCTTTGGGCCAAAGCACGTCCTTGTACCAACTTTCATTGAAATATCTCAAAAAATGCGACCTGTAACTTGCGCATAAATTTACATGGACAGACAGATGGACAAATATAAATCGTTTCTGAATCAATCGATGTAATTGAATTTGTCGTTTAATCGTTACAAACATCCGCACAAACTTAATATACCCTTTGGCACAAGTGGCGCAGAGTATAATTAGTTTCCATTTAAGTCGAAACATAAAAATAGCGCAGGCGTATAATACGCGCGGTGTAACTGTAGCGCCCTTAAAAATTAAACATTTCATTTACTTAAAATTACAGAATAGTTTCTTTGACCGATTTTCTAAATATTACGGATATTACCTCGACATATACGTACATACAATTGGTTAAAATTTGGAATGTGTTAAAATAATATTTTGAAATCTACATTCAAGAGCTGCATCTCTTTGCCAATATTGTTTATGTAACTCATCAGATGTTTGTTCAATGAATGGCTCTGTTATCCCGCAAAATTATGATCAACGTACTGTGTGCGACTTAACATATAACCTGAATAAATGATTTGTAAGAAAGAAAAAACTGTAATGACACTGACAAGCACTTCAGTATGTAATAGCGCGTACAGTAACGTTACAGCAACGAATTGTCAATCAAAACAGTGAAACGGCGATGCACTGTTCTGTGTAAACATCTCAAATTAAGATTGCCAACGCCGAGCGCATAATCTAAGGATTTCAAAGACATATTCACTAAAATGAACACGCACTATACGTACAAATTTCATTTAATCACTACAACTCAGAAGAAGGAAAAATACATAAAGATGATGCAGAACAAGTAATAAATCGATAAGTCTCCTAAGGCCAATCGTCGATGTCCCTCCATATTTATACGTAATCTATGGGCGGCGTAATTCAACCCGATAGATTTCTGCATTAAGATTTTTTTGTAAATTGTAGGCGTGTCTACTATTGGACTCTGCCTTCTTTTAAGTACATAGTTAAATGGGACGGACAGTACTATATCAATTCGTTTGATGGTATACAAGTTTATGTATATAGATGCTCTCATTTCCGGCGTTGCAAAACGGAATAAGAAGGATGATATATGTCCACATAAGGTATTCGGATATTATAAAACGTTATAGATGGCTAAGGCCAAATCTCGAATACCGTCCAGAGTTATAAACTGTAGACGTTCGCTAGATCAGATAATACATATATTGGGAGCTTTGGTAATAATAAATAATCTCCACCAAATTATTATAAGGAGAAATGGAGATGATGCGATGATGTTCATGATACATAAAAACCGCAGCACACATTATGTATCCGTACTTATTCGATACATATATTCACATACAATTTCCTTTTGTCGTTTTTTTACATTTTTTTATTGTGCTTTTTTATTCTATACTGCAAAAGCCACCCCCGCGCTTAAGCAAACAAGTCTACTGTTAGAGGTTGGTTGAAAGAGATGGCAGCAGAGTACAAATCTAAAGTTTTAGTTGTCTAAATATATAACCAACAGGGCGTGAAATTTATTACCGCAGGATTTTATTTAGGGATGACATCCCTTTGCTTATTATGTTAAACATTCCGACCAAACCTTCTGTGTCTTAATGAATGATTTAGATCAGATTTAGGATTGTTTCACAATATTTATAATAAATGTAATACGGGTAGTGACGTATGTGTGAAAGTATACCGGCAGCATTGAATTGCTATGCACGTGCCAATATAATTTTATGATATATTTTATACTTTCATACTAACTGAACTCAACGTAGTTTACAAATATGTAGGTCTACCATGAACGAAAGAGATAACAAGTAAGAAAACTAAATATAGCCAAAACTTCACACCTTCACATATAAACGGTGGGGGTGGCAAGGACATGATTACGCCATCTAACAGTGCATGTATTATGTATCAGTTTGCAAATCGAGTTTTACGCTAAGTGTGCTATTTTGTAAATTATAGGCGTATCTGTTAACCGACCACACCCATTTTTGGCACATCAACGTATGGGAGGATTATATTTCTACCAAGTTTCATCTTCGTAGCTTAATTTTTGAGGAAAATAAATAAATTTTTGTCGATTATGGGCGCGACTCTTGACAGATTTTGCACATTTTATATAGTGATAAAAGTATGCGTAAAAAATGTTGCCTCAATATCTCATAATTTACGCCCGGGGGATTGCTTTCGGGTACAGTGACTATGGAATATCTTAAAAACTGTTGCACTTACAAACATATGCGTAAAATAAAAAACATATATACTAAATATCAATCAGCTTCTTAGTTCATCTTTTGCATCAAGACGTATTGGGAGTAGTTAGTCGAGAGCGGGCTGGTGCAACAGAGTGATTACATAGGTTAAGAAATTTTGATGCAAAACTTTTCAACAGGACAAGTCATTACAGTAACATTACTCATCCAAACATATGCAATAAAAGTTGCGGACAATCTTAATGGTAAACAATTAATTTCGACTCGGTTTGACTATTAGGCATCGTCGTGTACATGTATTGGACGAGCCCGCACACACATCCCGAATTTGCTTAAATTCACTCTTTCAATACACACATTAGCAAGCCTTCCGCATATTAACGACACTCAATTACTGCTGCCATGCACATGCCTAAGTATTGCACAAAAATGCATTTACCTACAGTTGCGTGCTCTCTTGCTACCGAACAGCACAGCATGGCACGGCAACTCTTCTTATGCATCCCTTTGCAATATTGTTGTGTGTACAACTTGTACGTAATGTATTGTAAAATTCGGTAGATAGTGGTGTTAATATACTGCACTGCCACATCATTTCAGTCCAATTGCAATCACTTGAGGGGAATCGAATTAACCTTTCTTCACTTCGAAAGTGTACTCAGTAGGAGGAGAGGTTGAGGAAATGAAAAACTAATGCACCTACTTATACGGTGTATGATGAATAAACAACTTTGATGTAAAAATGGACGCATAATGGTGCATCATTCCATGGACGCTGAAGTAGGAATGGGTACTTTCCGTTTGTATTGGCCTTCTTCTCATATTCTACAAATTATATTAGCTTTTGCTTGTTTTTGTTGTTATTCGTATGTTCCGTTTTTTATTATTTTATTAGTATGTGTTGACATTTGTTTGTGTTAGTGTTAAGTAACAATATTCAACGGCCACGGTGTGTCCATGTTTATTGGAGACCCTCTCATGAACATTCCTTCTGGGCCTTCGGCCAATTGACATAAACGAAACATGTATACAATAGCAAACTTACTTATGCATGAAGCATACACTGACATATCGTGTATTTGCTGCATGTGAAAATTTGCCACTTCAACAACTCCTTGCGGAGCACTCTTGCAAACGACGGAACGTTGGAAAACTCGGAGCTCGGAGCTCGCTGTTGTATATTTTCATTACTTTCTGCACATCCTTACTTTTCAATTCATGGTCTGAGTATGTAGGTATGCTCACACATACACTGCACATGTTCATTTGTGTGCATGTGCTTCGCTTTTACTTTACCACTTGCATATATTTTGAACCTTGGAAAGTTGTGAAACGATGCTGTTTGGAATTTTAAATAATTCGTGAGGAGAAAATAAAAAGGATGCTTGTAAAAGGGGGTAAAAACAAATTTAAAAAAACGCTCTAAAAAGGGAAATAAAATATGCACATAAATATGTACGTGAACGTATGAAAATGTATACATTTTATACATATTTTATGGCAACTCAAAAAAGAAAATGTTAAATATCTGTATAACCTTAGTTAGAATCTAAATGCTGCGCTTTAACTTGGAGGTTAGAATCAGACAATTCAATCGATAATCGATATGCTTCCGTATGTTCGGGACTTCTTCAAGACGTTGCTCACACATTTTCGATTATGCTAAAACAATAAAACATCTTAAGTGCTAAAATTAAAGAAATGTACAAAAATAATTAAAAAACCAAGAAGGCTAACTCGTAAATACCCTCCATATCGACAAATGTGAGCGTGGCAGATAGATTTTTGGATTTTTATTAAATGTGGGCGTGGATTTTGGCTGATTTTGCCCATTTCATATAGCCCAACAAATGGCCGCATAAAAAATCGCACAAAAACAGCTTTGAGTTATACTTAAATTTGCTTGAAATTCATTAATGCTACATATACAACAATACCCTTCGTATGTAAATAAACTACAGATATATGAAGATAAAATGTACCGCCTCCCAAAGTAAGCCACAACGAACTATTGTAACAATCACAATATGTGTCAAACAATTAAAGGGAACTAATGCCACGTTTCCATATCGTAATCTCATTTGTTGCGGCACACAGATTATGGATTAATGGAAAATAGTTTACGAAAAGAAATTCGTGTCGAAAAGGACAAGAGAAGAGGCAGAAGAACTGATTCTATATTTACCTTTTACTCCATGTTGGAATTCATAAAACATGGATTCACGTACCGGCACACATATGTGGGGAGCATACGTATACCCACATAACACATGTTTCTAACTGTATACCAATAACTGATGATCTAAAAATCTATTTATGTAAAATTTTATTATTGCTCGACACACATGTCGCATGTAAATTTGACTTTCAACTAAAACTAATATATAAATTGTTACTTCTTCTCTTTCTCTTTTTCTTTCCCTTTTGGTCCCCTGTTTGTGTGTGACCTCTTTCTTGTAAATATGTGGCTGGTAAGCACACAAACAAACAAACATACAAACCTTATTATACAAAGATTAAAAATTCAAATGACAGCCACATAATACAAGACAACAACAATAATAATAATAATAGTAACAACAAACAATTGCATTCTAGATTGTACATACACCGGCTTTATTGCAATCCATCATATTTACGTTCATTCTGTTTGTTCACTTTATGACAAACTGTGACATCGATTCAACAACATAATAGCTTGTAAAAGGCATCAAGGGTTTTTACACGGCATGCAATATATTTGGGAAGCAGCACACACACCGACACACAACCGCAATCACAACTATTATGTATACAACAACAACAACAATAATTCAATTAACTGAACAGAACGCATCGATCATTGCCATTATTGGATAGATTTAACCAATTGGAAAATTAATTATAAATATTATTCAGGACAGTATCAAAAGTAAACTAAAACTACACTACTACAAGCCAAATGCCGCTCAAGGAACATAACAAGGCCAGAGATTAAGGAAGTGACAATAATCAAATTAAAGTGACAGCAAAAAAAAAAAAAAATAGAGAAAATAAGTTGACCGTTGCAATGAGAAAAAAATTACCTTTAAAATATTTTATAGTTAATACGAAGTGTAATTTCCATATCGGGTTATACTCTGACCAAACCGACAAAAAACTGAAAGCAAATTAACGTAATGCAGTCTTGAATAATGTTCATTACTTAACGTTATGTTTCCAATTAAATACCCCCCTATACTAAATGCTATCATCACCGTTTCTTTTCATTAAAAGATACTTTGTACAATGAGAGCTAAAAGCTAAAAGAGTGCACAGTTACCAACATTCAAACATGATGAAATATATCATTATTTTTGGTCAATACATCCAGATTTTAAAAATTCCTAACGCCCAGAAGGAGACGTCAGACACCCTACAAAATCGATCTAGACATGTTCGTCCACGTCTGTAGAGGGTATTTACGATTTGACCTAAACCAAATTTAGTTGTCTTACTTGTTAATACAATAATTTCACTTAGTTGGGGCAACTCTGGCAAAGTCTATAATTGTTCCAGCGTTAAAAGAACTAAAATAAACCACATCGCTACAACATGAAACACACGTGAATGTGTGTGGAAGAGAGACAAACAAAAACTTAATAAAAAAGTGGAAAAATATTTAAAAAAAGTGCGTGATGTCGCAACATAAGGTCCAAAAATTAAATGAAAAAAAAAAAAACTGAATAAAATATAAAAGCCACTGCAGCACGTCACTCTGTCTATCATATGGTCGATGAATTATTAAATGAGCGATTTTCTTTCCAAGGTATTAAATTGATATTGAATTTAACGAAAAAAAAAACTACAATAAGGTTGTATTTATTGCATGAAACTGAACACTAATACGGAACTGAACATGCAACCACAAAACGAACTAAAGGGCTTAATGCAATAAGTACGACAGTAACGACATTAACCGCAATGCAGGTTGGAATAATAATTCATTGATTCTTGAGCAAAAACTTAATACATACATGCTAATAATGATATTTCCGCAGACAGAAGAAACCGTTCAACTATATTATGCCTATTTAAAAGTATTGACACCTTACACTGCCCAAAAATGAAAGCCACATAAGTTGACTTCAAATGCTTAGCTAAGAAAAACAAAATACGCGTATATTAAAACACTTGAACCACTAGTTGTGTATGATAACAACTAAGGGAAAAGGTGACAAGTGCTATGAAGAGTCCTGTTCAAGGATCTCCACACAACATTCGACGTGTAAGTGTATAACCAACTCGCTTGGCATCTCTTCTATGAAATTTGATCTAAATACGCTGCATAAGCTGCATTGAAATTAAAATAAAACAACAACAACACATTACAACGACTCTCAAGTACCTATGTATATACTCAATCCGAATCTCTTTTATTTTCTCGCTCCCTCTATGCATCACTCGGAGAATGCTTTCCTGTAAATTTCGTTATGATTGATGCCACAACAAACCCATAAGGACATCAAATGATACAAAAAAAAACACATAAATTATGTGCTCTAGTATTTATTAAAACCGCATTATTGATAACTCAAGCAAACATTCGCACACACACACAAACACAAGCATATGCTATAACGAAGTCAAACCAAACGCACGTAACATGGTTGGCAAGAAATATATCGCACGAAACCAATCAAACGAGCAATAAATATTGTGAATAAGTCAACTAAACGATAAAATATTCTAAAGAATCCATTGGTGAAACACACGTTAGATGGGTTTTATAAACAGAGGAAGTGCAGTATCTGTAGCTGTAAAGAATATCTGCGGTATGTATCATCAATCTACTTACAACTGTCGCACACACTTAAACATTCAGTTGCTCTGACAAACGGGGAGGTCCTTACATTCACTACAACCATTTTCTTACACTCACATATATTATATGTACCAACATCCATCCATCCATCTATTCGTCCGACATTATATTGTATAATACAACAATGGGAAAGGCGAAAGAAAAGGTTGATCTAAAATTTGGCAGATGCAGCATCAACATGTTTACCTTTGATTGCTTTGTAGAGAATTTGAATTCAATTTGATCCATTATGTGAACACAGCTTGTTTAAGTGTATGATTGGATGGATGGATGGGTGCATAAAGTGATTTGCAGCCGTTCCTCTTCCTTCATCAACTCATTTAAAATGGGTTCAAAGTGTCGTTGTATGAAACACGAAATGAAGCTTTTTGCAACATATTCCAGTTTTTTCATTTGTCCCTAATTGTGAAATGATCTTAATCAGAAAACCACAAATTCTCGCGCACACATCACCATAACATAACCATAAACATATAAAATGTCAGCTTCCTTCAATCCAAAAGCAATGCACAAGTAATTGTTAAATACATAAAAAATAAAACTAAATTTGGTTTAGGCCACAACTTAAATACCCTTCATATCTATATACAAAGTGTGGCGTGGCAGTTACCTCATTATGTTCTGAAACAATGCATGTAATGGGAATTTTGTGTTTTAGGGGATTTTGTAAGTTTTGGACGTGTCCATTATATGACCCCGCCCATTTTTGGCAGTGTTAATTATAAATGTAAAACAAATATCAACCTCGTAGCTCAATTTTTGTGGGTGAAAGATGGACTTTTGTCAATTGTGGGCGTGGCTCTTGACTGATAACATGTCATTTAATATTTCAACATTAAAGTTAAATTTCAGCTCAATATTCAAAATTTACGACCGCGAGTGTGGCAATAACAGATGGACACGCCGACAGACATGTCTAGATTGAGTCTGATTTTGATGCTGGTCAAGATCTGATTTGTCTAACGTCTCTTTCTGAGTGTTTCAAACGGAATGACAAACTTCATATCTCATCTATTTGACTATCATGGTCAAATGAACTCCATCTTGAGTAGCTGACAGCCTTAACAATTTTCATTAGGTTATGACAATGATAATGACAACGCCAAAGTTTTTAGTATTTTCTTATTGGACTTTCCGACAATGACATCTCGCAGCTGCGTAAAGCACATAATGAAATTTCCTTTGAAGCAATTTCAATCAAAGTGATTTTTACTTTAGGTACCAATGGTTGTTCCTCTTTTAAGTGATATTTACATCTTTTGAAATAATGACTTTATATTATTATTCTTATAATAATAATAATTAACAAAAAGAAGAAGAACAAGAACAACAACAACAATATTTACTAAAATTGAATGCTGCATGTGAATCCTTGTTGTTAGTTAAAAGCAAACCTTCGTCGCTATTGAAAATTCCAAACAATGCGTTAGGTCTTCAAAAAGCACCAACAAGAATAAGAAGCAATAATCATAAAAAAACCCAAACATATACGAGTAACATTGTTTGGAAAATTACGCATCGTTTAGTCTGTGATTTATGTCCTCCTCAAAAACAAACATAAACGTATAATGTACAAACACACATACGCACTAATACACGCTTATAACCAATACAAACTCGGGAACAATTCAATTGGGAATTATGTACAATATATGAAACCGCATCAAACCCCCAAAAAATGTTTGTTAATGAGTCAAATTACAAAAACATACAACAAATAATAACAAACATTTATATGTGTACATACATACGTACTATATGACTGTACGACTCAGCCATAAAAAATACATAAATTAAATTAAACAAGAACAATTGCATTGTGTGCGCCTGGAGTTGTCCCTTTAGAATGGTACCTAATGCTTAAGAAACGATCAGCTTAGCTGGCTTTGGAAATTACCCTTAATGTGAAATCATCGTCAGCGTGGATAACTTTTTTGCCTGTATGAAATACGTACATACCTTTATATGTACGTAATTCTTCAAGATGTTATAAACAGAAGGTCGAAAGGTCGAAAGTTATTAATAAACCCCAACCTACCCAATTCAAAGTGTATCATTAAATAGACTTATCGTAAAATAAAAACGCCACTTAAGATGTTAACCATTAGCATCATTTCTCCATGCACATATTTTCATACCACACAGAGGCATCAGAAACCCCACAAATTATATATATTCTTAATTGTTAATCAGCATCCAAAACTGAATCGGCACTTTCACGGTCGTAAATTTTAAGATAAAACTGCCACACCCACCGTTTGTATGTAGATGTGGAGGGTATTTAAGATTTAACCTAAACCAAATTTAGTTTTCTTAGTTGTTAATTGTTACTTGGAATCTGTATCAAAATATTTCTTAATAACAACTTTTGTGATATAATCGAAGAAAAAAGAACAATAATATCTATTTCCAACTACCCACCAAATTTCATCTTTGCGAGACTTCTCCATACACTCACCAACTGGAACAAACTCCGAAATTGAAGCATTATTGCATTATTACGAAACATTAGATTGGTGTACGTCCGAGTCTTTACGAAAACCCAAAAACAATGAAAAATATGTTTTTTATGCGTCCATATATTGAATGCATATACAAATATATAATTTACACAGTATTCGTGATTAATAATGAAGTGTTAGCAATTGAAATATGAAACGGAAGCGGAAATGATTACTTACAAAGCCTTTGATAATCATGGAAACCAAACACACTTGTAAAATTCTGAATGTTACACAATTAAAAATTGAACCAATTGTTATATTCGGATTACAGTCGAACATTGGACACCCTCATTGCATTGGTAGCACTATATACTCCTGTTGTGATTGAAACAAATGGAAGGGTCGACGAACACAGCGATACTGATCATTAATAATAGCGATGCAAACATAATGACAACAATTACATGCACCTTCATCACCAAGGTGAAGGGTATAAAGATGCGTTTTAATAATTGGTAGTGATCAGAGGTTAATAAAATAATTTAAGTGGCGGCGTAAAACGTTGCCTCTTGAAAATATGCCTCAAATGTTTATTTAGGAACTAGCAAGAAGTAGAATTTATCTTAGCATTTTAAAACACACTTCAAATGGATTTGGCCTCTCGAGCATATACAGAAAGTAATCCATATCGAAAACGTACACTCCCCTCTCCATGCGCACTTACAAATTGTGCACTGGACTCTACTTGCATGAGCAATGCATTTGATGTTTATCTCATACAATAATCATTATATAGGTAAGCTGTAAAGTAGTCTGTTTAATAAAAATAAAAATAAAAATAAAAACCATATTGTAAATGCGACAATTGTTTTTTAGTCATTTTGTTTGACATTTACTCTACCACGACCGTCACACTGAATAGCAAAACGAACACACACGTTGAACGTTAATTGTTAATGAAGTGTCTGTGTGTGTGTATGTTTGTGTGCATATTCGTGTTAAAGTGTCAAAATGACATTTTTCTAGGCGGTAATTTCAACTCACAAATCCCTCTGCACACACAAACGTATACACTTACGCTTATGTAAGTACATACTTGTACATGTGACAAACGAGACAAACGAGAAAAATTCATTTAAATACCAATAAAAAAACAAGCGACAAGCACTGGTGGATCGCGCCGAGGTACTTGAATGAAGATTTGAAATAATCAGTGTTGAAAAAGTGTCAAATTACCAAAAATTACAAAATTTCACATCGAAACAAACACATGCACACTTACACATCACATACGCACGAAAGCATATGTAGGTACCCATACACATATTAAAAAAGAAACAAAAACCTTCTTAAAGTGAGGCGAAGGGACTGTCAGCGCTGAGGTTGGGAATAAGCTAATTGGAGCTTGTCAGTCAATCTCACTTTAATATATTAGATTGACTTGAATTTGCCCAGAGTGAATTTCTCATTATCGCTAATAATTTCGCACGTAAAAAGGCTGTCCGTGGCTGAGTCCAAATATTGACTAATCACCAAAGCTCTCTAATGAGTGTATGGGTTAAAGCAGCTCTCAGACGTTACGAGTTGTTCGGAAGAAATTCTTTAAAAACGTTGGGCGTGGCAGGTATATGATTACGCTCTCTACTAGTCTATACATTACGTATTAGCTTGCAACTCGAGTATCAGATGGAATATGGTTTTTTGTAAATTGTGGGCGTGTTTCTTTTGCAACCACGCCCACAAATCGATTGATGGTATAACTATAGGTCAATTATTGTGCCAGATGTATAGATTGTTGTCGATTGTGGGCGTGGATCTTGACCGATTTTGCCCATTTTTAATAGCCATCTGCGCATATAAACTGAAAGTGTCCGTACAAAATTTGAGCTCAATTTCTCAAAATTACGACCTTCATAAGTCTCACCTAAGCCATATGCCATTATCAGCATTATTTTTGACGTTTAGCTGTTATCATAATTCCTTCCCACACTTTTGATTCGTTCCCCCATCATAAAAATGAACCACCTGATTATACAGACTAATGTCTGAGGGCTTCACACTCATACATATTCATTTTATTTCTTCTTATCCAAGTAGAGAAATGTTTTATTTTTTATACCCAGGTGAGGTATACTAAGTTTGTATCTGTCAGTACACATAAACAGCATCAACATCTGACTCCTGTCTCTGAATATGTCCGTGTGCTTAATTTTAATTGAAATTCACCTCGCCCACAATTGGCAATCACAATTTTTTAACAAGGTGCAGGATGTCAAAGTGGTGGCCCAAGCCAAGTGTCGCTGCTTTATTCGTTTATTATAAATTTGTTTTTATTTCGCCACAACCGTAACAACAAAACTGTTACAAGCAAATCCACCTAAACATATCCATCAATTGTGTCCAGTAGCTGTGAGTGCTGCTTTGTGGTAATGGATTAAATGAAAGTCGAATGGTAAACAACAAAAGGTCAAGTCGTCGTAAGTGTGCAAGCGGTGTTGTCATTTCAATAATTTTATTCTTATGCAAAGTGTCCTGGTCGCCATCATTGTCATCGTAGCAAAGTATACGCAAGCAGTCCTGCCTTGGTGGCTATTGAACGTATCTACCATTACCCCAACAGTGGTGTCAAGCCTTTGCGAATACCTAACTATTTGCTTGTATTGGATTTTGTTCTGTTTTATAACATGAAATGCGATGTGAAGTGTACGATGTTACGTTTCTTAGAGTCCTATCCTCACTTAGGTGCCTACAAACATACGCATACTTATGCACGAAATGTTAATGGGAGAGTGTAAGCATTAATTATATATTATATATGGGTGAACAACTATGCGCATGTAATTCACTGAAATATATTGCACCACGTAAATTAATCCTTTTCAATATTCTGTTGAAGCATTATCAAGTAGCAGCAGTAAGGAACGTGTTGGATTATTAATGAAACATGCATTGGGTTCCAGTGAATAAATTTATAAAGAACACAAACACATAGGCAGCGATATACATACATACAATATATAGAATGCATCCAAAAAGAAATTGTTTGCACTTCATAAATGCAAATTTCTGCTCCTCTTTTTTTTTTTTTTTTTGTTAACGACACAGTAAGTGCAAATACAATCATGATGTATTAATAGTGAAGTGGGGGGAAAAAAACAGAATGGAAGACAGAAAACACATTTAGCAAAGTGTTCAAGGAAGAGCGAAAAAGAGGCAAATAGTGACGACATTTTTAATTGTAAATGAATTGTGGCAGCAACAGTAACAACCACCGAAACGAGGAGTTTATGAAAAAGCTGTTGAGTCGTTAAACACCCAACACCTACACACACACACACATAACCCATATATAAGGCCACGCATATACCATGTAGACTACAGAAGGTATATCAACCAACCCCATCCCACCGTAAACGGAAGGGTACGACTGCACACACGAGTGCGAATAACTAGCTCCTCGCCTTAATCGCTGTTGCCATTTCAGTTAGACAAAGACAACCAACACCGACTCTACTCACTCGGGCCAAATTGCTGAAATGGAATTCTAATTGGAAATTGGAAATATTTCAATGAGCAAAATTCTTTGAGTATTTTCATTTTCATATTCAGCGTCTCTCTCCTTCTTTATGAGAGTGCATTAATGTACTTATTTAGTAGTCTATTTCTTTCGTTCTTTGAGAGTATATCTTCATCTGATCGCACGGTGTGTTATGTTGTCCCGCTTTGCCCGTACATTGCCCTTTCACTCTTTCAGTTGATTTCATGGGATATGTTTTGTTTTTGAATTGCTTTGGTACGTATTCAGTAAATGTATGTAAATGTGTGCATTTTGTGCCACTCACTAACACGAATGAACTGGTTTTCTATTGACTTTGCCATTATGGCTTGTAAGCTGTGTCAGGTTTTGCCAGCCATTCAGTTCGGTGTCGTTGCTCTTACGTGTCTTGTGTTAAGTTTATGCGCTTTTTGCGTATCAAGGCAATCTCACTCTCTCTCCGGTGAGGTGGGCAAATAAAAAAAAATAAAAAAGAAATACATAACAAAAAGACATAACTATTGTATTAACAAAAATATATTTTCATAAATATTTGTGTGTATACATGCGTTTCGGTCGTAAAGCAATAGCTCGATGACTGTGTGTGCAAAACAATTGTGAAAAGTGTTTTAATGTAAGAACAGCATACAAGTAAAGGATTTTGTAAAGCGAAAATTAAATATAATCAAGATCGATCAAGTATAGTAATGCTAATCGGTTCCCATCCGTATTTATGTAATGGTGGTGGGGTCCTGTCGCCCGCAATGCAAGCCAGCAGCCAAACGGACAACACTAACTCGCAACTTTCAACCAGCACAGCTACAACAACCTCAACAGCAAATAGCAAAAGTGCCGCCGGCTCAGCCACAGACTTTTCAATAGCGGCAATTATGGCTCGAGAAGATGCCTCCAGTCGAGGATCTTCATCAATGCGCAGTGCAAGTAAGTTATTATCCCTGTCCATGTCATACACGCATGACATACATTCGTCTCGTTGAACTACCGCGACCGCATCATTCAATCAACTTCAAATGGTAGAGCACTACAATCGAATCGAGTCATAGCAAATCATACATCTTACATTTTTAGTCATGTATTGACTTGCAGTGCCGGCTTAATAGCAATCAACATTAACTCTAAATTATTGATTAATTCTCATGAAATTGTGACCTTCTTTGCATGCAAAAGACTATCGGCAAAAACTGAAAAAGACGTTGGAACTTGCTCCTTACCACTCTCTCTCTCTCTCTCTCTCTCTCTCTGTCCTCTTATTACCTTCATGATAATAAAAAAAATAACAGCAATTACTTTTCCTCAACGAACCACTTGGTATTAACACAATCATAAATTGTAATTTACACTTAAAAACAAGTCTTTATGTGCGAGTTGGGATATGTTATGTGAAAAAGTTGTCATAGCTGATTATTGCAAAGTAACGTCAGTGCGGCGAAACTCGTTTCAATTTTTTCAATTCCTTATTAACGTATCTATGTGTTGACGTCGCTTATTGGTTTAATAACCGATAATTATTAATAATGAAAGTTAGCAGTTAACTAGACTGCTTTATTGACAGCACACCGCTCCATACAAATCGTATATCAATGAAAATTTCCCTCACTTACGTTGCATTGTGTTTGCAGTTAACAATTAGAATGACGTTGTAAAATGTGTCGTAACTGGTGACAAGTTTTAATTAAACAAATCGAAAAATGTGCTTATCGGTGTTATTAAAACCATGCTAACTGCAAAGGCGCAGAGTTTTATTTGGCTTAGGCAAACATTTTCACTCTTATTAGTCATTTCGGTGACAAAAATGGGAATGATTTGCACAATATCAGAGATCAAAACGTTTGTAATACCAAGAAAAAACCTTCAAGCAACCAACAAAGTAAATCACATTCTTGAGCAGCACCAACCAATCGTCTATAATAAATATTCGTTTGCCGATGGGTATTGAAGTTTAACAAAATTTAAGGACATGTCCATGGTATTTCATAACAATTGAAAACTATTCGAAAACTTTACGAAACGAGTCCAAAAAAATGGAAAGAATAAGCCACTCAGAATCGATTGAAAAACAAAAGCTCAATATTTCTAACGGAAAATTGCATTAAAACCGTGCCCACATCATTGGCAATAGACAATTTTGTTTAAGTTTTTTATTTTTATTTTTGGGCTTTAAAGGATGATAAAGTGTCGCCATAAATATACCATTTTTATTTGTTTCAAGGATCTCGTTAATTAAAAAAAATTGTAGAGTGATCAATGAAAGAAATTTCCATAATAACGGTTTCAAAAGTGCGACTGATAAAATCAAGAACTAGAAAATAGTTTATCGTAAGCAAATCTGTCGCTTAGATAAGCGTTACCAAGTATTTATTTTTCATAATGTTTCTTTTTTGTTGATATCATTGCTGAACTTATACATTACTACATTAACAAGAAACAAAATACAATGAAAATCGATAAAACCATTGACGGGATTAACTGTACTCGAATCAAGTGTTGGTCGAGGGCTGCGTCATATCTAGGGGCCCCAAAATGTTAAAAATAGGTTTCCTTTAGCTAATAAACCCAAAAAAAAAATCCGCTCAAGGGACCTAACTGTAACACCAGTCCACACTGTAAGAGAAATTAAAAAGAACAACGGCAAACTACAATGTGCGTGTGATTCTAAGAAAGCATGTCGAATGGTTGATAAATCGAAATTAGCCAAATTTTGCTGCAGTGAGTGCCCTAAGGGCTAGGACACCACACTGCAGCAACCATTATAGATCTATATTGTTTATGGAACTTATACATTTCATTTGGAATGATAGTGATTTATAATTATAATACAAGCTTAAATGCTGATTCGCCTGTCGAACAAAACTCAACTTTCATGGTAATATTCTTAACTGTCGGTGGATTACCAAACCAATCCCACGCGACAACTGACTTCAAATTCGAACTAAAAAGACTTCTTCACTTTTTAACTCAGTTGGAATTGAACCTGTGACCTACATCGAGCAGAGTTTTCTAAGGCAAAGCTTTCAGCTTTTATCAGCTACTGAAAAGATATTGATTTTGTATATACCCACCTTAGATCATTAAAATGAAATGTTTCGCATAAATTATGAGCGTGGTTTTAATAAGTGTTTCATGTGAAATATTGAACTTTTGTTATCTTTTCTTTAATTAAGAATCATTTGGTTTTTATCAAATATTTTCCGGTGGGCGTAGCCAATCATACCTAATTTGTGGATAAACTTTAGAAAGTTCTCTAAGGAACATGAGTGCAAACATTCAAGTCAAGTTTTATCTTTTATGGTTTTTGGATTATAGAAGAAAACTTCTTAAAAAATACAATAAAAAACTTCTTTGGTGTTTATTTAATTGTAAGCGTGTTTTACCCAATTTCAATACCAACCTGCAGGCAGGAGCTACCAATATTTTGGCCAAGTTTATTGTCAATATCTCAATTGTTGCAATGAAGAGAGAATTTTAACCACAGCCAGCCACAAAGACGGACAGTCAGACATTGCTAAATCCGAATTTCCGAATTTGATGCTGATCGAGAATATATTTACATTGTAGGCTCTCTGCCGCTTTCTCTGGATATTATACACGTTTTGACAAAGTGATATAAACCGATGGAGGTGGGTATACAAAGTACTCGTCTCGGTATGCGATGTTATCTTTATCCACTGAACGGTTTGTTTTGTGAAGAATGAAATAAGGTTTAGTTTAATTTATTGTGATTTCCGTAATTTATTTAAAACTGAGAGTGAAATATAATATTATTCAAATGTCGTTCATTTGCTTCTGCTCAAATATAAACCCTTTTTACAAAGTATATATATTTTGGATCACCATCGAAAACCGAGTCGATCTAAACTTGTATGTTCATGTGTCCGTCTGTTGTTTGAACTCTCACGGTGGGAAATTGAATCGATTGAAATGTCGGTCCCTAGGTTTTTTTAATCAACCGCACTTTTTGATATTTTTTGAATGAAATTCGGCACAGCGCTACGTTTAGAGTCACGACATATTATGTTACTTTCACCCTAAAAAAAATTTTTTTGTATAACAAAATGAATATTCCATAAGAAGAACTCGTGGTTACTGATACAACTGATTTAATTATAACATAAATTGTGGTGTAGGGTATTAAATGGTTGGATAGGACCAAATGTAATATTTTTGACATAGTGGGCATCGCACTGGCCACCGCAGTATATGGATTTGGGTATCCCTCGTGGCACTCACTACATTTTTATGTGCTATAATAATATATTTTTATATTGTATTTTAACGCAGGTCCCATATCCATTGAAGATGAGGTGGATGTCGATGTGGTCGATTGTAGTGACTCGGAAGAACCACCTCACAAAACCCGCCGATTGTGTAATAACAACAATTCCTGTACCAACAATACTTCAAACTGTGTAACGCATATAAATCCAAATAATAATAATAATAGTACGGTTAAATGTAGGCGTAGTACACCCCCTCGATCGCCAAGTAGTGACACCGAAGGTGATCGTTTATCGCCCGAACCGGCTCCTAAACCTCCAAAAATTGTGGGATCGTGTAACTGTGATGACTTGAGACCAGTTCAATGTCATTTAGAGACAAAAGAATTGTGGGATCGGTTTCATGATTTGGGCACCGAAATGATTATTACCAAAACTGGCAGGTGAGAAGAATTTAAACAACATTTAATTCAAAGCTGTACGATCGTATTATTTGGAAAGTGGTGCAAATACACTTTTCCAAAAACATCGAAACTAATAAAATCTATGGTTTGAAAAATGGACTTGTTCCACTGTATCCATTTATACATCCGTACGTATACAAATGTTCCTTACAATTTCCTAACTAAGTGTAAGTGTATGTGGGATGTCAATTTTCAATTTTTTAGCTTCCGTAACAAATTTATTTCCACATCTTTTCATTTCTTCGGACAGCGTGGGCATGTCATTTGACCGATTTTGTCCCCCTCCAATACAAACCACTGCAATAAGTCTCACTAGATATACTGGGCTGAACTTTTACATAAACTTTTATAGTTTCCGTTGTGATTTTATTCATTTATTCATTTATTGGACAGAATCGGAATCGGTCCATACGCCACACCTATATGTAACAAAAACCCTTAGGCTATATTTTGAATGCTCACACCTCCAAACGTTAATGTTAAATATTTTATGGTTGGCGTGTCCGATACTCCTCAGTTTTATAGGGACATAAATAATAATAAAATCCTGTAAGACACAATTTTCAGCCTTTTATTTTTTATAGTTTTTGAGTTATTCTAAAAACTCCCCCTTTCTTTAGTTTTTCTTTAACTGGGGCGCGTCTTTCGACCGATTTGCCCAATTTCAATACCAAGCAGCATGCAGAGTCGATATCTCAATGTTTGCAGCCGGGAGAATGTTTACCTCATATGGACAGACAGACGCGACTAAATCGATTTAGAATTTGAGGCTGATCAAGAATATATATACTTTGTTCCAGACGTTTTGGCGTTTCAGTGAGTATAATTCGGCCATTATCTATTTGCTAAAAATGAACAATATCGAACAACAGAGATTCTCCCAATTTACAAAGAACCGCTTACATAAATAGCCATACAAGAGGGCAATTGCATACATGCTTTGCCCCCGTGAAGGTAAACGTGGAGAGTATCTAAAACTTGGCCTAAGCCAAATATGGTTTTTTCCTCGTTACTATTTGCTATGGACAGTGAACACTAACACATCTGTCGGTATGTAAGTTCAAATAGTACAAAATTTGAACTAATGAACATAATAATATCCCATCGGGGATAATAGGTTTTATTGGAGTGTTTGGGCACTTTGATGATTTTTCTGTTTATCATGGTAACAGGCGTACAAAACTCACACACGGGTGTCCATACTCACACATTGTACGAGTACGAGTACGAGTAAGTTATGAATAAACGGATACATGTTTGTTTTGTCGACGGAACTCTTAATATGTCACTTAAGAGTTATTGTAGAAAAAAATATGTAAAACGGCGGGAAGTCTAACCTGCAGGCCACACACGCAGTCGTTAAAGAACGTATTTCATAATTAGTGTTAGAAAAAAGTCACAGACATCTCTCCCTCTCCCTTTCTGTCTGTTTTAATTATACATAAAGTTGAGCATTAGTGAGTGATTTTATAAGCACAACAGCACATTGCCAACCAACTGTGTAATGAGATGGCCTTCGGTCATTACACGTACGGTGTGTGGTGACAATAGTGCAGTATAGTGCTTTTGGAAAAAAATAATCAACAACGTTAATGTTAATGTTTTGTATTTGTTTTCTTTTACGAATTGCAGGCGTATGTTTCCTACGGTGCGCGTTAGTTTTTCGGGGCCACTACGACAAATACAGCCGGCGGATAGGTACGCTGTACTGATCGATATCATACCAATGGATACGAAACGATACCGTTACGCTTACCATCGGTCAGCTTGGTTGGTAGCTGGTAAAGCAGATCCCGCGCCACCGGCACGGCTCTACGCACACCCTGACAGCCCATTCAGCTGTGAAGCTTTGCGTAAGCAAGTCATCTCCTTCGAAAAAGTCAAATTGACTAATAATGAAATGGATAAGAATGGACAGGTAAGAAGGGCAAAGGTTATGCCTTACGTTTGGAGTTTATTTATGTCCATGCGTATGTGTGAGCTATTTTTTTTCTTTTCGTGCAATCTGTTTCTCTCTTGTTGCACTTTGAAAGTATAATATTTCCCTTCGATTTACAGCCTCGTCAGTGAACGAGGAGAGGCGGGCGGTCAGCATTTTGCTTCCCTGCCTTACGTGATTGATATTTGTTTTAAACTTTAGGTTACAGCAATGTTAATAATAACATATGTGGTAGTAATCTTAGACAAAATTTAAACGAACCAACAAGTACTACCAACACAACAACAATAATAACAATAACGATAATAATAATACGTATAAAAGAATGCTGCAAAAAAATAAATACTTCTCAAGCAAACATTGAATTTGTTGTTATGTGCAAATCACACACACGCACATCTGAACACACGTTTGGTATATTCGCTGACAAGGCTATTTTATGACTTTTTACATGGCGTGGTTTTACATACTGCTACTTCACTTACATACATTCGTAGGCACTTAAATTTTCTAGTTGGTAGGATTGGACATGCGACCAACAGACAAGCGACAGTGTCTTCATCTTGGAATTTGGTGAAAGAAGACAGACAGGCAGACAGAGGTGATAGACCACAGTCTCTGCTTTGGACCGATTTGGTTGGCGGTGGTCAATAAGTTTTTATTCGCCATCGCATTTACACGGGAGCGCAGATTAGATGGAGCTGCACCAACTTGGTTATTCCCTTTAATACACGCAAAAAATGAGGTCTTTGAGGCCCCAAAAATTACAAATATATATGATCAATAATAAAATCTGAATAATTTTGTGCATGTTCGTCCATCTGATGTTCGTAAAAATTAAAGAATTGAAAGGAAATTGATTATACGATTTCTTCATGAAACTTCTTATTAAACTGAGCAAAAATGAGTGAAAGCCACTTCCAAAATCTGTTTATCAGGTAAAGCTATTGCGCTATGAAGATTGTCCCATTCAATGATGTGCTAAAAATTTACTCACAATTTACCAAAAACTATTGTCGCATAGTTCGACTTGTAGATTGAAACACACACTACTCCTAATCAGGTTCCTGGCACGCCCACCGTAGAAGCTTAGTTCTTTTACTTGCTTTCATACGAATTACCATGCAGGCTACAAATGCACACTTTGGAAAGTTTCCATATATGCGTACAATGCAAGCATCCTTTCCCTATTATTGTCTGTCTATTTTCGTCATTTTCATTCAATTTATTTCTTCATGTTACAGATTGTTTTAAATTCTATGCATCGCTACCAACCGCGCATTCATTTGGTGCGACTAAGTCATGGCCAGAGTATACCCGTTAATCCCAAAGAATTGCAAGAACTCGATCACAAAACTTTCGTTTTCCCAGAGACGGTATTTACGGCAGTGACTGCTTATCAGAACCAGCTCATAACCAAATTGAAAATCGATTCAAATCCATTCGCCAAAGGTTTTCGCGATTCCTCGCGGCTCACCGATTTCGACCGCGATCCCATGGAGGCCTTACTGTTAGAGCAACAATTGCGCTCTCCGCTTCGTTTATTTCCGGATCCTCTAATGCAACAGTTTGCTGCTCAACAAGCTACCGATCCCACATCAATGGTCATATTTGAGAAAGCTCGTCAACATTTGCAAATATTTGGCGGAAATTCTCCGTATGCTCAACTCGTAATGCCACAAATGTACGCCCAGCATCAGCCGCCACCGCCTCCACCCGGTTTAGGTGCCTTTCATATGTTTCAACAGCAGTGGCCACAACTAACGGCTGGATTTCTAGCTAATGCCAATCAACAAGCAGCCGTCGCTTTAGCGCAAGCTCACAGTCAACAAGTTCAATCCAACCGCACACCTCCGCCCCCACCCACAGCATCTACCCCCTCCTCAACGTCATCGGGTTCGCCATCACCTGATATGAGGTCGCGTCAAATGCAACGATACAGTCCTTATCAAATTCCACAGCAACAACAACAACAGCAGCAGCAGCTGTCACCTACTGCCACCAGAAGTCCACCTAATCACAATTAAAAACAAAGCATTCAATCAATCCTTAGGTCCACTACTTGCCAAAATCAGTATTAAAAAAAAAACGTTACAAATATTAATTATATGTGTGTGAGTATGCAGACAACGACACATATTGCAGACTCCGTGTTGAGCTATGTACAAGCCTCCGCCGGTCGCATAGATAAACTGAATATAAGAAAAGTCGAACGACATTACGATCCGTGCCGTTATGAGTTTCTGTCAAATATTTCATGAAGGACTTGTCAAGGGAGAAAATAACTTTTCAAAACATCATCATCATCATCATAATTACTGGCCGTTCACAACCTATGCAGGTCTATGGCCTGTTGCAAAAGAGAACGCCACGCGCTTCGGTCTTGGGCACGCCTTCTACACTTTTGTACACCAAGTGGTCTCTCTATTGGCTTTAGTCTGCCCCTTGCGCGATGAATATCGTCCTAGCTGGAGCACATTCGTCGATACGACCGAGATAACCTAGTTATCATAGGCATTGGATCTTTATACAATTGACAGTGTCAATATCGTCGAAAAGCTCAATATTTATTCCTATTGGGACTTTTCGGAGAATTTTTCTTCCAAACACGCCTAAAAGAGGCGGATCATTTTGTGTTAGCGTGCATACTTCAGGGCTATAAAGAAGCACGGGGACGATGAGGGTCTTATAAAGTGTAAGCTTTGTCGCACGAGAGTTATTGGAGACATTTACGGATGTACCCAGGTAGACAAATTCCTTAAGTATCTCGAAGTGATAGCGGTCGCAACATGCAAGGGATTCAGGGCGCCGCGACTTTCAAAAACATCACACAACACAAAAACGTTGACACAAGTGTATGATTCCTTTTCATTCGTATGAATATTTAAATTTATCACACACACACACACCTGAATGTATAAAGAGTGTAAACTTTTCCTTTCACTTTCATGAGAATTGCTATAATAGGAAAATAAAAGTAAATATAATAGAAGTAGAGATAGGTCGCTGTAGATACGATACTTAAGAATGTTAGTGAAATATTTTATGATAAACGGAGATGAATTTGCAAATTAGAGGATTTGGAAAATTTGGAAAGTCTATACTTTCATATAAACGCATATGGCCGCAACTCCGCAACACCTTGATGAAATTCTAGAAGAGAAAAATTATACAGTGGATATATTATAATGAAAAATGAATAATAACATTAATGAAAAAAATGCAAATTGTAAAAGAAAACAATAAAAATTATTATGAACCATGATTATCTCAAAAAATTGCACAATTCTTTACCGACACTTTACGTTATTATAAAATTCCGTTGTTACAAATCGATTCAAATCAAATCAGCGGTCTATTGATTGTTGAGTTAAGGTACTTATGAACGATCGAAATCAAGGTAAGAAATCAACTCCACCTCCGTCGAGGACTTCATTTTCCGCACCTAGAAACAGGCGGCTGTATCTCACAAAATGTGTGTATCATAAATATCTTCAGCAATCTGGCCATAACCGTCCTTGGATCTGTCTATTGTTGGCATTCCAACAATTTCAAAAATTGAAATATTGAGCTAAGGTTTCATGCAGACACTTTCACCATCCAAGTTCCTTTTCAATTGAACGAACACCCACAATCGACAATTGAGTTCCTCAGTTAAAATTTTTTACACTTATCTAATTAAGACGGTTATACCAAAAATATGGATTCAGATAACAAGAAAGTCAACATTTTTATCCATATGTCCATATGTTCGTATTTATATTCTTATCCGTGTGTACTTATGTTCTTATATCCGTATGCCCGTTTTTTGTTTTGTTGTCCGTATTTGTTTGCTTAAATTTTGGTTTAAGGACACACCCACATTAGCCATAATTCCTCAAAGTACGCCACTTTGAAAATGTCATATATACATATGTGACAGGATGAGGATACGCCATTTCATATAAATGTATGTATCAGGTATGTGTGCAATAAATTTTACATTGACAATGTCATGGATGTTCTTCCATTTAATGGTACCGTGGTTGACTATAATTTTATGTTTTGGGGAGCACTGTTACTTATCACGCCCTTTGTATAAAGAAATTATTAGCCATAACACATAGTCATAGAATTGAAACATTTTAAGGGTTCACAAATGTAATTTATACTTAAACCACAGACACACCTACACACAGACGTACATACTGTTAGCGGCATTTGTTCCTATCGACTTAAATCGAGGTTTGCGATATTTTCTCAATGGAACAATATTTCGATGCGACAAATAACGAGCGCATGGACAAACATACATACAAACACTAAAAAAAATGAATTATTTGTTGAGTTCTTGTAGATTGCTAATCGTATAATGCACATATATCCATACATACATACATACACACATTCTATATGGGTGCGTGCATAATGGTTGTATATATTTTGTTTTGTTCATGTTGTAAGTACAAGCATTTCTTTGAGGAACGAATTCATTTGCACGGTAATTCATATAAAGTGCAATTGAAATATCTTTACCTATAACGAGGCATTTCACGGTGTACGGTACAGCAGCAGTAGATCTGTTAAAGAAAAGGGCACTAGACACTCACACTGATGTCTTACAAATATGTATGTATGCATGTATGTATGTATGTATGTATGTATGCGTGTGTTTGCTTTTAATTCATTCGCTTCACGCTAATCACGGATGTTTGGTCACATAGAAATAATTTCTTTACGAAGTGTTGATGGATCAAACTATTCATAAAAATTTATGAAACCAGACAAAAGCGAACAAAACAAATCTGTTTAGAAAGTAGAAATGTATTAGTTGAATTTTTTTAAGAGAATAAGTAAAAATATAATCGACCATTGAATACCCTACATATTGTTATTGTCACATAAAACTCACTTCGTGAAAGGTGAGAGTGGTTCTATGAATTAAAAAAAAAAATTAAAACTATTTTTACACCCGCCATCCTAACGATATGGGGATACATTGGTTATATTCGGTTCGACGTGCCAAATCGATGCTTGTACCCAAAATATCTCAAAAATTCGTATCTCTAGACCGAATTCCCCGGCAACAGATAGACGTACTTGCTTAAATCAATTGCGAATATGATTCTAAATCGATCGGGATATGAAAAGATGGTGGCCTCTTACCACAAGTGGTATAATATTGTTATCCGCTTCCATACAATGGAATTATTAACACAATTATAACTTGATGTAATGACCTTAAACTTAGAAGACAGACCAATAATCGTTTTTCTTTTAACGCCATTTATTTATTTAGCAAAGAAAAAGTTTTATTATTATTGTTACGTTGAGCTCAAGGCTACATTTTATATTTGCTAATTTAAAAAGCCTTCTTGTAGTAAAATGTCAAGGTCAAGCTTACAATAAAAGGCATAAGTCAGCAAAAAGCAAGAGAAAATGTCAGTCAATCAGTCGGTTTGTCAAGTCCAACCATTTAAATGTGCTACAATAATAAAAGCCTTGTTTTGTTTTATGGCAATCACTACTGAACAGAATCCATGTCACAGATTGTTGATATTTGCAAGTGCAAATATTTGCCAAAAATTATTAATTAACGAGTAAGAAAAGTGAATTTGTCTTGGTCAAATCTTAAATACCCTCCACATATGCATACAAACGGAGGGGGTGGCAGGTATATGATTGACAGACTTGGTATACCATTTATCTTATGTGGAGAGTGTAAAAATCAATTTTAATTTCAATTAAAGTTTATCGAAATAATTAACTTCATATTGTCTTACAAGTTCGTAAACATTTTCTTTATAGTGTTCGTTAATAAACTCCTGCTTGAGCCGTTCCATAGAGGAGTAGAAAACCGGTAGTAGGTGTAAAAACAGTAAACACGTGTTTGTGTCACTGCCTGACATGTGTTCTGCAGCGATTAATAGTAAAAGTGGATGACCAGTATGAATCCGTGTATGTACAGATTCTTACCTTGTTTGGGTGCGCTTACAAGCAGCCATCATCATAATATTATGTGTTGTTTGGCTTACTAGAACCCCAAAATTTACTTAATTGTTACGTGACTGCAGAATAAGATGACAATCAAATTGAAACCTTGTTTCTGTCCTGTTTTTGTTTTCGACACAGTGTCTCAAACAATCTTCATTTGGTACAATTTTGTTTCCCGCTTTCTCTATTCATCTTAAGCACTTCAGATGCTGTTTACATGCATGCCCACTTCGTTAGTAAAATTGTGTTTGGCAAGTGTCAAAACTATTTGTGTATTATGCCGTTATCCACATCATTTTGTTGCCACTTATACAAGTGTGAAGAGCACGTGATCTTAAATGCTAAAAATTGATTAATTTCGAAATGTTCCTGCATCATCCCGTGCTTGCCACACAGCTCACATATAATATACAACCAAGATAATGTTGCAATTAGTACCGAAACGATTTGTGAGATAGACTCGAGGCAAATCATTTCATAAAATTTTAATAAACGCATTTCATATTTACTTTCTTGAATGCATTAATAAGGAATGCGCGCTTCACACTTTGGTAAGGATACAAGAACAATCATTAAGTAAAAACTAATAAAAGTATCCACAGGTGGTTAACGATGGCTAAATATCCATTTGACCTTCGCATTGATTGCTATAAAAATTTAAAGAGAAAAACACGTAAAACATATTAAAACCATGCTGGTGCCATTTTATATGCGTTGTTGTGCTTATAATTAGGCAAAGTTTTCACATTTGAGCGCATACTTGAAAAGTATCTTTATTTTGACTGTACGTCCATTTACGTTTCAAAATGATTCAAGGTAACACAATTTGTTAAAAAGACTTCATGTTTATATATATTCGTTGATGTGTGCAATACTTACATTTTATATATAAAGGCGTATATTTCAAATACAAGGCGTATACTTTAACCACCCCCAAATAAGCTAAGGAGTATGCTATTATTATTATTATGGGCACTGCGAAGAGGTCTATTGTGGTGGCTGTGCAGTGTGGTTAAAGCAGGTATTTCAGATAGGCCGAATTTTTCAAAAAATACCAGAGTATACAATGTCCCGTGTATATAATTTCCAATCGATTCAATTACCCAGTCTGACTGGAATACGTTATAAACCGTTTAGCCTGGTTGGTAGACTGATTTTTCTTTTGTGCTCGTCTCTATAAGACTATGTGACTTCTGCGTACTCCACAGAAAGGTTCAATACCTATAAATTTCCTGCGGGCGCAAGACAGCCGGCCCTGTCGTTACCTTTAACACCACCAAGGCATCATTTTTGCTGCCTATTCAGTTCGCTAAGGATATAGACGCACTTTGATACATAGCCTTTGAGGGCCTTAAAAACAGCTTGACTGTCAGAGTACATAATTATAAGTACCCTCTTAAATAGTGTTTTTAAAGAATAGCGTAAATTTTACCCTGAAGCCTGCACGGCCTTTTGAAAGTTAGGTCCGTACATACCAGCATCCGTTTCTCCATTCTCCACTTTTGAACCGTTATTCTTAAAATATGCTAAGTTTATCATTTCATTTAAAGTACCAAGGAGGAGGAGGTATCAAAGACCCCACAAAGTATTTACATTCTTCATTCTATATTCTAGATTCATTTTACCATATTCACCATAAAACTAGACTTGGAAGCAGATACGTAATACATACACTATTAGAGCGCGGAATTATGTACTTGCCACGCCCACCTATGGTATGGAAATGTGGAGGGTACTTAAGATTTGGTCCAAGCCAAATTTCGTTTTCTTACTTGTTTTATACGCATTTGTTGGCACAGTTCCTTTCGTTTGATGTGGTCTCATAAATTTCTAAAATAATTCATAACAAACCGATAATATCAACAAACCTGCTTTTTCAGGCGACCAAAATTGTTTTGTACATGCACGGAATTTAGATGCATTAAAAGATATACAATCGTATGTACAAGTAAAGAAATGTCGTCGTATTGGTTTTAAAAGTATGCTGAGGCCTATGCACGTCACCAAACTGCCTTTTACAACACAGCGAACGTAGGGATAATAATATTATCTTAACAAAACTACTTTAAATGCTTAACAAATCATTTTCCGTCCATATGTCTGTCAATTGAAATGTCTGCTATTAATCTAAATTATACTCATAATTGTAGAGAAAGATACCGTTTTCACATTCTAAAATAGACGCCCAACCTCGACTTTTAAACAAATAAAATTCTATGAGATGGAGTGGCAGTCGTCCCGGTGGTGTAGAAGGAAGCTGCACGAACTCTACCATATATAAAATTATACACGTGATCGGTTCCAAGTCCGGAGTCTACCTATAAAGATCTTTGATTACTCATATAAACCATTGTAAATAAAACGTATTCCTCGACGAATGTTATTTTCGATTAAAAATGCTTTGTTTTACTGCAACCACATGCAAAACAATATTTACTTGTTCCGCTTTGCCTCTCATGTACACGTGCATTTAAGCAATATTAAACTATTTTATTACACCGCGGGCAACATGTTTTGATGCCTTAAACACATACCATACATGCAGGCACAGACACAGGCACTGGCATATTCTCATGTCCACGTTAATTCCCCCCTCTGTCGAAAAGTCTCAATTATGCTCTGAGAAAATGATTATATTGTACCAAATACGTTGCAGCATAGAAGGGAAAATATAATTTTTATACTTTTCACTGCAATTGTGAAAGTGTACAAAGTTTGTACTTGGTTTTGAGCCATCGCAAGTAGGTTTCAGAAACACCTAAATTGTGTCAAAAAATTTGTGTCGCTCCAGTCACGTGAATAGCCGTGCATCCGCCTGTGCTTCTTTTCCAACGCGCAATCCTCATCTCTCCGTCTTTTATTTCATATGAATTCCTACTTATGGTGAAGGGTGTCTAATGTTTCGTTTAAGACTCTACATCGCTTCCTACTTGTTATTCGTACAAATTTCGTGCACGTCTCTACACATAAACGCATTTATGCAGCGTATGTGATGTTAGTTTGAAATGTACAAATTTTTTATCCATCCATAGGACGAACTTTTTATACACTCGTAGGCATGTTGAGTAATTTTTATTATTTTCCTACCGAAAAAGTGTGTTTTTTTTTGCCCAAAGAAGGCACATGCATATTCTTAAATAAGATACTTCCAAACGTGGAGAGTGAAGAAGCAAAATATTTCTACAAAGGAAAAATACCGACAAACAGTCACCGGTAGAGTTGAGATAAACTGCTTTAACAAGAATCCATGATTTGGTTAAGCAGGAGAGACAAATGTAATAAACTGAATAGTGTCAATAATGTCAATGTGTGTTAGTTTTTATGGTTTGTTTTTCACTACACACAACACACACACACACGTGCACACATATGCTATTTGCCGACACTGTGTCTACGTTGAACTTTTGTAAAAATGCGTGCATTTCTTCAATAAGTAGAACGGCTTTAGGTGTCATTTCTTTGGAATAAAATGTAACAAAAACTTATGCTCTGGTAGAATTCATATCGCAACTGTTGTGAATGTCTAAAAATAGATCCCAGTGTTATGTGACAAAAATTGGTTTATACAGTGACTTAGAATTTGCAACGAATACTTTGAAAAAGTAAAAAAAAGATGAGTAACTTGATACGTATACGTAATGAGCTACGCCACGCCCACAATTTTACTTAAAAAGTAACCATTTAGAATAGTACTTTAAGGTGTTTCAAATGAGATTTGAATAATATATCGCTGCTTTTATATACCACTATAAAAATACTAACTTTGACTGACATTCAAAGTTGTTAGATCCCTATTGAAAAATCCATTACATGTGTGCGCATACACTGTAATAATACACTGTACTTCAAAAGTGAGTTATATGTTAAAACAAATCTAATCCATCAAAGTATCACAATCGCGTTAAATAATTATTCGAAAGATTCACTCATAATTCATTCAATTTTACCAAAAGTTTGTTTGTATAAGGAATTTCAAAACTAATTCTAAAACTGAAAATAAAGTACATTTTGTACAAACAACACCCACCACACACAAATGCGTCAAAGCCTGCATTGAAGTAAACTGATTGTCTATTGAAAGTGTTTACAATATGAGAAGTGTCACATACGAGTATCTCTGCGGTGTTTCTGTATGATGGGTGGCAATCAGCTAACAAGACGATTAATTAAACTTTGTAAGAAGATACATAAATTGGATAAGCAGATAGAAGCAATCCCTCCATGAACTCTAATCTGTACTTGAATCGCTAATGACAATTTTAACCATGTCCTCTATGGCAAGAGCGCATGAATTGTCAAAAGTGAATAACAAGAACATGATTGAAAGAAAATCGTAAGACAAGTCGTTGACCTCACCTAGTGGCTACTAGTAAAAAGTATGATAAGAGGTTACGTACATATGTGTAATATTCGGATCGCGGCAGTGCGTACATATAAAGTGAAGACATCAAGGCAACGCTCTAAAGTACTTATATTACACACTACATACATATAATGTGAAAACGTGGCAATCTATGAAGTTTAACTTCCTTTTCACAAGATAATTAAGGCTTGTGCAGTGAAACATGTTATGGTGAGTGTGTTTGTATGCAATTGATTTCCACACGCTACTCTCACATCATTAGTTTAAGCTGTTGTACTTCCGCTTTCAACTGCTTTGCTTTAACAACTAACCGATTTTGTTATGAGCCGACCAGATATGCACAAGCGCACATTATACAGCCTAACAAAACTATACTTGAATGATAGTAGAGAAAAAATGATTGCTTTGGTGTCCATAAACATCACCAGCAGTTAGACAACCACACACACGCCATCACAGATAATTAATCTCTTTGAGTCAAGTTTAAATTAACGCTTTATAGTGAAATGAAATGCTCTCTGCAACACACTATGAAAGTTTCAATAATTATACCCTGCACCACATGTGCCACATGGTATATTAAGTTTGTTCGGATGTTTGTAGTTCTTTAATGTGGCAAATACCAAATTAAATGGGTTGAATCGGACTTTTTTTAAAACCCCTCCCCATATGAGGTCCTGCTTTAAAAAAAGTCTTTATACGGCAAAAAAACGCAATTCTTAAAATTGTTTGACAAAATATAGTGAAGAATAGTTAATTAGTTTAATAATTGGCTGTGTCAAATTTGGACCCGATCAGATGTAGAACTCTTTATCATTATCGTGTGGCAATGCCTCACATTTACTGATACATCGATACTAATTGTAGCATAATTTGTGCAGCTAAATGGTGTAGGATATTAAATAGTCAGGCTTGACCAACTATAGCATTTTCAGTTCTTGTTATTGTCCATTCATCGAATGTATACCCTTGACTACAAGCAAGTTGAATAACTAAAAATAAAGTAACATTTTTTATAAAAATAAACAAACAAAAAATTATTGTAATTCGACAAAGCAAGAAAGCATGGCAAATACTTAATAACTTAGGCAAAATCGTTTTCGATAATATTTCTGGTTCAAACAGATTTCGAAATGATGAATTGCTAAATTGTCTTTGGGTTAAGTTATAAATTGCAAAAGCATAGTAACTCCAGAGTTAATTTGTACTGTGTACTTCATTTCAGACAGACTGTAACGCTCCCTTATAAAAAAGAGATACTGCTCAAATCTTACTTGAGTTAATTAACTATTCTTCACTAATTTTTTTCTAAAAATATTAAGAATTAAGATTATTCACCATTATAATAGGTTGGGGAGACGTTCTAAAAATAGTCCGGTACGGTCCATTTTCAATAGGATTCCTCTTTGATCCTTGTATCAAATTTGTCGAAATACGACCGCGCACAAATTTACATGTACAGACAGACATGGTAAAATCGATTCAGATTTTAATTCTGTATCAATCGGTATACTTGAAGGTGAGTGTGGCAAAATCCGTTTAGGAGTTACGAACATTCGCACGAACTTATTATACCCTTTACCACAAGTGGTGCAGGGTATAAAAATTCATTCATATCTGTACTTGCTTTGTGGGCGATTTCATTGCAAAATTATATGTTTTAACTACATTAGGATAACCTTTCATGTTGAGCGCTTTGTATCTGTTGTTGCCGTAAGTCTTTTATATATTTGATATTTGTCCAAATGTTGGCGCGCAAAATAAACTTGTACAGTGGCACATGGTTTGTATATATCAAGTGTTGCCACACGTCATAACAACTATGAATAATAGCATCGTTAATCCCCTATTTGCATGAGACAACGGAACGAAACAATTTTTACGATTCACTTAACAATTTCTCAATATCAACTAACAAAATTGTAGGTATTGTATGCGCCTATATATACACATACTTGACTACACTTTGCAGCCGGTAAACATACCCTCACACGGGCTCTCCGTTCATTATAGTTGAGTAGTATATGAAACTGGTCCAACTTGTCAGTTAAGGCATTCATGGCATTCACGCACTCTAACAATTTCTAGGTGATGTGGTGCAAATTATTTTTGGCCGTTGCACGCAAGTGTAAAGCGGAACCCCTTAATTATATTAAATTGCGTCAAAAATAACCAACGAGGTGAGAAAAGTTAAACTTGTATCGACTTGTAAAAGCACTAATGAAATTAACCCCATACATACACACAAACATACACACAGCTTACATATATATGCATGTAAGCTATGTTAACTACCCAGGCAACAACAAGCATTCACCTTGTGTGCAGTAGACGCATTGTAAAAGCCACAATACAAAAACAGGTGAAACAAAGATAATGCACTCTTTTAATAAATGCGAAAGTCTAAGAGCTGCACGTAAAATATTGCGGCTAACTAAAACGTTTGGCCAAATTTCTGAAATAGAATTGTGACCAGTTACGAGAGCAAACCTGAATTCGAGAAAATTCATGAACAATGGAATCTATCTGGCATTGAATGTTGTCTACTATGTAGGAGACGTACAGGCAGTATATTTATATGCAATGCGATAAAGACATCATAGACATATGTACAATTGAATCCATAGGGGTAGACGAGCGATGGTTGAAATGCTTGTTATTACTCTCGTAAACGCTTCTTATAAAACTCCCAACAGCAAAAACAACAATACTGGTGATACAATCGTCTGCCTGCCTACACTTCCCAATAGTTACGCATTGTTATGTATAAAAATGTGAGTTTGGAGTGTGAGCGCCAATCGAATACAGACGGCAATAAACTCACCCACTGGTGGTGGTGGTAGTGGTAGTGGTGGTAGTGATGGTGCTTCGCTAATCGAAGAAAAATATGAATGCAACAATAACAACAGCAAGTAGGTGACATGCTGAGCACTTAATATCCCATTTTTGACATATTTATGATTACTGGGGTCATTTACGTGAGACTTTTTACGTTAACGCCAGTCAGACAGAAGAAAGCCAGACCAGCCCAGCCCAGCCATACAACCATCGAACCACATCCAGCATATATTGCTACATATGTATGTAGGCATGTGTGTACACTTCAGTTCCAGGTATGAATATTGTTATTGTTGTTATTGTTGTTCTGCACCGTCTACATTTTATTGTTTGTTGAAATTTGTAATCACCGGACGATACGAACAAAATGTGTGCATGTGTAAAACATGTCTTTACGAATGATACAAACATACGTTGTTGTTTTTGTTATTATTATTGTTTCATGTTCTTGTCGCCTTAGTTAACCGAGGCAAATTGTGAGTGTCTGTTTACCTTAACACCCAAGCTACGCAGACACTTTACAAAAAGGATTCTCCAACCACGTCAAACAACAACAATAACAACAACAACAAAGTCAACAATAAGACAACAAAAAATATTGCATTGGAAAACTATAAAGCACACGCACAACTCTTTATTGAGTGAACGGTTCGGTCGACTTGTGGCCAGGTTCAGTTCGTTCACCTCGCTTCAGATCAGTTTGTGTCGTGTTGCAAAGAATGTTTCATGTTGTATGCCTAGCAGGACATCATTTAATTGCAAACATGTTTCTTAACATGTTGTTCTACAAGTGTTGCGTACTCACCCTAATAATAATAATCCAATGTCCAGTGTCCTGTACCAACACAAGAACGAATAATTTACTCCCCGCTGGTAATAAAAACAAATACGTGAACTTGATCTTCTCCAGCCGCTAAAGTACAATTTTTAAAAAGCAAATATTTTCATCAAAATTCTCACTTTTCCAAATGTGACACACATTTCACTTTCGCGGTAATGGCAACTCTCACTTCGCAGTATACAAATTCACGCAACTGGCACCTGAGGTGACACATTTTCATGTATTGTTTAGTACTCTATATGCTTCCTCGATTTCAAATTTATATGCGGGAACAATTCCTATATTAGGTGCGCTTTGATCGACTTTTATATAAATCTCGCCGTACAAATGAAAAATTTATATAGATCTTGAGTGGATTGATGTGGCACTATCCCAATCAATAGAGTCATACCGAATTTTATGGACTATGCATAACAGCACGATTGCATTTGTTTAAAGCAGGTGATTGTAAAAAACAATAATTTTTTTTAATTCTCAATTAAACCAAAAAAAAGTCCCACATTTTGCTGTTGCTAAGTAGGTATGGATTGTAGTAGATAGATCTCGCCTAAAATGCATCTCGCTTTCGATTTTATACACCGTATAACATTTAACTCAGGAGATTGTTAATTAATACATTTAATCCTACCAGGTGTAAAATTCAATTCTTATAAAAACTTACCAGTAGTACCAACTTTAAAACATTCACAATCTAAGTGACCACAACTTGGAACTTGTTGCCACAACAAATACAAGTTAACCCTGTTCGAGTGTATGGGTCTTTCCAGAAAAGCTCTAGTAGAAGGTATCTAGTTTAGATTCGGAACTTGTAACTCTTCAGCTGCGATGATTTGATTAAAAGTATCGGGACCGAAATTATATGTATTAAAGTATAATATAAAATGGAACATTTTACGTACGTAGCGACCGGGTAGTGTGAAATTTCATGAATACCAACATACAGCCGGTCTCTTGTCATCCACGACTCATGTACAAGGCTTCACCATGGCTAGACCTTTTAACTAAAACAATCTAAAAGATTGACCTTGGAGGTGCGAGGAATTTGCCATTTCACTATATTTTACAATTATGGCCGGGTCTGATGCTGTTTAAATTTAGAACTATGTGCATTAAATTTTAGATTGATCGAATGCATATTTTGGCTACAGCCGCAATTTTTAAATTGGCGGACGTACGGTGTACATATCCCTGAAAAGGTCATCATAATCGAAAGATCTATTAGTCCTTCATCGATATATTACGAAATTTAATGAACTGTCTACCTAACATTGGAAATGCCCATATACAGTTGCATACCTTAATTTAGTTTACAACTGAGTTTATACGTAAGCACACAATATTATATTCCAATTCGTTTAGGGGAACTGCTATAATTGTGGTCAACTTGTCAATACTTGCATCGTCTACGTACCCCAATTAATATTCGGTTACAAGAAAACTACATCAACTACACCTACATACGTGGACATGCTAAACATATTACTTTAGTCGCTCAATATATACACGATTTCATTATTAAACATAACATTATAAACATCAAGAGAGCAGTCGAACACATCCTACAGATAATCATTAGATAGAACTTAGCGGTCAATTCTAAGCCTTATATGCGTCTGTCCCTTCCAGTCGTAAATAGTACGTTATTGTGGAAAACGTATCATGAAATAAATATTGTATAACACATTTTGAACAACTTCAGCTGTGTAACACCTTTGTGATATTTTCAATGAGAATGAATATGAAATTGTTGACTGTTGCTATATTCAGTGCTCCGGTGGCAATTCTAATTTAACATAAAAATTTGTATAGTAATTTCGAAATAGTACAAGAATTCGCCTACCTAGATACTGTCGTAAATATCCTTAACAATTCTAACAGATACCACTAGGGATTAAGTAAGCAATTGCACAGTAAAGCCCCCCCTCGTTCGCTTACACCCTCTCCATTCCTGAGCTTCTCTATGGCATTGAAGCATGGACGTTAACTTAAATAGACGAGGCTTTTCCAGGAGTATATTAAGAAACTTAAGTTGTAATGGGGCAGTAATGATGACGATGGTATGTACATTATATACCGCCTTGAAGTCAAAAATAACTCTTTTCTCCTTCTTTACTTACTTGTTCAATTAACAAGGAGGACGAACCCAGAGATAAACAGGGAGGTAAGCTTATTAAAGACTACTTTAATAACATTACTACTAAGGCGTTTCTTTATCACATGCTCGTAATCACTAAATCTAGATATATTTGCATTCGTGCTCATGATGTGCTATGCGCGGCAGTTATCCGTGTTTTATAAGTTGTAACACACAAACATTTACATAATGCATATGACTATTATTTTACCAACAGTCGGTTGTGTTGTAATTACTTATTAACACTCAGTTACATGAAAATAATAAAAATGGAATATGAACCAAAATACTTAAAAAAAGGTCTTGACTTTATTTTGCAATATAAGCTTTTCCATTTCCTCGTTGTATGCATTTATAGTATCAACAAAGTTTTATGTGTCAAGTGTAGTCACCAGAAAAAGACTGTTTCCCGTATATGGATCTACAGACATTCTACGTTTAATCAATACCCAAGATCAAGATAAAACATGTAAGAAAACTAGATTTGGTATAATAAAAAGCAGGTTAATTTATCATTCCATGATCAGGTACCTACCACACCCACACATCTACATAGATGGAGAGTGTATTCAAGATAAGTTTGTTCACTTTTTACTTCCTTGTTTGATAGCCCCTAAGTTAAGATTATGGTTTTAATCACTTTGTCAAAACGTTTTTAACTACAAAGATGAGTTACCTAACATAGTGAAAGTATTGTGGTGTAGAGTTCCATTTAGCTTGCCCTCTTCTGCCTGCACCTCGGTTCAGTATCACTTAAATTCAGTTTGTACAACAAAGTGCTCTTATGCAGTTATGGCGATAATCGTTTATAAGGAACATCGCAGTGTATGCATTTTCAAACAAATTCATTAATAAATAATGTGCAGTTGTCATGACAAATATACAATATATGAACAATGAATGTGTACGCAAACATTCACAGTGTGCTCTTTCACTTGATGCGAGTGACAAGTGATCGGGCCGTTGATAATTGACAGCTACAACCTCCGTTTACTTGGTGACTGTCGCCTATTCTTATTCTTCAGATGGATAGTTTTTCACTGAAATTCAAAAGAAATCTTAATGATCTGTTATGTACATCAAACAACGACAACGGCAATCACACACTCATTAGTCGAAATAATTTGTTGAAAACGAGACCAAGTGAGAAATTAGAAACTTATATGGAATAGGAGGCTGTTCTCTATTACAATGAATTGCCATTGTCACCCCATATTTCTATATTGATCGAATATATTTTCGATCGTAAATGAGAAAAAGTAAGTAAAACAGGACTTCTTCGAAATAGTTAGGAAATAATAATAATAATTTCATTGAACGTAAGAAAAATCATAATTATTATGATGATATGAGTAGAGATTTTCGTTTGAAAATGGGAAGAAAGGAATCGAATATAATTTCGTACCACAAGGTACGAATTATAAGGAGGAAGGAAACTTACGATTTATCGAAAATTCAATTTTGAAGCCCTTTTTCCAAATTTATAAAACGGAATAAATTAAAAATTGAATATTGGCACTTGGTTTTACAGCATGTGTCCAAAATTAATTATCATCATTATGATCATTATGCTCTGCACCACATGTGACAAACGGTTTATTAAGTGCATAAGGATTTTTGCAACTCATAATGTGGTAAATTCCCCACCCACAGGAACTATATGGAAAATGGACCGAATCGGACCATTTTTAGAACCACTCCCCATTATTCCATTGAAAGTCTTTTTTGGCAAAAATTCGCAATTCTTAATATTTTTGGACAAAATTTGGTGAAGGATTGAAAATTGACTAAATTGTTGTTACATAATTTTAATGAATCCTATTTTACCACTATTTGGAACCTTCTTTATTAATAAACCACCAATATGTTCCACATAATGGTACAATAGGGTCAACAGTGCGGAAAGTATATTTAAGTCGTACCAACTTTGTGAGTATCCTGGATTAGGCCCAATTGCTTTAACATCAACCAATGGAAATCACTAAGTGCTCATGTAGAGAGAATAATTGATGGACCGCGCCTTCAAAAAACATAGATGGAAGTCCTTGGCAAAGTATATGCTTCTGTATTCAAAAATCGTTTGGGGAAATTAGTTTATCGCAAGTGTGGTCCAAGACATCCTTCGGTACATGAAGATTGTGCGCCACAGCAGAAATGAATGTGCATTTGGAATTTATGATTATGATGAGACAGAAAAGCATATAGACAGTGCCTTACAGTAAGAGGGCGACTAATTGAAACAAACGTATTGTACCGCCTGTATTGTGGCAACAAATGCGATCATTATCAATACCAACACGAAACACACCAAGGAGGGACACGTTAATAATAAAAAGTGAAGGAGAAACGCAAACACATTGAAACGACTGCACGCTTCAGCATTTCACATATTTTATAGCTATTGAAGCGTTTGGCGTTAATTAAGACAAAATCAAGCGAAATTTTTTTGCCACGTTGACATCACCAAAAAACACACAATTTATTCGCACATAATATGAGTGGCAAGAAAAGGGCGCACTTTGAGTGATTAATTATGTCAGAACCTCGATTCTATTCTAGTTACAATCTACCGCGCAACAAGCTGTGATCCTCAGTCACAGCCATAGCCATATGTGTGGCGAAACAACGGATGGCATGTAAATATAATGAAAAATATTAAGAAAATCTGGCGAAGTGATGTCGTCGACGACTTTGTATTAACGCCTTGATGAGTTGTGGTGTCATACGACAACAGTTCACATTAACTTTGTGCTACTTTGATGGAATGGAAACATAGCCGCTACTCGTGCAAGCTTAATCATAAAACTAAAAAAGCGGAAGGAATGAATCCCCACTATGCATTCTAGCAAGGACGAGAGAAATGAAACAGTTGAGTTGTTAAACGTCAATTAATAAATAAATGTTAAGGAATTACAAATGTGTTGTTGTGTGTATACAGTTTAAGGTTAGAATGAGTGCGGCAGCCATGCAAGCCGTCTGTAAGTCCATCATGCAATATGTGACACTGCGGACGCATTTCATTTTTCAAACCGAAATGGTAAATTATTTTTTATTTGTTGGAGGCTGCAAAAAATGAAAACGTCGAAACAGGCGCAGTTACATCTGACACAAGTGGGTACGCCCGAACGCCCGGCAGTGACTTCTGGCAAATTGCCCCAGTTGTGCACATTGTATCACCATTGCAACAATTTTGGCTTATGCCTGCATCACAACTATTTCATTCACGACGATATTCTCATGTTTTGCTTGTTCTGGCTAAAGGATCATTATTTTCTGACAACATCAAAGAGAAACTCATTCACTCAAATTATTCACTTTGAAATATTCTTTGTCCGCACCTCAACGATTATGTTGACAAAAACTTGCTGTGAAAAAAGAGACACACCCACACGTTGATGGCGTAAACGTTGCATTACATGATTGCAGTAAAGAGCACAGTTTTGTAGGCCTTAGACAAAAAGAAGACGAATGATTCAACTTATGTCTACGGTCACGTCATGGACACTTTAAAGGGTATTTACACCTATTCGGACATGGTGGGGGCACCTTATGTCTGCCTTGCGACAATAATTGCATTGGCCGCGTTGAATGCTGTGCACTCTTGATCAAAAAAGCAAAACAACAACAATGCGTACAATAAAATTCAAATTTTAATAATATCAGACATTTAGCCCTTTTCCTATCATACAGTATGGAATACATTTTCGGTTTGCCACAGCAATTGCAAAAAAGAATTGTCAAAATTGTAAATAGAGGTGATTATCTGAAGCCGAAGACATGTCGAGCAATTAGCACATCAACTCTATTGTGGTATCTGGAAGCAATATATACTCAATTCATGTGCACGCAAGTACATGCATACGCACTCTGTATAACTGGATTTCACACTAACTATATGTACAAACATAAATGTCTATATGCAGGGCGTATCTACATACACAAACACATGTGCTACAAATCCAATCAGTATTGGGATATTTGTATGTGTGCACGCATATGTGAGTTTGTGTGAGCATGACTTTTCATGGAACGAGAGAGAGATTAAGAAGGTTTGAAGTGTAAATTTGTTCAAGATACAATTAACAAATTGATTATTACCACACAACAATTGCATTTGTCCGTCCGTCCATTCCGTATATTCACTGTAAACTAACCAGGACTGTATTTTAGTGATTGTTTGGAGATTATCACGAAAATAATTGAAATCAACATTACTATTAAAGGCATTTGCATAGTATAATATCACATATAAGCACTACTGTGCCTAATTTTAAACCGTAAAACGTATGAAAAGAAGGTCGCATGCAGTCTACCTGTAATGTCGTTCATGGATCATTGCTCCAATGTATAAATGTGTGTATGTGTGGATGTAATGAATTGCTTTTTAGTTATTTCATGGCTGAAAAATGAATAAAAAAACTCAGCATTATATTGTACTGAAGCATTTCCATCATTCTTATATGCATCGTATGTGCAATATAAAGAGTGTAAGTTTGTTCGCCGCCAAAATCTTTATCTTCGTTTCATAATAATCGAGTTACGCACAGGGTTAGAATTTGAATTTAATATAAAACCGCCCGCCTCTGCGTCTAATGTTTCTAATGTCTTTCAGCAGCAATCGATTCTCCCAAAAACATAATTGGATGATTATGATCATGCAGTGAAAACCCAAAATTCAACATTGAATACTAATTCGGTGCAGCAACATCTGTCTGAAATAGTTAGGCTTTTAGTCATTATTTATCTGGTGTATATGACAATTTTATATTCATTATCAAATAGGAGTCCGAGCAAATTTAAGAATCGTAATTAGTCTTAAGGTGAAGGGTATTCAAAATTTGGCCTAATGCAATGTTTTTCATTATTAAGAATATAAAACACAATTTATGAACCGCGTCGTTCAAGCAGACAGAGAGCCGTACAGACAATTATGTTACAATTCAGGTTTTTCTTAACACCATCACACCATCGCACACCTGTATGCAAAACACAAGTGTTTGTTCTCGTTGTTTGTTTTTATTACTGTTGCACATCTAAAACCAGCTAAAAGCAATAATAGTTGGTATAGAAACGGTTATCATCTTTATAACCGTTATCTGTTCACAAATTGTCCAGACCGCCTCATGTAGAAAAATAAGAAATTTTCACAAACATACAATAACGCAAATACACAAAATATGCAATATTTGTAAATAAAGGCGTCATCGTAAAAAGAAACGAATTTTCATAATGCATGTTGTTACAAAATATATTGAAAGACAATCGTAAAACGTATAATGAGCTGCAAACTTTATTAATTGCACTTAAAGTTGAACCCGATCTTTGCGCGGCTTAACGGCAGCCGCTCACCACTAATATACTAATGCGACGTTTGCGTGTTTTGCCATCAGCACATTCATTACCAGCTAAAAGACCAATCATTACAACAACGGGACAGACTGGTTATTTTGTTTATGTGTTTGTGCATGTGCAGTGCATGAATGCACCATAATTTCAGCAAACGAAAAAAATTAATTTACAATTACTACTCTATACACACAAGTTGGCGTCGTCTTCCCAAAACTTCCAGTTTACCTACCACCAGTTTTGTTTGGTCAATACAACACGTATACACATATATATATATATATACGAGTATATATATATATTAGCTGTAATATGTAGCTACATGCCGATAGTAGAGAATAGAATAGAAACCAGCAGACAATTGCGAATGAAATAAACGAAACGAATAAAATGGAAAAATTGCAACTGAAGTGAAAATTAACATATGCCAACTAAAATGCGACATATGCCTTACAAACACACACATATATATATATATATATATATATATATGTAAACACACACTTACCAAGTTGTCTGGTATGACAAAGAGTCAATTTATCAAATTCATTTCTCAGCTGAATTGTCTTGTTAGATATTTTGTGAAAACTCACATCAAACGTATACAAAAATCACTGAACTGGAAGTTGATACAAAATAATAAACACATCCTTTTGGGAAAACCGTAAACAGCAAACACAGGCCTGCCATCAATTCTTCTCGGCACTCATACACAAGTGCACATAAATCATGAGCCTTTTTACCTACATTGTACTGTAGTTGTAGTTGAATTTTATGAACAGTCAAAATATCTGACAACATATCACCTCATTATCATATAATTATTTATGCGTAATCATGTACAGTAGACAAAAATTATCAGATGAACTTAATTACTCTACAAATAGTGGCAGATCGACTCCTTTCAGTATACGAAGAAGTGAATCAAGGCGTTTCTGTGGTAAAAAGTGAAAAAACCTAACCATCAACTGCACATTGGAACAGAATTTCAAATGATGAAGGAGCATGGTGAGTGGATGACGAGAAAGGACATTTATACCCAATTCGAAGCGAGCGAATGAATTCCGAATTCACTCGGGATGTGACCATTAAATGATTGCAAACAGATTGATTTAGATTATTTATATTCGAGACGAGTACATGCGTTACCACATAGCAATTAAAAGGAAAATTTCACTGCAAAGAGAGTCCAATGTAAATAATCGTTTTCATGTGATGGCGTACTTGTAACGGTAAAAGTTTTTACCAACTTTGTGTGATAAAAGTGTGATTTACAATATTTAAACACCGAACTGTTTGTATGAATCAGGAGGCACATTTCAATGTATTAAAATTAATTTAACGAATATTTTAGCCTGCAAGCCAATGCTCGTGCACACACTTGCGGACATGCGAAGGAGACGATAAAACTAGGGAGACTTTGCACCTCGTTCTGTTTGTGAAGCGTCAAAATGTACAATAAAAGAAACCAAATATACGCAAAAACAGACAATCATAAACAATATACAGGCCGAGGAGCAGTCTTGGGGACTTAATACGATAAAATATTGTAAAACATTAATACGCTGTCAACACATACATTTGTTGCCTCATCTTGTGTCTTAGCAAAGTTTTAAATGTCCAGCCAGTCGGCTAGTCAACCATCCAAATAAAAAATTCGTTTACTGATTTCGTTATTCACGGAACCACACCATTCATATTAAGGTTTGCATTCTTTCGATCTTAATGATCCTCTGATCACTGAACAGCAGGCGTGCAATCCCATACAAATGTATGTACATACACATGTGCTACGAACATATTATATTATTGGGCATATTTTATTTACAACACCTAAGGGATAAATGTGCCACCAGTTTGTCAAAACCAAAGCATGCAAATGATTCATGCAGCTATTGCCAACACTGGGTATAGAGCCCTCTATACCCATTTGCGTATATATGTATATATATAAATATGTATATATATATATATGTATATTGATCAACGGTAGAGACTTTAAGTTGTTAGAATCCATTACAGCTTTTTTACTCCGCTTATCAGATTAAGACCATAGTAAAGTCTTGAATAGCGTTAAAATCTGAATTGATTTAGCCATAGCTGTGGTGAACATTCTCTCGTCGTAAAAGTTGACATATCTATTTTAAACTTGACAGAAGCATTGGTACAGTTCAACAACAAATAAAAAAACAAAATTTGTCTTAGGCCAAAATCTTCAATAACCTCAAACTCTGATGCCTCTTTCTAGGTGTTGCAAATGGAATGAGTGGGTTCTTAATATTCACTCTAAAATACCATTAAGAGCGCAGGCGGGTATCCACGATTTTGTCAAATATAACTTTTCTCACCTTAGAATAATACTTTCTTGGATAGCTACAGTCCCTACCATTACATTGCCATTTAGAGAAAGATAAATTATTAAAGCCCTAAACGTCTGCTGACTTTAACTGAATCTTAATTCGCACCGTTCGAAGTCCAAAGTGGATATATATATAAAAATATCCAAAACGGTATTCAAACCAAAACGTTTTTATCGCTCATATGCCGTAAAAATATTGAAACCTTTACATTATGAGTAGTAATTAAGGGTTCGAGCGCGACGTGTTTGTGGCAAAAACAAGAAGACATCTTTCGTAAAATATACACAAAGTTTCAGTTCAACATAATCATTACTACAAAATTTATTACAAATTGACAGATTATTCTGTAAGTTCTCAGAACGCTTTAATGGATAAATATATGAATGAAGTGTTTAGGCAGTTAAGTAGATTCAAGGACTGTTGAAAATGGACTTATGTTACTAGCAAAATAAGCCATTCTAGGGGTATTCACAAATGTGCGCTCGTGTCAATTTTTGTGGCAGGTAAATAGATTTTTGTGAGAATGCCAACAACACACAGACACACGGACATGCATATGCAGATTGACGCAGTTTTTGACGCTGATCAAGAATATACATACTTGGTAGGGGCTCTGACGCCTCCTCCTGGGTGTTGCAAACGGAAAGACAAACTTAGTATACCGCCCATCTTATGGGGAAGGTATTAAAATTGATGATGATGTTGCAAATGAAAAATCAAACTTTGCTCTCCGTACAGCAGTAGTAATTTTGACGGGCGATGGTAAAGTCCTTGTAGTCATATAACACCTGTGGGCCAGGTACGTATCATTTTGTACAGTAAAATAAAATAAAAAATAAAAGACACACGAGTTCAATTTATCGGAATATGTGTGAGTGACTGAAACCGTGACAATAACATTCACGTGCAACATCAACATTGTTATTGATGTTACATCATTACATACAGCATGCCAGAAATTGCCAACTGTCAGATGAATGTCACGCCTGAGGACATGTTTCATCCAAAGTGTTGAACTAATGCAACAGCTGTTGAAAAAAGAGCGCATCAGCACACAATGTCGATGCTTTCTTTTGCCTTTGCTCTGGTTTGTAAGAAATATAACATTTTTATAAGTGCATACCATCCATAAATATGTAAATATAAATTGTACATGTGCCGGTATATGCTTGGAAGGAATGTAATTAAAATATTTAAAAACAGAAGCCAACGTCTCTCTATAAAATTGTAGAATTATTGTATAATAACCTCCGGCAGGCAACGGCAAACAACAGCATTATCAACACCGTCTGTCTGCCCCTGACTGTCTGTTGGTCTGATCATATGAAAATGAAATGATCCAAAGCAAAAACATTACAGAGGAAATTGAAAACAACAACAACAATATTTACAAGTACATGCATGCATGTAGTCAAATCAAAATTATTGCTGCACAGCACAATTAACTGCATATTAAGGATATAATTATCACATTGCCGGTAGAAACGGCCGCCAGAACGACTGACAAGGCAGTTTGCAAACTGTCATGCCACATTAACAAATCTATAACATGGCGATTCAGTTACCATTATACACACACATAATCGCACACATTCGCGTTGAAGTTATAGCAACAATAGAATGAATGAAACTATAAAATAGAAGCTAATTTCTCTACATAATATATACGTATATGTGGTAGGTACGATTAAGTGTAATGTTTCAAGTTAAACTCTGGCGTGCATATCTAATTTTTTTGTCATATATTTGTCCTTTCTTTGGGTTCTATTATTGAGTTCAGCTTTTAAACAACTAAATATGTTGCAGCCGATCAAGCCCGACTATTTATTAGGCTGCACTAGTTATGGTGAATCTGACTAGGTCATCTGGGCAGGATAGAAAAAAGTGCTCCAGCTAGGGTGGCATTCGACAGGGGACCGGAAGGACGTCGCGCAAGAGGCAGACCGAAGCTCAGACAGGTGGAAATGGTTAAGTTGATATAATTTGCCGCACAAACCTCATTTAATATGAGGTATGAAAAAGTCCATAGAGAGAGAACGAAGAGTGCAAACCAAAAAGTTTATTTTGCACAACTTTATATCGCATTTAATCATATTGCCCAGAGTTACAAAACCAAGAAATTGATATTGTTATTCAGTAGAAATTTATCGCTTTGCCGATAAATTTAATATGAATTTTTAAATGTCGAACGTTTTTAGGCGAATGCTGCTCACTTGTGTAGCATGTGCTTTTCATTTTCATATTTGCACCATACACATGTGCGTGCCAATATTTAGAAATAAAATATTATACTTTTTGTTAAGCATCGTTCGATTTCAGAGTGATAAAAAACTTTCAAATCGTTATGAAAAAAAAGTTCAAGGCGAGTATAGAAAACATCCCTCCCAAGCCAACCAATTAAATGCACGTTATCTGTTTAAAAGTTTAAAGCGTTGATACATAAATCCTTTATTTAACCAAAAGCGTAAAGAATTCTCAAGCACAACGACACCAAAACAACTTTTTCTATCTCTACATACATACATACGTACACGTACATGCGGTGCTTCTGTTTATTTCACACCCTTTTAAAAGCACACATACAGATAAAGATGCATACTGTACATGGTGTGTAGTGTATGCGTGTGTGTACTTTAAAATTTGTTTCCTGATTATGCGTTGTCTTCTCCTTCGTGGTATATTATCATAAAATTTTAACAACTGACGCCATGAAGTCTGGTCTCTTTCTCTCTTATTCCTTTGTTTTTTCTTTTTTCTATTTTGCCTCTTTTAACCAGTGTCCTAAGCGCCTCTTTAGCTGGTGTTTCATTCAGTCCTTGATAAATGGAAATTACAGAGCTTCATCAAAATCGTACTTGGGGCCATTAACTTTTCTAAAACATACCGCACCACCCATCACATTCATGCGATATATATGGTGTGTACGTTGCAAGTGGGTTTTGTTTCATCATCCCCGTTACTGTACAATATCTGACAAATCGTTTTTTAAAAACTGTCACGAAACGTACTGTACGTTGATACTTGTGCTCCCATTACTTTTCCAGCAAACTTTCGACGCGGTCTTTTACAAATTACCAAAAACTTTGACTATCTGTTTGCGGTGCTTCATCATCTTTGGCGAATACGTTTTTATGAAGCAAGCTGTGTGTGAAAGTGAATGCTGAACATTGTACATGGCAGCGACCTTGTACTCATTGAATTCACATATAAGTTTACAATTTATTGTGTTTGAACCCAATGAAGTTGCAGTTTATTATTTAAGCTTTACGCTGTGGTAAACCTGGAACAGGTTTCACAACAACACAGGTCGATGATGGTACGCTTTTGGGACCCGTTGTAAAAAACTTCCCCAATATGATAATATTTACAGGCGAGAGCATGTCAACGCTGTCAAACTGCTACAAGAATATATATCATATAAAAAAATATAAGATTACGCCCTCTAATAATGTATGTATTACGCATTATGTGTCAGCTTGCAAATCGGGTTTTACGCTGAGTATGTTTTTGTAAATTGTGGACGTGTTTGTTATCCAATTACGCCTACTGGTGGCATATCAATCGATGGGACACCCATAGATATGCACGCAAGTTCATAAGTCAAATTTTGTAGCAGATTTATAGACTGTAGTCGATTTTGGGCGTGTCTATTATCCATTTTTGGCCCCATCATAATTATACTAATTATTATATTAATTTCAATTCAATTTTTGTTTGCGTACGGTAGTTGAGGACACTCCTTATATGTGATTGTAATTTCTGGAGGACAATTTTGTTTGTAAATTCTTTTTTTTTTGTTTTCTTGTCAGATCATCAATGGAGGACATAACGCAAATAAAGAAACACGCAGTTATTGTCGCTATATGAGCGAACAGTTCGAATTAGAAAAATGAGTCAATTAACGTCTTGTAAAAATTTTGTGGAATTATAGTAAATTTTGGAAAAAATATGAACAAATTAATTTTAACATCAATTTGTCCTAAATTCAACTGCACCCTTTATATACTTTGCAGAAGCTGTGACGCCTCCTTCTGGGTGTTTTAAACGGAATGACAAACTTACTATAGCCATATCTTATGTGGAGGGAATAAAAACGACGCAGCCGAAGAAACTCTGTTGCTTGGGGCTGTTTTGGGCTGGACGGTATCGGAAACTTTGCAAATACACTTTTTGGGTATGTATAGTTGTGCCACACACTTGTCTTTGAACGTTACGTATGAAGTGTGTACAGTGCATAAAATTAACTTCAAGGCTTATAGAAATTATGCCATCAACTGAACATAAAGAAATGAACTTGCTACAAGACTTGCTTTCTATAAACATAATTCAAACACACACACACACACAGTAATTACAGAAATACATACAAACACAAAACAGTCGAGGCTGTGTGTGTGTTGTATAATTTAACCCGTTCAAATGGTCATTGCCTTCGCACCGGTAATAAACTGTTCATTTACAAAACTCATTAATTCGTTTACTGATAGCGATTAGAAAAAAAATCAATTATTTGACTTCAGACCAAATGGGTTAATGCAGTCACACAATACGATACTTACGATGGAGTGCAACAACGCTCAACAGTCATCTCCTTTATAACATTTGAGCAGAAAATAATTATGCAGTTTGGCCATCATTTCATTTAACATTAAAAACAGTGAAGTTGAATTTAACAAATTGGAGTTAAACCATCCAGCCACCGCCTGTACTGAATGCGGCAACGGCAACACTAACACTGTGCATGTGCTTGTGTATGCGTGTGTGGCTGTGAATGTGAATGTAAATGTGGAGAACGCACAGCCATGACATCTTCTTACTAAGCCACCTTTCGCATGCTTTACAAGTGTACATAATGTATGTGTTGTGTTGAGTGTTGCCTATCATACAAACGTATGGCCAGCAGTCAAAATGGTAGGAGTTGATACGTTGATGCAATTACACCATAATATTCACACTTTCCGAAGTGAGAAAATTGCCACCTATTAAAAGAGTATAATATCAGATCGAGATGTGCCGCAAAACCAGCTCAAGGCGATCCAATAATTTATAATATATAGGTATCTACGCGTGATCAGTAAAACGTTCACCTGATCAAGCCAATTATATATCAATGTTATCTTAGGGACGCTTTTGTGACAATGCTCTTTCCCTCTCTCTCTCTTTGTGCCGTATGCTGCGATAGAAGCAAAATAAAAAAGAGGATTTTGCTGAATATAAAATTCTACCTCTTCATTACTCATCTTAGATCTGTATATGTATTAAAAAAAAGCCGACTTTGGCTTAGGCTAATCATCGATGCAGCAACTAAGAAGTATTTTTCTCAATTTTCAACATTCCGTCTTCCCCAGTTTGTGAACATTAGGAAAATGTGTTCCTTTTTTTCCGTTATTTATTACACTGTGGGCATGTCGCTTCAATAGCAACGAACACTACCAAACCGATCGACTTGCGTTCAGCAAAATGAATTCTATACACAGATGGGCAGACGGAACAGAGGAACATGGTTAGATCAACCTGTAAGATGGTGAATATAACACAAGAATTTCTTTGCAATTTACATGTGCTTTAACCGACTGAACATACCGGAAATCTATAAAATTATGAATACAATAATAATAGCGGCTGGTTTGCCTCCACTGACAACTAAAACCTCTAATTAACAAAATGATGAGTTGAGATCAACTTGTCCCGGCTTACCTGTACACATCGCAATCCTGCACATAAACCAAAGAAGAAACGAGAACGTAACACTCGCACAACACCCAATGACTGAGCAATAATTCCAGGAAAACCAGTCATTTAAAAGGCGATTATTGGCACTCCATTATGTGTGAATGTATACTATATGTGTGCAAGCATGTGTGTGAGCTAAAATTCATTCAATAATTAAGATTTGCATCGAGTGCCAGTTGTTAAAGCACTCGAGAACTCTTATGCGAGACATGTGGTATAAGCTGTGCGTAAGGAAGCGATCATTTGTTTTTTTACCATAAAAATGTTGTCACAGTAACATTGTTGCCAATAATCGTCAACAACTGTCACAAATCGGACAGCAGCTAAAAGTGATTTAAAGTCACACGCATAATGAACATTTAAAGCAATACATGAATGTGAACACTTCTCGTTTGCTTGTCACATTTTGTCATTTCACGGAATGATTAAATTTAACTCTTGCGCTATGCTATGCTATGTGTTGCTGCGATTTTGCTATTTTTCGCAGAATGTTTCGTTTCATTTGAAATTTCAGTAGATGTTTTAAAAAGCCTTAATAAATCTAAAGAAAATTATGCAATTAAAGCGACTTCAAAGGTATATAATAGAGAAGTTTTGGTGAATCGCGAGTGCGGCATACATTGCAGGAAACAAAAGTGTTTATTGACAGTAGAAAACTTTATAAAATACGGGTATTAAGTAAAAATTGTCTAATGATGAACCATGAACCACCGTCCTAGGACTTTATATTGCAACAGCCATCCCTTGATAATCGCCATATAAGATACACTGTTTCAATACTACTCTCATTTTAGGGGTAAAGCGAGGTTAATAGAAAATATTGTACAATAAAAACAGTGTTGTTCATCTCTGTGCTCACATTCATATAAAAAATGAATGATTTTCTGTTTTTTTTTTTTTTGGTCAAACTATGTCCATTTGGGACAAACAACAATATTTACAACCAAATACAAAAACTAAATTTGGCTTAGGCCAAATCTTAAATACCGTCCACATCTACAACGGTACAACGGTATTGATTTGAAATATCTTTCTGCTTCTTTGTCTGTCTGTATGACTCTTCGTCATCGCACAGGTTACATTTTTTGAGATATTTCGCTGAAATGCAATATGAGGCATAATTTGGCCCAAAGTCATTATTGACAAGTGAAAATATTGCATTCAGTTCTTGTCGATCTATTAATACCCTACACCATATAATTACACAATTTATGCTATTATTGGTTTAGGTCGATTAGTAAGCTCCAGTCATTGTCTTGTGAAAGTCACTTTGTTATGTGGAAAGGGATTCTAAAACTGGACCGATCGAGTCCAAATTTCGTAATATAAAGTTTAGTTTAAATGAAGGCGGGGGCGATATAGATTGATCAGGTCCATTCTCAATAGTGATCGTCCTTGGCCCAAACGACACACTTTATCATGCCGAATTTCACCACAAAGAAAAAATATATCAGAAATTCCGAGCTGTAGGTTGATTACAAGAAATACACACATTTCGAATTTCAAAATTGGATTTAATAACTTTTTACTTACGACCATAACGTTTTAAAGACCCACAATGCTGAAACTGATGGTATTGAAAAAAGCTTCACGACCAAGGAGAACACATACGCCAGCTAACAACGGGAGATGGTCACAGTAACAATAAAAGAAAATGCTAATACAAAATAATAATAAGTTAACGCTCGCATTCTTGTGGTCAGTTAGTGAAAAGGTTTAAATAAAGTTGAAATCGGAATGTAAGCAAATAAGAAAAAAATATACGTTCGCGTGAAACTTAAGATACTCACCATTAACAAAAGCTTCACTCGAATACATTCAGAACGGGCACGTGGTATGATTCACAACGCATTCGTAACATTCGTAACATTTAAAAGTAAACGGCAAACAAAGCGACCATAATCCAAGCAAAGTGTGTGTGCAGTATAATTGCTTGCTGGTCGACCATTGCCATGTCTCTAAGACTGGACACCCGTCCCATATAAAGAAGCCTGTAAATCTCTCTTTCTTCGATTCAAATGAAAATCATCTCCGCATAAGTGCTTAAGTCAACAATGGTTAGTATTGTTCACTCAACAGACATACCAAGGAAGATAAATAATGTTGCACGAAATGCGTCTTAATGCTAGAGGAGGCGCCTCCGTGTACCATCATGGTATCATGATGAAGTGCGCAGGGCGCTAGAGGGTAACCGGCTGAACATATCATTGTGGGCGCTTTTAAAGTGAGTTTCATTTAATTACTCCATGTTTTACTGTACGTTCCTCATGTGCGCAGTTGATTTATGCGTTTCGTACTCATAAAAATGTCAAAAATGTCGTTGACTGTGTTGGCGAACACAATGCATGCACTCCGGCTTTAGTTTGCTCAGTTGCGCTTGCGCATCTTACCATTAAACTTATTTCGCATTGTGTGGATTTTCTTTAGCCGTCTTATCCACCTAACGATGGCAATTGTGGCTCACGTTGAAAGGGGTCCAAGTATCAGGGCTCCGCTGTAGGTCACCGCCTGTGCATTCGCATGTAAATACGTGTGTAATTTATTAAATTTGTAAAGTTGCTGTTCTGTGTTTGTGTGTTTGTGTGTTTGTGTGTTTGGCACTCTTCTATCGGTGATCGCATTCATGCGTGAATTAGTAAATTTCACGCTTATCAGAGGACAATAAATTCGTGACACCATTTAGTCCTACATTGTATAAAGTACCTACCACTAGTAAAATGCTACTTCATCTGCAATATTTACAAAAAAACTGCTTGGAGTTTAACATTTAAAATGTAACGCATTTTAAATAAGTGGCTTTTTAAGATGCAAGGAGTAAGAGGAGTAAGAAAACTAAATTTGAATTAGACCAAATAGACTTTAATAGTGTATACTTTACGCCTTAGTTTGCAGGTCAAGTTTTACGCTGGGTATAGTTTTTATACCCTCCACCTCCAGTGATGAGGGTATACCAAGTTTGCAACACCTAGAAGGAGGCGTACAAAGTATAAATATTCTTGATCAGCGTCAAAAACTGAGTCGATTTAGACATGTATGTCCGTGGTCTGTCTGTTGTTGGAATTCTCACGGGCGTAAATTTTGAGATATTAAGTTTGTACAGACACTTTTAGTTTTTGCACGCAGATCGCTATTTAAAGTGGGCTAAATAGATCAAAAGCCACGCCCCTAATCGCCAAAAACTATATAAAATTGGGCTAAAAACTTGAAATTTAATACGCATATACTTAGTTAATCCATTGATTGATGTGCCAAAAATTGGCATGGTCGGATAACAAACATGCTCACAACTTACAAAAAAACCATATTCACCATAAAACTACACTAGCAAGCTGATACGCAAGACATACACTATTAGGGGGCGCAATATATAGATATTTGGCACGCCCATCATTATGGATGTGGAGGGTATTTAAGATTTGGCGTAAGCCAAATTTAGTTTTCTCCCTTTTTTCCTCGTTATTTTTGGTTCCAGTGTACACCAATTTATGTGTGTTTACAATATCGGTAATGACTACAAGTAATTCCTATTTCATCTATGTAGTGGTCTCTGTAATCAATTATTTTAAGAGGAACCCGCTTTGGCAAACTATTATTGTTAAAAAAGCGATAAATTGTCGGAAGGAGGAGGATGGGATGGGGTAACAAATACAAAACCTGCTTGTGTTGCCATTTCGTATTCAAATTCAATACCTAAGCACTGTGCTATAAAATATATTTTCATTTTTTCGATACACCATAATGTGTTGTGTAATTCTTCTGGTTGGTCACTCTTGTGAATATAATGAAGATTTACTTTTATGGCTGTCCAAAGCATTTTACATCTTTCAAATGCTGTATGCTGCATATGGCCGGAGTTTGCCATTTATATTCTATGATAAGCTATAAAACGCAAAACAAAACAAAGGAAGTAACAACAAGCAAATATAACCAGTAAAGTGCTAAACAAACACCCACAACAGAATGCGAATAGATAGTTAGTTACTAACAAATTAATTAATACGCTACAAAGGGTTCGTAAGAGTAATGGCTGCAATTGAATTTATGCTAGTGTTTGGTATGTAAATACTGTACGCAGTAGCACCTCCGTACTCGGATATGTAATATTATATAAGTGCTATGTGTGTTTGCATGCACTCGTCTATAATTCTCATATAAGTGCAATACATTGGTGCCCACAGTTTGACCGAATCAAACGGTTTTGTTAGAACTACTGATTTCGGAGTTAAATACGTAACTCCTAAAATGTTCTAATCTATATGTTGAGCACAAAAATATTATATTCAAGCAGACAGACATACTTAAGACGATTGAGAGAATTTGCAATGTTAGTTGGAAGGAGTTGCAAAGCAAAGGTGCGTTGCCAGTGTAAACGCATAACAGAACCCAACTTGGCACCACATTCTTATCTTATCTCTTCACTAGGTGTGAGACGCTGACTCAAATTCCACCGTGGAGCAAACTAAAAAAAAGGTTTAAACTCCCGGACTGATAATCCACCGCCAGTTAAGAATATTTACATACAAGCCGTGATCGATTAGATTATTGATACAGTCAGACGTGCCTAAATCGATTCAGAATTGCGCACTGAACGAGGATGTAGATACTTGGGAGTGTGTCTAAGGCATTCTTCCCGTCTTTAGATACGTTTCCATAAAGTGATTGTATGTGTATGTACCTCTGCCCTTAAGGTGGATTTATATCGATCATTACCGCTCCGTACCGTTTGTACAGTAGTGTATGAATTTCAAATGATTATATGACTACACACATACTCCTCCTCCCACCCATCCTCTAAGAAGACCACACATATAAATACAAACAACTATGCAGACTACAATTGCAGATATGTTTTATGGTTTCATACTAAATATTACTGCAGATACATAGATTTTTCGTTTCGTTGAAGCAATCGAATGTGAATTCTAAATTCCGAAAAACTAATCTCTATCACTTGTGCATTGAGGAACAAGTAAAAATGTTATAGTCGTTCAAGCCTGACCGTTTAATACCCCACACCACTTAGCTTCTTAAATTATGCTACAATTGGTTCAGTTGTGTCTGTATAACTACCATAAAAGTTACTTCGTGAAATATAATATAAACATGGTCCGATTTAGTCCATTTTTAATAGGGTTCCTCTTTGTACCAAATTTTATCGAAATATCTCAAAAAATGCGACTTGCAGCTTGCGTACATATTTACATGGACAGACAGACGGACATGGTTAAATCGATTCAGATTTTGATTCTAAGTCGAGCGATATAATTAAAAGAGTGTGTGGCATTTGCCTTTTAGGAGTTACAAACATCCACACAAACTTAAATAACCTTTGCCATAAGTGGTGCAGAAGGAGAGAAAGGAAGAGTGCTGTGCATGTATGTGTGTATGCATGTATATGTTGCATGTGTACGAGTACTGTAAGTGTGCATATAGATGGACATACTGGAACAAATGGCTGTTCGGACATTATGGCCATAAAGTCGTTGGTGATATTCACGTTCCATTGAATTTAATTTACGCGCCCTTGCTTAATGACTAATAACGTATTATACGGGATGGCAACGTGAAGCCTCATGTGATGTACTTTTGCACACCAATTGCATGCCATCCTGAATACCCCTATTATAATATTTATCACTCATTACAACGCATTGCATTTGGGCAAGTGGGTGTTGTATGTACAGATACTGGGATACAGATTGTGCATGTGCGGTGGACCAGTTTTGTTTCTGACTGCATATTCAAATGTCCGTCATGAGCTTCATTCTGTTGCAAATTCTTCAATTTAAACTATTTTAATTTCTCCTTCCACTTGCTTCTCACATGTTGATTAATAAAATCATCATCCATCTCATTGAAACATTCTATTCGAACGAACACTTTGTTTCTGATGAATAGATACGTACGAGTATGTACGTAGAAGCCAATGTAGAGAAAATCAATTGGAAGTCCTCGTTTTTCTCGTCAATCAATTTGACGTCCTTGATCCTTTTTAATTGCCATAACCAGTACCTTGAGCTAAAGCATGTAAGCCCCTTAATAAACATGGCAAGTTATTTATATGCTGTGGAAGAGAGATGGAAACGAAATCGAATCCATTTTTATCCCCGCCATCATAATGATTATGGGGGTTTGTTGATTTTGCTCAAACATTGGTAAGCACCAGAAGAGGGCGGACCATACTCCCAAAACTGTATATATTCTTGATCGCGATCCATACAGCTCAATATCTCAAAATTTACGACCGTGAGAATGCCAACAACACACGGACATAAATGTCTAAATCGACTCAGTTTTCTATACTCCTTCACTCCTCCGCCATTTCTCTCCCAATCATATTGAATCGTATTTTCCAGGCAAACACTTGATACCTTTGAGAATGATAAACTTCAAAATAAATATAAAATATAATGGAAATTGGGACGTGGCCGTATATGTAAATAAATTAGAGGAAAGAAAACATAAGGACGCCTCCACATCTCTTGGCGAACATGGCTTATGTAGCAATGTTATGGGACAATTGATTTGTATCACTGCCATTGAATAAGATTTTCTTTTAATCACACCTACGTTTCGTGAATTTTAGCACTTACCACAATAAACGTATATATATCAAGGTATGTGTAAATTAATAATTATGCTGATAACCACAAGCACTCAAGGGACCAGACAATCATATGCTTGGCTACTTGTTATAAAAAAATTCACATATTCAATAAAATATACCGTATATTAATGACGTTGCGTACGTGCATATATCGATTACGTACAACCACTCAATGATTATTACTTGAGCTGTGAAAAGTGGTAGTTTTTCACTTAAAAGTGTGAGAAAGTGGGAAAAACTCTTTCACCTGAAATTGGAAACGCAAACCCAAAGTCTACGTAGTGAACACACAACATGTGTGCATCTAGATACTATACATGTGTATAGGGTACACATAATAAAATGACAAACAAGTGTTAGAAAAGGCGATCGATGTTACTCCTCTGCAAGTACGCACAATTCTCGTCCCTTTTTCCAATTTTTAACTGGAAATTGAAATAAATGATGCAACAGTGTATTGTGCAGCCCTCACATGTGTGCCATGTAGGTACGTATAATAATTATATAATTACAGTCGCTACCTAAAGTGTTGGTGCACTAAAGGGAAAACATTTGGATTTTTGCAAACTGAGACATGTCGATGGGCTACCAGTATGTCCGATGCGACAGACAAATTCAATTTCCAGCTGTACAAGCCTTTCACTTTGGTACTCAGCCGCGCCTGAACCCGCCTCCCATAATACACAGAGTTTACAAGCCAAAGCCTTTCAAAACTCGACTACTTGAGAGGACACACTAATGCGTTTTTAAAGTGACAAAACTAATAAAATTTATACGATTTCTAGATGTATTAAGTTCGTCGTTCCGATTCCAAGGAAAAGTGTGAAAGTCGATGTAGTCATCACCGCCCGTTCCCTATACCAAAAATTGATGAGTACGCTTAACGGAAATGCACATAAAAGAAGACCTTTACACATGGCAGCCATTTAAAATTTGCCGTTCGTTGCAATACTTTCCACTTTGACTGTATGTTATATAAAGGCAATTGATTGTACACGGCGTAGGACGCTATCATTCAATAATTAATTATTGTTGTGTTTTTGCTTAAAATATTTATGGAATGAAACTTCGGTCGTTAGAATGGGCATCATGCGCATACGTTCGTATCTGTCACCTCCTATAATAAGCAAAATTCTTTTCACATACCAGACATTCTCGCATCGTTGACGTAACAGCACCTGATTTTAATAGAACAGAAGAAAACAAGTGCAAAAGCTATACCAGGCGTATTACCTACCCAATAGCAAAACAGAGGACATTGTGATACGTCTCCTCAAATATATTTTAATAAATACGCCTACAATATAGTTAACTTTTGGAAGTGGCAATACTATTATTTATTTCCCAAATAGAGAATTATTATCCAATCACTTTGAAAAAAAAGTTTAAAAAATGGGCGTCGTTGGTTAACAGACGCGCCCACAATCGAAAAAACCTTTATATCTGCCACAAAAATTTACCTATGAACTTGAAACTTAAGTGTACCAAATTTCACCTAGATATCTCAAATTATGCGGCCGTGAGATTGAGCTAATTAAAAATCGCACTGACTCATAGACACGCAGAAGGGAAACATCGACTCGGCTTTAGATGCTGATGAAGGATATATATACTTTTAGGGGCACGCCCCTTTCTGGTACTTACGAACGTTTGAACAAAACCAACATACCCTCCTATGATGGTGGGCATAAAAAGACCCTGAAATGTTGCCGACACTTAAAATGTGTTTGCCTTGCTTATGACATTTGACATTCAATTTCAAAACAATCTTATATAAATTGTATATGTATGCATATTATTGTACATCTGTACACATACATATTTAATTTGTTTATTTTAATCATATAAACATTGTGTCATGTCCTTGTCACCATTTTAATAAGAATGTTTGATTTTGATACGACCTGTAAGCGACAAAATGACACGAAACGGCAGCCGAAGCCTAGCAAATATATGATAGGTGCAACTCATAAAAAGGACTTAATAGCAACATGTACACATGATGTGAACATATAAACGTTTAATCCATCCCATACGCATATAGGAATGAAATAGGTCGTTAACCGCGTAACTCCCTTTTATAGGGATAATGTATAATAAATTGTCGTTTCTTAAACTGACAGTCAGTGTTTCGAAAATTTTCAATGAAAATAATAATGTTTACTTATCACATGTAAACGTCATTTCATTTGTATTTATAAAGAAGATAAAGTGCACTATGGAACACAATTATGTTATAAAAAACTTACATTCGACTTTATTAAATTTTTATATTGACGGTTGCACCAATACCAAATATAATATTCAATCCATACCCTATTGTTAGGATTCTCGGAAAAAGCGGAGGCACTTTGGATTGCAACGACGAATGGTTGAATGAATCATGGGGGATATAAGCATCGTCATTTTTTTCCATCATATAAAGAAGATATATTTGCTGTAGAAAGATTCAATTGATTCAATGTAGGTGGCGTGTTGTCGTTAGCTCTATTATCCTCCAATATTATAACCGTGTGTGGATAATGATTCAACTGAACATATAGATAACGATATTCCATCTTACCAGTAGAGTTCTGTAAGAAATGAATGAATACTTTGTACAATTTGTTTACAAAAAAAGGAATTTTCCAAACCTCTCTAGCTTCCAAATGTACGGTAGCTTTATTCCTGAAACCTTGAATATAGAACTGCATCCGCATATGTGGTATTCCGTTGCGCTCATAATTCGTATGAGCGACGCGTTGACGGCGACCTCTACGCGATTCTTCGCCATATCCTTTTATTGGTGCGCCAATAGCGTCTTGTACCCGATAATCCTTTTAAATTTATACTAACATTACAACATTATGTTGTTAATATTAGTATTCACATTTACCTCTTTCACCAATTTCAAAGCATTTGAATAGACGTTATTTGGACTTGCGTTGGAAAATAATTCCCGGAAAATAGTCCAAAACATTAACGCAGTTACGCAAACTCCAGCTACTATGATGGCCGTGTAGCTAACAGTTTTCGTATCCTCCTTAATTTTCTCTCGGAGGGGACTAGCATCAGGGATTATACGTGAATTGTTTATAGGCGTTTTTTTAACCGTTACTTTGTTACCACCGGACTGTTGTCTGCAATGCCTCTTCAGATTATATATTAAGCGATTATGTTTCTGAATAAATTGTCGTAAAATAATTATTTGCGACATGTCTTAGAAGATAACAATATTTAAAGGTTACACTAATTGTTCTTCTCCACGATACAACATTGTTATTGCCAATTTAAATATATGTCTGATTATACAAAATTTGGGAAATTTATTGCATAATTACTCAATATTTATTTACATAACATTAGCCCCTGCTCTGTTAATCAATATAAAATCAATATAAAAATTATACTTGTTACATAGTATCTGCGTGAAGCATCAACAATTCTTTATAAAATTCGTATATTGAGAAATACGTGAATTTTATAATTGAGGGATCTCATTTGTAATCATGTATATGTGGCGTGAATGAGTTCTTGTTTGTAGTACTAACTTAATTAGTAATAGGCCACCACTCACTGAAGGAGAATAGAATTTATAATTATTAAAATACAAATTCTACAGAGGACGCAATTTTTGTTGATTTTCTGTAACAACATTAAATAAGCAAACACAACCTGCTACCCTAGAGGGCGCCTCTGCATGACTAAAAAGAATGTGTTGAAGCGTTCTCTAGAGAACACTTTAAAGTTATAGCTTTGCTCATATATACCTATCATATATATTTGAGTGAATAGATCTTCAGTATTTAATCTAATATGAATATAAAAAAAAATCTCCTCTCTAACATGATTAAATCGAATTTATAATATTATTATTAGAAGTGATAAATTAGCTGGAAGTTTTAGAAAATATGCATGTTAAAGAAAAAGGAATTTTTATGTCATGAAAAGGAACAGATTACGACAATAATTATGAAAAATAAAATTTTCGGATATCGCGTATTGGAAAAATTCAATAATATCTCATAGTGTAGAAAATTTTATAGAAAAAATTGATAAGCATGCTTATCATTACGCAGATTCTTAAAAGTATCTGTGGGGGAAGTGAAACAAAGTGAAGAGGCTTCAAGGAGGTCAACAATATTTAGATAACGTTTTAATTATTTCCTGTTATCAATCATTTTTAAGAACACAAACGCACATATATGAAGCAAAAATATATCAAATCAGTGTAGTGTGCAAGGTGCTGGTCTCAATTGTTTTGCAGTATTTCGAAGAGTACTAATGACCAGCACAGGCCATATAATAAATTCGCCTAAAAGGTAAAAAAGTACGCGCATATATAAAATGCATCTGTTGCACCCATATAACCGAGGCTTCCGATTTCTATTGAAACCCATATATGCACATTTGAACATTAGTCAAACAGCTTCGAACGTAGTCAACACTTTGAAAAGCAAAGAACCCTAGATTGATTAAAGCACATTGTACTTGTAGCAGCTCCAATATGGATTGGGTAATAAACGACGAAATGGGTCTGACGGTGGGTCATGTGTTGGGTTGGGCAGCTGCTTCAGCCATGGTGATTGGCGGTGTCATTCCATATGTTCCACAATATCTGGAGATTAAAAAAACCCAAGATGCAGAAGGCTTCTCCCTCCATGTGTGCTTTGCTCTTCTGACCGCTAATTCATTAAGAATTTTATTCTGGTAAGTTGAAATATTTAACAGAAGAATAAGTCCAATGACGCATGCATGTGTGTAAAACATGTTGATAACAGTTATAAATAGCACTTGAGTGCAATTTTTAATTTATTAACACACACAAACAACTTTGTCATTAAGATGAGTCGTATAATTCAAATTACGAACAAGTAAAACAAGTAAGAAAGCTGAATTTGGTTTAGGCCCAATTTTAAATAAAATATCCTCCACATCTACACACAAGTAGTGAGCGTGGCTGGTACATGTTTCCGCCCTCTAATAGTGGCAGTATCAGCTTTTAATTCGAATACTGTTTTATGTTAATTGTGGGCGTGTCGACCATTTTTGGCACATGTCTAGATCAAGAATATATATACATTTTGCGTGTCTCTGGCGCCTCCCTCTGGCTGTTGCAAATGGAATGACAAATTTAGCATACCCCCAACCTTATGTAGGGGGTATAAAAACTCAAGGAGATATGAAGATAGGACTAATCAAATTACACATTGATAATATGTCATATATACGTATGTTGTAATTCTCAGAATCTTGGATACTTTGCATGTGATATTTATTTAGTTGTGATCTCTGCGAAAGTTTCTTCCAAACGTCACCAAGTTAGTGTGCGCACGATATGTTCTACATAAAGATTACATTATATATTTTAAGGTTTTCCAAACGATATGAGCTTCCCCTTCTCGTGCAGAGTGTTGTAATGAATATAACCATGTTCCTAATGATACATCTCTGCGTTCAAGTGAAACGTGCCAATGCCAACAGAAAGGATCGCACTCTCTCAGGTGAGAATTAATGAAATTTCAATTGGCGCTAACTTGATTAATTACTGATTGTGCTTTAGGTGACGATTTACGTTTGCCAAAAGTGATTGCGACGGATGGCGACTGTGCAACATCAGTTTCAATATCTACTGAAACTGGAACGTTGAAGCGTGTACGTTCGCGTCATTATTTAAGTGGTAACCATGCACACTACTTTATTATTTATTAAAAAATGCTCTGCAACTACTAATAATGTGAATCTGTTGGTCTATTAAAGATTTGGATGTGAAGTATTTCTGGAATTGGACTGATTTTCAATCATATTTGGATTTCATGCTGGTCGTTTGGGCTGTAGGTGCAGCAATTACGTATCTAATGTTATCAATCAGCTGGTTCATGGAAACTATGGGTTTCGTTGCAGTCTTCACTGAGGCCATGCTAGGTATTGAATATATTGTTATCTCAGCTTATGTGTGTAATTGATTTTTATTGGTTTTTATTATGTTTTAGGCGCTCCTCAATTTGTACGAAATTTCAAAAATAAATCCACATATGGTATGAGCATTCACATGGTAATCATGTGGACGCTGGGTGATATGTTTAAAACCGGTTACTTCATAGCAAGAAATGCTCCTTCGCAATTCTGGATTTGTGGCACACTACAAGTATGAAGAAGATAATTATTTTTGACACCCCAAATACCTGTGGTGTGGATTTGTTGATTTAGAATGTCATTGAAGTGATTAAACCAAGTCCGTCTGTCCGCATTTTCGAAATATTTCTATGAAAATTGGTACAACAACATGTGTTAGCCCCAATGACGTACATATCGGATAAGTGGAGTTGGATATTAAAGGGTCCTAACCTATCGATTATAACAAATCAATTTTGTATACACACCACCTTATATGGCGTTATTTGTCGTTAACGGAGACTCCACAATAAATATACATATATCGTGTATCAGCGTAGAATACTGTCTGTATGTCTGTAGGTGTGTGTGGTAATCAAGATTTGGCCTCAGCCAAATTTTCACTTGTTATATTGAACGTATATTAAATTGTCCAACATGTGCTGTGCGTTGTTTGTTAACAGGTTAGTTTGGACATCGCCATACTATTGCAGGTTTGGTTTTATCGCCATAACTCCAAGCCTCGCGATATACACCGCGGAGATTAACAGTTTGCCCCCGAAGATCAACAACAACAACAGTCCGAAAGTGTGCCGACACATATGCACAACCATGCAAATTCGAATCATTCCGAAACGAACACAATCAGCAACGAAGTTGGCGCTGATCATTTGCTCACAGACACTGGGGATGATGAACATTATCGCCATATCAACTATCACGATTATAGAAATTATCACGACAATCAAGCTTTTCAATTTTCCAACAGCAATATGTTGCATCGCAAAAAACTTAAATGCGACACGTTCAAGACATGTGGTAAAAAGAATATGTTTGATGCAGTAGGCAGGCAGAATAAGAAGCTAGAAAAGTCGGAGGATGTCACAAATGTCGAAGGAAGTGAGAGAAGTTCAAATGTTAACCAGAATGTTGTCAGTACTGCACAGCAAGCTTTTGTGACCCGCAAACGTCACAATGCCACCCAAACACAGGCATCAGTCCCTTTAGAGGATTGGAAATATTATGCACATACTAAAGGACAACATACATTTATGAATTGTTGTACTCGCCATAATATAACCAGAGATAAATTATTTCTCAACCATAAAACGCCTCTCCCCGGCAATCACACAAATTCAAATACTTATAATTCAGCAGCATCTTGCTCACATCAGGCAGTTGCCGGTAACGTGTATTTTAACGACCAGTCCACAAACTTGTACTGCTCTCATCATCACGCTCAACATTACCACCACCATCAACCAAAGGATGTAATAGAACGTCACCAATACTGTTGCCATCGCCATATGCGCAGAAAACGAAACTCTGCAGATCACCTTCCAAACTATAGCAACCGGTCTTCCCTGGAATCCTCTCTTGGGCATAATAACATCTGCGATGGCGATAATGATGCTAATAGCAAAAGCAGCATCGACATACAAGAGATCACTATCGAAATTGACGCTCCCATTATAACTGAAGAAAACTCAACTATTGCAACATCGAATTTTTCTTATGAATTGCCCGTGGACGTCAACGCAGGATTGGGACCGTTACAAAGCGGCGCTAACGCATATGCAGGAGAACACTTAAGAAGTCGCCCCTCTTTCAACTCAAATACGACAATTGAAACGGGCGATTTATCAAATGACGAATACGCGACTCTACCCAATCATTGTTGCTGCTGTTATAACCATTATTGTCCCTGTGAGTTAATTATGTGTCCGTATTGTAAATATACGCAAGGTCAAAATGCTCACGCCCCCATAACGCGAAAGCGTTTTACAATTGCCGAAGGAAGCGCTGCTACGAACTATTGCAGCAGTTGCTCAACGTGTTCCTGTAGTCAAATTCAACCTAGCAGCAGCAACAGCAGCAGCAGCATTGACGAGTGCTTATTCCTCGAAACTGAGAAAGCTAAATCATTAACACTAATGCGCCCGACTCAGTCGTTCGTGGTGTCTGCTGAGTGCCATTGTCCCTTGCCATGCACATCACTCATCATTTCTAGTGAAGAAGAAGACGTCTCAACCAAAGCGGACACTAGATATCAGATGAGGCCAAAAAGCTCAGCACTTGCCAGCCGCCAGAGTAGTACCACTGCCAGCTTCTGCTCGTGCAATTCAAAAACATATTGCTGCAGTGAGTCCAGCTGCAGGGACTCTACGGCTACAGGTCTCGTGTGCACCAGAGATGAACTATTCAGTGCCGCAGAGTTGGAGCATCAGCATTCTAATACTCTGACACCTTTAACGAATCCTTCATCAACGGTTTCAACAGTAGACGGCAGTGGTGAACTAACTATTTGCAGTTTAACGTATCCTTCAACTGGCGATAATTCATCACAGAGCCCATCAGCGGAATACTTTTCACTGTCGTCATGTACGCAAAAGCTAAATGCAACAGCCCTTGTGGGCGTAAATCAAGTGGCAGGTGATACCAGTGATACAGCAGATAGCAGCAGTCCCAATAGTGCCCACGATTCCAGTAAATCATGCAAACAGTACACCAAACGGAAGCGTCATAGGAAAGAAGGCGCCTCCGTTAGAAGTTATTTATGACGAAGTGTTTCGCTGGTCACGTGGCCAGCCATTGATGTCAACTCTCTGCTGCAACAAACTATACGTCAATCAATTGTTTTGCAAGAAAGCGGAGACAATAGGAAAGCTTCTCAGTGGAGGCCATTTCAAAGGCACTCCTCAGAGTCTCGCTCACTGTCGAATAGGAGGCAAATTGAATTGATACACGACAGCAATGACAGCTCTTCAGCCACCCTAACTTCTATCGTAACCATTGCCAAGTTTCCATCACAATCTGCAAGCGGTACATTTCCATCAACATGCTCACAACAGTTGCCTTCGGTGCAATCGCTAGCTTTGGCTGTGACACCCAATTTTAATAGCAACGGTGCAACGGGTAACACAGCTTCCGCACCGAACAGTGCACGCGTCAAAAGATCACTAAAGTTTTCCCCCGCAACTGCAGAGACATCAAGTTGTGATCCGATACTGTTTGCGGCCCAAGAAAAGCGCTGCACGGAAATCATTTTATAGCAGCGCGGACGAACCTGCGTGCGCACCTATGTATGAATCGGTCACATACAATTCTGTTGCCTACTGAACGTATGTATTTATGTGTGACATTACAAAGTATACTCATATCATTGTTGATGTCAAATTATTCAATTAGAGGCTGTGCACATGTTAATATAATATTTTGAAATATCCTTCTGTCATATTTGATTTGAAGGAGCAATAACATGTTAAACGAAAACCAAAAGAAAAAAAATAGTCTAGAAATTAATTTTTAAATAACTACACAAGAAATGTTGTTTTTCACGGGGGTTACAATGTATACACACACACACACACACAACAAGAGAATTATTAAATAATTCCATTTCATTTAGAGGAAAACAAATGCAAAGAACGAATTTCTGTTAACGTTCGTTTTTGTAACGTTTTCTTTCATTTATTACATGTGTACACATGTTTATGCCTTAATTAGTTAAATGTTAAGCAAAGTACTGCGATTACCGCTTAACATACAGTTACGTACGTAGATATATAATTAGAAGCAAATAAGCTTAAGTAGGGAAAATTATATGGATGTATCCTCCTTCTCCTACTCTTTCTTGTTATAAAAATGCAATTAGTTCAATTTTTTTTTTAACTCAATGTAATATCACAGTAACAGTAATAACGCTAGGCGTTGAATTTGTTCTATTATATATATATCATTTTGCGTTAATAGAATGTTTTTTATCATTAGACAAAACGCCTCCCATTACTGGATCCATTTTACTCTTAAATTGCTTTTGCAGATAACTTGAATCTTGCATAATCAGCATCTGAGTTACAGTTGATATTTGTTATGAGGCAAAAAGACGGTGGAGGGTCACGCACAAAAGGACAATTGGTAATGATGTCATTAATGTATGTACCAGAATTGGGCGGGATGGGATAACGGGCACCACGTCCATAATCGACAAAAATCTGTACACACATTGAAATTTGGTACACATTTGGTATATGTAATTAGTTCACTAATTAGTGAATGTGGTCGTGGTCGTGGCCACAAAAAAAATGTTCATTTGACCGATACGCATGCATGTAAATAGGTACCAGTCACGCGTACAAGTTGTTTATTAAGGTGGAGGGTATTTACGATTCGGTCTAAACCGATTTTAATTTTCCAATTTGTTAGACGTATTTCCTGTGCCAAAGAAGAAGTGGTGATACCAAAATTGGACAGTTGGAATTGGGAAGCCTTCCCAACGATTTGGACAATTCTTTTAACGCAAATTGTAGACAAATTTATTGCAAACTAACCATTTAAGTAATAACATAACTCTTATAAAATAATATTTATATAATGTAAACACATCACATATATACCCCAAATTTATGTACATACACATGGTAACGTATTTCCAAACAGAATGTGTAACGCAGCGATTGAAACATCAAAGAAGAAGACAAAAAATGGCGGATGTCATGTCGTACGCTCGTTACATATATCTATCTATACGTCCGATGTGTACGTCTTATCATCTTTAGGAAACCCTTAAGCCCCTTTGGTTGTTTGGTTAGTGCACAAGCAACAATCTGTTGTAATCCTTATTCTTCCTATAATCCCTTTTATAATTGTGTTTCTTTATTTATTTATTTATTCTGAATTAAATGTTAAGCTTTAAAGAAGCTTATTAACCTTGACCCATACATGGCAACAGTAGTCTGTATTGTAATAATTATAAAATATTGAATATAAAAATATATAAAAAATGATATTATGTTATATGACAAAAAATATTATGTACATACTGCAATGATAATACAAGATAATTCAATGAAAACAATTGTTATTACAAATATATTATGTGTGTTGGATTACATAATAGATAGATCGTGGCGTCCGTTGGAGTCTCAATAACGAGGGATTCGCTCACTGCAGTTAGCCAAAGCTTCTTCAATTGGATTCTGTTATAATCATTTGTAGTGTAGCTAAAATTTCTTGCGTTGGGTAGAACTGCTGACTTCCATAATTGAAGTGGAACAGCAATTAGGCGAATCAAAATTGAGGAACACAGCTACAGATTGTTTTTTCTTTCTATCGTGATTTTTCAGCTACTCAACCAAATCTGGTAAAAGATGAACCACTTGATTCTTGAGAATCACTTCAAAGATCTTGGAAAAGGAACATTTAGGATGCTCGTTTGATTCTTGCACAGAATTAAGTAACTAAAGTGAACAAATGTAAATTATTGCATTGGTACAAGCGCGTTCCTGAAATAAAATATCTATAATTGTTCCTATATTTTTAATATCTAATTTAACGGTACACCGTTTACAATAGTCGGCCTCTTGAAGAAGACTTTTAACTGATTGATTATTGTATTCAAATTTGGGAATTTCGCATTACATACGCCACACATACATATGTTCAAATAAAGTTTATCTTCTTATGTTTTCCTTCCTTTACTTTTAATGTGAAAATATGTTTAGGAAATGTGAATTCGAAACAAAAAATGTAAGTAGAATTGCATACATAATTTATGTATATAAGTACAGGTTATAGAAATTACTCACACATTTGCACATATTTATGTTCAAATTTGTAATAAGAAAATATACCAAAACGCTGTACTTTTAGTACAGTACTTAAAACTACAGTACAGGAACTGCACAGGCGACTTAAAAGTAATGATTCAATATTCCAGGGTTACGCTGCCACATTAGAAAAACAACTACTCTGCCTTGGCATGATTAATAAAGCATATTAATGCAGTATATTTACATAATGTATAGAGGAAGTTGCCACATATGTTTTGTACCTAATGATTTGGATTCCGGAAATCGGTACAACAGTTCAATGAGCTATTTTTTTTTTTTATCAAATACTGTGTGAATTACGACAAAGCAGAAAAGCTGACAATTGTTTGCACAGCTGCAGAAACACATCCCAGCATTGTTTTCTGTGAGCTATAAACACAATACAACTCTGACTTGACGTCAAGCGTCAAGTATATTAATGTACGCTATTTTTTCACAAATTCTTTCCGAGCCCTAAGTCATTTACTGGTTAGTTGTAATTGCAGATAAACAAATTGTATTCCAATTTTTATGAGTAAACATCATTTCAGGACATAATACAATAGGATGAATGAAATGGAAACAAGCGTTAAATCTTCCCTCCCGTCTCCAAAATTCGATAAATGTATATCAATTCCATCGAAGAGTAATGCATTAACATCATTTGGCTTGCCCTCGTTGTCGCTTATTTACAACGGCAGTAGTATTACAAAGGACGAGCTGTATAAGAAGAATAAGAAGGCGTTGTGTAATGTCCAACAAGCTAAGTATCACAAATTGAAATTATATTGTGAATTGTGTAAAAAGGAAATGCAAAGCAGACAACACTTGAAACGGCATCATTTTCAAAATGAATGTCCCTCTAAAAACCGCGATGATTTCAACATTATTCACGGAGAGTACAATGGTCCAAGTTTACTTGATAAATTGAAAAAGTTAAGTACACCGGAAGAAATTGCTGCTTGGAGAGAAGAGAGACGCAAGCGTTACCCAACTGTTGCCAATGTTATGCTTAAGGAAAAAGCTCTAGAACAAAAACAAAAAAGGGGTGAGCGGTTGGAATCATCTACAAACCGCTTTGGTAATACCAATGACAGAAAGAGAGCACGAAGCTTTAATAATGTGACCTCCCGCAGGCATCATCGGAAAGGCAAAAATAATCAAGGTAGGCGCAAAGGTACGAGGACTGTAAACGCTGAAAAATCTTTGGAAACGAAAAATAAAACATTACCAAAAAGCGAAACTTCAACAGCAACTCCCGCGTTATGTGAAATTAACAAAATCCAAGCAACTGAACATTCAACCAATCAAGCAGATTCTAATGCCTTATTCAGTCTTTCAAATTTATATGCCTCCAGTGACAATTCTGAAGATGAAGATCTACCTAACAACGTTAAAGGCGACAAAGGGAACGAAATTACAGCAATTGAAGGAAATGTATCTAGTAGTTCTGCGAATATTGGAGAGAACATTTCCCAGCCCCTTAAAGCAATTGTTGAAGCAAACATAGAAAATAACACGCAAGTAAACGCTTCTGAATTTTTTGAAACGACTGTTTTATGCAGTAAACCCAGAGAAACGAATATTTCAATTTCTAATGAAACCAGCACATTATCTGACGATGCTCCTGAAGAAACACCGATTCAACGTGAACCAAGTGATATTTTCAAATCAACTTCAGGCAATATTGCGACAATTGTGAATAAAGAGGCCGATCAACAGAAAACAAATAATGCACAGTCAAGATCTATTGGAAAAATGAAGGCGATTTTGCATCGGCAAAGAATTCATTTGAGAAAGCAAAACACTGTATTGGAAAGACTTTTGGAAGCAGACAAACGTCATGAAAGGAATGTTTTGTTGCAATGCGTTCGTTTCGTTTGCGTCCAGAAATTTTTTAACGTTTATGAAACAAAAAATGTAGTTGAAATGTAAACCCATTATGCACATGCATTTTTTTTTTTTTTATTATTTTGTAAGAAGGTTTAAATAAATAGCCATTACACTTAATTGAAGTACCAAGTATTTGATTAATTAGTTTTCCCGCTTGCCGTTGACGCTTGCTGTGCATGTTGTTGTTGACGTTGTTGCTGTTGCTGTCGCGCCGCATGAGTATATTTTGCTTTGGTCTCTTCCAATTCCCGAACTCTTGATCTTACGTGAGAAATGCGATGCCAAGCCATTTGAAGTACTTTTGCAGATGCATACCCGGAACCCTCATGGGGTTGCCCTGTGGACACTTGTGTCAAATAGTTTATTTGCTCACTCAGTTTGGATTCTATGCTCGAAAGCGTCTTGAGAAATTGCTGCGTCTGCGTTTCCGCATTTTTCTGTGAAGACTTTTCCTTGCTCAATTCCTGCAGGGCTTGCCCTAATATATAAATACCATTAAAATAAATTACTTTGCGTTTATAAAACATTTTTAAACAAACCTGCACTGTGCAAACACGAAATGATATCCTTTTCAATTTCATCCAATACGTGAATCTTTTCCAAGGGACTCATTGTACAAGTGAGCTCGCGAAATTATCAACCGCAGTATATACAAAAAATAAATCTAAATAAAATACCGAAAATAGAATACTTACTTATTAACAAAATTAAAACAAAAGTATAGTTCAAGGTCAATAGTGCTTGCCTGAGTATTTGAAGTCCATTTTTTTAAAACAAATCAACAAATGAACTGAATATATTTAACTTTAAAGGCTGCACCTTCATAATAACATAAACAAATTTACACTAACCTATGTACAGGGTGAGCAAAAAACATGGTAACGTCACATATGATGAAATTTTTCAAAGGAAAAAAAACCTCATATACAAAAATGTCTGGTCAAAAGGGGGAAGGTCTAGATCTAGATGGCCGTCAAGTTCCCCAATTTTAAACGTGTTGTTATTCAAGAATTTCCATTTTTTACTTAGCTGAGTACACGACTATCAGCTGATTCATTCTATGTTTAATCTACTGCACCAATGCACTGTTTTTGGTTCTTCTACTTGCAGGACAATCATATGATCTGACCAGATTAGTCCAGCATAACATGGTTTAGTAAAGACAAGCACCAAGAATTTATGAAATCATATATTTCAACAGATATTTATTTATATATTACTTATATCATTAATTAATTCGACTCTCGAGTTATACGTTATAGTTTAATGGACCATGGAAATGAGATACATTGAAATAGAACGTTTCAATTGCTTAAACAATTTATGTTAGATGTAATCAATCCAAGCGTACATTTTTGTGTAATTATGTATATGCGGGAGTGATTTTGTTTATTACGTTATATGACATTTCGTTTAGTCTTGTGTAATGTGGTCGTAATCAGGCTACAACTTTTAAAAGCTTATTGTCTAATTTTGGGTCGAAGGAGTTTAAACATTATACACTTATATACATGCACACATTTCTCATATATATATTGCTTGCATCGAGTAAGTAAAATTTCGCATAATGCTATGTTTCTATAAGTGTTGAACAATCATCTTTTGCGGTAAGTGGTGCTCTGGCTGAAACAAACATTAAAAATAAATTTTTTAATTAAACATTCCACGGCATTGGTACTATTCATGGAAGTTTGAATGCATGTACATTTGTATACTGCAGTGGTACCATTATGTAAAGGACACGATTTTCTGCATATGTGTGTGTGTGCATTTGGGAATATGTAAACGTTCATACGCATACGGATATGATCACTTAGATACTTTATCTCTAATAGAATTTAAAATAATGGTTTTAAAGTAATAGTTTTTTAAATTCTAAGAAAACACTTTGAAACGCACACAATTGCAATTAGACGTCCGTATTAATAAAGTGTCATGCATGTATAGATGAGTAGTATAGAGTAAGCAAAGGCTTGTAGGTATCGGTGTTAGTTTTCTATCATATCACATTTTAACTTCATGTAAAGTAGAATGATTTTTAATTTTCAAATTTTTTCACAAATTTGATTTTTAGTTTAGAAGCTTATGGTGTATAATGGACTCTTTTCGTGTTGAAGATAAGACTGAACAAAGTCTTCCTGCGATTAATGGGCTATTAGCCATTAACCGTAATGCGTACGCTGAAAAGGGGGCCACAGGAGCGGCAGCACTACCCTCTTCTAAAATACTGAAGCGTTATTTGAGTGTGCCAATCTTACCACCTACTGTGTCCGGTCTCAAATTGTCACCGAAAGTGTCGACTGTTGCGATGAATTGCAGTCAAGATGAAAGCAAAACTACTCCCTCAACTAGGCCAGATAGCTTGGCTGTAACCAGTTGTAATACAACGCTACTTAATTGTGCTTCTGTTAGTATAAACATCGGCTCGGGGTTTCCACGTTCCAATCCACCCTCCAGGTAACTTTTTTAAGTATTTAGTTGGGTAAATTCACACACCCACACACACTACTAAATATCATCGTTGCTTCTAGGGAAGTTTCACCAGCTCCGGTTTTTAATATATTTGCCCCAAGAGCTCGTCGTTACTCTGCCAGTTACAGTCCAATAAGTTTGGCAGCTAATAGTGTTACTGCGAATGGTTCGCGTTATGTTGCTCCTAGAGTATCCCAATTGCGCCAAGAAGAATGTATCGATATAAATTCTCGAGAAGTTAATCATGAACGTGAAGTTCACAACGCTATGCAAATGTCTCAAAGCTGGGAGGACTTAACGTTAGTGGCCGAGAATTGGTCTTGTAAGTCGGAAGATGTCAATAATCCTCTTCAGGTGGTTTTGCCACCCATAGTCAACACTAGTTGCTCCAGTCCTAGTCCTACCAGGTACACTTTTACCACCCAATTGTCCAATTGTTATTGTGCCATTCATTTACAGCAATCGTGGAGGAATGCGTCTGCCCTACGGTTTGTCTCCTTCGCCTACACGTCGCACATTTGCCACCAGGCGGTCTATGTCACCGATTGCCATGAGACCATCACAACTGGGATCGGTGAAAAGGAAGTTTGAATTGGATGATAACAATAGTTCAAATAATTGGAATATTTATTCTCAACCGCCTACAAAAAAAATCTTTACGGAAAGGTAAATATGATTAAATTTGATGCAACTAGAATTGATATGTATTATAAAGTATTACTTGTACTGTGGCATTTAGCCGAGGTTCGTCACCCATTTGCCAATCGACGTCTGTGTGCCCCAGTCCTGACTCGGGTACATATGATGGTCGCATCACGCCAAAATTATTCGTTTCAAAGTTGTGCACAAACGGCACCAATACCACGAATTCGACTTGCTCATCGCCAATATCTGCTTCGCCCAACAGCACTCTTAGAATTGCACCAGATTCTTCAGCTCCATCCGCCAATACGACATGCTCTCTCTTATATCAATGCGGATCGTCTTCTCTGTCATCAAATGGCAACGAGCCAACGTGCATTGGCAGCAGTAGTGATGAGGGAATATCTGTTATGTCCGATGGTGATGGGGAGAAAAGTCGGTTACAAGGAGTACCGGTTGATATGCAGGACGAAAGTACATTGATGGACGACACAAAAAGCGAAACATCCTCCATTGGTGGCTGCTCAAGTATTAGTATTGAGTCGTCATCGTGCGACAGTGCAATAAAAACAAGTTTCTTAAATAACATCACTTCCGATGAGTGCATTAATTTGTTACCAGTGAGCAGGGGTGTTCCCCAAAAACATTTCTTCATTAATAAGCAAGGCTTAAGTGGTGCCAAAAAGTTTATTGTCAACCATGAAAATCGCACCAGTGTATCTCGCATTGCTGAACAACAGCAGACAGAGGACCCCAGCGGTACCGTGGTATTAACCGTGCAGCAAAATGCTGGAAGAGCGGTGTCTTCCTCTACCATTAATAAAATATAATCAACATTTGTCACATGAACGGAAGAGAGTGAAGGGAAAACCTAATGAAGGCGTGCGAAATTCTACATTTACATGCTCTCTGCACACTTTCTCCCCATCCTTTTTTTTATTTTTATATAATTTTGTGTGCATGTATGTATACGTTACATATGTATATAATCTGCATGCATAGGTTTTGTATTATTTGTTTACGTTTAGCTAACGTTTGTATGTGGTTATAATTGTATGTTATAAGTAAATATATATTTTTATTCTTTACTAAGTTCTAATGGAGGGAAGTAAACAAGCATGTATGAATTCTCGAACCGGTTCTTATCTGGAATCTAAATCTGTTGGTGTGTACTGTGTACATGGTACATGGAAATTAAACGAACTGGGATTCATTTTAGAGTACATTTGGATGATTTTTATTTAATAAATGTGAAATTTAAGAGAACCCATGAAATCTCGAATAGATAAACAAAAGAATTGAACAATAAAACTACAATGTGCATAAATTCGATTGGCGTTGCAACGAAAAGCTGTATGCGGTCGCTTTATTTTCGTTTATGCTTCTTTAATTAATATTTGTACACCCTGCCCCACTTGTGCCAAATGATGCTTGTAACCCCTAAACGGCAAATGCCACACCCACCTTCAATTATATCGCTCGACCCATAATGAAAATCTGAATTGATTTAACCATGTCCGTCTGTCTGTTCATGTAAATTTGTGCGTCAGCTACAGGTCGCATTTTTAGAAATATTTTGATGAAATTTGGTACAAGGACATGTATTGACCCAAAGGGGAACCATATTGAAAATGAACCGGATCGGACTATTTTTAGAACCTTGGTCAAGTATAATTAATTTTCTTAATGTTTGGCTGTGCCAAATTTGGACCCAATCAGGCCATTTTTAGAAATCGATTCCATATATTGATATTTGGTGATTGGTGAAGGGTATTATATGGTCGGGCTGGACCGATCATAGCATTTTCACTTGTTATCTCAAAAGTTGCTTAAATTCATAAAATTGTACTGAAAAAATTTCTGCAAAATGTAAAACAATTAAAGTAAAATATGCAAAACACATCTTGAAGCGATTTATTCTTTCACTCTTGAACAATATGATATAAAAGGAATTATATTTTTTATTCTTAATATCTTATTTTGCAAATTTAGGTATTTGAGTGAATGCAGTGACCAATGCGATCCTTTTTATACATAATTTGTATAATTTATGGATATATTCTTACGAGTATAATCTTCAAAATCTGAACCGATTTGATCGTCTGGGTACAATTGGTTGCAATTTTTGATGAAATTAGGTACGCGAACAAATTGTGGTTTGAAAAGGAACCCTATTTAAAATCGATCTAATTGGACCTTTTTTAGAACCCCTTCCCATATAAGGTTCTATTATAAAGGAAGTCCTAATGTGGCGAAATTTCGCATTTTTGAATATTTTTTGACAAAATTTGGCAAAATATAGCTAATTAAATTAATAATTGACTGTGGATCCGATCGGTCCATTTGACAATAACTCGCGCTTACTGCTACAACTAAACTAATTGTAACATAGTTTATAAAACTAAGGGGTGTCATTCGTTTTTTTTTAAGCGGAAGTAAAATGTTAACGTTCTGATACTCAATAGGATTGTCGTACCATTCACTGGGAAATTGGTTGTGTGAACTAAATTAATTAAATACATATTTAAATATACAAGGGACGTTTAAATAAACCTATTTTATCTATGTAGAGTTCAAACTATATACTCTGTTAATAAAATAATCGTAAAGTCTAAATACAAGTACAGGTATATAAAAAAATTGGAAAATGCATTCTCCACAAATTAGCAGGTATGTTGTTATATGTTGTCTTGCCGTGTCCGTCTGTTCATGTCTGTGTTGTCTGACCAAGTCAGTTTATGATCAACTTGAATCGAACCATTTTTGGGATCCTTAGCCATTTAACACACTCATTTTTTCAATAAATTCGTATTTCACGACATCTTTTAAGAAGCCTTCGGCTCGCTCTACGCCAAAGGCTCGAGTGGTGTGAAACTACCAAACCACTTATAATAAATAGCATAAATTGTATAACCTGTACGACCTGTAAGCTGCATGTATGGTACACAATTGGACTGGACTGAGTAGTGTGGGCAGTATATTATACCGTCGATTATAATAAACTTGTAGAAAATATATTTTTCCATTCCAAGTTCATTTTGGGCTTTATTCAATGTCAGTGGAGGTTTCTGGTACCTTCAATAGATAACATTCGCATTTCTATTCTTTAACTAAAATTAGCGTTACAAAGCCAAATGAAATTACCGCGTAAGCACAGAATGCTTTTAAGGAATGTAATGGACGGACACGGTTTTATTTGTAGATGTGTCATTACGAGGGTTGAATGTGTAATCTATGCAGCTTGAAAAGTTCAGCTAAACTGCTCTTGGACTTGGAATATAGCGATTTTAGGTGAGGGGCGTTTGAGTTGAGTTTTAAGAATAACAAGCAAAAAGCCTTGAGCAGACACATTACACCAAAACTCTTTTGAAGGCTCTTAAGCTATATGTTCACTTTGAAACTGGACTTCTAATCTGTTATTCCATTGCGCTCACTTAGCTTAACATAAATATGTCGGTTTTACTAAAAAAATAAATATTTTTGTCAGTTGTGGAAGTGATTGTTCAGCTACCAGCTCAATAGTCTCAATTTCAGTCATATTGTGAAATAGCCGTTTTGCCAAAAGTTTTTCACGCATAAGTACAACATGGCCGCATTGACAAATCTTAACTGAAATTTTAACTGAAGCCCTGCTGCTCATTATTGTGTAATTCTTTGTGTGTTTGTAAGTCGTCCTGATTGTCGAATTCCTTCTTGCATATGTAACATTCATAAAACTGTGCATTCAAATCATGCTGCTTTATGTGATCGTTGTAGCTGTCCACGCTTGTGAAGCGTTGCGAGCACTCGCAACACTCCAGCCAATCGTCGGAAGAGGACTCATCGTCTTTAGAATGGTGCATAGGTCTGGATCTTTTGGAGGGATTCGTCTCAGAGGTGTCGTCAATATCAACAGGATGTGAATTTTTGTGCTCAGAGTATTGCAGGAAATCCCGAAATTTGTGAGAACAACGCACACACTTGTACCACCGGTCACGCTGATGCGTCACCATATGCTTTTTAAGGGTCGAGTATTCACGGAACGGCTTTCGACATTGGCTGCAGCTAAATGGCTTTTCGCCGGTATGTATCATGTAGTGCCGCTTAAGATTATGACGCGATCCAAATGCTCGATTGCACAAAGGACAAGGAAACTCCTTGCGTGTAATAACTCCCAATTGATTATAGTCTGGACGATGAACGGCAGGTATATTATCCAGGAAGCTTTGCGTTTCCGCTGATGTTTGTGTTGCATGTGTGTCCCTCTTACTAATGCGCGGCGGCTGTGACAAAGTAGGTGACACTGTTCTCTCCGTATACGGAGAGATTGCCGCTGTTGCTGTTGTTGTTGTTGTTATTGTTATTGTTTTGTTGAAAGCAGTGACTTGTGGTATATATTCATTTTGTGGGGGAAGCGCTGATTTAACGGTTGTGGCTGCAACAATAACCGCACTTTTCGTTTGTGTACAACAGTTAATGCAACGAGTGGGATCATTATCTACGGGGGGGTATTCGCCACACACCATACATAAAAATTTGACTTCGCCGGCATGCCTTCGCCGATGTTTCTTTAAATCACTAAATTCGCGAAATTTTCGACTGCATAAGTCACAATTAAATGGTCGCTCACCTATTTTGTTTTAAACAAAAAAAAACAAAATCCGAATAAATCAGCGAATTATTTACATGACTGCACAACAAGAGAGTTGTACATACCTGTGTGAATCATCATGTGACGCCGCAAATTGTAACTCGACTGAACCTTTTTGCCACACAAATAACATTCAAAGAACACACGCTCTCTGTGATCGCTGCATTCATCCCAACGTATTAGTAAGTTGTCTTGTTCATGATCGTTGCCCTCACCATCAGATTCTAGGGATATCGAAATATTGGAATTGTTTTCCGGTACCCTCGACTGTGTATCCTTGGGGTACATTTTACGTTGTCTGCAAGACTCATTACTATTGTCATCGCACAGTAGCTCACATTGGACGGCAGCTACCAAGGGTAACGATTCTTCGTCATCATCATCTTCATTGAATTTATCCGTCGTATAATTGTTGTCGCTATCTGCGACAGTTGAATTGCTGCTGCTATCAAGAAGGTCTATTTCTGCAACAATTCTTTGATTTGAAACCGTTTTCATGGGACGTTTCGACAGTCTCGCGGACACCAGGGCCTGCTCATTCATATCATTTAAGCTGTCCGCATATTTTGGTACTAAACTTATGTCCAAGCATTTAGTTTGTCGCTTGGCAAAGTTTACAGCGACGTCAGCAATTCGTTTCGAATGACTTTTTTCTGCCTGTTGTTTGATGCGTTTCAATTTTTTGCGCTCTTCTTCATCGTCCAATTCAATTATCTCATACACGACAGGACGCATGGACGAGGATCCATCATATTCAGGAGAGAAAATTGTCGTTTTTTTCGGCTCATTGTGCGGTTTGAGTGGACGGCGAACGGTCGTGTGCGCCTCTTGCAGCTGTTGCCTTTGTTGGCCAATTTTTGTAAGAAATTGTTTGATTTTTATGTCGTCGATTGAAACGAAATTTTCTTCGGGTTCTTTATATTCATATGGTGCGTTGTACTCGTGGACAACCGAGCTGGGTTGAGTTGTCAAAATGGGCGGAGCCAAAGAGAGCGATGAGGGAGCACAGCACGAAGCGCGAAGACAACAACAATAACCAAGCGAACAATCAGGGCAGACCGTCGCGTCGAGTAAACAATTTGTGCTTTCACTGCTTCGTAAATAAGTTGTTGTTGGCCTTGCCATACTGGTAGCCTCTCCGCCGTCCTTAAAGTGTACAACTCTTGCTGCTAATCCACACCTTGCAAAAACCTAAACATAAAGATAAACGCACTGTGCCAACCGAAAGTTCAGGACATTTAACCTTCATTGAAACTTTAATTAATAAATTTATATTCTATCTACCAAACAGCACATTATCGATACCCACTGGTGTTGAAACTCGACCCAATTACCGAACCCACTCTTTATTATTATTATTATTTATTTGTTTGTCACACATGCAACGGACTATTTCAAGACTTGTTTATTAAAAAATATGATTGCAAAGTAGCGATCTCCTTTACATCACTTTCCTGCACACACAACTAGCGAAACGCAACTGAATTTCACTCTACGTCATTGCATTGTAGGTACGCAATGCAAAACAACACAACACAGCGGCAAATAATGCGCGAATTAACTGGGTAAAGGCGAAACGTAAACCAGCAAAGAGCAATACAGTTGTGTTTCGGTGGTGTGCTCGGCGAACGGGTCGCAGACCATTTTTGTTGAATGCTCATGCACGGTTAAACACGAACCTAACAATGCAGAACCACACTGTAGTCCGGTTTATTACCAACATCGGAAAATCATTAAATATGTTATACATGTTGAGTTGACTTGAGTTGAGCTGCGTTGCATTGCGTTGTAGCCACCAAAACTCTCTAATGAGTATGTGTGTCAATATATCTTTCGTACTTTTCAGAAGAGATTCTTTTTCAGTTCTATTGCAGTGTGGGCATGTCGCTTGACCGACATGCTTTGCCCAATATTAAATCGGATATGGCTAGATGGAGTCTGTTTTCGATGCTGATTCATAATATGTATACTTTGCGCGGTCTCCGACACCGCCTTCTCAGTGTTGCAAACATTCTCACAAAGTGATGTATGCCCCATAAACATATGATGGTGGGTTTATACAAAAGGAAAAATCAATTACGTGTAACGTTGATTTTTCTTCTGATATATGAGAAACCAGAAAACTACATCTAACAAACATACACATACACATACATATTTAAATACATGGATAGTTCACCGTGTGGTAGTACTCGGCGAACTATGTGAACGTTACTGCTCTGTCGGAAAGAAAAAGTCGAATGACTGAATTTACAGTCAACAAACCAGTTATGTTAGTTGTGCAAAGGGTGGAAGGCGGTGTGAACGTTAGACCGTGCTCGAACTCTGCAATCTTTTTGTGCTGCATTTGTAAATTCTTCTAAACATCTAACATGAAAATGCGGATAATTATTGGTTTAATATTTTCTAATTGACAGCAAGCATCAATAAAAGCTCACACATATGGACGCTTGTAGAAGCAGCTTTTACCAAAAATCGCTTTGATAATATGCAATTGTATGTGTCAAATGGAATCAACTTATATTCTCATGCAAGTGCATATCTTCATTGGTATATAAGTATAACGAAAAAACAGAATATTTCAGACCCAACGAAAAAGTATAACTGGCTGCTTCGTTCTCTCCCTTGCACGGTACCGCTGTAAATGAATAGCGCCACTCCCACTTGTACATAATAAAAAATTAGTCACCACAGTGATTGACAGAAAATCTGTTTCGAAATAGGCATTAGTATTTCCTTATCCAATTGAGCAATAAAATTTGTTTATAATATAAGTGTGTCTTCTAGGTAAGAAATACCTCTGTAGGCAACTTCTTTTAGATTGTTTTTTCTCATTTTTTGATTAGTCCCTAAGGCATCTAGTATAATTTACCTGCATGCATTTAGTGGGGCATTTAGTTCGTCCCTCTAAAATTGTATTTGAATCGTTAAGAAAAAAACCTCTAACACCCAAACTTTTACATTTTTTACTTTTGCATAGAGTGACCGCAAAACCAACGAATTGTTTCCCGAGTCACGTCCCGAAATATAATTACATTAATGTAAGTTTATAAAAATACCTTTCGCCTAATATACGTAAATAATAAAAATATTCAAAAGGTTTGAAACTTGACTAACATCTCGCAATGCATGGTACAAAAAATTTTAATTCGACTTGTTTCCTACACGAGGGGGTTGTAGATGTTTGTTAAATCGTTTTGTTTCATTTCGTTTCGCTATGCTGAATGTAAATTGATTTTATCAGCTTCGTTAATTTTATATCAACATATAAATCTGCTCTCTATTGTTCGTTCCGTTTAGTTAAAATAAAGTAAGAAACATGGTTATGGTAGTCAATGGTAAAATATCAAAATTTATTGAAAATCAATATTAAGTCTGCATTACTTTAGGCTGAATCATGTTTTACTAATAATTTTGATCAGACCAATTGTAATAAAGACGCTTCTCAAAATAGTGTTGTCTTTTAAAAGTCGTGCACTTTTTCCAAAACAATTATGGTTTAAAAGTACGAATGGTATATTTTGTGTTTTATACATTTTGGTGGAAGTTGTAATTAATTCTATAATGTTTAATTATTGAATTTGATCATATTGTTGAGTTATTGCAATCCATTATGAGCACAAAAGGTAGAAGGCCAGTAACAGCTGGTAGTCAAGCACTGAATGAGTGCGTGCAAGTTGTAGTCAGATGTCGCCCCATGAGTAATAGGGAACGTACAGAAGGCTCTGAAGAAGTTGTGACCGTTTACCCGAATCGGGGAGTAATTGAAATTGCCAATATATCTGAAACATGTAAAGAACAACGAAAAATGTTCACTTATGACGCAGTTTATGATGCTGGGGCTTCACAGACCACTGTCTATAACGAAGTCGTATTTCCTTTGGTAAGCTCAGTATTGGAAGGATATAATGGTTGCATTTTCGCATACGGGCAAACTGGTACTGGCAAAACGTTCACAATGGAAGGCATACGGGGCAATGAAGAATTAATCGGTATAATACCAAGAACGTTCGAGCAGATATGGTTACATATCAACCGTACTGAGAACTTTCAATTTCTCGTTGACGTTTCTTATTTGGAAATATATATGGAAGAGTTGAGAGACTTATTAAAACCTAATTCTAAACATCTTGAAGTACGCGAAAGTGGCTCAGGTGTTTATGTGCCCAATCTGCATACAGTCACTTGCAAAAGTATAGACGATATGGTGAATGTTATGAAACTGGGGAATAAGAATCGAACAATTGGTTTCACCAACATGAACGAACACAGCTCCAGGTCTTTATGGCTTTCAAACACCTTCATTTATGTTATTAATGGCACACAAATATATATTTTTATTATAGATCGCACGCCATTTTTATGATCAAAATAGAAATGTGTGATATTGCAAAAAATATAATAAAAGTGGGCAAACTAAATCTTATTGATCTAGCGGGTAGTGAAAGGCAAACAAAAACTGGTGCTTCAGCTGAACGTCTCAAGGAAGCGAGCAAAATCAATTTGGCCTTATCCTCTTTGGGCAATGTTATCTCAGCATTAGCTGAAGGCTCACCTCACGTTCCTTATCGTGATTCTAAATTAACTCGTTTACTGCAAGATTCTTTGGGTGGCAATTCCAAAACTATTATGATTGCCAACGTAGGCCCTTCGGCTTATAATTATAATGAAACTTTAACTACGTTGCGTTACGCATCCAGAGCTAAGGCTATTCAAAATCAACCAGTGAAAAATGAGGATCCCCAAGATGCGAAATTAAAAGAGTACCAAGAGGAGATTGAACGTCTTAAACGCTTGATTGGTTCTAGGCAGCAACAAAGTCGCATAGAGAGGCCAATCAGAAAGTGCATTAAAAAAGTTAAAGTAGAAAAGCGACGAAAAGAGAAAACTCGTTGCAACTCTGAAGATAATTATACTCAACATGCAATAGAAAATGCAGGCACTGAACATAAGAATGATGAAGTAGAATCGGAAAGGGAGAACGAAGTGGAAGATGAGGTAGCCAAAAGTAACGAGCAGCTAGAGTGTGAACGGTTAGAGACGGCTAAGCTGGCAATTAAATTAGCAGAACTGGAGTCCCAGTTGGTACAGGGTGGTAAGAATCTACTTGACACTTATAGTGAACGGCAAGTCGAGTTGGAAAAAAAATTGGTCGAAATAGCGGAACGGAAAAAACGAGAAATTGAAATCCAACAGAAATTAGAATTGCAAGAGGAAACAACTTTAGAAATAAGAGGAACAATTACGTCACTTGAGCAGGAGGTGGAGCTTAAAAAGCGCAAACTGTCCAAATGCTATGCTAAATATTTGGCACTGCAGCAGGAATTGAACGATTGCAAATACGAACATAACCAAGATTTGCGGGAATTGGAAATGGCTCAAAACGAACTCGTCAAAGAATTAAAGCGTCAACTGCTCGTTATCGATAACTTTGTACCTGTCGAAGTTAAACAGAGACTCTATACTCAGGCAAAATATGACGATGAGCAAGAAGAGTGGAAGTTCTCTTCGCTTCCTGTCAACTACGAGGATATTTACAACAGCAATCGTCCTGTTTCTCATCTCCAGCGTCGCAGGCCCATTTCGGAATATGCGCTGCATGAGGCGAAGAGCAATTCCTCTACATCGTCCAACTTACGTTTTAAGAATGAAAATATAGTTATGTACGAGCTGGAAATGCCTTGTCGCACAACACAAGAGTACAGGTCCCCGAAAGTCTCTGCATCGCTACAAGCAGTTTTAGCTCAAGCTATGCAAACAGGGGATGACATTGACATAGTTGATTCACGCACCAACTCGATACGCAGTCGCTTGGAGAATATAATTAATGCAAGTGCTTATGCGGCGACAGTAACCGCTAATGGGGTAGGATCGGCAAGAGCTAAGGCAGCAACAAACGGAACATCAACGTACAATGGGCGAATGTTAAAATCTAGCCTTGGAAATACCACAATGCCCATAGGAGGATTTACCGCCGACTCCGTTCGTCGACCTCCAACTGGTCGCTCACATATAAGAAAGCCGAGTCCCGCCTTTCCGAAGGCAAGAGGTCTAGTCAACAAATGAATATTCGTTTCTATTAAGACAATTTGTTCCGTAGCGCTTACTTACTATATTGTGTATTAACAATATTAAGTTATTCCCTTACAATTAACCGCTCACTTGCTTAAAACATTCGTATACTTTGGGCTATACAGCCTAAGTTACTTTAATCATATATTTTATATTTCTGTAGCACTTAATAAATAATCATACTAATAAAGTTTCTAAAGAATGTAACTATGTAGCACAACTGACGTATTTTACAATTTATATGTATCTTTCTCCAGGCTGCTTAAACCAGTTTTCTCTACCATTTCTAAAAGTGTTTGTAACTTATTGTCGAATAATTCGCATCGTATGGGCATCTCCAACGAGTAGAATGGATTTTTGAGTGTGTAGTCGGAGTAAAGTTCGTAGATTTTACGCAATAAAACATCCATACCAGCAAGGCCGGTTTCACTGATAACAATAAATTTCACCCCGGTTAACGTTTGAAAACAATGTAAAGTAAAAGTGTCCGCCTCCATAACTTCAATGCCTGAACTTTTTGGTTCTGGACTTAATTGGCTGGCAATGGCAAACAAAGGATAAAACATACTAGCCAAAAATATCTTTTCATTAGTAGTCATCTTGAGTCTACTAAATTTCAAATTCAACGGATAATTGGCTGCATCTTCCAAAAGGGATTTAACATTACGACCATCCTCTAATGTGTCACCGTTTACTGCGATGCCGTTTACGGCCACCAAAACATGTCCCACTACAAGTATTACAAGTAATGAAAAACAAGCATTATCTATATTTATCTATTTTAGAATTTATTAACAAAAAATTAAGTGCACGTACCATTTATGTTTTCTTTGCCATTGAAGATTACGGATATTTTCTTTGCGTTGTAGTTTAGCATCATGTCCAATGGATATGTAAACGTTTTCTCGTGTTCAATGCGTGGAACATTGTTGTCTAAGTTAAATATTAAACCACCGGATTTACTCACAATATAAACTCCGTATATGATCATTTGTTTAAACCCAAAAAATCGAAATGTTTACTGTAATGATGATAGTAGAATTAAATAAGTCGGTTAGTTGGTTCTCAGTGGTTTTTTAATAGCATTAAGATAAAAAAAGAAGAAGAGATTTAAACTAATACAAAACTCTGTAGGAGAAATAGAAATTTTCTTTTCACCTTAGAGCAACACAACAACATTTTTACAAGTTACAAGTTTTTACAAGATATTATTATGAATTTGTATTATCCTTAATTAGTGGGACTCACAATAACCAATCACAATATATAAATGTTTTTATTCTTATGACTCAGGAACGCCAGCGTACATATAGTAAATATTTTAACCCCTTGAGCCCTTAAGCCCGTCACTCCATATAAATTTGTTATAAATATTTTTGTTACATATAATTTTTTTTTTTTTGAAAAACCTCGCTGTATTACAAAAAGCTTGATAACTTCGGGTATTTTAATATCTCACCTTTGTATTGGTATGTCTCTGTCTTAAAAATATTCTTGTACTAAATATTATTATGGTAATAATCCTGTCTTTGATAACACTAGCATTTCAAGATAGTCTTGTAAGATTTTATAGTTTTCTATTGTATGATGTGTGAAAGTGATTTTTTTATGTTTTCAATTAAAGCAAAAAACATTAAAGAAACAGCAACGTAACGTACTTATTAATTTACTGAAATGGGAGCTGGCGACAAGTCTACAATCGGTGAAGATAATTGTAGTCGTGGTGAAAAAATTCAGAAAGGATTTCAAATCAATTACATGATTTTGAGAGATGCTGACACAGGAAAGATACTTTGGCAAGAAAATAAAGACTTTTCCTCCTCGGATGTTGAACATGAGGCTCGTGTACCAGTCAAAATATTGGATCTTAGGGCTGTTTCCCGTGAGATCAATTTTAGTACCATTGAAGCAATGGATAACTTTCGCTTAGACCAAAAAGTCCTCTTTAAGGGACGTATAATGGAAGAATGGTTCTTTGAAATGGGTTGGGTGGGTGCAAACACAACTAATACTTGGCAGTCAACTATAGAAGCGGCGCCTGAATCTCAAATGATGCCTGCCAAAGTGTTAAACGGTAATGTTACTATACAAACCAGTTTTTATGACAATGATACATTCATTACCAAATCTGTTGTGCGTCTGTATTATATTTAAATACCTTTAAAATTAATTCATTATTAACATAAATCCTCCCTAATGTTATTTTGTTCCCCCTGTGTTGGTTTAAATACAAGAACATGAACGAGTTACAAACAATTAGATTCGACTATACATTACATAATAAGTTGTACTAAAATAACAAAAAAAAAAAGGTAACAAAATATTCTTGAATTTTATATTATTAGTGATGTATTGAAAAGCAATATAAATTATATTATATTAATTAATTTAAATCGCAGGATTAAAGTATGAATATTATAAGATGCGTCTTGTTCTAGATATGACAATAGGAAGCGTTCGTTCGTTGTTGAAATTGAAACAGTACTCCCTGCACCACTTGCAGTAGGGGGTATATTAAGTTTATACAGATGTTTGTAATTCCTATACAGATTGGTTTAGAATCACCTCTGAACTATGATTCAACGAGGCCCATCTGTTCGGTTGCCTGTCCGTGATTGTTTGTTCTTAGGGTATTGGTTACCATTTTTAAGATATTTGGTGCAAAGGCGTGCCTTGACCCAAAAAGGTGCACAAACGTAAACTAATTATAGCATTATTTGTGGATTTTGACGGAATATAAACTAAATATATTAAATAAATTGGGCGCAACATCCCTATTGATAATTGACGTTGATAAAATTGATTGTTAAATTCACGGACGCGTATATATATGTATTATATGAGTAGTTAGTTAAAAGATAACAACAACCACCAAAAATAACAGTACAAACGCGAAACTTTTATTGTTCGGCTATTATAGAGAAACATTTATAAATAAAATGGATCACATGTTGAGTCCTGGTTTTTCCATTCCAAGTATTGGAACACCTATACATCAAATGGAAGCCGACCAACAGATTGTAGCACCGAACCCTGTATTCCCTTCATCAACCAATCAACCTAGTACCCATGGACTTAACAATGTACTTAATCAGGGCATACATTCCGATGCGGATAACAACACAACAGGGAATAGCATGTTTCAAGATTTGCACAATATTATGAATACAGGAGCAACATCTAACACCGCCACCAATAATGTAAACGTAATGCAACAGTCGGCTTTGTCGCTAAACAACAAACAATCATACTCTTCTTATCAAAATTCTGGAGTTGAAAATGCTGGTAATGGTAGTGGAGCAAACAACAGCAATTGCGCACCTCAAAGTCTAATGCAGCCACAAACCCCTGTTAGTAAAAGCGTTCTTTCAAAACTAGAACAACTATTTCAAATCAAGCGTTCATAACAAAGTGTGTATAAATTTTAGCAAAGCCTTATGTCTCCTATGGTACCGATGAGTGATTGCCCAGAAAATTTAAGCTTAAGTAAAATACATCAGACAATGGGCCCGGCCACACCAATGACTCCTATGACTCCGGGTTCTGCAGATCCCGGTATTCTACCGCAACTGCAGTATGTTTCACTTGATTTACGCGTCAATTTTTGTTCTCATTGCTTTTCTTTTTTTCTTGTTGTTGGTGACCAGAAATATAGTGTCCACAGTGAATCTGTGTTGCAAGTTGGACTTGAAAAAAATTGCGTTACACGCCCGTAATGCAGAGTACAATCCTAAACGATTCGCTGCAGTAATAATGCGTATAAGAGAACCGCGGACTACAGCTTTAATATTTTCATCTGGAAAAATGGTTTGTACTGGAGCGAAGAGTGAAGACGATTCTCGATTAGCAGCTCGAAAATACGCTCGCATAATACAAAAACTTGGATTTCCGGTGATAAAACTGGCGTCCCATTACAATCAATTATTTAAAATTTTTTTGCTCTTTAGGCCAAATTTCTGGATTTTAAAATACAAAATATGGTCGGCTCGTGTGACGTCAAATTTCCTATTAGACTGGAAGGTTTGGTCCTTACGCATTGCAACTTTAGTTCTTATGAGCCAGAGCTATTCCCGGGACTCATATATCGTATGGTCCGACCTAGAATAGTGCTTTTAATATTTGTGTCCGGTAAAGTTGTCTTGACTGGGGCTAAGGTCCGAGGCGAAATATATGAGGCTTTTGATAAAATATTTCCAATATTAAAAAAGTTTAAAAAACAGTCATAAATTACTTAAATAAAACAGTTCGAACTTAATTTTATTTATTCATTCTCATGATTTATTTTAGATGCTTAAGGTTTACTTTAGAGGCACTCAGCCATCATGCCTCCTAAATTGTCAAACATAATTTGTTTTAAAAGCTTAAGGTTTCCTTTAGAGGCACTGAGCCATCATGCCTCCTAAATTGTCAAACTCTATTTTTTCGGTAATGTTTTTGGTCTTAATTTTGTCGTCTTGAGCAGCAATAAATATCAAATTACGTTGTTGCTTCCAACCATATTTCTTCATCCAGTGCTCCAAAGTTGAATCTATGAAAAATAAGTACTTGAAAAATATATAATGTGAAGCCAATGCTTCATTCTCATTTACCTTCAATGCCGCCCAAGAGATCTTTTAAGAGTTCTTTATTTATTGTTTGAAAAGTTGTGTTAATTATGTGACACACAAACTTTCGAATAGAATCGTGGAATCCATTGACGTGACGGAACAGGCTTTGATTAATATCTGCCCTTTGCCAGAACAGTGTGAAATCGGCACGTTCCAAAATATCTGCCAAATCGATTATGGTCTGTACAGTCTCATCTTTCATCTGTTGGGGCAACAACAAACATTTGGCCATCACAAAATCAGTGTGAGGCAAATTCGTTAGACATTTCAAAAGAATTGTATACGTAATGTCAAAATTTAACATATGAGGGTTGAATTGATAGAGTTTGAGTACGGCCAGATTAGCTTCCAAATCATAAGTATTTGTACGGGCTTGATCCTCAACATAGGCCTCTAATGTTTTTAAATGATCTGGATTGTATCTGAAAAAATGTAGCAGTTGACTTTTAGGTTATGCTTTTCTCTACATAAACCTTGGAAGAATCATGTACCTCTCGATGCAACCCAACATTTCCTGGATGGTCTGACTTTGACCATTTTCCATTGTTACCATATGTGGCATTTTCAAATTTCAGTTTATTTATTTATTTAAAGGGTTTAAAAAAATTTATCCAAACTTGCTGACGCAGTTTGAATACACAAATTTTAATTGTGAAGTTTTTAAGGGATTTTTTCTTTCTCTTCAATGAAAAACATGTTTCATGACAGTTGGGTTGTGAACTGTATTCGCCTTAAATTTTTCTTCTTCTTTTTCTGAAATAACGTCAGTGTACCTACAACAGATGGCATCTGTTTTAACAAAAAAAAAAAACTTTTCAAATTCTTAAAACACATGTTTCTTAATCGATTGCTCATTCAAATTAATCCCGTTAGACCGCATTAAAAATTTTCTCAAACTATTGCTTATTGAAATTTAACCCGTTAGACCACATTAAAACTGTTTCTCAATCGATTACTTATTCAACTTTTATTATCTTTTCACTCTTTCGTTTAATTATATTCATTTTGATTGTCTCTCTGTTGGTGCTCCATTGAAATTCTAAACCATATTCATTATTATTTTTTACATTGTTCGAATTGAACGTTTTAATTGATTAAAATTATGCATTTATCATAATTTAGTTTAAGCACGTGTTTATTAAATTGATGTTATCTCGCCTTAATTTGCAAAAAAATGAGACATAAAATTAAGCTGAACTAGATGGCGTAATGTAATAATCTCTATCACTTACTATGCTCACCTTCATCACTTACTATGCTCATGATATGGGGGTATATTCGTTTTGTCAAATGTTTGCACGATTCCATTCTTAATCAGTATAAATTTTGCCCTGATATCCTAAACACCTATACCGCATGTTTTGACCTTCTCACGGTCGTAAAAATGTATATATCGAGTTGAAATTTGGTATTGCACATAAGCAAAATCGTTTAGCCTTAGACTAAATCTTAAATACTTTCCACATATACATGCGTCATCTGTTTGTATTACGTATCCGCTTGCAAGTTGAGTTTTACGCTGGGAGTGGGTTTATGTTAATTGTGGGCGTATCTGTTATCCGAGCACACCCACTTTTGGCACATGAAAAGATGGCATAATTATAAACGTGCATGCCAAACTTTAATTTTATAGCTCAATTTTTGTGGAAGATAAATAGATTTTATAAATTTTGGGCGTGGCTTATTCTACATATTATATTAAGAATTGTGGATTTTAACCATATTCTTAGTGCGAAAAAGTGGTCTTTTTCACTACAACGCTGTATTAAAATTGTCACAGAAGCTGTCCCAGTGGTCTCAACGTTCTCAAATTTGTCTCAAATTAACCTAATAATATGTAGAAAGTAGTTTGTAGAATCTCTGACGCCTCCCTTTGTATGTCATAAACGGAATGACAAACTTAGTATACCCCCCAAATTCAGGAGGATATAAAAATTCAGAGCAGAGCGAACATATAGACATACGGACTCATATGGCTGCGTTTGGGTATATTATATATATTACTTTGTGGGGTCTCTGGCGCCTCCAATTCGATGCCGTCCTTATGCGAAGCACATAAAAATGCTCAATTAAGGCCTTGAAAACATTCAAGAGTTAATGCACAAGTGCCCAGGTACATGCTCACAAATAAAAGTCTTGATTTTTTAAAAATATTTGAACATCATATCGAACGAACTGGGTGGGTATGTTCATATTCTGTTTTATGTACAATGCATCCAAAATGCATTCGCTGCAAAAAGAAGCTTGTTCCTAATTATATGGTACATACAGTTACACTTGCACTAAATAGGGCAATTTTTGAATTAGTGTGCACGCAGTACCACCTACTAATTAATCCGCTTTAGAGCAGTGCTAGACAATCGCACACAACATCGGATCATATATAATGACATATAATTTTAAGTACAAGATTAGTAATTAGTATGTGCATTTAAGCCTTGCTTTGTTGCTCTTTCCGTTCTCTTTCTTTTTAAACGACATTTTAGTGTTACTTCAATCTTGTTCAGGGTGCCAGCCGCAAAAGTATGCAAGCACATGCCTTCGTACTCGCTTAATATATTGTTTCCTTGACAGACAATACACTCTGGTGAAAAGACTAAGAAGGCAACTGCAAGGGTTTCAACTATTGTACATTTATCTGGTTATTTGGTCACATGCTGAGCGGGAGGATCTCATTACCTTTAAAAGGATTTAAATTAAATTTTAAATATAGATCACTCAAGTGCTGTACATATTGATATGTATGAAAGCCTAAAACGTCCTTACTTACTATATGTGAAACCTTATACTTACACTTATTTACTCAGCCTTCACCAGAATTAGAATTGTGATGAAGAATCACGATTTTTCAAGAAGTGATTTTTATAAAAAAGCTACACTTGGCTAGGGCTACATCTTGAATACCCGCCATAGATGCATCAAAGCTTCTCCTGATTTTACAAGTAATAGGAAAAATTTAGCTTAACATATCTTCTTCCATTGTGAGCGTGTCGTTATATAAAGACCCATTTTATATAAACGCTTTATATGGGGAGGGGTCCTAAAAATTGTTCAATTGAAACCAATCCGTATAATAGAGGGAATAGTTGTTTTGGTGTGGCATGGCATTGTCATTGGCTAAATTAATGTTGGGCTGGAGGCATTACAACCTTCTTCTATAAAACGATTTGAGTTTGGCTCCTTGCCCACACTAGTCCTACTAGAAGGGCTGTTATACCAAGTGTAGAATTTCTTTACGTAAGTACTGTAATTGACGACTTATTTGAAAGACAACTCAATTACCCACACACACACACACGCAAGTTATTTAACATTTATTCATTCTCTAAACACAAGCATGCACGTATATTGTCCCGATACCTCCTCAATATCTCTCATTGTTTCCATTTCATTCAATTGACCATAAAGCAGAGGTGTACAATACTTTATTTTAAAAGTTGTAAATAAAAAGGTAGAAAAGAAAAAAACCGATTTTAAGCCGATAGATTACACGTACATACATCAAACAGAAGAAATTTCATTTTTATTGCTTGTTTTGTTGGCAACAATGCTGGGATTTGGTTGGAAATCGTAGGCAGGCATTCATTGATGTGCATTTGACCGTTTCTGCTCTGCTGTCAATTGTTAATTCGTTAGCATAGAACGAAGGAGGAAAAAACTGAATAAACCGAACGTCTGAGCCTGGCCATGCAGTGCCATTTGCTAATTGTGTGAAAAAGATGTTTAATTCTACTGTGGAGGAATTGGTAAAAAGTGAAAAGGAAATAATTACAAGATTTACTTATTAAAAAATTATGTGCGCACGATTGGGTTCCTGCACCAAACGCAAACACTCGCACACACACACACGCATACGCCATTCTTATTTTAATCATTCATCTATGTATTGTGCGCACAAAGCAACGCATTTTTGTTTGTGTTCACTTTTCCATGTTTTCTCAGTTGGCCACTTTACATTGAATTCAAATTTCTCGTTTCAACAATTCAGCTGATATCATCAGCATGCAGAAGGGTGTTAGAACAAATTTCATTTAATTCAGAAGTCACGGCACCCACTTGAAAATCCCTTTATTCTGTCAGTTGCAGTCATGTTTCGCGCATACGCCCAAGTATAAATCGAAATAAATACTTAAAATGTGTGTGGGTGTGTGTTTGCCGTGTGTGTACATTGTTGTATTTCGTGAGTTATTAATCAAGATAAAATTAAGTACGTACGAATTTCTTGGTATGCAACCGGGTAGTGTTAAATCTTCTTAGTTACCAAGAGGCGATTTGTTTGCTAGCACGATTCATATATAGGGCTGAACGCGAACGCCCCAGCCCCAGGTGCCTACCCTTCTTAATTCTTCGCACCGAACTCAAAATATGTGCCGCCTTGGTCATTATCTTCTGCCCAGACACACGGACACACGGACATACATGTCTAAATCTACCCAGTTTTTGATGCTGACCAAGAATGTGTATACTTTGTAGGGTATCTGACGCCTTCTTCTGAGTGTTGCAAATGGAATGACAAACTTAATAAACCGCCTACCTTTTGTGGATTGTAAAAAGAGATGGACACGAAAACATGTATTAGATAGAAGTTTAAGTTTGAAGTTTAAGTCATGCATGAAAAGGTGAAAATGAGCTGGTAAAGACACCACTGAATATTCCACCTTGCCAGGGTTTGGTCGATAATTGTCATATTTTTCGATGCGAGAGACCAGTTAATTATCAACCGAAAATGAATATATTCCTAAAATGTAGTATTAATTTGAGGGGGTAATCGATTTAGCAAAATTGGTGTAAATTGCGTAATTTTTCCCCTGGTGGGTGTTCAAAATTTGGCTTGAGGTAAATTTGCCGTTATTTAATAAAGCGCTTAAGTGCCTTGCCATCTAAACAAATACAATTCTTTTGTATGATTTTGGAGCACAATGAACCCTAAGCTGAAATATTAGTGTAAAGAGTTAAAATAAACAAATATTTACAAATTAGAAATACTATGCGTACCCGTAGTGAGCTATGTAGAGGGAAGGGACGACACGAACGTGCCTTAGTGCAGAGGTGAAGGCAGAAAAAAAGAAAGAAAGGCGTGAGCATTAGTTGTGTTAGATTGATGTGGATACCTGTGTGATGTGTAACAATAGCGTTTATATTATGTTGCAATGGAGTGAAGGTGTCGTAATAACTCCATTGTTAGAAAATATTTTAATATAAAAAGTCTACATTAGATTTATGTGGCCACACTGGTGAAATATTGCTGACAAGCACAATCGTATTTATGCATGTGTGTTCATATTTACATTGTGTATGTGCATATGTGTGTGATCTCTGAACTTGGTTGAAAGTTGAAAGTTTCAAGTATTAATAATTAATCATATGTAACGAGGACTAAAGCTTTTGATAGAATTTTCTATTTTAGAGCAACCACTCCTGAACAGCTACACAATGTAACTATGCATGTGTATCATTGTGCACATGGGCATGTGTTTGTTTTGTGTTTGATTTACATTGGATCAGTATTAGCCGCTAATGCTGTTTCGTCACATATCTCAGTTTAGGCTAAAGGCAAAATTGTTACAAATCGATACTTGAATTTAGCAACAATAACATAAGAGTGCACGAATAAGTAAAAAAGTTGTATCTGGCTGAGGCCAAATCTCGAATACCCACCATCGATGCACCGAAGCTTCCCCAGGAGTGCATATGTCAATAAATCTTTCACACATTATGGGTAGTTTGGAAAACAATTCGTTAAAGAATTTTGCTACCGACAGACAGATTTTGTGAGGTCGCGTCGGAGTACGCATGGTGGTGGGTTCAATAATTTAGTTATTTGTAGTTTTGTAGTGCATTTGTACGATGGTGAGACTATATGGTTTTCTAGCTCTTCCGTTCGTTGAAGACGTTCAACTTTTACGGTATGGTTTCTATAGTTTGTTGCACTCTATTTGGTTGATCAATAATTTTGTGCAGTTTGAAACAGATTGATAATGTATTGCATGTAATGAATTCACATTTCTAAGACGCTTCAACGCGAAGACTGCCTTCGTCCAAACACCGCCTCCGCATGAATATCGTATATTTATGAGTTGTGTCGCTTGGTCGATATTTAATTTGATTTATATTTTTTGGAGTTGGTGCTTTTCCTTGGGCACTCCACCGCACAAGTACTTAGTGAACGTATTGCCAATTTAAATGTTTAACATCTCGCTGTAAGTTTTTGTTTTAGTTACAAGATGGAATTTTAAATACATAAAAGTATTTCATTCAATTTCAACTTTGTTTTGTGAATGGCTTTTCCTGTGGCAGCTTACCATTCCTGTGGGCTTGACAAACTTTAAATCGTTTTCGGGTTAGTTGAGTAAAGTTTCGTATATTCCGTCGGGAGTGTAAGTAATTGTTTTTATACCCACCGCATAAGATGTGGGGGTGGGGGTTTATTCAGTTTGTCGTTCCACTTGCAACACCCTTTGCAAATATATGTACTCTTGCAACATTTGCGAATATACATTTTCTTGGTCAGCATTACAAACTGAGTCGACCTAGACATGTATGTGCGGGTGCCCGTCTATCGTGGGCATTCTCACGAGTGCTTGAGATACTGAGCTGCCATTTTTTACAGTCACTTTTAGTTTCTGCACGCAAATGGGCAAAATCGGTCAAGAGCCACTCCCAAAATCGGCAAAAATTTTAAAGTAGGCGTGGTCAGTTAACATACGTGCCTACAATCGAATAAAATCTATATATCTGCCACAAAAATTGATGAAAAATATGAACTTGAAATTCGCAATGCATATCTATAGTTATCCCATTCATCGATGTGCCAAAAATAGGTTTGGTCGGATAATAAAGATGCCTACAATTTACAAAAATCCATCCACTCGCCACGCCCACCTTTTGTATGAAAATGTGGAGTGTATTTAAGATTTGGCCGAAGCCAAGTTTAGTTAGTATACGTTTTTTTTTTCATTTGGCACAATGGGCAAAGGCGAGCAAAGGTTGGACATGTGTGTTGTATTCATGTAGATATATTTGTTTGATGCCCGTAGGTATGCACAGAAAGGTGTGCGTTTGCAATAATTCAAATCATATTTATTTAGTTTCATAGAATGCAATTTTGTTGTGGACGGTATTGAAAAAAAGTTTGAAACTCGAATATGACAAAAAAAAAAATAGACAACACAGTCGATGGCCGCTGTTATTGGTGTAATCGATTTGAGGCCGCCAGATTTTACGGGACCCTGTTAAGCCCGCTACCGTTCCCAATCAAATAGGCCAGAATGGCTTTGTAAGGCAGATTGAATTTATTTACTGAACAGTAAATGTTAACGGTAGGTCTGAATGGATCCGTATGCAAGTTCCTATTTAAATGGGGCGAAATGTTTTCAACGGTTGTATTCATGGGTGTAAAAACCTTAATGTTTGTTTCGCATGTTTCCTGTTACAAATTTTAGCATCACGGAACTGCGAATATTATATTGAGTTGAGAATGGGGTGACGATCAAGTAATTTATCTCATTGCGACCTGTTAAGAAATTACTGGCTCAACTTTTCAGGATTAATCATAATCTGTAGTTCTAAAGGAAAACATGTTTCCTGACCAATAGGAGACACAAGCGATTCATTTATTAGTTACAATTATAATTAAATCAAATAAATAAAATTTATTTATATCGCAGTACGTATCTGTATATCCGTTTTTAATGGTGGTAGTTAAAGTAAACGACGTTTAGTGTGTAGCGTACAGTATGCGTAAGGTGAATAAATTGCAAAGGAAAAGATTATTAATATGCATTCGCCCTGGTGAGGCTCACACCGAGCAAAGAATAAAACAAGCGTTGATTTATTTGTATTTGACATTAATCCAAAGGCGTATTACATACAACATTGAACGTGCGTGTGTGTGTGTGTGTGTGATGTTTACATGTATGTATATATTATAAAACACAAGCTGATTCGCATTTTAACGATTAAAGTACCATAAGTATATAGCACATAAAAGGCTCGTCAAATACGGGTAGTGACAAAAAGGGATGTGCGTGGAAGGAGAGAGAGAGAGAGAGACAGAGAGGGAGATAGAGAACAGAACAGAATAGAATAGAATAGAATGGAGAGGTAAATTTTTAATACCAATGCGTGTGTATGTTTTGGACTTATTAAGCGGACGATTATCACATTGTCGATCATGTTTTTAGCTGATAAACAAAAATAATTCCCTCTGCAATATATCGTACTTATGTACATATTTATAATATATCCCGTTAATTCGACAGCTGCACGCATTGTTGTTGTGCAAGTTGTATAATGCACAAATTATACAACAGCTTTGAATTTAAAGATTTCAATGCCCAACAAGTGAGAAAATCATACTAGGTTAGGGGCGAATTTGTAGTGCGGTCCAAATCTTTATATAGACGGTTAATTTTTTTTGCCCCTTTGCATCATCTATAAAGAAGCATCAAAGTTCCCACCCAGAGTACCTACCTACCTATACATAATATATATTAGCTGACCCATTATGCGTTGCTATCGCATTCCCCCCTGGGAATTCTTTATATGGCGAAAATTCGCAATTTTTAATATTGGTTCAAAAAATTAGGTGAAGAATGATTAAATAAATGAAATTCGCAACCGATTCCACTCATATGGCAATGCTTCGTGTTTACGAATAGAACTAAACTACTTATAGGAAATAGAAATATTGGAATCGCTAAATCAATGTGTTCGAAGAGTGACTTGGACTTTTAGTTAACAAGTAAGAAAACTAAATTTAGCTTCCGGCAAATCTTAAATACCCTCCGCAATTAGAATAGTGGGTGTGACAGGTATATAACTCCCCCTTCTAATAGTGTTTGTATTACGTATCAGCTTGCAAATCCAGTTTTATGTTAAATTTGGTTTTTTGTAAATTGTGAGAGCGTCTGTTATCGGACTACGCCTATTTTTGGTATGTGAATGAAGGGAATAAATATAGATATGTGTACTAAATTCCTTCGGTAAATTTTTTAGGGCAGATATATATATTTTTGTTAATTGTGGGCATTTATGTTAAACGACCACGCCCATTTTTGCCAGTCAATGGGTGGGATAATTGTAAACATGTGTACTAAATTTCAAGTTCATAGCATGATTTTGGTGGCAGATAAATAGATTTTTGTTAATTGTGAGCGGGACTCTTTTTTTTTCTGCCAAAATAGCGACTGCGTGCAGAAACTAAAAGTGTCAGCTATTTTAGCTCAATATCTTAAAATTTACGACCGTGAGAGGACAGACGGACACACGAACGTACATGTTTGGATCGTCTCAGTTTTTGATGCTGATTAAGAATATATATACTTAGTAAGGTTTGTGACGCCTCCTCTTGGGTGTTGCAAACGGAATAACAAACTTAGTATGTGGAGAAATATATATATATATGGACACAAATATATAAAGGGTCTCGATTTGATTTGGCTTGAGTGAAATTTGGTTTTTTCTTTCAACATTTTATTCAATAAAAACCGTTTTAGAGGACATTCTGTAAAATAATTATCATGGATAACTTTCTAAATTCGTTTATATAGGCTTGTGTGTATTATAAAACTTTCGGTTAATGCTACAATAGATATTTGGTGTTTTATATGGTGTATTTGGAAGCAGGGAGTTCTCAACCAAGTCCTAGCGAGACGCAATATAGGCGCTACCTTAATTAATTATTACCAAACGAGCATACCATGCACATGCAGACATTTCTATTTATAAAGGATATGAACGTCGCTTAATGGGAACTACGATACGAAGGTTAAATAAATAATATAAAAGTATTAGTTTTTAAATTCTGTCATTATCTTCTCAAGAAACTCATGGCAACAGAGCATAAAGGCACAAAGTAGTGAGATTAACGGACTATATCAAAAGTATATAACATTACCTCCTCCCCCCACTCACACACACAATTTTGCTTTATTACACACACATACGTAACAATAACGAAATATATCCGAATACATCATACGTAAGAAGGAGACGGTTGTACTGAGGAAAGCAAGGCCAATATGCTAACCTTGTCAGAATCGATGTGTGTGTGTGAAGTACAGAATAAGAAAATCTTTCGCCTTCTGCAGAAACTCACAAAAGATAATTTGTACAATCAATGTAAGTGTACATGTGTGTGTAATTATTGCCAAATAACGCCTACCGTTGTACTAACACTTACTGAACGAAGTACATTGTAGTACAACGACACATAACGGCACACACTATTAAGACTCCATGTTTCCCAAGGTGAAATGACACATGTATTGTATGCAGTTAGCAGGGGTATGAAGGCGTCGTCATCTCCTTTATTTATTTATGTGCACGTTCTATTCACACTCGTGCAATCGTACTCGGCTGAGAATTCATTTTTGAAATGGGCGTTTCAATATTCAATTTAACCCTCTGTATGCCATGTCAGCACAACATCTGCTGCCTAAACATATGCGAACACATGTGAGAAGCAACCAGAGAGAAGAATATTCATCCACTTAGCTGCAACAGCCGAGAGAGAAAGAGAGTACAAAGAGAACATCTTTCTCGTTATATATTTTCAATATGGAAGCAATGTAAACGGGGCGTGTCTTCGCTCAGTCATTGTTTGGGTCAAACGGTGAACATGAAGTTGAACGTGAATGCACTTCACAATAAGACAGCACAATTGTTTGGGATCTCATCAGAATAGGAAGTGCATATTGTGTGTGTGTGTGTGGTACACTGGAATCGTGTAATCATCAAATATTTTAAATATTGCTTTTAGGATACTAAAGTTATTAAGCCACTTACTTATTTGGCTAACTCAAATAAACGTATTTGGTATTTGTGCTCAGTGTGTGAAGTTGAGAAACGCAACAAAATTATATCCTCACTGTGGAATACACTCCAACACGACCAACTTGTTAGTTTATTGGAATCGAAAACTTTGAAAAGGTCTCAGTTTAATATAACCTTAATAAGTGCGCCAACGGTCTCGCCGACGTCATCGACCGACGGTACTCGTACAGTTATGGTTGAAAGTAGTCCACCGCCAGCTGCACTGCTGGCCTTAAAACGTTGTCCATCTAGTCCGTTAAGTGAAAATCATTTAAATCAACATCAACAACAACAACAATTGCAACGACAATATGTGGCAAATGGATTTAACAACAACAATTACATAAACAGCAACAATAATGCGGAGTCTAATCGCCAAAGTCCGTGCACTCCACCGACACCAGAAGCGGCTTACATAACAACCGCCATGCTACTAAATTCTCAGCAATGTGGATATTTAGGCCAATTACAATCAGTTTTCCAAAGTCAAAATCATCCGCGTCAGCACCAGCATCAACATCTACAACAACAACATCAGCATCAGCAGCATTATCAGTATCAGAACGATCAATCACAACAACAACAACAACAACAACAACAACAACAACAAATCTCACCAAAGACTCCATGTTCGGATGAGGGGTCACAAACGGGAACCATTATAACAGATGATGATCGAGGACCACGTGCAATTACAGCTGGTACGGCCGTGGCAGCTGCTGCGTCCCTCTTCACGATTGACAGTATATTGGGTTCGAGATCGGCCACCAATAATACAAGCAACAACATGTCCAGAACTAAACTCTGCGAATCTCCCGCCTCACCCAGTTCCAATTCGAGCTCAGCTGCAATCAGTCCAATCCGTCCCAAAAGAGTCGCCCCCTTAATACAGCATCCCGGTCTGCATCTGGGGCATTTGGCGGCTGCGGCGGCCTCCGGTTTCGCAGCGTCTCCTTCCGATTTTTTGGGTAAGTGAAAGTCCTCAACCTGTACCAACTACATAATCGTACATGTACCGCTGCGAGTCGCGGTGCAACCACTTAAGAGGATTACAAAGTAAAAAAGCAATTCGCGCATTCCATCGGCAACTTAAAAAATGGTTCGAAAGATGTTCTGCTCCATAATATTACACCCCTTGTGTTTGTGTTGTGCCAGCAGCTTTATTTGAATACCTAATCCGAGAGATTTAACATAAAAATATATTTCAAGAATAGAAAGTAAAAGCCGTCAACATTTAATGTACAGACTGCACTATACACACACATGCACTCGCAACAATCCTCTAACAAAATATTTGTGAAGTGTTTCTTCTCTCGCCTCAATGCCTGTTGTGTGGGCGAATGAACCGTAAAAGATGATTTGTAATTTGATGTGATTTAATCTGATCCGATGTGATGCGATATTATTTGTGATGAATAAGATGAGATTGCCATTATGAAATATATTTTCTTATACCCTTCACATAAGTGGGGGTATACTAAGTTTGTTTTTCCGTTTGCAACACACAGCAGGAAGCGTTAGAGACCCTTCAAAGTATATATATTCTTGATTAGCATCAAAAACTGAGGCGATCTAAACATGTTTGTCCGTGTGTCCGTCTGTTGATGGCATTCTCAAGGCCGTAAATTTTGAGATACTTAGCTGAAATTTTGTGCAGGCGCTTTTTTTGCACGTAGATCGCTATTTAAAATGGGCCAAATCGGTCAAGAGCCACGCCCACAATCAACAAAAATCTATACATCTTCTACCAAAAATGGTCGAAGAACTTGAAATTTGGTATGCGTATCTATGGTTATCCTATCTATTGATATGCAAAAAATGGCATGGTCGAATTACAGACGCGCCCACAATTTAAAAAAACCCAAACTCCGCGTAAAACTCGACTTGCAAGCTCATGCGTAATACATACACTATTATACCTGTCAGGCCTACTACTGTAGATGTGTGGAGGGTGGTATTTGGCCGAAGCCAGATTTAGTTTTCTTTCTTGTTTTTTAATATAACCAAATAATATTCTCTGTGTGTTCTTGTGGGTTGTAAAATTTCAAAAGTCCTAATCCCACGTGCATCAGCTAAATTCGTACGTGTTAAGTATTTAAATGGAAAAGCATATGCAGAACAAATCGATTCATTTTTGATTTATGCGTTTTTTCGACATTTGTAACAGTTGTAACATTTCTAACATTTTTGTAGTTGCTTATCCCAACTTTTATCCAAATTACATGCACGCAGCGGCGGTGGCACATGTAGCGGCTGCCCAGATGCAGGCTCATGTCAATGGTCATGGTGCGGCTCTGAATCACGGCCATCCACATCATGCCCATCATCACTTACACCATCCACACCATCCGCATCACGTGACCGCACACTTGGGGCATGGTCCGCCACCAAAGAGAAAACGTCGTCATCGCACCATTTTTACCGAAGAGCAGTTGGAACAATTGGAAGCGACTTTTGATAAAACTCATTATCCCGATGTCGTGTTGCGTGAACAACTCGCCCTCAAGGTCGATTTAAAAGAGGAAAGAGTAGAGGTAAGTCTATGTTTGGATCGTCTATTATGTAGTATGTATTGTAGTATTGGTAGCGGTCAGCAATCTTTCTTTCACTTGAAGTGAAATTTTATCTATGAAAAGGAATTAATTTTTAATTTGTGGGGGCGTAGCTAATAACTAATTACGCCTTTTAATAGTGAAAAGTTCGGAATGAACACAAGTCAGATTTTACGCCAAATAGGGGTTTTTAATTGTAGGTGTGTCTGAAATTCACCCTGCCCAATTACGTTACGTTGGATGAGCTTATTATAAATATTTGTCGATTATGGGTGTGTCCCTCAATCGATTTAGCGCAGTGTAAATGAAATATTGTCCACAGAAACTATATATATCGGCACGAAACTGCAACTGAGCAAACACAATTATTTTGGAGGTTCATGAAATTTATACACGACGTTAATTGACTCCTAGACATATGCATCCGTGCATGCCACGCCCATAGTTAGTTTTATCCCACTCAGAAAATATGCAATACCAAATGTTATTGTAGATTTATATGGAAGGCGTTTCCATAGAAATGTGTAGATAGAGGGATCCTGGTATTTGGCCGAAGCCAATTGAGTGCAGACATATGGGAAAAAATCTTGTTTGTTTAGTTGTGCTTTAAAATTATTATGCGGTTACCCACCAACATGTGCGTATAAACGTATGTAAACGCAATCTAAATAGACGCATATTGTACGGATTCATGACGATTTACCATTGTGTTGTGCCTAATTTCAATAGTGCCGTCACTGCTACTCTCTACCACACACATCACACACACAAAGTACTCAAAAATATCATATCATTCATTTATTGGAAATGTAAACAAAGTCGCTCGCTAGCCTTGTAAGCATTTGCTTGGGAATGTTGCTGCATTATGTATGCTCGAGTTGAGAGTGAATCCTGCCCTTAAGGGCAGCTTAAGCTTCTTTCTTTGTCATCCCTTTAACATCAAACACAATGAAAGTGTATAGCGTTTTTATTCAAAGAGATGAAGAGAATCATTACTACTTTAAAATAAAATCAAAACAAAAAGGTGGAGAAAAAAACGGGAATCTCTTAAAAGCATCATCTGGTCTTTTATCACATCATCAAGCCATTAGCGATAAGGATATGTCAACAAAGAGACCACAGAATAACAAACAACACGACATTGGACAAATTTGCGTTCGAATAATGCATTCGACAAATGAATTTGTGTTAACACAATTTATGAGTAATTAAGTCATCTTTCGTATGGTTAAATAGAAACATCATGTTTAATGCACAAGTCGATTAAATGAACGATTTAATTATACGATTTAATTATAATTGGCCCACACACACACTTAAACTGCAATCTGGTAACAACAGTAAATACGAGACTGACTTGCACTCTGTTTGAGGGGTTGTATTGTACTAGAATATAATGTCTGTGTGTGAGTGTGTGCATGTAAGTAAAGAACTTCTTGTGTTCGAGCATGCAAATTGCGTGTATGTGTGAAGTATCGCTTCGGTGGAGTGCGGGCGATTAGCTGAAAGCCTTATAAAACATTCAGCGGACATTTATTTAGTAATTATAATTATTAGAACACCAGCAACAGCACAAACAACAACAACAACAACAACCTCACAAAGTAATATATGTTGACATGATACACTAAGTATAGCTGGAGGTGATTTAGACTTTGCCGCACTGGGATATGGTGTCAAGATGCTTAACCCATGCTTCCAGAAGTATTCATAGAAAATAGCTGCCGGCAAACGCACGCTATTTAAGTAACAACTTTGTCACCATATACACATAATAAACAATTACATTTGCATACACAACAACAAAACAATTGCAGGTGACATACGTGCTTTTAAGTATTAAACTGGTCCGCAGCCTTGAGTTATGTATTATATGAGATGGTGGTAAGCGGCACATGCCACACGCATCTTTAATTACACCGATCGGATCACATAATAATTCTGAATCGATTTACACTATTAGAGGGCGGAATCATATATCTGCCGCGCCCAACCTTGTAAATGTGGAAGATATTTAAGATTTGGCCTAAGCCAAGTTTTCTTATTTGTTTCTGATTGAATTTGGTATAAGGGACGTCTTTTTGGCCAAGGGCGATTACTATTGAAAATTGACCTTCCTTACGACTCCTCTGCATATAATGACGTTATTTAAAATGATTCTTTCTTTAACGACAATTCTCAATTCTTAACAATTTTAATCGAATTTACTGAAGAATAATTCATTCGTTTAATAATTGACTGCGCCGAGCTTGAACCCAGTCGGGCCTTTTTTAAGGCTCTCTTCAGGAGCTGGCTTTTACATTTACAAACACAAATCAACTATTATAGTTGATCGCAAGTATTGAGATATCGGTTTCAAATTTGTTAGAAGCGTTGATAGTCTTCGTACGCAGTTGTTTTTTTTTCGAAATCAATCAAACTACGAAAGATAGATTGATATATATGTTATGCATAGTCATTGAACAGCACTGGTGCTCAGGTGGTGGTGGCAAAAAAAAAAAGACGGATCAGAGACGCCCATAAGAGCGTGACTGGCCCTGTATGTAACCCTCTTATTGATGCAAAGTTAGTGAATAGTCACGCCCTCGACATGAGCCTGACATCCATTTACATACATAAGTGGGCTGGCTAAGAATTTGTGTTTGCGGGACAGCAGTGAAAATTGGAAAATCATACAAAGGTAAATAGATGAGTCCCTTAAGGCAGGCATTTTCAATATTTGGCCGAGGCCTATAGTTATTTAAAGAACTGAATTGAATTGTGTTGAACAAACGCACATTCGAAATTTCCGTTACGTGTTAGCCACATATGCGGTAATTCATAGATTCCTACGCTATGAGTACCAACTGCACTATTATGCGGGAAAACATCAGCCTTTGTCGATTAGCGATTTTTAGGTGCTTGTGTATGCCTTCACATAATTCATATTGTGTGCGTTTTAGAAATATAAATATTTGCGCTCCCATTGAAACTGTTATTGACTCTAATTTGAAATCAACATAATCATTCATCCGAACTTCGGGATTATAGTTTATTTGCGTTTCTTACTTTGCCGCACACACCACCACTGCACTCTGGCTGTGGTCCGCATCGTACACCGCACTTTAAACCATTCACTTGGACAAACAGCAATGATTCGGCATTAAATGAATTTAAAATATTTAAGAGCACATGCACACTTACTCTTGCTATATGGTTAATATGAATTCCGGTGGCTTCTTAACCTTTCTTTTCAAGTGTTTTGGGCCCAAGCGTATGCTTACATAGCTTATACAATAAACCCATACACAAACACAGATGTCTATTTACGTGCGGAGTTTGTTATGTTTACAATGATTGCTTTCGTTGCAGGGCTTCAGTGTAATTTATGCTAATTGTTGATCATTGTATTGCTCACTATTCAACATTATGAGTCGAGCCTACAAACTAGCTCTTTTATGCAATATGAGAAAATCCCATACATGACAAACACATACTGCCTCACTTGAATGTTTATTTATTTATTTATAAAATCAGTTAAAATATGATTTCAAACCGATTCAAGTTTGTAAAATTATAAAATTAAGCTAAGCTAACGAGCCGAACTACGAACTCTGTGCTAAAAATTACAGTAATGTATATATTTATATAAAAGAAAAAAATCAATTTTAAAATTAACTCGTATCGAATTGTTTTAAATAACAATCACGACGGAGTGCAGGTGACAATAGAATGAGCTTTTCGAATGTCCACTGACGCAGTTTTGCTATTCCGTAATGCTTCATTCACAATTCCTCAAAATAAGTATACAAGCGTACTCGTAGCAGTACTTGAGTACGTATATGTATGTTCTGAGAGCATGGCTTGCTTTTAAATGCGTCACTTATAATTTACGCATCAAGTGTTTTGATAGGACACTAAACAGTTTTAATAAAAATAATTCCATTTTGTCAGTAATCCTCAATACAATATCAACTAACTACTACACTTGCCATACGGACATATACACACATTAGACATTTATATTACTACACAGCAACCACATAACATACATACTTCGAGTGTGTTGTTTACTTTGTACAAATTAAATTAAAATTAAATGGCAATCATGTGGAATCAGCAGATTTTCGTAGGTTTGTAGCAAAAATTTGATTCACATGCAGCTTAATGTAATGAATGCTCTAAAAACCCTTAACTTGAGGTTGTCGTGGACGTGGAAACTGTAAAAACTGAAAGAAAATTAATGTGAAAGTAGAGTCTGTGCACTTGTGTATGCATGTATGTATGTACGTGACCACCCCTCAAAAAAACTGAATTAATGAAGTACAGAAAGAAGAAATTTTTAACTGGGCGTCTAATTATGATGACGATGCGTGCTGTGCTGAGCTGAGCTGCTCTGCTTTGCTTGTGGGCTTGTGTAACCTGTATAAACAGTATTAAATATACAAACCAATACGAACATACATCCGTATCTATGCACGTATACAATAAATTATGTTTGTGACCTAGAGCGTAGAAAACTTTTAGCATTTAAGTCATTTGAGTAATTTTTGTGCGAAAAGTTCACAAATGTAAGTGCACTTAGCACATATACGTGCACCACTGATGTAAAGCATCAAATGCCTCCTGGGAATTACCGCACATACGCTCGTACGCACACAACACCAGAGATGGATGGATTTTTCCCTTCAGCAATCCGAGATGCGGTAAGACCGCTGAGGTGTATAATTTTAGATAAACACTCAGCTCTCCTCACAGAGAGCTAATGTGGGAAAATTGAATAAATGTTTTCAATTTAGATTACACACTTATTTACGTCAATTTTTAAATAACGGACAATGGAATTTCACACAACATAGTCAATGCACCCTAATCGGTGAAACGGCGCTAAAATTTCAACGATTCGAATCGCAATAGAAATTCAATTGTAAATGACTCGTTTTGATCTTTTTTTTTAGGGAGGTACATGTGGCAGACGTCAGAGATCTGACAAAGTATATCGTATGTATACTGAATAGTACTGAGTTGAGATATCGATTCCAAATTTAATAGATAATAATAAAAAAATTGCGACTTGGATGGACATACGGACATGGTTAAATTGATTCAGATTTCGATTCTGAACCGATCAGTATCATTAAAAAAGCTGCAAACACATGACACACACAATACAGACACAACACAATATATCCGTGTGCCATTTGTGGTGTAGGGCATAAACACTGCTTTGGGAAAGAATTCGTTCTATGGATACATTGAATTTTGGCCCGACTGGTACTTTTTTCCTCGTTTTTTTTTTTTTATTTCAAACGAATGAATAGAATGAGAAACTTTGTTGCATTTTCTGGATTTCACTCGACCATACAATCGTTCATTCTTGTGACTTTTTCAATTATGTCGATATTCGGAAGGAATGCTTTTAGTTAAGTGAATAGTAAACGACTCATGTGTACACACAGAGTACCATATATAGGAAAGCGTCAGAATATTTTATGTATGTAAGTAAGTAATACCAGTCAGCTAGCTAGCTAGCTGGCGCTATTGGCTATACTTTCCGTGTGCGTGTGTGTATGCGTATGCGTTGTCTCGTTTACATACTTGTATACATATCAACCGAGAGATTTACCCTCTTTGTTTCACTCGCCGCGCGAGTTGCTTATCAGAACCGTGCGGCCGCATGTAGTTAATTAAAAATCAACTGCTGCTGGCGTGTTTGTTTTATGGATTTCAGGGGAGGTCCATATATCAACACAACACAAAACAACACAACACGGTGCATCAGCATTTTAAGCTTCTTTTCGATGAAAATCCGCCATAATGACGACGTTACCTACAAGGCAACGTCTGGTTTATTTTCAGTTGAATATTTACTCATGACAAGGTTGGTTGGTTTGATCGGGTGGTGCTTTATTGATTTGCATCCGGAACGGGTGGGGGGTTTAAAAAGATAAATAGATGAGAGCTTCTTAATAAAAAATTTTCTAATAATGATGGATTTTCTTTAGATATCTGCTGAAGGAGAGTTTTTTGTTTGAAATTGGAATTCTACAGTTTGTAAATGTAATTGGCAACACTCGCTTTCTTCCCAACTTCAAATTATATCTAGTCATTATGCCCTACGCCACTTTAGATATGTAGTATATTAAGTAATGTTTGCAACTCCCCTAAACGGATGAAGATGACGAATTTATAGTGAGTCTGTCCGTTTGGTGTCAGCACAGGTCACATAATTGGAGGCAGTTCGACAAAATTTGATACAAGAACATGTTTTGGCTGAAAAAAGAAAACTATTAACAATGGATCAAATCGGAACATTTTTAGAACGCATCTAAAAACGCATCTCTAACGATGAATAGATTTTTATTGATTGTGGGCCTGGCTCTTGACCGATTTTGCTCATTTTAAATAGCGATCTGTGTGAAAAACTAAAAATTTCTGTACAAAATTTCAAATTTAAATCTCGAAATTTACGCCTGTAATGCGAACAACAGACAGACATTAAGTGTGTGTTTTACGTCTATACCCGTCGTGAAGACTCCCCCGAAGGAGGTCCCAACTTTAGAACTTACATCATAGGCTATGTAAGTTCACCCCTTGGTGACAGGGTTTTTTGCCATGCACTACCAGCGATTTTACAGCCCCCGCGAAGCTCCCACAAGGGGGCCTACCCAAGAGTACGTACTGGCAAGAACCTTAGTTCTTGGGGCTCCAGTACCCCGCGGTACCAAACTTAGTCTTTGGTAGGACTGTCGATCACTTGATCTCCCAACTTCGGACAGCCTATTGCCCATGGATTGGTATCCCATTGGTATTATGTTTGCTAAAAGGTAGTTATTGATCCCAAGGAATTTTTCCAAGGGATCTTATATAATATGCTTTTTGCATTTTTGTTTTGGCCCCGTGATCCTTGGACGAAGCACCTATGCCGGTACTCCGTTTCAGGGCGGGGCCCAACAACAGACAGACACACGGACATGTCTACATTGACTTCGTTTTTGATGCTGCTCAAATATATATATACCATGTGGGGTTTCTGACGCCTCCTACTGGGCGCTGCAAACGTTTTGACAAAGTGGTATATACCCCCCCTACATGTTATGCTGGTGAAACTTTTCGAGTGTGTTAGGTGCTAAGCATTCGTATCATGGAGATTAGCTCTTTAATTGATCCGTTAATCTTAACCCAATCCAATCGAATATATTGTAGTTTGAATAATGAAGTTTGACATTTTGAATTGTCAAACAGCCAACCAAGCCGTCACCGTGCGGTGGCACCATTTTCGTGTTAACTCAGCACTATTTTTTATGCATTGTACACACAGCTAAATGGTTGCAGTTGAAGTTTATTTTAATTTCAATTAATAGTTTCGGTTGTGAAAACAACTAATACGTAGACAACACGGGCTTGTGTGTGTGTGTATATTGGGTGCCCGCGGTTATTGAAATTTAGCATTTCCTATTGGAGAATGCACAGATATACGAACACACGTAAAAAAAGTACACGCGCATATGTTGAGTATGTGGTCCGTGCATATATATTATAGTGTAGTTGTGGCGCCGTATCGATGACTGGCAGACATCGCCAGTGGTGGTGGTGTGAAAATGTAAAAAACTGTTCGGTTGTTGAAATTATGGGATTAGCATTGGAGCGCGTGTAAAAAGTTGTAATACGCCTGGCAGGCTTATGGATTGTACGAAGCACGAAAACAAAGCAAAGTGATTAAATAAATTTGAAAAATTTTGATTAAATTTAATTTTTAATGAGTTTTTGTCTGCCCTCCTTGCAGCCGCCATTTTGCTCATGCGAGTACGTAAACACACATATATATATACCCAAAATACACATGCTGTGTATGTGCGTATGTACACGATTCATTTTTATAGTTGATCCAATGTTTTTTTAAATAGATAAAGCGTTAAATAATAATGAAATAAAAACAAGTAAAAAAAAAAATTAATTGGGCTGCGGCCGAACCTTAAATACCCACCACAGGTGGCGTGGCATGCATATGATTGCGCCCTCCAATAGTGCATGCATTACATAACAGCTTGTAAGTTATTTGCAAATTATGGGTGTGGGCGTGGTCCGATAACAGGCATCACTGGATGGGCTAATTATAAATGTGATTACCAAACCTATCCTAACTCAATTTTTGTGGCTGATAAATAGATTTTTGTCGATTGTAGGCGTGGCTCTTGACCGATTGTGCCCAAATGAACTAGCTAAGTGCGTGCAGAAACTAAAAGTGTCTAGATCGGGTCAGATTTTGATGCCGAGCAATACCTTTTTGCTGTTGCAAATGCAATGACAAACTTAGTGTGCCGCCCATCCTTTGTAAAGGGTATAATTAATTTTCTCTCTCTCTCTCGCTCTGACAACTTTTACTTTTTTTATTGTTGCATAATTAAGCATGTAACAAAATATTTATACAATTAAGTGTAAAATCCGCGATGCTGTTTAATGCTTTCGTGTATAATTGAGCGTATAAACAGATGTATGGTTGTATGTGGTCGTTTCTACTTTCAACTTTCAACTTTCAAATATGAAATTCATTTAAATCAATAAATTCAGGAAAGCTCCGAAAAAAACCCTTTAGATTATAAACAGTGATGGCGGCCACGGTGTGAGGTGATTAATTTAGTTAATGATGTTGCATGTTGGGGATGTGATTAATGCAAAAAGGCTTACTGCCTGAAGTGCTATTAGCATTTGCTCAGACACCTGCTTAAAATTATTCCCCTTTTCCGTTTCTCCGTTTTTCTTCTATGAACTCTACAAACAGCCAAACCACAGATGAATATCGCGCTGTCGCACCCCCTTTATATTCAAATGAAATCAATAAACACTTAACCATCACATACTTAGACATACAAAGACTGTCTACATAGAAACAGGGCGGAGTGGATTCGTTTTCGTATATAAACAAATTAGCATATTAGAAGAAGTAAGAACACGAAATGCGGCTCAGACCGAACACTACTGAGTAGCCTCCACCTTAATATACATTATTGTGGGTATGGCAGATAACTAATTACGCATTATTACAGTGCATGTCTTTCTTATTAAATTATAGGGCGGATTATACGCCAAATGAATTTCTTTTACACATTGAGGGCGTGTCTTCTATTCGAACACGGCCATTTTTGCCACTTCGATGGATAGAATATATATAAATATCTATCAAATTCAACTTTATAGGTCAATATTTTTGTGGTAGATAATCAGGATTTTGTTAATTAATGTGGGCGTACCCTCCAACCGTTTTAAATAGCGCACTGCCCACAGTAAATAGCAATGTATGCATAGGAGTTCAACTCAATACCTGTGATTCAACTCCGAATACACCAAAGTAGGACGAGTGAATATGAAATTCCGCGACACGCATGTTGTTGTAAAAAAATTGATAAATATTCCGACCTTTTAACGTTTTTGCTCATCGCATATCATATATGAAAAATTGATGATAACTTATACAGACGAACGGACATACGGACTTACGGACTTACGGACACCCGGACATACTTAAACCAATTTAGGATATGATTCTGAATCTATCAATAGGGTTGAGAGTTGCAAGCATATGCATAAATTCAATGTACCCTGTGCCAGCCGGTAGTGTGCAGCACATGGAAAGATTTATATATTTTTACTTATGTATATGTATGTGCACACAACCATTTCTCCAAACTATTATAAACAATCGCTTGCACGTACCCGATTGGTACGTACTGTACGCACGGAGACGTGCATGGATGTGTTTGTGCAGTTACTCCAAATTTCTGAATTTTGAATTTGATTTGCTGCTATCGCAAGTACCCGCGTATGTAACGTAGCAATGCTGTATCGATAGAGATTGCACGGCCCGTTTGACTAAGGCTGCGTTGAGTGCCTGTTGCAAGAATGTCAAATAAACTCTCATTAAATTGATGATGATGTGTCATGTCATGTTAAATCCGCCAGAGTGTACAGAGCGTTGTGCTGCAGATATTTCTTTGATTAAGTGTTCAAAGGTTGTCAAGGATCTGGAAAAAAGGCTTTGTGTGTGCGTGTGTGTCTGTGTGTTTGTAAATGTTGAAATCTCGACCAAGTACCAACGAATAATGCGCATCCAGTAGAACATTTTTTTGGTTTTTCTCGACATTATTTAGGCGCTCGCGCATTTTTTTGGTGCAACTTTAGACGTTAGGGTACATTTACAAACGTACACATATCATCTGTATCACCACGCCTACAATGGACAAGTATCTATGCATTGGTCACAAAAATTGAACTACGAAGTTGAAATTCAGTGCACATGACATTTAACATCGCTTTGCTAAAAGTGGGAGCGATCGGATATTATACACGCCCACAATTTACGAAGACCCATACTTGACGTTATACGTTAACGCATAGCATATACGCACAGAGGTGCTCTTGAGGATTTGGCCTGAACCAAATTTAGTGTTTTTTCTTGTCTTAATGAAAGACGATGCGAAGAACAAATGTATTTACTTTAGTTCACACGGTTACACATACATGCGCACATATTGTGCATAAAGAGTTTTTGATTTAATAACAATCGTAATAAAAATTTCAATTACACGAGTTTCTGATGCAAATGAATTTGTTGTTATTTTTGCTGTTGTTGATTTGTGGTGTAATGCGTGATTATTTTGTTTGTATCGAAACAACAAAAGTAAAACGAAAACAAATCAAGTTGAGTTTCTTTCATTTTTAACACATAAATAGAATAACACAACTTGGCTCCACCCCTCCTGTCCCTCGTGCTCCCATCATCCTCACAAACTCCAGCGCCACACTAAGAGAGGAGGGAGGGGGCGATGGAGGGATGACGATAAACCCTTGAGTAGAGTTAGCAATTGTTCTAATTAAATAAATACAAACGTTGACTGAAGTTTGAGACTCTGTATGTGTGATTGTGTTTGAGTAGATATGTGCTGTGAGGGGTGGAGCATGAAACTGTAAATGAGTTTTTAACGTTGTTTTGTGTACATTTCTACCCTCTTTATGTTGTTAAAACATAAACGTGCATTGATCGAAGGAAAGGGGTGTGAGTGGATGGAATCTTTCTGACAGAGTCCACAGGCATACATTAAAAATTACAATTATAATTAAAAGCCTAATTAGACATGAATGCGAGTTGTGACTTTGTAATCGACAGCAGTACAATACAGAGGAGGACAAAACAGAGATTGTATTTACATAGGCACTGCAAGCGTAGTCAAGTGAACGACGGGTTTTGTTTAGCTGCGCACTTAAGCGAAAAATCTTAGAAAAGACAATGGAGAAGGATTGCAAATGCCACCAGAGCAGAGGAAGCCATTTTTAACTAGGACAGTCTGTTTGTCCATGTAAATTTGTGCGCAAGGTATAGTTTGCACATTTTGGAATATTTCAGAAATCACAAATTTTAATATTTTCGGACAAAATTTGGTAACAAATTAGCTTTATGATTGCCTATGTCAAATTTAGACTCGATCACACCATTTTTAGAAGTCCTTTCCATATAACGATATTTCACAAAATGACTTATATGACAATGAATCACGTTTACTGAACGAAACTTATTGTCACAGAACTTAAGGAACTAAGTGGGCGGAGGATATTAAATAGTCGGGCTTGACCGACTATAATATTTTCACTCGTTTGGGCCACCAGCCACACGCAACCAGTAATAGCGTCTCATTTGTTAACAGTGCTTAAAGGATTGGCATTACTTTACTTTTATAAGTCTATTCATTACTCTTTTTCACAATAATATTAAAAACGCAGAAGATATCCTTTTGTAAATTGATCTTTATTCATTTCAAAGCTTTTAATGCATACGTTATTTTTAAAATCAGCTTTCTAATCAACATTGCCACATATCAAAGGAAACACAAAAACCATAAAAACATCGTGGAACCTATTCAAGTGTTATTTATTGAATATGTAGAGCTCCACACCTATCAACTTCTTGATTAATGTTTTGATTTTTATTTTTATTTAAGGTTTGGTTTAAAAATCGGCGCGCTAAATGGCGGAAACAGAAACGCGAGGAACAGGAGAGATTACGAAAATTACAAGAAGAGCAATGTACGGCTAGTGATACAGCATTAAATGCCAGCAACTTATCAAATCCTGCCATCATCAATATGAAACGTACTGCCGACGATTATGTGGCGCAATTGCACATTAAGCCGGATCTTAACTATAGCGATGTGGAGTCAGATTTGGAGGTAGCATAACTTACTATTTAGCCAAGTCATCACATTCCACAACAAAATGTTTTTGTTTTTTCGATGGCGTTTTTTTCATATTTGTTCATGCCTACGCCTATCTATGCATAGTAAGTGTGCTGCTTCCTCCACGTATATATAGTGTATACGACAGTATGTTGCGAAATGTAAATGTTATTTTAATTTAATATTAATGTTTTTATTAGTATCATTATTTTTATTATTCATCATCACTCTAAGTACCCTGATTAACACGTTAGCGTATAATATTGCATTTTGTGATTATTGCGTGTGTGTGATTGCCTAAAATTATGCAATTATTTATGGATTAAATATTTGTTACAAAATTCAAATAAATGACTCGCACCGTTTAAGTTTAATGAACCTCGAAAAACTTGACGACGAATAGAAGTTATGTGCAAACATTTTCTCAAAATTTCCTTCAATTATGAGCTGTAGCGGTTATTTTAATCAGGTGAATGTATTCTTTCTTTAGTCCTGTCGGGGGAACAAGATTTGATTGCAGTATATGTACTTGGTTGGAATGAATTGGTTATGGGACAGTTTCAACCATAGGTTGGATATAATTAGCGATTAAAAGTAAATCATGAATAACGGTTATCTCTCATTTTCAATGTATCATTTATAATTTATTTATAAATGTATACATTTTATGGTCCGTCCGTATCAAAAATGAGGAATGCACAAATTTATAAAATTTTAATTTCTGGTACACGGATCTACAATATAGACCAAGTTCTTGACCGCGTCTTTGGGGTAATTGAGCAGAATTTGTCATTATTTATATATTTTACGATTACAGACGTGCCTGTGATCTAATAAATATCTAGATAGATTTTTGTTGATTTTGGACGTGACTTGTTTTAAAATAAATTTAGATGGAATGACTACCCATCACATGCTAATCAATGTAAGTTATAATGTGTATACTTTATAGAGTCTATGGTGCCACCTTCTGCGTTTAACGCATATACAAAACATGTGAACATCTCGATGCGAATTCGCTCCCAGTCCCATTTTTCAACTGAGACGCACGGACAAAAATACTGGACTGTAAAATCGTATATGCTGGCATAAATTTATGTAACATGTACAAAACAGAAGAAGGCGCGCCCAAGACCGAAGCGCCTGGCGTTCTTTTTTGCAACAGGCCAAAGGCCCACATAGGTTGTAATCGGCCAGTAATGATGATGATGATGACGATGATACTAAGTTTACTAGTTAAACGACACCCGCTATCCATCAACCTAACATACCACGACTAACGGGTATATTAATTTTGTTGAAAGATTTGGAGGTATGCGATGTATGTGTGGCCACATGTGTGAAATGGAAGCAAAATGAAAAATATTTAACAACTGCGCCATTTTCGTTTCATTCTAAATCAACCTCTCGTAATTTTCATCCCTCGACACGACTGCATTCTCGTAGTGCTGTGTATGCGTTTATGTATCCTAGTATATACCACATATATACATCATCAACAGAGCATGTATCTTCTGTTGGTTGGGTACGGTATTAAATTTCTGTATCTGTGCAGACATATAATGTGTGTACACACGCACACACACTTGATCCAAGTGAAAAGCAGAAGAGCGAAAAGCATATTGACTTTGGGTTTTCTTTCACTATTTACCCACAAAGGGCAGACAAACAAATTTACAATTTTCTTAAATGAGGCATTTTTGTAAATTGGACGGAACACGATTCGAATTTATTTACAATCATTTTGTACATCATTTCCCGGTATTAACAGTTCGCATAAACATATACAAATATTTATCAACAATTAGTTTAAGCGTGAGTTTTGTGAGTTCAACAGCAAAAGGTGTCTCTTCACTTCATAAATCTATCATTCATAGGTTTATAGTGTATCGGCAGCTGCAACTTTATACAAATAATTCCAGGGCTAGCCTATTAAATATGTAGCGAATGAGTACATCGGAAGCACTCTTTGGGTGTCTGGTGACATAAGACCAAGGTGAAGGATAGTTGAAGAATCATTTTAAATATTTTCATACCCTCCACATAAGATGAGGGGTATGCTAAGATTGTCATTTCGTTTACAACACCCAGAAGCGTCAGAGATCCTGCAAAGTACATATATTCTTGATCAGCATCAAAAACTGAATCGATCTAGACATGTGCGTCCGTATGTCCGTGGGTTGTTGGCATTCTCACGGTCGTAAATTTTGAGATACTGAACTGAAATTTTGAACAACACTTTTCGTTTTCGCATGCAGATCACTATGGGCAAAATCGTTCAAAAGCTACGCCCACAATCGACAAAAATCTATTTAGTCATTAAGTTGAAATTCGGTACACGTGTTTATAATGACCCCAAGCATGTGATGTTATAGAAATAGGCGTGCTCAGATAACAGATTCGCTTACAATTTACAAAAAATCATACCCAGACTATAACTCGATTTGCAAGCTAAGATGTAATACATACACTATTAAAAGGCGCAATGCCACGCCCACCATTTATATATAAAAGTGGAAGGTATTTAAAATTTGGCCGAAGCCAATTTTAGTTAGAACTTAACATATCGTACATCTCTAGATGTGGAAACGACTTCCCATTGATTATATTTCAAGAGCAAGTCATGAATAAGTTCTCCTACATTTACGTACAAATGTGTTTTTTGTTTGTTTAACGCAACGTTTGCACGTGTGCGTACGTGTTATGTGTGCAATGAATGGTCGCTCGTTCTCCACATTTACACTTTGAATGTTTAATAATTAATACAAAAAACGGGTCTTTTCCCATTTTTGAATATTACGGGCAATTAAAAACATAAAAAATTCAGTTACAGTCGAATAATGCATTCATTGTGAACACACATTATCACCGACGCACGCATCAGAGTATTTGCATGCCAAGCTTTTCGGGAATACAAAAAAAGGGGGAAAAAAAACGAATATAAAACGTGTATGTAGTGCACTGTATGTAAATGTATGTGCACAAGTATGTGTGATTCCATTAACTTTCACGCTTACAAAAAGCATGAACATGAACCCCTTTGCCAAGACCATGGACCCCTTCACCAAACGCGAAACCAACCTTTTGAAAGCTATTAAAGAAATTCAGAACGTTTCGTTTCATTTTGCGTCACATAACAATTTATATAAATGAAATAATATATAAAGGAAAGTTTGAAAACTTCTTTGATCACCCATAAAAAGAAAATTACATGGAAAAGTCCTTAATTGTTGGTATTTTTTTAATAGATGCGACACATCGATTTCATTCCGTCACATACACCAGAAACTAATTAATATTAAACATTAAGGTTAGCACTGATGTGGCCTTGGTTGGGGAAAGGCCTTGAATGATTCATAGACAAACTCATGTGACTTGGAAGAAATATTGCGTGCTAAAGTATTACAATGTGCACACTGTGCACATATCGTACATACAAACGCAAGCACTGTTGTTGTGGGTGTGTTTATACATATGTTTGATTATCGATTAAATCTTTTTCCATTCTCAAATAGCCCCAAGTTGCAGATTAAAAAATTACATTAATTCCATTTATTTTGCATACGCACACCACATATCTATACGTACAATATTCAGTATGTCCCTATAGGTAAATATGCATGCACACAAACATACACATATACATCATATAGGTAAACATGTGATTTTTGTATATTATACACCTAGATGTGAATGCATATGTGTGTGCATATGTGTGAGTTTCGCATTTCCTTGAATGAACAGACTTGACATTAAATTGCACTTCTCTACCATGTGCACAGCCTTACATGGATGAGCAGCATCGAAGCGAAAAGGGGGAAGAACATTCTTCATTCAGTTGCATATTACAATGTGTACCATTTGCTTTGGTTTTGAGTGAGGATTAAAGCCTTTTGTTTTGGACTAATTCAATAGAGTGTCTTTGATATGTGGAAGCCTGGCATATGACTAATATGTGTTTCACACCTTGTTACAAAAGGCACATAACAACCAGGATTTCTAAGGTTTGCCACTATTCCGCATTGTTATGTATAAAAACGCCTCGCACTTTGATTATTGCCATTCTTTTCCCAATTTAAACTTAACAAGCAAGAAAGGTAAATTTGGTTTCGGCCAAATCTTAAATATCCGCGATGGACGTGGCAGATGGCCGTCTAACAGTACCAGCTCGAAAGTCGATTTTTACGCTGAGTGTGTTTTTTGTAAATTGTGGGCATGTACTAGATATATATTTTCTGCCGATTATAGGCGTGTCTGTTATCCGATCACGCCCATTTTTGTCACATCGATGAGTGGTGTAATTATAAATATGTGTAACGAATTTCACCTTAATAGTTTAATTTTTGTGGCCGGTAAATAGATTTTTGTCATTTGAGGGCGCGACTCTTGACCGATTTTGTCTATAGTGATCTGCATGCAAAAACGAAAAGTGTCTGTTCAAAATTTCAGTTCAGTATCTCAAAATTTACGACCGTGTGAATGCCAAAAACAGACTGACACACGAATATATAGATCGATTCAGTTTTTGATACGGATCAAGAATATATATCCTTTGTAGGGTCTTTGACGCTTCCTTCTAGGTGTTACAACCGGAAAATTGAATTAAATTAAATTATTTTGCAGTTTGTGAATGATACGATAAAAACGTGTAAAAAGTCTTAAAAGAGAGGCGATTAAATCAATTCAGATTTTCTTGCTCATCAAAAATATATCGTTTACGGTCTCTGATAGTTCTATGCGGGTTTATCAAACATTTTAACAAAGTGAGTGGTAAGTACAACAAGAGAGCTGAGAGAAAATTGTTTTTCATTGTTGTAATTGCAGTCTTTGTCCTTGTCCTATCAGGTATGGTACATAGAGTTGTTACTCCCACTTTTTTATCGATCTGGTACGCATCAAATAGTTGCACTATTGGTACATGACTAAAAAAAAATTGTATTAAAATGATTGCATTACATATTTATTTACACATTGATTACCGCAAAACAACGCGTTGTTTACTCGAGCGTAAAATTTGTTCCAGAAGAGACACTTTCATAATCATTTTCGGTTAGCAGTTTTACGTTTGTGTGTACTGTTCAATTAACTGGCAGCAAGTGCCGCTGACATACTGTGGTGTTTGAAATGTTGTGGAATTACCACTATATGATTTACCGTTCACCCATTAACCAAACATACGATGGCAGTATGCGGTATAAAAGTACAGTTAGATTGGGAGCTTTTCACAGTTTATAGAAATGCGTCGTTCTCTGAGAGTGTTTCTGCTGCTGGCGCTATTGATTTTTAGTGCGGTAGCCAAAAAGGACAAGGAGGAGGAGGAGGAATCCAAAGAGGAAGAGGGCAAAAAATACGAAGAGGAGGAGAGTGAGGAGAAGGAGAAAAAACATGAGAAGGGGCATAAAGAGAAGGAAGAGTGGGAGGGTGACGAAAAGAAACATCACGAAGAAGAAGATCATAAACATCACTATGAAGAGGAAGGTGGCAAAAAGAAGAAGGATTATGATGAAGAGGAGAAGCACGGGGAACATCATGAGCATGGCAAGCATAAAAAGGGCGGAAAGCATCACCATAAAAAGGCGCACAAGAAAGGTCACAAAGAATTAGAACATCACAAAAAATTCCACAAGGATGAGTATGTCAAAGAGAAGAAGTTTTACGACGACGAGGACAAGGGTGGTCATCACAAAAAGTATGGTAAGGAGCACAAAAAGCATGAGTCCGAAGAAGGTGGCCACAAAAAAGACGACGAACACGAGGCGGGCAAGAAGAAAGAACACAAAAAACATGAGGGTCACTACAAAAAGGGCCATCACGATGAGGACCACAAAAAATCGAAAAAGGAACACAAACATCATGATGGCCACAAAGAAGAGAAGGAATGGAAGAAGGAGGAAAAGAAAAAGAGCAGCAAGAAGAGTGGTAAAAAGAAGGAAAAGAGCTAAGTGTAACCGCTCACATATTTTATGTATTGAGCCTACTTTTATATACCAATGTTTATGACGTTTTCAAAAAGATACGAATAAAAGCTTAAGTATGTACGCCAATGCATAAATCAACTTGTCACTTTTAATTGGAAAAAAAAAATTTACCTGTTGTTACTTTGTAAAGTTTTCCTGAGGGTTGACACTTTACCTGGGTGCGTAGCACTCCTTGTACGTATATGTGCGTATGAGTAATAATATATATTTTACCCTTATACTGAACACATTATCATCAAGTAACATTTTGTAGGCAATTTTTGGTCATTTAAAACTCCGATAATATGTTCATTTTTCTCTTAGTCCAAGAATAATCTGGCCGGTTTCTAATTTAGGCATCAATTAATAAAAGCTTAATCCACAGCGCATGTTGTTCTTCACCACAATGTTTCGACCTTTTGGACTTTATTTCTCACCCAATAGTATAATTTTGGCTCTCCAGAGGTTTGTAAATAATGCTCTTATAAGTACGAAGATAGCTAATTAGGTTCACTACTACCTGCCTTAAAAGATGAATATATAAATTACATTTTGTAAGAAAAATTTTTAATTGATATGTGTAATTAAAAAAGTATAACAAAGCATCTAATTTAACAGAACAACTACTTGATTAAATTTTTAAATAACAGTATTTTATTTACAAAAAATACCTGTAACTGCTTGGTTTCGTTTCTAAGTGTATTTTTTGGTATAGTTCGGAACATTTGGAATTGAAATAAGAAAAGACCCATAATTCACTTGATTTCTAAGTATACTTCAACTTCTTGTTCATTTAAGGTGTTGTTAACATCCAGTTAAATGCAAGTAAAATAACAACTGAATAATTGTTGATATGAAAAATATTTATAATCACATCAAATAACAAATATAGCACGATATAAAATTTTATTAATACACTTTATTGGATATAAAAATTTCTTCTCTATCTTACTTGCCGTATATTATAACATATACTTAATGTGAGTATAACATGATTTTATTTAAAAACCTTATTAATTTTCTACACATATGTGATTTAACACGAAAAGGGCTGATTATTGGAAGTCAAATGATCGGAAATTTTGCGACTTTTGCAAATGTTGGATTAGTGATAACAAGGCGGTGAGTGTACCTACTTGTTCTTTATATATTTACCAAGATATAAAATTGTTACCATTCTCAGAGCATTTCATTTCATGAAAATGGAAAACGACATAAGTTGAACGTTACAAAGCGAATTAGCGAAATCAGTCGTAATAGCGAAAAGGCAGAGAGGGAAAAACTACAAATGGACGCAGAGATACGAAAAATGGAAAAGGCCGCAATGCGTTCATACACTCATGATATACATTCGCGTAGAGATTTAACAGCCCATTCCATACACACTATTATAGACGGTGCAAGCCGTACTGCGCAACCAAATTCAAATGTGGTCAGCAATGTGGGAAAAGAGCGTCAAGTAGACCCTCTACGCATGCCAGGTAAACTAGACAATGAGAGTTATGGTTGTCATGTGCATGAAAAAAAATATGATGTAACCGAAATAATGGATACTACATTGTGGGTGGAAGGAAAATCAGACGATGGTCATACATATTATTGGAATGTTAAAACGAAGGAAAGTGTGTGGCAGCCGCCTAAAGAAGGGTATTTATCGTGGAAAGAGTTTCAGCGTATTAATGAGTTGGCAGTGGAACAACAAGAAATGCGACAAGCTGAAGAGGCAAAAAGATTTCGTGAAAATGTTAATGAAGATGTAGCTCGCTACAATAGGGAGCGTTTAAAATTGTATCGTCCTGCTGAAATATCCAAAAATAAAGACGCTTTACAAGAAGGCACTAAGACGTACAAAACGGAAGCCGAAGCATTAGCACCGCAAATCGGAACATGGCAGGTTGTTGAAAATAGGTGAGAAAACAAAATTATATAATATACAAAATTAAGTTTAACTGCGGTTATACTCTAGTGCACCTGTAACTCCAATTGATTTTCAACTGCCGAAACTTAACAATAACTATGTGGAGCCCATTATTGTAGATGTGGCACCGGAGCCTCCGATTAAACGTTTTAAAGAAAAAACGATTGAATCGTTAGATGCGGAGGAAACAGAATGTAAGACATCAACAATGTTCAAGAAAAGGAAACTACCTGCCGGCATGAATGCAAGACGGCCTTTGGCAGATGAATAACTAAATGTGTGATAAACAATATTAAAGGAAACTGTGTGCATACAATATAATATAAGTTACCCTAACGATGCATTTTTTCGTTCGGTCCTAAAGAAAACTCAAAAATAATATAAGAAAAAAACTAAATTTATATTATACCGCCCCTCCGTTTAACTGGATCATGTGTATACAGCGTGTACCGCTACTTAATGTCAATCGGGCAATGCGCAAGAGGCCTGGTTATACCAGTCAAACCAAAATGAAGAAGAAATCCGTCTCACTTCGTTAAGTAATAATAAACATTTCAGTAATAGCAAACCTTAAGAAATATGAACAACAGTTTGATAACTACAATAGTTTAAATAAAGTCGTCGAATCCAATGTTTTTTAACAAATTCTATAAAACAACCTATTGCTATTGAGATTCAAGTAGTCTCTCCTTGTCTTACAATTTATATATCAGATGAATCTTCACCAACATAAAGCTCATTATCTACTCTTCACTAAGTACAAAAGAACATTGAGAATTTCAAAGACTTTCTCTTATATGGAGAGGGGTTCTAAGAATGGTCCAATAGGTTTCCACTTTTGGCCAATTGGGAATGAAATAAGATTAACTTGTACACTCTATGAAATGGTTGGTTTTGGCAAATTCGGTTTAATAACATTTCAAATCCATTTCCGTACCCTTGCAATGTACATGCACAATAGAAGTTATTTTAACATTTATTCATTGCATCTCTATTAGGTGAATGTGTCCTTTCGTTAATTGCGGTCATACTGTTACACAATGTGTTACAACTTCGACGAAATGCTTCGTTTTCTTTGACGCATACGCTTTTTTTCCTGTCATTCAAAATTATGTTTGAGTTCAACAACATGAGCATGAACATAAAGACAATGAACCGTTTAGCTGGTGTCGACCACATCGCAATACTTTCTCAGAAGCATCAGCGCGAACAAAAGTTCCTTTAGGAGGGAGTACTTTAGTCAAACAATTCGGCCAAACACGTTGGACAGCAAGAAACCGACAACACGAATCTATTAAAAAAATGCCGAATTTTCTGTGTGTTTACAGTTACATCTGAGGTTTGCAGCGCAACGTTTGCAACGGGAAATTTGTTAGCGCAAGTATTGCTTCCTATTAATATACATAACAAGGAACACACCGAATAACAAAATTAAGGAAAAAGTTTAAGTGAAAAACATCAATAACCACCACTGCATGAACTGCTAATGATTTATTGTGAGTGCCAGTGAGTATATACAGTTAAATGATGAAAATTTGATATCACAGAGGATGTGTGCCTTCAATATATGTTCACGCGATAAACACCCGTAACGAAAGGTACTCTCAGTTTATATTACACAAATCCATGTACAAAATACCCACCTACCTATTGGGCTGATCGCGTAGCGGGTACATCAAAGCTTCAAGTAAAAACGAAAACGATGCCTTTCCACGGAACAAAAATCGTTGGAATTGGTGACTTTAAAGTGAACTGTGTGTTATGTTTGCATCGTCTATGTTTTATGCGCCACTGTGTTATGTTAGGTTACATTACTTAATAAGGATCGATTCAGGAAGAGGAGTTTTTTACAAACCGCATAATGAGTGAAATGTTCAGCTCGTTGGGACGCTATGTTTCTGGTCAAAGCGTTTATAATCGAAATGTTATCTTGATTCCACAATTCATTACATTATTTATTCAAACTAAGACCAAAACGTACTCTACATATAATGTCCATCACTCCCACCGCTTTGTCGTCTTTTACATACATTTGTACTCGTATATAAAAATGTTTACAACCAATAACCCAATTAATGGATACAATAACGGTACCACATTCCCTTGTAATCTTTTGAAGTGTGTTTGGGACACTTTATTAATACAACAGATTATAGGGCTTGCATGTCGCACAAGTCCATCCCCTCTTATATTATACGAGAACTTTTTATTATACTAATGCACAATGCAGTGGCGGTAAAAAAATGGAGTTTGTTCCATTTCGTTTGCAAGCATCTGCAAGGACACACACAATTGTTCACTATTAGGTGTATACACCTTTAACTTCATGTTAAATTTTAAGAATTACGGCCGTGTCCGTAAACCTATCGCGCCTATTTTTGGAATATTAATATGTTTAATTTTGACTTTAATATGAACCGATTGTGTTCAGTTTTGAACTAGAAGTGTTTGCACAAAAATTCATCTCAATAGCTGTAAATGTATAACCGCGGCAGTGTCTGTTGTAAGGCAGACGGCCAGATGGACATGTTTAGGTTAACCCAGATTTTGATACTGATCAAAAATATATCTATACTCTGTAGGGTCTCTTCCGGTTGTTGCAAACCAATTAGCAAACTCAGTAGAGAATATATGTTCAAGTTGCGAAGTTAAACACAACACACGCTTTCATTGGTGCAATTGTATTCATGCCGTGCCCACGACACACTTTTTTATAAATAAGCCGTGAATGCCAGAAATTGGCCCAAGTCAAATTCATAAAGCTTTTTTCTATGCATATTCACCGATGTGTATGGTACATGTGTGTGTGTGTGTATGAGTATTTGCCTTATTAATGCTCCAGTAGACTAAAAAGTTGTTTCCATGGAAAGCCATATGCGTGGTTCTGTTCTATAGTTGACTGTGTACACTTTGAAACTGAATAGGTAAGGATGGCATTCGGTTGTGGTTGTGCGACACTCTCAAGTGGGCGACAGCAGTTAGTGTCAATCAATAATGTTCGATGTTCGATGTTCGTTTTTAATTCCCCATGAATGGCGCATGAATGAATCTGTGCATTAGTTGGCAAGGACTACGATCCCTAAAAAGTATTATCCCTTCACTGGATAAGCATATCGCGTCCTCTCTCCACCCACCTTCCTTCACAATAAGTGAAAAAGGCTTTGGGCAAATCTAGAGTACCCACTGCCGATGCAGCAAACAGCACATGTGTCACTGTTCAACTTTCCACCTTTTTGACCTTTTCACCTTAACATATTTTCCACTTTTCCTTGTCCGGGAAAATGCTTAGCGTAGACAGACAGACAGACATGGCTAACTCGATACCTGGCTAAGTCATTGAAGGTGAGTGTGGCAAGCGTTTTGTTAGAGTGATCATACCCCCAACCTTACAGTGACGGATATAGAAATATTAGCACTGAACGTGAGCATTGTCAAGAATCATATATATATATATATATATATGTGTGTAAGATTACCAAATTTACTTTGTTGTCTGCTTGTAACCAACATGATACATAGAAATGATGGGAACGCGGCGGGAGCGGCAAAGAGTGACAGAGAATGACGCTAATGTCTGCTCATTAGCTGCTCTAATACATTTTGTACGTACGTACCGCACGACCAAGCCTCGTGTCATTTGCTTATTGAAATATGGTTTTATATTTATATAACGGCATTTACATGACAATGGACGAGTGAACAGTGCCTAAACACACACAGACCTGCACAAACTACAATTTTATCAATATAATATTATTACAACATGACAACCGCAGTCCTATGATATATGTGCGCACACGTACTCACAGACTCTTGTTGAGCTTCGCTGCATGCTTTCCCATCCATACGTTGTAAGCAATGCGCACACGAATGTAAATGTAAAACGTAGATAAACGACAGCGGTCACGGCGTCCGCTGGCATTTGATAATTTTATACGATATTGGCTCAGGCTCATGTCGTAAAAGCATTTGTTGCAGGTGGGCAGATGAGGTGGACCGCTTTCTTGTTTAGCTATACAATATACAGACTCCCGCGGCGGTAGGGTCCGCTTGGGGATGCGTGTTTATCTTAGGCATTGATCTGCTTTGCTTAGCTTAGTTTGTCGATGTATTTAGTCAGGTGCCTACTCTTCAGGATATACTATATACCATTCCATTTGTTTCCTGTTTAGAGCGAAATCGATTCATATTCACGCAGGTGAAGGTATAAAATGTCGGAGATGCAGTGAAGGTATATGACAGAAGGCGTCATGGTGTGAAGGCGAACGTATACATATGTGTATGTGTATACCTTAAATTTGATCTAAATGAAATTTAAGTTTTGCAACAAAGATGTTACAATTTTTCCTGCATCTCTTTTACTGTCGTTAGTTGGAATATTTAGGCACTTGACACATGGGCGGCTGAATAACTGAATCGTAAACGGAATAACGAAACAACGGATAACGAAGTTGGAGCAATAGAACCCTTCTTTGAATAGAGACCATCATCACAAACATCTTTCTTCACATTTACGTATAAATATAACAGTAGTGGTTTTTTTTAACCGAATAGTTCGGTAAATGAATTGTAAAATTGCCAATTTGGTCGAAGCACACGTGAAATCCATAACTACTAGATGTACGTGTGCGCGTATACATTTCGGGGCCTCACGTAAATAGGGCAACAATGTACATTTGCCCAAATCGAAAGCCCAACGTTTATATATGTACACATACACATACACACCATTTCCTTCATACGCATACGTAAGCAAATAAGCGTGATACGTGTGCATGGGGTTCGTTTGCCAACAGGTACACTCAAGCAAACATTCGTATATAACTGTAGGCACACATGTTTTTGTGCCATACCTATATAAAATATATATACGTGCATATATGTATAATGCGATGTGCACAAGTACAGTGATTTCCAATTGAAATGATAATACTCATATGAACTGTTCGGGCAAAGGAATGGAACTGATTGCGAGCAACATTTTAATGATTTTAATGATATTGAACAATTAGACGGGTCAAAAAAATTACAAAAATCATCTCAAAAACAAGATCAAACTAGTGAAACGGGGCTATATTAGGCATATGTCAAATCTAGAGTACCCATCATCATTGACCTCTTCCAAATATTTAGAAAATAATATCAAATATCAAATTTCCTTGAGCGCAAGTAAGATGTAATACTATAACAAATAACCGATCACGCCTATTTTCACAAATTTGTTCCGTACAAAAAGGAGGAAGGGTAATTGTAAATTTTAAAACATACTCACATCTGTAATAAGTTCTCTTTGGGTGGGCGTGGTTATTTTGATTTTTCCAAATACGTAAATATCGTTCGTCTATATTCTGGCAAAATTTTGTTTAAAAAAAGCATTAATTTAGAGATTTCAAAATCGAAACGTGCTCGACTGAAATTGAAATTTATAGATTAAACGTAGTATATCTCCCATTTTTTGTGGGAGGTATCACAGTCTGCACAAAGTTTATTACCAACCTTTTGAATATCGAATCAATCGTGGAAAATAGTCACAATTGCTTCAATATCATTTAGTATAACTGGCGGCATATATACACACGTGAATATTTGTATAAAATATTTTTAAAAAATTTCTTAGATGCAGTCTTGAATCGCCTTGACGCGAGGGGACCTTACTTGTAGTTGGCAACATTGTATGACGTAGAATAGATCCCGTCACGTGCTCCTTTGAAATAAATGTATTAAAATAAAATGACAAGACTTTCAATGCAAAAGTCATCAATTCGTTTGGAAACATCTCAGGTGGAGGATAATCGAAATTCTGATGTGCAACAATTGTCGTCGATGTCATTGATGATGGAGTACGATATTGACAATACTCTAAATACCATTAAAGAAAACAGTGTTCATTTGCTGGGTGGAAAGCCGGAATATTTCGATTGCTTCAAATCGAACGATGTTAAAGGTAAACTGCAACAGCTTCCATCCACTAAATGTACTGAAGTGTCGAATGCAGACTTGCCACCAACACCACCTCGTACCCCAGTACAAGAGAACACTGCGCGTAAAAGGTGGCGCATATTGGCCAGAGTTTTACATAAATATTCTGACAGCACAATGACATCTGAAGAAGATCAGTGCAGCAATGAACAATTGGCTTCAGTACGCCGTTTTAAGTCGTTCGATTTCTTGCAACAGGGCAGCTTCGAAGATCATGTAACACTGAAGTGTATCGGCAAACCGGAAAATTGGTATAAATATAAGGTTCTCCTGGAAGCAGAGAGCAATCGGGAATTTTCCGTAAATATTCATCACGTGACGCGCAATTTAACTGCTGCCGATTTAATGGGTTTTAATAATACCGGCAATGTATGCGTATGGCCATCAGAAGAGGCTCTCACTGCTTTCGTTCTGTACGATTTAGAAGCCTACCGTGGGAAATGGATCTTGGAATTGGGTGGCGGCTTCACTTGTCTCAGTGGTTTAATGTTAGCGAAGTATGCCAAGCCCTATGCCGTTCATCTGACCGATGGCAACGAGGTGTCAGTGGAGAACGTAAAAAAGACCGTTTGCCTTAATGAACTATCGTGCTATACAAAGTGTTCTATTCTGAAATGGGAAGATAAAAACGCGCGCTTACCGTCCGAGGCTGCTAAATTCGATTTCATACTCTCCGCCGATTGTTTATTTTTCGATGAGGCTCGCCTTGCCTTAGTGGACACCATATGGTATTACCTTTCTGACTCCGGTACAGCACTAGTTATGGCACCAAAGCGCGGTAAAACAATGGCTATCTTTATTAAGGAGTCGATGGCCAGAGGCTTTGAGGTGAACATAACACAACGCTATAACGAAGCTATATGGGAGCGCCATTTGAAATTAAAAGAATGTGCTTTCTACGACGAGGATTTGCATTATCCCGTGCTGTTGCGTCTAAAAATTACTGCACAATGTGCGAAATCGAGAAGTCGTTGATACCCAAAGTATCCATAAAAGTGGTGTACTTTAAATTACTTGCCCTCACCTGCAATTCCATGCAATTCCAGTTCCTGTGATTCCATTTAATTTAGAAAATCATGGTGATGCACAATAATTTAGCTAAATATGTATGTAAATGTCATGTAGTTTACGATGTGTGGAATGAAATAAATTGAATTATGTAGTAAAAGGTAGTTTCCGGTTGTATAATTCCATCAACCTCTAAGGGACATTAACGTGTAGTTCAATGAATTTGAATTACGTTGTTTGCGGCATATATTTGTCGAAAAATATTGAATAGTAAGGAAGTAAATGATAGCTTTGTGGGCGGCGCCACGCCTTAGCATATCACTCAAGCAACAGATTCTGTGAATGTGAAATAAATCGAATCATTGTTTGAGTTTCGGAGTTTAAATATTTTTCTACAAATGGGCTGCAATAGTACCGCGATCATTAAGTCTATTCTGCGAAGTTATATATATAGATATGTGGTACATCTTATGGGGTTTCTGACGTCTCCTTCTCAGGTATACATACTATTTTATTAACTGCTTGATATCAAAAATGGAGAAAATCAATAATCTTACCTCCTGCTTGCTTCTTAAAACCGAACTACTCCACACAACCATGTACATATTATGTCTTGATCGTGGTCCAAAATATATTGAAATTGTGATGATGTTCGTAAGATCTAACCGTAACTCTGATATTAAAGGTGGCCATGTTCAAATTGAAAATTGCTTATTAAGCGGTTATTTTCACGTGATGATGAAAAAAGTGCAATTTGAAAACCTTGAAGCTGTTTATTAGTAGCAGTGGGCGGGGTGTAAATGCTTTTTTGAATCAATTGAAAACCTCTTGCACTCTGAGCGGATCCCTCGAGCGATTTTGCCCAATTTCAGTACTAACCAGTCTACGAAAGCAACCAATATTTCTGCTAAATGTTAAATACTCTCCACATCTACAATAGTGGGCGTTGCAGATATAAGATTATGCCCTACTGTAGTGTATCAGTTTCCAAGTTGAGTTTTACGCAGAGTACTACTTTTTGTAAATTATGGACGTGTCTGTTATCCGACCATGCCCATTTTTGGTACATTCATTGATTATTACCTTTACACAGATATATGTACAATTAAAAAATACAAACATTTTTATGGCTTCTGCTGGTACACATATATATTTATTTATAAAGATTTTGTGTCACACTAACTCTAATTTCTTATTGCATTGAACACATTTTGTTTTCAACTTTGGGCGTTTACGATTAAAAGATAAGATAACTAAAACTAAAGGCGAAATATCCTATTGGACCCTTTGCGTGCATTGATTATAATTTTGTTTTGCTTCGGTTAAAAATTTTCATTTCAAAGTATATTTCAACTAAAACAAACAAACAAATACGTTTAATACTAGAGTACAATTGACACAATGGAAGAAAATAAAATGACCATTCGACATAAACGCTGCAAAATGCCAACGATCATATTACCTCCATAGTCAACATTTCGGGGTATTACTTAACGAGCTGCCAGTCTCCAAGTGCTGCATCAATAATTGTTGCAAGCTGGCTCGCAGTGCCACTTCGTCATTGATTACTTGTTTGAGTTGCACCATGTCCTGCTGCAGTTGACGTATGTCTGTCCATAATTGACGTAAAGTAGGCGTCATGTCTTCATTTTCCAATCCTGCGCGCATTAAGTAAATGTTAATTGATACAGAATAAACAAGTAAAGATTAAATCTGGATTAGGCCAAATCTTAAATACCCTCCATCATCACATCCACACACAAACAGCAGGCATTGCAGGTACCTGGTTACGTTGAGGGTATGCATTGTACACGAACTTAGAAGACAATTTCTGCGCCAAATAAAGTTTTTTGCAAATCGTGCCAGTGTATCCTCTACAACCATGCCCCATATCGATGGTTGGGTTAATTACTAATATAAGTGTCGAATTTCCACATCAGAAATCAATTATTTTTTATTGCTTAGTAGCTCATTTTTTGCAACCATGAGAGAGCCAAGAACAGACGGATTCACAGTTGCACAGACAGGGCTGGGGTTCAGATTTTGATATGGTCTCTGACCAACTTGTTAGCCAAATAATATGTCATAAGACATGACAACAATTGTGTAAATTTTTAGGGTAAATATGATGCATAACAAGTGAGAAAGGGCTGTATTAGGCATACGCCAATTCTATGATACTCACTATCATTGCCTTTATGAGCGTGAGTGAACACCCTAATGAAGAGTGTCATTACGGCGCAAGAAGTGCGTAGTTGAAGTATTTTACTAGACATTGAATGCACCCACGTTAACCAATCAAAGTTATTTTCGCAAATTGGTTTCCAACATAAAGGAGGAGTACTCTTCCCAAATAGCATAAAACATTCTAAATGAACTACTAAAACAAATAAACATCTATAATGTGTTCCTTTAATTGTGTTTCCAAATGCGTAAAAAAGTTTTCTTTAATATTCTGGCACGATGGGCCAAAAGGGAACAACTCAAAAACTACAATATATAGTATTTTTTTCACCATTGCATTCGTCTAATTGAACCCATTTTTAATACTACACTCACCACCTTCAGCACAATATCTCCACAGTTATGGCCGTGACAGTCCGATCAAAAGAAAAATAGGCTAGAGAAGCAAATTACAAAAGCGTATCAGATGGCTTTGTTGAAAGCAATGGCAAGTATTTGTGCCATGTATGTAATTCATTGAAGATTGATACAAATTAATGTTGGACGATGTATATGACATAGTTTTTAGCCGATTAGTATATTAGTGGCGCTGCCAGGGTACAATACTTTAGCAGCACGTAGGAGTTCTTAAAAAATAATATGTGCGTTCGCAGTCCCCTCATGGTCAAAATTGGATGCTGATCGAGAATAGACAACTTTTCAAGTAATCTAATGGTTGCAAACGGAATTATACACTTAGCATACCAGCACTCCTCTAATGTGGTGGGTATAACAACAAAATGCGGAGGGTACATTACAAAAACAACAATGATTATAAAATAATATTAACTTAGCATTCTAATAAAATCATACCTTAATTATTATCACAATTTGCTGCAAGTTTTTAAGCGTTTACTTTATCCAGGAGCGTAAAAAGCAGATTGGTAAGAATTACTAACTCTAATAAAACTAACAGTTCAAGGATTTATTTAAATTTCCCCTCGACGAAGAAACATTTATTAAAAACACCCCATCAACCCAAACTACTATGTAACGAAACATTTATTAATAAAAAATATAACATTGGATTAAAGTAAAAAACAATATATATATTATTTATTATGAGTGTCATATGGTAGAAACGCAACAGTTTGACTAGTGGGGCCGTCTAAATTGTACCTATCTATCTTTTGCATCCAGAAGTTGAAGAAAATGTTTTAAAATTTGTCAATTTGACATGTTTTCATATTTTCCCTTTTTATACTCTGTCCAGGGGATATTGTAATTATAACGATCATGTCAGAATCAAAATCTGAATCGATTTAACGGGCACAAAGCTAATTATCCATATAAATTTGTGCGCAGCTACAGGTCGCATTATTTGAGATATTTTGATGAAATTTAGAACAAGGACATGTATCGTTCCAAAGAGGAACCCCATTGGACCATTTTTAGAGCCGCTCCCCATATACGGTCCTATTAATATTTACATTGGCTTAATAGATGGCTATGCCAAACTTGGACACGATCAAACCATTTTTAGAATCCCTTTTCATATAACTCTTTTTTGACTCGCGTTTACTGACCCAATTCCAACTGCACTTATTAAAGTATAAAAATTGTGAAACCAGGTGGTAGAGGGTATTAAGGCGTCGGGTAGAACCGACTAAAACATGTTTCCTTGTTTATTTGACGATTGCAAGAGTAACAACAGGCGAACAGAGAGACATGCAATGGAAAATGCACTTGCATACTTGATAAGGTCTTAAACATCGTTACGAACTGAATATACCCCGTCATGACGGTAGGCAATAGGGGAGATAAAAAGACGACATTAGTTATAATATTTTTTAAATGATAATATAAAATATAAGTTTCACAGATTAGTATTATTTACATAAATGTTCGCTGCATATATATGCCAAGATGTAATTCGTTGGAAGTTAAGGCTCCTTTGCGTTAAAAATGCCTAATTCTCTATTAAGTGTTACATGGGGAAATAAAGTATGAAAATGAAAGGACCTGATCGTGATATCTTTGGGTTGTTTCATATTATTACATGGACGTACTATCAATAATTGTTCATTTTTCGCCATTGATTCTTTACAAAATTACCACAACACCAATTGCCATAGAGTTGTCGAGCGTCACCTCCATTCTTGGAGTAAGATTCTGTGTGTGTAAATGTCGTTGATCGGTCAGAACTGTTGGCCAACAGATGGACATTGCAGCCTTCCTGACTCGAATCGGCGTGGCCGGAAGTATTGCTCAGAATTATATCTTGATGATTATCGCTGGGTGCCAAGTGTGGAGTACTCCTTCTTAGAGATTCAGATTTAATGCGGCAGCCCAATAGGTACCCACCACCATATCCAGCATACCGATGTGAAGCACCCGCCTCAAAAGAACGATTCAATCTACGATCATAAAGAACCGGGTGCCTATCGCCAATTAGGAGCTTTTCTTCGGATGAATTGCTTACTGGTAATGAGCGCTGCTGTCGAGATTGCTTATTTTGCACTCGCACATTAGAGGCTTTATTTTTACGCGACAACAGAGGCGTAGAGAAAATGTTATCGTATCCAGACCCAAAGCCACTTTTCAAACGATTCAGCGATTTACGAGTTGCCCTTCCTTCTTCCGACAAACTGCGGAAATCGAAACCGCCTAAAGAAGTGTTTCTACCTCTAATGGAACCATCTGCTGCCGCTCCCGACACTGAATAGCGGAAGCCAGGTGCATTGAGTGAAGAAATGGAAGAAGAGTACAAGTTGAAATTATTTGGACTTGCCTCGCGCCAAATGTGTGATGAATTCAGACTATTGGACGAATTTTGTTTGTTGTTGCTATTACTGGAACCAGGGAAGGGCATTCCTGCATTGCACAAAAGTGGCAGCTGTGGATTTGATGTAGAAAATGGCTTGGTTGTTTTTAGTTTACCGCCTCGTATTGGCAAGCAAGGTGTCCACGGCTGTAGAACTTTTTTGAATTTAACCAGAATAATTACCAGTACATGCAGTAACATTTTTGAAAATAGAGAAAGACAAAGATCGAAAATAATATTTGAATTCAAACACTAGCACTAATCGGACAGTAAAACAGAAAACAGAATGTCGAAACTGGATGAAACCGATAGAGTTTTTATAATAAATAGTTTAGGCGTCAATTGCACTGAATGTACGTATAAATTATAAATGCAAGCATAACGAATTTAAAAAGACGCCTACAAATGTAAAAAAATCTCTACGAGTTATGAAAACGTTTGGAAAATGTCTAATGCCAGTGTTAACGTAATGCCAATGCCAGTTTTATTGATTATTAAATGTTGTGGCTACCCTACAACGGTACTAAATTCCAAGTCGATCTAACCGCTCTTGACGCAGAATCAAAATGCGTGCATTTGTATTGTATACTCAATTGCCAACTCAGCAATGACTGCAATGACTGCTAATTCAAAACGAACGAAACAATCGAATATTTGGTATGTGTTTTAAATGTCTGACATAACTACCATATACAGATATGGATGCACCCTACTTGCTAACAAACCGGGGCCCCACAACCCTATACATATATACATTTTATAAGCGAACCCATTGTTCTCAGTAATAAGTTGGAACGTGAGCACGGCCAAGAACTCTCTTGCCTATACATTGCTAGCGTCAGCAGGTTCAAAATATATATTTTGCTTAGGTCAACACTTTCTTGCCCATTAGCTTAGGGTATGACTGGCACAATTGTAAATTGTGGGCGGGGTCTTAATGCAATATCTAACTGGAAATGCTTAACAATCGCTAAAAATTGACTTTATCAGCTTTGCTTTTATCATTTTATTCCTCTTCAAATAGCTTAGCGTTCACTCGCTTCATTCGCACTCAAGATGTGTTTTTAAGTACAAAAAATGCAAGCCCCTGATCAAAACTGTATACATGTACAGTATGATCATAAGAACGTCAAGAGAGCATAAACGAAATTTTCTACTTTTGCGCACCATATATGGGAGAATCGAATATTAAGAAGTTAGTAAGCATTCTAAATTAATGACCTCTTCAAATATAAGTGTTGTACATGAATAACGTAAACGCAAATACAGCAAATTATGATTTTTAGTGATTTTAGTGGTTAACTGACAACCAGAATGCATTTCTTTACTTATCGATTGCGTAAATGACTCACCTGAATGGACAGTGTTGCGCGCATTATTTTGGTAGGCTGCACTGTAAACCTCAAAAACCCGAAGCACCAAGGCGTCTTCTTCGAACGTTGGTTGATATTTGCGCCCATTACAATAACTGGACAATAAATTAGAATTACCGCTACTGCCTCCTAAAACGTTTGTATTTAATAAGTTTGGTCGCAGTGGCGGGGCTACACGCAGATTTGTAATACTCCAATTAACTGAATAAATAAAAAATTATTCAACTATTAGAAAGCGAGTCATATACCTGTCACGCCCACCATTGTATATGTGGAGGGTATTTAAGATTTGACCTAAAGCAAATGTGGTTTTTTTCTTTGTTTGTTTTCCACTCACCTTTTGTATTTGCGTTCCTTACGCTTGTGGTGGTGGCGTTGGTGTTGGGTGATGTGTTTACTATTAGGGCCGATATTGGAGGACTCTTCGAAATACTGCTCGATGTCTGGGCTAAATTTGATTTGTGGCTTGGAACTGGATGATTTGGTAGACTTTGTTGTGGTGGTGGATGATGAGGTTGATGAAGTGAGGGATGCTGTATATGGTGACTGCTGTTGGTTAGATGTTGATTGAACGACTGGCTCCGTTTGTGTTGCGGCACACCTTTTGTAACAATTGTTGCACAATTTGTACTTGTTGCCAGCACTATTTGCTGATTGCCTCGCTGACTGAGCGTACTGATATTTGCTGGCGGCGATGACATCTGAAATATTTTAAGATTTTGAATATTAATCAATCATATTATTCGATGATTGATTGGTCGATTTGTTAGTATCGTAAAAAATTTATCTCATACTATGTTCCATTAATAAATATTACAACGAAATGTATGCGATTAATAAAAAAAATTATGAGACATCGCATCTCGTTTGATTCGAATTGAATTATTTATATCCTCCACCACATTCCCTTCTCTGGCGCGTATAAACTTTATATTGTTAATTGCCAATTATGTAAAGGACGTGGTAATAAATCAATTCAGAATTCATGGATAAAACGAATAACGAATTCGGCATATTAAACTTGATAAGGTGGAAGATGTAGTATAAACAACAGGCTATTTAGTTATTGACGAATCCGAACATACACACGCTGCAGGCAAATAGGCAAGCAAGCTAGACGAATGCAATTTATGATAAACAAAGAGAACAGTTCGTGACAGAGTGATGTGTGGTGAGGAAGTCTAACGTCGCCATCGATTCTAAACTCGATCAATAACAAGTAAAAAACTGAATTTGGCCGGGACCAAATCTTTTATACCTGATTACGCCCACCAACTCTGATCCCATCCATTTCTGGATTAACCTAAAACTAACTAAAAAAATTAAATGAAAATGTAAAAAAATCGCTCTAAAAGATTTTTCCTTAACTACTCCCACATTTCCTAACAATTAGGCATGGCAGTGGCTGTCAATATAGAAGAGAAAAGACAACATAGGGAACTCATCTCACATTTCGTGACCAATTGTGTTATACATGCTTGGATCCCACACAACTAAATATATTCCAAATTTCAAGTGAGATCCTTGCAATCCTTCTAATGCCATCTAAGTGACAGACGGAGAACCATTCAGGTAGCCCACCCCTATATGATGCCTATAATATATTCCAAAGCATGATGTGAGGTGATGGTGCTTGTGTGGTAGTAAAAGCAAAAAGGTTTATTTAGAATAAACGGAGTCACCAAACAGAAAGCGTGCATAAATACTGTATGAAGAGTTCGGTTTCAAAGTTCCAGCACTGGAATTAAACTTTGAAAACGGAATCAGCACATGTGATAGTTTGCTTGCCTTCCACAACATCTGTTCGAAAGTTGTCTTTTAAAGAAGATAAGTATTCAGGACACTCGGCAATTAATGCGCCATAACACAGAGGACACTGAGGTGATGCCGAAGAATTTGTACGATTTTTATTAGAGTTTAATAACACTTCCGTCTGACTATTGGCTTGAAGATGAGTTGAAGACGAGCTTTTGCAACACTCCGCCTTTGCATGTTTCACAACACTGTCTGCAGATTCACAATCGTAGCACATTGCTGAGCAATTCGCTTGCTTAGTATCAATGGTTTCCGTATCAGCAATTGCCATGGTGTAGCATAAATTGGAACACTGCGTACAAGGGGGACCTGCGCTTAGCGATGCTGTAGATTGTTTAGATAAATTTTCCACTATCGTAGGTGGCAAACTTTCTTTTTTCCACCAATGAATATACATGCCTGTACGAAATATTTCACCAGCCGACACTTCTGTCTTTTCTGTGGCCTGTTTAAATGAGACGTTGCTATGCGCGCTATCGCTTCCATCTGAGCGTTTATTCATTTCAGCAGTTATTTGTAAATTAGTAGACTGATTATTTTGTTCTAATGATTGAGAGCTTATGTTTGATTTTGACGTTGTAGGTGCATAAGGATGAGTTATAAAGTTTTCACCAAACGTATCACGAATACCAAGTCGTAAATAATCTATGTAACGCTTATGCAGGAGTGTTGGACTTCCGCCCAGTTGATAACTGCAATTATGATTATCACACTTTAATTGTGCTTGATGAAGATCTGGTGAAGTTATGGTGCAACTATCGGCTAATCCTGAATCACTAGAGCGGGGCGTAGGACATTGAAAGCTTTCGTAGGAGTTACATTTGCACTGGAAGGCATGTCCTGCAGATTCTTTGTTTGGAATGTAGTTATTTGTGCTGTCCTCTAAGGGAACCGCTGCACAACTAGTGCAGCACTTGGATGAATCAAAAAAATGATTTCTTGCAGTATTCGTTGAATGAAAATTAACAATGGAGAAAACGTCTTTTTTAGCCCGTCCTTCATAATTTGGCTCGTCTTCCATATCATCGTCATGCAATGATGCGTTTGATATAATTTCCTCTCTGTTAGGAGCATTTATTATGTGCGTGGGTAGCTTTCGATTATTGGAAGTCAAAATGAAATTCTCTATCTTATCGGAATTTTGACTTTCCAAATTTTTTCGATCTTTAGCAAATGCCATGTGAACTGCTGTACTTGAATTTCTATTAAACCGATCTCCTACAAAAATATTCGGCATACTTTTTCTTTCGTTGCGTTTTACTGTATTGCTGTTGGCGTTGGAAGCGGCAAAGTCATCTGAGAGGTCGGTCAAATTTTCGCAAGCCGCATACGTTCTATCAAATCGTTCCCCAAATGCTGAAGACGCTTCAGAATTTTGTGATATTTGTTCTTTAAATAATTTAGAATGCGTCGCACCTATGGCATGCGCAACATTGAACTTGAAGTTAAGCCGCTTAGTAGTTGTGTGCGTCGCCAAAGTTTGTTCCGGGAAATCATATGCACTGACCGTAGTGGCCTTTGATCCCATCACTAATGAGTCGCTGTACTTGGACTCTCTTTCCTTTATCCCTTTATCACAATTACCAAATTTGATAAGATTTATAGAAGAATATCGTTTTAGTTTGCCATGATCGATAAACGTTCCATTCGAATTCAACTCGAAGCTCTCAACTAGAGAATCTTCAATATCGCTTGCTATTTCGCGGATTTCGTTCGCAGTATGATTACAATGCTGTGGGAGTAGTTTGACTGTGGCCTTGTGAGAACGTTTCTTCCGCAAGGGAATATCCTTAATATTGAAATTTTTACACAATTGCGAATAAAGCAACAGCTTAATCAAAGCACTCTTCAGCTTGCCGAGCTTAACTAGATGCGCAAAGTGTTCGCTAAGGCTTGCATATGGTGCTGTGGATGGATAATCACTAGGCGGAAGCGTAATATGGTACAAGGCCTCTTTCGATGCACCACCATAGTAGGCGCACAGTGAAAATCTTGTACAATAACCCCGGGCATCTAAACTGTGAGAAATCTACACAATTCATATGTCTCTCTTATTGAATGCAAAATGTTCCATTTCAAATATCCACCACATACACATGCTGAATTTAGCCTTGCGTAAAGTGGTGCGGTTGGTGGTGGTGAATATTATACAAATAATAGAAGTAACAAAACCAAATTTGGCTTAGACCAAATCTTAAGTATCCTCCAAAGTCCGTGCCAAAAAAGTTTAGTATGCATGTAAATTGGGGACAATTCGCTCAATTTAAATGCAAGATACTGGAAGAAACTAAAAATGTCAGCTCAATATCTTAATATTTATGAATCGTGCGCACGGACGGACAGACTTTGATTTCTGGCGTCTGTCTGCTTCTGAGTGTGGAGAGTATAACAATGATAAATAAAAACTTACATGAGGGGATTGTGAAGCGCCTCCAGCGTTCGAGGTACTGCTCAAGTTGCTGTGTTGGCGTGTAATACCAATAGGCATTGAATGATTTGCGTTGGATAATAGTTCAACCCACTTGTTGGCTTCATTGGGGCCCTGGCAAACGGCCACTATGCGCTCAATTAGCGGACCGTTAATTTCAAAAGCATTTTTGAAAGATTCCGAATCTTCTAGGCGACTAACATGAATTCCCGTTAAAGAGAGCTTACCCTAGTAAATATAGATAAACAGATATTGCACATGACCGCATAAACGAAATATGTGAATTACATACCTCGTAAATAAAAGCACTCATTCTTTGGCTTACACTAAGTATAAGCAATGTTTGGGGGAAGAGTACAAAGTAGCGATCACGATGATCCGCTCCAACTGCTACACTTCCCATATGGACAATTTCACCTAAAATGAAATTATTGCAATAATAATAATAAACACGAATGAAGGAAATCCTTCATACCTAATGAACTTAACTCTTGACCCTGCCATCCACGCACTGGACCTGTTAGCACTTGGAGTTCCAACTCTTTTTGCCTTCGCGTGGCGGAACAAGTTGCCTAAAGATATTTTTCACATTAACGGAAACAGTAACTGCGTAAAAGTTTGAATAATTTACGGCTATGTCCTTATAAACGGATACGCTACGTTGCGTGTCGCCACGATCCGGATAACTACTCTCCATATGGCGTTCCAGTTCTTGCAACATAGCCGAGTACTTGTCCAAACGGCGGAACGGCTTTGAGAGGCCGGTTGTGAGAACAAGTAGGCCTGGACTAGCTGCTCCTTGACGTTCCATGTATTGTTCCAAGTCATCCCTGCCAAAGTAAAAAAGGGGCCTGTGCATAATATAATTAAAATACAAAAGTTGTCATTACTTGTGTTTGTCCAATATAACAATGGCTTTAGGATGCAGAGCACAGTAGGCCTGATGGACTTGCTTCATTAAAGGCGCTTTGGTAAGAAACAATTTTCCCACGCGATCACTGCATTCTTCCATTTGGGAGAGCAAATCCTCATGTGTCTTTACCACTTCCACAAAGTTACACATCAATTGAGCGTACTCATCTGGAGTAAGTCTATAGAGATATTTATGTATATAAACAAAAAGGAAAACATTCCGTATTTAACTCACATATTCGCTTGCTGCAGAGGTTCCAGAAAGTTCTCCAGAAGACCCTGTATTTCGGCAACGTGCGCCCGTTCCGAGTCCAGCAAGTCCTTAAGAACCACAGATCTGTATTCAGATATTTCTTCCACTGGTATAATTGAGTCTTTTACAGGCAAAGATGCTTTATACTCGGCAACGTAGTTACTTGGAAACCAACCAGTTTTGTCATTCAATGTACCCTCCCACCAACCACCTTCCTCACGTTGTGTAACAGTTATAAGATCACCTTTTTTGAAACACAACTCATCGTTATTTCCTCCTTTAAATGAATAGAGCGCTTGCACAATCATCGGCGTTTCCATATCTTCTGAACTGTACTGTACAAAACTTTCTAAATTCTTCAGATATACGATGAATTCTGGGTTCTGCAAATTTGGAAATATATAAAAAGTAAACACATGGTTTTCACATCGACCATTTTGAGATTAAGTATTCACTTTGTCACACCGTTCCCAACCAACAGAAAGAGATTTCAAAGTCCCAACAAAGTATGTGCGTATGTGTGTATATTTGTATTAAATACGTGAAGTTACCTAATTAAACGTGTAAAATATCTGTGGCGAACATAGGGAGGCACAGCGGCAGTATCTGTCCATTGGTATTAAAAGGGGCAAAAGCGTGTCCTTTAAGGAAAGATTATAGCTTAAAGTAAGCACGATTTTACTATATACTATATATGCTTCCTTTTATTACGTTATTTTCTTATTATTATTATTATTATTATTATTATTATTATTATTATTATTATTATCAATGCATCGCACCAGCACAAGCGTACGCTTATTTCGCGATGAGTTAATCATATTTTATGTTACTTATACGCAACGGTTCTTTTTCTTCTTTTCCCCGTTTTCTTTCTATGAACCATCATCACACACCTATAAAAATTCCTTCTTGTACTGATCGTTATACAAAAAAACATGTGCATAAAGAATTTCCGCGACAAATCTGTTTTTTACTTTTGACTTGGTGTTCGAACAAGGTCATATCCAATTACTGCGAAAATATAATCCGTTTATCTTTCATATTATTTCCATTCAGAGTGATATATAAGTATAACAGTGAGCAAATTTTCCTGTTGAGCAGGTCTCTTACTTTTATAGCGTAAGATTTTCAGGCAGTAATCTTCACTTCACTTCTTCACTTTAAAGTGATCTTTTGCTTACCAACATACTAAAATATTAATGTTATAATAACCACCTTAAAATACTTTCATTGCTATGATGGCAAAATTAGAACTAACTTGATATTAAATACATTCCAAATTAGTATTTTGCGTTGGATACTCTCTGTCTCACTCGCATGGTCTCTCAAAACAGATTTAAAACATTTCATGTTCGTGCGCTTGCATATGTACGTGCTTATGTATACATGAAAATATTTTAATTACTCTACAAAATTTGTGTACACATATGCAGTCACATATATATCATAATTCTTTTTTTTACATATTTAATTAATATTGAAATTACAAGTTAGAATGAAACAGCGAAATTTTTCTAAAAATTTTCTACAATAAGGAATTGATGGAACTTTATAAATATAATTGTCACAAGAAAAGTAAAATTCAGAATTTTCCACCTATCCATATACTAACACTAATTAGCCGATGAATTTTTTAATTAGATTTCAATCTTTATTTACAATAAATATAATTTTGCTTGAATTGTTTCTACGTTTGGCCATTTAAATTTTAGAGGCAACCAAATATAATTTTTGAATTAATAATACAATATTTCATTTTTTCGCACCCTGCCCAGTTTATTTGTAGTTTGATTTTTGAATATGTTACGTCCAGATGCAAATAGAAACAAGTAAAGAAACTACATTTGAAATTTGGTGGATTTGAATACCCACCATCGATGCACGAAAGCTTCCCCGATATCAATACATCTTTTGTACTTTAAAAGTAATGCCGGAAATTTACATAAAAATGAATCTTTTTTCAGTTTTTGTTGAACATTGGGGGTGTCGCTTAACCCACCAGAACAATTTTGAAATCGATCTAAATTATTGCGATTAGGAGGGACCGCACTGCAAGTAAACGATATTGATTCAAAATATACATATTTTGTCAAGTGTATGACCCCTTCTTTTGTGCGTTACTAACCTTTTGGCAAATATATACTATCATATATATTATAACTACTATATACGAGTATAATGGTGAGTATAAAAACTATTTTACTTCAGTAAAAGAAACGGCAGTAACACTAGAATTATTTTAATGGCCAAGTATTCTTTGTGGCTTTTTTACCATAGGATACAACAGATAACGAACAATGCGTTTTGTATACTTCCCACACACATACATAAGTGTTTAATGAACTCATAATTAATTAATTTTCCACATAGTTTTTTTTTTTGTACTCACATTTTCAGTTTACATTAGCTAAAATTGTTTAGATGCACGTTTAGTGTTAATTATATAAGATGTTTAGTTCTTATCATTCACATTTAATTGTGTAGGAAACAATTAATTCATTAATTACTATTCAGTACATAACTTGAATAACTATAACTTTAAATAAGTAATGTATGCATTTTTATATATTTTTAATTAATTCGTTGTACACTTTTTATAAAATTAACATTACTACTTTATCTGAATTCCCCTTGATTCACGGTCAAGGCACCACAATGGTGAAATGCATGCGATAACAATACAAATGCCACATTAGGTTAGCGAATCGGAATATTATAAATTGAATTGAAACAAGCGTAAAGAAAACAAAATAGGGGGATTAGTGACCAGTGTTGGTTGTCCGTTTATACATTACATTTCTAGTTTTCAAACGTAGATACTTGGAAGGAACGCTACAAAATTTAAATTTTTGTCTAGACGGTCATTTAAGAATTTATTCGATTTATACTATAGTAGCATTATATTATCTACAAATATTAGATAGTTGGTTACAATTAGAACTCTATTCGGTATTCAGGTTCATACGTGAATTTATTTTCTATACTGAATATGCTTTAACTTCGATCCCATCGCCATATTGTGCCATCGTCACATACGCATATAAGTATGCAACCGTCCTTGGAAAATGTCGTTTGCCGAATGGCTGTTGTACACTTTGGGTGAATTAAGGTGCTACATTTCGATAGTTTTGGATCTGAACTATCCAATTCCCACACATATGTTTTTCCTTGTTGATTACCCAGAGCAAGAAGTTTTTGCCACAAATTGAATGCAAAGCGTACAAACCAGATCTCGCACTCCTTATAATCAAAGTGATGAATGATGGTGGTGGCCGCCTCTTGCGTTTTAATGTTGTTTTGCTCCAATTTACCTGGTTTCCAACACACAATGGAGTTTTCACACGACTTGGAGAGAACGAAATTTCCGAACCACTGGACACAGTCGACGTAATTACGATGTATGTCGCGGGTAGAAAAGTCGGGAAAATGTTCTTTAATAGTGGGATAAGGTGTAGCATTTTTACTTGAATTAAAGGTGCAGCTGCTATCTATTGCTGCTTTTATAGCTGGCTTATTTAAACACCACAATTTCAGGGAATGGTCCATTCCGCTGGACATAATTCGATTGCCTCGTAAATCAAAGTCAAGGGATAGCACTTCATCACGGTGACCCTCTACTCCTCCAAATATTGCAACACAAACATCAGTTTGTATATTCCACAGACGCAACGAATGGTCTTTACTGCCAGAGAGCAGTAACTGAGGTAATCGCGGATGGAACTTAAGTTCATTTATAGCGTGACCATGTCCTATGTATTGCTTTGTGCACATGTGTTTCGAGGGGTTGAACACACGAATCACGCCCCTATATCCAGCGGCTGCAAGTATCGGATCAGACGTTTCAACCTCGTACGACCACGCACAAGTGTAAAAATTTTCATCAGGCTATTTATTATGATAAAAGTCAGATAGCAGGCAGGACATTCAGATTAGATTAGTTTTTATATTGATACTTATACATAATTAGAGAATACTTCTTCAACGTTTAAAAACTTACATCGGGATCAGCATAACATTGCAATAACTTAATGCCACATTCTTCATCGTCAGAATTTAATGGACACTCATATATTGATACGCGATCTTTACCAACTGATGCAAAAATAGCTTGATCCTTATTGAGAAAGTTATTGAATTGAGCTCCAAACAAGGGTTGCCCGTGATCTTCACGAATGTGACAGCTACAAAAAAAACAATTAATTTAAGTGGAGAACTTCGACGCTGCATTCCCTTGTTACTTGTATTCAAATATCGGCCTTACCACTTTGGGCGATTTAATTCTGTGGGAGGGTTTAGCGTAACACCCTCCAGGGGACTTGCTGCGCGAAGTTGTAGTTGTTGTTGCACTAAAAACACTAATACTATCGTCGTTCTCACTCTCCACAGAGCTTAACAATATTGGAGTTGAAAGTGTCATTTCATTGGTGGATGAGGTTGCCCCCTGATTTTGTTGATCATTGTCTCTGCCGTACATATTAATATTTTTTTGCATTCTCCTTTATCTAAGCTTAAGCATGACCAACAGCTTATCAGTTAAAAGCCTTATATTAATTGAAAAGGAATGTGTGGCATCGTTTCAAATTCAAGTATATTATGAGTATACACGCATCCACATATATTGGGAATTGAAAAGCACAATTTCCATGTCCATCCTGGTAGTGAATTCAACTTAACACATTCTCCAATTTATTCTACACGTCATAATGATAAATATAAGGATGCACTGTGAATATAAGAATAAAAAATATTTATTCACAAGTTATTTATGCGGCATATAATTTAACCTCACGTAAATAACGAACCGGAATTATGGAAAAAGCTCCTTAGGAAAAATTCACAGTGATCAACGTAACGCTTTTTGGATCGTACTGTTACAAGTGTACAGCTGGTGTTTTCCTGTGATACATATGTTTGCATTCGCTACAACTTTTGCTTGTGTGTGCTTTAAGCCTATTGTGAAATAGTTTTTCTACAGCTTAAGTGCACTTTTTATTACCGACCCTATTTTTATTACTTTCCCTTATCTTGAGTAACTTTAACTTGTGAGTGATTTAAAATATTCTTTTTCGCCGCTGGGACTTTTATAAAAATTGGGATTTTCCCAAAAATTGGATATCTTCTTTTTAAATTATATGTCCTCCCTATCTTTCCCATTTCAAACTTGGCAAAATTATGGGGGGTTCTTGTACGCAGATTGGTATTGAAAAGGGGCAAATTCGGTTGAAGGTTTCGTCCACAATTAAAAAATGTATTGTACGTGTTATGTTTTGTAGCAATTGCTTCATTTATGAATAATAATTACACTTGCTTTGCTGAATAAGACTAGTTTCTTTTATTGTGTACACACATGTAATTATACATAAATAGCTTAAAGATATAGAGTGACAGAGGAGAATTCTATAAGAAGAATATCAAAATATATTATGAAATTAATCAATTGTTTACAACCCTTTCACGAAAATAATTTTCTAGCTTTGTACAATACATTAGATACCTGTTTCATATATACACGCGTTGCATAATTGTAAAAAATTATATTTTATCATATAGTCATCAAGGTAGCCTACCTACCACAGTTTCACCGTGTTTGTAGGCCAATAGCTGCAATAGATTGGATTTTCATACCCTCCACATACAAAGTTTGTGTTTCCGTTGAATCGGTACAATCACCTCCATCAAATACCAGACACGTCCTCAATTTACAAAAACATCTTTTGTGCAGAACTAGAAGTGACAAAGCGTACCTTCGTTGGCTAGATATTCTTTATGTGTGTAGAGAATATTTAAGCTTCAGACGAAGCTTTATACCCACCACCCATCACTTTGTCAACAAAAAGTAATAACGACGCCCAAGAAGAGACGCCAGACACCTCACATAATATATATTCCGAATCAGCATTGAATTATGAGTCTACCTGTCCGTATGGGTGTTCTGTGGCACTCAATCTACTGGTCGCAAATATTAAGATATCGATTCCAAACTTGGCAGAAGTGGTGGTAGTTTTCACATGCAATGGATCAACAACTCACTTATTCAGTACTCTCTTCTGTACTGTGCTGTATTGATACATATACTCCTCGGGAAAGTTTGATGAATCGATGGTGGGTATTCAAGATTTCGCCTCAGCAAAGTGCAGTTTTATTATTACTTATGTGTTATTTCCAATTGATGGATATAATTTATTTTTGGGGAATATACACTTCCGACATAAATAAATTAAATGTTCTTTCGTGCAGATCGATAAAACTTTCGGCTTCATACCACACTCCCACATTTTAATCCTATCCAAACGTTCTTTGTGCTAACGACAACATTTTCACTTTCAATGCAATGCAATGCAATGTTTATAGAATCATCCATGAAGCCAAGGTTTTTAATCATTCGATTTTTCTCTCCGCGCTTAAAGTTTATTATTTCAATAGCACACCAGTGCATTCTTGCAGCATTTGCGTTTTTCATTTAACTATTAAGTATTTATTGTACCCTACAGCACTCATGGTAGAGTGTATATTAAGTTTGTGTGGATGTTTGTAATTACTAAGAGGCTAGAGATTCCCACCTTTTACTATACTAGGCTTTTTGCCAGGGAGCTAGCACAACAATTCGCAATTCTTAATATTTTATAATAAAAATTGGTATTATTTGCAATAGTCTAAAAATTAAATGTTCTAACTTTAGAACCCCTTTCCCCAAAAAGATTTTTCTCGAGATGACTTATATGACAATGACTCGCGCTTACTGGCGAAACTAAACAGATTATAGAATAAATTTTAGATACGAGTGGCGTAGGGCATTAGATAGCGGCCTTGACCGACTCTAACATGTTCACTTGTTCTAATTTAAATTTACACAATTTTTGATGAAGTTAAACTTTTTTCGGCACTTCCATTATGACATAATTAGTTGCTGCCAAATAAATAAACCTTATAACTATATTATGTGTGGTATTAATTGAGGCAACCCTGCCCTTGTTGTGCAAACTGTAAACTTATGTTTCGACTTCAAAAGTGGGCTTATGGGAGGCGATACTATTTAGGCTTTGTGGATTATTGTTAGATTCGGTTGCAATGGTAGATTTCTGTGCAGAATCTGCTGTGACTGTCGTGGCATTATTTTTTAAAAACAACTCCAGAATTCCATTTGTCATAATGCATGTGTGAGATTCATTATCTTTTCTTAAAATGTCTCTAGCCTTGAAATAGATTGAAGAATGAAATGCAGGATATTAATTTCATAATAATATAACAGAAAAGACAAATATTTAATACATGTATATGGGGGCGGGCGTATTAGACATTAAATTTTTCATCTTAATGTATCCTCCACACGCTGTAATACCCGGGAGGAAACATCACGAAATATAAATATATTTGTGACAAGCACTAAAATCTGAGTCGGTCCAGACACGTTTGCATGCATGTGCGCTTGTGTGTCCATATGTTGCTGGAACGCTCATTGCAGTCAAGTCAATGAATATTGAATTGAAATTTTGTACAAATATTTTAAGTTGCTGTACGCTGTCAAATTGAGCGATATTACTTGAGAGCAACACCCATAATTTACAAAATGTCCTAATTGGCCGCAGTCTGCGAATCGTAAATAGGCGCATAATGCTCATACCCTTACAAGGCGCAATTACGTGCCTGCTGAATCGATGACTTGTATTTCGACGTGGAGGACATTTAAGATTTCGTCAAAGCCGATATTTGTTTTTTTTTTAATTATTTCTTATTACCTTCGACTTGTGCTCTGCTAAACTGATACGTACAACTTCATGTTGCTTCTGTAATTCCTCTGTACGATTATCGTATGTTTGTTTTAATCTTATGCGTTCTGCTACGCCTCGTTCTACTATAGAACTAGCAACTTCCCGTTTCATCCTGTGATGATATGGAGATCATAAGCATTATTATTAACGACTCTTGAAAAAATATTTCTACATATGTACATATGGTTAACAATAACTACATATGAACATGAATTGGTCTTACAGCCCTCCTCCCTGCGACTTAGCACCGTCTGCAGGATGTAAATGTCAATGACCGAAGCCAAAAATACACTCATGTACATATGTATATATTTATAGTGCATATTAATAACTTTCCTTATAAATTCATCTCTGTCACGGTGAATGGAAGCTAGAGTTTTCACTTCACTTCTCCTCGCTTCTTGCAATTGATGCATCACCTCACTGGTGACTCTTTCAAGGCAAGATTTTAATTGTTTGATTTGATTGGCTTGCGATTGGTGCATAACTTTTTCCACCACATTATAAATGCTTTCAAGATATTTTTCTTGAAGTTCGCGATATTGCTGCGAATAATCCTTACAGGCTAGTAATAATCTATCATTTTGCAATGTGGTGGAAGAACTATAATGTAAATCTTCGGTGGACTCTTGTAGTTGGACACACGGGGGCACTTCTATAGGGTGCTCACTATTGGGAAATATACAAGTTCTGTTTTTAAAGTAAAAATATTACTCTCATTATTTTTTACAACGCTAACTACATCACATCCAGTGGAAAATCGAAAACCTTATAACGCCCACAATGGAAACATCTATATAGGAGTGAACTCATCGATTTGTTAAAAATCAAATCGGCGAAAGCGGATAACAAACAAGACGTCTACAATTTAAAAAAGAACTCTTTTGTGCAGAATCGAACTTGTAAGTTGATGCCACGCCCATACTTACTTCATTAATGTGAGAATATTAAGGGGTCGGTCTAAGCTAAATTTAGTATTTTTCATTGTTTGAAATGCTTTTCAACTCTAGAGCATTTTCTCTGCAAGTTGGTGTTTTCGATTTTAAATTGGACCTGGTGTATACACAAATTCATGCAATAAATACAATATGGACACAAGACCAAAAATAAATTAATAAATTGAGTTTTTTAAATGCAATCTAGCGGAGCCAATGTATCAAGAATGATGCGTGCACGTTAGATGCCAGCATTTTGCTGAGAGCTACCCCGTTATCATCAAAAACCAAACGCATGCATGGACTGTATTTGCAACCGCAAATATACTGCAATTCTGGAATCCAACGTGCCATTCATAATTGTTAATATTGCAATTAGAAACTTACAAGCTCCTGGTGCTTAAACGCTTAACAAGTTTGTTAGTGATGGCAAATTTTTGACGTTTACAACTCTCCAAGGAATTTAACTTAGTTGAAAACACTTTAAGTTTCTCTTTGTCGTGTTTCTTTCGTAAAGACTCCAACTTCTTTTCTAGTTCCAAGCATTTTTCACGCACCAACTTGTGTCTGATTATAGCTTCCAGTGGTTCACAAACCAGATTCTCAATATCAAATTGTGAAGGGTCGGCATGTCTAACAACTGTTTGAACATTTGACTCCAACGAGTGTTGATGTTGTACATTTTGCGTAATAGGAAATATATTGTCTGTGTTATCTTGACTATTCTTTACATCTGATGTGATTATCGCAGATGTGACGGTGTTCAAACTAATTCTATGTTTAGGGCTAATGATGGATTCTAAAGTTTTTAGTTCCTTTTTCTGGTTACCTGTACCAACAGAAAAATTTCAAGTAAAAAGTAAAACAGATAAAAAAATAATAAATAAATAAATCAGTGATATGTTTATGTAAAAATTCACCTGCACAGTTCACTTCGTTTTCTTCTGGTTGTGTGGGCTCAGTATCTTCCGTTAATACTGCTAATTGTTTGTCACGCTTCTCCAACTCATTTTGATATTTAATAGGATTGGCCAAGGCCTCCGCGAAATTCGATAAGTCGTCCGGTATGTAATCTTTTACTACAATGCACAAAAACAGGGAAGATAGTGGTAGAGGTTGTCCCAATTCATTCCTTAAACTCAGGTGGCGATACCCAGGACATAGCCCAATAACGGGCAGAACTCTATGCCCAATAAATTTTCCGCCCTCTTCGTATGCTGCCACTCTTATACTGGCCAATTCTGGCAAAACCACCTAAAAGTATGTTATGCCATAATTGATTAAGAAAAAGACAAAACCGAGTTGAATTATTGCACCTTTTTAAAAACAAATGGTTCTTCATCGTATATTGGATTAATGCTGTTGTCTCGAATCATTTTGGTGCGAAATTTCTTGCGCACCGTATCCGCTGGTAATCCAAACATATCTACTTCGACGTAGGTTCCTACGCGTTTATCAGACAAGAATTGTCCCGACAATACAGTAATTGAAACGGTACCAGCAATTATACCATCGACCTAAAAACACATTAAAAATCATAAACTGCGAATATATGGCGATAGCCTTCAACACCAACAGCAACAACTCATTCATTACATACCGTACTCTCCGCGAAGGGATCTAGGCGCCGATCAGTCCTTCTCATAAACTCCGGTTTTAATAAATAACCGGATCTACCGTTATACTCAAATATTCCTAAGTTAAGTTGCATTGCTAAATCTAAAGTTTGGAAATTTAAGGCTACCAGCTGACAGCCGGCATTCCAAAATAACTACGAGTACAATGAATATTCACTTGTCACGTATAAAAGGGTCAATTAATCAAAAATATTACCTGAGGCATAAAGTTCGAGCTATCAAATCGAGTACCTGTCGGGTATACACGCGACAACTGATGTTTATTGTAATTAACAAATTCAATTGGCCGTTCCTTCAGCAAAGTTGTAGCTTGCTTTTCATCAAATGAAGACATTTCGTAGCAGCGATTTTTTTCTGTATAAAATACATGACCATTTAATGAACGCATACACCAACACACAGTCATTACTACGTACTTTCAGCATTTTCAAACGAACTGAAATGAACCGGTTGCACGTAGTTCACCAAGGCTGATATTTCTGCACCCGCTTCAGTTTCTTTTTGCGCCTTTTCAGAAGGAGGTTCAGTGCTAGTGGCAAGAATCAAGTTAACAGTAGGTTGACTTTCATCCTCGCTGGAACTCTCTGTTTCTGAGGATCCCGTACTATCCTTAGAGCTTTGACGTACTTGCTTAAATTATTTGATTAAATGAACGATGAGTAAACAAAATAATCTTGCTAGTGAAAAATGAATTTTTATTACATTTGGCATTTCGTTTTAGAAGAGTGCTGGTGTTCAATGGGTTGAATATGAAATTGTGAAATTAATTAATTGAATTCAAATCCATAACTTGATGGGTGATGTCTAAAATTTAGAATAACGTGAAGTCCAAAAAGACGAATGAGACCTTTTCGGCTAGTAAAGATACATATATATTTTTATACCCTCCACATTTGCCACGTCCACTATTTGTATGTATATGTGGAGGGTATTTAAGACTTGGCCTGAGCCAAATTTAACTTTCTCACTTCTTCTTACTTGCTAATATAAATTTTCGCATAACTGTACATACATATATATCAACATATATACGATGTGTCCAGAGACTTACTATTAATGATGGATTGCGTAATTCCGCAAGAGGAGTAATTGTGCTATTATACGATGAGGCTGTTCCATCTCCATCATCAATTATTGAATTTTGTTGAGAACTGGATATTGGTCTAACATTTAATGGCTTGTTTGCGGCATCAACTGTAATTCATAATAAAAAATGTGCATAATTTATAGCTATTCGAGAATATTTTTTATACCCCACACCAACCTTTTATTATACCGAACGATTAAAAATCGATTTTACCACGTCCATCTGTTGTCTGTCAGTATACATTTATGTTTAGGCTAAGGGTAGTGGCGCAAAATTTTAAAAATCTATTGTCCAAAATCCGTCCGTGCGTCTGTCTTTCGTTGGCACTCTTATGACCGTAAATTTGTGAAGTGGGTCTTGAAGTGAAATTCCGTACCGACATTTTTCGTTTTTGCACGCAGGTTCCTATTTTACGCTTTTTCCATATTAATTAATCCATTAAAATAAAAAAGTTGCAATTCTTCATACTCTTTAACAAGGATTGGTATATATACGGGATAGTTAGCCTACTCACTCCTTTGCAAAAATAACAATAAATGATTAAGTTGTTTAATTACAATTACAAGTGTATTAGTTAAACCAATGTGAGTGAAGGGGTTACAGCCCTACCATGTAATGCAATAGAATTGGGGCTCAGGCCAAATCGTGGATACCCGCCATCTGAGTATTTACATCAAGATGAAATTGAGGATTTATAAAAAACATATAACAAAATATCTCACTTACTGGTGTTAGCGGTAACTAATTGTTTCTTATAGTCCACTAAAGCAATTGGCTTCTTGTGATGGTGATGGTGGTGCTTTTTCTTATTTTTAATAATAATTTTACGTTTGAGTGAAGATGGCGGTGGCAGATCAATATTGGGTTCTAATGGATGTGTATCAAGCGGTTGATCTAACAGCATTTCACCAAAAACTTCACGACAATAGTTGGCAATTTTAGCCTAGTTTATATATACAACAACACATAAATAACAACAAGAGCTTTAAGTAGTTATGTACACATATAGGGGAGGGAAATACGGTGTAAAGATAAGGTTTAGATCAATTGTGGCCCAATTTAAAGGGTGCCTTCATTAAACAACACTTGTTGTTGTTAATCTACCTGTTGGCGCGGATTGCAGTGATTCTCAAAACTCAATATGACGGGGAAGTCGCACGTTTTAAAAGCACTTTCAGCAATAGCTTCTAAGACGTCTTTTGCAAATATCTCCGGAACAAACGTGTAACCATGAACAATAACCGGTTCTTCTGTACGCCCATTCCAAAAATCCAATTCTACACATCTTATAATTAAGTAGAGATTCTTGTCAAAAAATTGGGAATAAAGAAAAACAAACATTGATATATTGGTTGGCTGCCGCTCTTACCTGCATCCAGCCAAAAGGCATTGTCGATAGATTTCCACGGAGGATTTGCCAGTTAATTGATGTCCAGTTAAATAAGTGTTGTGGGATGAGTTGATGAAATAATGAGATAGCGGCTGATCCATGTCGTCGCATAAGTCAAATTTATTAATTGAAATAACGGGATTATCTTCCGACATCAAGTATCTACAATTTACGCACATTATTATTTTGCATTAGCAATAACAAGAAACGCACCGTAAAAATCCATCAAGACTGAGCAGACCCTTTTGTATGTTGAACTTATTGGGCTCGTATTGTTGTATGATTTCTTTAGCTCGCTGAGTATTTGCGTACGGATATAATATTTCATTAAGTCTTGGATCTCTTTGAGTTTTATTTAAAAACTCCACCAATTGAGCGGTCGACATATATTTACGTTTAGTATTACCTACACTAAAATTAGTGAAAAATCTCAATAGTAAATATATACGATTTACTAACTCTGCTGTAAACTTACAAATTGTCGAAGATTTTCTCAACCTCAGCACGCTGACATAAATTTTTGTATAAATTATAAAATTCTTCAAAAGTGAATTTGGTAGCGGCGACTGTTTCTGTTTTGCCTGAAGGCAATCCGGTGTTTTCCAAAGCTTTTTCCACGCGCTTTCGATCGTCTTTGTTTTGCGTAAACACTTTAATTATACTAAAGTGAAAAGAAAAGTTCTTTAACAGCAAATCTTGAACGTGCTACCCCTTTAGAGTGAAATTTACTTTTAAGTATTTTGATCATTATAAGGGTCACACCCCCAAAAGTATTAACATTTATAGGTCCGTCTATGGTGGATTTTGGATTTTAGTTTGTTTTAAAGGTTCACTTAGAATATATGGTGTAGATGGCGTAGGGGTCCTATAAAATATAAAATTTACAATGATACTTCCTCCTTACACGTGTGAAAATAGGCGTGATCAGTTAAAGTACGTGCACACAGTATTGCGCTTTAGTTGCATTCAAAGAAATTTGATATTTGACATTATTTCCTAACTATGTGACTATCTAGATTTGGCATACGCCTAATCGTCTAACTTGTTTTGTAGAGATACTCATCCCCTCATTGTGTTTTTAAAAAATATTTTATTTTTGCTAAATTATTAGCAGCTAAAAAGAGAAACTTATTAAAACTTACTTTTTTACCGGTATTTTGTCTATTTTATCCGTTTGTAAGCACAATTTCGTGTGAGCCTTTTTTAAGAAGGTAATTACTGATCCGTTTATTTGTTCCAAACTATATGCCAACTTCATAACATTGTTGCACCACAGCTAAAAAAGTACATTTATAATAAATATTCATTGGTTTAGTGTTAATAGCAGTTTACACAGTTCGTGTAAACTTTTCCGTTAAACTAAATTGACATCATTATACCCTGCGCGAGGGATAACTAAACGAAATAAAACATAATTTGTGGAACTCAGGGGTGTAGCGTGTTAAAGGGAGTATAACATTTTCACTTGTTTTTTTAAGAAATTCGCACTAACTGATGGCAAATTCTGAATTCTTCTAGCCATGTCTGTTGCTCTTTACATGTATTTATATTCGTTATATACATATACTCACCTGAGCGATTTCCTTTTTAGTGCAGGAAAAATTTAAGAAAGTAATGTTTACAAAATCAGCTCCATGACAAATAGTTATGGTTTTCTCTTCTAATGTATCCTGAGATCCTAATGTAACAATTTGCCTTAATTTGGTATCCTAAATAAAATAAATTAGAACGAGTGTTTGGAATTTACTAAATCGTTCTCTACTCTAAAAGCAGAATCATTTAAATTTCCTTAAGACTCTAGAGAGTACGGTCTAAGCGAAATATTATACTAATTATCGCACAATTACTTGCTTCTGCTTCTGGTTTTGCTTCTGTTTTGTCACTTGTTTTGAAGAGCACTTATTATGCCCTCCACATAAAATTGGGGCATACTAAGTTTGTCACTCCGTTTGCAATACCCAGAAGGATCTTGATCAGCGTTTAAAACTGAGTCGATTTAGAAAAGTATGTCCGGTCGTCTGTCTGCTGTTGGCATTCACATGGTTGAAAATTTTGAGATATTGAACTGATGTTGTTTTCAGGCACTTTTAGTTTCTGCACGCAGACCGCTATTTAAAATGGGCAAAAACAGTCAAGGGTCACGCCCACAATCGACAAAAATCTATTTATCTCCCATAAAAATTGATGTATTAAATTGAAATTTGGTACCTATATGTATAATTATCCCATCCATCGATTAATCAGAAATGGGCGTGGTCGGATAACAGACACGCCCAAAATTAAAAAAAATATAAAACTTGACGTGCAAGTTGATACATAATACATACACTGTTAGAGGGCGAAATCAAATAGTTGCCACGCCCACCTCTTGTATGTAGATGTGGAGGGTACCTAAGATTTGGCCTAAGCCAATTGAAAATGTGCATTGCAGTAATTAGAGAGAAGTTTACTCACTTTAGGTTTTTTCGCGTACTGTCCAGTTCTCACATCTCTAATGGAAGTTATATCCAAAATATCCATTTCGTTATTTTGATCAATCCAATATAAGAAGAAGCCAGAAGGGTCGATTCTCATAGTTACTGGGGTGCCGATGCCTGAATCCTGTATAGGAACGTATGTATGTTTTTTTGTTTATTGATCAAAATACTAAATAAATATTATACATATAATCATAGAGGAGACAAAAACTTACAACACCCACACATTTTAATATGAGCAGATACGTAACAGAGTCCTAAAGAGCAACACTGTTTGACCCCTCTTTACTAATCTTTCACTCTTGTTTGATTTAAGGATGGCTGTGTGGGGTTACGTCTGCTTCTACCAGAATTGCACCTAAAGTATTCTTGGGTAGCAAAATCGAAAAGACTACGAGGGGGCATTAGTAATGAAGATGTCACATAGGCTGAGAAAGACCATAAAGGAGGGCAGAATCATGCTTGCGAATCATGTGTAAAAATTTAAGCGCTTATTAAATGATGGCATTCATCGTTGTAATAAGCAATCAATTGTCTGTTATTTACGTTTACTTTTGAAAGCACAACATGGACAGCACCTTACATTCCTACAGTGTAGAACTGATTACTCGGGTTTTTTATTACCGCAGCCTTACAAAATTTTATAATTAAATGTATTAAATAATCATTCATTGGGTAAAAGCTACATGCTTGCCACTTTAAGTAAACTATTCAACTAAAGAATTTTCAAATTATTAATGTCTTGAAATACAATTGAAGTACATTTAGACACAAGTTAGTGTAAAACAGAATAAGCCCATTGAACTTCAGTTATCCAATTAACATAAGAGGATATTGCGGTGTAAATTGTTGGACGATTGTTGTAGCCACATGGTAAATAGCCCCATGAAGTCACACCCACTAATTCGAAAACATCGTCACCATGCTCGACAACGAGGGGAGAACCGCCATCACCATAACAAGCCGTTATTCCAAGGCAAATATGTTTATCCATGTGTAATGGCGCCTCACTTGGTAAAGACCTTTTACACTTTCCATTATCCAAAATGCTCGACCTCTTCACTTGTAAGTCTTTTACAAATGACGAGTCTGCTGCATGTATTAAGCCCCAGCCATAATGAGCGGCTGTACTTCCTATAAAATGTTCTTTCGACGCAGGTAACGTTATAGCTTTAACGTAGGCGTTAAATTGAAATGGAGGGGTTACATGCAAAAGAGCAATATCATCAACATAAGTTTCTGCGCTGAATTCCTTGTGACTGAATACGAAATCAATATTTCGTATTTGTGCACCAGCGGTACTGGCGCGATTTGTTAAACCTGCCAGAACGGGTGCGTTATGGACTTCCCCGGCCACGCTTTCCAACTGATTAATACAATGAGCCGCAGTTATAACCCATTCCTTGTTTATGATGGCCCCGCTGCAAACGTGCCCATAAACAAGAGAGGACACACTTATGGAAACAAGATACGGAGCAGCCCCTTCTGTGGCATTTTGGCTATCAATTACAAATGGATTTGGTTTCTTTGTCAAATTGTGCCGTACGCTGTCTTCCACATTCGAAAGTGTGAACGCGACTTTCGTGACCGTGCCTATTATAACAATCAAATATAATGATTTCATGTTATTATCAACTAAAATAATAAATGTATTTGTCGCTTCTTTTATAGTAATGATAAGCAATCTAAAATGTGTACGATTTGGTAGGTCATTTCCAGATCCTGTTGCAATATAAAGCAATAACGCAAATAGATAATTTGATTAAGAAGTTGGCGTTGGAATGAAAAATGCATTTATTTTATTCTGTGGGCAGAACCTTCACATTTATACGTACTGTATTGACAATAGATAATCGAACCGTTAGATGAAGTGTAAAATAAAATATTAATTTTTAATGTTTAGATAATATTTTGTTACCTCCTTAACCGCAAACGTTGTATCAGTTAAAGGAAGGCGTTGTCGCGTAACGCACTTCGTGAAATATAGTTATTTGGAAACTGATTGTAAAGGGGTTGTTGTCCGATCGTGTCTAAATTATACTAATTATTCATCTAAATTTAAATGATTATTAAACCGTTTATATTGATCAAGTTCTGTCAGAAAATAGTAAGAATTCCTAATTTTTGCAATAAAAAGATGTCCTTTACGATAGAACCTTATATGGGGAGGGGTTCTAAAAATAGTCCAGTTCGGTCCATTTTTAATAGGGCTTCTCTATGGGCCAAAACCTTCCCTGTGAAAGGGATTCTAGATTGTTCGCTATAATTGAATGTGGGTGTGGCATTTGCCGTTTGGGAGATACAAACACCCATCCATCGATGTAGTTGCCACCAATTTTCTACCAATACTACTACCATTTCGTTTACGTCATTTGCACATACATGCATAAATATTTTATGACTTTTTATGGAATAATAAAAAGTTAATATATTACTATCAATTGAAAATGAAAATCTTATGGTTAATCCATGCTTGTGCTTATCGTAAGCCATTAGAAACTTTAAGATTCCCTAGTTTCTCTGTCTAGGAGCAAAACAAAATTAACTGTAATTACGTTTTGTTTGAATGCTAGCGTGCAATGGAATACATGAAATTGTATAAAATGCTGCCGCTGACTTGTTGTGAACCATAATCGTAAAGTAATTCAATCGAAACAAGATGCACTTTATGTTGATAATTGCTGCGACTGTGGTTGGTATCAGTGCCACAAGTTTAAATGCCGTGGTGAAGCCTGGCTTTCCAGAGGGACGCATTATCAATGGGTTCGAAGCTGAAAAAGGCGAGGCTCCGTACATTGTCTCCTTTAAGACAACGAGACACTTTTGTGCTGGATCCATAATTGCCGAGAATTGGGTATTGACAGCTGCTCATTGCTTGGTTTACGATAAATTCGACATTGTTGCCGGTTTGCATTCCCGAGATAATGAGGAGGATGTTCAAATTCGCCCTGTGACCGGCAAAAATCAACTAATTGTGCATGAAAAATACAATGGCGGTATTGGCCCCAATGATATTGGTCTTGTATATGTTGAGAAGCCTTTTAACCTTAACGCATTATCACGCGATGGAACAGCTGCAGTAGCTAAAATAGCATTACCGACTAAAGCGGACGAGACCACTGGAAAGGGACAACTTTTCGGTTGGGGGCGAGATAATTCGGGTGATTTATCCACTATTTTGCAAACATTGGATGTGGACATTATTACCTTTGAGGAGTGTAAAGCTTCTTTACCCATGTTTGCACCTGTTGCTCCAGTCAATATATGTACATACACTAGTGGCACCACTGATGGCGCTTGCAATGGTGATTCCGGTGGTCCTTTGGCTCGCAAATCATCCAAAGGAAAAAATGAATTAGTAGGCATCGTATCCTGGGGATATACACCTTGTTCTAGCACCACATTGCCATCTATTTATACTTCAACCATAGCTTATGCCACATGGATCAAAGAAAACATAGATAATTACTCTGCCCAATAAACTAACAAAATTGTACTCCATGAAAGGATAAAAATAAAGCATTGCCCTACAAAGAACACTTTTGAGAGTCTTATGTTTTTAGTCGTGCCAAGAGTGTGATGCGATAATTGTTTACAATTTTATTTTGCATTCAAACCAATTGGGTCCAGCCTGCTTTTTGGTTTCGTTTGAATATTATTTGCTTAAACATATATAATCCTATAGAAAATGTTTTCATACAACTTTTACTCACATCATCCCATTTAATAAATTTTTCACCATCTTGCAAAGCTTGAGAAATTTTCAATGGACCCATGGTGGCACATGAACCTGAATTTAACATTTTTTGTGCACGATTTGCAATTTCAGTTATATATTTCCAGGTTTCTGAAATTATAAAAATAGAAATTAACTAAAAATGTTATAATCAGTCCCACTTTTCCTCATAATATTAGCAAAAATGGTTGAGATAAACATTTTTGTGGCAGATATAAAGATTTTTGATTGTGGGCGTATCTGTTGTCCAACCACGCCCATTTTTTGCAAATCGATGGATAAGTTAATTGTAAATATGCGTACTATAACTGTATCTTTATAGGTAATGGGAGATATATAGATTGTTATTGATTGTGGGCGTAACTCTTGACCGACTTTTCCTATTTTAAATAGCGATGTCGCACGGATATACGTTTCTAAATCGACTCAGATTTAGACGCTGTCCAAGAATATATATATTTCATAGGGTCTCTGGCGCCTTCTGCTGGTGTTGCAAACAGAATGACAAACTTAGTATACCCTCATCACAAAAGGTGGAGGATATAAAAAAAAACATTAACTATTATTCAAAAATAACCTGTTGTTGGCTTTTGACAAAGTGAATACACCCTCCATCATGCTCTATAAAAGTGAATCTTCAAAAACAATCTTAAACTACGTAAGATACAATTCAACAAATCCTTCATTTCCTAAAAAAAATCTCTACATGAGTACACATATATTTGCACTCATACATAATACTTTTTTGTGTAAGACGGACACTCATGTACGCATACACACAAGTTATCTTATAAACTTTAGGTCAACGATGAAATTCGAAATCAATAGTTGTACACAATTTATGCATAAATTATTGCTTTTATTTTGAACTCATAATCACCTACCAAACAGGCAAACAGCCTTTTATATAGATTCTGCTGCATATTTATAGTAAACATACATATTGTAAACAAAACCGAGTGTGATTATGTATTACATTTACACAAGTTTAAAATCTTGTTTTTTTTTTTGTTTACTTTAATTTTTGAGCCTTATTATTTAGCTTTACATATTAGTTTTATAATTTTTTTTTAAATCTTTTATTACTACTACTTGTACTTTTCAGAAATATCTTCACTGAAAAAAATTTTATGTATTTATTATTTTATACATAGATTAGAGGTGTGCAGTTAACAAAAATCTACGTTGCTCTGAACTTAATAATCAATTGAAAAAAAGAGACTAGTTAAGCGCTCTTAACGAAATAAGTAGATCAAACAATTTTTGGCGTTATTTACATTTAATTTTTTTATATATATTGATAGGTTTTGCTGCTCCAAATGGTTCAATGAACTTTCTAAGTTATATACCATTTCCAAATGTACTTCAGAAATGGTCAAGGTATGTATACCTAAATAATTTAAGTGTATTCAGTATTCCAGATCCAAAGGAGCCGTACCCCTTGAAATCACGTGCAATCTCAATTGAATCTCACCATAGGACTCCGTGGATAGACCTGCAATATTCTAGTTCAAATATAAAATCACATTGTACAATATTTGGAAAATGTACCATGGGTTTGGGTACCATCCAACAAGACTTTAGGATTTTTCAGTTCTACTTTACGACCCGTTAACCAACTACTAAGTTCCGACATGACATTGTTGGAGCGCGGTTTTATAATAGGGGCCTTCAACATCTGTTCTTCTCCCTCAAAACCCAAAACCGGTATGTGAACGCGTGCGTAACCCAAAGATGTTTCAATATTCCAGCGTTTTTTTCCATAAATGCATATTAGCAGCTGGGGCCCTGGAGGTGAGTCATTTATTATTAAAAATTTGTTTCCAAAATTCCTTATCCATAATAAACAAGTGTTTATGTATGTAAGTAGGTACTTACAACCAAATGGATTTGTAGTGCGATACGTTAACTCAATGGGCATGTTAAATGTAATTGGGTCGTTGAAATTACCGTTAAGATTAGAAGCCGATTGCGTTATACCATTTTTGATGCCACTCATTAATTGCCAATCTCTGCCAGCAACCGCTTCGTAACGACAAAATATTTCGGAAGCTTCTGGGCCCAAAGGAAATGTGACCGATTCTATTTGACCAGTTACGAATATATTAAAATAAGTAGCTGTCGTTGTATCCGAGTCCATTATATTTTGATTGCCGATTTTCAATTTTTTCCTCTACTTGCTGATAATAGTCGCTTTTTATTTTAATATCAATTGATACTATTTATGAATTATTTAGGTATTCTCGATTAAGTCGTTTTCCCCTCATATGTAACCATGACAACTTTATGACATGACAATTAATCCAGCTATCAACTCACACCAATATTTAAATATAAGTTAAGCGATGTCTGAATAACATATAAATTAAAGATATTGGAATTATTTCTTACAATTAAATTCTGTTTTCTAATGATTTCTAGAATTCAAATTTAAATATTTTTTAAAGTCGATTTCCGTCAAAGTTTTATTAGTTTTAAGTAGTTAAGAATTAGATCTGCAAATGCAACTTATCTACCGTATAAACACTCATCACTTTCGCATCGAATTTACTATAAATCTGCGAAAATTAGTTCAAATACAATATAGTTCATCGATGTACCAAAAATTGGCTCGGTCAAATAACAGAAGCCCCCGCAAAAAAAAAAGCCTGCTACGCATAAGGTTTGTATAATACATGTAAACCAAATTTAATGTTTTTACTTGTTTTTATTAATCCAGACAAAAAAATTTGACCTGATTGAAGGAAAGGTTGCGTATCACACGCTGTGGTAATCTTATCTCCGCACAAATAGGAAAAAGTACATATTTGGCATTACCTTAGAAAATTCATGTTTTTTATTCAGATATTAGGTAAATACAAATATATACGCATTTACGTATGTGTGTGTAGATATAAAAAATACTTTCCATTACGTTTATAAGTTAATATAATTCTTTATATTAAATTAGGCTTCTGCCTAGAGCAGCCTTTCCGCAGTATAAGTGTGTAAGTATGGGCAGGTTGCAAAATATTAATAATTTTTTTAATGTGCTAGATATTGAAAGAGAGAGTGAGGCACGTTCCGTATATAAATCTTGACGTTTTAATGAATTATGGAATTGTTAATATAACCGACCATTTAATTCCCTACACCACATGGTTCCACAATTTATGCTATTAATTGAGTTGCATCAGTAAACGCGAATCATTGTCATAAAAAAAGGCACTTGGTGAAAAATCGGTATATGAAAGAGGTATCGTCATCGGGTGTAGATTTGGCCCAATGGCTTATTTTAAAATATGTCGTTAATAGAGATGGGTTCTAAAAACGGGCCCATATTTTACCCATAAATCCCAAAGTTGCGACCTGTGGATTAATTATATGAAATATTTACGGACAGACAGACATAATTAAATCCATTCAGATTTTCATTCTAAACCGATCGGTAGGATTAATTTGTCGCTTAAGAATTCAAACGCAATGCATTGTAGCTTTTTGTGGTGTAGCTTTGATATACTACACCGTTTCCAATTGGAATTAGAAAGAGATCGATCAGACTTGGAAATGGAATTAAAATGGGTCGGTTTCACCTTTTCCCATTCAACGTATTTCCGCTATTTTGTGAATGTTTTCACTTTTTTCACTTCTTTCGAATTCAAATTTTAGATTTTGGATCTTTTTCGATTCAATTCCGGCTTGCATTTGACAATCAAACATTATTGTTGTTAAGTTAACAATGTTTCATTTGGCACACACACATACTTAAATTAGAAATTCATCAAAACTTATATGTAACGGTATACCATAATAATGGTGTATAAAATATTTGTAACAATTTGTACGCACATAAACTACTTTATCAACTTATTAACGTAAATGTTATATGAAATCAATGTTGTTTTGGTGCATTGTAGAAAAACCGTTAACAATACGCTATACGTTAAAATGAGATGCTTCAATAAAGTTGAAGATCAAATCTTGAATATACACAATCTGTATGAATTTTTTATATTTTTTTTGAATACACGGCGTACGATGCGTGTGTGAAATTTATTATAAAACATATGGAATATAAGCATTTGCGTATGTTTTGTGATGTATAAGATGGATTCAGTTTGTATATATTCAATTTTCAAAGTTTTGTTGTTGTTGTTAAACTCAAATAAAACAAATAAAAAAGTAAATTTAGCTATGGCTACAAAAGGAATAGCAAACTTAATATACTTCCATCGCTAAGGTTGAGGGTATGATTCGGGTTGATTTGCTTCTGTGGTGGCTCAAGAGATAAATCTACCTGCACACACCCATCTAGAATAGGTGTGCGCTATATAAATGAAAACTAAATTTATATTTGGTGTAAATGTTAACGTTATAAATATATGTCTACGTATAAAATATATAAATAATAATATTTTGACGATACATTAAGTTCTCGCTCGATTAGCTGCTGCGATTTGTTTAATAAATAATTGAACCAGGTCGTGTGGAATTTCATTTAAGAAGGCGGAAAAGAGAGCATAGTATCGGGTAAATCTGGAATGTGTTTTTTAAGAAGGTCTCTTAAGCGATTAATTTCCTGGCCAGCTGCAGTCAAGTCGCCTTTCAGAGAAAACTCTCGTTCGCGCAGACGCTTAATGTCGCGTTGACATGTCTGTTACGAGAAAATGTATGTAAAATATGTTATATAACGGGTACACACAATATAAAAACTCACCACATTCTGTCTCAACAAATCCAATTTATCACATTTCAACCGGGTGATCTCTTGTCGTAAGCTTTCCACAACAGCAATGGTAGCAATATTGGGTGACGTGTTTGCATTATTTTGACAACCTTCTGTACACATCGAACAAGCTCTTATGGTGGCATCCGCGGATGACATTGATTCTAAGCCGGTGTCGCTATCAATATAGGTTGAGCTGCCATCAACATTAGCTATAATTGGCTCCATATCCACGCTGTTAAGACTGGAATCGTCACTGGCCTCTGACATGGTGGCAAATCCCAAGCCTAACCGGTTTGAATTGCTTGCACATGGACACGTTGCGTTGCCGTTTTGTGTATCTTTGTTAAGCGTACCAAATGGATTGCGCGTAATGTTGTTAACAGAACCAACCCCCGCGTCCTTCGCAGTCACCTCTGAAGATGCAGTATTGGAATCATTCGACGATGATGACGATTTCGCTTTTGACGGCTTTGACGCAATGCGATTACTCCCCTGTTATTATTTGTGTCACATTGAGAAACAAGAGAATGATTATTTGAGGGCTGGGAATACTTACACTTGCACTTAGATTAGAGGATTCGTTTAAGGCAATTTCTTTTTTGATTAAGGACGCATTCATCTTGGATGCCATTTTATCGCCATGGTATATGCTAGCACCTGTTTCCAAGCTTTGAGAACGTACACGAGAAATCAACGCCCTCTTCACGGTGTCAATAAAACGGGTTCCAGCGTTATCGCATTTGGTGTTATCAGGCGAAGGACTGATCGTACTAGTGCTGCTCGACAGATCGGCTCCTAAAAAATCTCGCGTCTTTTCTTTCAATTCATCGACAAGGTTTTGCAATAGAGAAGTGCGAGTGCGCTGTTCCAACTTTGCAAATTTCCGAGCTTTGTAGCAAGCGTTCTCGGCGTTGATAAGTTTGGTTAGGAGAAACTCCTGAAACTCTTGACCTTTCCGAAAAATAGCCGGATTCGGTAGGATGGGGCCAAAAAATGGTACATCATCTCGAGCAGTCACGCTCACTTTGTAGCGCGTGTTGGGCGTGTTGGGCTCCACTGGCTGAATAACTATAAATGCGTGCAAGAAGTGGCTTGCAATCATGTCGGGTGAGAAAGGTGTGTTCGATTCCTGGAACACGACAGCGACGATATCATTTCCAATATGTCGCTTGCGCTGCAATTGTTGCGGATCACCTTCAGTGTACGGCAACAGGGTGGAAACATGAAACATTACTTCTCGCTCCTTGAACACTTCATATATTGCGCTGTCACCCGTATGATCATTTTGTATATCCAAGCCTCCGCGATAGCCTTTGTGGTCCTTTAGCTTGATGCGTTGACCCAACAAATCGAGAAATTCCTCAAAGGCTGCCGAAGACTTGGCATTACCGAACAATTCTTCTTCGGTTGTTTGACCGAACCTTTGGTAAAGGACGCCAAATTTAAAGTTTGAGACAAGCACGTGTTCGTCGTACACTCCAATTAATTGTGACGCTCTGGGACACAGTATGGGCATAAAATTATCGACATTGATTTGGTCGTTTAGCATGCGCACCATTTTGAGGGGATTCGGGTTAGGTCCCAAACAGGACGCTGGAATAAGTTCATGCATTGTGCCCGTTTTCAGGCGCAATAAAATGCGAATGTGCTCTTGATTGGCCACATTCTCCGTTTTTATGGAAAGTAGCACGGGGCCCAACTGTTCATCATGCGCCACCAAATTCGAATGTTCCCGCCCACAATAAAAGCGGCGATAACACTTGGCCGTGTCATCCGTTTCGAATTTGGCCATCCAGGTTGTTTGAGGCATAACGGGGTTTCCTCTAATATCATGCGCACACTCATGTTCGGTGCCGTCCACCCAATAGTTGCCAGTCGCTGGTAACACAATCATTGGATAAGGAGCATTTTTCGCCAACACCTCTTCCAATAAACGCTGAGACGCAGGTGTCGTTGCCACCTGGTTAATCCTTTGCGACAGCGCTGATGTTTTCGCTTGACATTGCGAACCGTTCGATAGTATGCGTTCCTCGGACGCATTACTAATGCCACTCAATTGCGGTGAGGTGGGCGTACTATTCGATGTTTTCGACATAGCATGTCCAACTAAATGTCGGCCACCATAATGATGATGCTGTCTGTTGTAATGGGGAACGTGTGATACAATGTTGTCAGCGGCATTGTTTGCGATAGATCCGTTTTGGTTAAAGGCCCAGTCATCACTAGGAGTACCATGATTCTTGGGAAGATAAAAGATTTAACACACATTACATACATTCCCAGCGTTATTTGCACATTTTAAAGTTGTCGTACTCTCCGTTCACACTCTTATGTTAAGCTTTGTATTGCGTTTGCCACCACCACCACCACCACATGGTGCCTTTAATTATCTTACAGATACGTATCTGCGTATATTCTTACTCAAGGTCATGCCTTTCATTGGACAAATATTCTGGGCTGAGTACGAATTCAAGCCTATTTAATCAGACGGACTCGTAACTTACTAACTTACAAAAAGCCACAGAAGTTGAGTTCTTGAGTTAGCCGTGAATATTCCTTAAAAGTGGGCGGAACCATATATCCCTCAGGCCCGTGTTCAACGTACATGCAAACGTTGAAGGGCTGAAGGAATTCAAGGTTTTCCGAATTCCACATGAATCCTTTTTAATGGTTTTCACAAATAATATTACAAAGTTGCAATCATCTACATAAAATAACTCCATACTCTCCAACTAAACTGAACCTCAATGGTTAGAAAAAGCAAAAGAAAAACGCACATGTTATACAATAAATGGCACTCGGCTTGTTAGTAACCCTAAGCAATTAACCCGCAACCCGTATTATTTATCGACAAGTCCACAAGCCCGAGCCATATTATGATATCTACCACAAGTTCGAGGCCCTAGTACTAAAAACGAAAAAATAATACTCAAAACTTGTGACGTTCCCAGCACAGTTTTTATCGTCGCAACATATAACAACTGGAGAAGTGAAACTAATCTAAGTGTAAACCAAAAAACGTAAAAATGAAAAGAGGGCGCGGTGAAGTTCAACGTAATAGAGCATCTTAATATGAAAGACCTGTTCTTGAAGGCTATCAGTAGTTAAATAAGTGACCACCTGGGAGTAACAAAAAAAGAGGAATGACTCTACCTGACTTACTCATGTTTGGCATTTGTTGATGTGTGGAAACAACTCTTTTCCAGAGTTTTTCAGTATTTATATTCGTATCTAAGAGAGGGTTCTTGGAAGTGGTCTCAAACTTTTGCCCGACACTGTATATATGTGTGTATCGAAAAAACAGAAAAGTTGAAACTAAACGCAAACAGTGCTTTAAGGTAAGCAAGCACCTTTGCCCATGAATACTGTGACTCATTTTGTACAAGTAGCGTAACCACCGCTTTGAAAATGAAATATTTCGCAAAGAACTTGCTCGCACACACATGCAGACACAATGGTTTGTGCAAGTTTATTATTAGGTACTTATTATGTACTCAAGTGTATAAATAGGTGTACACATCATGGACATATACAAACACATGTACACAGTAATGTATATCGTCTTTCATATAAAAGTAAAAATAACAAAATGTTGGGTGCAAAGGTTTTCCCCCAACGCCTCCTGCTTCGTGGATGGGTACTGGAGAATTATGCACACTCTAAATAAAATATGTATTGTCATGTCCGCCATATAGCCACTTTTGTGATTAACCAGTGATATAGGAAAAGGCTTAAGCATCTTAAAAATTGTGGTTTTCGCATTTAGTCGTTTCATGCACATGAACAGTCATTTTTATATAACTGGACAGAAAGACGAATTCTAAACTATATGTAAAATTAATTACTTAACTGTGTGTAGAAAACACACATCCAGACGTTCATTTATGACTTATTCTGGCGATGGATGCTGAATACAAAAAGAGAAAGTTGATTGTGGTTTTTTGAAGAGATGATGTTGATACTTTTAAGAATACATCAACATCTACACGCACTCACTTATATACATATTATAATACTCAGTCATATTTAAGCAAAATACTTAAACCATACTACGTGCAGTTAGTGGACAATGCAATTATGTATAAACATGACAACATGATAAGCGACTGATTAACTAATAACCATACTTATTAATAAGAAGGAGAAGTGCCACATGAACACAAACGCCGTCTTGAAATATCTTTCGAAGAACACTTGTGAACACATTCTACATTTTCTACTTTTTGTAAGTAGGTGTACAAACAGTTACAGTTAATAAATTCCCAAATTAACACTTTGCACATGCCTTCTACATGAGATGAGAGTCTGCTAAGTTTGTGGTTCCGTTTAAAACGTCTAGAAGAAGGCTTCAGATGTATATCCTTGGACTATCCATATCCGTCCGTATGTCCTTGCGGCTGCCTGTTGTTGGAACTATTATTGTCATAAAATCTGCGCCATTAAGCGGATTAATGTTCAACCACTTGTGGTTTCTGTTCGAATTGAAAGACACGCCCACAATTGGCCATATAATTCTATAAGCAGCTATCAGAATAGAGTCGTGCAGTTGACACATATTCATAATTAGTCGCCGCCCTCCCCTACCCCCCATTTCGACTTGTAAGTAAGATGCGAAATGCACCCACCAGACCTGTAGTTTTTATGTATGTAAGAAGGGTCCAAGCTAAGCTTAGTTTAGTTTTTCTACTTGTTTCAACTTTGTTTAAATAAAGTGTATTTTCAAGAAGAGATCTCGCAGTTAATTAATCCTTCACCCAAATTATAATAAGCAGCACAAATTTTACACAAGTATGCACTAGGTAGACAGATATAATATTTGAATTTGTTAGATACATATATGCACATATGTACAAACATACATAAAATGAGCATGGAAGACGGCTTACCTCTGGTCTGGTGTTGGTGCCACTCATATTTCGGTTAGAGTCAACAACGTTGTGATTATTTCTAGCGGATACTCGCTGACCGGGTAGATCACGCCACCTTAGCACCCCCATAACCGCTTGTCGTATCCAACGACGTTCAGACCTATCAGTATAATATGCCACTTTAAAGAAAAGTGTAACTGTGCCACACACAACTAGCTTTGCTTTGCCTTCTTATCTTATCCTCTTAAGAAATGTGTTTTTTAAGAAAACATCTGCAATTTAGTACAGTTTTGTTTCACATGCCCGTACTATATAGTACGTACATACATGCAAGCACACTTCACTTCACTGCTTTGCATTGCACTGCTTTCATCATCATATTTAAAAATCGTTACAGAGTGCACCAACGTGCATAGGATACCAACAACAAACAAACAAAAACAAAAAACAAAAAAACAGTTGCTTGCGAGAAAGTTTAATGTACGTACATAAATAATTCTGCATATGAATAAATTAAGTTTTTGCAATTTGTTAATTTCTTGTTTGTGTTAATTACGGTTTCCTCTTTTTCGTTTCAACGCGAATTTTCCGTTTATTCGTTTATTCGCTTTTGTAGTTGCAATAGAAACAAATGTTTAGCTGGTTTGACAGGTTTCCAATGTTTTTTTTCTACCGATCAATGTTTACACCAAGCGTATGGGTGTAAGTGTGCTCGAATAATAATCGTTTGTTTTCTCACTGCGAACATATAGCCAAAGACAAATGAAATACATATGACATATATAATATATTGTACACACACACACACACACACGCATAATTGGTGTACGTGCGCGAGTGTATGTGTGTGTCAAAGAAACGAAACAATGGCGTAAGTCTTTTCGTGTGCTCACAATCTACCTCGGAGGTGTGCAGTACATTCGCTTAATTACATCATTTGTTAAGGAACATTAATTTATAAAGAGGAAGACAAGGAAGGTTTGTCCAATAGATACAATCCAACTGCACCCATTCCCTTAAAAACTCACGGACATGCAAAATATGTAAAAATTTTTTTGAATGTTGTAAACTCGGATTAATAAATGGTTGAGGAAGTACGTTTTGTTCATTCGCAACGCCTACTTTGCAAACTCTGGGAGAAGAAGCATTGCCTCACTCACTCACTTCTTAGTGCACACAGACAGCTGGTACGTATCCAATAGTTTGTCTAGCTTGTCTAGCAACTTGTGTGTAGTTTGTGTGCAAACATTGAGCTTTACAAATAAGCTTTGTATATTATGTATCAGCAGCTAACATATGCTTTGTGTATCATTTGATAAGCACATTGCATGTATGTATTTCCCAATGCCTTTACGTACTATTTACAACAGTTACCCAGATTTTGACCGAGTTGTTTGTCAACACGTTGTCTGTACAGATTGTGTGCACTACGCACACAAGTGTTAGTAAATGTATTTATACACAGAGATATATGGTTAAATGCGAATGTGTGATGTATGATGCATGTGTGTGTATAAAATATATAAAGTTTCGTTTACTTCTTCCAACAATTATATCACTCCTTCTAACACACAAGTAAACTTTTATTACATTCGTAGATATTCAAGTTCTACATGAATCAGTGTACTAGTGTGCACACTTATCTAACAAAATTCTTTTCCATAAAATTGATTTTTTCTTTAAATTCTCTAAAATTCAAACCAATTCATTTCACACAAAGTTATATATGACACAGCAATTAGAGACACATCTGTGTATGACCAAAATCAAAACACAACACACTATATAATACCACTGAGGTGTAGCACACTATGCACTCTGTACCTTATCCGATCAACTCCTAAACAGCCAAAGCTCAAACACGTACTAACATGAAAACGAATTCACTTTGCATGTAGTATTACAGTATAACGAAACAGTCCACACATTGTGCAAATGACGTGAAAACAGACTTAGTCTCTGCTTTGGCGCTCTATAAACAAATTTAACAGATCTGAACAAAGAACACACACAAGCAACTCTCTGGGAGATATTCACTTCAAAATCAGTGATGTCAGATTGCTGCTTTTTCGCATTTCAACAAACCGTTAACCGGACATATTTTTCGGGGAAGTTATATATCAATTTGGGACATACCAGCAAGTGACCTTTTTAAGCGGTAACCAAAAAACTATATTGATAGAGTAAACAGCAACTCGTTTCCTAGCATATATACATAAGCTTCATCATCATAATAGGTTACTATTCATCTTACCTGTAAAAAATAAGTTGGAAGTTCGCACCGTTGATCTTCCAAACGCGAACACTGTACCCTTTCTAATAGTTCAAAAAGGTCATGTGCCGCACCACGAAGTTGGTTACAGTAATAAGGGGAACCATGTGCCAGGGGCGCGTGCCTACAAATATATGAGAAAATTTTAAAATGTGTAAAGCGGTACGAGCGGTAAGTTTATTTAGCAAGTATCGAAATCGATTTGTACAAAAGATAAATAAAAAAATTTCACTAAACTTGCGCTGATCCTTTAACGGAGTTTGCCTATTTCCTATACCAACCTCTCAGAGTGCCGCATTTAAAATAACTTTCTCGATTTATACAACCGGAGGATTGTTTACCACAATGAAACGGACAAACATATACAATCAAGTCGATTCAGATTGCTTTTTTGTTATTCCTACTCTATATAGTACTATGGTGAGAAGTTTGGCCTAAATCAAATATAGTTAGTATAGTATAGAAAAAGATCAAATGTAGTTTTATTTTTACTTTTTTAAAAATACTTTTCACATACCCAATTACTATTAATTCCTGCTTGGAATAGTTTGAGTTGTCACTAGCTATTGGTAATACGTGATTGGGCGATGGATTAGATGACGTCGAAGTTGTAACATCAATGTTTTCTTTATTCATACCGTTCTTCTACAAAAGCACACAAACTGAATAACAAATATCTCTTTTCGCTATTAAATGCATAGTATTTCAGAATTGCTTTAGCCGGCTTATGGCCTCTATACGTTTTACCATTTTTACCGTGATAAACGCTGCAGTCATTTCACAATAGTGTATTTGTAAATTGCTTCCATGAGGTTGGAGATTAAATTTTTATCATGTTATGCTTTACTTTGGTTCAAGGAGATGGCAATGCACTGTATGATACTCTAGAATTTCACAACTTTTATCATTTGTTTGTAATTAATTGAGTTAAGCCAAAAACGAAAGTTCAAAATCTTTCCTTTCAAATCAAAATATTTACTGTTTTCCGATACCGATTGTATTTTTCATTATAAGTCAACATAAGCACGTCATACATTAATTTATTTTAATCACGTTAAATGAATATGAGAGAGAGCAAATGTTTTTTAATATTAAAACTAAACACGTACACATTTAAATAAGATTTGAGTAAACAAATTAAATTGTCCGATTTATATAATTAAACATTATAAAAATATATAATTTTCAACACAGGAATTAATTATTTTGTCGTCATGCTCATCTCGATTAACTTCACTTGTTTTCTCTATTACCAACTGATTATGCAAAATTAACAGATACAACAGAATGAGTGCTTAAGTGTGTACTGTTTTATTACAATAAATCAAATGAAATAATTTTAACATACGCAGCAAAGATAAAAGTTGATTTTTTTGTGTTGCTGCACTAATAAATTCGAGCATTATGTTCTATTGACTTTAGATACATACCATTAACTTTGACATATCAGTGCAACAATGCACGCTATCTGTCATTTGTGTGTGTCATCAAGTGCGTTTTTATTCAACTAATATCAATATTCAAGGTTGGCAACGCAAAGAGAAAAAAAGGGGAAAACGTAAACAACAACGACAGAGCAACAAGAATAATTATAAATAAATATATTAATTTTTTTTTTTTGGTTGCTTGTAAATAATACTGTGATATTGTAAAATAAAAATATTTGAGTAAAATTATTGAAAAGGAGGAATTTCCGGAAGATAAGTGTAGTCTGTGTAGTGGATTAACGCAGTCGGTAATTTTAACGATAGGGGGAATTGACTACTAAGTTGGGTGGGAATATTATGGGGGATATTAAGATCACAAACTTCCCCATATTACATAGGTATATTTAGGGGTAGTATTGTTTTTGACCCGTGGGCAAAAGAGATTGAGATAACACACCCTGAACCAATCGATTTGTTTCGAAGTAACAGCCTCTACATAGCGTCACATAACATCTCAATATAACAATATTAACATGCCCGGATTTTATGAATAAAAATAATTTGCGCATACAGGGTGTGCATTTGAGGACAAATTGACATAAAATTTAATTTTAATTTGAAGGAAACAAACATGTAAATAAAAATCATGTTTATATCGGGTGATGCCAAGTTTTTTGTTGCTTTGTTTTCATTAAAGCTTTTACAAAGCACACAGGTCGAAACCCGTTAGTAAATAAATTTGTTAATCGCCTTTTTTTATTACAAACTGAAACCACTTAATAGTAATCATACATACAATGAGATGATTATGAAGTTTGAGACGGTTATCTCCTTAACCACTTTAAATCGAAGGTGGTTAGTCGCTTAAAATCAACCATCTCACCGAAGTTGTTACATCATAATCATATTGGTAACCGCTTCAAATATCAAAGTAACGCTTTATTACGTAATCTTTGCATAAAAGGTATACGAAATGTCAATGAAAATTAAAAAATATTTCTTTAAGACAAACAAGTAAGAACACTGACTTTGGTTTGAGCCAAATCTTAAACACTTTGCATCTTCATATACAAATAGCGGACGTGGCAGACGGTTTTAAGTTACACGTCAGATTCTACACAAAAAGAAGTGCATCGATATGTATACCAAATCTAAACTCCATGGGCGTGGCACTCGGCCGATTTTGCCCAATTCAATGGAAATCTACGTATAATTTACGACCGTAAGCTGTGAGAGTAAGCGGACGAACATGTCTAGATCGACTCAGATTTTTGATGCTGATGAATAATATATATTCTCTGTGTATATCCTTATCACTAAGGTAAAATATAATTATTCCAGCTAAGAGTATTTAAAACCCGCGTGCGCTTACTGAACGGAGTAAGTATTTAATAAAGGAGTTCGAGTGTATAATTATAATTGTGGAGAAAAGCACATAAGTTCGCATGGTCCAGTTTGATGAAGAAGATAAATTGTACGGGAGTTCGTTCCAGCGAAGCATCAGCTCATTATGCGTTACAGATCTTGTTAGTTCCGATGTATCGCTGTCACGAATGCAAATCGGTTCTTCCATCAACGAAACAGTTCATAAAATGTTAAGTATGATATAATATTACGTACCAATAATTCGGTTAGCGAGCGGGTGATGCATGCGCACACACATATATTAACCGACCAAAAAAATATGTGCGCATGTGCAATTGCTCATCTCTACAAAAGGTTAACTATGTTTGCTACCCATAATGTGCATGCACATATTTATGCATGCATGTGTGTCACCAGCGATTGATACATCCTCTAACACAGAATCTATTGTTTTGTAAATGCACACGCATACATTAAAGAGGTTGCCTCCAAACTGTTCAGATGAATTTCTCATAAGGTGAGTGCCGAAATATCCACTGAAGAGAAGTTCATTTTGTCATGTCGCTAACGTGGGAACAGAGAGTTTTTCTGTTTGGTAACATTTTTAGCAAACAAGCTGCTCCGAAAACGAGTAACAAACGAAACGTTTGTGTTGGTGAGGTGAGGTGAGCCACACTCAAGTCAGGCCAGAGTCTAAGTTAAACTTTAAATTAGTTTTAAGTTACTTCAGACACAGTTCAGTTGCATTCTGCCAAGCGAACTTAATTAAATAAAAACGCATTTGCGTTCAATTTCAACCGTATTGTGATGGTAACATGATTCTAAAAGAGTTGTCGCAACATTTTATTGTCTTGTTATTATGTGTGTGAAATGAAAGAACAATTGCCCTCACTTTCTCTCTGATTTGGATAATTGTACGTAAATATATGTGAAAGATGTTAGCACTAGAGGTGGAGGAACGTCGATGTCTTCGGCATTTGTATTCATCCTAAATAAAGTTTGCCATTGCATGCCATTGTAACCGCAATCTCAATCTCATTGGAGTTTAATAGTTCAGCTTGCGTTGGAATACCACACCGCGTAGAGCTGTTAGCGTTACGACTTGTTTATCTTCAAATGTTAGCGAATATAACCAATAAGTTATTCGAAATCTAGTCTAGTAACATTCCAAGAATGCAGTTGGTGTAGTACTGTGCGGTAATGCTTACCTTTAATGTTGCAGGCGCAGTGCAGCCATAAGCTGTGCATTACATGCTAAACTGACTGAAGTGGTATTTATTTATTTCTTACCCACTAAACCTAAAACCTATGTGCGTGTGTGTGTGTGTTGGTTCATTGTTGCTCTCGTTTATTATAAAGCGAACAAACGAGTTATGTATGAGGTTTTGTTCAACCCTTGAACGCGCCCTTTAGTTTGCCACAAAGCGCCAACCCTTCATATATTAAGGGTGTGGCAGGTAATATTCAATTTGTGCTCTTTTGGCTTTTTCGACTGAACGGGCATATGACCGGACTGCCCGCGCTCGCTTGTTCTAAGTTAACGGGGCCGAATTTTATAAGTAAAATAGTCTGCATAATAAATTAAAATAATCTGCATGACATACATAAGTCTGCCTTAATCCGGTTAGTCGTACCAAAAATAATATTTCATAAGATTCGCTGGACGCCGGTCCATGTTACGTGTGTTATGTTCTTTTGCGTGTCTCTGTCATCTAGATCATCAGGCTGGATGTTGTTCCAAGATTCTTACATACAATTTTATATTATCACCATGCTGGACGCCGCCGGTTCATGTCAAGTATATTTTTATGATATCAACCAGACGTCTTAGAGTTTAAGCTTCGTAACCTAGGTGGACGTAAGAGCTGAGTGCTCGGTCCACGCCAATGACCAACAACACAAAGTAAAAACAAGTGAAAATGTTATAGTCGGTTAGGCCCGACCATTTAATTAGTACCCTACACTACTTAGCTCCTTAAATTATGCTACAATTCGTTTACTTTTGTCTGCATAAACGCGAGGCACTGCCGTATGGCACTTTGTGAAATATGATTAAATAGACAGGATTCTCTCGATCCGCTCGAGTCCAAAATTGACACAGCCAAATATAAAACCAATTAACTATTCTTCACTGCAGCAAATTTGCTCCAAATATAATAAGAATTGTGATTTTTAACCAAATAACCCTTAGAATAGGACCTTGTATGGGGAAGGGTTCTAAAAATGGTCCGATCCGAACCCAGTCCCAATAGAGTTCCACTTTGGGCCAATACATGTACCAAATTTCATCGAAGTATCTCAAAAATTGCGACCTATAGCTTGGGTACAAATTTACATGGACAGGCAGAAGGACAGGCGGACATGGTAAAAGTGATAAAGATTTTGACTCTGAATCGATCGGTATAACCGACTACATTTTTGCTCAGTTTATCACCAAACTCTTTTATGAACTATTTACGTCAGTTTTATTACATGTAAAATGGTGCAGTACATCTTCCTCCCTCTCTTACAATTCATGTACTATTGACTAAAATCTGTTAAAACTAAATAGAAAGCCATGCTGGTTTATGTGTAAAGATGGTTGAACTGCAAATGTTTTGTGTGCTTGGCTTATATTTTAAATATCTACTAGAATGTCTCTCGGTCTCCCTCTTACTATGCTGCTCCTCTTAATTGCCCACTATTGAATCCATTAATTGTCCGTACAGTTCCGGTCGCGTAGAGATTTTCTGAAATTTAGAAGATTGATATTTCGTATAGACGGCTTTTAATTTGGCAGTTCGGGCATTCCGTGCTGTAGTCGCTATTCCTCGGACAATTGCCTTCAAATCTTTTGCCTTGTATGTGGTACAGCTTTGTAGGGTTGGCGTCCAATATTTGTCATTCAAACCAGAGGGCAGTTCAGAGTTGCCGTTAAGCAAGTTTAATGTTAAAAATAATGAAGCAGCGGCAATCTGAGATGGCTTATAGTGTGCCATGTCCGACGCAGTCACACTCAATTCCAAAAAGTATTGAGCTAAAACATGATAACAATGCCCTGCATCGGCCGCTTTAGAAAAATACCTCAGGAAGTGTATGGGTAATGGCCGTGAAAGATTGCATTCTAATGTTTCAAAAATTTTCAATTCCATTTGACGTATTTGCCGACCATCAAACATATCATCGGTTATATAGACCAAATCGGCAATTACCGGGGGAAACAATTCTTCAAATTTGGCGGCTAAAAATAAAGCCGTCACACCAACCAACTGCAACTCGGAACGTTTCGTGTTGGGCACTGCTTGCAAATAACGATCGATTATGGCGACAGCCAATTGGAAAGTTTCGGCAATTAAACGAAATTGATCGTGCACCTCGTTAATCCAATCTACGACGATGTCACGCATAGTACCATTTATCTCTGCATGATTCTCCATATAGCTTGGTCGTATAGGATACTTTTTTTCCAGTTGATACAGATATTCATAAATATCGTTGACATATTCGGACACCAATAGTAAATGCTCTACATCGTTGTTGCTTGAACTACTATCGGTGCTCTCCACGGCAGATGTTCTTTTCTTTTTAACCAGCACAACACGCTCAGCATTGAGCATTTGCTTCACTTTCGTTGAAGTTTTCTGCGACAAATTACTCTCATCTCGACGTAATACAGGCTTCTCGTCCAATTTATTAACAGCAGCAGCTGCAGCAGTAGAGGCGGCGTTTGCTTTTGGCACTTTATTCTCAACCGCGGCTAACGTCTTAGGTTTTTCGTTAACAACCACATTGGAGCCCTTACGTTGTAAAGTTGCTGCATCTATATTAGATGCGGTACGAACAGAATTCGATTGCGTTAATACTGTGCGCTGAGGAATTGTGGAAACTTTGCCAGCGGCAGCAGCAGCAGTGGTGATATTATTCGGTTTTGTTGTTACTGCCGCACCGATAGGCTTTGTCCACTGAATATTCTCTCGTGGCTTTATATTTTGCAGTTTTACACGATTCAAGTTCTTTGAGGCGGCTTCCTTATTAGTTTTATTAGGATGTCCGGCAGCACTATTTTGTAGAACACCCAAAGTTGCTCGTTCTGTGGGCTCCTTGTTAACGACAATCATCTTTTTCACATTCTTGGTAGCTGCTGTCGTATCATTCTCATCCACATACGGTAATGTTGTTGATAAAATCTCCTTTCTTTCCATTTCTTTATTATAAATATTCGATTTCCTTCCTTTTTTTCTATATTTTTATACCTACACAGCGGAGCCTTTTATTTGATTAGATTTTTCAACAAATATGACACAAAAGGGCTCTATTTATATGTTATTTTAAAAATTTTGTTAGACAAGTGCTTTTCTAATTGCACAGTTCGAATCAAAGAAATTTCTTATTAATAATTCCGAACACAAACGAAACTAAATCCTCAGCATACTCTTCACGCCAGGAATTTAACCGTTGAAGTAGATTTTAAAAATGCAAGATTTTTATAAAGAAACCAATGTCCCAAATGAGCCATTTTGTTCTAAAGTTTTTAGTGAATCATGATTGGATGATTGCGTAAAATGAATAACAACTCGGAACAAATTAACTTAAGGGGAATCCCACTGAAGTGGCTTAATAGGCAAACGCCAAAACACTGTTCGCAAGGAATACATCAGAATAAGCGCCCAGAAAATTTTACCGAAGGGCCTGCGCGACAACCAGATCATTATCATAAACAAAATATTGCAGACGATCCAGAAAATAAACTGCAACTAAATGTACAGCATTCGGTACATATTTTGACTGATAATTATTGCAGTATACCCCAAGATACCGTGAAATCGTCATTTGTTGATTTCGCGAAGTACTTTTGTAAATGGAAACCCCTGCATTGCCCCATAATACTTTTCATATTGGCGGTTATTTTCTTGGGCATTATTGCCTACGGCATTTGGTTAAATCATATGGGCATGGTTAGGAAGCACTATCTGGATCCACACAAGCAAAGGTACAGCACAATTACAGAAGGTGAAAATATTTTGGTAGATTTTGAAGAGGTCGAGAATTCCACAAAACGAATAGTAAAAGCAAATAAGCTGCAAAAAGCATCCACAATTTTAAAAGCCTTTAACGTCAAATCTAAAAGTGCATCGAACGAATCAAAGTCCATTACACCGCAAGCTGACTTATTGAAGAGTGGCCTAGAATGGCGAAATCACAACGAGAGCTATGCGAAGGAGAGTACAACATTAATGTCTGATGAAGCTGTTTTGGCGCCGATTAAAGTTATAAGGTTTACTTCGGGCCATCAGAATAGTTTCGGTATTCCGATTGAAGATGACGAACGCATTTTGAAGCTGATCAATGGGGTGAGTTGCGTAATAAATGGGGTTATATGGAAAGGGGTTCAAAAAATTTCTCCAATTTAAACCATTCGCATTAGTAGACATTCATGTATCAAGACACGCTCTTGCACCGAGTTTCGCTTAAAATTTACATGGACTTACGGACATGTTTATATCGATTTAGAAAGTAATGCCGAATCGATCTGTATATGTAGTTAACGGCGGGTTTATCTTTAGCCGTTTATGAGTTATAGCATTCGCACAAAGTTTGCCACAAGTGGCACAGGTGCAGCGTATAAAAATGAAACGACAAACTTAGTATGGGCTGGGCAGAGACGCACAGTGTAGGAATAGAGTAAAACTCTTAAATTTTCGACAGGAATTTCAAACCACAAACACAAATGGCGGACCCATCCCATTTTTTACATTTTGCAATTTTCCATGAAATTTATTTATACGTCTTGGTTTATATTAGCGTTAGTTCTTGTTGAAGGACAAAAAGTGACACTCCACCTCTATATTGGAAGTGTCTGGTGGAGGTTAAAGATTACGTACTCACATGTTTATAATTGTATAACGTGGTTGATTATTTCAATAAATTTCTACATAGATTTCTCAAATAAACGAAGCCACAACGATTGCAAATGTGCACACTACGGTTGTAAACGTGTATCCCACCATTCCGCACGTACAGCAGAAGCAAGGAATGGATTTTGGTACACTTCAGAAATCTTCAACGCAGGATAATGGCTGCTATTCCACATCATTAGATATGTGTCGAGGTGTGCTGGATTACGATTTAACTTATAATTCGTCTATTGGCTTCACTGATGATGAGATGCGAGATTATAAAATGCTGGTGCAATCGAATTGTTCGGCCCGAACATTGGAGTTCATTTGTATATTTTTGGAACCAGAATGTCGCTCCGCTCATATTGGCGTGCTGCCCCCTTGCCGAAGGATCTGTAAAGGTTATTTTATTATCATTTTCGATTCGATTCAAAAACTAAGATTTATTTTATTTACTGTACCTTATGCATCCTGCACCCTGCAGCCATTTTGGAGGCTTGCTCTATAGTAATTGCCAGCTCGGATGTATTAACGGCCATGTTTGATTGTAATTTATATCCAGACTCAAATGATATAAACCGATGTGATGATCCAACGAAAAGGAAGAACGTCTGCTACAATGTGGAATACCAATGTTACGATCACTCCTGCATACCGCACCAGTGGTTGTGTGACAATATAAAGGATTGTGCGAAAGGAGAGGATGAGAGTCAATGTTTGATATGCGACCAAGTAGAAGAGTTTCGTTGCAGATCAAATGAGAAATGTATACCGGCTGCGGCTCGCTGCGACATTAAGTATGACTGCTTTGATGGGAGTGATGAAGAAGATTGCATCAGCTATAGCACTACTAGGGATAACGAAAATCTACAATTTAATGGGGGAAATTTTAATGCCTTTCCTCATGTATTCCCTTACTCTGAATATTTATTACCCAATCAAACCAATAACAAAACACTTACCTACATTACTGCCACTGAATCAACTGCCCATACACGGGAAATGAGCAATCAAAGCATTAGTGGAGCGCTGGAAGAAGACGTTGGTGGTAAAGTACCGGAGGACAAACTTAAAGGGTTCGGTAATTGAACACATACTCAATAAAACTATATTAGAGCTTCTATTGAGACTTTACTACCATTGCAGTAAATCTCCCTGATGGCAAAGAGATAATGATAACAAGTGATACTGAGAATCAGCCCAAGTTCTCCTCAACCAATGCTACGTATACCCCCTCGGCAAGCATTGCCACAATGAGTCTAGCACTGCCCCGTGATTTATCCAAAATTCAGGCAGCAACTTGTGCCCCCCATGAGTTGCGCTGCGTTAGCGGCAAATGCATAACAGTCGATGACCTTTGTAATAAGGTAACCAAAACCAACCAATGACCAATCAAGCAATCAACCATTTCAACGCCTCTTTATTACAGCACATCGATTGCCCGGATGGTTTTGATGAGCTTATGTGTGAATATAAAGACATTTCGACGACGTCCGATAAAGGAAGGTCAACCTTGATGACTGTTAATAATAAAAGTGTCAACAGTTCAAAAAGTCTTGGTGCACCAACCACAAGGACAAGTGCAAAACGTCGAAATTTTTAAATGCATGTAACACATATAAGTCAGTAGTTATCACTCATGATGTATATATTATTTTTGTATTTTTTATTTTTGTATATATGTAAGTATGTGTGTTATTATTGTTGTTGTGTGTGCATATCCATCTCAAATGTTCAACTACGTTTTGTACAGTTAGTTAATGTGTACAAATTAAATAAAGTAAAATATAAAACAAGTGATGCTACCCACAGTCGATTATTTAATACGGACGTACATGACTAGATCAAGCCATGTATACATTGTGTAGAATGTGACGCCTCCTTCGGGGAGTTAGAAATGGAAACGAAAGGTGACTAACTTGAAACAACCCCCCTACTATTCACATGCTTCATAAGTACGATTAAATTTACTTACCATTTATCATTGCAATGACCTTACTCAGTTCGACATAACAAGGTAGCAAAACGATAGAGGCGCAACCATGGAAAGAATTTTGATTCTATATAATTACTGGCTGCTGTTGATGTTGTCATATTAATACGGGATGATGACAATATCAACGATTTCGAAAAGGACACCTTTTTATTAGTGGCAGCGTTCTCCATCTCGGCAAGCAGTACACAATGTTCTGAAAGAAGCATTTCATAATCACTAAATATTCCAAAATCGATTTGATAAAGTTTATAAAGATATTACATAACATCCTTTTCACATTACACAAGAACAACAAGAAACGACTTTTTCGTCCATCACTTGTTCATGTTTGAAATTGAAATATAGTTATCTATGCTTTTGTTGACAATGCCTACGTGATACATTATTATTTGATCTCAATTGTCAATCATACATAGAAGTATAGAAATAATATTTACCAAAAATTTTTTAAACTGTTTTTAATCTTCGGCATAAATTTTAAACAACCAGAGGAAGAAATTAATCACAGAGAATCAGCTGCCTTTTGTATTTGTTATGTTTACAAAAAAAAAGCCACACAAGAACTAAAAAATATAACGAGTAGCGATTTTAACTAGTTACTGGTGTGGCTTTAGTCCTATATGCAAAAATTGTACTAGAGCTGAAAACTAGACTAACAACGTAAGTAAGCGCTTACATTAAACATTTTAAAAAAATTATGAATAGTTTTTGTGAAGAGCGGTTTAAAGTTTACGAATCATCATTCTTTTATCTTCAAATGTGATATTTTTTAGATAATCAAAAATGTCACAACAACAACCTGGTAATGCTGACAATGGAAAAAAGATTTTCATCCAAAAATGTGCTCAGTGTCATACAGTAGAGCCTGGTGGCAAACATAAAGTTGGTCCAAATTTGAGTGGCCTTTTCGGGCGTAAAAGTGGAACAGCGCCTGGTTTCAATTATTCAGACGCTAATAAGAATAAAGGTGTTATATGGGGCGACAATACATTGTTCGAATATTTGGAAAATCCCAAAAAATATATACCAGGCACAAAAATGGTTTTCGCTGGACTTAAAAAACCCGAAGAACGTCAAGATTTAATAGCTTATTTGAAAAATCCCAAATAATATTTTAGTTTGAATCATGACACTTCAATCACATAATAGATGAAATTTAAAATAAAATAAATAACTATTGGGGAAATAAAAGCTTCGTCATCAAATGTTTGTTAAATTCGCAGTAGTTTTGGAAGTACCTTTAATAGGCGGAAATTAAAACCGCCTTTTTTTTTTTTTTTTGGATGTTCATTTAAAAGAAGCAAGTTGGACATAACTTTTAAATGAAAATCTTAAATTACTGGCCTTAATATATTTATATAAGCAAATTGTCATATTTTATAGAAACCCAGCTGCTTTTAACAAAAACGGGGATGTTATTCTTTATCCGAATACGTAAAACTGCATCACCTTATTGATTAGGATACCGATTATCTAAATCAACTTAAGTTCAATTTCATTTGTATAGCAAAATGTATCTACATTCGATTAAAACGTACCTAAAATTATATAGATTTGAATGTGAAATTGTCTATAATTAATTTACAGTCAGTGCCCTCAAGTTGATAAATTTTTACTTTAAAATTTAGGAAAATGTTGAATGAGAAAGACGGAAACATCTGATTACTTGTTAGTACGTTTTTACTTCAGTTTAGTTATTCACCATTACTATTTTGGTGTGAAAATTCTCCAAATTAATTCTTTATGTGCGCTGAATTCGTAAATTTTACAGTGTTTCTACTATAACGTTTAAATCGCTAAATAACGTAATCAGTCGATTAATATCATTCGCATTAGATGTAAGTATTCAAGTTAATATATAGTGTGATATTACAAATTAAATGAGAATTTTTCAGAAATAATTGAATTACATTATGTGTTTATTGAAAGTGATAATAAAATGTGAATATTTATTGTACAGCAAAGTAGTTACTAATAAAAGCTTTTTAATAGTTTTGCTATTCAAGGGCATTACATAATGCCAATGTCGCGATATTTGTACGGAATTTTATCTAAAAATCTGAGTTACATTGCGTAAGAGATACACACATGCATAAAAATGTTAGTTTAGTCTTAAGGATCGAAATTAAGCAGAATTTTAAGTGAACGTTATATCCCCACGTAATTCTAAAAATTATTATAATAACCATGACGGATTAATTTATTCGTTATACTACTAATATTACGTTAATCTCTTAGCACGTGGTTGTTAGACAACTTTTAAGTCAACCTTTTTTCTAAAAATGTATTTCAAGTTAATACTCTTACGAGTTATGTAACCATGTTGCAAGTAATATGCGTACGTTATATATATATACAATACTCTTGTGCGTACTTTATAGAATGAATGCATATTCAATGTACCCTAATTCCTTATTATATGCGCCATCACATAGACAGGCGGAGGTAAAAGTGGAAATATGGAAACGCTCGAATAAGGTCATAAGTTGACATTTTTCGAAGAAACTTCATATCCAAATTTATTGAGCCAAGGTCAAGGTCACAATCTTTTAATAACGATTTTTATCCTATCCACTTGGTACAACGGTGAGATTTTTGTTGATTGTGGGTGTGGCTCTCAACTAATTTAAATCGTCATCTACGCATAATAAATATAATTCTTTGTACAAAATTTCATTTCACGGACGGACATGCTTAGATGGCAACCTCTCCGGGCATTGCAACTGGAACAACAAACTTACTATATCCTCATATGTTATACTAAGGTAGCGGGTATAAATAAAGAACAGGGAAACGAGCAATTTTTGTTAGAATCTTCTCCAAACATATTGACATACATACATATACTATATAGGTTAGGTTTTTTACTTATTAAGTAATATCTTGTTAAAATGTTATACTTTACACTACAGTATACTAAGCTGATGCGGACCGTTATAAGTATGTAGTTGTGTAAGAATATGTTTATTTTATATTTTTTAGCTGTGTGTAGACTCAATTTGCATTCCAGAGGACCATTTTTACATTTTGTCAACACTTAGATTGACTTAAATTTCGATGACAAACTCAGTTTACGTTTAAATAAATAAACAATTTCAGCAGCTTGAGAATTATCCATAGATTTATATACAAAATTAGTTAAAACAAACTCTCTGAACAAATTACTAAAATATGGTTACTTGCGTAGAGCTGAAAAGGTCGGATTTGAACGACCATAACATTTAAAATTCAAACTCAATCACGCGTTTGGAGCATAGTTAGCTTTACTCCTTGGGTATGAGATCCTACATAAAAGCATCTGTTCATGCAGAATCATACGTTTGTGTATATAACAAGCACAATATATAATGGTTTTCTCTTCTTTTTCTTTTTTTTTTGGTAGAAAATCATCTCATTGTAAGAATATTAAGCATGGGTGTTCCAGCTGGTGACGTTGAGAAGGGTAAAAAACTATTCGTGCAGCGCTGCGCTCAATGTCACACTGTAGAACCTGGCGGCAAACACAAGGTTGGGCCGAATCTACATGGAATATTTGGCCGCAAAACGGGACAGGCAGCAGGATATGCGTACACAGATGCTAACAAGGCAAAAGGCATTACTTGGAGTGAGGATACCCTGTTCGAATACTTGGAGAATCCTAAGAAATATATCCCTGGTACAAAAATGGTTTTCGCTGGCCTCAAAAAGCCCAACGAACGTGGCGACCTCATCGCTTACCTAAAGCATGCCACTAAATAGAAGCACTTGTCACAACACAAGAAAGTCGTCATAAACAAACAAAATATTAACTAGTTCTCCAATGGTACTGTGACCCTCAGCTCTCGTGTCTATTTAGAACACAGTTCGCTACCTTTTCACTTAAGTTGTAAAGTTCTAAATTTTTTAATAGTAACAACTCTGCTGACTATCAAGGAGAAGTGTGAGATATTACTTTTAAATAATTCACAAAGAAAAACGCTCTTTTTCCCAATTTAACGTTCTTCTCTACTTAATCGTCATATTGTGTGTGCATAATAATAATTTATAACAATGTTAAAAATCAGTAAATACCATCATAGGCCAATTTTAATTAATTACGCATAAAGATGCTTGATTGAAAAATAAAAAACACAAAAAAATTATAAATTGCATTTTTTATTAACGCTCTGAGCACTTGGAATGGAGGGAGGAATGGAGTGACACATAACCAATGAAACAAGTGATTTGTGTTTATTGATTCCATATATTTTATTGATTTAGTTAATAATTTGTAAATATATTTTAACAGAAGAATACATAACAGGTTAAACGTATATTTTGTGGATCTGCCACAGTTTTATTGCCACAAGGAATTGCACGGCGTTAAGCTTTGCCACTAATTGGTGCAGATCCTGGCTTTTGATTTTCACTGTCTTTTTCAAGCTGTTTGCCCAGATATTCCCTAAAGAAACATTTGCGAAATTACATATAATTTATAGTGAATTGAATAATCTTGACCAACATGGCACACAGTTCTGATGAAATAAATGCACAGATGTAATGATGGGACATTTTGTATGTATATGTGTGTGTGTCAGGAGCTTACCAGTTGTGCACCATTAGCTTTTGTACAGCCAGCAAAGCTTCGTAACGTACATTGGGATCTTCATGCCCAAGCAGTTGCATTACAATTTGCTTTCCGCCCAACTGTTCCAAAACGCTACAATTATGTAAATGCAACAATGATTATTTATTAATATTGTATACACAGCAATAGTTTTCTGTTCCTCACTGTTTTCCTCTGGGATAATGACGAACGTATTCCCCAATATCAAAGCATGCCACAGATAAGATAATGGGATCTTTTGACGTTTCCAAGAGATGGACTAGAATACGTAACAATTCGTAGTTTTTCTCATTCAAACGTTGAGCGTTTTCGCGCCAGAATTTAGCTGACTTGTGTACAGGAGACCACTCTAAACGAGCACTGCGTAATTCCGTAGCGTACTCATCAAAAGAGCTAAGATCTTGTACAGAATTTTGCAAGCGAACCGTAAGAAATTCCACATCGGCTGCTATATCCTCATCATCGAAGCGGCGCTGTTCCAATATAGACAATTGTTTCAATACTTTGCTTTGCACCATAGCAATGCAGTGTTCCTTTGATACTTGTGGATCGGTCGGTTTTTCAATCAAGTTGCGGAAAACGGCCAATATAATGCGCGTTACCTATTATGAGCAACGAGAAAACGTTACAATTTATTTGGCCAAAACCAACAATTTTTGTACGCTCCAAATAAGATGGGGAGATATGCTAAGTTGGTCATTCCGTTTGCGTCAGACACCCCACAGAGTATAAATAATCTTGATCAGCATCAAAAACTGAGCCGATCTAAACATGTATGTCCGAGTGACCGTCTGTTGTTGGCACCCTCACGGTCGAACAATTTTAGATATTGAACTGAAATTTTGTAACGATTCTTATTAACATGGGCAAAATCGGCCAAGAGCCCCGCCCACAATCGACAAAAATCTATATATCTGCCACAAAAATGCACCCATGAAGTTGGAATTTGGAACACGTATTAATGTATACCCCTTTAATCAATGTATCAAACATGGGCGTGATCGTATAATAGACACGCCCACAATTTACAAAGCAGGGTACTCAACGTAAAACTCGACTTGCAGCTAATATGTTAAATTGAGTTTTTTTACTCGTTCCATTTGAAATGGAATCCTTTCGATGTTCTTTGCAACATTTTTGATAGAGTGTATGTCTGACTAAGACACCTAAGCCGCCTTTTATTATATGGAACGAGGTAGAATTGTACCCTTAATCGATTCAATTCAAACTTGTTCGTCTGTTGCATATTACACAAATACTGTTATACTCTGTCCAAATAAAGGCGCAAATGCACTCCATATTAAACATGCTCTAAATTGTATCATCTGAGGGACAACTCCTTTGACGAAAGTTTCAGCACGCCCACGATTTTATATAGTTTTTCCCCAAACCAAATTTATTCACTTATTGTTAAGATTACCTTTTCCTTGGCGCAATCGTTAAGGATGTCTGCTAAAATTGGAATAACGCTGAATTTATTCATTTTTGTTGCCAGCAGAGGATTAAAGGTCAGTACCCACAAGCAAAACACGAGTTGATATTGAACCTACAATACATAAACATAAATACATATAAAAACCACAAGAAACACAGGTGGCCTGTGCAGTAGTTTCATAACTTACTTGAAAATTAACGCGTGATGATAAAATGCGTACCAAAGTGCTGATACCGTCAACACTTACAAAAGCGAAACGATAGTCATCCACGCGTAGCATCATTTGCAAGCAGCGCGCCACCGACTGGATGTATTCATTTGCCTAATAATCAAATTTGGAAATAAATTACAATCTTCTTCCATATTTTAGGAAATATTAGGAAAAATTTGTCCTTTTCATTCCAGAGGAAATCTTTATAGAACTGGAACCATAATATTGGGCAAATGTGAAATGTTTGGAAAGTGCATGACCTAACCGCGGGTAACTTAACGCATGCCCTGACTATTTGTTAGAACTGATTTCATGTTTAATGAGTGGGCGGACGCATATTGTAAAAATTTCAGGATATTTAAATAAGCCACTTATAGCACTACTACCGGTATTAATATTGTTTTGGTCGTAACTCCAACAGGCTGGTCCCCCTCCAATGTACGATAACATTCGCTCTGTGTCTGCTCACTATGCATCACATCAAGATTATGTCCGCGACTAGGACCGTGGCCATGGTGACTCTGGTTATGGTTATGGTTATGTTGACTGTGACCGAGACCAAGGCAGTTTGAATGTATTATAACAGTTTGAACCCGCTTCGCCAATTCGGTCATTTCCTTTAAATAGGTTTTGCACTACAAACACACACACACACACACACACGTAGAGTGCCTTTATTTGAAAGAGTAAAACTTTTTGGTGCACATGTGAGGTATTATGATGTTGTTTGTATTGTATTATTGTTTTATTGTTGCAGCCCCATAACGTATCATCATTCCAAAAACAATAGCATTAACAATGTTAAGACGGCAAACGTCAAATGTGTTTTGTACACATTCCCATACATACATACACATACATATGTGTGTGTAATTCATACTTAGAAGTCATACAGTGTATGTATGAGAATTAAGAAAAACAACATTTATTAACATTGATTATCACATAACGTAACATACAAAAACATTGATTAGTCACTCACATACAATATGACTGCCTTGCAATCCTCTGAATTAATATTAGTTAAATTAAGAAAAAAAGTATGAATTTGTATTAGGCCTAAATACCGTACGACTAATCATGACAAAATAAGTTTTCGTCGCTGTGGGTATAAAGCCTCTGACCGAGATTTCCTAATTTAAATACCAACCAGCGCACAGGGACTTCCATACTCCACACTCATATGCATACACGACTGGATCGACTTGGTATTCGATGTTGATTCGGACATAGTGGGGTATCCAACGCCTTCTTCTCGGTGTTGCAAACGTTTTGACAATAGTATGGTGGGTTTAAAAAACATATTTGTCTTAGGCCAGTGGTACTTTTTTAGGTTCCTTCTGGCTGGTGAAGATTAATATCAATCGTTGTGGATATCCACCACTCCCACCGTATATTTGAATGCATTTTGTGAGCCCCAGGAAATTTGCTCGAAAATCTGATGCTGGGTATAACAATAAAGCACTCACATATCCACTTAATATTTCAATATTTGCAACACGTTACAAACGCTTCAATAACGGATATACTTATAAATGAACGGACACAAGTATGTTTGCTCAGATTTTAATACTGATTAAGAATATTTTATAAAATGTACAGATTTTATGAGGAGCCTAAAAGCCTAAATAATCCCTTAAAGCGTTTTGTAAATCTCTTGATTGAAAATTTATTGTTTGAAACTACTGGATTGCTTATTGAACTATAATAAATTATTATTCCATTGTACGTTTCATAGGTTTAATGAGATCCGTTAGTTACATAATAAAGTAATATATTCTGTACCGCTTCTTAATAGCATATTTTATTTGCTTGTTACTTTAAGAAATGTTGTGGCCTCGAGATAGTATCATTACCTTCTATCTAATCTAATCTCTATATGAAATGGATCCGGCATATACTTTAGAAAACACCCCGCTCACATACCATAGTCTTATACACAAGACTATAATGAATTTAATTTCATCAAATAATATCATGTTATTAAATTTGCATATAAATAATATTTAAAATAAATGCAAATTTATGTGCATGTTGGCACTACTTAATAATATTTATTGTTATTGTTAAATGACTAATGAAATATTGAAATGAAATATTGTTCAGAGTAAAGTACTTACATGAGCAGTAAGTTGATCTTTTAAAAACTGCAAATAAAAATTTAAATCAGATTTGGACATCTTTTCTCTACCCCAGCAGGCCAATTTGGCTAAAATTCTGGAAGACATATGAATAATGAAACCATCTTGTCGATTCAATAAGTTTAGATAGGGTCCCCATATACACTCTTTGCGCTTGATTGCGTAATCGTGAAAGTAATCTACACGACTACGATCTTCTTGTAACAAATCATCAATCATAACAAGGATATATTGAATCGTAGAATCCTTGGAAACGTGAGATAACAAATTTAATAGTGTCTTAACGGCCTGCGATGGGTTAGATTGCATATAAGCAGCTTTGGAGGTGTCCAGAGCACTAATGCACTGATAGTCTTCTTGAGAAATCATTTGTGATTGCATATAAGAAGCCCAATTAATGGTTTTACTGCGAATTTCCCCAGCTTGTTGTTGCAAAACAGATGTGGCAGCAATCATATCTAAATTTTTAAGAGCTTATTATTTATATGAATTCGTTTTATTTCCATAAATTTTCCTAACCAATATTTTCATCTGGCATATTTATTAGGTCTTTGACGTCAGCCATGATTTTGTTTGAAAAAGAAATTTAGTTTTTTTTTAACTTTTTTTCCACCTAAACGAAAAATTTTTTACTTTAATAACGACTCAGCTGATTTTAATCTTGTGACCATCGCAATGATGACAAAGTAGCGAAATTATTATGTCGAGAAACGGTATGAAGATGTTATAAATGCATGAAAATAAAACAGAAATGTACAATAACATTGCACTGTAACTGTAGTCTTCAAAAATCCATTAGGCTTGAAGCAGTTACTGTGCAGATGCATCGTGCAGCTCTGCATGAAGTATATATGTATATAAATACTCTATGAAAGTGTTTCTCAAAGTATGCTCTGCGGGGCCCTGGGACTAAAACAACACTGGGCTAACACAAAGGGCTTCGGGAATCTCTTTGGTGTGGGGCATCACAAATTGGCACATACACACAATTAGTCATTACTGAACCATTGGGGCTCCGTGCAAATTATTGTGCCTTTGGAGGGGTCCTCATCTCAAAAAGTTTGAGAACTGCTGCTCTAGGATATAAGGCTTGAGTTGACCTAAATTTATTTAGTGCAACGCTGCAACGTTGTCGTAGAGTATATGTTCAGGCCCTTTGAAATGATGAATTCTTGTTGTTTTGATTACGGAGTGTTTACCTAAGATGGGAGAATTTTATGCCAAAAATCCACATGGCAAAGGTAATGTAGACTTGCACATTTTCTTTTCCATATTATTATATAAAATATATAATTCAGGTGATCCAAATGACTTATCATTGCGAAAAGTCGAAACGGAAGTTCTTATACCAAAAATAATGCGGGACAGGGCCAGGGAAATACATTGCAGCGATGTGGTGAAAGAGTTCGAAACTTGCTGCAAAAGTAACGGCATTGCAATGGTTTTTTTTTGTCGAAAAGAGAACTCAGCCTTGAAAAAGTGCTTAACATCTTGGTATCAAAATGAGAATTTTAAGGAAGAATGTAAACAAATTTATTTACAAGAACGCTCGGAATATAGGCGATCAGGTGTATCGAAAAAACTTAGAGAAAGTCTTAAAAATACAGAACAATTGTAGATAAATAAAAGTATAATGCTTTTTATTAACTCTGAATGTACATTGATTGGTTAAATCGCTTTATTATAGTTTCACTTACACAAAATTTAGAAATATCTTCCAATGAGTTTATTTTAAAGTCACTAGGTTTGGTAAGTTCAAGTACAAGCAAATCCTTATCGGAGGTTTCAGCAATTCTTTGTAAACCCTTCATATTGTGTGCCTTTAAACAGTTGCTGCTGGCAGGTGTTAAAATAGTCACTCCAAAACTAGCGTGGAAGAATTGTGGACCTAGTTTATAAATTACTAAAATTACGATTGGTATCACTATTTCTTATAAGTATTTGCACTCACAGAAGTTGAGACCAAATTTAATGCCACTCTTAACAATCCATCCTTTAGATTTTAAATATATATAAGAGGCCAAATTTTCCAAAAACTCCAAATTAACCATTTGTACTTCGCGTAACATTTGACTAAATCCAAGTCTTTTACCGTCCAAGTCCAAAATATTGAGTGCACCCAAGTAGTAAGATAAGAAGAATGCTTCTTCTAAATTTAATGTTAAAAATTCTTCTGCATTACTTTCCACCGCGTTATTTGGTGCACCACGGGATTTACTTCCTTTGCCGTAATCACCATTTTGAAGAACATTTTTTACGTTTTCTCCAAAAACTTCAACCGACACTCCACTAAAGACACCTTCAGCCGGCTTTCCGCCTGAAGAATCATGAGAAAAGCCTGGGCTATTCCAACTTCTTTTATTTCCCTTCTTCGGTTCCAAGCGCGGTGTGAAACATACGCTTCCTTTAAACATACTTTATTACTATACTTCACCCTTTTTTTCTGGGACATACCATGAAAACATAATATAAACGCATATGATTTTGTTATTAAATTTATGACGTTGCCAGAAAGCGTAAACAATTTTAAGTAGGATTTGTCCCCTTTGGAATACGTACTTCTGTCTATTATGAACATATTTGAATCATAAAGTTGTGAAAAATATCCTTTATGTTTTTTTTTATTTTATAGTACGCACAATACAGATATTATAGTATTTATAAATCTTTATTAATTTGAAATGTTTTTTATGACTTTGACAATGTAACAATAAACAATGAACATGAGAAAAGATGTATTTATGACTGGCAATGACGCTTTTAATATTTATAAATATTCAAGAGTGGTCTTGACAATTTTTAAAATAAAATTCTAATATAATATGAAGTGTGTCGGTTAATCTAGTACAAACACATAGTATAAAATTTACTAAAAAAGAGAGTATTATATATACTTGATCAACATAAAATAATTAAACGATTTAGTTCGGGCCTTCTGTCCATGCGCCCATCTGTGTGTGTGAGCGTTCGTCTGTGCTAATAGGAATAAGAAAATATAACAAGTTCGGTTTAAGGTTTAAAGTGTGAAAAGTTACTTCATCATGAGCACACTTATGTAGTGCTCAACAGGAAGTCTTAAAATAAACAATGGGTTCTCAATATAGAAATCATTTTTCGTGAATTTAGTTTAAGTGCAACATTCAACAATATAAAACACTTGTTTCTATTCTCGATGAATATGATTTTTACTTCCGGTGATTGTGTCAACGCATTGATCGTCATACAAATTTTTGTAATTTTGGCGTTAACAGTAAATTGTAAGTACTTCTGGCTTAAAAATTAACAAATGAAGAATAAAAAATAGCAACTTTTCATAAAAAATGCTCTGAAAGAAGGTACAAAGTCACGAAAATGACAGTACCTTGAGTAACTTTCTTCAGAATTCGCTCAAATTTATGATCAAGTTAAACATATTTCAGATAACAAATATAAAATTTTTTATAACTGTAATATATATATATCTTATACATTTGAATGATCCATATTTCGCGTGGGATATGTGAGTATGAATATATGTGTGCTTATCATCAGGAATAACAATGTGATAATTGAACCAGCTTGGCGTTGTGATTGCTTACCGATTTATTGTGTTACATTCCTTGCACAGGAATGTGAAATTTAACTAAAAATTAGATTAAATTAACGTACTTATTACGTTTGTGTGTGTACATCTGTAATACATATGTGTGTATATACAATAAATTATGTGTATGTTGAAGCTGTTATCGTGAATGTTTTAATGAAAGACTAAAATGATTATTTGTGTATAGGCCAGAGCGACGGGGAGTGGAAGCAGTCCAACTTTACGGGCATTGAGCGTTTAAAAATGCAATTATTTATGAATTACGATAAAGGAACGGTGCCCATGGAGAGTCCTATGCAAAATACGAACATTTCTTTGGGACTCTCATTACAATACATTGATATAAATGAGTTTAATGGAAAGCTCACTTTATACGGTTGGGTACTTTTGGTGGGTAAAGCTAAAATAGTAATGGGCTTAATCGACCATCGAATATTTAATTTACATTTTTAGCGCTGGACGGATGTAGAACGAACCTGGAGCCCAGATTCCTATGATAATATAAGTAGGCTGCACCTCAATCCAAATGTTGTTTGGAGGCCTTCCGTGAATTTGCTCAACAATGCTCAATACGAGAGTGATTACGTGGGAGACTCTTATGTGATACTTTTGAATAACGGCACTTTCATATGGGCCCCCCATGTGAAGTACACTACCTACTGTAATATAAATTTAAAGCTGTGGCCGTACGACACGCAATATTGCAACTTGAAAATTACAGCATGGTCTCTAATTCAGATAGAGCCAATGTTTTTGGCCCATGAGAACGCCATTCAAAAAGATTTTGTACAATCCGCCAAATGGGCAATAATTGATGTTAAGGCTGAATACCATGTAACGCAATTACAAAATTTTATTGAATATGAATTTCAACTGAAGAGGCGCAATGCCATATATTCGGTTATCATTTTCACACCGGCCTCATCTATAGTTTTGCTAACTCTATGTACTTTTTGGTTGCCACCACGCATGGGTGAGAAGATCTTCTTAAATGGTATTCTGATTGCAGTCACTGCGGCATTACTCATGTTCTATGGGCAGGAGGTGCCCACGATGTCCTCTAGCACCCCCCTTGTAGGTACGCACGTTTGCTGAAAGAACCCGTCTTTGTATCCCTTCGTTAATGTGTATTTAATGTTAATGTTCCATTTGTAGTTCTTTTTTATGGTGCCACCTTGATTATGCTGAGTGTATCCACTGTGGTGGCGGCCGTTGTTCTTCACCTTTCGACGGCCAAGCATACATGTGGCGTCATCAAGTTCTTCCGAAATGTGCTAAATGGATCATTGGGTCAAGTATTACTCTTAACCCAATTTACTGTGGACGATGAGCAGCCCACTGATCTTCAAAGTATTAAGGAGGAAAACTATTATGATAATACAGCCCAAGAGGACAACAGTACAACTGATTTGGCCACCCTGAATACGGTAGGTGAAGACCTTAGGAATTCCAATCAATTGGATTGGTTGTTATTAGCTGTGGCAATCGATCGACTATGTTTTGCCATATTCGGGTTAGCGTTCCTCGTATTGGCAATAATGTATATTTTGTGATTGGAAGTTATTTCCACGCTATTGGAAGCTGCATTAAAATTTATCCTTTCAATCTATTGTACATACTTGTGTTTAAACTTTACGTTTATGAATTAAATAAAGCAATATTTTAAGCATAATTGATGTACGAGTACTCTGAAAAACTCGTCCATTTATTGTTTGTATGTTTTTTAATGACAATATATTTAACTGCTGAACAGAGGCAGACTACTGTACACCCTGAGAGATGCCCATCAAACGGGCTTTTAATACCAAACAACAATATCTACAATAGTATCGCGTTTGTGTCATAAGTCGTGCATTTGAGTATTGTACGGGACATTAGCCGCCATTATTAGTGAGCATATTAGAGTTTGGCCCACTTTCGTTTGTAGTTGAGCTTTCTGATTTGCGCCAATATGAAAGGCGTTGAGTTGATGTGTTGGCCAATTGTGTTGTTGTACGCAAACGTAAAAGTTTTTTAGGAGGAGCTGTACAAGACATATTTGTTCCATTTGTTGCATTTTCGTTAAACAGATCTGATTCAAAACTTGATAACAAAGGGGCAGGTACTGTGGGTGGGGAAAGGAAATTTCCCGCAGAAAGAGTGGATGAAGGGATTAAGTTTGATTGTAGATTGCAAGACTGATAGATGCCACGTCGCTGTGCAGTATATTGAGTGTGGGAAACTTCGTACGGTCCTATGAAACTGGTTGAGGTTTCACATGCTTGCGCTTGTGCTTGACAAGCGGTGATTAATCCTTGGAAATCGAACTTGTACGCATATCTCTTTCCAGTCACTTTAGTCATTATATTCTTGTCATAGTAATATCTGAAAAATGAAGCAAAAGAATAACCAGAGAGTCGTAATCTACTGTAGGATAACGATTCTAAAGCAAGAGCAAATTGATCAGTAAATAACTGAATAGTGGCAGTGTCGGGTAATAGTACAGGAATTATATGATTTCAATTATTTTTTATCTTGCACTTTCCCCTTTAAGTGGAAGGTATAATAGGTTTATCAATCCAGTAGCAATTAACAGAAAGAAGTGGCAAAATATTCCTAATTCTTAATCAGCTTCAAAATATGAATCGATCTCGCTCGTCAGTAAAAAAGTTATATTTGATGAGAAACCTGATCGATTTCGTGTAAAGAAACTTAAAAAGTACGCACAAAATTTCAGACCAAATAGACTCAGATATTGAATTAATGATTAATTAAGCTTATGGGCGTGCTCTTAAGCGATTTCTTTATTGGGCTCTTATAACTCTAAATACATTTTGTAATAAGCGAAGCCGATCCTTCTCATTTTTTGGGGGAATGTAAGCAATTGTTGAGTAAAACAAGTAAAAAAGTTATAATCGGTCACGCCCGAATATTTGATACCATACACCACTCAGCTTCTCAAATTATGCTACAATTAGTTTAGTTGTGTCAGAAAACGTGGGGTTTTGCCATATAATTCTGTTCGTAAAATTATACGGGAGGGGGTTCTAAAAATGGCCCGATCAGACCCAAATTTGGCATAGCCTAATTAGCTTTTCTTCACCAAATTTTTTTCAAAAAATTTTAAAAATTGTGATTTTTGGCCATATAATTACTTCCATTACCTACCATTAAAGTAGGACCCTTATACGGGGAGGGGTTCTAAAAAATGTCCAATTTGCTCCATGTTCGGTTTGATACTAAAACTTTATGAAGCCCCCGGTGTTACGAACGTTTCGACAAAGTGAATATACTCCCAGCCTTACGTTGCTGTACTATATTTGTGGTTCAGAATCCGACTTGTAAGTTGTAATGCATACATTGTTAGAGGGTGTAACTGGTATCTAATGCGTGAACATTTACGTTCATCTCGATTTTATATAGTACAAACTTTTGTGGACAACCACCAACCAATCAACATGCTGATGTGATGCATGTGTATGCAGCAGGCTTCTTTCATAAGTATACACCAATCCTATACAAGCACAAGTAAAAACTTGCAATTCGTTCACTTGTAGCATTGAGCCACCTTAACATATGGCCCACAGCAGCATAAGTTGGGGAGTTACATGGCGGTAGGGTATTAAATAGCCTTGACCGACTGTCAAATCAATTAAACTTGTAGGCGTGACATAATTTCAAAACCGTTGCGCTTCGTATTGACCGCCACGGGATGTGTTACATTTTACCTCGGCATTCGAATTATATACTAAGGAACGTTTTTATATATTGTGGGCATACTTGTTATCCGATCCCTCCCATTTGTATGTACGTTAGATTGGTGAGTTATGTATCTAATAATTGACAACTGTGTGAATTCGGAACGCCACACTCACGAGACAGCTTTGGTGATGTACCAAAGCTGTGGTGGTGGGTGGGTATTCAACATTTGATTCAAGCCAAATACTTCCACAATATATCATATATCCTCCACATAAAATGGGGGGGCCTCCTTCTGGGTGTTGCGAACGGTACGATAAACTTCGTATACCCCCATCTTATGTGGAGGGTATAATAAATAAATTTAATACTTTTGCTGGAAAATAATTTCACTTACCGTAAAGCTCTGCTAAGCTTATCGTAATTCATGTTTGGTTTCGATTTCCGTTCACCCCAAAGCTTTGCAACAATATCAGGGTCGATAAGTTTAAACTCGCCATTGGTTCCCTCCCATGCAATGCAATTACGTTTAGACGAATCACCAAGCAATTCAAGCAAGAATTGCCACAACTGTATTTGTCCTGAGCCAACCAATCGATGAGCGGTAGCATTTAAAAGTTGGTACGGTTCTTATTCATGTGAAATACAAACAAGAATGTACATATGTATTGGAAATGTCAATTTTTTTACTGCACACACTATAGGTAAGGATATACATATATATACATACATATATATTTTTAAAAAAGTTTATTGATTTAGAATCAACATCGAATACTGAGTAGATCTGGTCATGTCTGGCTCTCTATAGATCCGTTGGGTATATTCAATTTAACCATGTCCGTCTGTTCGTCTGCCCATCTGTGTGTCCATGCAAATTTTTGCGCCAGACACAGGTCGCATTTTTTGAGATATTTTGATGAAATTTGGTACAAGGACATCTATTGGCCCAAAAAGAAACCCTATTGAAAATGGATAGGATCGGCCCATTTATAGAACCCCTCCCCATACAAGGTCCTATTATAATATAAAAAAAGTTTAATATTGAAAATTTGCAAAATCAGTCCATGAACGCGACCACAATAACAAAACATGATATATTGAACAAATCCAATATACCCCCATATTATTATTATGGTAATAATATAAAAATTTTGTTACATTCCATAAAGGATAACTGTTGTTAAAAATGTTACCATTAAAAATTGCCGATCGCTGCGATGCTGATGGATAGTGAGACACATGAGTGCGATAGTGGGGATGATAGTGTAAATGAGCACCAAATCGAAGATTAAAATCATCAGACAAGCGCCACATAATTTTTATATCAATAACACTCACGCACATGATAATGATTAATTAAAATTTATTATTGAAATTTTGATTGATTTTGTAAGGATATGAAAAAACATAGAAAGCACTTTGTGCAACAAACGCCCTTCTCAAATTTAAGCCATTCCTGATTTCATGTCCATGTATAACTTCTTCCGGCTTCTGATAATTTTCCCCACATGGGTTTTCGTTGCGGTAAATGCTTTTTCATGCATTCGCGGCGGATTCTATTAAGGAACTAAGTAACGACATTTATACACATTCAATGAACGAGTAGTAAAATATCATTTTCTAGTCATCATCTCCAGCATACAATACATATACGTAGCATAATGGAAAAAGTTTTTGGCGAATCTTTATATGGTTTACCTTCTGCATGAAACATTGCAAACAAGTAGAATAATATCCGTTAGAATGAACGGAACGGAGTGCAGAACGTCAAGTGCTTTGTGTACAAAAAACATGTGCGCTGGTGCGTGTGTAGGTACATGTACACACTCAAAACAGTGGTATGTATATTAGGGAACTCGTAAACTTTTTTGGCTACTAAAACACACACACTCACTAACGCTTGGAAGATTGGGACAAGGAATATGTTCACAGATGGAAAATGAAGCGAATTTATAATTTTATTATACCCGCTCATCACTTCTCACATCTCTTTGTAACTGGCCTCGATTGGAATTGGAATTGCAATGGTCATTGGTATTCGGGATTTTCCATGTTGAGTGCCCTACCTAGTTCAGATGGGAGGAATCTACAGTAAGTGAACAATTCGACACTCTCTTAACTGTTGTGAGCTCTCGTTGTTGTAGTGGGTGGTCTTCTAAAATCGTCTGCACGTATATGTGTACGATGCTTCGCTTGGAGAGAGAGAGTGGCTGTGTGCCTTGTGCTGTGTACAGGAACCCCTGCTGCTTTTAGTGATTTAACGACTTACGAATGTTAGAAGTGAATGCATACGTAGAGCGTCGTGGATTATTTTGATTTTATTAGATGCCACATCCTGTGAATAATTATCATATTTATGTCGTTTATTGTGCTTTGCACCTTTGCACCTTTGCACACATTCACGTACAGTTTCTGTCAGTGGGATTACAGCATAAGATGAGTTAATGAAGCGTCCATCTCAGTGATCATTTGGGTCCCCCTCCGCCCCGCACAAGTGTATACCATACAGCTACCCACGTCAAATGAAATAAGTTAAAGAAACGTTATTGGTTCCTTATTCCTTATGCCTCGTTCGTGTTCCGCCTTACCGCTCTTATTTACTTCTACTTAGGCTGCTATTATTCTCGCAGATTAGATTTCATTTTATATTTAACACTTTTCCACCCTATGGAATATGGATGGGTGAAGAGGTGGGTGTTTGTGTAATAGAGCAAAAACTATTAGATGTGAATTCTTATCATTTAATGAAACACTTTACGTTTACGTACATGTTGCACGTGCAAACAAGCCAAACAAGGTCCACGTCAACATTACCGTTGTCTTATATCACAGATATAATCATCTAATCATTTAAAGGTGCACAATTCACCAAAAGAACAGAAAACGATTTATTGCACTTTTATCCTCTATTGACGGTAAGTGTAAAAGGATTAATCCCACTGTGAGTGTATTTGTTGTTGTTTCGTCCAGCTCAAGCGGAAACAACATAAGAAGCTGTACAGTGTGCGGGGGCGTGTGTGTGTGCGTTTGATTAGCGTTAATTTCAAAAACTTCTTCAGTAAAAATCAATTCAATGGAAAATGTTACAATTCTTGGTGGCTTAACTTAACTTTCGTACGAGCAATTTTCTTTTAAAAAGATCGGCACTCAGGAGATGTCTCCTAAAAATGTATGCACCGTGCCAATCTTACCCTCCAAAGAACGATCCGCGACCCTCCTTTACCAGTTTTTGGGCGTGGCAATATTAGTATTTGTTTCATAAGTAGAGAACTCTTTTTCACTCCAATTGAGCCAATTTTATACATTTTCATAATTCCATTTTATACGTAACAAGTAAATAAATTAAATTTGGCTAAAGCCAAACCTTAAATACCCTTCACATGTACTTACAAACTAATGGCGTGGCAGGTATATGATTCCGCCCTGTAATAATGTACGTATTACGTGCAAGTCTGTTTTTTGTAATTGTAGGCGTGTCTGTTATTCGATTACGCCCATTGACACATCGGTGGATGGAACATCAAATTTCAACTTCACAGATGAATTTTTGTGGCAGATAGATTTGTGTCGATTGTGGGCGTGGCTCTTGACCAATTTTGCCCAATTTAAATAGCGATCTACATGCAGAAATTAAAAGGTTCTGTAGAAAATTCAGCTTCATATTTCACAATTTACGATCATGGGAGTTACAACACGGACGGACACGTCTATATCGATTCAGATCTTGACATTGATCAGGAAAAAACATACTTTATAGAGTATCTGACGCCTGTTTCCGGATGTTGCAAACGGTATATTAAACTTGATATATCCTGTATAGGGTATAAATATAAAAATGCATACGTATGGATATGATCTTTACTTGGTTCTTCATCGTTTAACGTGGCACTACGACCCGTAACATTGTGCAATGAAAACGCAAGGTGTTTGGCAAACACAATACCACCTTCCCAGGAGCCAGCACAAACCCAAAAATCTGCTCTTGTCATGTTGCACAATTCCAGTCCAGATGTTGGAAATCTGGATATGTCAGGTTGTGTACGCAGTTTGAACTCTTTAGTTAACCATTTCACCCAACAGGCTATATGCTCGGCACTCCATACGCGTGGATCAACTGGGACATCGTTCGATGACAGAGAAGATCCAAAATGAAACTTTCTACACAAAACGACCTTTCTCTCTGGGCTTCTTGGCTTCTTATCAAGGCGATTCTTAATTCCAGCAGCAGCTGGGTTACATTTAAAAATCTGTATGCGTTTACTTGGCTCATTCATAAGTTTAGTGATTTAATAATTGGTTTTGTCCTTGTACTCTAACTCCAACGTTAAATGTTGATTACATGTTGATTAAATAAAACACACAATGCACACGTTTATGTAAATAAGTGATGTTTGCCTTGTAACTCTTTTGTCACAACTGGTCCATATAGATGCAATGCATTACAAAATGATTGACGAGTGAAATGTAGAACAAGTGCGCGTCTTTATGCACCTCTAACAGAACAAAAGAGGAAAGATTACTTCCGACACAATTACTTTGGCTAAAAATCTAAAATGATTTGAAACAAACACAGCCGGACTTGTGAATATAATGTAACGTGTACAATACGTACGCACATTAAGGTGAATTATTTCTGTAAGAATTTCTCTTAAATTGCATTAAATGAACAATTTTCTTAGTCACAGAGTATAATTCTGTGCTTAGTAGTAAGAATGTAATGCCCTCCTTCTCATGAGAGAGGCATACGTGTTACCAATTCAGCGACCATGACGTAACACTCATGAATCATTGGAATGCCTATTGTACGTACTCGTACAATACTACAATACTAGAGTGCCGGCTTGATTTCATTCATAAATATTTCTGCATCGTCATTGGCTTTCGTAGAAAACAAGAATGAATCTTTTATTCCTATAAAAAAATTTAGATGCACGTATAAGCACACATGTGTATGCGCTCTTTTGTGTGTACGTGCATAGAGATACTGCCTCCTTAGATGAGCTGCTGCGGCATGATGTATGGTTTGCAGTGGAACACTTCATTCTAATAATTCTAATAAACTAAAATAATAATAACTTCAGAATCTCGAAAAAGTGATTTGGGAAATCTATTATAAAGCGCTTTTTTCGCCTCCTGCTAAATATTTATTTATTTGTCCTTTTCATTCATTTCATTGCCCAACGCTTTTCTGGTTATAATAATATTATTAAAGCTATTAGTGAATGGCCATAGTGGTTCATGATCTTATATGCCCTTCACCACTATATACAAATAGTAGGCGTGGCATGTTGACGAGTTCGCCCTGTAACCGTGTAAGTAATATGTGAACAAATCAACTTAGATGCCAGATTCTATAGAAAAAGAGTTTTTTTTGTAAATTGTGGGCGCATCCGTTATCCAACCGCGCCCATTTTCTTCTAAAATCCAGTTCATCGATGGAAAAAACCAATATAAATATGTGTACCGAAGTTCAACATCGTAGCTCAATAGATAGATTTTTGTCGATTGTGGGCTTAGCGCGTCTCTGGCATTTACCTAAGATTATTATTTTATTCAGTATATATAAGTTGCCTCTACAAATTCATAAAAAAAAACCATCAACGGGAGAAAGAAGACGCTCAAGTTGGCATCCCCGGTTTTGCAGTTAGCGTAAAGTTTAAGTGATTGTTATTTTAATAAATTATGGTTGTTATCCTCACCTATTATCATGAGAATTGGCAATTAGATCATAAAGTCAAAATTTAACTAGATTGTGGCGTAATGCTGCCTAAGATTCCAAAAAGCAAGTTTTGGTCTTATATTAAAAGGGGTGCTGCAACTCTATTCGTAATAGAAGCATTTGCTTTTGTAGGATCCTACGGAATTTTTCATCGCATGAACACTGACCGAGGTATGTATGTAAGATAAAATGCAATGCATGAGGTATTGCGAAATTAAAGTGGTAAGGATTTGCTTGAGGCTGACACAACCCAACCATTTTTCACTTAACCAAATAATATAACATTTATTAATAATATATAAACATTTGTAGAGTTCCGCCAGTATATGAACGAAAATTATTCATTTATACTAAACTATTATTATAAATTTGGAGAAATCATTGGTAGCAGTAACCTAAGAGAAATTGATAATACCATTTGGCACGCACAAAAAATTGAACAAGATAAAATCCAAAAGTAGAAACGCCATTGTACATGCGTACGCGAGAAATCTACAATTTCTACACATCCGAATGGCCTCACACTTATACGTTAAATCAATTATTTGGTTAGTTTCATTTGGCGGGTTAGGGTACGGGTTAATGCGCCTGACTGAGCCTTCGGAAGAAAAATTAGCTCGAATACGATCAACAACCTCAGAAACTCATCTTACAGCAGACGAAAAAAAGAAATTATTGTTTATGAGACGCCTAAAAGAAGCTGCATCAGATCCGACACCAATATATATAAGGAAGCGCACTGAATAGTTTCGAAAATGAACAATCGAACACCAGTAGATGTAGTAGATGATGCTGCGGCTAACATTGCTACAGCTAAAAAGGAGAATATATTGGAGCGTCTAAATAAACGAAACGTAGCACGACATAATAATTTAGGTGTTAAATTAGAACAGCGGCACAAAGAGAATTTTCAACAGGAGGGAGCAGACTACTTTTCTCAACATTTTTCTCAAAAAGTTAAAGATATAGAATCGCAAATTCAAAATATGAATGAAATAGACTTAACTAAGTCGGGTGGAAAGGTTACAGACTTGAATGTGGCGCACAATTTCGCTGACATAATGAGAGATATCCAGGAGTTGCAAAAGTACCTAACTACCTCCACCAGCTTTTTAAGTGATTATAAGATTAAAGCTTGTCAAACGATTATCAATGACATAACTATTGCCTGCGAAGACACACGTGTACGCCTAATGCCTAAAAAGAAATTTGGTTTTAGTGGGCGTAAGGTGACCCCGAAGACGGCACTTAATCCCAAACTTTCTGGAAAAAATATTGATGTAACAGACAATCCCAAGAATAAATCACCACCTGCAGTTACTATTGCAAATTGGACTTTATCCGATCGTACGGACGAATATATTATACTTAAGGATGATGAAATCAATGCAAAGGATATCACCATAACTAATTTAAAAAATTGTTTTGTTGAACTCCAGGGACATGCCGGATCCATGCAAATCTCCAATGCCCTTAACTGCTCCTTCTTAGTTGGGCCTGTCGCTCGCGCGGTATTTGCAGAACAATGCAATAATTGCATATTATGCGTAAGCTGTCAGCAATTGAGATTTCACTCATCTTCTCATTGTCAAATATATTTGCACGTTACCGGCCGTGCCATCGTTGAAGATTGTCATCACATTAAAGTTTCCAAATACAATTACGCTTACGAAGGCATAGATGAGGATTTTGTGGCAGCCGGCATAGACAAAGATGATAATAATTATAAGGATGTGGCCGACTTCAATTGGCTATCCCCTGATATGCCATCGCCCAATTGGCAATTAAATGATGAATGTACTACTAACGTTAATTGGCGAAATATTAAGGCGGACTTTTTGAAAAAAGTGGGTTCTACTTAGTACTTAGTGGTCAGTTAATGTTATTTATGCTTTAAAAATATTACGTTTATTAATATAAAACACCTCGAAAGCTACCACCAAGGTGTCAAGTTGTTTTATATAAGAACAGTACTTGATGTGGCGTTTGATAAGGAGGGGCGGAATCTGAGTTTATATACGTTTCATTAATTACAAATAATTTCATAATAATTTCCACACTAACATTGAAAGCAGCAAAGGTTTTAATGTGTCAATAATAATAATATAATACCTATTAAAAAAGAAACTGATCTACTCTAACACTTTGGTACTAAATGAAATTTAAGGACAAAAAGAGAAATAAAATAAATCTTTTGGGAAACTATACCTATGTCGATAAATAGTAAATATTGCCTTGAAGTGATGGTCTTTTATGAAAAGGTTTAATTATACGTATTTAGTAGAATCATGTTTAGCCTGCGTGGTTTATTGGTCTGCTAATTGAATTTGGTTGAGTCATGGCTTTTATTTCAGATCTAGAAACAAAGATAAATGCATTGCAATAGAAACAAGGCAAAACAAAAGAAAAGGATGATTGTCCTCTTACTTTAATTCTTTAGGTAAACAGCTGGTATCGAAACGATTTTCCAAAACTACCAGAATTGCCAACGTCTTGAGGCTGGGTCGAAAATCGAGCACATAGGTATCATTATTGTCAATTAGTCTAGTGTGTTCTTGTGCTGCTGTAGCTTGTGGATAAGGACTGAAATTTGAACAACAGCTATTTGAATACTTTTCAGGGCGCCTCTACAAATTTATATGTATTACGCACCTTGTGCCACCAAATAGAAATAAACGGGATCCTTTCATAATGCCAACCTGCCGCCGCCTAGGAGTTGGAGGTTGTCCATTAGGTTTGACTAGATTCCAACAGTTCGTTTTTGGATCAAGTGTGTACATATCGTTAAAGTGCTGATCGAGCAAACCATTGTAACCACCAAACACGTATATGACTTTGTTGTAAATGACTAGAGTGGAAGTAGAAGAAAATGATGAGGAGTCGTATCATTAAATGCAATAAAGTACAAACGTACACATGGAGTGGCTACGTCTACCGACAGGAACTTTTCCAGTAGTGGAAGGACGATGCCACACTTTAGTCTTCAAATCTAGGTAAACAATTTCAGGGCAGTACATTTCCTCCTGGCTGTGATAAGGGCTGTGCTTGTCTCCACGCCCGCCAAATATATACATTCGTCCGTTTATATATTCAGCCGTATGGAAATCTCTAAAGGATGGAGGCACTCCAAACGTTTGTAAATATCGCCATTCCATAGTGTCAAAGTTCAACACATGTACATCACAAGAAAATTCATTGATTTCTTCTACAAATCCTCCAAAAATGAACATACAATTTCCAATAACACAAGCGGAATGGCCATCTCGACCACCTGGTACTGACCCTGTAATGGGTGGTCTTGACCAGTGCGATGCTTCTGGATCAAAGCAATAGAGAACATTACACAAACTTTCATCATTGCGACCACCCCAAATATAGATTTTCTCTTTATACGTCACTGCGGTATGACCATATCTAATATAAATACATAGAGATATATAAATTACTTTTGTAATTGGTATTATTGTTCAGTCAATGCTTACCTTTGGAAAGGTACTTCGGGGTATTTCAAAACTGAACCATTGTCGTCCCTCTTCTGTGGTAAAAGGCTCCAGCGTAACGTTTGAGTATTAAGGACATGCACATCAATTGATTCATTAAAACGGTAGTCATCCCCAGTGCAGTAACCTCCAAATGAAAATATTAGGTCCCTAACACAGACTGCAGCATGATTAACTCGTCGGGGCCCACCATCCAGATGAATAGTCCAATGCATTATTTTTCTATATTAAAACTTCTACAACATAACAAAAACAACATACTAAGAAACTATAAAGATTACGAGTCCTAATATTAGTTATTAGTAATAAATTCAGTTCTCTAAGCAAATACTTCCACTGCATCATAATATAAACAAGTGGTGGGGGTATAAAAATCAGCAAGTGGAAATATTATAGCCGGTAATTTAACGCCAAGTAACTAAGTAACAAGTTAACTAACTTAAATAACTAAGTTCGCAAGTCGCCTCATATGGAAAGGGGATCTAAAAATTCGATCCGATCAGATTTAAACTTGGTACAGTTACTGATTAAACTAATTAACTATCCATCACCAAATGTTATTGAAATATTGAAAAACATGGAGAATTTTTGCCACTTAAACTTATTTTACACTATATAGACGCTGTAAGGAGAGGTACTCTGACAATGGTTTAATTAAAAATAAAACATTTTCAATCGCGTTTTCACTTGCGTTCAAACACGCCAATGTACCGCATTTCATGAAAATGTATTAAAAATTGCGACCGGTGGATTGCGCACAAATTTACACGAAGGTGCAGTCGGATCGGTATAATGAGCAATAAGGTTTAATTTCTCTTTAACCGTTTAGGAATTACAAATATCCGTCCAAATTTAATAATTACACCCTTTGTACAAATTGTTTAAGGTATACATATGATTCCTTTACATACTTGGTACATATTTCCACTTGTAATATTGTAAATATTATTTAAAAAAAAAAAACAAGAAGAAGAACATTTCAACCTCATTCATTTCGTACAGCTACGTTATGCCTAAGGCAAATTGAAATCATGCACGCATGAAGCATATTTCTTCTAAAATTAAATAGAACAAGTTAAATCGATTTCCACATATGGTGCAGTAAGTTTTATTTCTGATATATTCTTTTAATATATTTTAGAAATTATGTTGCTATAATATAATGTAAAGTTTGTACTTCGGAAGTTTGGTTTGTTAGAGTAACGCACAAAGTGTATAACGCTATTATAAAACGTATGTGTTTTGAAATCAAATGCATACTGGCGTGCTCTTCAGCAAAAATAACGTACGTTAAGATAGCACGAAATTTAGGCATTCAGTTTTTTTTTGGTGTAGTGGCAACGCTTTGAAGAGGTAAAAAGAAAAAAGGGATTTTTTTTGTATGTGTTAATTAATTTTAAAAGTAGGTTTTCTTTCGAGAGAGAGAGTTAAATCTCATATATATTCTCCCGTATATGCGTTCACATATATAAGATCAAATTTTAGTGAATATTCATGTGAACATCTCATTAAATCGACTTTCAAAATTAATTGACACATATAAATGTTCATTTTGTAATCCTCTCTCTGGGATATTTTTCATTTAAAATATTCCTTTTTCACAGCATTGCCACGACAAAAAGCATATCGTTGCTATCATGGCGCACGTAAAAGAATAGTTGGAAAAATAAATTTTTCGACCTAAATAAATAATAACATAATACATGTCGATTCAAAGTAGATTATATGAAAAAAATATCAAATATAAAGCTAAATATGAACAAATTAAAACACAAGTAAAAAATTTAGTTTTTGTAAGTTTATGATGCGTGACATTCTTTGTATATACAGATTATAAATTTCTTTGTTTCTGTTTTTTGTAAATATAAACTTATCCTCAATTACAAAGTAGTTAATCAAAATATATTATTGATGCTCTGTTTAAATAAATATAAAACTACTGTGCAGATTATAAATTGTACTAGTTATTTAGTTACTGGATTTGCGCGGGTCGAATAAATTTTTCTTTATATAGGGACTTAATACAATGTGGTGGAGCGTATGGCGTTCTACTAGGTCAGGACATGTGGCCGTAGTTAAGAGAAATATATATATATATACTTTTAATTTATTAAACTACTTCCATTAGAGTGCGAAAACCTAAACATAAAACAAAGGAGGCATTACTTTGCGTGAACTCTTATTAAGTAAAAGTATTTATTTACATATATGTGTGTCTCTCTATATATATTTTTTAGGAGAATGCTGCTTTATGCGATGAGGTGGCTCAGCTACAAGCTGAGTTACATACCGCCCGTGGAGAACGTCGTTACCTTATTAGGCGTTTAATGCGTCATGAAGGATTCGAAAGTATTGAAAAAGAGAAAAATGCAACAGATGTCACATCCACCGATTTAGTGATATGTCAAAAAAAGCGAGGCCCCAAGAAAAAGATATTGAGGGACAACAAAGACCTTGAGAATGGGCATGTTGGAATGAGCCTTGGTTTTAATGGAAAGCCTAAAATGCCTATAAATCTATACAACATATTGGTACATTCTGTGGGCGAAATAATCCCCACCAATCCAAACTTTCACAACGCGCATTGGATATATCCAGTGGGTTATGTAATAACACGTATATACGGTCATCCAAAGGACCCGCAAAAACGATGTGTATATACATGTAAAATACTAAATAACGCTGGTGTGCCACAATTTCAATTAATTCCCGACAATGATCTTGATAGTGTATTTTTCGGGGATTCGGCAAATGTCTGTCATCAAGCTTTATTAGAGACACTGCAAAGATCGCTGTCAGAAATTACGAAGTTGCCCTTACATGTACAAGGGGAAAAGTTTTTCGGTCTAACCAACAGTGCGGTGCAGCATTTGTTGAAAATGGACAACAACTTAAAGCATTGTTTCAATTTTAAGCGATTTCTGAATCCACGTGAATTGGACTACACCGCTTTGGAAGAAAAAGATCCAACAATAAACTATGAAGCGTTGCAGTCATTAATTGTCATGTCTGCTTATCATACCATGCCCGAAGTCAAAAATGAACCCCCTGACGAACTATTTGAAATCAGTTGAATTAATTAACGAAATTTTGTATAAAATATTTATTTCTGCTCCCATATTATTATATAACTGGTAATTATGTGCACACCTTAAAAAATTCATTAACTAAAATAAAGCTTTTGATTCCTACATCTTTTACAATAAATATAAAGCAACCAAAATTCATAAGAGTATCGCCTGGCACACAGTTTATAGTTTGTGTGCAAGGGGAGTGCGGAGGGAAAACTCCGGAGTACCGATCACCGACCTTGTACACTTCTATTGTTACATTGTAAGATTCTTTGCTGATAATGTTAGTTCGATTACTGCAAAGACAGCTTAACTCTCTGGCTGGAGTAGTTCTCTACTACCTTTAATGGCTTAGCCCGATGACGCACAAATAGTAAATTCGAAACGAATATAACGGGAGAAAATAAACGCAGAGGTGTGGTTCTTTAAACATAACGTTAAATTTAATTTTGTACAGTTTGTAAAATTGAAATCCAGACTTACGTGGTTCCTACAAGAGGCTTTGCTTCGTTACCACTTAATATGAAAAGTGGAAAGAAAATTGAGAATATGCAACTGCTGATTATTACCGAACTGGACATTTTAGTAAGCATTGTAAGGGGTAGGCCAAACCCTAAGAAATATGGCCAATTTATTTCGATGTAGCTTAGTCGCCGATGCAGTTCCCAGCCCATATTGAACCATTTGTACTCGAAAGCGTACAGCGAGTACAGAAGGCAAAGATGTAAAAAGTAGAGAACATCTCCAATATGCAGTACTGGTATTAGGCTGACTAATAAACTTTGCACCAAAAATAATCCTTGCACTATTAAGCTAAAGAGGAAGTCGGCCAACAATTTGCTAACGCTTGGTATCAATCGGGGCTTTCCTTTTCGTATTATATACGCTTCATTTGCAATGTCGGCGAACCATAGCGAGTTGACAATTTTACTCACAAGAAACATCGGTAAGATCCACATCGTATCGAATATGGTATAAAGAATGGACTGCACCCAAGCCCAAACCAGTTGCGAATGTTCAGATTGTTCCCCGTAGCACATTATAAAAAAATACTTCAGTGACGGTAATAAGATCCTTTCAAATAAAAAGGTGCTTAACCAAGTAAAGCCACCATTCAACAAACAACATTTGCACGTCTTTTTGGCGATTCGTTTCTCCCTAAAATATAAATTTGAATTGAATAAGTTCTGTAGTCAACTCGATATATGTGTGTGTACATATGTCCATGCTTATATGAAAGCTTTATTTTAAAAGTGGTGTAAGATTGGGTCTTGCGCCACTTTCAAAGTAGCCCACTCTTCATATAATACGCTTGACAATTTTTTGTTTTACTTCACCTTGATGGTATTTTTGAGTCTCCATCATTTTTACGGATAAGATTTATGTTACGTTCGTCAGGGTTTTCATAGATTTCCTCCTCTTTAGAGAAATCGTTGGCGCTTGAAGGTATTTCTGAAGTTCGGTATGTATTTTGACATTCCTTCTTGTGCAGTTCCTTATCAATGTAAAAAACTAATGTCATACCTCTGATGCTATCCCACATCCCATAAATAAAGCCCAGCGCTATATTCTAATATACAAAATAGAGTTGAAAAGATTTGCATACTCGATTAATTTTTTATGCAGGGGTTTTACTTTTGTCGTCTCCATTACTGAATAATAATTTTCATACACTTTTAGCTTCTTGAATCGCAATATCTAGTACTATATATATTCTTTAGGGCATCTATGGTCATACAGTAAACATGTAAAAATAAAATTTGCCAAAAACACATTATTTAGGTTATGTGCACAATGAAAGCTTAATATTTTACGAAAGGTATATATTTTACGGCAACTTCTTAATTGAGACTACATATTTCATTTATTTGCGGTGTATACGCAATACTTTTTGAAACACAAACGGGAATTTTTATTTAAAAATTCTTATTAAACAAGCACGCTTTGAATATTTCTTGTAAATGGAGCTGTATATGTATGCGTTATCTCATGTAATAGATTTTTATTATCATTTGATTTATGTAATGTTTTTCTTTAACTTAAAAATTCAATTGTCACGAATTATATCATGACACCACAACAAAAAAAATTGTGCAAAAATCTCTGAGAGAAGTATAAAGAAGAACATAAATAACGTACAAATCATTTTAAAATGTTGCACAAGAGTCCCGTTAGGATTTCCATGAAGAGATAAATCACAATCATGTACGTAGATAGTTCGGATTCTCTTGCATTTCATTTCAGTTCTAAATAAGAAGTAAGTAGAAGTCACTAGAGGCGCTCATTGGATTTATTTTATTTACAAACAAAATACCTTTAAATATGCGGCAGCGATCAGAAGGAGTTTTTTTTTTTAAACCTACATTTTTGTACTACACCTTTAATTTAATACATTGGTGCGTATTTTTTTTTTCAAAATTGTATTCCCGATTGTTGGAACGCAATTTGAATTTTTCAACTGAAGTTCTTGTCACATCTCGTGTCAATAACGCATGCATTATTGCATTGCTGAGGTATGCCTGAGCCGCAAAATCTGAACGCAATGCATAGATTTTGTTTTGGCCATTGAACAGAACTAATCAGGAACTTTTTCAATATCAACTGTTTTGTTCATTCTTCCGAACCGAACAAAGAAACTTTACACGATTTAAGAAGAATAGTTAGTGATAATAGTAAACTGTGGTGACAATTAACACATCATACAATGAACTGCTAATCATTATACCAATACACTCTTCATAAACCTAGAAAAGTTAACCCCTTCTGGATTTTTTATAATTTCTTATCGTAGTTCATTATATGTAAATAAAACAATAAATATATTTTCTAGCGTTATCATAACAGAAACAGTATTCCCTTGTAGCATGTGACGGCCCTAGATTTAGGAGGAACGTTCGCACTTTATACGCATTATTAATAAATGACGAACAGTGTTTCATATTAAGTCAGCAGTAGTACAGCTGTACCACATATATTTGCATATATCGGTTGATTGCATTGGGAGCTGTGCAACATGGCAGATGATCGATTACCAATAATAGAGAATGAGGTACATTCGCCGGCACAACGTAGCCCGCAAGACAATGAATTGGATCTTCACTCTGACGGATGTGCTAACTTGGGTTGTTGCAATCCTACGAGTACTGTTCACCGTTTTCTTGCTTTAATATTTATGTGCTTGTTGGGCTTTGGTGAGTACACAGCTCTAATTGGGATGTAGTGCTATTGCTGAGGACAAATACTTCCAGGTTCATATTTTTGCTATGACAATCCAGGCGCTTTACAAGAGGTCTACAAAGAGGATTTGAATATTACTACAACTCAGTTTACCTTAATATATTCCATATACTCGTGGCCAAATGTGGTTCTGTGCTTTTTGGGTGGTTTCTTGATTGACCGAGTTTTCGGTATTCGGCTGGGCACCATTATTTATCTGTTTATTCTACTTATTGGACAGTTACTTTTTGCTTCTGGGGGTATTTTAAAAACATTTTGGATTATGATTGTTGGCCGCTTTATATTTGGTATTGGTGCCGAGTCTTTGGCTGTGGCTCAAAACAACTATGCTGTCCTTTGGTTTAAGGGGAAAGAATTAAATATGGTTTTTGGTTTACAATTGTCTGTGGCTCGGTTTGGTAGCACAGTAAACTTCTGGGTAATGCAGCCCATTTACAATTACGTTAAAGGCTACTATCCGGAAACAGCTCTCGGAGTCGTCTTACTATTGGCCACATCCACTTGTGTAATGTCCCTCTTGTGTGCCTTGATTTTGGGTAAGAACACAGTTTGCTTTTTATGAATCGTTTGTTGCGTATTTGTAAACGTTCTTTAGGGTGGATGGATAAACGAGCTGAAAGAATATTGCAACGCAATATAAATCCAACGGGAGAGACGGCCAAGTTAAGCGATGTGACTACCTTTAAGATAACTTTTTGGATGGTTTCCATCATTTGTGTGGCCTACTACGTATCTATTTTTCCATTTATTGCCCTGGGCAAGTAAGTATATAAGCCATGATGTGGGAATTGTGGAGCAAATTATCAAAAGGTTGTATCTTCCATAATCATTGCAGAACATTCTTTATGAGCAGATTCAAGATGTCTCCCGATGAGGCCAACAACGTGAATTCAATTTTATATATGATTTCTGCTGTGGCATCCCCTTTGTTTGGCTTCGTCATTGACAAGACTGGCCGAAATGTTGCCTGGATTTTTTTCGCTACGCTGGCCACAATGGTGGCGCACTCTCTATTAACCTTTACCCTGTTAAATCCCTACGTGGGCATGGTAATAATGGGGTTATCATATTCAATGTTAGCTGCCAGCTTGTGGCCTTTAGTGGCACTTATAATTCCTGAATATCAACTTGGAACAGCTTATGGATTGTAAGTGGTCTATGAATGTCGATAATACAGTTTAAAGTGTTATATTTTATTCACAATCTAAGCACGACTGTCTGTCTGCCCGTAACAATACGATATTGATACCGAACTTGGCAGAAGCGTACGCATTGGTCTTGAAATTGACTAAAATCGATCAAACGATCATAATAAAGTGTAGAAGATGAAAGAAAAGTAAAGAAAATTTGCCATTTAAACTATTATTATGATTAGTATTCAAAGAGGGCTTATTCGAAATGTAGACTACGCCAAATTTGCCTTTTTTTGATTTTTTTTTTCATTTTCAAATATAATTTTTCAATTCCAATTAGAATTCTTTCATTTTAATTGTGTGGATATAGTCTCAGAATCACGTGCAAAATGATTGATTAATTTCAGTTGCCAATCGGTTCAGAATTTGGGCTTAGCCATTATAACCATACTGGCTGGTATTATCGTCGATAAGAATAATGGGGATCATATGTGGGTGGAGCTGTTTTTCCTAATGTGGCTCACGGGTGAGTGGCGTAACCTTTTATAAATATCACGATAACATGTTCTCGTACACTAGTTGCTCTTATTTCGACGGCCGTCATCTACGTGTATGATAAAAGGACTAAAGGAAATCTCAACATGTCACCAAGTCGTAGAATCGAGTATTTAAACACTATGTACGTATAGCTAACATTAAATATATATACTGCGACTGCTTTTGATTAATTTGTTATTTACAGAAGGGCCACTGCAGCACTGGCTGCTCCAAATCCCAATGAATATGCTAGCGATCGAGAGCCCCTTTTAGACAATTAAATCATATTTCAGAATCTCTATCATACTATCTAGAAAATTTAAACCTAACAATAGCGTATGTGTGTGTATGTTTGTACAATATATTGAAACCCCACACATTCGTGTACATATATATGTATATTTTGAAACTACGATATCAGCAAAACAAGTATTCCAACACGACAAGACGACTTTCCATATCGCGAATGGCAAGTATACGGTTTTATTTTTACGATGTACATCAATGACACGATCTCTGAAACTCCGTGAACTGTGTATTTTATAAAAATATTATTGAACATATATATTAGCAAAATGTACACTTATTGTGATCGTTACAATAATATTTATTCCGAAATAAAGAAATCAAAAGAAAAGTTTTAAAAACGCTGTCACATCACTGTTTATATGTATGTGTGCATGTATGTAATAAAATAGGTCAATGCTGAAATCACAGTTTAGAATCAGATGTTAGTTATAGCGGGTTTTTCAAACGTTTGTTGAAGATCAGTTAATCTGGCACAGCGAAATATTAGACCCGATCGGACCATTTTAGAACCCTTTCCCATAAAATTATATCTCAGGAACTAACTTATATAGCAGTGCATGCAGACACAACTAAACTAATTGTAGCGGGCTTGACCGACCTTAACATTTCTTTTGTTTTTTTATCCAATGAGTTAAATTTTTTCTTTAAGTTTTATTTTTTTATTTTGTTATCAAATCGGTTTATCTTCCAATATTAATATTAACAATAATGATTATTAAATAAGTTGTAGATTAGTTTTAGTGTTAATGTTTTTTTAGAGGCACCATCCACACACACAAAACTAATAAGAATTGAATACTTCCTATGGGGTTGGTTGGTTATCATGTTTACCCGTAATTTGAAAAAATCTGTAAATAAAGGAAAAATAAACAATAAAATAATTTTTGAGGTTTAGGCTAAATACGCCCTTTCGTAATTTGTGTGTTGCGTATTAACCTTGTGTCGGATTATACGCCAAACCTCAACCGCTTTCGCCCCTTGTGTGCGCAAAAACGGACAGTCTGATACCCGTGTACATACTTTATGAGGTCTTTGATGCTTCGTTCAGGGTGTCAATGTTTTGACAAAGTGACTACGTGTACTCCCAACCCAGATCAAGGCGATCAATTTTCAGCACGTATTGTTTTTGTACTTTGATCAGTTAGAAGTATGTGTCAGTTATGGGTCCTTAAGAAAGTCGTACTTACAATGAATTGGTACAAATTACGGCTGTTTCTAGAATATGCGCGAACACACAATTGATATCTATTCGTTTTCCTGATGATCAGTCTCAGCCGCGGTTTCGTCTATTGTGATTATGTTCCGTTTGCTGGATGACTTTATTAGCTCCAGGTATTTTTCTCCATCGAATCGATTACTTTCATCGTTTAAATCCTAAAAAAACAACCAGTGAAAAACCAAATTTGGCTTACACCAAATCTTAAGTACCTTCCACTCAGTGGACTTGGTATACCCCTCCTGCGTCCTTTACGTTCCTGGTTTGTGTATCAACTAATAAGTTGAATTATGGGTCAAGGGGGGTTTTTCAAAATTGTGAACACGCCCATATTCGGCACATCGATGGATAGGGTAATTATGAGTAAGTATCAATTTCAATTTCTTGGGCAAATTTTGCGCCTGGAGTTTTTGTTGATTGTGGACGTGGCTTTCAATCCATTTTACCCCAACTTAAGCTAAGCTGAACATTTACGACCGTCATAATGGACAGTTGTAACAACAGACAGACATACGAATAGACTCAGATTTATGGGCCTCTGACGCCGCAAACGGATTAGTATACATTATTAATAGACCCTCATCACTAAGGTGGAGGGTATAAAAGTGCTCACAAAGTGCTTTTGTTCACTTGCCTGATTAAAAATTCAGTTAGTTGTGTGTATGTACGCATGGGATTTGGAATTTGGAATTTCAAACTTTATAGCAATTCAATGTGTTGGTGGTATAAGTATGTAGTATGCAGTACAAAATGTAACCTTCCATTCAGATTAATTGAGATGAAATGAGATTAGATGTTTTGTAAAGTATGAACATAGTTATATACAAATGCATGAGAGGCGTTGTTGTGTGTGAGGTGAACCATTAAATCGGTTTTAGTAAAACGTATTTATTGAAACATAAAAATATTGTATTACAAGCTTGATTCAGGTATTAAATGCAAAGTTATACATATATATACATGAGAATCCCTTTTATTGATAAAATGTTGGTTAATAATTAAAAATAAATAAAAACAAACTTAAAACGTGAATTCATTTAGTCAGCGAAGAAACATTTCAAATAAAGTCCGTTTCACAGACAAAATACAGATTAAGTCAATTTGAAAATCAAATATTAAAAACTAGAAATACATACAATGATAGAACATGTGCATATTTGGCTAAAATTGATTATTCAGCCAAACGTTGTGTAAGCATACAGAACCGTAAGTCGAACGTACCACTCGAGGGCACTTTAAGTCGAAGGAATATATGCGCGGCCGTACAAAAAAAAAAAAAGAAACTCCAAAATAACTTAATGTCAACTGAAAAATTCATTTCGCCCACTCTTGGGTACTTGTGTGAAGCGTTTCTTGAAATCTGTAGAAGTGACACTGATTTGATTCAGCTCACGTTCATTCAATATAAACTCATTCCACAAACGTTTCAAACAGAAATTGAGACATTTCAATATTAGTAAATATTATTGGCTCGTTAATAAATCCCGTGCATATAAGGCGTACACGTTAAACAAATTGAGTCAATTGCCGACAAATTGGGATGAAGCTGATGCCATCAAGTTTGTGAACAGATTTGACAGTTGTGTTAAAAGTGCAATTTTGCCGTAAACAAGGTCTGACTGATTTATAATTCATATTTACCCTAAAGCATGTGTCAGACTCACGTCTCCCTAATAAATAATATTTTATGATTTCTCTCCTATACCAAATTGGTACCAATTGGTATTGTCCTCCCTTTGGTTTCAGTATAATAAAATATAATGTAATAAAATATTAGTAAATGACTTGTATATGGCTGTGTTCGATAACCTTGGATGAGTATGAGTAATTAAGATTTATAATGTTGTATGGATTGGGGGGAGAGGGGGAGTTTAGTCTAGGATTCTACAGTTATTGGAGAGCCCTATTATATCGATAATATCGTCATCTTTGGGTGTGTCCTCTGGCAAAATAGTACCAGTAAAGTTCTTAAACGTGTTGTTCTTGCTGCTCTCTATCATGATATCTGATATGATTTTAATTTGCTTATGCAGCAATTGCTGCGAATGAGCCGACTTCCTGATGGGCGTACTCTCACCGGTACTCAATATTGGAGAAATTCTTGCCGTGGCGCTACTTCGAACTGATGGATTAAGAGTGGAATAAAGAAAAAAATCATTTTCTTCCATGCCAGACGCAATATCAATCGTTGTAGTGCCATTTTCCGATGACGAAACGTTTTGCTCTGTTGCCGCATGCAATTCCGACTGTTTACCTTCACCCACACAGCGTGCACTGTGTGCAGCACTATGATTCACGGTTTGTTCAATTACTTTATATAGGCGATCACCATTAATATTATGGGTTATTGGATTATTGTTTTCATTTACATTAATGATAGTGGTAATGACGTCACATGTGACGATATTGGTTGCCCTTACTGTGGACATCGCAATTGGTTCATTATTAAACATTAAATTAGAGTTAGTCACATTAAATAAATTGGTAGTAGTTGCTGATGGTATGACGACATGATTAGCAATACTCATAGATATTGGAGAAGCTTCGTTGGGGTTAGTTTTGTGCAAGGTAGTAATGTGCGGATAGTTTACCTTGTTGCGTACAATTGTTGGAAATTTTTCGCAAATGTGCTGCCATTCAGTTGGTAAAGCCCACGCATGAGGACTCTTGGCATAAAAGAGCAAATGCTCATAGTGATGAACAATACGAGCTTAAATGAAAATCAATAAAATTAATTCTTTTAAATTTGTCCCATTCAAGAAAATTGATTATTTTTTGGTTATGTTAAAAATGAAAAATTGAAAATAAGAAATGCTTTTAAATTATTTCATACTATGACCACCATCGTTGTTGTTTTCCCTCAATGTGGTAATCTCATTTTTGGGTTGGACGACCGATTGGTGGCTGCCGATTTCTGCATCGGAATCTTTTCGGGAAAAATGACTTCGTCGCGACCGTGCCAAGCCATTGCTTTGGGATATAAGCTTACCTATGCAATGAAACGCAGTATATTTTAATTTATATATATATTTACATAGAATGATTTCACGTTAATATATTCACCGTCCAAAAATACGTCGTCATCACCATCTGGGTTAATGTTATTATTATTATTATTGTTGTTGTTATTATTAATTTGGGAAGACATATAATTAGAGCTGAGAGCACCATCATTAGCAACTGCATTTGAAGCATGCATGGCCATCATCTGGGGAGCACTCATCATGAGTGTAGTTGGTGTTGACATGGCATTAACTGAAGCTGAATCAAAGCTACCTCCAATTTCTAAGGAGGCTAAAAATTCCGTACTACTGAAGTAGTCATCCAGCACTAATTTAGCTGCCTACATAAAGCGGCGATACAAGTATTGAATCATTGAAGTATTTGGTTAGAGAATTGTACATATGTGTGAATATCGCGATACGTACCCTGACTAAATCGCAGCAATCGCCTGTAATCTTGATTAAATGTTGTCCCACATTGCAAGTGAACTTATATTCACCCAACGAAGCGTCGCTGGTGGAAAATGAATGCAATAGTGTGTTGGTCGTTGCAATATTGGGGATAACAGCCGTTGGAATTGTAAAAGTTTGACCCGAATTCAAGCTGAGTCGATTTGATAGGGTGGCAGCAATAGCACTACTACAAGCACGTGTCTGGCCCATTTCATCAGAATTGGACGAAGCCAACGAAGAACAGGAACCGCCACCACCTCCAACTGTGGCATTACCCGAGGTCAAATCCAAACGCACAGGCGAAGCATTGCGACGTATAGTATCCTCAATGAGATGTTTGGCATAACTGAGTAGACACCATTGCATAAATATAACGATTACTGCGACTTTAACAATTGGCATAAAAACTTACTTGATTTTGTCCTCCGTTGGTCCTGTTATTTGCACCAGTCGCTCCTTTACACCGGGATTGACTTGAACGGGAGAGCAGATAAGGTATATTATAATGATATTTTTAATTAATCAAGTAGTATTTTTAATATTACAATTACTTCATGGGTGTGAGTTTGTGTATGTTAATGTATGATTGATTAGTGTTTCAAGATTTTATGCATCTTATACCCCCATACTCTCTTAGTAAAGCGACATTTACTACATTTACCATCCTGTTTGAAACTACCGGAAGGACACATCGTAGACCTTATGTATTCTGGGCGCCATTTTATGTACGATTAAACTAAGTTTAATTAAATCTCTCAGACTATTAAAATTAAACATGGATCCATAGTTAAATTGGACTAAATCCGCCAACCATTTACGGCAAACATTTATTTGCCGTATAGTTTACGATTTGACCCATTCTCGGGGGACAAATTGTTTCGAAACGGAGGAGGGTTTTCAAAATTTGACTTGAGCCAAAATCCAAATGTTTTTGTTTAAACTGATTATACATGCATTGGGAGGACACTCATTTGATTAATATGTGAAATAAGCGCATTGTGTTAAGAATGTATTGCTGCAGATGGTAATGGAGTGTTTTGTGAACTCTTTGCCGAGTGTTTACCTTTCTGAAAGGAAATTATAGTTTCACTGAGTTCCTCAATCATATGGACGCGGCGTCCCTTTCGGCCCATTACTTAATGAAAAAAGGGCATTTAGAAAAAATCAAATGAAATTTATAGAAATATTATTTAACTAAAATATATCAAAATGTACATAGGTAAGGGGTGGTAGCCGCTGGCACACTTGCTACCTTCTTGCATGTATGTCAATTGAGATCTTACCTTTTCCTGAATCTGCATTACGTATTACAACCTCGTCTTTGAAATAGGTTTTGCCGGGGATGCGTGTAGGCTTTAGAAATTTTCCCGAACTCCTTATAATTTCCCCAGGGCCCAAAATCAGTTGCTGTTGATTTGCTAATCCAACTGCATTAGCAACTATATTGTTGTTACCTGCACCAATAAATGTCGGCGATGTATTTAAAAGCGTCGACAAAATTGGATCTGCTGACTGTACACCATCATTTAACTAAAAGTAATTTCAAAACACCTCCTTGATCTTTTTATATTAGTTGCTTGTATAGTATACCTCAGTATTTGTCGCTTGTTTGGTTTTATAATATGCGTTAATACCATTATCTTCCCAACCTTTCGCACGAAGCTCAATTAGTTCCAGTAAGTTTAATCTGGTCATAATATTCAAACGTTCGTCCTGCGAAGAATTGCGAAATACAACAAAAGCTCGATCCAATGTATCTTTAGATACACTTTCCAATTGAGGGCCATGTATACGCAAATTTTGAGCCAAGGTTGTGATGTATTCCGTGTTATTGACGCCGGACTGCAGAGTTATAGCCACTTTCTCTATAAGGCGTATAAGCTCTTCAATTAACATAAAGTTATTTTTCATTGAAGACCGTGATTGAGATTTAAGCGGCCGAGGTGCTTCCAAGTTTTTGACGGAACGTCCAATATGAGCCATATCGAAAGGTTGCCCACTAAACTTAATGTGGATGTACGATGGAAAATTCTTTTTTTTTTCAAAATTTGCACTTGTAAAATATCTCGTTGAATTGTGCCTGTAGAAATTATTCAATTTTCCAAATTAGTATTAAAGCGTATATAAGTTACAATTTAAATGTTCACTAATGCCTTTACTCATTTGGTGCACTCCATTTTATATTTCCTAATTTTGTGCGAAAGAACGAAATCAAATTCCATAAAGCGCTTTCATTCGTACATACATAAAAATATGTATGCAACAAGCCAAAGGATTTTTACTTATTGCCCATTTTATAAGAAGCTATTAATATTTTTTATTATACCCAGACCCAGTACATAAAACGCTTATGTTGGAACCCAATAAAAATTTAATAAAATTTTCGCCCAACTGCGTTATCCCAAATAACAGTACCCTTCTAATATCGTCCACAGTATCAACTGAAGTCATTAATAAGGTAATTTTGCAAAGCCAACTTTATTTACTTGTCTTTCGTTTTGTTCTAAAATTAAGTACAGTAACTTATTTGAATACATGTATCATTAAGGACTTACCAATTACACATTCACTTTTTCAGTTTTCTATACACAATTTAATGTGAAACCCTGTGATGAAAGTTATACCCAAATGTTCCGTCGTGAAAATAACAATCCCACTTCGACAATATATTAATGTGAATATGTAATGGAAAATTAACACTTATAGGCTAACTAACGCTAATTGCAGTGGCAGTGGTTAGTGGTCAGTGCCAGTAATCAGGTGACCTTAAGAATACATTGATTTCAGCACAGTGTTATTATTGGATGACTTTAAAGAAACGATTAACTTGTAAAAAAAAATCGCAAATTAGCAAGGAGTGGCACGACATGATTTGGTGACCAACTATGAAAAAACCCTTAACAACATTTCCTATTGGTTTTATTATTTTTTTTTTTTTGTTATTTCGTCTGGTTCTGGCTTGCTAACTTCACAACGATTTATGGTACGTACATGGTTTTGCGTATATGAAGCGCCCTCTATATTCGCGCAATGAAGAAGAGAGAAATCTATCATAATCATTCATCTATACCGTTTTTTATCCATAAACAACCCATTTGTAACAATTACATATGATTTCGGGATTAAACTTAAGTAGAAAGTGAAAAATTTATTGATTAAGGTGCGAAATATTGAATAAAAATGTCCTCTGATATAAAAGAGTCACCAGAAAAAAGCACGGAAGTAAAAAACGACGACGAAAATGCATCAGGGGAGTCAAATACGCAAATGTCTTTTAAAGATTGGAAAACTTTCAAAGCAGCTCTTACAAAATCCGAATCAGATAGGCCATCATCGTCAAAGTTAGATGGAAGAAAAAATGGTGCTTCAAACGATAGGCGTAATGAGAGTAATTTTAATGAAGGTAATTGCACTAAATTTGGAAATGGTTATAACGCTAGGGGAATGGGTTGGAATGGAGGAAACTGTAATTTCGCCCCGGGTTTTTTCGGACCGAATTGCCCAGGACCAAGCAATTTTGAACCAAATCCTCCTTTCAGTAATGATTTTGGAATGAATTTTTGTAACAACTTTAACAATAGGTTTAATAATCCTGTTTACAACAATTTTAATACGAATATGAATAATCCATTTCCTAGTAATTTTTTTTCCAAGGATGGTATGTACCGTCAGAGAGATAACATGCAAAAGCCCTTGTCCCATTACAATCCATTTAGGAATAATGCAATTGGAGACAGACTTCTAGGTGATTTAAGCAAACCAATATATATACCGCAAAAAAGTAAAGGGGTAAAAAAAAGTGTTAAGCAAAAAAGTCCAGGCGGAAACCAGCAAGCGGCTTCAGGTAGCAAGCCAAAAGACAATGCATCCAAAAAAGGCGATGGAACTAAAAATGATCCACCGAAATTGCCACCACCGCCACCACCTCCTCGTAGTCTTATTTCGGAACCGAAGATATACGTTAAAAATCCTAAGGCTAATCCTAGTAAACCATATATTCCTTTGCCTCGTCTGCCCGATGAGAACTCTGATTTAACCCCAGAAGAAAGAAAGAAGCAATGGAAAGAATATCGAGAAGCTATGAAACCATTCAAAAATCGCGAGTTTTACAATGCCAAACGTGTTGTTCAACGATTGGGAAAAAAAGATCCAAATGAGCTTGAAGAGAAGGAGAAATTACGACTAGCAAAGGCCCAGGAAACGGTGGCCGCTCACAAATTGCGGTTATCCCAAAAGTATTCTCCTTATGTACGATCAAGCGAAACTCAATCAGAACAACAAATGGGTGAAGTCTATGTATTAAAACAAAGAACTCTTAAATATTGGGATTCAGTCAAACCCATACCGGAGCATTACAACAATTACGGAAATTTCGGTGAATATGCTGCTAAACCCATTACCGCCATCGATCCGAACGCCGCAATAACCACAACTTATGATAAGTTCCCCACTTTCGTTTCGGGTGGAGTAATGGAAGGCACCATTTCAACTTTACCGCATTAAACCTGACTATTTTTTGGTGACATTTTTTCAAATGCATAATTTTTTAAATAAATAGAAACATAAGTAATGTCAAAACGTATGGATACAAATATATGCCTATTCGGTTTATTTAGAAAGTTGCACATTGAATGGTGTTTTGTGTTTAGCACTTAAAAATTCAGAGCGTTTTTGTTTGCCGCGTAAAATGGCTGCTTTAAAAAGATTGCAATATAATTCGATTGCAGAAGGTGTATCATCATTGCCTGGGACAGGATAGGTTATAAGGTTGGGATTGCAATTTGTATCCACTATGCCTATAGTGGGTATTGCCATTTTTGCTGCATCTCGTACCGCTGTATGTTGGGTTAGAATATTGCTTTGAGTGTTAAGAAAAATACACAAGTCTGGAAGACGCGTAACAGCACCGAACTGGACATTTGCATTTGTAAAAATACCACCTCGCCAGAATTTTGTATAAGAATATTCCTCAACTTCCTTAGCACTTCTTTCCACCAAATGAGCATTCAAAGCATTCCTATTAAAAAAACATATAATTCCACCTCGAAAAGCAATGTGTGCTGTGATGTTTAAGGCATCGCGAAGATAAGATGCGGTTTTATCAAGATCAAAAATTAAATGACCCAACCGGCTACCATATAGAAAAGGACGCATTTTATCATCCAAAGAGCCTTCCTTATGGCCATAATGAACTCGGGCATTAAATAAATCAGCTACCGTGAACAAGTTATAAACTTTAAAATAGTCCGGCTGCCTTAAAACCTGCTGTTCTATTAATGAAAAATCCTTTGGATCGCTTTCGGGTAGGTGATTTGTTTTCATTAACGTGGATTGTAGTCGGCGCATATCATTTCTACATAAATGAATTGAAAATTTGTTATTTAAAAATTTCATCAACATTTTTCCCAATGTGGACACACTCTGATATAGCATAATATATAAGCGTTCTTCACACACAGTGTGTTTATTTAACCATATATTCTGTTTTACCCCAGTCGAAAAAAATTGAAGTAAAAAATTTTCACTTGAGGGCACGTAATGTGAATTAATTGTATACAAAAGTACATACAACAAGTCGCACTGGTCACAGAGTATAATAAGAGGTTCTATTATCTTATTACTTTTAGGGTAGTTTTGGTAGAAATTTGCCTACGTGATGGCGCTTCGTAAAAATATTCTAAATACATATAGAGTGAGAAAAAAATGTCATTGCCAAGTTCCGTTCTCTAACGCAAAAAGTTTTGCATTCAAAACGACATTTAAATTAGAAAAAACAAAAAAAATTCATTTCATAAAAAAACAACAACTAAAAATACCTTTTAAAAGTGATTGTTAAAAAATGTTGTTTTTATAATTGAACATGCTGTGCTACATATAAAAACGCATAAAAGAAGTAAAAATATAAAAGTGACTGACACTGCTTCATTATGGTGCAGTACCAACAAAAATAGACTACTATTGAATTGATTTAATTATTTTTTTGAAAGTAACTGAAAATAATCAAATCAAATCAATAATAGTCTTTGAACGCTGGCTACGACATTATGGTTTGTCTCTTAGTGTAATATTTCGAGAGGGAAACTTCAAGGTCTGATTATGCAAAATTAATGAAAATTTTATAAAATACGAAAAATTAAGATTCAAAAACAGTATAAAAATTAAAAAAGAAGAAAATCGTAGGTGTCTGGAAGACACTGGCTGCTGGTGTGACGGTTTCTACACCAAATTAATTACTAAATGGTTAAGTTGCTAATTAGCTTTTATTGAGTTGGGTTAACTTATGATAAGTTGAAGTGCCATATGTTAGAAAAACTATAAATAAAATATTGACACAGAAGATAGTGCCTGAATTAAGTGACGTTCTGATACACAATAAATACAAATATATTCATGGAACTAGAACACCAATTGGACACAACGTCAAATTCTGAGTATCATGATGCTGAATGTGGAAGTAATGTTGAAAATAGTTATGAAAATGATCGGTCTTTAGATTTGGAAATAGGGTTACAAAGGCGAAGCATTATATCAGAAATTCGTGACGAACTTAGTCAACAAGATCATGAAAATATTGTTGGACAGGATACATATACCGAGCGTTGTAAAGTACAACCTATACAAATGAATCAGGAGATAAGCGAAACAAATTCGAGCTCGTCAAAATCCACCACCAAAGTTGTTGAAGACATTGATTATTTACATGATCCCGATTGGCGTTCTAAAGAGAAGCACATTTTTATTTTAAGTGAAGCCGGGAAACCAATCTATTCGTTACATGGGAATGAGGATAAGTTGGCCAATCTATTTGGTATTATACAAGCTTTAGTTAGTTTTGTACAGCACGGCCAGGACTCCATTACTTCGATTGAGTCTCAAGGCATGCGTTTTGTTTTTTTAATAAAGAACAATCTTATTCTCGTAGCGGTATCCAGATGTAAAATGAGTGTTGACCAACTTCAAATGCAGCTGAGGTAATTGCTTCATTCTTGTACAAAAGCTTTATATCGATTGTCTCATTTTCAGCGATGTCTACAATCAAATTGTGTCCATTTTGACTTATGCCAATGTAGCCAAAATATTTGAAAAACGAAAAAACTTTGACCTTCGCCGATTATTGGCAGGGAGCGAGCGTCTAATACAACGGCTGGTTACCAACGACAACACCAATGGCTGCATTACTAACAATCTCTTTACATTTTTAACGAATTCTGTCAGGATTTTGCCCATGCAAGTATCAGTCCGTACTTGTATAGTAAACACAATCAAGGACAATTGTTCAAAAATTAAAAATCTTGTATTTGCTGTGCTAATTGCTAATAATTGCCTTATTGCATTGGTGCGCATGAAGAAGTATTTTATACATCCAGCCGACTTAAGGTAAATAAAATACATTTGCGCTGTGCATGCTTAGCAGATAATTAGCGAAAAATGTTTTCTTGTTTTGTAATTTTAGATTAATCTTCAATTTGGTGGAGTGTTCAGAATCTTTCAAAACCTCTGAGAACTGGACACCTATATGTTTACCTAGATTTGATATGAACGGCTATTTGTACGCACATGTATCTTATTTGAGTGACGAATGTCAAGCCTGTCTTTTGCTCCTTTCCGTAGATAAAGATGACTTTTTTATTTTGTCGGAAGCTAAGCGAAATATAACTGAAAAACTTGGACGATCCCACCACCTTGAAGCAATTAATGAGAGCATGCTTAATGGATTTAGAAAATGCAATAGGTGTACCATTGGCATTCAAGAATTGCGACACTTTCTTTACAAACCGAAATCATTAGCGCAACTGTTGTATCCAGAACTAATGGCGCCATATAATTCGACTGAAGGCTTACATATTTTAGAGGGCATTTATTGTAATCTGTTGTCCAGAATACATAATAAGGGTGAACCCTTGAAGCTGATTTTTAAAGCATCCAGCAATGAAATCGTACTGGGTTGGGTGACGTCCGCATATGAATTGTTTGCTGTATTTGAGCCCATAGTTTCAAAAAGTTCAGTTATAAGATACGTGGACAAGTTGATTAAATGGATTGAAAAGGAATATGACACGTTCTTTATACGTAGCCATCCAACGTTTTAAGAAGAATTATGATTGAGTGACTATTTAACTCAACATTTGATTTAAACATTTAAAAATCAATCACAAATTCGATTTGTTATCGAACGCGATGTTTAGTTACAAGATTTCTGTTATAATCGATATTTAGGAACTTGTGCTACAGAGGGAGTGGTATTCATGTAACATTTCTTTCCTTTAATCCAAATAAATTATTGTTGTATTCTAATATCCCCTGCATAAGATGGGGAGTATACTAAGTTTGTTGTTCCATTTGCAACACCCAGAAGAAGGCCTCAGAGACGGTATCAAAATCTGTCTTTTGTTGAAAGGTGTTTTTTGTATTGCGACGTAATTTGGTTCATGGGCATGCCTTGACTCAGAGAGGTGCACTATTGAAAATAGTTTAAATTGGTCAGACTGGACCCACTGTAACATTTCCATTTGTTATATATGTAGATTAGTGCCATGCACCATGACCCCCGTGTAAAGCAGGGAACGAAACATGTGGTGTTGGTATATAGTAAGTTACTGTCCAAACCACTGCATAGTTTGAGTAAATATGCTGTAGTTTTAGAGGCGTAGCTTCGCCCCCTTTATTGTATTGTAATGAAAATGCGCGTTAGTTAATAAATAGAAATAAATGAATGAATTAAAAAAAGGAGCAAAAAATATAAATATTGTACAAATAGGTCACAGAGATAGTCGGGATAGCTCGACTACAAAAAATGTACGCAGATAGCTTTTTTATCGAGTCAGGTTAAAGCTTTCTGTCAAATATAAAGCTTGCGATGTAGTGGAAGGTCACGCAAAAGGGATTTCTGCTTAGTGAAGGATATGTAAGATAACAGTGCGGTTGTAGTTACGTTGTACGGCAAAAGTAAGATTAACAACATATGAAATTAGGATACAATGTCATAAGGAAAAAATCATAATCATGTTTAAATAAATATTGTGCAGATATGATGAAAAACGGTATATAATGAGGAGTTCAGCTAAATTGTAATAAGAAAATTATTTGTGCTTGTGTTCCTGTTGTGTGTGCGTGTGTACATGTGTGCATTCGTTCATGAATGTGTATGTATTCATTTCTGACTGTCTCTGGCTTCTACCCTTAACCACCCGTTGACACACCAATCATTTACTCAATGTATCCTTAATCAGTATTTTCATTTAATATTCTATTGACCCTTAAACAAATATCGCATCGTATAAAATACAGGCCAGTGCTGTGATGTGCGCTGCAGGCTGATAACAAAGAAGTGTAATTTGACCACTCTCATCTCACTCTAAAATTACACCTTAAATCAGTGCTAATAAGTGTTTGTGTGGTGGTGGTGGGGCAGTAATATATATATCCCATGTATGTATGTACATTTGCCTAATCTATCTACCAATGTCTGTATCTGCCTACTCAATGGTGATAGTTCATGTTTCCAAATTATACAAAAGCGTTTTGAGAATGGTCAAAACCGCCAAAGCCGCACCTGTGTGATTGCCGACGTAAAAGGCGGAAAAGGTTCAATTTTAATATTTATGAGGTTATACTTTTGTACATACTACATTTTGTCAATTAAAAAATGGGTCTAAAATGTGAAATTAGATCCGATCCAATCGATCTAAAATTTCGACACATTAATCCTAATAGCAAACTTTCATCTTGATTAAATAAATAAATACAACAAGTTCGTTAAATTCAGACTGGATCAATATATATTTTTTGTTTAAGCAATTTTTAAACCTATTACCTTAGTGATGGGGTTATACCAAGTTTGCTATTCCGTTTGCAGCTGCCACAAGGAAGCATCAGAAACCCCTTAAAGTTCTTCTATTCTGAATAATCTGATGCAAAATTCTACTTGAATGTTAACGCATAATATATATATTGTGCATTACGCATTAATAGAACACGTAATAAGGTACATGCCACGCCCACTATGAAGCATGTGGTGTAGGGTATTTAAGAAAGCCTAACTCAATATTCGTTTTTTACATCCTTTTCGATAATTATACTATCAGAACTTGAAATAATTAATTTGTTTTAATTTTTAAATATACTTTACAGATGAATGGGAAAAGGATATTTTCTGTTGCTGATCTAATCTAAATGATTTATTATTGGTATGGGAGAACAAGCTTATAATGTGCACAAAATCCATCAACAAACGAACAAATCAATAAAGCTTAATGTAACAGGTAGAGAAGAAAAGAAGCCACATAATGAGAGAAACAACGTTGCACAGTGTGATCTTCAGGTTCATCTTTTAAATGAGCAGCAATTGCACAGCCATTTATGTGGCGAAGAAAATGATATTCTTCCATGTAGAATAAGTTTCAGGTGGGGAATAAATGTCAAATATTTTGCATTGTGTTACCTACGAGGACAGCATCACTTATGGAATTCTTCGTCAAGTGTTGAATTAAGAAAGTTGTACCCAGTGTTCGCTTTCGTACTTATGTGCGGATGGCATTCACTGCAAATATATTTAAAATTAGTTTTGTCAACCGTTTTAATTATTTTAACACTTCGAACAATAACTTTAACCAACGCCCTACCCACAACAACTCGTACTTTTGTTTCCAACCACTCTTTCACAATTTACGATCCGTTCAAGGACGCAAATGCAACGGAAGATACTGACTCTAAAAGCATTGATCTAGTTCTTCATGATTCGGTACCATCCAGCTTAAAGTACAGTTCAAACATAGTTGGCACATCATCTACCATTGACACTATTTCGAGTGTCGTAACAAATAAGTTTACGTTGAATAATTCGGAGCGAATAGAGACGGCATTCCATTCTATCACGAATTCTACAATAAAAAATATAGAAGATACATGCGAATCAAAAATTTTAGACGACCTTCCCGCAGAACCAGTAAGTCCTTGAAACATAAACACATGCTTACATATGACACACATCGATAAAGTAGCAGTAGCAGTAGAACTTTGAGTACTTTTAGTAAAATAATCGATTGAATCAGAGGTTATTCAGCGATTGACTTTGAAATTTACAATTCCCTCTTCAATAGGCGAGGTCACATAAAGAGTAATCAATGGAATGAAAACGCTTATATACTACGAATCACTTTAATTTCTCTACATTTTTATACCCACCATCGTACCTGCATATCACTCTGTTAAAACATTTGCAAAACTGAGAAGGAAGCGTCTAAAGTATATACATTCTGAGTCAGCATCGAATAGTGAATGTATGTCTGTCCGTACGTGGAAATCATTCTTTTAATCGCACGCAGGAGGAGGCGCACTCAATGCTACGAAAATTGAGATGTTGATCTGAAGTTTAATACAAATAATTTCTATCAGCTCTACAGGTAGCTCGGTATTGAAAATGCGTTAAAGCAATCCATGGAAAATTTTACATTTCCATACTAACCACGCCCTGCCATTATGACTTTGTACAGATTTGAAATTTAGAAAAAAACATTAATAAAATACTGATTAATAAATCAGGCACTCTCACGTTCATTCAAGTATGGGGAACTCTATTTTGCAAATGGGTAATGACGGTCGGTATTCCAGATTTGGTGATTTGGGATCGATTGCATCCTTCAAAGATTAAGAAAAATATATATAGGGGAGCCAGGGCCGGATCTTGGCGTTTGAAATACTTTATATACAAGCGTTTCTGAATATAATGTGTTTCAGTTTTATGATTTCAGAGATATTGCTGGGGATGCTGCCCGACAATTTACAGACTTTCTATATAATAAAATTCCGTCTTCCCCGCCGTTCCTTTTGACTAATGAACTTCGGCATGAAGTGAAGCGGCATGCCAACAGCATAGCTAATTACGCTTTGAATGAAGATGACAACCTGTTAGCATTTGCTGTGGCAGCACCCACCATAAATATGGTTGTAGTTAAGTTTAGGGACAATATTACAGTAAGTGAAATTCAAAGAAGAAAAGACATGGCCATGTGCCATAAATGTATTAATGGTTTCTTCTAGATACCACCGGAACATGTGAATAATCCAGCAATTTTAGGACCTTACTGGAAAGAAGTAGACTATGAGTGGAACAGCTCGAATGGCTCTCAAGAGTGGGGTGCGCCATTTAAAGACTGCAGTTTTTTAATCGGAAGATGGTTGTGGCCCTTCCGAATATCTTATTTTGATTCAAAAATTAAGCAAGTATTCGTTTAATTTCACGCTGTAACAAGCACGGGCGTTTTTGAAGAAATCCGATTGGAACAGATTCGGTATAGAAAGATCCATAGTGATTACTTGAGTTGGTTAAACACGATTTAAAGATAAATCCGAAATAGTTGTAGTTTATGAGCTCCGATTCGGTTCATTTTGCATAGCGATCGTATTGGGCCTAATCATGTCTTAATTAATTTGTATCGTATTAAAATGCGACCTGCAGCCTCCAGATCTCTAGGTTTGTATAGACAGACAGCAGACGGACATGATTAAACTATACCGCAAGATTCAGAAAATGGATGACTAATGTATCCTGTAGCTGTGGTAAATTTGGTTTACACAAACCGTGGGTGTGAGAAGCACCTGAATAGAATAAAAAATAGTCAGTTGAGTTCAGGAAGCGCAGAGGGGGTGTAAAACGGGAAATATCGCAATCTACTAAAAACCATACTTGCACGCGAGTGCTTGTGTAATATTAAAAAGGTAAATTTTATGAATTTACGCAGAATTGGCGTGGCTGCATTTATAGCTGCTGATGAGGATGTTTGCAACGATGGCTTAGAACAAATATTTGGCAGAAAGCATGGGTACACTTGAGACATAGTCCATAATTCTATTTACTGCATTTATTTTATAGTTGTGATCGGAATACTACGTTTTGCCTTTTGACCGAGAATAAACCGTCTGCTACCAGGGACGTTTACATGTGCATTTGCAAGGAATCATACTATTTGCCGAATTCAACGCTGCAGGGTTTTCGCGGTGATGTCGTAGAGATGTCAGAGGATTTTAATAATTTTTCATGTATACCTTGTCCAGGTGGATGCACTACCTGCGACTTGAACGGCATATGTCTCTTCGGAGAGCCACCAGAGACTTTCTCATTGGAAAGCATTTTGAAAGTATGCGTGGGTTCAATTTTGGGAGCTTGCATTCTGTGCTGCATAGGATCCAGTGTGGTGGTGTTAAAGCAAAGAAAGTCAAAGGTGCTTATGTTTATTATACGGTCCAATATTGAAAAGAAGCATTTAAGAACGTATACTACGCAGGGTTGGGAAAAGTGTGGAAATTTTAAAGTAACGTTATGGGATGGTTCAGGGCTAAAATAGGAGAACTTGACGGTGACCTCGATCTTGATCTTCTCTCTTTCAACCCTACCAACAACTTTAGTGGTTTTTGAAGTTTTTTCAAAACATTTCATCCCATGACTTTACTCGAGAATTTCCACCTGCCCACACGTCCTTCGGATATTTTGCTATGTCATAATCATTCCTTATTAGGTGATTGCATTTGGGATGTGGACTGTGCTGGAGATCATTTTAATAGGGATCGTGCTACTTTATGCATCCGTTAGTAGTGGAACAATTTGCTCATTACAAGGACAATTTTTAAGTTTCAATTTCCTCCCTTTACTTAGGTTGCTATTCATTTTTTTCCTGCTTCCACAAAACGTTGTGTGATTGAGCCTTGGCTGCGTGAACTGGGATTTATAACATGTTACGGTGCCATCATATTAAAACTGTATCGACATTTGATACATTTCCGCACACGAAAAGCCCACCGTTGGATTTTGCGCGATGTTGACTTATTGAAATATTTGGGCACAATGGTTTTTGCTGTCGTTTGCTACATGTCAGCGTTTACTGCGTCCGCCTTGGATTTACTGGAATCAACGGAATTGGAAAGTTTACGTGAGCTGCAAACCAATACATGTCGACCCCTTAAGTGGGAATACGTGACGCAAGTCAGCGAAATACTAATTTTGTGTTTTGGTCTGCACCTGGCCTTCACCAGTCGTAATGCAATTACCTATTTTAAAGTAATTACACGGTCCACCCAATGTAGGTATCCACCCAATGTAACGATATTTTCTATTTTAGGAAAGACAATTCCTTGTGGCAGCATTAATAATAGAATTTTTGGTTTCGTCCACGTTTTACTTGTTGAGGTATTGGTACTTGCCTGAAATGAGCCCCAGCACGATCTTTTTGGTACTGTTCATGCGTTCCCAGTTAACGAACACTGTTGCACTAGGTTTAATATTCGTGCCAAAGGTGTGGTATCAACGTAAACGTGTGAGTATAAATGTCATTCCATCCTTAACCAAGCACTGCCTTTAGAGACTTTATAAAGGACGTATATTGTTCATTAGAATTAGTGATGTGAATAGAACTCGAACGTAAAAAGCTTTTGTTTTCATTGAAGGGTTCACATGAAATCAATCAACGGGTTGCCGGTGGTTACGCAGGTCTCTATTTAGGCGATCCCGATGTTGGGGAACTTACTATATCAGAAATGAGCCCTGAAGATATTCGTGCTGAACTTAAAAGGTAACGCTCTTCCCTCTGTCTCCCGCACTGAGTCCATTTTATAGTGAATTATAACGGCATGAACTGCTTTACACTTCTAGACTATATACTCAGTTAGAAATATTGAAAAATAAGACGTTGTGTCAGGATAATCCTCACATAAGCAAACGTCGAGGCGGCCGCAAAATCGGGCACCGGCGCTTTTCATTGCAAGTATGTGAAAACACGAAAAACATAAAACTAAAATAACTGACGAAACTCTTTGACCACATTAACATCGGATAACTCTCCATATCATATGAACACTTTGACATCAAATAAACCAACACGAATTTATTTTATCGTAATCGGCCATTCCATTATCCTGTATTCTACTTTAGCCTCGAAAACCAAAAATAGTTTCATAACAAGTAAAACAAGTAAGAAGGCTGTATTAGGCACATGCCAAATCTGGGATACCCAACATCATTACCCTCCTGCACCACTGCATTGCTTCACCAAATAAAAAGACAAAACCTACCCCAACTTTATTTGAATGACATTATTTTCGAGCGTGGTAATGTCCAAGTGGAGAATTCTCGACCATTCACTTTGGAAACATTTCCGTTTTTCACTTTTCGTCATTTGCAAACAAAACCAAAATAATCCCGCCTATATTCATGAGTTTATCCCCCAACATAAAAATGTGTTGAATGGTGCAAAAATGTACATGTAAAAATGTACCGCTACAAATATTTGGGCACAATATTATCCTTTTTTAATATAAAGTTATGTAGCTACGTCAATATCTTTATATTAGCCACCGATGCTGAGCAAAAATATGCACATATATACGCTTTGCGTGTCACGCTTCCTTCGGGGGTGTTACAAATGTTGGCATAAAATCAGTCTACCCCCATACCATTTTGATGGTGGGTGTAAAAGCTATATTTGGCTCGGGCCAAATCTCACATACGCTCCACACCTATACCCAGATAGTGGGCGTGGCAGACACCTGATATGGTCCTCTACAAATATATATGTCTTATGTTTCAACTTATAATTTGGATTCAGGTGAAGAACATTTTTTTGTAAATTGTGGATGTGTCTGTTTTTTAAGGCCATTTTTATAAGGAATTATAGAATAAAAGCGATTTGGCGCAGCAGTGGGTATTCGAGTTTTTGACTTTACCCTTTTATTCTCGATCAGCATCAGTAAATTAGTGTCTCCGCGTGTATGAAACTGATGAAACGCTCAATTGAGGTGTGATGAAATTCGCTGAAGTTTCGTACAGACATTCTTAGTCTTCGTGGGTAGTTTCAAATAATAGACACGCTAACACCTTCTAACCCGCCACGCCTATATATTTATATATTCGTATAAGAGTGGGGGTGTCCAAGATTTGGTCTAGGCCAAATATAACGCTTTTACTTGTTACTTGTTATTTTTTATATACATCAGGCTTCAAATGCTAAACATAGGAGCAACACCACCCACCAAGATGCAGAAATCGCTGAGGCGGAGCGATCACGCACTCCTGAGGATTCTATTTGTAGTAATGATGGACCAACCGATATGTACCCCGAAATATCTGGCACTTCACAATGTATCTTGCCGTAATCGATGATGCTTGCTTGCATCCAACAACAGTTATTTAAACAAGACGCCATGCTAAAATAGAGGCCGGAGTGGACGAGCACTACAGATATGGGTGACAGTTACTTTATTTTATAAAGATATACGTATGTGTACTGAAGAGTTGTGTATGTATGTAGTACATAGCGAAAATGATTTACTTTATTTTTTAAAAACATAAGCACACACCGTACTTGTATATTGTTTACAAAAAAACAAAATAAAAACCAATGCAGCCGAATGTGACGCATCCTTGAATCCAACCAACACATTTTATCTATGCTGTTTCATATCCCCATCACACAGGTTCAAATTACTAGGTTGGTGCAAAAATAAAGGTTGAAAAAGTCCAAACACTTCTAAATACAAAAACGGAGAATTTGAAAAACCCATAACTGTCTGTCTGTTCGTCTGTCCGTTCATGTAAATTTGTGTGTAAGTCTGTCGCATTTTTTGAGATGTGTGGGGCCAAAGAGAAATTCTTTTGAAAATGAATCGAATTGAGCCATCTTAGAGCCTCACCCCCTTATTTATATTTTGAAAATTCGCATAGAGTTTCTTCCTGACTCAGGAAGGAACTCTATTAAAAATGAACTGAATCGAACCATTTATCGAACATCTCCCCTCGAATTGTATGGCAATATCTCTGATACAACTAAATTAATTGACCAAAACATTTTCACTTATTTTTTAATATCTTTTAACGAAAATTATTTAATGTACTCTTAAGAACACTGACGAATTGAAAGCTGAGTTTCACATGAGAATAAGTTTCAGATAATTAATTGTCTTTATTTTCTAGGTAATGCATACAAACGTGCACATTCTGCTAATTTTAATGTCATTACAAAAATATTTAGTAGGGATTCACATCCGGGGAATATTTTACAATATCGTATTATCGATTAGGTTTATAAAAAGTCGCCTTGTGCATTTTTATTGTTATAACTTGTAATCATTATGTCTGGCTTTAGTTTTTAGTAGAAGCTTTAATAGAAAGTGCTGCATTATTCTAAGCATGACCTAATACGTATTTAAATACACTATGGATACGAAAAAGCAAGCAACGTATAGTTTGCTGTCCGTTCCGTTCTCCGATTGGACCAATGCTAGTCGCTGTGGCATTTGGTATTATTTTGGATTTAGTTGCTTGCCCTTACACTGGAGAACTTGCATCTTTGCTTCCTTTTTATATGGCCAACTCATATTATCTTTCGAATTGAACCTATTGCGTGCACAAAATGCGACAAGCAGCCTTCTTTTATATTGACACTTATAAGTACATGATTTATTATATAAATGGTTGTGTTACTTCATAATGAGTATATAACGGTGAGTCCGTATAAAAGACATTATAACGGCCGCTTATAATTAAATTATATAAAAATAAAAAACACATGATCCAATAGAATTGCATTTGGAGGAAAGATATTGCCAAAAACAGGTTACTCTTATAAATTATAATAAATAACAACAATATAAAGTTGTAAAATTAAAAATAAATAGATATGTATAGACTTTGGGTGTGATGTGACTAACAGACATAGTTTGATTTTTATACCCTCCACACACAGGGCAGAAGTACTCTTGTCACATTCGTACATTCGTAATGGTTGGTAGGAAGCGCCCTTCTATTGTTGCAATATGTATAAAATCATACACCACACACAATTAACCAAAAAAAGTGCGAACACACAAATGAATAAACAGTAACATGTAGCGGTATTGGCATTGCCAATATAACGACGCATTAAAAAGAGTGCAGGGCGCAACCTTTTCATATTAATATTCAGGAAAGCATGTATATGTATATTAAATAAATTAACACACTCTTAAGAGTATAACATATAAAATACAAGACGAGAATAAATAAAGCTATAAATAGAAATAGAATTAAATAAGGGAGGACACTCGATGCAACCCGAGTATTTCATATCCATCACCTCAGTTATTTTCGCAGTCCGTGCAATTGTTCTTCAATGGTATGGAGCTTCAGTCTCCGTTCTTCAAGAAAATTTCTTTCTTTATTGTCCTACATTCTAAGATTGGCACTCATATGAGAGCTTCTGAGTGAGCGCGCGGCACTCATCTCAGTCTCCAACGAAAAACTCTTTAAGGACAACATTCATCATTCATATTTATCCAACTGTTCGACGATTGTTACAATCAGTCATTAATAAATTTAGACAGACAGACAGACAGACAGATATAAAAATATTAAAAAGCCGTAGGTTGGCTATCTGATTAATTAAGTTTGGCTTTTCGGTGGTGGATGTAATAAAGTTACATCTTTTAATACATGTAATGTAAGGTGTGTAATATGTGTGTGTAGTGTAATTGGATATACACTACATATGCATACAGGATATTGTTAGGAGGCAGCACAGCACAGCACCGTAAGAGCCGCTCATAGTAACAATCTCTTCGTAAATCTAATTAATTAAACGGTTATTCTCTAAATATATATTATTGAAAACTTAAACATCCAGTGATTAATAACTCCATGTTGCGCCACACATTTGATTGCTTTCAGTTCAACTGCACATTTGCTTAAGTATTGTTGCCTGTTTGGCGACCCCTTCTGGCGCTCCCCAGCGGCCTCTCCTAGAGTGGGTGCAATTTTGTTGTGTGTACAGTGAGAGCACTACGTTGCGTGAAACGTTTCTCACAGTACGGACAGGTGTAGGGTTTCTCTCCGGTATGTGTGCGTATGTGCTTCGTCAAATAGTCCTTGACGCTGAAGGCCTTCTCGCAGTAGGTGCATTGAAAGGGTTTCTCACCTAAAAGTTATTTTTGAAAGCAGTTTTCTCAAACAAACGAAAACAAGTCAAAATGCTTATACAATATCTTTTTTTCAACTGAATTGTTAATTGAATAGGCTTGATGTGGTGATCGTGGGTGGGTGATGGTGACAATAACAATAACAATAACAATATTGTAAAGTAAACTAAACGCTAATCAATTGCAATAATAAAGGAAATTATAACAAGACCAACAGTACAGTATAGAGTATAATAATTAGCAAAAACCATGACACACAGTGTAGGAATAATTGTTCAAAGATGTAAAGAAAACTTGTTAAAACTCTTTTTATAATGCACATATATACATACATACATGTGTACATGAAGAAGATAAATGTTGCATGAATGTGTACATGAATCCAACCGAATTGTTAAAGCAATGATAATATGCAATCACCTTTCATCAATGCATATACATATACATATATGCATAATATTGTATTGTAGCAATTATTCTACATTAGGAGTAATTTTGAGAGTTGCGTCTTTTCAGAGGCAAAATAAATATTGAGAATGAAATACGTTTGTGCGTTCTTTTCTTTTCTTTTTTTTTTTGGAACACCGTTCGTTCGCCAGTATTGCATTGACTAATTTTGATTGACATTGAGAGACTGATATTTGACTGATTTGTTGTGGTTTTCATTCGAAAAATCATATTCTCTCACCCGTGTGAGTTGTTAAATGTTTGTTTAAGTAGTCCTTGACTGTGAACGCCCTGCCACAATAGCCACATCTAAATGGTTTCTCACCTGTGTGTATGCGCGTGTGTTGTTTTAGAGTATTTGATTGGGTGAAAGATTTGCCACAATATGAACACGTGTAGGGGCGTTCTTTGGGCGTAACTCTACGAAAGAAAGAAAGCAACAATATTAAAAATCCTAAAGCATATAAGTATGGTTCGGCATTTTATTGTTAGTGGAACAGTTTTGAGGAAAATCATTCGTTCTTTACATAATCGCAGGACTTCTAACAGGCCTTCAATTTTTAATTGAATATTTTTTGGCCTACTCATCCTTATTTAGTTACCCACGTTCGGTACTTCTGTCCCGATCGAAATGCCCAAAATTGAAAAACCCATTTCAAATTTAGAAAAAGTTCTCCCTGTGCACCGGTTTGAAAGCATTTCAAATATATAATGCCCATCGTTTCGCTGGCGGACGGACAGGTAAGATGCAATTGAATAAGATTTCTATACTCTAGAAGAAGCACAATACGAGTACATTGTAAAACTTTTCTCTTCAGCTTTTCCCGGACAATCGAAATGAAAGTTAGCAGAGGTACTTGGTTTTATTTCGTGGTGAATCTACAGAATTTTTAGGTGAAATTTAGAAACCATTGAATTAAAATTCCAAAGTATTTCACAGATAAAATAATAAAATGTTGTTCAGCTCATTCGCTACAATGTCACAACATTGTTGGAAGGAAAGTTCCAAAACTCAATTAACGATTATCTAGGTGGACGGTAAAGAACGCTTGCCAAATCAAAGCTGTTTAAAAAATATTTGATATCAAATTGTCTTTACTCTGCTTCTCCAGTATGAATTTTTCGATGCATTGCCAATGTGCCTGGGGTTTTAAATGTTTTCGAACAATCGGAACACTTGTGACGTACTTTAGTTGAAGCTGTGGTCGTTAGTGATGCGTTATTACTTCCTGTACAATTGCTTGAAGCATTTGCCGAACTGACGACGACACTTGTAGCCGAGGACGTCTGCTGTATGGTATATACGGGTACTGAAGTGGGAGAAACGTCATTGCCATCTCCATTGGCCGGTTCTTCTTTTATTATCACATGCGGGTGCATCACAGAGTTGCTGTTATTGTTGGTATTTTTATTGAGTTTTACCGTCAAAGGGGGCACTTTCAGCTCGACATCACTCTGTCGATTATCTCTAACCGATTGCTGCCCATGGCCATGAGGTAATGATACGTGTTGTGGGTAATGGCGCTGTTCCACATCATGTGATTGTAACTTGGTATCCTGCGGCGTCATCGATGATATATTCTCTGAGGTTTGGGTTTCGTAACCCGGTTGAGTGACACCTAAATTAGCAGCTGCACACACTGAACCACAATGAATGCATTTGAATTCATTAGCCTCTTGCAAGGATGTTGCTGAGATACCAAAAAAACTGCATGCCGGACATCTGGCAAGAAACGCAGGTGTTTGATGGACTAAACGATGATGGTCCGTTAGTTCTTGTTCTGTGGAAAACTTCTCCTCACAAATGTGGCAGGGATAATCGAGCTTTATAGTTTCAGCCGTATTAGTGGAAACGTGATGTGGTGCCAACAAGATGCTACCTCCACTTACTCCCGTTACAACACTTAAGCCACCATGACAGAGGTGCATGTGTTCTGTAGCTTGCTGTGGACCCTCGAATTGTTGTCCGCACATGGGACAAAAGTGAGCCGTTGTCACTATGGTAGAATCCATGCTTAAATTCGGCAAAAAAGAAGTCTTCAGGGCGTCCATAGTAGCGGGTGACTGTGCTCGAACGTGCTCCGGACGTGATAAACGCAATTCCTGAACATTTGAAGGAGACTTCAGCATCCCTTTGACAGAGTATTACCCGTTACTATACTGATCAGTTATTTCTGACGTTTCAAAGAGTAATTTTCCCTTAGCAATGCAATGTGCATGGCAGGCGAGGCATATGATGAAAATAGCATTAAAAATCAATTACTTCCAAGTTACTAAAAAAACAAATCCTTACTGAGGTCTTTATTTATGGCTTATGAGAGACACATGTACTTAGCAAATGAAAAAATATACCTTTGGTATCCACCACCCTCGGTTGTAACATCAGACGAAATTCAATTAAACACACAATCACACTTCACTTAAATGACTGATATAAATATATCCATATTTGCATACAAATATAAGCAGCATTACGCTCATTTTCTCACAAACCATATTTAAACTTTTTCCAATTTTCGTTATCTTAATATCGGCAAACTGATGCACCTCAGACAAGGATTTTTAACTAGAACTCAAATGTGCGAAACTTACCAACTACTCCCTATTAAAAAATATAACTAATTAATCACTTTAATACATGTCTTTTGCGCTGCGTTTACTTTTCCGCAAAAGTCTACTGTTTTCACTTTTTTCAATTTTGATTAAAAATTTTCTGTTCTCTAAATTTTTTCAGCTTACTAGTTTTCCAATTCCTTTTAGTACGCTAATTCTCTAGTGCTGTTACGTTTGGTATCTCTGTTGCTCTTTATTTCGTTTATCTAGTGTTGTAAAGTTTAAAAATCTTATACAATGTACAGGGTACATTAATTTCTCAATTATAATTATTTTCGGAACCGATTTAAAGTCCATCCACTTCCTTTTTAAATCTCTTCAATTTGAAGAAGACAGTTTTTCAGATATTTCGGTATAACTACATCTGAGCCAATTGTCAGTTCTTGTAAAACAGGCGCTTCCATCATATTTACACGAATAAGAAGGGTTTTTCAAAACTACAAATTTTTTTATCATTTATTATATCCATGAAAGTTATAAGGATGAATATGAAATCGTTTTCTTTTCTTCAATTGTCGTTTAGATACAATTGAGGAAGACCGACTGCGTTTTAACTCGCTCTCTAAACTGCTTTTCTTTATGCTATACCTCACATTCTTTACACACAATATATTTTCTACGTCTACTCGTCGGTTCTACCTGATCATTTTATACCCTACACCACTGATACTCTAATCAGTTGAGTTGTATCCGTAAATGCCAGTCATTGTCATAGATATTTCATAACCTGGAACGCAGATTCCAGGGGGTACGCACATCTACACATAAGATACACGCCCTAAGAATAAGATTTTGTAATTTCTCAATGATAAATATTTATCGCAAGAACATTAACTTAATTTGTTCGTCCGCTTAAGCCATGTCTGCATAAACTTACACTCTGATATTTTATCTGCCTTAGGGCCCGAACATATTTACTGCAGCGTATCAGCGCCTGACTGATATATCATACACACGCATCAGTGCAGCGCTGTTGTTAGCCGATTTCTGATTTAGTTCAGTGTAGCGTTGAATTGACAATGCTAAGGCAAAAAGGACGCTTGATGTAGAAATACATACAAGAAAATGCGTGGAATGCTCTTTGGTAAATATGTGGAAAAAACTAGATACATTTTTTCAGTAGCACAAGACTGTCGCAGAAAGCAAATATGCATGTTTACTCTTGCAGTACTGCAGACTATATGTTTAGGTCCCTAGAGCTGCAATATTCATCTAAATCGCGAAAAAATAAAAATAACAAGTTCTATAATGGCTGAAGAAATAGACGATTGTGAATTTTACCGTGAAGATTTTAGTGCCCAGTCCGAATGGGAAGTGTTCAACGCTCAAATATGTGAATTATTCCTAAAATGGGATATTTCTAACACGAATTGGGGTAGAAAATTAGACCCAGGAGAACTGTACCGGTGTAAATGGAAAATCGAAGAGGAGAAGCTACTCTTCTTATCGGAAGAAATTAATGTAGTTTATTTTAAAGCGGACATAGACTGCAGAGAAATAATGTCATCATCAATAACGATGTCACCTATGCATCAAGATTTGCTTTCACCACAAAAACTTTTCGGTACTGTAATTACGGAATGTCAAGCAAATGATGTTCCGATATTAGCCCAAATTTATAATTTGCGGCGTTTTATATTGGTGGAGATGACTAACAACAGTAGCAACAAGAAGCATCTGTCGGACTTTGGTATCATTTTGAATTCAATCGGTGTGGTATCATCTGAAGTTTGTTCATCGGTACCAATATTTCTCCAACTATACGACCCTTGTTGGTGTTATTTTATAGGAGTAGGTACCTCATTTAATATGCACACCAATTTCGAAGTAGTGACATTGAATAAGTCACCCAAAGAATACCGCTATCTATCCGGTCTCCTCAAAATGTTTAACGAAAAAGTGCCACACAGTTATAAACAACCAGCTGTAGTGTCTGTAAGACATACATATTCTCTAGGGAATGTAAAAATACGCATACCAATGTATGTACCGTTTGGTATTACGTCATTTTCGGATGAGGAAGAGTCGATTATAAGCGTGTCTCAGTTTATGGCCTTGCCCCACGGCTATGTACCTAATTCAACAACCAACACAACCGTCACTTTTACATGGCCTGAAATTGCAGCAAACATTACTATAGATTCCGTATTACAAACTCAATTTACACCCGTGAACGCACCCTGCACCTTTATTTACCAAACAGTTCACAGCACATCTTATTTAAGCCTTTGCTTAAGCAATTTCGAGAAATTAAGTAATGTTTACAAATCTGTGGAGTCGTACGTTGGTCGAGATATATATGCAGATTATGTTGCTGGCGTGAAAGCTGATTATTCATCAAAGCATAATTCGATGGAAATACGTTCCCACTGGCAATGCAAGAATAGTATGGACAGCGTACAATTTGCACACAAAAAAATCCCTGGCCCCATTTGTGAATATGAACTCAATCAAATGCTGTATTACCTCTTCCCCGAGCGCCATCCAGAAGATCCTTTATTTCCATATGACGTGGAAAAGGTTTGTGTGATTGTCTTCGTTGCTGATTAAAATAAAAACACTATTTTTAGACTGATCCGCATCGTATAAAATCGGCTGAACCGGATTCTCTGGTACATCGCTTAAGTTGCTTATTAGCCACATGCAACGCTCATTTTGGTGGTGAAAGTGGCATGGCGCAATTGTGGGCAGCCTTTGTTAGGGAGTTGCACATCTTGTGGAATTATTATTTAATAATACCTGGGTAAGATCGCTGAAAAGTCCTTTAAAGTACTAAACTCAGCATATTTGACTTTTTGCTACAGCGTAACATCTGGTTATCCAGACCCGAAAACGTGCCTTTTGCATCAGAAATTACAAATGTTGAACGTATGCACCAAGCGGAGACAACATGTATGGCCAAATAACGTAACTAATACAGACTTAACCAATGATGAGGAAGAATTTTACGATTGTTTAGATGTGGAGAGTCAGTGTGATGGTGACAGTTTTCAGACTATTACTGCTACTGCTACTGCTACCACAAATATGAAAATTGCAAAACCGGAAGGTCGTTTGAAACGCTTGGGAGATGCGAAACTGATTAATGGAGACGACTTCATATATATTCCCATCACACAGGAAGCACCGCCCAAAACTGAAGATCAATTTTTAGATGATGCAGGCATTATTCTTGAATTGGGTCCAGGCTCAGGTCTCTTATTAATTTCTTTTGCACGACTATTGACTAATTGATTGATTGTTAACTTAATTTAAAGATCTAATGACACAAATGATGTGTTCATCCTTGCTTTCTGACATGGAAGCTTTTAAAGCAGCTAACATTAATGCTGAAATGGAAGATTTCATTAGATGGTACAGCCCAAACGACTGGGAGGAGTACACAAACGGTACATTTGCATAATTCGATAATCACCAAAAACTAAGCATATTTGCCCAATTCATAGAAAGTGGCGAAAAGGGCTACAAACTTAGTACCCGTATGTTAATACCTAACAATACTTGGCAAAACATGTGGGAAAAGGCGAAACCAAATCCCGCCTGCAAACAGGTTCACTTTCCATATTAATTAAGTTTCAATCAATCAATTTTGCAAAACGCTTACTTATAGAAGCGTCTATTTGATGATACCAAGGAAGGCTTTAAGGTTCTCAATTATCTAGAACAGCGAACCTTAAACGAAGTATATCAATTGACAATAGTACCTCTGGTGCATAGTTCGATTTTAAAATTAGAGGTGCACACATATATAAATATGCACGAATTATGCAAGTCCCCATTAACGTTAACCATATAAACTTCTACAGAATATTTTTAGAAATGGTGATGTTTTAGACATCTTCGAACAATATCTGAACGGTATTCTTGGTGATTTAAATCACTTCTCAAGGGACATAGAGATGACTTACGAGACGGCAAGCAAAAGGCAATTGCCCAACGTTGTTCCCATTGTAGAAAAGGTTGAAAAACTTGAACGTGACTTTTATCAATATAAATGTTTTCAGCGTATATTTGATCGAGTATCTGAGAAGATGGTGAAAGCTCGATTCGAGGAAATGCTTCAAAACAACAGCATTTGTACTTTTGATATGGGACAAAACTTAAACAACGTGACACAGGCAGAATTCCTTACTAAGATCCGAAATCTTCTAATTCCCAACGGCTCAAACGATGGTCTCATTAATAAGGATTATATTATACGTGTGGGTAACATATCCAACACCGTATCCCAAGGCGACATCAGCACGGACTTGCCGCAATTCTTAAGAGCCACCATAAGTGGAGAAAGATTGCGGCTGTGCGGGGCATTTACTGAAAATTTAACATTTTTAGAATAAAATGTTTACCAACACATATGCAGTAAACTAACATTTTCTATATATGAGTATATACAGCATACAACATAACATAAGGTATGGGTACGATGTTGGGTCATGGTGCTAACAGCCTTTTTTACTTATTTTTTCTTAACTTTGATTTTACTCTTATAAATAGGCCCGCTTCGCCTTAAGTTCAGGCGCTGCATATTAATGTTGTACTTTCCCATTTAAAAATAAAAATAGAATTAAAAAAGTTAAAATGGAAAACCTATCGTTTTGACAAAAACGTTTTTTTTTAGGTGAAATTCGTAGTGAGGATAGACTTATTTGACCTATGAGAAGGCCATTTTGAAAGTGGACAATTATATTAAATGAGCCTTGATTTCGCGTAAAGCTGTGGACGAATCAACTAGTACACGATAAAAGTAGAATAAGTGAAAGTATCCGGCCATACCCGACCATTTAATATACTATACCATCCAAATCCATAAACTATGCTACAACTTGTTAGTTGTAAAGTACAGTGTTGGTTAACGCGAGGCGTTGCCGTATAAGTCACTTCGTGAAATTAAGTGAGAAGTTATAAACGTAAACGCCTAGCTGCACATATAAGCTGTTCTTCAAACTTACTATAGCCACCATTTTATCACGATTGTTAATTAGTTCAGCATATTATTATGCGTCATCTATTATATTTATGAATTACTTAAGATTGCAGATTATATAAATTATAGGAACGCTGCAATGATATCTCTAAATTTTAGATTGGATCTTCAATATTAAATAAATGTTTAAATGAGCAAACACATCGAAAGCAGTGGGAAATTTGGATGTGATGAATTTATACAATTTTTTCTGATATGAAGTGTGTGTGCCATCAATTCGCCATGCCAACGCGTACTTTCTAACTTGGTGTTTAAGCGATTGGTTCGATTGAACTATACAATTCGTAAAGTTCACATCGTTAATCATTAATTGGGAGTGACTTGTACGGTGACATATTGTGGAATTCTAAGGAAATTTTGTTTTATGTTATGTTGTTGCAAAATTAATTTTATGTAAATGCTTGTAGAGACTGTATTTCGTTGTTGTTAAAGTGTTGAAGTGTGATTATTAAATAATATGACTGAAATATTTTCTTTTGGTTGTTCCCTGGCTCCCATTTCTTGTCATGCGTGGAATAAGGACAAATCCCGTACGTAAACTGAGATGGGATTTGTATATCACACACACGTTCTGTTCTGTTTCTTTTTATTCAGAAGTTGCTCTGTCACCTAATAATCATGAAATTCATATATACAGTCGCGAAGAAGGTAATTGGAAATTGGTGGATATATTGAATCAACATGATTTGCGTGTTATGGGAATAGATTGGGCGAAAAATACTAATCGCATTGTTAGCTGTGCGGCCGATCGCAACGCTTACGTTTGGCAACAGGGCGATGATCATAAGTGGAAACCAACTTTGGTATTGTTACGTATAAATAGAGCAGCGACTTGTGTCAAATGGTCACCTGCTGAGAATAAATTTGCTGTTGGTTCTGGTGCACGTCTCATATCTGTGTGTTATTTTGAATCCGAAAATGATTGGTGGGTTTCGAAGCATATCAAAAAACCGATAAGATCAACTATTACATCACTCGATTGGCATCCCAATAATGTCCTTTTGGTGGCAGGTTCCACAGACTATAAGGTAAACGAATGAGGTGCAGCTCCCTATTTCGTAATGTATTGTATTTATACGTATTTTGTGTACGTGCGACAAAGGATAGAAGCCTTTCACCATATAACACATTCATTTAAAAGAGTCAACCCTTACATGACTATAAAAATGAAGTGTTGACTCATTTCTTATCAATTTGATGACGGCTTAACTTATGTTTTTTTTCGCCAATCTTGCTAAAGCTTTGTTTTATTAGACTCTGAATGATGAAAGATGTGAGTGCATGTGCGAGACATTTTTACAACTCTATCTTTCGGTGGGTTAGACTGGTAAAATATGACCATGAAAGGCAAAGTTGCCTTGACAGGCTTCAAATTTGTACAAAATCATTCGTTTTATGTTAATATTTGTGTATTAATCCACTTCATCGTATTTTTAATCAATAATGAATTCATTTAGGTTCGCGTATTTTCTGCTTACATAAAGGATATTGAAGATCAACCGTCACCTACACCATGGGGAAATCGTATGCCCTTGGGCTATTTAATGGCAGAATTTAAAAACTCTAATACTTCTGGTGGCGGATGGATCAATGATGTCAGCTTTTCCAGTGATGGCAATAAAATTTGTTGGGTTGGACATGATAGCTGCATCAATGTTGCCGATGCGAACAAAACGAACGTTATTGTACGTTGTAAAACAGAGTATCTTCCATTTTTGGCCTGTGAATGGATATCACCTGCAGACATTGTCGTTGTGGGTCATAGCTGTATTCCAATGGTGTACCATCTAAATGGCGATGTTCTGAACTTTGTTAAAAAACTAGATAAAACGCAAAAAAAAGAGTCTAGTGGCATCTCGGCCATGCGAATATTTCAATCACTGGACCGTAACATGCGCAGCGAAAACACTGATACATCAGTAAATTCCATTCATCAGAATGCTATTACATGCATACGTTTGTATGCCGGCACTAAGGCACAGAGCACACGTGTCAGCACCTCGGGTATAGATGGCCAACTAGTTATTTGGGATATTGACACAAATTTGATCAACTCTGTCAAAAATGTAAAAATATATTAACGTTCTTTTCGTGTGTGTCGAACAAAATCTTTTGTATCTTTAAGACTTATCTTATTTAAGTTCTGAACGGCCTAGTAAATGTAATTTATTCTTTATTATATTAATATACATATAATTATTACATTAACAAACATGAAAAGGTTTATATGTTCTGTGCCACTTCCATCCACAATTATATTATAACTATATGAAGTATTGGAATATTTGTGAAGTTGTGCACTGTTTAAGCTCCATTTGCATTGTTACACTTTGCTCCAGCAGTTTGGTTTAAAAGTAACCTTTCTAAGGTTTAAATTTTTGCAACAGAACCATTGCACTATACAAGATACAAGATAGAGGAAATGAGTCCGAATGGAATTAAAACATCACAACACCAATTTCATTTAATAATAATACCGATAACGGCACGTTGTTGATTAAATTACATTTGCCTAAGATTTTTATCAAATTTTTGAGTATTTTTTATATGAACATATTGTGTATAACAAATTGAGCGCAGTTCTTAGAAATCTTTCATGAAAAGTCAAAGAACTGATTTATTTACGATCATCTACGATCAAGCTGACTGAGTTAGAGAAGTTGAAAGTGTTGGACTATGTGGTGTAGGGTAATGAACAACCATGTATAACAATTCTGCTTGTTTTTCTTCTTGTATCAGTTTCAGTAAACTCTCAATTGTGTCCGATTTTCTACATTTTGTTTAAAACACCAGGAGGCGCATTTGATCGCGTCTATAGAAATTCAATATACAAGTTATTTGACATCGAAAGATCGATTTGTACGTTATGACTCATTCAAAACTTCGTAATTGTAGCCAAGATGGGGGGGGGGGGGGGGGGGGGGGGGGGGGGGGTAATAGACCGTTTATTTTGAGGTTAATTCTTGTTGTTGAAAATATGCGGTTAACACGTTAAATTTTGACAAATATTTATATGATGAAAACGTAGTAAACGGCTTATTTTCGGCATAAAACATTGAAAACAACCTCAGTATAAACGGCCCATTAGAGTGATCTGTTGTATTTACTCGTTTTTGAATCGAAAAAATTGTGAATGACCGATTATGCATGAATATAATTGCGCAATGAAAATTATTACTATAACAAGTACAGAAACTCTGAATTTGGCTTAAACCAAATCTTAAATACCCTCCCCATCTCACATCTACATACAAATGGGGGCGTGGCAGGTATATGATTACGCTCTCTAATAGTGTATGTATTACTTTTAGGTTGTAAGTGCAGTTTTACGCTGAGTGGGGGTTTTTTTTAAATTGTAGACGTATCTGTTATCCGACTGCGCCCATTTTTGTCACATCCACGAATGTTGAATTGCAAATATCTATATTAAATTTCACTGCGTGGCTAAATCCTTGTGGCAGAGACATAGTTTTTGACGCTTCCTTATCGATTTTGAAGTGTCTGTACAATATTTCAGCCCAATATCTCAAATTGTAGAACAGTGAGAGTGGCTACAACAGATGGACACACGGACATGCATGTCCAGATCGACACAGTTTTTTAATGCCTTTTTACTTTGTTGGTCCGGTAACGCCTCCTCCTGGGTGTATAATCTCAATTACGTGGAGGGTGCACAAATATAAATTCGAATTGCTGATTTTTTTATATAAACGTCTATACGATTATGATTTATTAAATTTATATACATGTACACACAATACACAATAATGTACAATTTTGGTTTTGATCACAGGTGTTATTTTACTTTCAAAAAATCGATATTTATTTGCGCAAATAATTTAAATAATACACAATTGCACGAGTACGTATAAAGTAATTAAAATTAAATGCATAATATTGATGATTATATATATGTATATACATTTATATATGTATTTAATGCGAGAGAATACCCTGACATAATAAAAAATACTGCAGTGGTTACTGGTTTCATCAGTCACTTATAAAAGGTTCATATTGTTCTGATAGAAATTCAGTTTGGTCATTTACGGGTAGTTAGCAGCATCTTTCTTATTTTCACCTCTCCCATTAAAACTTAACACAAGTGTAGGGTATTATCTAATAGAAGAAAAAGCACATATTTGCACAGACATCCTAATTATTGCAGTGAAGGACATATAAATTTAACAAATTAAACAAAATGATTGCGAGTGAAAATCTACGTAGACATCACAATTCAGTGTTTAAGCAACAGCAAATGCCCTATAATGTGGTGGAGAAAGCGAAATCATCTATAATTGTTCAAGCAAATGCAGACACGTTTGCGGCGTCTGTTCTTGGCAATGGAACTCAAATCAAACCCATCAGTGATAAATTGTCCATTAAGGCGGACGCTCCGTCGTCTATTTTTGATTTTGAATTTGCGAAAACAATGGCAAGCAATTGTGGTGAAGGCATTGATAACTCAATATCGAAGGGAAAATTAATACCAAGTCATCCCAACAACGAGGTAGAGACATTCTTAAGAAAATGCGTTGAAGAGATAATTAAATCGGCTGTTTTGAAAGGTACTTCGCGTACCAGCAAAGTGGTGGACTGGACTCCACCGAACGAGCTGCAATTGTTGTTTGATTTAAAGCTACAGTCCGAGGCTGAATCACACGAAAAATTGTTCGATTTATTGAAGAAAACAATCAAATATTCGGTAAAAACTGGCCATCCATATTTTGTTAATCAGTTGTATTCGGGTGTAGATCCATATGCTTTGATTGGACAATGGCTGACCGATGCGCTTAATCCCAGTGTCTATACATATGAGGTGGCGCCAGTTTTTACTCTAATGGAAGAAGAGGTTTTGGCTGAAATGCGCAAAATCATTGGATTCCCAAACAACGGCTTTGGTGATGGTATCTTTTGTCCGGGTGGATCGATTGCAAATGGTTACGCAATTAGTTGTGCCCGATATTACAAGACATCATCATTTGTTAAGGTGAGGAAATAGTCAAAATGTTTCAAACTTTATTATACATTGCATCTTAAGGAATGTGCGTGCGGACGTGTTTGAATACAAACTTTTTGATAAATATCGCAAATTTTTGCCATTGTACCAACAATAGTGGACATATTAAGAGACATGACTTGATCGATTCAGATTTGATACTGAATCTTGGTGTACCTCTCTCCTAGTTTTAGGTGAAACAAATAGCACTTTTATAAAATACAGTTGCAGCAATGGATTTATGTGTGGAACGACATATATTTTATTTTAAATAATTCTTTCTTGAATTTTTAGGCAAATGGCTTATTCGGAATGAAACGCCACATTATTTATACGTCAGAAGATGCTCACTACTCTGTAGAAAAATTGGCCATGTTTATGGGCGTGGGCAGTGATAATGTGTGCAAAGTAAAAACAAATCATTTGGGAAAAATGGATATGAAAGATTTGGAGAATCAAATACAACGGTCCATTAACGAAAACTGTGAGCCCATGATGGTATCTGCTACATCGGGAACTACAGTATTGGGGGCGTTCGATGATCTTAAAGCTATTTCGAATATATGTAAAAGGTACAGAATGTGGATGCACGTGGATGCCGCTTGGGGTGGTGGTGCTTTGGTATCACGAAAGCATCGCCATCTCTTAGATGGAATTGAAAAGTTAGTTTTATTATACAACAATGCTTTATAAAATTTGGTCATGGATGACTGTTCCCTTTTTTAGATCAGATTCTGTGACATGGAATCCCCATAAAATGTTGACCGCAGCCCAACAATGTTCTACATTTCTAACTCGGCACAAGGACGTTTTAACCGAGTGTCATTCTACCAACGCGTCCTATTTATTTCAAAAGGATAAATTCTACGACACATCTTATGATACGGGTGATAAGCATATACAATGCGGCCGCAAGGCTGATGTTTTCAAATTTTGGTTTATGTGGAAGGCGAAAGGCACCCAAGGTCTGGAAGAACATGTTAACCAATTATTTAAGATGTCGGAATTTTTAAGGGAGACAATACGACAGAGGCCTGGCTTTGAACTGGTCTTGGACAAGCCGGAATGTACAAACATTAGTTTTTGGTATTTACCGCTTTCATTAAGAAATATGGAGCGAAACGGTGAATTTTACGCCAAACTTCATAATGTTGCACCAAAAATTAAGGAGAGTATGGTTAAGGAAGGTTCAATGATGGTTACCTACCAACCATTGCGCAACCTTCCAAATTTTTTCCGAGTCGTACTGCAAAACTCATGTTTAACCGAATCGGATATGATTTATTTTTTGGACAAAATTGAATCGTTCGGAAAGAACCTCTGATTTTTTCCAATGATAACCACCATATTCAAACACTTACGCTATAAATAATAATTAGTAATAACCATTTACGAAGAGTCATTCAGTTTACACTTGTGCAATACGTGCAGTGCATGCAGACCCAATGAATCGCTCCCAAGAGCACAACAATTTTTAGAATAATTTCTACTGCATTCCACATTATATATTAAACCATCTATATTCTTCATTACAGTATTTTTATACACTTTAATCGATTAATATATACAATGGATACTGTAAATAATACAATTGCAAAGCTGCTGTCAAGTCAGTAACATTGTAAGATAATCAGTTCATAAGTAAAAAGTCGTATTTCGATAATAGGGAAGGGAATACATATATCGAACTGACGTCGAGAGATTGTGCACCAAAGTTTATTTTTAATGATATTTATAACAAGTAAGGAAACTGTGGAGTCATTTGGCTTTGGCCAAATCTTAAATACCCTCCACAGCTATGTACATATGTGGTGGGTGTGGCAGGTATATAGTAGCTTGCAAGTCGAGTTTTAAGCTGAATATGTTTTTTTGCACATTGTGGGCGCAGATGTGCATATCAAATTTCAATTTCATAGCTCAATATTTGTGACAGATAAATAGATTTTTGTCGATTAAGGGCGTGGCTCTTTACGGATTTTGCCCAATTTAAAAAGCGAAACTAAAAGTGTCTATACAAAATTTCAGCTTAATATCTTTAAATTTACGACCGTGAGAGTGCCAAGAACAGACAGACCACGGACACATGGATATACATGTATAGATCTACTCAGTTTTTAATGCTGATCAGGAATATATATGCTTTGTGAGGTCTATGAGGCCTCATTCTGGGTGTTGTAAAGTCTTGTGGAGGGAATTAAAAGAGGTTCCCTGAGATAACTCGTAAAATCAAATGAGGATATGAACGTCTCCATTTGGATCGATAAAATATTTATGGATGTGGTGGAATTTTGTTTTATTATTATTATTGGTTAGAGAGAGAAGTAAATTTTCAGACTAACTGATATTCAAAGAGCACTTGCAGCGAGGATGTCAATTGTGATTGTTCTCCAGTCGGAACTGATTTTGATAAAGAAAATCTAAATCCCATTCCGAGGCTCTGACAATTGGCACGATCAATATAAAGTCCGCGTGGGCAACAAGTGACCCTCGGGACAATAACGCACTTTCAAAAACATTTTATGTAATCAACCTTTTCCATAGAACGCACTCACATAGCATTATAGGATTATTATGAAAGTGGCACATCCCAAAGGGCTTATGCCACTGTTAAAGTGACCCACTCCTATACACACTGAATAAATTCAATTCTTAAGTTTATAAATGATGATAATATTCGAATCATTCATAAGTATATTTAAAACACTTGTGTATAGAGTTACAATAAAAGTCAACAAAATGAATCTCCAGATGGTTTTCAAATTCAATGGAAAATTGAAAGTAGTAGCAGACCCACTACTAACTAAAGAAGAACTGAAATATGTGGAAACAGAATTCCTTTGAAACGGAAAATAATGAATCTGATTAATGTGCGAAAATAAAATAAACGAATAAGAAATCTAATTTGACTTGGGCCGACACTTACATTATCTCCACCTACATATATAAGTGTGTGTTGCGTGGTGAGCACCTGATTGCGCATATTAATAGTGCACGTATTTCGTATTAACTTGACCAAGTGAAGTTTTTTGTAAATTGCGAGCGACCACGCACACGATCGGTGCATAGGATAATTAATATATTTATATTAATTATCCTTATATTATATTTATATTAATTATCCTATTTAGTTGCACCGAATTTCCACTTCATTGGCCAATTTTCCTTAACAATGTAAGCACAAAATTTCAGCTCAAAATATTTAAGTTGACGTCCATGAGAGTGCCAACAGCAGACGGACGTACTGACCGACTCAGTCTTTGATGCTGATCAAGAATATATGTAAGGTCTCAGAGGCTTCCTTCTGGGAGTTACATAATATAAAGATCACAACCTTCTCTACATTAAATCTAATTATGTATCAATCAGATATCAAACTATTTGTGCCAGTGGTTGAAACGCGTATGTATGTGCGACATTCTATTCTTACCTACTTAATTGAATAGTAGTGCCTCTTGGCATAACTGAATCAAAAGGGAATAGAGCTGGTGCAGTAGTTCGTCAAAATGTTTATTAACTTGATTTTGATTTATTGTTGTTTTATTTGTTTAATCGCGAAGGCTGGCTCAATAATGTACAGGTTTATATTGTGTTACATACATGTGACATACATATGCGTGTAGTACAAGTGATTACATTTTTCAATATCTATTTAAATCCATCCATTTGACATTGTTCGCATTATTAGATGATAGAGAAAGAGAATAACTATTATTCCCGCTTTGTATTTGGATAAGGAAACATTGTACCTCTGTCTGTATGCAAATAGTAAAATTGAAACCAATCATTACTATCATGGCGATCTTTATACATGTTTAATAATTTATGGGCATCTCAACGGCCATTATATACAGTCAGATTCAGCGGTCTAAAAGCCTCAAATCGATCATTTTCGTTCTTCTCATATTAAAGAAAATCTTTCAGCACATTTTAGTTATGGAAATTTGTCATTTTAATGCTTTTGAATTTGGAAAATATCTTGAATTTGAAAACGCTATGAGGATGGCCATTGAGAATGACTCAAATGTTCAGTCACGCACAAACTTACCTAGATTAGTACTTCCGCATGAAGATGGCTTTGGTGGGAGTCTTGGTACGGGTACGGCATTCGGAAATGTATCCTTAGGAGACAACCGAACTTTGACAGGAGGCACTTTTTGTTGGTACTGGTATTGCGGTTGCGGGTGCGGATTATTGGAAACTGAGAAAGGTACATTAGTGGCAGAATTTACAGTGTTTCTTAGAAACCGTGCGGGGAGTTCGGTAGACCCAAATATCTGATGTAGAGGAATGTTGGGCGAAACAGGTGTCATGGGTGTAATTGGAGAGGTGGTGGTTGAGGAGCTAAGTGATGGCGATATCGATTGATCATCCAACATAATACCCTGTAATGCTCCAGTTGTTGAGGGTTTTGCTTGCATCGTTGATAGAAATTCCGTATTATCTAGTGGCGAGGGCGTTGCGTTACTGTTTATTGCACGTTTTGCAATCGCTGAATTCCGACGTATCATAATACTGCTGGTGTTTGGCAATAATAAGCTATTTGCATTTATAAATTCATTCACATGTGTACACCTGTTGGGAGCCATGCTCCGATTATATGTACGGGGTGGCACAGGAGGTGGACTCATATCTCCATCTCTTGGCGGAAGCTTAAAATGTGTAAAATTGGTTAAAAAGTTTTGTTTTTGTTTTTGACCAGGGATTGAGTAATTACCATCGGCGCATCCGGAGCTTGACGTTTCTGTGAGAGATCTATAAAAGTTTCATTGCGTTCTCGTCGGCGAGGAGGTAACGGAGGTGGTATCGTACGAAATTCTACTTTTGTAGTAGAAGTCACATTTACATGCGGAGATATAGGTACTGTTGGATTATTGCAACTTAATTCTCCTCCCGAATGAAGTTCATTTGTTGCCGTCGGCGTATTTTCGTGCATACTAAATCAAGTGTAAGCGTTCATAAAATTAAATAAAATTATATGGAGGGATTTCTATATAAATTGCGGGCGTCTGCGATATCTGAATCCGCCCACACGAAGGTCAAACAGTGATTAAACGTTTAGATAAATAATGATACAAAAATTTCAATTTCATAGCTTAACCAATTAGTAGACTGCGTGCATAATTTTAATTCAGCTCAATGTCTCAAAATAAACGACCTTGAGCATTCCCACAACAGACGTACACACGAACGGACACAACTAGAGCGTTTCTGATTTTGATGCTGATGAAAAGAATATTTACATTAAGAGGTTTTTAAAATGCTTTACGTTGTAGGGTTCTCTTTTGGGTGTTACAAAAGGTATGGCAAAGTTAGTATATCGGTATATACGCCATCATACGTAGAGGTTACAAAAATGTTATTGCACATGCCACGTACTGAAGAACATACCTGAAAAAATTTGAAGAATTGTCGAGTTTCGGCGGAAGCGGTGACTGACTTTTAGAAGAATTGACTTCGTGCGGACTAGGTATCATCTTGCGAAGAGGCGATCTAAAATGTTCATTACTATCTTGATTATCATAATTATCACCCATGACTGGATTGCGATACGCTGCAGCATCACTAAAATGCCTATCGCAGTCCCCCTGTCCCATCGCATTCTCGATTAAACATAAATTAAATGTAGATTGTAAAGACGGCGTAGATACGTTTGATTTCTTAGGCAAGACGGGAACATCGTCTACACCGTCTAATTGTTGATTTTCTACCTTCACGGATAGGGTGCTCGTGTCGGAGGTATGCTTTGAAGGAGATGTTGACCACTGCTGCCCATTGCGTTCGGGTATGTTAACGTTAGCAAAAATGGAGTATGCTTGCGGATTGCAACTTTGACAGGAAGCCAAGGCATTGCTCGGCATATTCTGATCATCGAACACGTCGCTTGTTGGAGCTGCAGTCGTACTCGAACCTACGATGTTCGTACAATTATTACTACTTGTAGATGATATGCTGTTATGCGTTTGATTGTTTGCGTTATTATTATTGCTATTGTTCTGTCGACGTGGTTTAATACCCGGCGATTTTAACGTGATTGAATTCCACTTTCTCGCCTGAAAACACAAAAACATTCGCATCATAATAGGATCAAGAGTAAGTGTGCGTGTGTTTAAGTAATTTACAAATTTGGGAGGCTGTTTACATCCACGCGGCTCAATTCGAAGGCTTTCGTTATAAAGAAAGTTCGATATATCCGTGTCTGACATACCCTTAAATGGGTCCAGGCTCTCTAAAAAATTCTGTTGGAAGGTTTTGGAAGTTATGTCTTAATTTATACTATTTGTACATATGGAATATGTGAATGTAAAAATACCCTGATCTTGGCATCCACCATCAAGCAGTAGGGTTGGTTTTGATATTGTTGAATTTCACCAATTATTTCGGAGACCTTGCGCCGTTTGGAAAAATTAATGAGGTCTGTATTTAGCAAAAAGTCGGGATTACCCTCTTCCAAATGTAATATATTGGTGAGGTAGCGACCAAAAAATGGTACACAAGGCGGATTGATGGATCGTAACCGTTCCTGGTACTTTTTTAAATGACCGTCGTTTAGTTCCCGACATTCTTCCAGAAATTTTTCATAACGAGCCGGCAATCCTTGAAAAGTTAACTTTAACCTATACACCGATGCACTACTCATGGCAGCACTTATGGAGAGTATTCCATTAAAATTATTTAACTCTAGCATCACCATCATTACTTCTATAGCACGGGTGACCATGGCAACCCGTTCTTCATAGTTTTCAGCTTCAATAATAGACTTTTCAATCCAACGCGTAACATTGGTTGTATGTTTCATAATTTTCAGCAAATTAGGACTTTTCGAATCCTTGTCCTTTTTGGTCCACGGTGAGCCAACCAGTTCTGATGGTTTCACATTTTTGTATAATTCAAATTCTAGCAGAGTTAGTTGCCTGGCTAATTCCAGCGGGTGCAAAGTTAGCAGATTTATTTCTGAATCAGGCACATTCAAATGATGCTCAATTGGCGGAGGACTGTGGCCATAAGCAAATGTTATTTGTTTGTGGCACTTTTCCTGTTCATTCTATTATAAACGCAAAATGCAATTCATTATTATTTAGAATAAAATGGAATCCCCAGAATTATTGTATAGTATTGACTCTATCGTGTGCCCATTCGAAGACCACGTGAAACTCTTTCCCAAGTGCAATAATGTGGCCGCGTGCGATAAACTCTACATATACCTACATATAATGACGATTAATGCTTTCCAACGCGATGCACCCTTTGACACACCCCCACACGACCGATCAGTAGCACAAATATATATTATTGATCAAAAATTTAAGCAAAAATAAATAATTTCCGAGTATCAATAATTAACTCAATATTAATTATAAAAAAAATAATTGCACAAAAATCAAAAGCAAGAAGATTTGGCATTTGTGTGTCCAGTATTCTATTATTCAAGTCGGTCATAAATCTTAGAAGCAAATAAAATATGACCTTACCTTTCGCTGCACTATCTTTAATACCGAATCGACCCATTTGCGCATAGATTTGCCATTCACTCCCTCTAAAAAATGAAGAAGACTTTGCAGTAGAGCTGGATCCTTTTCGAAATCGTAGAAGTGATGATCAACCCAATGCCGAAATACATTGAGCACACGAAATTGTACGGGTTGAACATATTCTCGGCGATAACGTTTCCAATCTTCGCGCTGCAAATTTTTATGTATTTTCTCTGTATCGCAATTTGTCGAATCTTTGTCGTCCCCCGGCTGACTACTTTGGTAGACTAAGCTAGGGTCCGGTATATTAAAGCGTTCCATTAACAAGGTTAATAGGTTGTGTGGTGAACAAAAGTAACGATACGTTGTGAGAAAAGTGCGTACAAACATCGGATCAGCGTAAATGTGGTAAGTAAGCCTCTCGATTAATTTACACAGAGTAGCTCCCTAAAAGTAGACACACTGTAAATATGTGGAAGGTGACTTTTATACCGCAACCCCTCATGTTGGGTTATATATATGTCTGTCCGTTGCAAGCTGATACCGTAATGCAAACACTATTAGTGGATGTAAGCATATACCTGCCACACCCATCGTTTGTATGTAGATGTGGAGGGTATGTAAGGTTCGGCCGTTCCACATGTAGTTTTTTTTTTACATACAAAGTAAAAAAACTACATTATAGATTGCGATATATATTGAAAATACCTTTATTAAGGGCACACCAGCACTTTCCCTTTCTTCAAAAACGATGTTATTGGGACTATCGGGTTCAGCAAACTTGTAAATGTCAACGCTTGGCATACGAAGTGGATGTTTCTTCTCTATGTCCAGCAGTATACTATCAAGAATGCGGTCCAACATTGATTTCGTGTTTACCATCATGAGATCAGCCATCCAATCGTTTTTATGCAGCTGATTCTTAGCTGTTAGAATAATGGGTGGCTGAATGCGGGGCGCAATTTCAAAGGAGTACTTCAATTCATCTGTGTCGACACGATCATTTATCTCGACACGCCGCATAAAGAATTTCTCTTTTAAGCGATATTCAAAGATGGGCGTGTTGTTGATTGAGGTCGGTTGGCGTTTGTTATTGTTGGGCTTACAAAGCAACATTAATCCATCAAAAAGGAACACTTTGCGTTCAGTAATTCGTTTACCAGATCCCAATTTTCCCAACACATCGTCTATAAATTTAAGTAAACATCATAAGCGGCAGTTATGTATAAGAAACCATTTTGACCAAACCTCTAATAAATTCATTGCAGTTCTGACCAACATCTTTATCCCAATGTTCCACCGTATTTTGCAGTTCCCTGGTCCTTTCAATAGCTAACTGGCGCCGGCCCCTACTACTAATCGAAATGCACGACTCCCTACCCCGAAAAAGAAACTCTATTTCTACTTAATGCCATCTTGATTGATTGGTTGATTAACTTACTTTGGAAATGTGGACATAATATTCTCAAGGTCGCATCGCAAAGGTCTAAGCAGCCCTTGCACCTGTTCGAAGCTTTCAATGTCATCCTGAGAGGGGCTATATTTCATTAATATTTTAATGTAATCGAAATAAATGAAGGCGTGGAAAATTGGCACCAATAGTAGTTTCGGTAGGTAGTACTTCACGGCTTCACGAAAGCCGTGTCCCGCTGACATTAAGGATATGGCCTACGTAATACAACAATGAAATTACATTAAATCCGAGTCATTTTGAATATGGCAAGTATACGCTACGTTTGGTTTGTTCAGCAAATTGGTTAAAGCATCCTTTGACGTTTGTGAAGTTACCTCCTGCGCATACTTCGTGTACACGTCAAACTCTTCAGCTTCCGCTAACTCCTCAAAGCAGCTGCCGACGCAAGGTGTATTGTGCTCCTGTGACATTTCAATGACATCCTCCAAAGAGCTCAACAAAGTGGCAGTAACTTCATATATATCCATTATATTAGAAAATATGTATTCGAGTTCCTTCTGATTGCAAACAATTTTTGCCAGCTCTTCTCGGAATACGCGTATTATCATGTGCAGATCCCGTTGATATTGCTTCTCGTCATTGATGAGGTCCTTGACCACGTCTTCATAAGTTGTACTGGTGCGCTGTGCTGGCAGCGTAGATAATGGTGAAGGCATTTCAATTGCTTTCGTTTCACTTTGATAAAACATGTCCATAAGGACCTAAGAAAAAGACCAGGACGGACAAGTAATTAATCAAGTAATTATTATAAATAAATTGAATTGCAAGCATATACCTTGTCAGCACACATCGCCACTTCAATATCTTCTTTGGATATCTCGCAGTGCTTAATTTTGCGCACATAGTTTCCCGCCAATTTTAATATATCAGCTGAAATGTATTCCAATACAGCTACCAAGAATACTGACATGCAGCTATCTATTTTATATTGTAAGACATCCTTAAATAAAATGGAAATGGTTTTACTTTTTTTTTTTAAATGCACAAGGTCGAGCCACCCCAACAAGATTTCTAAAAATCTATGTATCAGTCACATAAATTGACTTGAGTAAATAAAGTTTAGTGCAATCATTTATAGTTGGTCGATGCGCCAGAAATGGGCGTGGTCGGATACTAGGCTAAACATATTGTGTAGAATCCAACACTGCCAGAAAGCGTAATAGTTTGTATCATAAATGGGGAGAGACTTGTCATATTTCAATAATTCAATTCAATAATTCTCATATTGACCGAACAAATATATAATATGATAATTAATGACCAAGTTTATTCTTTTTTGAAAAAGTCTTTACGAACAAAAGTACTTTTGAAAAGGAATTTACTGACATTTGCAATGAGGATCGATTCCAAAAATATTCCGATCGGGTACAAAGTTAATACTTGCAAATTAGAAATACCCAGTGTCAACATTCTGCACAATTGCGGTCTGACGTATAAATATTTTGAAAATAGAGTATTTACATTATTATGTGTTTGGTTTACCTTCTGCAGCAAAGAATGTATCCGATCTGTGGGTAGAACTGATTTCCGTTTCTTTGATAGCACTGTTTCCTTAGCTTCATTTAAAGCCCAACGATCAATAGGAGATGGAAAATATTTTCGAATTTTGTCTTCCACATCCTTAAAAATAAAACGAATTTAAATATTAGGATTAAGAACTAAAACAATTGTATTCAAAAGAGAGCCGAATCTCTCCCCCGTTGTTAAATGATGACAACATACGCATAAAGCATCTTTTACTTAAATTAAATGTGAAGCCGTTCTATTTACAAATTTAATAGCATCTCAAAAAGTTTGAGAACCGCTGGTGTATGGTATTAAATGATCGGTATATACCGACGGGTCCACAGATGGCTCATCTCTTAATAACAATAATACATAATATGAATTGTAGTAGTTTGTACCTGTAAAGTGTGGGGAGAAGGTTTAGCACATAGCACGGAAAGTATGCGTAAACACAGTGTTTCGACATATAGTAAAGCTTCTTCTCTTGCTGTAAGCCGGGGGTGTACTTGATCAAGTACCTTGAAATATGCCAAACGTTAACAAAGCACATGTTCCCGACTATTAATATATTTTCGAATACCTTCTTTAATGATGGCGTAATTAATCCGCGCCATCGCATTGCATTTTCGCTTTTTGTAAAATCATAACCATCATCGGGCTGCATAGAAAACATTTTCTCATCACTTAACAATTCAATATTTCACAAAACAGTCTGTGTTGCATTATACACCATATACCATATGTGAGTACATTTCTGATTGGGTGCTCATCATACAATTCCCATTGAATTTGGTATACGTATTTTTTTTTTATCGCATTTCACCGTAAATTCATCAGTTTTGTTAACACAAAATTTTTATGCACACAATGAAAAACTGATTATAGATGGTGGAGAGTTTTTACTTCATAATACAGTTCACATTTGATGATGCATTGTGTTTAATAAATAATTTGGTCTTTTCGTCATTCTCTTCTTTGGTAAAGGCGCCGATTTGTGATAAAATTTTCCTCATGGATTAAGTATCCAATACTTCGTCTTCGCTGCGCAAACACAATTCATAACTATAAACACCGTTGATTAAACTTTTCCTAACTTTTTTATATTAAAAATTTACAACACAATCACATAAAGTTCCATTTTTAATTTCAAGTTATTCTTATTACAATTTTCTAATCCCGTTTTGTTTTAATAAGCAAGCTTCGGAATTGAACTTATTAATGTTATACTATTTTTAATTATAGGATACGCATCACAATTATTTATTTCAATTTACCACAATTTTATCATTTATTAAACTTTTTTCAAAAGAGAACACGTCCTGTTTCTTTGCTCCTGCCATTAGGTAGGTATTCATGAATATTTTTTCATACTCTTAAAAAATCATAATCACTAAGCTCATTATAAATTCTTTTTGGCTATTTGGTAGTCAATTCGATGGAATCCTTACACATACTTGTATTAATTTTATCCAAAGACACTATGTGGAAGTATACATCTACGAAGCTCTTTGCATTTTCTCTCGATCTCGACAAACGAAGAAGAGCGCGATAACTAACGGAATAGAGAAAACAATAATCAAAATAAAGCAATAAAATGCCATTATATATATAGAGGGAATCGTGGTTTTCTCTACGTAGCTAGCATCGTTCTGGTTCGCGGCAAGGGTCAAACTAGATTACATGCATGAATATTTCACAAACATTTACCGTTATATACTAACTATTTGCTCCTCATACTCCTCCTCAGCGGTGTATATATTTATTTATACAATTGGTTGTCTTGTCAAAAAATGATGAATGGCAGTTTAGACGCTAACATTTCGGTGGATGATGTTTAAAATAAATCTTTACATGGTCGTAAACATAACATTGATATATCGAGTTGAAATTCGGTTCATGTAATATTCACCAGCATTTACAGTTTGGTATTGCAAATGAGCAAAATCGGCCCACGGACGGTCTAATTATTCAATTAAATCCGTTTATTTCAATTCAAAATCGGTTAATGTACGCGCACACTGATTACATTTTACTCACGATGTTATGATATGTCATATCTATGAAGAGATGTTTCTATGTAGTAGTTTTATATTTTAGAATCTTTGCCTTTTTCTGCATAAAATGTATTGATATTTCCACGCCCGAAAAACAAATTTGTTTAAATAAATTTAAAATATGATTTCCTTAATATTTGGAGCTGTAATGCAGTGGTGTCCAATATGGAAGAGATTAAAGATGGTGGATATACTATAGTGGGCACACACCTAATTTAGCCCCTTTTACTTGTTTCATTTTGAATTACTTAACGATTTGATGGCAGTAAAAAATATGGGTAAGTTTTAGTTAATAATTAGATAACTTTTGTATTGTAGAGTCTCAAAGAATAGAAGTTTGTTAAACAGAGTGTTTGGGGCAAGGGTCGGCAACGTGTGGTCGGGCACAATGGAGAGGTGAGTGAAATGTCTGTACAAAATGTCAGCTCAATATCTCAAAACTTACGACTCTGACTTCTGGTCGCATTTTTGGAGATATTATGATGAAATTTTGTACAAGGACGTGATTTGACTCAGAAAGGAAGGGGATCATCCCTTCCCATATAATTATATATTAAGAAGTAACTTATATGACAGTGCTTCGCGTTTACTGACACAACTAAACTAATTGTAGCATAATTTGAGGAGGGTATTAAATGGTCCGACTTGGGCTACTATAACATTTTCACTTGTTTGCATTGAAACATTTCGATTTGCAAGCACAATGCTTACGAGTAGTTTGAAAGGCCGAATTATAGCAAACTTCTTATTACACTATTCTTTGATATGAAGAGTGCTACAGGTATTCTATATATTAAATGGACTTCCACTCTCTTGCACAATTAGGTACAAATTAAATTCAAATTCGTGGTGTAGATTTTTTAAGTACATAATTTATTTTTATGGCTTAACCACTTTAGATGCTTTTATCTCCGGGATGTGCATATGTGTATGTATGTATATGGAACAAAATGTAACGTATCCTTAAATTGGATCTAATTTGAATACTTTTTGTTGGTTGTCCTCCTTCCCATATAAATACCCATTTTCAAGTATTGAATTGTTATCATAATTTCTTAAAGCAAGAATTATAAGGTCAAAACGGTTAAATAAGGCGACAACCACAAAAGCACCGTTAGGCAATATTTCGCATGCTGAGACGCGTTCAGGTGGCTTAAAAACGGCTAAAGATTTACCTGTAAAAAAAATGAAAATTATTCATGCTGCTGCATCATCAAGTTACTGTATTACCAGAATTTAATTCCCATAGGCGCAAAGAGTTGTCACGACTCTCTCTATCTGTTGACAATAGTACCTTGCCTAGCGGATCTAACTTTAAGCATGTTACTGGCGCATTGTGACCGGTGAGCGTGGAACGACAGTTACCAGTTATTAAATCCCATATTAAGATTTTTGCATCGTGTAGACCAGCTATGACGCAAGCGTTTATCTGAGATATGGCCAAAGCCACAGTATTGCATGATGGCTTCCATTTTTTAAAGAGCGTACCACTTTGCAAATCGTAGACCACAATAAAATTTGGTGCCGGTTCATTGAGTTCTTTAGCCACAACGCACACGTATGAACCTTCGTGAGTAATAGCTGACAGAGATGTTATAAAGTCGTGACAGGGAATACGAAGATCATAGAGTAACTTCCTTTGAGACAAATGCCATACCAATAATGGAAATGGTTTCTGCGTTTCATCGCCGCAAACAAGAATTCTGAAAAAAATGAACGTTGCACCAAATAAATTGCTTACCTGTCTGAATGATATTTGAGGACTTTTCTATTAAATTTAATATTTTAAGGAGCGGAAGGAATTTGTTTTCATATTTGTTCGTTATTTATAGGCCGATTTTATATTTCCAAGTGGTGCAAACACCTTTTAAGGCTAAACTGACTTGTGTCAGAAGTGATAAAAGTCTCGCATTGCATGCTTCTTGAAGTGTACAACTCTCGCTATCACACCATCCACAAATGCTAGAGTTTCCAAACTCTGCCCAAGTGTTGGCAGTTTTACTTTAAATAACTCATGGTAGGTTTGTAAATAAAATTTTCCATTTTCAAATGAAACTTTCTCACTTACAATCGAAAATAGGGTACGTGGCAGAAGGTTGTTTTTGTTGGAGAGAGCGATTGCGTCATTGATTCAAAATAAAAACCTTTTAAAAATTTATTCGTATTTGTAGTTATACGACATTGCTCTCGGATTCCCCTAAAGCATACACCAATTTTAGTTTTGTTGCCTATGTTCATTACCTTCCATCGCCAGATACTAAAAGCGAATTTAGAAATCGGTCTTCACCAGCCTTAAAAGTTGTAACACAATCTCCAGATTCCAAATTCATAAGGTTTACGTACATGCGATTTCGCGACAGACACACAAGATGCTTCTGATCATGCAGCCCAAAATATGGCATTTTTTGATTCATTACTCCCTTTAAGGTAACCTGTATAAGACACGATAAAATAGGTTACAAAAATATGTGTGCCCATTATTTTTACAGGTATGTAGTTCGTTTATATTGGCAGAGTAACGTTGTGTTTTTGGAGAGTCTATATTATCATTTAATACAGAAATCCGTTTATTTATGAGGAATTTTTGTATTTCGTGTAAATCCAGTTCTAAAATATCATAAAGACTTGATTCACCTTGAATTTCCCTTCGTCCATGTTGATGACCTTAATTTCTCGGCGGCATAACACCGCAGCATCATAAGTTCCAAAAGGGCACATAGCTGTTGGGTTTGGTATACCTTCCAACACTCTTACGCGAGTACAATTTTGAACGTCCCAAATACATACCTCTTCCCTTGAGGCGCTCAGCGATGCTATGAAATATCCTTCATTTGGCAAATTAACGAGAGCATCATATACGCATTGTCCGCCCTTTTCTACACCATCGCTGGTAGTGCTGTTCAGAATTTCTAAAAACGTATTCCCAATATTATTGATGAATTGATGCCATGAAAGCAGCCTTTCGTCATCTTTCAGAATGCAGTTGCCTTGTTTTGTTGTTTTGAGATAATACTTTAACAGTGTAAGGAATTGATGTCCATCATAGTTCAGCTCATGCATGTACTTGCTTAAAAAGTCTTTTAAAAAATTGACGTGTACGTAGTTTGGTTGAGAAGGCCGCCCAGTGATTCTTTCAAGAGTGTTTATATCATGGATTAGATGTATTGGCCCCACAGCATGAATTTTATCTGCAATCCACTGGAGATCCGTAAAATAAACGCAATCGGACAGACTATTATCCAAATTTTCTTTAGCAAGCACGTGCAAATGGTGATAGGGCACCATTAAATATTTCAGATTGTTGTAACTGTAAAATCATGATGGATTAGAGCAAATTGTGTAAAGTTTTATGAAGCTCAAGGTTAGGTTTTTACTCACTTTTTAATGGTGGAGCTCCCAGACAACACCAAATAACTCTCTTGCTTCTCGTAGTAATCCCTAATTGCCATATGAATGGATACATGTCTGTGTTGATATTTGTTCAAAATAATATTTTGGAAAGTCTTGTCAAACATCTGAAGGTTTTCAATGTCTAAAAGCATTGGACCCATGAGCCAGCAAAACTTAGCCCATGTATTAAATACGATTTGTTCATCCACTTTTGTAATACTTTTGAAAATACCTATGCAGTCGCTCTCCCGAACGCCCCACTTCGAAAGACATATTATAAGTAACATAATTTCAGCATAGTCGGCAGAAATTTTTGATTCTATTGAGTGCAAAATGTTTTCCGACACCTGGGATATATCACATATTTTTAAGGAGACGCGCCTCAGGCTGGCCAACCATAACAGCAGCTTTGCGTGAAATATAGTTTCGCCGTGTAAGTATTTCCATTCGTGCGGTATTTTTACGACGCCATTTGTTACACTAAATTGTGCACCACCTGTGTTAAGAATGTCACTCCACTGCTTCTCTGAAAGGGTGTTTATTCTCAAAAAACCCCTCTCGGGTATATCCCTCTCCCGGAGCTTTTCCATTAGGGACTTGTAAGTACCGTTTCCTTCAGTCACAGTTAATACAATTTTGCACGTAGTGTACAAGTGCAATGGCAACCAATCTAACTTTATATCGTCCTCAAGCAGATCATCAATAGCATCTATAATTATCACAAAGGAACCCTTTCTACTGTGGATTATATCACAAAATATTTGAGCATAATTTTCCAAGGTCTGAAAAACATATAAAAATAAATGGAATCCACAGAGAATTAGTTAACATTCGGAAATTCAATAAATTCGCTTTAATAATATTGTCATTATGAAATATGCAATTGCAGCTTCTGTAACTTGCTTCTTAAACATTTTGATCCCTTATATTAAGAGGCTATCTTCTTAAGAACGAAAACTTCACTTTGAACTGTCTTCTGAGATTTTATGAAACTCACTTTACCGTTGGTTGAACCTATACAAATAACATAAATAACGAGTTTTCGTTTCCACGCATGCAATGCTACAATGGAAGCCAAGATTTAATCAATGAAAATCGATATTTCTACAATATATTTTGAAAAAATCGTTGGCCTTACAATGTCTATGGTTTATAATTTTGGCAAATCATTTCCTGAAGCATATATTTTACGTTAAAATCGAATTTCTTGCACTCGGCACCACTTGTGGCGAAGGGTACATTAAGTTTGTATGGATGTTTGTAACTCCACTTTTAATTAAACCGGTCGATTCAGAATCAAAACCTGAATCGATTTAACCATGTCCGTCTATCTGTCCATCTATACATGTGAGCAAGATTTTTGCATTAACGCAAAGAGGAACCCTATTGAAAATAGACCGGTGCGATTGTATTATTGTATGCATGTAAGTTTTCAATTGAAGTATTCAATAAAGCCAATTCCCAATGGTTCCAACTTATGCACTACCAAATATAGAAAGTTGTAAATCTCGAGTCGTACAAAAGCAAGAGGGTTGTGTACAATATTAATGGTATTGGTGTATTATATGTATTTATATTTACATGTTCCATTTTGGTTTGAAGTCCATTCACTAAAACAGACATTTGGCTTGCTACAGATCCTAATATTGTCACCAGATCGGATGAATGGGCAGTTAGCTTAGCATATCTTGAAAATATAAAAAAATTGATCGCTATATACGTATTTATTAGACTAATAGACTATGTTTGAACGTGCTGATACAAAATATATGTACAAGTTTTTGATACGGAGATGTGTACTCTTATACCCACCACCCATTTCTATTTTATCCCTTTGTCAAAACATGTGCAGCGTCTAGAAGGAGACGATTCCAAACTTGGCAGAAGTGTTGGTAGTTTTTGGTATTGAAACAACAAAAACTGAAAAAGGAGCATTTTCTAAGAAACTTTTCCATGTTACTCATAAAGTATAAAATATATATTGGCACATACTCCTCAAGGAGCTTTGATGCATCGGTGGTGGGTAATCAAGATTTGGTATGAGCCAAATATAGCTTTTTTACTTGTTTATATTTATACACTTTAATGGGATTAAAGTATCGATCGTTGGTGAGACTACATATTAATAAGTTAATAATTTAATCATAATAAGTATTTGGTGAGCTATAAAAATTACCTCAGAACTACATTGACATTTTTTTTCCACTCGTGTACGTTTTGTGCAATTTTCGAACTTAACATTGTTTTGCCGCAACTAACAGGTCCAGATATAATTAGAGGGTAATTTGTGTCTTCTTCTATGTACCTAAGAAAGGAAAAAACGAGTAAACACGAATAAAAACGATACATGTGTATGTTGGGGCCAAATCTTGTATACCTCCCACATTTAAACTTTGTAGCTTTATTTATGGGTTTTGAGAGAGAGTATACTAAGTTTAGCAGTCCGTTTGCAAAGTCCAAAAGAAGGCATCAGAGACCCTATAATGCATCAAAATCTGAGACGTTCGTGTGCTAATTTTGAAATATTTTTTCACATTTCAATTGGGCGAAATCGAAACCTCTCAGAACGACACCCATCGATGCATTAAAAAGAATGCCGGAGGGTATTTAAGATTTACCCTTAACCAAGTTTAGTTTTTATACTTGTTCTTTTTCAGTTTGTATACCTTTTAACATCATTCATAATGTCGAAGCTTGAACAGCTTCCTGATATCTTTACGGTATAATCCTTAATGAACTGTAATTCCTTAATCAATGTATTATCGATACCGTTGGTGTTGTGTGTGGTGCTATACTTTGAAGAGTGCTCTTCAAAAACTGTGCTAATGGATTGGTCCAATAAGTTGCCAATTGCACAAACCACGTCATTATCTGATATATGCATAGTAGGTGGGATCTGTACAGAATTCCTTTCAGATATATGTGTGTTTAGATCGGTGCGTAATTTTGAAATACGCTGTGCTATTTCCCGTTCAAGAGGAGTGGCACAATCTAGAGCTTTTATATATTGAGGATCCGTTTGAATCCAAATGCAACGTTTCGCTACAGCTGAATTTGTCAACACGGTGTTAAGTAATTCGTGTTCAACTACGGTCGATATGTATGAACTTTTAAAGTGATTCGAAGAAGCACTGATCAAGACATGCAGCAGTTTGTTCAATTCTACAGTTTGATCGTTTCCGTTGTAGTGATCGATTTGTTGCGTGTGCAAATGATAACATGGCGGCTCATGTAGATTGTCAAGCGCGTACCATTTTTCCAATAAGGTTCTTTGGTCTTGCGTTGCACCATTTAAGGCTAATAAAAAATCTTGCCTTTCAATTGCTAGGGGTAAAATGGGGCGTCCCAAAAAGGAGTCAAAAAATAAAATTGGTATAAGGTAAGCTGATGCCAAATGCCTTTTCATTTCTGAGAGGCACGTAAGAGCATCTTCGTGGCCATCTTGGGCATTCAAAGGGTATTCAGTCCAGCTATTCATGTCCAATGTTAATGTTGCGTCATTCTCGCTGCTCGAGTGCACAACATCATGCACATCCGATATAATAAATTCAAAACCGTTCACTTGACACTTTTTTTCCAATTGCGCTTGCAGGCTGTAAATGAGCCGTTTGTGCTTTAGGCAGTCGAAGCTACTGTCACTTAAAATGTACATAACGATTTTTTTCTTTTTGCCAGCCTTTGCACTAAATTTTGATTTACCCAGCAACTCACATAAATCTGCACTCAGTACATCCTTTGTCTCTTGTTGCTTGCCTGTTGGCGCTTGGTCTGGCACATGAGAAGAGTCTGTTAATATTTTTATTTTAAATGTTTTGTATTCTATAGCGGTGTGTGATAGAAAACTATACCTGGAACATTAGTAACGGGCGTTTCATTGTTCGACACAGTTGGTTTTCTCTCTTCTTCTTGTTTTGTACGAGATGGCTTCTTTTCTTCGAGTTTGGCGGGATCTTCCGTGGTGTTCTCAATATTATAAAAGCTGTCACTAATAGAAGAAGTGTTCAATCGTTTAATATTTAGTAAAGGATACAATTTAAAGCCATATCATACTCTTCAGATTTTTCAGATGCACTATGTTTTTTCTTACTCTGGCCTGAACTACACACATTGCCCATTACGCAGATATTGTTTAAAGCTGAAATAGTAAGAGTGTTAAGGAAACATTATTTCCGCAAAGTATAAATTGGTACGTATGTGCAATGCGGGACAATAACTTAGTTGGCTCTGCATTTATGTGATATTACACATAGCGGGCAAAATTTGGTTATATAGACTCGTATAAAAGTATGTACCAAAGTCCCCCAAGGACCATTCTCTACACTTTATACTAATGGCCCCTATTTCAGTTGTTGGTGTGCCCAATTTCAATACTAATGAATGCATAAAGATATCTCAATATTTGTGTGACTGGAACAATGATTAGCACATTCAGACACACAGAATAATGTACGGACGTACGGACGTGTCCGGACTGACTCAGTATTCGATGCTGATTCAGAAAAATGGCTATTGTGACGCTTTCTGATTCTATAGTACTTTGTCGATTGTGGGTGTGGCCTTCAACCGACTCATCTCTTAACTCTTATCTCTTCAAAGTTCCCCTTCTTTCGTATGCACACAATTGAATGCATTAACATAGAAAATACATACACCCTGAGCGACGAGCGTATGGTATGAAAGTCCAATAAACCAAAAACATTTGTGTTTCAAGATTTTTACTCCTACAAAGCCAAAGTTATGTGTTACATGCCGCAGGATTTGTTCTTACCTGCCAAGATTCGTATACTACGATTATGTCAATTAAATACACATTTATCTACATATGAATATAAATACTTTCTCAAGCAGAGTCGTCTGATATCAAATCAAAATTCCATCAAATTTGTTGAATATTTAATTTGTCCGAGTATTTTTTGTGTTCACTTATATTTCGCCACCGTGTAGGTTCAATTAATTATTGTTGTAGCAATTAATAGATTAATAAAAGAATTTTTTATGATTTCTTGCGTCGTGAAATGTTGTATATGAGAAAAGCTTTAAGCTCGATGGCACATTACAAAGCTTTAGACTGTTAAGAGATAACAAACATCGCGCAAATATACAATACGACAAACATAACATATGTTTTAAAGATATGTCGGATGAAATGTATGTCCCAGAAGGCGATACACATCTGTCCTAATGAAAATATTTCACAATTCACATTTAAATTATTATTTAATAAGTAAAACAAGTGAAAATGTTATAATGGGTTACGCCCGGCCATTTAATGCCCTACACCAGCATATTAGCTCCATAAATTATGCTACAAGTCGTGAACTTGCGTTGACACACAGTCGGACAGGTGCACATGGTAAACCGATCGTACAATTGAAGGTCGGTGTGGCATTATTCGTTTAAGAGTTACATTAATCTGCACAAACTTAATATATTCTCTTACCATATGTGGTATAGGGTATTCTTAGAATTTTTACTGATAATTTTGTAAAAAGAATCATAGTTAGAGAATGATAAAAACCACTACTTCAAACGGTATTAATTAAAGAGTTCATAGTTTACTTTTGGCCTTAATTAATTAATTTTTGAAAATTTCACGAGAGCAGCACTCCACATAAGATGATTTCGGAACCTTGTATAAACCAACAGAAAGTACGAATAAGTAAACGAAATTTCACATACGAGTCAAATTTTTGTCGGAAATTGCGTCCTATTCAAAAGGCACAAAATCGGCAACGCCTAGTTTTGCTTATGTCAGAATACCCTTAAGGTGTTTTACTTGTTAGTTGGTAGACTTATCTTAAATCTCGCGTAATAGCGCAAGTTGGGATTGTGCTACAATATTTCTGTGCAAACAGTGTATTTGATTCGAACCCTCCCTCTACTACTGAAATTATAAATAGGACACATCCCCCTTGTACATGTCCTTTTCGCATATCAGCAAACGTTGCCAAAAAAAAAAGAGAATGCGCTCTCTTAATAATAGTAGTAGTAGTAGTAGCAGAAGCAGTAGTAGTAGTAATAGTTAAATTTCATGAAACTCTGACAAACTGCGATATGTACACAAGTATGAGTTATTGCTTACAAGTAGCTGCAGCACATCATTTCGGGTGCAGTTTAAATGTAAATTAAAATAAATGAAACAGATATCGGCTAAGAAAATCCTGCATTAAACCAAACGACAAATAATAATTTAGATAATTCTCGTTGCTGCGATTGCCGTTTCCTGAATGTGTTAAAATTGAAGCAAGCACAGTTCATAGTACAACGCCAAACAGATTTCGTTATTCAATATGAATCGGCATCTACTACAGATATTGTTTCTCACCATTCTATGCAGCAAAGGTAAAGGCGTTTGCATGCGAGAAACGTTTAATTAACGTTTTGTATGTGAAAATCAATTTCTTTCTTTCTATTCCTCCTTTATTGATTAATTTAACTTTGAAATTGTCGCCTTGTGTATCTAAATGGGACAGGTAAACAGGTACATGTGTCTGTGTGTACAAAGATGCTTCATAGTTATATAATGGGATATGCTTACTGCGCAAGTTCACTAGATACTTGAAAAAAGAAAAAACAATACCACACAAACACACACATGATGTGCTGGGTGCGTATAGACACATAGCCATATGTGTGTATATATATGTGTGTGGATGTAGGTCAATGTTAAGGCATTTTATTACAGAACATAGCTTGCTCTGCCGGCATGCACGATTCGTTGAATGGCCGTTGAATGGATTGAATGGATTGATAGGTTCTTCGGACGTAACACATTCACTTCACATGGGGGTTACAATCATTGCGTTAATTGTGCTTTCAGACACGCGGGTGTACATGTGTATGGTATGGTTTTATTGTTGGTGTTATTTTTATTTCAGTTTGGTCTGTACCGCTTTCCCAAACTGATGCACCGCAGAATGATGGGGACGAGGATTGGGATGAGGACGACGAATCGTCCGAAGCAGACGATGATGGAAGGGTTTACAAAAATCCACGGAATTCACCATCAACGGAATGTCCTCGTGACGAAGAACAAGCCACCTTACTGGGACAAAAGTGTTTGCGTAAATGCTCATCCGATGAAGATTGCAAGAGTAAGAAAAAGAAATGTTTGTGTGACGGTGTTTGCGGCATGTCTTGCATTAAACCAGGTAGCGGCGTGAATCTTTCTTTACCATATTCGACATTTCAAAAACTAACAAAAAAAATATTCCGTCGTATTAGATCGCGAGTGTCCGGAATTGGCTCTGCCCAGTTTAGGACAAGTGACGCTAGCGGGACGTCATTTTGGAGCACGAGCTTCGTATTCCTGTCCTCATGGTTATCACGTTGTCGGTTTACAAAGCCGTTTATGTCAAGCTGATGGCAATTGGGCGGGTGCGGAACCAGCCTGCAAACAAAACAGTAAACCTTTTCAAGATTCAATCTTTTGTAAACATATTTATAACCATAGACCTTTACTCCAATGTTTGAACTGCATTGTTAAATAGTTTATTGCCTGAAGCCTCCACAAATAGAGCACGCCCGCAATTCAGCTCTGTTGGAGCAGGAAACATTCGATTTAGACTCCACAGTCCAATATCACTGTCACACAGGTTACGTGACTAATGGATTTCCCAGGGCCAAATGTCTTGCTATAGATGGTCAAGCCAGCTGGTATGGGCCTGATATACAATGCGAACGTAAGTTCAGATAAATATTATATAGGTTTGGCAAGCCATCTGGAGGTATCCACTATTTTACTCTTGAATTTTTAAACATTTCCCATTAGCGCGCTCTTGCGGCCAGCCGCCAGATCCAGCCAATGGCTGGCATTCGGGAGAGTGTTACACATATGGTTGCAAAATTTCCTACAATTGCGGCAATGGTTACGAACTTGTTGGCAAAAATGAGCGCACTTGCCAATCGGACGGCTCTTGGACACCCAAAGAATTACCGACTTGTGTTTGTAAGTAAACTTATTATGCCATTAAAGCATTCTACCTCTATTTTGTAGCGTACACTAAGGTGTAAATATTCTGAAAAGTTTCCTTCTTTCCGACAAAAGCTCATACCAAAGATAAAAATGGTAATGCAACATTAACCAGACAGTAATTGCTATATTCCAACAATTGTCGAAACCTTAATATCGTTTGTAATGGAAGATCATTTCCAATTCCAATTCAGTGATGGGTAGACGTACTATATACGTGGATTAGTTCATCGTTTGTCTATTAGTCAGTTTATTGAAGCGTTCGCTCACTCTAGCGTTACTATTATTAAAACTTAATAATCCTTGTACTTTGTTCTACTTGTTATTTGAAATGTTGTTAATGCAATAAATAAAGTTACCGCAAAATAATGTTGTTTCATTTATTACACAATAAAAAAGAAATCTATTTACTTGCTTTTCGTTGGCGACTAATGTGGTTTCGAAAAACTTGCGGTAACTTTGTTGTGTACATGATTAGAGGAGAGACATTTAAGGGGCGCGCGTATGTTCTTTTTTAGTGGTGACTTCGGTAGTCTGCCCAACACCGGATAACCCAAAAAATGGAAAAGCAACTTACACCACATTGGCCTACAATTCCGTAGTTAGTTACGAGTGCCGTTATGGTTATACATTGATAGGAGAGAGTTCAAGTCGCTGCGGAGCCGATCGCAAGTGGAGTGGTACTTTACCCGTTTGTAAGGGTGCGTACTATTTTAGTTCAATTCAGTTCTATTGAGTGTCTTTGCATAAAAATATTTATGTGAATAGAAATTAATTGTGGACACCCGGGCATTCTTTATAATGGATGGATTGAAAATATCGAAGTAGGGACCGGCTTGGGTGCAAGCATTATTTTTCGGTGCCAACCGGAAATGCTAATGCAGGGGCAATCGTCAAGCGTTTGTCAAATTGATGGTCGATGGCGCAACCCATTACCCGAATGTTTAGCTCCTTGTGTGGTGCCAGCGATTTCTCAGGGATATGTGGTACCCCTAGAAATCACCAGTGATGATAATGGTACTACAGTCATAACTCCAACTACAACACAATTGCTCATATCACAATCAGGAAACGTTGAAAAGGTGAAACACGGCACTGCTTTAGATGTTAAATGTGACGAAAATTACGAATTTCCCGTATCGTTATTGAGTCCGCCGACATGCTACAACGGAACGTGGAGCATTATACCGCGTTGTGTACCAGCCAGATGTAAAAATATGCCAAAACCGCCAAAGCACGGCATGGTATTGGCACCAAAAACTGAGCACGGCATGAAAGCGCGCTTCAAATGCAAGGACGGTTTTAAATTAGTTGGTTCGGATGGAAAGGATATTGTAGATATCAATGAATATGTTCTCACATGCTCTTTCGGCATTTGGACTGGTGAAACGCCACATTGTCAGGAAGTGTTTTGTTCGTTCCCCGGATATATACCAAATGGAAAAGTATTACTCGTGGGCAATATGGGCCTTTACGACTACAGGCCCTACGTTAAAAAGGTTCATATGTTATACTTGTAGCTTTCTTATAGTATTCTACCCTTCCCTTCATTATATTACACGGACTATCCATTCTTACATATAAAGCCAACCAACTAGAGGCATACAGGAACCGGTTAATAATGCGATCGGCGATATTATAACAAAATTATATACAAACGTATTTCAATTTCTTTAAAGTTACCAACATTTAAATACATATTTAGTCACTTACTCTGTATTTCAGAGAGTACATTTATATACGCCATCATGGGGGTATTTTTGACTCTATCAAAACTTTTGAAATGCCCAAAAGGAGGCATCGGACACCATAAATTATATATTTGAAATCAGCGTCGAATTTTGAGTCGATCTAACCCTGCCTGTCTGTCTGTCCGTGTTCTGTGACAATCACTACTTGTTTTTATATCTAACAGTGTAAACTTTTCTTATTCGTAAAAGAAAATAAATTATATATCATTGTTGCTCCAACCTAAGTGATATATCTATCGGCGGTCACAAAACTGAACTGAAGGTGGGGGGTATTGCATATTGTATTGTATTCATTTTAAGGCAAAATAAGCAATCCAATTACATGTAGTTCTCGTTATAGATTGTAAACAACAAGCAGATAATGTATGACTGTGACAAGGGGTATGTACTTGATATAGGGCCGCCCGGAGCAACATGCGTAGGTGGAAAGTGGCGACCTTTGGAACTACCCCAGTGTTTACTGGGACAGCACCCACGTCTACGTTGGAATCGCAAGCGTCGCGCTATTGAAATGAGACACAAAAGCTCATCATATCTTATGAGAGAAAAGCGCAATCTGCAGAAACTTCGCAACGAAATGTATTATCACTTTCCTGAATGGAAGTCGACGAAAAGTAAGAAATGGAATAATAGAATGGATAACGGTTCTACTTTAAAAATTACGTAGGAAATTATTAATGACGAACTCATAAGAAGTGAAAACAAGACGCGATACTAACAGTACAAAAAATAGGCATCAATTATACCTATTAAGGGCACATTTCTCAATAGTATGAAAAATATTTAATAAAAACCACATAACCAAAATATTATTACATTACCCTTGATGTAGAATATAAAATAATGATCTGTACTTTTTATAGGCCGGTCGTCCATATCGCTGAAGAGAAACTCTGAGGATATCGACGGTGCTTACTCAATGTATTACAAAAGAATCAGAGAGAAATATCAAAATTTTGTGAAAAACCTTTTGGGCTATGACCAGTATAGGTCGTTGGTGTTAATGAAACCAAACAGTCGTTACCAAATGTCGGATATGTCGTGGTATGGTCCCCATCATAACGCAGACAACTTAAGAATGTTCAAGCAGCACAAACCACACACCTCCACTGAAGATTACACTTTAAACAATCACGATCAATTAGAGACAAGCTCACGCCACTTTGGAATTATTCATATGCCTAATATATACGAAAATTCCAGATATAACTCAACACGAACTATTGATGGCAGCAACTCATTAAAGTTTGTAATAAATAATCCAGCAAATGTACCAAAAACAGTGAATGTGTCGGACTATATAAAGCAACTGAAAGCCCAAATTATTCGTAAACGTAGAAAAAGAGGCAGCCCGAATCAATCGGAGGATTCAGATGTTGCAGAACCACTTGATAACAAGGAAGCGCGTAAAAAGGCGCGTTTATTATGTGAAGAATTGAAGTGGGATTCTTTTGCGAACATTACTACAATAAGGCCGGGCAAAGCACCGGGCAGAAACAGTGCTGGTATTATTCTATCATTGGAGTGCCATCCTGGATTTAAATTAAATATCAATGGTGAGAATGTGAGTGTAAGGTGCATTCGAGGTACTTGGAAACCGGAAACTCCCAAATGCATTTCAGGTATTAATAATTGTACAATACGACAAGGCACACTTTTTTATACCTGCCATCAGAACGCTCAAACGGAAACGTCACAAACGTAATAAAGTAAATCTGTAAATTCCGTAAGCGGCAGTGTCTGTCTATCCATGCGTCCGTCCGCATTTGTGCTGTATAAATCATTCTTTTGGGGGTCGCAAAAATAACTTGCCAGAAGTGTTGGCAATCTCTCTATATGCTGGTTATTAGAGAAATTTTGTGAAATCGATTAAGGGGTACGCCCACACGCGAGTACATTTAGAAGGCGAAAAGTTAAAACGTGATCGTGAATCGATGGTGGGTATTCGAAATTTGACCTAAGCTAACTTTATGTTTTGTACCCTACACATATGAAGGGAAGTATACTCAATTTGTCATTCCGTTTGCAACACCCCGAAGGAGGCATCGCAGATCGTAAAAATTATAATATATATTTTTAATCGGCATTAAAATCTCAATCGAACAAGTCGGGTCCGCTTCTTACGATCGTAAATTTTGAGATATTTTTAGTTTCTGTTAAACACATATATGTAATTAGTGCTTCCATGGACAGCGTTGGTTTCAAAAATGGACGGCGACAGTAAAGTTGAAAATTGACAATCTATACATACTACTAGAGAATTTATTCAGATATCTGCCACGCTCATGGTTTAAATGCAGATGTGAAGGGTATGTAAGATTTGGCCTAAGCCAAACTAACATATTTACTTATTGTTATTTTTCAAATGCACTTTTTTATACTTATTATCCACAAATTTCCGCTAGCTCCATGCTTAGTTCCGTCCGTTGAAAATGGCAAGTACTACAATGTGGAGCCGCATACTAAACAATTAAGTGATAAGCCATCACTCGCACCTCTGTTAACTTATGAGGAAATCCAATCCAATGAATTTATTACATTACAGTGTGAAGATGGTTATAAAATACAGGTTAGAAATTCCCGGAATACATTGTATTCCACATACCTATACATAGATAAAATAACTGTATAAACGTTGACAATATGTTTTTAGGGATCGGCGCAATTGAGATGTGCCCATGGCAGTTGGTCGGTCAGTGCTTTTTCGGAGTGCATATCCTTACCATGCACCTTGCCCAATGTACAAGGCTTAATATATGAGGTAATAACATTCAGTCTAACAAATAACTTTTTTGACTTCTCAATTAGTCTGTTACTTTTAGGGAGGCTATCGAGCAGGACTTACGATCGGTCATAATAGTGTGGTGAATGTACGTTGCAATTATTCGACAAGTACTCTTCCAATTGAGTTAAGTTGTAATAAGGGCGTACTAAGCCCACAGAATATTCATTGTGAGTCGGGCACGCGTAAGTCCCGAGAAGAAGTACTTCAAGAAGCTGACGAGAAATCTTCAATCAAGTTAAGCAGCGTGTCTTCAACGGATGCAACGGACTCTTCAGAAATGGATAAACTTGCGAATTCTAGCGACTATGAAGAGAGTAAAATGTGCAGTTCTCCCACAACAATTGATGGTGCCCTGGTCTACAAGTAATTTAACTATTTTATAACTTTTTACGCTATACCGTACAATCGGTTCCTTCCGACCATTTAATGCTCTACACTACTTAGTTCCATAATTTTTGATACAAGTAGTTGGGTTGTATCAGCAAAGTAAGGTCCAATGGGATTCAAATATCAATTATTAAACTAATTAACCATTAATCTCTACCAAATTTTAATAAAAATTTAAAAAAAAAATGACGCTTTTTGTCATTTAAAGATTTATTGCAAAATAAGTCATTCGTTATATGGGGAATTATTTGAATTTAGGTTGATTACCAGAAACACATGAATAGACAGCCGTACATAGATTCAGATTTTATTCTGACCGAATCGGTATAATTGAATTAATTAATTGTTACAAACATCTGAACAAATACAATACGTACGATACGAATGTTATGCATCACGTGTTATTAGTTCCAAAGCTCAGCTAGTTGATATTGAAAATCCTGCCAAGTTTGGAATCGATATCGACGAGTGATATGAGACAGAGAAACGGACAAACGGGTAATAAATGTTAATTGTTTGTTCACATATGCGTATAGTAACATTGACATGGAAGGCGTTTATGAGAGCGGAACTGAGATTTTCTTCAATTGTATACCAAGTGCATCAGGCGATCGAAACACGTGGAAAATTATTTGTGAAAATGGAGAATGGATTGGGCGATCGTATAACTGTGGTAAGTTGCGTACCCATTTAGTATATCCTTCATGGTAGTTATGGTGGTGATACACCATACAATCCATGTCCATTAAGTCCACTTTTTCCTCGCCAAGCAAGTTGGCCAGTATACTAAACATGTCATTTCGTGTACAAAGTAAATATATTCTTGATCAACGATTTTGTCATGCCCGTGCGTTATTATGAGATAATGCCTTTGACATCGATCAAATGCCAATGCCAGTGCCAAATTGGTAAAGGGACCAATTTCTAAATGTATAAAGTGACTTTGTTCCTTGTTTATTTTAATTCCCATGAATGCGTAAATGCCAAAAATGTCCTTTTTTGAATGTAAACTTATTGAAACTTATATTTGATCAATTTTTAGCTAATGGCACCTGTCTGTTCAAAAACAATGAGCCCAACGTGGTGAGTTTTTACAACGATTTGGAAATACGGGAGGATGTCGTTGAATTTCCCCCTGGAGCAACAATAACATCGAGGTATATAAATAGTATTCAATTCGGTTGCTTTGCTTTATAAATCTGTAGCGTAACGTTTCTCAATCATCTCAAAATGTGAAAATATATGCCAACAAGTATCAAAGCTTTTCATTACATATATGGACAAAGAAGTTGAAATGAATTTCAGTGCATTTGAAAGTTGGTGTTAAACTATATTGAGGCCTTTGGATGGAGGAGAATCGTTGCTACAGATAAAAGCATATGAGTAAAAACAAGTGAAAAAGAGCTACATTAGCCGTACACGAAATTTGGGAGACCCACCATCATTGCTCATCCGTTATATTATATTAAGGCGTAGTACATCTGCCTCATTTCACAATTTTTATATAAGTCTGAGTAGGTGCTCGGTACAAAAGCACACATCAGCTGATGTTCAGCTGACGTGAAAGTGTTCATTACTCATGTTAGTTACATTCTCTCGATAATATTCGGATATCTGGTCCAAATTTTACTTCGCTTTATACCATGAAAATGTTCTAAAGAGAACTAATTTCGCCTTTTATTTAAATAAAAATGCTTGCTTAACTCGAACCAAAATATAATGTCTACCGCACTAGCCCAGCACTTAGCTTAATGTTTGGGGTCTTAAGAGTATCACATAAAAATCCCACAAAACAAACAGACATGCACGTATGGACGTCTATTGCTGCTGATCAAGAATATGCACAGTTATGGGGGTGGGGGTGTGGCTCGCCACCTTCTGACATTTGCAAACGTTTGAATTAAATCAATGGTGGCTATTAGAATATGTTCGCAATGAAAATTGTTTACCTTTTGTAGCTTATCGAATTTTTTTAATCACTTTTAGGTGCACAGATATAGGAAAGTTTGAGTTGGTGGGCAGCATAGAGAGAATTTGTATTCACTCAGAGTGGACGGGAGTAAAACCTGCGTGTCATGGATTAAATCAAGAAAATGATTATGCCAGTAAGAAATTATGTGTAATAAGTAGATTTGCTTTGAGGACACATTCCTTATTGTATTATTGAACTTTTCCAGTGGAAAAAGCACCCACCATATTGTTCCGCCATCAAAACGGACCCATCGCCCAAAGTAACGATGGTAAATTAATTGTATATCCTGGAACAACACTTCATATGGAGTGTCTTTGGATGAGACGTTTTGGTAATCCCAAGTGGTCCGTTAATCATTCCCACAGGTATTCTAGTTTTGAGCGGATTATACCGGCGTAATTTGTACAATTCCATTTTTTTCAGAAATTATTCTGAAGGTTGGGTTGCCGAAGAGGGGCGTGATGCCACTCTGGAGTATCGTCTTACTATATCAGATGCAGACGATGATGATTCGGGTATTTTTTCATGTCAAACTCCAGCTAGACATGAGCATTCTGTTGAAGTTGTAGTTAAAAGTATCAATTGCCCGGAAATACCCATTCGACGTGGACTCATAATTAACACAAATGTTACAAAACTTAGTACCCGTGTGCTGCTGTCGTGTTCGAATGGAAATTCTCTTATTGGCGCTTCTGAATTGTTTTGCCTTCCAAGCGGTAATTGGAGTGCACCATTGCCTGTTTGCGAAAGCGTAGAATGCGGCGACATACCATTGTCAAATAACGTAAGTTCACCCCAAGTAGCGATATTATCCCGTGAAGTGGGCGGCCGAGCGGCATTCTCCTGCCCTTCAGGTTATGGGCTGCGAGGCCCATCAGAAGCTGTCTGTTTGCCCTCAGGCGAATGGGCCATGCCTTTCCCCACTTGCATAGAAGTACAATGTGAAAATCCCGGAGCCCCTGAGAATGGTTATGCCCAAGGCTCGATGCCATACAGAGCTGGAGATGTTGTACAATTCAACTGCAACCCAGAATATATGATGCAAGGTCAACCAATTATAGCCTGCCAAGATAATGGACGATGGTCAGGCGTCTTGCCAAAATGCGTTCAAGCTTGTTCATATCCAGGGACAGCTATTAGTGGACATATGTCATCGGTACAATTTTATTATGCCATCGGCGAAAGTATAACGTTTACCTGTGATGCCGGCCTAGAATTAAGAGGGCCCAAAATGGTGAAGTGCCTCAAAAATGGCAAATGGTCGGGTGCTATACCCCAATGTGTGACAATTGATTAAATATAGCATATATGCGTATTTAAGGATATATATGGGAAAAGGTGTCGCTAAACTCTGATCCAACAATTACATATAATATCTATATGGCCGTTATAAATGTTTGATACACTGAAAAACCAAATTGTTCTACTTTACTGCGTATTATTGTATTAAGGTACTTCCACCACCCTACCTTACATGTGACAACCAAATCTTTCCATTTACTAACATTTTATGCACAATATAAACAAGAAAGATATGGTGATGATAAGACCGTTGACTTCAAGTGACTTAAAGACAGTGGTTTGATTTTGGTATACTATCAATAACACTATGGTGAGGTTGTTAAGAAAGCGATAATATTTAAACTTAATAGTAAATTTCAAATTAAATATTGAAAAATTCAGCGAGTCTACTTAGAAACCTTCTTCCAATATAAAACTTTTATATTGAAAATGCATCTGATTAACAGGAGTTTCCGCCCTTATACCTTTTCAAAAAAATCTATCGAAGGATGTGCGGGAATTTGAACGTTGATAGTAACGATTCTCTAATTAATTCGATTAATTCTAATTCAATGCATTATTTGTGTACAATGGCTATATTTTGTTAACGGAGAATGAGAACGCATTATTTTACTTTTTACAGATTCATCAGCAACATCGGTATACGATTTACCAACTGCCAGATGAAGAAGACGATTCGTTTCACTTACGTTTGGCGTTACCAATCACTGGCACGCATTTAGATCTGAAAAGATAATTCATACCTTTATTTGTAAACTTCCGTTTTAAACAAGCGAAGGCTTACGTCTATTGGTCTATCATCACTGTGACTGATGTACGATCAATACAATAAAATTGATGCGAAAATTTGCTGCAGTTATATGAAATAAATATTAATAGAAATCATAAAATATGTAATTACAAGTGTTTATAAAACTAATTTTAATACCTTACATCTGAAAAATTTTTTATCCATTTTGGATAAAATATTCCAACAGAACATATGGACACATATCGCAAAACATGTGTGGTTTAAATATTGCACATAATATATAATATAATAAACAAATCGTTGAATAATGATGAAAAATGGTAGAAAAAATATTTAATCTAAACATTTTGGTTAACATTTGGAATATCGCAGGAGAAAAACTATTTCAAAATCTAGCTACCAAAAATTTTCCATACCATCCCTGGATTCAATTCTCATTGTGTGAACAATAGAAAAATTTCTCCCATTTTTGAAAAATAAAATATATCGTATTAGTAACAACATAAAAAATGTCGTTTTTGTGAAATGTTGTTAATGATCGAATATCTTTTCCTTAATAATTAAAAGAATATCTTTTCATATATGTGCAAAGAATTTTAATCGTCAATGGTTTAGCTTTTTATAGCAACACTGCCATTACAGTTATTGACCCTACTTAAAAAAAAAAATTATATAAATTATTATAAAATATTATATTTTCATGTTACAGTTTCATTTAAAAGATATTGATATGTGTGCAAAATTATTAACAAAACAGAAATTAAAAGTTATTCCATTTGTTTGGAAACCTGAACAATTGTTAGACCGTTTGGTCAAGAAATTTTCAAGTCTATGTCAAGATGGAGATTGCGAACGCAGCACAAACGGATTTATTTATGTTAACTTCCTTTTAGATCAACAAAGGAGTCGCTTTTATTGCGGTAAAAAACAAAAGCAGAAATTAGACTTTCACCACTCACTGACCGGCGAGAACTTCCCAAAAAAAGTGCATTTTAGTAATGAAGAAGATGTTGGCCAAACACATTTCGATTTTAAAAATACATTTCATACAGAAACAGATGAAATAATGTGTATCTTAAATTCATGTAAAAACTTGGATGAGGTTGGTAGTTAATAGGATTCTTTCTAAATATATATATTTCCGCTTTATTTTTAGTTAAAAGAGACGGTGTCGAAAACGTGTAACGAATTTACAAAAGATCACATTGTACGGTGCGTTATATTAACTTGGATGCATCAAGCAGAAAAACAAAACATCATAAGCAGCTATACTCATGCCAAGTTCTTGGATCATTTGACAACACTTTTAGCAACGTACGTGTCTGAACTTGGTATCGGTGAAATTAGCTGCTGCTTATTGTATTTGCGTAAAATGGGAATGCCCGCCACAAATCCTGTACTGCAAAATTTACTTCTGCATGCATTGAATGTTATAAATAATTCAAATGCAACTGTCGAGCTTCCTGCGTTGTCACGACTCATTGTGGCGATTAATACCGGACATGATTTTTTCACTCCCTTAATATGCGCAAAGTTCAGTAAGCACATCAGTGAGCATATTGGCCAATTTCAGACGGAGGAAGAAGCACGATTATTGGCTATTTGCATGCGAAATTTGTCACCTCTTATCGATAGCGATATGTTAAATGCCTATAAGGAACGAATCAGCACGTTTATTCAAACAGGCGTAATTTCATTTCACACTCCCAGAACTATTATTAAATTATTAAATACGTTGAATATGGCGACTTGGTCTCAAGAAAATGCTCATCTAATTAGAAATTTAATGATGTGCTTAAAGCCTTGTATTCATCAATTGGAAGGAAATGATTTGACGGATGCGTGTCGTATTTATCATCATCACAAAGAACCTGCTACACTCCATGAACCCCTCCACGAAGCAATTAAATCATTGTACACTTCTAATAAGAACCCGGAGATTTTAGCGTGTTTGGTTCCATTTACGGATCCTAGTCAACGTGAAAGTTTAGTGAAGGATTATAGAAATTTGATAGTATCAGCTGAATGTTGGCAGCACGAGAATGCTTCAATGAATTTCTTCACTGCGCTACGAGCTTTAAAAATTACTGACATTCGGACATGCAATGCCTACTGGGATGGTGTCCTTAATAAAATAGATGGCACGCCAGAAGAAGAATTTAACAATTTGCGATTCTTGCAGCATTGTCACCGTTATATGAATTTTAATAACAACCTGGGTGGTACCTTTCGCCACCAGGCAATAGAAAAGCGCCTCTGTCAAGAGGCCACCAGAATCATAGAGTACGAAATAGAGGGTAGACTTCCACACACGTTCGCAAGATTGGCATCCTTTTTATTAGCTTATGGTCACACCCCCTACAGTTGGAAAAAGTATCCCAATATACTGCTCTCGAAAATCATAACAATGGCCAATCAATTTACACCCAGTGATTGTTTCCTAATAAGTCGTGGACTGTACATATCTCTGCAAATGCGGTATGATTATATGCAAAATTCAATTAATTAGTATTATTTTATGTCGTCCCACTGGCAGATACCGTTACGAAGTGCCTCCACTAGTTCGCATGCAGTTGACTACAATCGATACAGTCCTGAGCGTTTGTGCTGAAAAATATTTAGCTTCTAACGAGAAGGAAAGTTGCTTAAATGATCTGAACTTAATACTAAAGGCTTTAAGCCAAAGAAAATGTGAGTTAAGAGTAGCTTGCTTAACAACAAATGCCCAATTATTCTGCGTTCACCTTTTTTGCTTCTTTTTAGCACTGAAGAACAGCACGGCCTATCATAAAATAATACACAAATGTAATAATATTAAATGCGTTGATGTGAACTCACGTTTTATTAGGGATATGTCGTATAACCTAACGACCGCCAACTACTTACTCCCTCACGTTCTAGATGAAATGTTCAAGTATGTCGAAGAAAATCATAACCATGTAGGGGGAGAAACGTTGGAAAAACTTTTAACATGTGCTTACAACTTAGGGTATATGCCCAAGGGAAGCGATGCGTTACATTATGCTGCACTAATATTGTTGAGGTATGCTTTAAACGTGTGCATAATAATTGTGTTGATTATTCACACCCTCCGCAATAATATGTTTGCAACTGCCAGTGGCATAAAGATCCGAGTCCGCGCATTTGTGTCTATGTGACTGTTGTTAAAGCGTTCATGATTTTTCCTTTCTTAGAGGTTCGCCCTCACAAACAACAAAAATGTCTCTCAGCTAATATAATCGAACTACAAAATTGAAATTCGTGGTGGGTGTGTTCGCCCTCAATTTACAAAAACCATTTAGGTGAACTGTAATAAATACTTGAATATGGCTTCAAATGGGGCGCCAATGTGTACGCCGTACGCCCGGAGTTCACTCATAAATGTGGAGGATATGAAATCTTACTTGGCCAAGCCAAGTATAGGCTTTCTATAATTGTTGCTTTTTAGGGACTTTAATCATATGAGCAGCCTAGCTCTGGTGCAGGCCGGTCTTTCTTTAGGTTTCTACAAAGCCCTGCCAGAAGAACTAATCAATAAATTCTTTTGTGTAAAATTTATACAGCGTGTGGAAAATGAAATACAAATGTGCTACTCCAAGGTGCATAATGCCCGTAAATGTGAATAAGTGTGTCTCTTAATTGCTTCCTTTATTTCCGCATAGGCTACTTATCCGGAGCGAGTACTGAATTTAGTGATGCAGTTAAATCGGTCCGTTTGTTTAGATTATCCGGAATGTCGCGTTCCATGGTTTCAACAAAACTTCATTGAGGCTCAAGTGTCTAAAAGTAAGTCAAGGCAAATGGGATGACATGCTAACGATAGGTGTATGTGTATGTTTCACTCGTAGAATCCACATATGGGGATTATTTCAGTCGGGACGTGAAAAAATTCTTAACAATTGTGCTTCAAGATGAATCCCACTTCCGCTGTAATCACACCACGCCCTACGGTTACCAAGTGAGTGGTCCCTGTCTAACTATGAGCATTCAATTTAGTGCAATGTGTTCAATTATTTACTGCAGATCGACTTTGTTATACATTTTGACGAAAATAAGCAACTCTTGAAAACAACACCCGTTGAAGCTACAATGTTAGATCGCATTACGAAGTGAGATTTATGCATGGAGTCGTGTATGTTTGAGTGTTTTTACGGAATTTTACTTGCAGAGTGGCGATCTTATTACTGAAACTTGACTCATTCTGTGAGAATGGTCTCGAAACATTGCGTGGACCGCAGTCGCTTAAAATGAAACATTTGGAAATGATGGGCTATAAAGTTCTGCACATAAACGAACATGATTGGAACTCAAAATATATGAAGGTACCAAGAGCGAAAACAAATTACCTCAGATGTCTGCTACAAATAACGCATTGAAGGCGTTAATCGATAAAAATGAATAATTTTTTCAATGTGTATTTGTTGTAGGTAAATGGCATGTCATCTCATGTATGAAATGCCTTTTTTTAAAAACACATAACAACACAGGACATGTTCATTAAATAAAAGGAGCATTTTTTTAAAAAACCGTTTTATGTACAATATATAAAGTTTACAATCATGAATGGGAAATTTGGGTTATTTAGTGCCTGCTGTACACCACTCGAACGCTGTGTTAAACATAATTTGCCAGGGACTGGCCTGAGATTTGACCTGAAAGCCAGGTGATACGTAGGGCCATTCAAACATCATATGGCAACGTTCTGGGTGTGGCATCATGGCCAAGTGGCGGCCATCTCTAGAACAAAGACCAGCAATACCAGCCACGCTGCCATTCGGATTCATAGGATATATTTCAGTTGGCTTGCCCTGATCATCGACATATTGTAAGGTCACACATTTTTCCTTCTCCAGAGCTTTCAAAATGTCATTAGTGCGGAAAGAGAAACGTCCCTCACCGTGCGCCACCCAACACCCGAGCACAGAGCCAACTAATTTCTTCAACATCATTGCTTTGCTGTTAATTATGCGTAGTGTGGACCAGCGGCACTCGAAACGCTCTGACTTATTATGCAATAAAGCCACATCGGGTACCTCTATAATCTCTGTTGTGATCTTGGCGGGCAACGGCGCCCCCACCCAACCTATTAAGCTCATTAGCTGGCAGCCATTGCAGATTCCCAAAGAAAATGTGTCGGCGCGTTGCTTAAATGCTTGAAACTGAGGGGCCAACATTTCGCTAAACATGATGTTGGCTGCCCAGCCTTTCGCAGAACCCAAAGTGTCGGCATAGCTGAAACCACCCGGAAATATGACACCACGGAAGCGATCTAACGTTATTTTGCCTTTAAAGAGAGCAAACAAGCTGACAAGCGGTTGCAAAACCTATTGTACACACATTTACCTACCATTCAATAAATCTGACATCGTGACGTCGTACACCTGAAAGTTGGCCTTCATTAATGCAGCCATCATTTCCCGATCACTGTTAATGCCTTCTTCACGCAAAACGGCAACGCAAACAGGGCGTGCCGCAGTACGTTTCATAAGCAGCTCTGCATTTAAGTCGAGCGTGCAGTGATACTTGGGGCCAGTACGATAATCCAGAGTATTGAACTCTTCGATGGCGCAATCTGTGTTGGCCTGTAACTTTTCTAATTCAAAGCTAATCCGTTCCCACTGCTTGTACAAGGTCTTCAGGTTATTATGCAGCAAGGTCCGACCTTTGGCCATAAACACCAATGTAGAGTCCAATCCGTAACCTTTGGCATAGCCGACCACAAACGCTGGAACAGCAGCTTTGGAGAAAGCAGCTTGGACATCCTCCAAATGGGACGGATGGATTTCAAGAACCCAACCACACTCTTCAGCATATAAAATGGCCAATTCAGGATGGCTTATGGCTTTTGCTGCGCCATCTATATCCTTGACGGCCACTTTGTCTAACGCATGCGTCAGATTGATTTGAAGTCCGGCCAAACCCGCAAACGCCATCTCCAACAAGCACACCAATAATCCACCGTCACTGATGTCGTGGCCAGCCAATAGTTTGCCCTGTGCTATTAATTGCTGGGTGACGTAGAAGGCGTTGGCCAAAACATCTGTACGCTTGACGTTTGGACACTCATTGCCCTGTTGAGAGTAGGCCTGGGCTAGAGCACTGCCACCCAAGCGAAATTTACCTTCAATATTTATCCATAGGAGAACAGTTTCCAAACCGTTCGCCGGACCCTTCAAGTCGGGAGTCACTTTAACATTTATGTCTGGGCACGGTGCATAAGCAGATATCACCAAAGTGCCCGGCGACTTTACAGTTTGTCCACCCACTTTTGCCGCCATCGATAAAGAGTCCTTGCCACCGTCGACCGCTATTTTCAGTTCTTTCATCATTTGGCACATTTCCTGGCATGCGTCAAACATGCGGCCACCTTCGCCAGGAAGTTTAGCTGCCCACATCCAATTACCCGAGCACTTCACGTCTGCCAGTTCTGTAATTTTCACAAATACTAAATTGGATATAGCCTCCGCCACGGACATGCGCGCCATTGCCCCAGCGTCCAGCAGACCCTTAATTGGTTGTGTGCCGATTGAAGAGGCTAAGCCTTCTTTACTGTAGTGAGACAAGGCTACCAGAGCAAAATCAGCTAACGGTGTATGGAGGGGACCCACACATTGCTGTTGCGCTATCAAACCCGTCACACAGCGATCAACTTTATTCGTTAAATAACGCTTGCTGCCTACTGCTACCAAACTCAAAACGCGCTCCAAACTACCAGCATAATCAAATTTCGGATCGAGCTGCAGTGGTAACAGCTGCGTTGATAAACGCTGCAGATGATATTCCCGCTTGGGCATGTCACCCAAAACATGTTTGAGTTCCAAGTCGAACGGCATTGGGCCCAAGATGGAGCGGTCTACTTTTGGATTCAAAGCTCTCTCAAAGTCTGCCGAATTCTCCACAAGAGTAACGCGACCATCTCCTGTTACGATGCCTACAAAACAAATCGGACAACGTTCTCGCTGACAGATGCCTTCCAGCAGAGAACGATCTTCTGGCTTGCATAGAATGGCGTTATTCTCCTGATATTCGGCCCCCCACAATTCTAAAGCATTAATGGTGGGATCGCCCAATTGAAATTCTTTAGAGAAAATAATTGCCCCAGCAAAACCTGGTTCCACCAACTCTTTTAGAACGTTTCCGTTGCCACCAGCACCCTGGAAAAACGCCAATGAAATGAAGATCTCAAACTAAGCATTGCAAGCGCCATTACCTGATCGTGGATGGCCAAAATTGGATTTTGACTTCCCATTTCAATGCAGGCTCTCACTACGCGATTCAATTTATTTTCCATTTCGGCATCACCACGTTGAACGGCATTGAAATCCAGAGACAAATCATTTGAACCTTGAACCTCAACAGAGCTGGCGGCACCGCCCCCTACACCAATTCGATAAACGGGTCCACCAATCTTCGCCAACAGCATACCTATACAACGTATTTTTGATTCGTTTAGATTGGCAATCAAACGAAGAAGAAATCTTGTACATCGATCTTAAAGAAACACCCCATTCCCCACCCACTCCTAAATCCTTCCTCTATGGACCTCATACCTACCACCTGCCGCATATGAAGGGACCTAAATTTGTAATAGTGTTTGAAAAATACCTCTTTTCGGATCCAATTTTTGCCGCATTGAAGCATCCATAGTACCCATTCCACCACAAAACATTATAGGCTTTACATACTCATCCCGTTCGCCTTGAGCATTTGTGAGACCGTATGAGCAAACAAATCCAGTTATAACCGGCTCACCAAACTTATTGCCGTAATCGGAAGCACCATTACTGGCCTCAATCAGGATCTTCAGAGGTGTAGAAAACGAAGCGGGATAAGCATAGTTTGGACTTTCATAGGGTTGAGGATAACCCGGAATGTTGAGACAGCCGACACAATAACCGGCAGTGCCAGCTATTGGTATGCCACCGCGGCCGACACCTTGCACATCTCTAATAGGGAAAATATTTTGTAATTAATACAGAACTCCATTTCTTATAAACACAACGATAAAAGAGACAAACGAATTTTACCTTAAACGCCCACCAGTTCCCGTAGTGGCGCCACTAAAAGGTGCCACCGCAGTTGGCATGTTATGTGTTTCCGCGGTGAATATCAAATCTGATTCTACACTTTTTACCGTAATCATAGCAGGTCCATCGAAGCGTTCCGGCCTAAGTGTGAGGTGGGGGAACCCTTTTATGGCACTGCTGTTGTCACTGAATTTAATTGTATTGTTTGCATTGGTAGTGGACTGTGTGTCCATAATCATACGTATTAGGGATTGGGGCTGCTCTACACCGTCCAAAATCATTTTTCCGCGGAAAAACCAATGGCGAGAATGCTCACTGTTGCTTTGGGCACAATCAAATAATTCCACAGTGGTGGGATTGCGCTTTAAAGTTTTTTGAAATAAATTCGTATAGTAGTTCAGATCCCAGTCGCCAAATGCCAGTCCAAGCTTAAAGTTTACTTCTTCTAAAGCTTTGCGACCTTGTTCCATAACAGGCACCGCATACCAAGGCTCCTCAAATTGGGGTAAACGTTCGTTGAAACTTTTTATTGGTATATTATCATTTGTGTAACGACATTCCGTCATTCGATCGCTTAATAAATCCACCACATTATCAAGATTAGGGGTCGTTCCGGTGAAATTAATAAGATAACGATCTGAAGCCTCAAGTCGCACTACTTGCGTAAGACCTACATTCTGACAGATATTCACACAATTCGTAGAAAATGCAGTAGAGAAATTGAATCGAGGCCCAATTTCGACAAGCACGCACTGATCCTTAACAGCCGGCAAAGTGGATTGAGAATGTAAACTATTGGCGTCACCTTGGGGATGCTTAAACAACCATTTTAATAAAGATGCTTCCTTTGAGTTAAATTGAATGGGCGTTGCACTTTCGACGTGGTAGCATTTTTCCACCCGTAAACTAGTAACGTTAGGGAATATCTGAAAATACATTAGAACTGAAGGTAACAAAAATCTTCAATTTATACGAGTGTGTGGAAGTACACCTACACTTTGTAATGTTTTTAAAATTTTTTGAGTCTGAGTCTCATCCCAAGCTTCAAGGTGAAAAAAACGTAATATAGCCATTCTGTTTTTATACTAACGATTTGTTGCAGCGTGGAAGTCCAAATGATTACTGACAACGATGCTTTTGGTATTAAAGACTATATGTACATGCTTTCAATTTTTCCAATGCCCTTTCCTTATCAGCGTAGCGATCACAATCGCAAACAACACGATTAGGAAGAACTCTTTCCTACACATAATATGAGATGAAGCGCGATTAATTTACAAGTTAGATTATTACCTCCTAAATGTACACACACTACCAAGTAAAGTATTTTTCCATAATAACACTAAATTTAATATGAATGCACGAAATAAACTTTAGCTCATGATACGATTGCTCTGCCGCACGTGTTTCATACATAGAAATTATTACAATTTGTAAATATTGTATGTTATCTGTGAGATAACACAAAAGTCTCTTGTTGTCTACAATTCCCTGACCTAGATGGCACTACGCACTATTCTCAAAATAACTATAAAAAAATTTAAAAAACTAAAATGTGAAGAAAAATTAATGAATTGTATAGTTTAATAAAATATTATGGATAATATTTAATAATATATTATGGGAATATTAGCTATCAAGTGCCTTTAGATTTGTTGCGTAAGAAGAAGACACTGAAGCCGCAATAATCATATGTTTTTTAAGTAGGGCGTTTATCACTTTGCATGCACAACTCAGCAAAATTTTAACGTTTCACGGATTTTCGAGTCTGCTTATTCGTATGAAATTTGCTTTTTTAAAAGACTCGTACAAGTAGGGCGTAAAACACTGGACTGATTGCGCCAAAGTAAAAGGAGAGTATATTGAAGAATAAACCCGTACTTACTTTCAACCATTGATCTGTACATAGTTTTGTAAACTTGATATACTGTGAGACTAAGTCCTGTATCTCCACAACATGATTGTTTATAGAAAAATCACATTATTGCTTGAAGATGTCTCACATAATTCAAAGTATCAAATTGATAAATTGTTATACTTCATTTTCTTACCAAACCTGTTATTTTTTGTATTTACAATCAGAGGTGTTTATTACTAGCTTCTAAGGGAATTCTACTGATTTGAGTGGATACATTCTTGATGATAAGCATGGAAATTATATTTCCCTTTGGGGCCAATTCGGAACTATTTGCTTATATATAATACAGTCTGTTCTACTGTTTTTATTGTGGTTATGTTGAAATTTAGATGATAGGATAATTGAAGGTGCTTATGTCTCAAGGTTACAATTTATTATATTTTACAATGTTTGTTGCAGTTAGGCCAAGTAAATATAAACTTTACGATCCTCCGGTGTTCTTGCTAAATACTCTCTTTCAATAAGGCCTTCTATTCTCTTTTTGATCAAAACTGGTGATGGTAAAAATCGAGACTTTAACTGCGACGTTACATCAGACACCAATAAATTATGCTAGAAATAGAAAATAAACGCACATTTTATAAGGCGAAAAGAAATAAAATAAAAAAATATCTACCGCCATGCGCTTCCTAGCTTTCATTATTCGGACAATGGCTGCTTCGATCTCATGTTTACGATCTTCATCTACTTTTCCTCTGGTCTCTTTCCTTTCCGGCTCTGAATCACCTTTAGCTGCCACGGTTTGAATTTTAATTCTGTATGTACGTATTCCTTATATACGCAAATGTACAAAGGGTAAAATCAGGTAGAAACTTACCTGTGAAATTTAGAAACAAAAGCATCATTCACGAGGAATTCATCTGTTGGGTCAATATCCTTGGTCTTCGTTTTAGAGTTACGCACAAGCAGGCGTTGTGAGGGTTTACCCATTGACAGAGATTGCAAAGCTCTGTGCAATTCCCGTTCTGGAATATCCGTTTCTTGTTGGATTTCGTCATACGTCATTATTTCACGATTATTAAACAACATTAATACGCACATCTTTTAATAAAATGATGCACCATCAGTATTTCCGGAATAGATATTTTTAAATAAATTATTTATCACCTGGTACGTGGACACTGTTAGAATGTGTTTGCGCGTTGTAGTGGGTACAATGCAACCATTAGTGGCCAAGGACATGCTTGAACTGGGTCCATCCTTATCTCTATCGCTGTCTACTTTACGTGCATAAAATACAGCATTTATACAAGCAGAACCTAATAAAATAAAATTGGGAAGGCGGGTTTAGTGAATGAATGCGGGGTAATGCCATTTTAAATATAGTAATATAGGACAAACCCATTTGCGGTTGCAAAGTTAGTTGTCGTCCCGAATGCTTGTCTAGATAAAACTTTTTGAATATATCAAAAGCCTCCCTAGGAGCAGCTGGTATATTGCAGTTCGGTGTGGACGTCTTTTAAACAAATTCATAAACAAACGTGTATTATAAAAATATGACAAAAAAGTACCAACAATCCGACAATGTCTAACCTGCGTTGGCCAGAACCCTGTTGTAAGTATTCGTACTGAGAGTTCAACTCCGGAAAGTGAAAAGTTATGATTATTTACATAGGTTTTGAACTCGTCGTTTATAGTGTTCGAAACTGACATGTCCTTAAACATTCCTTCCAATTTCGAAGTGAACTGACAACCACATTCAGTCTAAAAATACATACATACGCATATGCAGTAACACAAGTAGGATTATAGTTTCCATACCTTCAACTTCGATATCATATTTTTTTCAAAATCATCAGAAACTGATTTATTGAGCAACAGCCGTTTGGCCAAGTGAGTCTTGTAATAACGTTCAAATACATCCTTCTCTAACAGAAATCGAAACAATACCATTGTTTTGTCCAAAATGATCTCGATCTCTTGTTCAGTCATCTGCAGCAATTCGTAAAGATACGTTTACATCTCATTTGTTCAGCTTACAAATAATACTTACACCTTTGCCTCCTTTTTTTAATTTATCATCAATGAACAGGGACAAATATTCCGGCGACTTTGTATTGAGGTTAAGAAAATGCTCGAAATCGGAAGAGATAACATTTTTAAATAATCGATCATTGTTGAAAGAATGATGAAGAAATTGGTCAAAACGATCCTTCAAATCGAGTAAGTTTTGCACAAACGTTATGGGGTTCGTGTTGCCGTTCTCCTCCTCCTTTACCAACATACGTCCCTGTTCGCGCAGGTAGGCCGACATTGTATCTGCAATAACTTTGAGGCCTTCTTCCTTAAGGCGTGAGAACAACTTATAAGTACACGCCAGATCATCTGCCTTTGAATTCTTAATCATATAAACAACGCCAGAATTCTCCATTTCCACAATGGTGCGCATATGCTTTTTTATAAGCTCATCTTCTACAACCTTTACAATGCGCGGTTCGGTGTCTTTGTCTAAATACAAAGCGGCACGTGCAGATTCTTCTTGGATGCGTGTCTATAAATATAGAAAATAAGCAATATATTTCCAGAATTCTCATTCACTTTCACACAATTGTTACTTCAACTTTTTTCAAATAAACGCTTGCATTGTTCTCAGCTAGAAATTTTTGCGATTCAAATTTATAGAAGGATGCTGACTGAGCTAGAAAAGGCTTTTCGAAATCATCTTCATAAACGCAACGTGCATTTATACCCAGGGCCATAAGCATTTGGCAAGCATTCTTAATGGCTAAATGGTTGATAGCTTCGCCACTCCGTTCATCCATAACCATTCGCAAAAGTGTCTCACGCAAGGCCTTTTGTATTTCCGAATAGCGAATAATCTACAAGTGAATGGAAGGTAATGCCGTTTAACCCTATACCAACATTTCCCAACTGACTTACTTCATCTCTGAATAGGATTAAGCCAAGGTTGTAGACATTTTCTACATCCCTGTTTTGAACGTAAACACGATCCATATACATCAAAATATCGCGTATCATTACCATGGACGTTTGATGATCGGTCCAAGCTTGATTAAGTTTTGGCAGAAAATTATTATGAAGACTCTCCAATACGTCTTTGCGGACCTTGTCCTCCAAATGCTCCTTCACTACATCACGCAAACCAAAATACAGGCGATGGCCGTGTTTATGCAAAACCATGTTGTATGCATTACGGTACAATTGTTCGAACGAAAGGCCAGAGTTGTTCTTCTTTTGTATTTCCTGTATTGCATTTTTTAAGCTGGCCCAAATTGTTTCAACGTATTTTTCATCCATAGAAGCCTAGAAATAGAAAAACGGGATATACACATGTATCTAACTTTTATTAAAATTATCTAATTTGGATGTATTTCATTGAAGTGAAGCAAATAATAGGAAAACGATTTCTAGTAAAAAATGCTAACATTGCCACCGCTCGCTTTATATGAAGACAACCACAGGGGAAACCTTTTCTCTATTTCGAGCAATTTATTTTGTATAATAATATTATGTGCGGCAAAACTGCGCTGTGTTTGCTTCGATCGAGCATCTGTTTGTTTTGAAGTTGTTGCCAATGTCGTTGGTTCCTCTTGAACAGGTGTTGTCCGATTTCTTACAAAGAGTTTGCGATAACGACCGATGCTCGTTGTACCATTGGATGTGGAAATGTTGCTGTTGCTACTGTTATCAGGCGTAATAAAACCACGGCCATCCCCTGCAGTGGCTGTTGGAACATGTGCATTTTTTGAACTATGCAAACCTTGTCGGTTGTCCCTGGACATTGAGATTTTGTCTTTTTCGTGATGTTTTCTTGTTTAAATATGTTACAACGTTCAAAAATATATATTTCTCAATTTTAAAAATACTTTTTTTTTTTTTTTTTTTTTTTTTTTTTATAAAATTTATCTTTATACTGATATTGGATACACTGCCGTAATGGTGAAGTTGCGTTTGTGAAATGGTTTTCTTTTGTCCTCCCTCTAAACGACGTCCTTTGTCGTGTATTTAATTTTTAAAATCAATGGTATACATTACATTCAAATTTAAGCATTTTCTTGGAGATATCCAAATAAATATTTTTCAACTGGTTTGAATTTTGTATCAATATCCGCCTCCTTCTTTAATTTTGCTAATTATTTTATGGGAGTCCTTCTTTATATCCTTTGAGGTTGTATGTGAGGGCTTTTGCTATTTTATTTAATTTTATACGTATTATTATTGTGATTCTGTTATAATCTCTATAATATCTGTTGATCGTGGTTTATTATACGTGACCTCAATCTTCCTCTTCTTTTATTGAACTATATATTTGTACACTCGAGGAAACTTTCCGTTTGTACAGGTAAAGGTGCTTTTGTATATCTTCTCTTTGTTGAATTGTAAAAAAAAACTTAAATTAGCAAATAGTATCTTTTTTATTTTTCACAAAGAATAATTTATTTATTTCCCTCGCAACTTCTTGAAAATTTTATTCTTCTAAAAGACAAATAATTTTGTATTGACAACGAGCTCGATGGTAAAATGAAATTAACCTATTATTCCGAGTGTTCCTTTCAAATTGAACAAGTAACAAAGAACATTTGTCATGGCCCTCTTTTACAAACCATAACCTAATGAATCTGTAACGTATAACAAGTGATTTTTCAGAATTACCATAACTGAAATATCAAAGTAGATGAAAAAAGGACATGGTCTTGGGAATGATGCACTTACTGGAAATGCACGAATACGCATTTTCCCTTCTTTCTTGGGAGCGGCACTTCTGATATTCATGGTCCGCAATCGGCGACAGTTTTCTTCCACTATATTTTTTCACTTTAATTTTATAGACAATCGTTGATTTTTTTGTATGCTTCCGAGAAATGAACTGAATCTAATGGACGACAATGTATAAACAGGATTTTCCAATAATGTTCTAGTCTTTATGGCTATAATATTTCACTAGCTTATAATTCACTAATCACAAAATCTAAAGAACGCACAAATATAAGGTAATAAAATTTTATCAAGAGATTTTCATTTGTCACCCCCTTGCACATTTCTTTTTACGTTTGACAGGGGTTTGAGTTATATATGTGTTTATAAATTTACTTTTTGTAATCCTTTGTGTTAACAAAACTGTATATATTCCACAATTCTTAGTTTATTTTATTAAATAATAAGCACTTCCGAATCGAATATTACTAAAACGAAAATATATTTATTTTATATAAAACAATTATTTAATTAGGAATGACAGTATACATCGATAAAATGGCAAGCTTGGTTATCAATACGCTTCAAAGTTGATTCTTTTTCAACGTATAAAATGACTCGACAATTGAAAAACTATCAAAATACAGATAATGCTATCATCTCTAAATATAAAATAAACCAAATAAAAACATGTAAAAAAGCATTACATATAATAAGGAAAACAAGACAAAGAATAAATATGATTAATCAAGAAAAGACCTTTCACGCCTGTAATTGTAAAATTTAATAATATGACAAATTTCGCCCACTTACTTATATGGGCGGGCTCTATGTTATATTTAGGTGTACTAGAAGTGAGGGTTTCTAGTTAAAGGCCTATACTGTGACTCTGAATCCCATTTTTCAATTGATACATATGTACAAGAATATTTATACTTTTGAAGAGTGTGACTCGCACCGTTTTGACACTTGTATACGTTTGACATTTACCAAAACAAATGTTCACAATTATATGATGTTTAAATTCAAATTGGATAAATAATTTAAAATCTCCGTCCACATCAACTCTACAGTCAAAAAAAATAATAATAATTTAAAATTTATTATATTACATTATTAAAAAGAATTGTTTGAATTAACAACATTCTTGCGTGTCGTTTTACAAAAAGAATATAGTAAAAAACTTATGATTACATCTTGTTACATGTTTACAGCGCTAGTTTTATATGAAAGGGTATGATTGTGCGTAATATTGATATTAATTTATGTAATTTCAAATTCACATGTTATGGGACAACACAATTAATAAGAAACGATAACGAAAGCAAAATTTAAACTACAATTTGAATAAATCTTAATGTGGAAGAGTCTGTGTCCTTGCTTAACAAGCAGTTTTTCCATTTCTTTTACAATTATTACATATGTGGCTTTATGGTATTTAGTATTTAGTATATATATATATATATATATACCAACATGAATTATTATACAAAAGTTTTTAATATATTTTTGTTAATTGTGTATCGCACAATTGCCAGCCAATGTTGATGTACTAATTATATACGAGTATAAGATTTTAGTGGAATATTGTATATATTTTCAGGCTGAGTGTGTGTGTGGGCTATCAGAAGGAAACTCGAAATAACGGTTTGCAAGGCCAATCCAATTGTCCAATCCTTTTTAATTAATTGTGAGCGTTGAATTCTTATTATATGAAGGTATTTAAGATTTGGTTTAAGACAAATTCAGTTTTCTTACTTGTCCTTTGTTTCGTATATGAATATAAAAATTATATATGGAATAGGCTGGATGTTCTATAGCACCTAGTTTTAAGAAAAGCTTTACAGAAATTACACGTTTGTAGATTCAACCTAACGCATTTATTAAAATTTTATAAGTGATGCGGTTGTTAATTAGACTTTAAACGTCCGAATGCAAGCAGAGTTAAATCGTCTACCTGTAGCCAATAGGCAAGGAAATGGTAAAATTTTGCAGATATTTTGACCAGGGTGTACATCTTATTATCTTATTTGGGCACGCACCATGTACTTTAACTTCATTTCAACTGTTTCGACCGGTTTTTCATTTATGGCAGCTAAGTACAAGTATTTGTGTTGTGAGTTGTTGGCCGTTTTTTGTCGATAAGATGTTCAAACTCTCTTAATGTTTTCTTTATATATGCAATGGCTCACTTGAAATTTTCGTGAAGACATCAGTCATTTGAAAAAGTTTCAGTGCGCAACATGTATCGTTGGAAAACGGATCGTTAGCTAATTTCCACTTTTTTTTTCATTATATTCGTGGGCATTTATGATTAGTTTGGTTAGTCGAGTTGAGTGTTCCTAAAAACACATTTTAATAGGAAACGAGAAGTGTATAAAATAATTAAGTTAAAAGGCTGTGTTTGGCTTCGGTCAAGCCTTGGATTTGGATACCCTCCGCATTCATACGCAATATAGGGGAGTGGCATACAAACAATTGCGCCTTTTTTAACGACTACTGGAATATATGAGATATATTACCGCAAGAGTCAAATTCTTTACCAAAAGCGAATTTCTTTTGGAGAGAGCTTCGTTGACCGTGGGCATGACACTTGACCGATTCCGCAGAATTCGAATAGGAATCTGACGTTCCAGAAACTAGAAATGTTTGGAAAAACTTTTTCAACTCAATATTTAAATTTTCAAGCGTTCCGAGGAGCGTTCCAACCACTTGCAAATATAATATCGCGTATATATATAGATAGAAAATAGATAGATTGCGTCCTGCCTAGAAGCACAATTGCAACAAGTGATAATATATGTTTATACGAACATGGCGTTGATTCTTTTAAGTTTTAATGCGGTTGTGAAAGTGCCAATCCATTTAGTGTTAATGCGGACAAACTGACATTCACGAACCAAATCGTAATTTTTCGCGATCTCTAACGTGTTCGCAGAAATGCACTTTATTGGGAGAAATTTTTACTTAATAGTTATTTTCTTAACGCTTCTTTGAATTGAATTAATTGATGAATTAAATGTTAGAAACGCACACACATTTACATGACTATGTGTTAATTTTTCTCTTGATGGTTCTTCCTACACTCTGGCATATAAGAAAACCGGTTGCATACCTTTTTAGCAAAACATTTGAATCAAGTGTGTTTTAATTGTGCGTGTGTGTATGTATGCATATGTATATGAGATGATGTATCTAATGAAATATAACTAAACATAAACAAATGGATTTGCAGAGTATCTCAGTATGCCACCACGCACCTACAGAATTCCAATTATTGAGGTGGCACTCGTGATTTGTCATGAACAAGATTAAACTTAATAGCACAGGTTTCAAACACACATATGTGGTACAATTCGAACTCTGTGGTATTCACTAGTGACCCATATTGATCAACCGCAACATTTACATGTAATACGAGCAGACTAGCAGTATAAACGTGTTTAACAGTTTCGGTTCTAAATGTTGCAAATATTTTCACGGTTCTCTTGCATCCATCCTAAAAGCAAAGATCCAACAAAGGCAATCTTTAAACCAGTTCGATTTACAGCCAGTTCAATTATATAAGTTCGTTGTTCCGTCTGCAAAACCGAGAAGGCGACAAAAATATATATTTTTGATCAGACCGTTCACGGTCGCAAAAATCGCTGAATTTTTGTACAACTATTTCCAGTGTAGAATTTGATCTTTGCGATAAAGATGACACGATTGTTTTCATGCCCCTCACCCACATACCGCGCACAAATGTAAAGGGTGTCTCAGATTTGGCCGAAGCCAAATATGTTGTTGTATTGCTATCTCAATTTTTGTGGCCCTGAACTCTTCACTACAGACACACGGACATGTCCAAGTATGTGGGGAGGTGTACTAAAATAACTACCAACCCATTTTTTTTCAACAATTTTCAAATCATTACTGTACCGTATTTCTGTGTGTCCTGTACGTTGCAGGTTGGAGAAAATAATAATTGAAGTGATTCAAAATATGGCTAAGATATTATTACTGTTGTTGGTGTTGTCAGGTGTTCTGCTAATGAGTGATGCACAATGTCCATGGCATAGAGAAATTGTAGATTTGCAAACTTCTTGTATATGTGCGTATAATTTAGGTAGAGAACTATCTGTTCAATGTGATCAGGTATGTAGGTTAGGAATAAATATTGGAGTTCACTTGTTTCCTACTTTTTAACCCTTATAGGTGAATTTTTCAACCTTGCTAAATGCTATAAACACATTTGCGAAACACAAAATTGTAGATTTGCTCTACATCAACAATTCGACAGTGGGCCTATTACACGATCACGCATTTGTTAACGTTAGACTTCACAATCTGCAATTGTCCAATTGTAAAATAAACAAGATCGCCAATGAAACCTTCGCGGGACAAGAAATGGTGCTAAAAAATCTGAACTTGCAAGATAATCTCCTCGACGAAGTGCCTATTGGAGCCATTCAAAGATTAAATGCTCTCAATTTACTTGACCTCTCCAAAAACCACATAACTTTTATACCAGATGGTGCTTTTAGAAATCTAACAAAGCTGTCTACCTTAAAGCTTAATGACAATAACGTTACTTTATCAGCAGGAGCTTTTCGAGGATTGGAAAGTAGTCTTAAGAACTTAAATTTAAAAGCCACCCGTCAAAAGCAAGTGCCAGAGTGCGTAAGGGGCCTGAAAGCCTTGGCATTTTTAGATCTCTCTCTAAATGGCATCAAAGAATTGCCAGGACCAGGAGGTATTCATACCTTTGAAGGCTTAGAGTCTTTGACAGCTTTAAATTTGGAACGTAATTTGATTCAAAGTCTGGGCGAAACTGCCTTTGTGGGTGTGCGGAAAACTTTAAGTTCCTTAAGTTTGCTGAACAATTTATTATCCGAATTTCCGGTGGGTGGTATACATTCTTTACGGGAATTGCGAGTTTTGGATATAGGATTTAATTTACTGAATACGCTGCCAGAGTCGGCTTTTCGTGGTAACCCGAGCATAACCTTAATGGCATTAGATGGAAATCCATTGACTACCGTACCCAAGGTAGCATTCTCACATTTGAACGCTACCTTGCGCGGCCTTTCCTTAGGGGGACGATTTCTGCATTGTGACTGCAAATTACGCTGGGTAGCAGAATGGATACGCAAAGGAGATTTACAGGTGGAGCTGTTTCAAAAATCTTTATTTATGAAAATATCGTTATGAGGAATTTTTTTTACAGGTAACATCCCGTGAGCGAAATCCTCAATTTTGTGGTAGTCCGAAACATTTTCGTGATCGAGGATTTTATTCTATTCAACCAAATGAATTAAAATGTACCGATCGTCAGGATGACATTAACACATCAATTGTTTCGCGCCGTAAATCAACCGTCCCTGCTCATTCGGACGAGACAACTTCACCTTATAATATTACAGTACATCCAACTATGAGTACGCGCTCCAATACTATTAAATCTACTAAATTAAATATAAAAACCAATCCTGCAACATTCTCAGTAAGTATTAATATCATATAATATTAAAGCACGATAATAAGCGCGTTATTTCTTATAAATATATTTCAATTTCATGCATTTGTTAAATATTTTGTGAACTTTTTCACCATACGAGCATGACATACTACCCGAAGAGGTGCGCGGGTATATGGTATCTGTGCGGTGGCAAGCGCTAGAACTTCAGAATCTAAATCTAAATCGATTTCACTAGGTTCGTCTGTCCGTCCAGGTATTTCAACGTATGGGTCGCAATTTTTGATATTTAATAAGGAAATTTAGCATTGGGATGTCCCTTGGGCCACGGTCACCACTATTGTCAGAGGATTTGTTGGGTCCATTTCAGAACCTCCATAAAGTAATTATATCCTTCACATAAAATGGGGGTATACTGAGTTTGTCAGTAGCCGCGATTATCTCTTCCATTGTTGTGTCAAAAATGGCTGATCGGATAACAGACACTGCATAGAAATTGTTTCAGAAAGGGCTACATCTGACTGTTAATGTAATAGACTTGCATAATAAATTTACAAATTATGATTAAGGTCTTGCTCTTAACAAATAGAATAAATTTTGAACTATTATTAAACTAGACTTGATCTAAGCTGAATGTATTTTTATTCGTGCTCTTTCCTAATACTTTAAGAGTACTCTAGCACTGCCGACTACTTCTAAAAGTCTTGTGAATATTCTGCAACAGATGCCAACGCTACCAACCATTTCAACTGACTTTATATTATCCAGTAATATTTCTAAAACACATGTTGACCCAAATGCGAATTTGAGAAAAATACCTTCGTTGCGAGAGAGTTCCGCAACTAATGGTGATAAACTGAATGAAAGTTTAGTTCATAAAGAGCGTGCACCTCCTTTGCAGCTTGGTTATCCATCGCAAAAAGGACGCCCTGACGACAGCAACGAAGTACAAGTAAAAAATGCGTACCGACAAGACAACTCTGTAATTATCCATTGGACATCTGATACAGCCAATATTTTGGGATTTCGCGTTGTATACCGACTTTTCGGCGAGAAGTCCTTTAAACAAGGTCCTCCTCTGGAATCTAGTGAACGTGAATTTAAAATTAAAAATGTTCCATATCAAGAATGCATAATCGTTTGCGTTATATCTCTTGAAGAAGTTCATGTTACACCCGAAACAATACCCTACCAACAGTGTCGTGAAGTCCGCACAGTTTCTTCGCAAACGTCAAATATGGACAAGATAACTATAGCAGCGAGTGCAGCCATATGTGGCACAATAATTGTTGCAGTAATCGTTTTCGTCGCTGCAAGCAGGTAAAACATCATTCAGGAGACAGAATTAAGTTACGAACAGTAACACGTAAACGCGTATAACATTTTGTATAATTGTTGTTCCAAAGTCATGTTTCGTCTCTCCTTGTTCACGATCACAATACTCACATAATTTATTGTACTTAGCACCTTGAGGTCAAAGCGATTACAACAGCCGGAAGGAGTACAAAGTATTTATAGTCTTAGTCATGTCAGTCTGTGGTAAACATTCTCCCGGTCGCAAATTAGGTAGAATTGGTTAAAAAAGCACGAAAGGCGAACGTGCTCTTAAAGCATTTTTTATATTTTATAATGAACTCAAACTATTCTTCTTTTCTAATCAAAACCCCAAAAAGATATTTCGATTTGGGTAAATATTTACCCCTCATTTTGGGAGGAACGTTGGAAGACACATTTGAACCATTTTTTTAGTTCTTCATCATCAATAGTCTTTGAATGATACGAAAGCTTAAAAGAGCTTAAAAGCCCTGACTTTAGTTTTTTCTTAATTGTGAGGAGAGCTTCGATCGATTTTTCCCAATTTCAGTACTAACTTGTTCGCAAAAACTAACAAGTTTGGAGTTGATTACTCAATTTTTGCGACCGGGAGACAGACGGGCAGACAGGTAAGGCTAAACCGATTCGGAATTCGATGCTTATAAAGAATATATATACTACGTGCTATGTACTCTAATGCTTCCTTCTGGGTGTTATAAACCCTATAAATGTTCAAGCTAATCACTCTTTAACGCCCAGTTTCTCTCATTGTTTGGACGAAAGTGAAATACTATGTTACTGTTTCGATAAAAGCTTTTTTTTAAGATTATGTCGATTGAAAAAATTCCTTTTCTCTGTAATAGACGGTCGCGCAAATTGCAAGCAACTGGACAAAAAAGCCCATTGCCAATTGGAGGTTTGCCGGTAAATTGTTGCGGTCCAAACAACTCTCCAGGCCCCCTTGCATCAAGTGCAACACTGTCCGCGTTCAATAACCACAAGGTAAGTGCTACTATACGTATTTCCAATAACATTACAAAGTTTGAACAAATTAGGATTGGGATCAAGTGTCAGCTTATAGTGGACGATCAATACCGCGTCCAAGGATTTCGGCAATAGATAATCAAGACAACAGGCACAATCACTTTCCTGGAGTACTCGGCAAAACACCCAAACCCAGGTGAGATCATTTAAAAAAATATAATCATACACCAGTAAGCATGCCCAGAAATAATGTGTAGATTTCTTCTTATGCATTGTATGTGCGAACCCAAATATTGTATATCATAACCAAAAGCATACTACAGCAATTGAATCTAAAATTTACATAGATCGCTTGCTGATGGCCAATCGCAACATAGCTATTCCAACAACTCATATCGCGGTTACTTAGGGTCTGCTTTCCCAACAAATTTAGTCAGTTCACGACCCGAACTCCAACAATCGCATCAGTCTTTAGTGGCGGCTTCAGAGAGAATGTCACGTGCCTCGTACGCTGGCTCTATGCACTGTCCACCAAGTGTACGCTCTAGTATGCGACGTTCTTGTCCACGCTCTGGGTCACGCGACCAACTAAACACAACGCATCTACCCCAGCACAGTCATCGACCAGGCAGTAGGTAAGTTTTCACATTCCTATTAATCTACGTAGTTTGAACATTTATGATTAAAGTTTGAATCACATATTGAGTCGATCTAGCCATATCTGTGTCCGTCTGACCGCTTGTAACTTTTAACACCACAAACAGGGAGGAAAGGAAACTACTTTGCACAACCGGTCATTACAGTTCATTACATAAATACATATAACAAAAACACATTTGTGTTATTGGTAAAGGTGTGAATATTAATGTATCATCCACTTGCGCATGAATAGGAACAAGTGGATTTGGTGCTGCTGGCTAAAAACCTGCTGATGACGGTTCCAAACCGGTCCAGGTTCAAGCCCTTCCAGCGACCGATTATTCATTTTTACATTTCGAATTCAATTATCACTTCTTACAGTCAATTAGCACGATTTTGTTAAATCTTTTCTTATCGTACAATAATTCATTTTTCATTTCCAGATATTCAACAGCAGGTTCCACACACAACCTAAATAACTATTGCGATACATTTGATAATTGGACTGATCACGACATGGACATTTATATGGCTCGAAATCCGACTACTCGAAATGGCCTGGTACCGCTCTAAAGCAAATGTTTTTATTAAGTATCAAGTATTAAATAAGAATAATTTAGCACGAGTCCCCAAAGCATTAGCATTAATTATAATTTAATCATATTGTAATATTTGTATGCTGCGAAATTTTTTTTATCCGTCACCAATGTTATTGTTAAATTTATAACAAAATAAATTCAGAGCACTTAATATATATATATAAAGAAGTATTGTACACAACTGAACATAAATATAGTATCTCGCGCATTCTTCAATGCAATCTACTTTGGTGGTAAATGTGAAATGTAAACGGTCTGAAATTTCCGGTAATTGACATTATAAACTATATCCGCGGTCGGCAAGCTGCTGCTTGACTCTTATTAATTTTTGTCCTGCTTCGGCTCCATATAAAACCTTTATTATACCCTACACACACCTTCAGTTATACCGATCGAATCAGAATCACACTCTGATTCAAAAATCAAATGCATTTGAAGTATTTTTAGCGCACGCAAATACAATGTACTCGTAAGTTTAATTTAGCACACATAATAAGAGCAGGAAAAACTCTCTACTTTTCGGCACGCAGGTTGGGCAGGGTCGGGCAACAGACACCTTTACAATTTACAAAAAACCTTTTTATATATAAACCAACGTGAAATTTTATACGTATTGCATGTACTATATGCAATATATATGTACCTGACACATCCACATTTTGTATATATACCAGTAAAGAAAGCAATAAAATGAGAAATATGTGTAAAAAAATCATTCTTATTCTTGTTATTATTTTCCCAGAGCGTTCCACCTTGTTTATTTCGCTTCTCGTTAGTATTTTACGCAACAGCCACCGGTTGTTTATATATCAATTGCCGCGAAAATAAATTAAACTGTGTGAAATTGGAATCAAGATGTTTCCACACGACGTAAAACAATTAAGGAAAAAGTATTTATTCCGAAAGCACTTTATTAGTGTGTTAAGAAACTTGATATTACTAAGTGGAGAGGAGTTTCCTTCGGTGGTGTATATATATGGTCACTCAGGCACTGGCAAAACTTCCATTACCAAAGATATAAGTCAAAGTAATAGGAGCGATTCTTTACAAATCGTATATATTAATTGCGTGGAATATTATACAATAAGCACCTTATTGGAAAGAATATTAGGTGAACTAATCGATGGGTATGATGGTGTGTGTGATTCTCTTGAAGAATTTGTTCAAATTATCAGAACGGAGAGCATTCGCAGAAAAGTGTCCTACATATTTGTGATGGACAATGCTGACAGATTGCGGGGAATGAATGACAACGTTATGCCTTTTCTCTTACGATTGCGGGAATTATCTCATTTAAATATATGTGTCCTTTTAATAGGTCAGATTCCTTTTGAAAAATATTATTGTAAAAGTGGACTAACTGATGTTATAACTCTGCATTGCTCTCAATACTCTAAAAATGAGGTTTTACAAATACTGAGCAATCAGTTTAATGCTGCACGCAGTATATTGCGCTGCACTATAAAGAAAGTGGAATCAGAAAAGAAACAATTGGAAGAGAAACTTGATATAGTAGAAAATATAAATATAGACTTTTTTGCCAATTACTTAAATGTATTTTTGAGCGTGTTTTACAAAGTCTGCCGAGATGTTCCAGAACTAAAAAATATAGCCTGCACCTATTTTACAACATACATGGATCCGGTTTTAAACGATGGTGTTGACATGGACAACTTGTCACATCTATGGCGTAACAGTACGGTACAAATCCGGTCTGCCTTGGCTCACATCTACATGCGCTTTAATAATTCAAACAACATTGTAAGTAGGCTGAGGGCTATATTGAGATGTATTTCGATCCTAAATTTTAATAACATTTTAGACTTTGGCGATAATGCATCGTAAAGAAGATGTTGCAAAATATTTAGATCTTCCGTTGTATGGAAAATACTTACTCATAGCCGCTTATTTGGCGAGTCATAAATCAGCTAAAAATGATAAGAGACTGTTTGTGAAAAGCACTTCCAAAAGCAGTAAACGTGCAAAGCTAAATGCAAAAACCAAGGTAGGTTTTTCTACATGTTAAATGTTTTTAATGAATAAGCATAACGTTCTGTTCTGCAGAGTACTGAAAATGTGTCGACAACCTTGGGTCCGAAGTCCTTTAGCATCGATCGTTTGTTGGCAATATTTTATGCCATTCAAAGTGAAAAAATTGGCCTTACCTGTAACCTTCTGTCTCAATTGTCAACGCTGGTGCATCTAAAGCTCATAGATATTGTTAGCGGTGAAAGTAATATGGATGAATCTACAAAATTACAATGCAAAATGAATCTGGAGTGTATTGCCTTTATTGGAAAATTTGTCGGATTTAATGTTTGTGAATATTTGTAAACGTCGTCCTTATTAATGTCTGCCTAAGAAACATATGTACAAGTATGTGAACTTGAGTTACGTAATAGAGATAGACAATGTGTTCATTTTCTACAAGGAGTCGATTTCCTAAATAGACAATAGGTGAAATGTAATTCTTTAAAAGTTTCTTTACAGTTGGTCAAGCCCTACCATTTAATACTTACCTCTTTAAATTGTGCTACAATTAGTTTGGCTGTATCTGTATATACTGCCATATAAGTTATGGCTTTCGAAAAATGGTCCGATTCGGTCAATTTTCACCAACGTTAATATACCCTTTTACCATAAATACTCGTGCAGGATATAAAAATGCAAAACAGAATTTTTTAATGCTTTCCCCTTTTAACCTTCATATAAGATTATTATTATTCTTCCTACACGTAGAACGAAGCTTCAGTATATATATATACTTGATCGGCATCACAACAGTGCAGTGAAGCATGAACAGTTGTAAAGCTTTAAGGTACGGAGCTTAAGTTGGGTTTGTGTCATAAATTGAAGTCCATACTTGGAAGCTTTAATATAGAAACACACGGATAGGTGTGTGTCACTATATTTAATTTCACATATATATGAAGTCAGTGACAGCAGGCCAATATGATTTCATGTCTTAATCTTCAAGTTTATAATTAAAATTTAAATTGTGCTGAACGCGTAGAATCAATTCTTAACGAAATTACGATACAACGTATTCGTACATTCAGAATAAACAATGATTACGATGGTGTAGTGCAGATAGTACCGTTATATTGTATTTACAACAGAAGTAATAAAAATGACGAAACATTTGTGATTATACAAATCGATAATATAAAGGAACTACACACACACGCACACACACACACACATACATAAGCATACATACATGTCCTTAAAATGTGCATATATTGTAGAGCAAGTGAATGCTGAAAATTTACAACACCTTCGTACGAATATAAAGTAGATTCACCGTCTCTCCAATACCATTCTTAAATATATACTTCTTGTAGCTGTAAATAGTTGTAAAATTCAAATTTCGGTGAATGTTACATTCGGTATATACTGCAAAAGTCTACTATGTCAGTTAGTCATGTTTAATGCCGTCAGACCAATACTGCGGCAACATCTGGGATATTAATGTTGCTTTTAAAAAACTAATGCTAACGTTTAACAAATATCGGATGGAATCTTAAACAACACCAATGCATTAGAGCCCCTCAAGGAGTATCTGTCATTTTTCAACTTGTACTCAACATTCTATGTGTAGGGTGCACATGTGACTTTGTCCAAAAGTTTGCAACGCAGAAAAAGGAGGCATCGGAGACCGCACAAAATATGTGTGCTCTGAATCAGCATCAAATACAGGGTAGAAATACATATCTGTCGGTGTGTCTGTCCGTGTGTTTATGTGTTCTGTCTGACCAGGGGGATGGGTCGCAAAAATTGCGATATTGCTGGTTGGCCAAATGGGTCAAAGAAATGCAGAAGATATATTGACATAGATACTGCTTGGTGAGCTTTCGTGCATCGATGGTGGGCATTCAAGCATCAAAATTGCTTTTTGAGTTTTTGGCCTCTGGAGGGGCGTGTTGTTTGAGTAGTTTTCTTTCATTCCGTACAAACCATTTCCAGGGTGTTAAATTATACACTCGGACACAGAGGCTTAGCTGGATTGACTTAGTATTCGATTCTGAACCAGAACATATATACTTTGCAGGATCTTTGAAACTGCTTTTTTAGTGTTTCAAGCGTTTTGACAAAGAGACGTGATCATCTATCATCTAAATTGAACCTACAAACAAATCGAATGAATATAAAAAATGGGGGGAGAGTTGTTTGGACATGCTTTGTCTCCAAAAATATCGCGTTATTTTTAAAGTATCGTATACAAAGCGTTAATTTATTATCAACAATCATAAAGTGTTTCCCAAACTTTTTTATTTACTATAAATTTCGGTGGTGCTGTATGTATGCTTTGTATGCTTAGGTCTTGAAATAAAATGCATTCTGTGGGAATTCATTCCGCCATGGCGATTAAGCGCCAGCGGAAAAGAAGGGATGAGCAAAAACGTGCCAAAGAAAGGCGTTACAGTACCCAAAGTTCGGAAAGCGGCGGCACACTTCATTCACCAATGGGATCCTTTCGTCGTAAATATCATTCAACTCATAATGCTGTAAAAGCGGGTCCGAAAAATATTGATAGTCAAGTACCATCTAACCATGAACAGAAACATGAGCCAATTATTTAAAATCCTCGATTTCATTTTGTAGGTGGTCACAAGTATTGGAATGTTACACATTGGCATTGTATTCATTGTATTTGGTGTGTTTCTTTGTGGTGCTGGAATTATTCCGGACGAGGCTATGTCTTGGAATGTATTTAGTATGTAATTTTGCGCCTATATTTATATTAAAATGCGATGATGATCTTTGAGAAAACGGTTGGTTTTTCTAGGTTCCAGTTCTGTTTGGTGGAATGAGGTCACTTGTACTGGTTTATTTTCATTAGGCCTGGGCTTGTTTTTGTTAATTTTGAACTGCTTGATTAGCCGCAAAGAAGAGGAGGATCTTGAAGACTACGTGCAACACCAACTAACACGATCAAGGTCCGGACATCGGTTGGAACGTGATGTCGAAACTGGTGTACTAACTACTCGGCACACTCGAAAAGCAGTTGCTCTACAGAGGAGTCCAGTAAATGAATACGGAACAGACGTTTCTCTGGCAAATGACCCGACAACCGACATTGTACGAAATGGCTCCATAAGAGGCAAAAACTGTAAGCTTTAACAGCTTTGCACCCTTCATACGCACACAAATATACAATTTTTATTTCGCTTCAGGTTTAAATTCACCGGGTGATATTTTATTAGAGAAAATAATTGAAGAAGATGCTCCATACCGCAATGAACGTAGCTCGGGCATCTCCCCTATCGAAGTTGAAAATGATACCAAGCAACTTTTGGGCAGTGATACCATAAATGAAACAATCACTATAAAACGAATATAAATCTTTTTTATATATAAAACACAGCACCATGTATTGAATGGTACTTAGTCATGTACAATTTTACATAATTTATTTATTGTATTTTTCTAATATTACAAATATTACTTACGCTCTTCTAATACCCAAAAAGCATATGAAATATTGAACAACTTGTATAATATTCGGCATTTGACGAAGGTCCTATTGTATGATCATTATATTTATAACTTAGTAGCGACATTTTGCCAAAATTAAAGCCGCATGTGTCCACATATTCAATTAATTTTTAATTAGCAGACATATGGATAAAAAATATTGTGTATATGTTAGAGGCAATTGATAAATGGGCCTAGATCAAACGTAATCGTTGTCCATGATTTTTTTTTTTTATAAATAACCATCCAGTCGGGGTGGGGGTATGGCCGCTATACATGCATGAAAAGTGGCGGTTAGAAGGAGTAGGGTTTATGGACATTCGATTTAAAGTCGGTGGTAAATGGTTCCAGAGGCAAACACCTCGGTTAGAGAACGAATCGTTTCGACAGTGTGTTTTGCGATATACCGGCAGTACATAGCAAATGGATGGGATTGCGGGGCACGTGTAGTGGTCCTGGTAACGGGGGCATATCTTTTTTATCTTTGGAAAACACATTCCACAACACAGCTAACATTACGTCGGTGCTCAAGTGTGTCGAGAGAGTTGGATACTCTTTCGCCACCTTCGTGTGCGCTCGAGGACCTCCAAGTTTGAATTGGAGGTCCCCGCGCACACATGGGAGTTATACTTTAGTTTCAGCCGAATATAGGCGACGCAGATATTTCTGATATCAGCTGGAGTGAAGTATTTCTTGCACGTACCTTTAAAACACTTGCTGTTAAATTTCTTCTGTTGTTAATTCATCTTGCCAAAAAATGCAGTAGTTTCTTCATTATCTTCATGGCCACGAGTATTTGGCATATTATTAAATAGGAATGCATTTTACAATGTTTGAAAACTCAATAAAATATTCAATTAACGTAATGATAAATCGAAACATTTTTCAAAACAAAGCGAAGATATGAAGCGAACTATATCCCATTATTCATTTTACTAATTAGTTCATCTGTACTATTTCGTTTACAAACTAAATATATATGTTAGATTTTTGCTACAAAACAATGCATAATAAGTATATTATGGAATGCAACTTAGACAAAACAATGATTGAAACTGGCTTCAGCGAAAATTTTCCACCTCAGGAGTTAAGTTTTGAACAATGTGAGTGTTTCCAAAAATAATACGCACAACATGACAAACGAATTATATTAGGTATTAAATATTAAATATAAATAGATTCTGAAATTCATGAAGAAAGAGAAAAACGTCTCGAAATTGAGCTGTTATTGAATGAAGGCTATGGCGCAATAGAAGTTGGAAAACTGCAGGAATTGGCACGGTCTGATTATGGTCTAGTCACAGATGAATTACGCAGGGTATTGTGGCCTCAATTGATAAGTATTGATGTAACAAAATTGGAGGCAGCACCAAAGCTATGTGACCTTCAAACACATCCAGAATACCATCAAGTTGTACTAGATGTTAATCGATCATTGAAACGTTTTCCACCCGGTATACCCTACGAACAGCGAGTTGCACTGCAAGATCAACTTACTGTTCTAATATTACGGGTTATAACCAAATATCCAAATCTTCGGTATTACCAAGGCTATCACGATGTAGCCGTTACGTTTCTCTTGGTGGTGGGCGAGGAAATAGCATTTGCTGTGATGGAAGTGTTGTCGACAACGCACTTTTTGGAGTGCATGCTAGAGACAATGGATGCTACACAGAGACGGCTAATGCACATCTGGCCAATTATCTACTTGGAAGATGCGAAATTGTGCCAATACCTTCGCCGTTCCGGTGTTGGTACTCTGTTTGCTCTGCCTTGGTATCTCACGTGGTTTGGACACAGTTTGAATTCTTATAAATTAGTGGTTCGTCTATACGATTATTTTCTCGCGTCTCCAATATATACACCCATCTTTGTTACTGCTGCTATTATATTATATAGAGCAGACAATATATATCTCGAGGACTGTGATATGGCTTCAATACATTGCTTGTTATCTAAGGTAAACCATATGATCGGAATATCTCGCGAAGGTAATTTGTATTTTTTTCCAAGATTCCAGAAGATTTGCCGTTTGAAAAACTTCTTAAATTATCGAGTCAACTTTATAATAAATATCCAATGGAATTACTTTCTAAAGAGGTTGATAAATTGGAAAAACGGGAGTAAGTGCAAATTTTTTTTTTTAAATTGTACCTTCCACCAGTATAGGTATCGTAGTTATATCCTCCAAAGCATTTCTTTCTCGGTTGCTATAAACATTTACCCACCTAACGGTTAAGTAAAAAAAAACCTACACAACCTGAAACTTTTGATACGCTTTAGTTAAATCGAATTTGATTGATGTCATGATTGATTCTCATTTGCATTCATATATGAAACAATGTTGTCCCAATAATTAAGGTGGGAGGTAAAAATGATGATGATAAATTTTTACAATGTACTTTTTATCAGACAAGAAGAGCGAATCATGGAAGAAAAAGAAAAGCTGGCTAAGACATTGCGGAAGAAAGCCGCGTCTAAAGATAACACGAATTGCCATCACACATTGATTTATTGGTTGCCACAGGTTCTGACACGAAAATCTGTTATAGTGACTACGGCGTTTTCTATTTTTGTGGGTCTTTGTGCTTACTACTATAAAAATCAGTATATATCCACAGGTTTTAGTTGAGTAAAATGGCCATTACATCAGTTATCGCACTATGCCTTGCAGCGTACCATTTTGGAGCGGCGAGCCTTGATTATGGGGGTTTCGTTGCCTTAATTTATTGAAGGATCTGTTAAGTATTCGAAACACTTATATTTATATTTGTACATTACTTAAGTTTAATTTAAACTCTTAAGCATTTATGTATATTTGTGTATATTAAGGTAATAGCAACACACAATGCGTGTTTTTCGGTTTTTTTTTATTGTAATTTGCTTTGCGTTTTAAGTTCTTTATCCTTTAAAAAGTAAAAGTTGTGCTTGAATGTAATGCTATATAATAAACGTTAAATATAAACACTAATAAAATATAAACACATTTTAATACAAATAAGAAACAAAGCATTTAATCCTTTGTGGGGTATAAGTAGCACAATCGAACGAATGTTGGACAACTGTGATAGTGTGTTACATTTGCTTCTAAAAGCAATGTCCGTTAGCAGAAATCTGCTGTATATTTGTGATCCTTTTACGATGAACTTAGTGCACGTCTTATAATGTCTATAAAGGCTATTAACATTTCCAAATTCATTTGGAAATAAACTGTTTCCAGTTTATCCTTTGTTTTAATTCGACTTTGCAATATTATTGCGGTCAATGTTCTATGCTTCTGAAAACTAATATTACTTTTAACGAGATAAGTGTGCCAATCGAAGAATTCCACTAATGGATTATTCATTGAATTGTGCAACTTTAACATGAACTGCATTATTTCGGTTCGGCGGACTTCCAATACTGCGGGAATCAGTTCTCTTAGTTCAGGTGTCATTTTTTCTAATGTATTATTTTCTTCTATCCTCTTTTCTGAGCTTGAGCACATTCTTTGATACATGGCAGCTAGAAAACGGCATGTTGTTAAAAAGTCCTCTGGGTTTTTAAAACCGCATTTATGGCTGTTTAGCGCCACTCCTACTTTGTCTTTTTCACATATTAAATAATCAACAGATTGATTAAGGATCTGTATAAATGTACGCATTTACAGAAAATCATATAGTACAGGTCGATTTTTTTGGTTACCTTAATTAGAATTTCCTTATTATTAATATTAGATAAGCATTCAAAGTTATTCATATTGTCGTATAGATAAAATGTTGGAATTATTTGCATTGCATACCGTATAATCATACATACTATGCAATGCAATGCACTATGTACTATGATGTATGTACTAGGCAATAAATTTAATATATCCGCTATAGTAACTTAGCTATAGTACTGTATTACTGCAGTGTTAAAATTTTACTTTTTATGTTCAGTTCCTTAAATTTAGCAAAACAGATCGGAATGATATGGTAAAATATAGTAATAATTATTAGTGTCATTATATATTTTAAAGTAGCACAACATTCTCCCCAGCAATTGTGCTAGTAAAAAAGAAGAAATATCTACATAGGAATATATTTACGGCATTTGCAATTATTTCAGTTACCATTGTGATCAATTAGATATATATATATATATATATATATATATATATACAAAGTGTATAATAGCACAAGTGCGCTGATATTTCCTTTGTTGTGAAATACATATAATATGGAGGAGCTTCTAAACGATAATATTCCACAAGATGAGCTTGAGGTATAATATGTAAATTAACTTAAATTAGGTGTATACATATATTTCCGCCTTAGAGGTTTGAAAAGAAGTATTCTCACGAATTGGAATTAGATGGTGAAGTGAGTACGGAAACCAAGTTTGAATATGGTTTGTGCTTAGTGCGCAGCAGGTATACAAATGATATAAGAAAGGTACATATAAAATTGTACCCTATTTAAAGGACATTAAAGTTAAAATGAGGCCGTATTTTGCACAGGGTATAATGATTTTAGAGGACTTGGCCCGAACACATCCTGAGGGTAAACGCGATTACATTTACTATTTAGCGTTTGGAAATGCTCGAATAAAGAATTATTCAGAGGGCCTTAAGTATTGTCGAGCCTTTCTAGAAATCGAATCTAATGAGCAAGTGCGCTGTTTGGAGGTAAGTGTTAAAGATTTATAGTAATTGTTGGTTATATTGGTATCTATGACTAATTTCTACTACTCGTTTGACTCGACAATGACGTTGAAGTGGTGTTTATCAAATATATTCTTTAAAGCACAAAAACTCATTAAACAATTGTTCAGATTTATATTCTTTATACGCTTATTGTTGAATAATATATTTATACATATTTGCACATTCATATCTAACATGGTAACTTTACATTTTTCGTTTTTTGATAGGAATATATTAAAAAACAAAATGAAAAGGAAATGGCGAAAGGAATGGCAGTGGCAGGAGGTGCTGCATTAGTATTGGGAGGCATTATCGGTCTTGGATTGGCTTTAGCAAAAAAGTAACATTTACATTCAAATATATATATTTTATGCAAACTTTATTAAAGTTATGTTAAATAATATCACCACCTTCTAAGTATTGAACAAGCAATGCGGTGTCGTTAATCAGCTAGCTTCACAAGCTACCACGCAGTACCGTGAATGTAAACTTTTGTCCGTAGTTTCCTTATAACAAGTTGGGCACATATAATCGTTTATAATTCATGCCGAATTCTTTAAAAAGTCTCTGAAGTTTTATTGGTAAAATGTAAGTGTAGGATGTTGTGTAAGTTGTTTTGGATAAGGATTGATAACTATCAATCCTTAAAATTATAGTCGTAGTATAAAGTTGAAAATACCAAGAAAAGTAAGTAGCCGAAGAGCACGTCCTCTAATTGTGCAAGAAAGAATTTATAAAATAAGTGTGTGGGTGGGCAAAATAGATGGTACTGAGTGCAGCAGGTATATGGTTAAATCGATTTAGGTTAGGTTTGATTCTGAGCCGATCGGTATAATCAAAGGTGTAGGGGTTACCAACATCCGCACATACACAATACACTCTTGCATCTCTTTGTCGTGGAGGATATATAATAATTATGGTTGCATATATGAAGTGAGTTATATCAGAATGTGGCTCCGCCAACATAAGTGACGCCTCAGAACAAATGTACAAAATTGCAAATAATTTTAAATTTAGTTTGCCTACGTAGATCTTATGTATACGAAAGGCTTTTGATTGTCTTTCTGTTCATGTATATATAGAAATGTTTAATCGGTTACGTATTGGGATAAATAATCCTTCAGGAAGGGCCATCTCCCGTACAAACGAAATGTACGCAATATTGCGCAAAGTACTCTTTAACCGCAGTACCTACTAATATACAAGAATAAAGATAAAGTAAAGATGTCTCAGATTTCATTGCCACGAAAGTATTTTTTACCTAGGAGGAAAACTTGCGCTAAATAAAAATGTTGGCGAACATTTTTTTGGGGAAATATCAATTTTTTCATCAAAAAAGTTCTCTTAGTTGCGCCCACATTTCGAGTGACCAATCTAGGTGAAATTCGGCACAAAGGTACACCCAGGAGAACACCATACATTGCTTAACCCTCACGGCACCCGTCGCGAAAGGGTTAAAGTTTATTTTATAAGTGCACTCTCATATTAAACGTGCAGTGCCGGAATCGGATCAACTGTTGTATTTAATAACATAAGGGTTCTCATTGAACGCGACTGTGTTGTTTAAAACTAAAGATTTCCAATAATAATATATTGCTGTCAGTAGGTCCCAACAATATAAGCCCTAAAATTTTATGTTCCCTCCCTCTCTTCTGAACATTTGTTCAATTTCAACCGCCCTTCGAAACCGTACACCATTTACTTATATTTTGCCTTCTAAAGAAACTGATTCCTAACATTTTACCCTTTATTTTTCATAGTAAACAAAAACGTAAAGAATAAATGATTATTCTAAAACGACGCGGCGTTAATGAACCTGTTATATAGTTTAAGTGTAAAATCAATTTTCATGTAATGACAAAAAGTTGTACACCCTACACCCGAAAAAAGATGCCCACATTATGTGCAATATTTAGTAAATATAAGAAAATTGAATTATGACACAAGTTATACCAATCGTGAATAAAAATGTTGTAAACTAAGTCTCATTTGGGCACTTTTTTAATCTTTTATGGACTTTATTCTACGCTTTATACAAAGAGGAAAGTTTACTGCAAAACAAGATATGAAAAGTTCCTAGTATAAGTAATTTTTTTTTTTTTAGTGTACATCAAGTTCGTCAATCTTACGTAAATATATTCTACATAGCTTTAGTAAAAATGGAAAATGTGTAACTGCTCCCAATTTCAGATGGTGTGTACATGTGTGATTTTCCGAACGCTATTATTTACAATTTGAATCAAATATTGCAACGTTAATAATTAACAATCTCTTTAATTGCTGTCAAGCAGCGGTATTTGTTTGGCAGGTAAAATGACTCAAAGACGTGTGGAAAAGGTGTGTCCCAGCCCGTAACACGTCTTACAGGTGCTTCCAAATACAGGAAGCAGTTCTCCTGAATATATGCAGCGACTTCAGAACCGAATCCCTGGGTTAGCGGAGCTTCATGAGAGATGATTACCCGGCCAGTTTTTTTGACAGACTGGTAAATTTCATCATATATATTTTATAAGAAAACTTATTAAAGTAATTATACCTTACTTTACAAACTGCGTCTCTGTCCCATGGTAAGATGGACACTAAATCAATAACTTCACAGTCGATTTTCAAATCCTTCTTGGCAAGTTCTGCAACCTAGTTTACTATAAAAAATAAAAATCGTTCTTAAAGTAATTACTTTACCTCTAGTAAAACGTGTACTTGTGTTCCCCAACCGATAAGAGTTACGTCTTTTCCCTCTCGCAAAATATCCGCTTTTCCGATTTCTGAAGCGTAATTGTGTACTGGAACCTCTTCTACGGCGGCTCGGTATAGGGTTTTAGGCTCTAACACAATGCAAGGATTTGGATCTTTAATGCAACCCAATAGTAAACCTTTTGCTTTGATGGGTCCCCGGGGAACGACAATTTTTAGACCAGGCGTATGAGCGAAATATGCTTCCGGACTTTGACTATGATATAAAGCTCCATGACCTACGGCACCGCACGGTGCCCGAAAAGTTACAGATCCACAATCAAATATACCACCACTGCGGTAACGAAATTTCGCGGCTTCATTAACAATTTGGTCAAACGCCGGGAATATATAATCTGCAAACTGAATTTCCGCAATAGCAATTGCTCCCATATTGGCTGCGCCAATAGCAAAGCCGGCAATACCTTGCTCACATAGTGGCGTGTTAAATACTCTATCCTTTCCATATTTATCTCTTAAATTAATAGAACATCGAAACACCCCTCCAAATCCCACATCTTCCCCAAAAAGCAGTGCACTTGGATGCTGTTCTAGTGCAATATCCATAGCATTATTAATGGCTTGAAACATGTTCATTTTTTCCTTAGTTTTCGTACCAACAATCTTTGCATCCTTATCAGGATAATATGTAAAGTGAGACCTTGTTGTTAAAATGGTTTTGTTTCCTCTAAAAACATAGTATAGTGATTTAATATACGTATTCATATTTCTCACTTTATAGTTAAATGCGTTTTATCTATTGCAAAAGAAATGCTCTTGTGCATTAATTAATATTATTGTTTAAAATAGATTTGGCAATGATGCGCAGAATTTTGAATAAAGAAAGTCATAGAATTTAACAATGATAAGTGACGAAGTAAAAATGAGAGTAGTGATGAAGTAAAAATGAGTAGTCTGCTTGCTAGGTCTTACACTACTGTTTTACGACTATATAATAGATCAACCGTTTTATAGTATAGGGTTTTTAAGAGAGGACTGTAAATTATTTTGTGAACTTTGTATCATGGGTTGCTAAGTTCTGTATTCAGTGTACCATGCCACATAGTAACCTTCCGATATCAATTTCAATTTCAATTAAATTGTACCGCGCTTTTAACATGTTTATCTCGTAAATTTTTTACATTTTTGAACATATTTTAGTATTTATAAAGAATATATTTTTAATTACAATGTCTGCGATATACTCAAAAGAGACCACATTACCCGATGGCGCCTGGAAGGATTCATTTGACAAATTGCTAGACAACAGGAGGTATGTTAATATACATTTTTGCACTTCACGTTTGCTTAGAGACTTGAATTTGTCTTAGAAAAACACCGTCCTTTAGGGATCAAGTTTTTCGTAAAAAATATTTGCTTAAAGTACTTTGCAGCCCTTGCCTCCATAAATATTTCATTAGTTCAATGGTTTAAACAATGATTCTTTTATTGTATATATTTTAGTTTATTGCGAATTAATAACTTGGTAAAGAAAAATATAAATGCTTCGTATAACATGAATTCAAGCTATGAAAATAGTGGATGGGGACATTCGCTCATATTGAAAAATAATGCAAACATAGATTTTGTAGAGAGCGAAAGATGCAATAGTGACAAAGTTTACCTCAACGTACCACCCGTGAATAAACAGATAGACAATAATGTACAACTATCAAGGTGCGCTTCAGTGTCCACCCCTTTGAAACCCCACGCGCATCCTTTTAATTGCACCGTGTCCCCTATAGACATGTTCAGGTTTATCAATTTTTACGGTCGGCACCGTAGTACAGGATTAAAAAAAAATAAAAATAATGCTGTAACTGATAAGGAACGAGTGACGCAAACAAGTAATAAAAAATTATGTTTATTTTTGCAAATGTTAATTATATTATAAATGGTTTAGGCGTGAAAAGTTCGAAGAACCCTTCAGAAAATGAACTTAATAAACCTGGTGACGATTCTCCATGGACATTGCTTAAGAAAAAGCGACAACGACATGTTCAATTTAAGGAAAATACCAAAAATACTGAAGTAACACATGCACCTCCAAATGCACCGAATTTCGCTCTAAATCCAGGAAAATGGCGTAAATCATTACATCAAATACGTCGATCTTCTAGTAATGTCTAAAGAAATATTGTGTAAGTTTTATATTTGAGTACATATTTATTTTTTAGTTCAATTCAATGCTAATGTGAAAAATACCAGCTTGAGAAAATCTATATGCATATGCTCAGAAGAAGCAGAAAGAGTTGTTCGGTCGACACGTAGTGTGGAGAAGAATTTCAAGGCAAAGGTTTTGCAATTTTGTAATCCACATAGAATTTTAACTTTCAAAGAAGCTTACACTTTGGAATACCTATCCAAATGCCGTAAAATTGGCGAAGGTTCCTTTGGTGAAGTGTTCTTGTATTCAGATGCCGAAGAAAAATCTATTTCTAATCAAACAGTTTTGAAAATTATTCCCATCGAAGGACAACAATTAATAAATGGCGAAATACAAAAAACCTTTGAACAAATTCTACCTGAAATTGTTATAACAATTGCACTGAGTGGTTTAAGTAATGAATCGTTGAATAATGTAACAAATGGATTTGTTAATGTTCAAAAGGTGGGAAAAATGTTACATGTTAACTAATATTTGTTGAATACTATGTTTAAATATGTACAAATATAGGTAAGATGCGTAAGAGGAAAGTACCCGGATAATCTTATAAATCTCTGGGAAGAATACGACCGCCTTAAAGAGTCTGAAAATGATCATCCAAACTGTTTTAATGCCAAACAGCTGTATATAATTTTAGAGTTAAGCTTTGGTGGCAAAGACTTTGAATCGTGGGTATTCCGCAATGCCGAGCAATCCTACTTTATATTACAACAGGTACTTTTTTATATAAATATTTTTTAATCATTATAACCTTCAGTTCTTACACGTACTACACCATTTTAACACGTCTATTTTTGTTGAATAGTTAGCCCCACCATACTTAACAAATTGTACTCAACAACGCCTATCTCTTTTAGTTTTTAGCTTTTGAAATATTTCGATGAAATTTAACTTAAAGAAATGTTTTGGATATTTTTAGAACCCTATACCATACTTTACTTCTTTTTTAATATTTAAAAAATTTTTTTTTTTATTGAAAGTGTCTACTGTGCTCGTTTGACTTCTAGACTAGACGGACGTATGACAGGATTGCGCGCACTCGTTTTATATCATATAACGGGATAAAGTTGAATTAACAATCGCTTGATAAACAATGATCTAACGGGATTAATTTAAATAAGCAATCGCATTAGAAACACGTGTTTTAGGAATTGCAATAGTGAAAAAATTAACTTTTGAAAAATATTGAAAATTTGCTGAACACGTTTTAGTCTTATCTGAAAAAAAAAAAAAAAATACATAAAAAATAAATACAAGTAAAAAAAATTAAATTTGGGCCAAATCTTAAACAACCTCCACATGTTTCAATTTTTACGACCAGGAGAATGATGACCACAACCAATGCATGCACACACGAACAGGCAGACAGACGGACGGAAATACGTGGCTAGATCGGATCAGTTTGCGATGTTGATTCAGAACTTATATATTTTCCGGGCATTTGCAAACGTTTACCTCCCTACCCAAAGATCGTGCCTATATAGAAACTTTCATTCTAAACTGAAAATGGTGCAGTTGTTTATAATAAATTGTTTTCGCCTGGTTTCAGGTTATTTTAACTTTGGCTGTAGGTGAAGAGGCTTATCAGCTGGAGCATCGTGATCTACATTGGGGAAATATTCTAATCCTCAACACTACTGAAAAACATATTTCGTACAAACTGTGTGACAACCTCATAACTATTCCCACGAAGGGTGCTAAAATATCTATAATCGACTACACGTTGTCCCGCATAACGTATCAAAATTATTGTCACTACTGCGATTTGTCCAATGAAAAGGAACTATTCAGTGCAACTGGTGATTATCAATTTGATATATATCGCATGATGCGGGAGACTCTTAAGTATGTGGTTTAAGCTGCTTGGTGTAATATACCCAAATGTGTGTGTGTTCTTTTTTTTTAGTGACAAATGGGACAAATTTGAACCGAAGACAAATGTATTTTGGATATCGTATTTAATTGATAAATTGCTTAACAGCGTTTCGTATAAAAGTACACGATCAGCCGTTCATACGCAATACATGAAGAAACTACTTGAATTGAATGAGTCCATACTACAGTTTCATAGTTGTGTAGATTGTGTGAGACATTTATTTGTATCAACTTAATATTTACGACAAATTGTTTTATATATACATATAGTATTAACCGTTTATTTTTATTTAAACAATTACAACGAATATTTTTGAAGTGTTAATAAAATGACTAAAACATTACGTATGTTATGTTAAAAATTTGACTTTTTATACTTGTTGATTAACTGCAGGGTCTTTATTTTTCGTTATTGCGGTTATTTTGGAGTTTATCGAGACATCTGCAACCGTTTAAAGGGTGACGAGTGGGAGGGTATAGATTTGTGTCCGAATAAACATTAGTGATGGATTCTGAGTGCTAACCATACTTAGCACACGGACAACATGATTGTTGAGGATCAAGAATATAAGTCTTTCTGGATGTGTTCATAATTACTTGGAACTTGTTGTGCTTTAGCTAATTAATGTGAAAGGTTTGAAGGTAGTCACCGACACGCTGTGTTTGTTTCTGTTTATTAAAAGATATGTGAACGTTTATTATGAAAATGGACTTTTATATCCTCCAGCATGCAGAAGGAGACGTCAATAACCCTACAAAGTATAAATATTCTTGATCAGCATCAAAATCTGAGTCAATGTAGACATTACAGTCCGGGTGCCCATGTGTTTGTGCTGTTGGCGTAAATTTTGAGATATTGAGCTGAAATTTTGAACACAAATATTTCTAGTTTCTGCACGTTATTTAAATGGAACAAAATCACTTGAGAGCACGCCCAGAGACGACCAAATCCCATCTATTAACCTCCAAAATTACAAAGTATGAAGCCATAATCAAAGACTAGTCCCGTAGGTGTCCGTAGTATTTGCAACAATGAATGTAGAGTAGAAATTCTAAATTTGGATTTATTTAAACTTTTGTGGCAATGAGAGAATTTGTGTGTGTGACTGTTATCTGATTTTGTCCACATTAGGCTGGACTAGACGTGTCTGTACAGCGTTTAAAAAACGGATGCACACATGGACATCAAATCGATCGATTCCGACGATCGATTTTTATATAAATTAGACAATGGATGGTAGATGGATAGAGAATATCAAAAATCTCAATCCTTATAACTAACGCGGCTCATATTTTGATGCTGGAACAATTACAATCAATTGCACTCTTCTAATAATTCTCCCATTAAAACTTGGACACAATGTACGTCGCTTTCACAGAGTCTGTGAGTGCCTGTGCTAAATTCGAATTCTTTATTATACTATATATATGTATATGGTATGTATGTATTTGTATTGTATATAAATATTTTATGTAAACCTTTAAATAATTGGAATTTTAAAGAACATATGCATATGTATGTATATTATGTTTAGGACCTGATCGGCCCATTTTTGGACCGCACCCCATATAACGAGATTTTTAAAATGATTCACAAAAACTGAAGTATTGAAAAATTGTTAACGTTGTTATGCATACCGTACACCACTGAGTGGTACAAGGGGGCGTTGCCTGTGCGTCCGTCCATGTATTTTGTATAATCAAACTACCGATTGAAACTTTTGATATGTATTGAGAAAACTTGGCATGGGGATGCGTTATTTTCATATAAGTCTGTTCCCATTTTTTTTCAAAGAAACATTTGGTGACGAATAGATGAATGGACTATGAATTAATTATTTAACGACTTGTGGTATTTTTTTTAAAGGTGGGCTCACCGGAAATGTTTCCTTAATAAATGCATGCACCCCCCAGCTATGACAACGATTTACGTTTGCTGATATGTTAATTATAGCATGAATTGTGTAACTAAGTGGTGTAGGGCATTAAGTGGTCGGGTAGAACCGACTCTTATATTTTCTCTTTTGTTGTTTCCTTTATTTTTGTTTATTCTTTTGAAGAAATTTAGAATTTTAAGAATTTTGAAAGCGCTTAATCTTCGTTACTTTTAATATAAGTGTATTTTTTGATTATTTAGTTATTAAGTGATTTTAACACAATTTCAAAAAAGCTTTTGAAATCCATTTTATAAATTGAGAAATATGTAAGAATACAAGTGAAACGTTATTGATATGCATATATTATGGTATGTATGTATGTATGTATATATGTATGTATGTATTCATGTTTAGAGATACTCACATATTTTCAACAATAATCATGATAAGTTACTGATAGTAGTGACAACAATATATTTTAGGTGAATAAATAAATATGTTTGTAAATGGAATACTGTAGTATAGATTTGTTTGGATACGTTTTGTTTATTATTACTTCTAATCGATGTCTATGAAAGATTAGTTTGTAAACATTATGTTGGTGTTCAAGAAGAAGCAAAGGAAAACTTGGCATAACAGTAGATATAAATTCGTTTGCGTTCGCACTGTATAGAATCCAATGTATGAGTACACGTCTCTGGCTGCACTATTAATAATCCACGGAGAACGTGGTGACGGTGCGGCTGATGGTCTTTTGTGTGTTTTTTCCTTTTCATTTTTGGTTGGAACTTGTGTGTAAACTGTAATTGTAATTAGAACCAAGTGAAAATATTATGCTCGGGCTTGGCCCACCTTTGCATCACTTAAATTCAATTTTGACGAAATCTAAGTAAAACCAATTTTTTAGTACTCTCAGTACTATCGGAATTATTTTCGTACAAAAATGACACTTCTGGGAGTGCCTTTAAAAATAAATATTCTGCCATACTCCCTGGTCGGCCAATAATACACTACTCTACGTTAACCAACTATGTCAATCCGTAAACTCGAAGCTTTATTATATAAATTATTTCGCGAAAAGTTCTTATATGCAAGGGGTTCTAAACGTGGTCCTATCGGGTCCAAATCTATATAAATAATAATACATGCACTAATAATGCGCATCTTGATGAAAAGTGGCAGAGAACCATTCCAACTTTGTAGGGAATATAAATCAATGGAATTCTAGAGCACAGACCGAAAAACTCCATTACAAAAATATACTTTCAATTATGAGTCATCATTCATCTTAAGCCAATCCAACCTACCTTCTGCTCCATTAATCAGGCCTTTTATACCGCTGATGCTATTTGGTCCCAAGATGTCACCGACACGCATACCAATGTTTTTGTTATGGTCATATGCACCCCGCACAATAATGCCACCGCTATTGCCTACACTGCTGACGCTGCTACTTATGCCATTAAGTATTTTATTTTCTTGAACCGCACCTCTCAAGTATATATCCTTGTCTCTTACTACTTCATTGAGCCCTTTGCTCATGTTGAATGGTTGCTTCCGACGAAATTTTGGTGTAGTATGTACGTATGAGACTGGTGTAGTTGTCGGTTTTGGTGGCAGACGTAGTTCTGTAAAGAGCAATAACCTCCTACGGATATACATCTTATGTCAAAACGTTTGTAACGCCTACAAAGAAGCATGCCATACCCGGTCAATGTGTTTCACTTTAATCGGCATAAAATTCTTAATAGATTTAGTTACGTCTATGCGTCTGTCTGGTGTAACACCTTCTCAGGTCATAAGGCGCTTCGCGAAATATCATTACATGGAAAGGGATTCTAAAAGTGGTCCGATGGGGTCCAACTTTGTTATTAAGTTGCTTAACTATTCGGTCCACTTTCAATAGAGTTCTTCTTTGGGCCAATACAAAATTTCATCAAAATATCTTAAACAAGTTTTTTAAGAGATGTTCTTATGCTATGCTTTGTTATGTTATGTTTTCGATATCTTAATTCTTGAGTTGCGTCTGCGGCCTTCAAAAAACGTGCATAATTTAGACTGATCAAGAATATATGTATCTAATTTTGGGCGTATCGGTCGCCTCTCTCTGGCATTTACAAACGTTTCAACAAAATCAATTGACCGTGGCATAGGTCATCATAGGTCAAATACCCTCCACCTATGAATAAGCAGTGGGCTCAGCATGTACTTCATTATGCCCTTTTATTACATATCAACTACCAGATCGAATTCTGCGTCAATGAAGGTTTTTGTAAATGATGGGCGGGTCCGTTGTCCAACCGCGCCCATTTTTGATGATCACCAACACCTTGGGTACATTTTTATAACTGTGAGAGATTCTTGGTCGAAATTACACAATTTAAATAGAAACCTATGAACCTCGATGTCTTAAAATTTTCTGAACATTCCAACAACAGACACACGGATAAGGATATATATACTTTTGTTGTCTCCAAAGATGCAAACAGAATAGTACACTTACTACGGTGGAGGGTACAATTATCCATGTTTTGATATGTCAAACATTTACTATATAGAAAATAATTGCACAATATGAAATCGGTCAACAGTATGTTAAGTATATATACGTTGTAGCCACACAATGTATTTAATTAAATAGCATAGGATAAAATTCGTACCTTGAAGTCGTATCCGCGCCTCACTCTTTCCCAAAGCATTTACACTAGAGCAACTATATGCACCGAAATCACCTTTAATAAGATGACGAATTGTCAAATTTAGTTGCCAAGTGTACATGTTAATCATGCCCTCGGATATGTTATACTTATTACCATTATGAAGCTTCAAATTTCCTTTCAGTGGGAAATCATAAATTTTTAATGTATATAGAAACCAGGAGAGAGAGAGAGAGAGAGTGTGAAAGAAATCGGAATTATATTACTTGTAAAATGAGCGAAATAATTATTTAAACCAAGGTCTCTTACCTTCATCGTGATACCATCCATTTAAAGATTTCGGATGAACTTCCACAATGCATTCTAAAGTTACTTCTCGTTCTATCGGTGCTACGACCAGCTGATTTACGGCTTTGGTAAAAGGCGGAACTTCAAAGAGTACAGAACACCGGAAAGAGGAAAAGGCAGGACGAGCGAGTTCATAATGGGCATTATATAGAGATTTGATTTTGATTTATTTACAATAGTTATACGATAAATAATTTCCATATACTGTTGACCAATTAACAAAAATTCTTCACTCCCACCATTACAGAATAAATGCTAATCAAACTAATCAACTGTATAGCGATCAACACTCACTTGATTCACTCACTCAGGGTTGTGACCTACATATATTATCAACTTTTAATACATCTTAAATGATCACTTAAGCTTTAGCCGCTGATCATTTTCTTTCCCAAGAGGTATTATTATATAAAATTTAATCGTAACTAATATTCATTCAATTATTTGTTACTTACAGTTTACGCGGACGTCGAAACGTTTGCTGACCGAAGGCGGAATACCATTCGATGCGATGCATAAATAGCCTCCCATATCTGCACGGTGAACGTTGTTTAACTGTAGTTTTTCTCCTTCAATAGTTTTCACAGCTGCAATAATTATTTATAGAGTCATAATTACAGCAACACTCGAAGTAAAATTTTAGACGCATATGTCAGGTAAGTTGAGTTAAATTTATTAATTTATATTTTTTTTGCAACAAGGAAAATCTTATACTCGGTCAAGCCCGACCTTACACCACTTATTTCCACAAATTATGCTACAATTAGTTCAGTAAACACGAGGCTTTGCCACAACAAACTTGATATACCCTTTACAGTTTTTATATATAAATAAAGAGGGTACCCAAGATTCGTCTTAAACCAGAAGCGCTTTTACTTGATCCGAATAGTTGCAGATAAAGTATTTTCCAAAAGTTAGATTTTTATATTACATAAATAGGCTTACAGGTGGGGTTAAAACAGACGGACGGTCAAACTCAAATAAAACAATAACAATTTTTAATAATAACAGGCGTCACGAACATATAACTTAATTAATTATTAGTGGACTCAAATGAACAGAAAAACAGGAGTGACAACCAAGTGAGAAAACAGAGTGAGTTAGTTTAAGGGGGACTCCAAAGAGAGAGAGAGAGAGAGAGAGCATGTAAAGTAATGCAAACAAATTTGAACCTTTATAGGTATATATATATGTACCTTGTCTATCACGGGGATCGGTTCGTATCATAATATTTTTAACCCCCTCGCGCCTCCATAGCACTGTTGGTAGAGGCACACCCGTGGCAGTACAGGTTAGAGTTATCGTCCCTCCTTCATTGGTAATGTTTTCTTCAAAATTCTGGTTCGGATGATTTAATATGTCTGGTGGCACCACAACGTCTAAATTACCAAACTAAAACACGAATATATTGTAATGTAATGCTTCCAATAATAATGTTTATCCATTTAAAGTTAAGAGCACCTGGTACGTTTTAAAGGCTATGGCTCATAACTTTAAATTTTAATAATTATTGCGATTCCATGTTTTAGCAGAATTATTATTTATTAACATTTATTAGTAGTCTATTACCTGGCTTTTCATGGGATCCGTATTTACTTGACACATGTAGGTACCAGAGTCGTTCAGTTGCACGTGTGATATATGAAGTTTCCAGGTGTTGTGGCCATTATGGGTCACAGATAATCTCGGATTCAGAGACACCATATGTGTATGAATACTTAATATAGCTTTCGAATCTGATTTAATCCAGGCAACCTATATGAAGCACAAACGAAAAAAGACATTTATCCATTACTGATTCGTCTATGCAAGGGGTCAACGAAATGTGAACAAAGCTGAGAGAAAAACTCTTTTAATAAAAGAATTGGTATTTTCTCATCCAATCGTCCAACAAAATTCTTATATATCCTAAGTTCGTTCCAGAGATGAGAAATATTTCTGCGAAAAATTTTTTTAGACATCCTCCACATTACTAAATAAGTCTTTACAAATATGTAAATGCGTTTACCAAACAACAACTGTGAGAAACTGTTTTCGATTGCAGGTGTGACTGAAAATGTCTTTACCAAATTTCAGCTCAATATTTTATTTTACTTAATTACTTAATCGACTCACGGACATGTTTAAATCGATAAAAATCTCACATTTTAATTCTGGTCAAGAATATGTACCCAATACAGAATGTGTCACCCATCCAGTAAGAGGTGTCCGTTACTCTACAAAGTAAATTTGGTAAACGCTTTTACATTTACTACAATGATCGATATGTTTAAAATCGGCGGAATCAAATTGCCACAATGTGCACAAACATTAATCATTCAACGGGCATAAAAATTTTATGCAGTGACCTGATTATTAAATTTATTATTTTAAATATAACAAGCAAGTGGATTGTGAACGGCTCATGTATTTGAGTCGTCCAACATGGGTTCATGTAACAGGGATCTACTGTATTGAAGTAAAGCAAAGCGAAGGGGTTAAGTAGTGCAAATGAGTTTATGGATTTTAATACTTACCCTATATTGACCTAAATTATTCACAACACAAGTGAATGATACATCTCTGCCTTGGGATATTGTTACGTTTGGGAGTTGTGATAAAAATTCGGGTTCTGGTTTGTCCGGTTCATGTTGAACTGTAAACATAGAACAATGTGTAAAAACATTAATATATGTATGAGTTTTCGGAGTTTTGGTGTAGGGTGGTCGGACTTGATTGACTATAACATTTTCACTTGTTTTTTTATTAATTAAGATAGGAGAAAAACTGTGTGAGAGTTGCGCGTAAAATTTGCAATAAAATGACGCCCATAGAAACCTCAGGATCACTTGAAATAATCACTTTAAATAATTATAATAACAAATAAGTTTAATGAATTAAACAAACAGTCGACTGACTTCCACTTCACTTCTTCGCTAAACAAACGAACAAATTCACAAACTTAGTATGCCCCCCTTTAAGTCAAACTATGATGGAATGCAGAAGCATTTTTTTCATTTATGAAATTAGCAAACGACAACATACTTACCTTGAGCAAACACCAAAAATGTGCTGCTGTAGGAATTTGTTTTGATAAAGATGATGCACAGGAATATCTTTAAACAACAATTCATATTCCAAAAAGTACCGCTTGAATGTGATGTTGTTGTTAAGGATGTGATAATTACGTTATAGTAGTTTGCAAAAACCCGTTATTCCAATATTTTTACGACATTTGCACAGACATGGGAAATGCGTTTGTTAATGAAGTTTCTGGTTTCGTTCGAAATGCGCAATTCTGATCTTTTTGTTGGATCATCACTGCAAAAATAATAATATAAAACATAAACAAAATTGAGACTGGCAATCAATTGAGGTTGGCTGAAAAGTCATCTCTTAAAAGGCCATCTGTAATTTTTTGTAACATCGTTGTGTACACCATAGACAAGAAATGGTTTAACGTCTGATTTAACACCACATGTGGCACAATTCATTATACGGATACATACACACAGATGTACAAGTATGTGTGCATTGTGTGTATACAATTGAAAAACCATAAGGAAAACGATAAAGAAAGAGATTAAATATAGGGGCTGAAAAGCTAGGAATAATAACCAGTTCAATACGTACTACCCATATAGTTCTTAGGTGGTGAAAAAGAGCCAAAGTACAAGATGTTGTGCAAACGTATCATGTGCAGCATACACATACAAACGTGCCTACATTATACCTTAATGTTTAATCATGTCTAATTGCCTGCACCATTTAATTAAGTGAAAAATAATTATTGCCTGCTATATGTTGGTATATTATTTTAATAAATAACAAAACGCAATAGTATGACAAGCTAAAGTATTGCAGTGGGTCAAACACGACCATTTAATACACCTACAGAACCGCAGTTCCAAAAACTATGCTGCAATTATATTAGTGTAGTATGCGCGGTATTCTAAAGGGTTCTATAAACAGTACGATTCAGGCTGTTTTCAATAGGATGCCAATATATGTCTTTGTTACAATTTTCATCGAAATATTTCAAAAAATGCGACCTGTAGCTTGCGCACAAATTTATATGGACAGACAGACAGACAGACAGACAGACAGACATAGTTAAATCGATTCTAATTTTGATTCTGAACCGGTCGCTTCATAATAAAATATAGGTGGGTGTGGCATTTGCCACTTAGGAGTTACAAACATCCGGACAAAGTTAATGTACGCTTTGCTACAAGTGCAGGTGCTGGGTCTATAAACAGGTGAAAATGTTACGGTCGGATAGATTGGACTATGTAGTACCCTACAGCAATTAATGCTATAACGCTGCATACATCGATAATGATTAAAAACTTAGTAAGTTTCCAGGCAAAAGCGACTTTTGTTTTATATTCAAAGGAATCAAAACGTTTGTCCATCTATCCGTCTTTAATTTAGCAATTGTTAACATCATTTTCGCATTTAATAAGCGATATATTGGGAAGACAACAATTGTAGTTGAAAATCAAGTATTTGACTTGCGTGTGGTTGCTAACGAGTTGTTCGGCTACTTTGCATTTAAAATTTGATTGTTCAAATTGACCTTGTGTACATAATACAACGTCCTTGTATACACTTTGGGAATGTGACTCGACTCCTTCAATTATTTACAAACATTTGAACAAAACCAATATACCCCCATATCATTATGGTGGTGGGTGTAAATGCGAATTTTATATGCACTTAGACTTCTTACATAAAATTCTGAAATTTTGATATTTTTAAACGTAGAATATTGTACGCATACACGCACATACGCATATATTGTTATAGCCGGCACCGGCACTTGTGTAAAAGAGTATATTAAGTTTGTGCGGATGTTTGTAACTTCCAACCCAATGATTCAGAATCAAAATCTGAATCGATTTAACGATGCCTATCTGTCTGTCCATGTAAATTTATGCGCAAAATTCCCATATAATTCACGAAGTAATTTATATGCTATTGCCTCACGTATACAGACATAACTAAACTAATTGTAGCATAATTTAAGTAGCTAACTCTTGGGGGGGTATTACATTGTCGAACTTGACCGATTATAACATTTTTTCATATTTTTAGTTTAAATATTTGTTAAAGCACGATTGAAATGTATTTTTCGTCTAGAGGGCTGGTTTTACTTTAAGCAAAAACTTCGCGTACTATTCATAAATGTATGTACGAATCCTTGAATCATATTTTTATGCTCAACGCCTTGGAGGTGACAAAACATTTGTTACAAGAGAATAAAAGCACTTTAAGAACATCATAAAATATACACTTATGTGTGTCTACTCTTTATTGGCATGGAATGCCAAATTAGTCTGCCTGGCAAATTTATAAAGGAGATTTGTTTGATAAAGACTTTAAAAGAAAGAGGCAGAATTTTCGTTTTGTCGAATTATGTTAAATAGTTTCGAACTGTGTGAAGAAGCGGAGAACGGAGACGCTACATTATTTTTTGACTACTAAGGTCATTGTCGGGGATTCCTTACCCCGATAATCATTAATTACCTAAATCCGTTGAACATGGTCAAATAGGTCGATTTCATTCAACTAATGTTGGAAGTTTATCGAGAATTTAAGTCCCTTGGAAATTATTTATATATTGGATGATCGCTATAATAATGCGGTCCATTCAGAAACTGGGAAAAAACCCGCTGACAACGTTTTAATTGCCACAATGTAATGAACTTCCGTGTCAGAGTAAATGATGATGCATGAGGACAATGAGAAGCCGAACAAAATGCACGGAATGAAACGTTTAAATGGGAAAATAAAGGCTTTCAAAAATTATAAAGTGGGCGAAAGAAGAATACATGTTAGTTAATAAACAGATAAAAGCGAAACATCGTCTATTGTATAAAAAAGAAGGGATATCTGGGGATAAAATTAATGAGAATCGAAATTGATTCGAATCAAAAGTCTCATAAAGTACAGATCAAAAATGTAAAGTGAAAAAATCTCTGTGTGTGTTTCAAACGGAATAACAAAGTTAGTATACCCCATCGCTAAGGTTGAAGGCATATAAATAAACCATCTCACCTTATCTTAACTTGTACTAAAAATTGCGATGCTCTTCAAAACGTTTTCATAGCCTGCACCTGCACTTGTATCACTGAGCATATTTGGTTTGTGCGAATGTTTCTAACTCCTAAACGGCGAATGCCACACATACCTATAGTATACCGATTTATTAAGAATGAAAATCTGAAACTATTTAATCATGTGTGTCTGCGCGTTTGTGTATTTTTGTGCGTAAGCTACTGGTCACAATTTTTGAAATATTTCAGTAAAAAAACATATGTTGGCACAAAGAGGAACGCTAATGAAATTGGATCGAACCCCTCGTCATATAAAGTCCTTTTATAATGGAAGACTTTATGTGGAAAAAAACCGCAATTCTTAATATTTAACTAAATTGAGACCCGATCAGACCATTTTTTTCCCTATAATGATATTTCACGAGGTGACTTATATGGCAATGCCTGATCCTCACTGATACTAAACTAATTGTACTTTAATTTGTGGAACTAATTGGTGTAGGCTATTAAGCCGGTCGGGCTTGACTGGCTATAACACTTCCACTTGTTTTACTATATCTACATTTGTTCATGGATAGTTTGAAGTTAATATTTTTTCGATGTTTTTTTATTAATTAATTGATGCTTAAATGAATTAAAAGGGCTTTCCAACGTTAAGGCATTTCTCATATATGTACATACTTTCAACATGTTGATACTCATTTACGTACCTGTGTTGTTCAGCATTCCATTGAAGGGGTACTGCTTTAGTAAAAACTTCAACAAAAGTTCGCGACTCTTATGTGAGATTTTTTATGCAAATGTCATGTACATACATAATATACATGTAAAAATGTTTATTTCTTTGTACGACAAATTAACTTACGTTAATGTAGATAGTTTGAAACTTTGTTACATGTGGAAGACTGTTTTTGGCTGTTTTTGGCTGTTTCTGAAATTAGCAAAAATGCAACATTTTTATGTGTATGTATTAACAATAAATCACATTCAACAATATAACAACTGGTGTCGGGGATAAGAGAGAAATAAGTGATTATTGATGTTGATTATTTATGTATAATAAATGTAAAAATAAATAAATAAAGAAGCGAAAATGTTGTTCCACTTACTTTCCCAATTTACGCTACATTATGTTTCTACGAGTAATGAGAATGACCGTCATTGTTGGATAAGTCACTTTATGAAAAACCTAGGGAGAGAGGTTCTAAGATTTTTTCGATCGGGTCGTTTGAACTTCCGACGCTTAATTTTTAAGCAAGGCAATGATGTTTAATATCTTTTATTAGCAAATGTTTGCTACATAATAAAAATTCTTATACAGAAAAGAGTTTCACGAATAGTGCGATTGTATCCAAGTTGCACAAAGTGAATTATTTGAACTTTAAATTATCGTCTTATATAGAAACTTTATTCAAAGATAGAATGTTGCATGGGTAAGGATTCTAAAAGTAGTCCAATTTATATATATATTCTGTTGACTTGGAAAGTTCCTGATATCATACTTAGGTCGTGGAGTCTTTGATGCCTACAGGTTTTGCAAATGGAATAACAAACTTAGTGAACTTGATAACCACTATCGATGCATGAAAGTTTCCCGAGGAGAAGAGTTTATGTGTCAATATAAAATTCTGTACTTTATAAGTAATGCGGAAAATTTACTTATTTACTTGAAACAGTGCTCCTTTTTCAAGTTTTCTTGGCATGGGCGTGTCGCTTGACTAATAGTGTCTAATTTCAATATCAAGCAGCATATGAGCAAGTTTGGAGTCGATATCTCAATTTTTGCGATTAGAAGAGTGAACGGGTATACCGGATGTACAGACAGACATGGTTAGATCGACTCAGTATTCGATGCTGTTGTGGGGTCTCATATGCCGCCATATATATATACGTGTGTGTGTGTATAATGGTGGATATAATAAAATAAAGTAAAATAAAATAATTAGCGGGGTCTCTGGCGCCTGCTTCTGGGTGTTGTGGAAGTATAATAAAATAATATTTGTTGAATATTATATAACGAAGTGTGATGGCAACGGACAAAAAGTAGCAAATAAGAATAAATTTGTAAAAGAATGATACACATGCAAACGGCGACAAGAGTAAAAACGAAAAATGAAAACATGAGCAACGTAACAAGTATATATTTACATACAACTGTTGGCCGATGTTAACGTTGGTTGGTTGGTTTGGCTCCACTCTAGTGCTTGCTTTTTTCTTACTTTGATAACATTACCAAAATGTTTTCCATTAAAAATTCTATGTCGTGCACATTAAATGTCGACTTTGTATTTGTTTTTTTGTTTTTTGTTTTTCGTTTTTTTGTTTTTTTTTATATATTTTTTGTTTTTCGTTTTTCGGTTTTTGGTTTTATTTCTTTTAAATATTCATCCGATTTATTAAATAATTAACATTAAAAATAACAGTTTATCAAAATGTGTGTAAATTATTGCATATGTATACATTATTGTCGTCAATTCCGTTTGTTTATATGTTTACGTTACGGGTGTAATTATTGTAATTAATTTCAATTATTATTGCATTTAATTGAGAGGTTATCACGTTTATACTATTGTAACTACATATATACCGTATTCTATTTCATTTCATTGGTTTGAGGCTTTTTATTGTTTTTATTTTCTTATTTTATTATTATCATTGTCATTATTATTAATATTGGTTTTCGCGTTAATAAATCTATTAACTAACTAGCACGCAAAAGAGCCTCTTTGTTACTGAACACGAGTGAAGAGCCATGAAATTATCCCTATGGCTTTCCATTTAACAGGATTTCTCGTACGTACACAAAAACCGTGATTCCTCGAGTCGTGTCTCTATCAATATTCGTGTCAGCAGACACGATACTCTTTGCGACACTTTTCCGCTCCCTCAGCTGCACTTCTATCCAATGCAATCCTGTGTGTTGGTATACCAAGATACATAAACACTATATCGTAGTACAGTTCGGCTATTTGTTTGTAAGTGGGTGGGTGGATGGCTGGACGGATGGATGGATAGTGAGATAGGTACCGAATGACATGTGAGTCCTTAAGATTACCATCCACCACGTGGTGTCGTCCGGTCTCACGTGAAAAAAATAACAACATGCAAAAGTGCGAATGGCTGTTTATTCTTATCAGCGACGTGACTGTATTTACTTATCAACGCCAATACTCCACCGACCACAAATACAATTATTATCCTAAATTCTCGTGTGGAATGTGGGTATATTTCAAGTCGATACCTTTCTGCGCATTGTCATTTCTCTTTTTTATTAAAGTATACTTTTGAAAGTCATAATCTCTTCCTTTCGGTATACTACGTATACATACACAATCGTGATACATGTACGATAGATGCAGAGAAGCATTGCGATGAACTTTTCGTGAGAGGAGTTTACGAAAGTATTGTATTTTTATTAAGTACACAAAATGATATTATTATAAAAATGAACGGATGCCGTTATTCCCATACAAACACATACATACATACATACATATAATACATATTATGCATAGACATTTTGTGTTTGAATTGAGAAAAACAATAAAAGAAATAATTGAATCTAATTCAGAGATTAGACTTTGAGCGTAAGTCTTGTATTTATATAATGCATAAAGTATGTTACGAATGTACTCTTGTTTAGCCTTGGATTTTTGTAATTTGAAATTTAATTGAAATAAATAATATATATATATATATATATATATTGTGTGTGTGTGTATACGGGTGATACATACTTAATACATGACAAGCTTAACAGTAAGAAGGCAGTAAAATGAACAAGTGCAGAAGCTAAATTTGGTTTAGGCCAAATCTTAAACAACCTGCTCCACCTCCTCCATAGTGGGCGTGACATATTCTCGATTACGCTCTCTAATATTATGCATACGCATTAACCCAACAAGTAGTATTTTGCGCCAAGTATGGTTTTGTTTGTGTAAATTGGCGACATGTCTGTCATCAAAAAGGTCAGTTCAATATCTCAAATTGCTAGATGTAGGGTCTCTACAGCCGCCTTCTGCTTGTTGCAAATGGAATGACAAATTTAGTATTGTCCCCATCTTATGCGGAGGATGTAATAAAATAGCAAAACATTTTTAAAATAAGTAAGAAACAAGTGAAAATGTTATTGCCCGTCAAGCCCGACTATTTAATACCCTGCACCACTTACTTCTAAAATTTATATTTTACTGCAATTTTTGTTTATTGTATCAATAGGTGCAAATCATTATCGTAAAAGTCATCCCGTGAACAATCTTTTTAGGCAGAGGGGTTCTAAATAGGGTATAATCCGGTCCAATAATTAAAACATTTAAACATTAAACTAATAGAGTTATAGAGCATTTAATAATTTTTGTTAAAAGAAACAAAGAATTGTGATTTTTATAGTTTTCACATAAGGGGGCGGGTATATTATTTACGTTTATTGTTCTGTTGTCCGTCCGTTAGTCGTAAATGTTGAGATAAAGTGAAAGTTTTTCCATACATCTCTAGTTTGCACACAGGTCGCTACATAAATTAGGTAAAATTGGCCAAGAGCCACGCCCAAAATTGAATAAAATCTATTTATTTGTCATAAAAGTCTATGTGCTAAAAATGTACAGCACCGGACAATTTACACGCCACACATACAGACAGATAAACATGGTGTGGACAGATCGAATAAGACTGTGATGCAGATCAACAATATAAATAATTTATGGGATCTCTGACATCATTATTTGGATGTTGCAAACGGAACAACTAACTAATTGCACCCCTACAAACGTTCTATACACTCTCGAATATTTTATAGTTTTTTCAAACTAAGTGTGCACATGACATGTGATTGTTTAGTGGCCAAATGCTTTCCTCCTTGCCATAGATGCGTATTCACTATCTAAATCACTGGTTCTTAAGCGACTCTTTGCAATCTTTGTTTAAGTGATCCGCGAAATATATAAATTGTTAATAAAAGAAACCTTAAAAATTATATTTTATTTCAGACCGACTCTGAAGTTTTTAGTTGTTTTAAACAGAAGCCATGTTTTGACTTGTCGTCCACAATTATTTCATAAAAGCAAAAGTGTTCCTTGAATCAAAAAAAAGATTGGGAAGCACTGACCTAAATCAATGAATGTAACGTTAATAATGGTTTCATGCGATTGTGTCTGTTGCCGTAACATGTACGCAATTCGTAAAAACTATGAAGCAATTTTTAAGATGGACAAAACAAATACTTAACATATCTGGTGTAAGATGTATTTTGCAGGATTTTTTGAAACAAAACCTTTACGATGTGAATGGGCAAAACCGGGCCCACGCACATACATTTCAAATTATCTTTTCTTATGAGGTTTAACGATCACAACCACAGTGGGAATCCCGTGATCATTGGACAACTTTGTACAACTGTAGAGTATGAGCGGTTAATTAAATAGAAAGTTGAAATTCGGCACCTGCTCATATTTATCAAAAGCCTACCTATTGAGGTTTTTGAAATGGGCAGGATCAAATAACGGACACTTGTTCGAAAAGTGGAATCATTCCACGAAGAAAGAATTGTTCTTACGCTATTTTTTTGGTATATGTATGTATGTAGATGGATACACTATGTACACTATAGAGCGAAATGTTTTTACTGAATACAGTTGTTGCTGCAATTACATTATCTATGTGCCAGCCCAGATGAGCTTGTTTTGTATCATGTTGTTTTGAAGTACACACTGGCACTTTCTACATTATTAAACAATTGTTTCTGTTAAAAGTACTTTTTGAAACAATAAAGTGCACTAAATTTATGTTGTTAAGTTGCTGTCGCACCAGACACAGCTTGGGTTGAATTTTGTGATACTTTAGTTATATAATATACAATATTTATATACATACATATATGTACATATATATATATAGATAATAATGTGCTTTACACATAAGTCCTTCGCATCTACCATAACTTACTTGCTACCAATTCACTCTTGCCGTCATCTATAACATCACGCAAACTATTGTTGTTGTTGTTGTACAATACATTGAAGTTTGAAAAGTTTCTGAAATAGTATCTTGCGAATTTCACTTCCATTCAGTACATGTAATGGAATTTATTGACTCCATTCGCACCATTATTCTGTACAAACACTTATATGTAATTAAGAAACGAAGACGTACAGAAATTGACATCCAACAGAGAAAAACTGTTTCTGAAAATGTTAGCGACTATGAGCGAAAACAACAACAATAAAAATACACAAAGTTATGTACACAAGTACAGGAACCGCTCACACAAGCACAACACTATGATAGATATATATAATATGTGTAAAGGATGCCGGAGGATTATGTCAATATTTGCTAATCGGAATGCTTGTGTTATTTGTGTTGCATATAATTTTGTTTAATCGTTAGTCAAGCATATGTTATAGCGAACAATAGATATTTACTTGCTTTGTAGGTGACACAGGTTGGCTTTATGAACTCGAATACCGGACTTGTCCCGAACTAGTTGGTTATCTCCTTAATATTTGCACTTTATAAAGTTCTTTATTCACTGGTGAGATGCATTTCTCTACACCCAATTAAAGTGCATTAACGTATTGGAGCAGCATCGTCGTGTTCGCCACTCCGTTCGCCTCACGGTAGTTCAGCTACATTGATATGAAATTTATATAACTTAAGTGAATAGCATCTATCTGTATGTACGCCTGGTGTTGAAACACTCGTTGAGATATTGAACCATGCAGATAGTTTCCCCTTTAAAATAAAGCCCACAATTAACGAACCTATCACCGCTCTAAATCTAGGTGTATGCTTACCTATTCATAGCCCCTCCTCCCATGTTAATTTGTCGAAGAAAGTGGTTGGAGATCTGGAGAAAAGTACAAAAAGTGTATTTTTATACCCTCCACATAAGTTTGTCATTCCATTTGGCACACCAAGAAAGAGGCGACTTCTTGATCAGCGTCTAAAACTGATTCAATCTAGACATATATGTCCGTGTGTCCGTCTGTTGGCATTTTAACGGACGTAAATGTTGTGATATTGAGCTGACACTTTGTACGCAGACTGTTATTTGAAATGGAAAAAATCGGTGAAGAGCCACGCCCACAATCGACAAAAATTTATTCATTTGCCACAAAAATTGACCGATAAAGTTGGCATTGCACACTCACATCCATAATTATTTAAGACGCATAGAAAAGGAGTTTCAGTGAACAGGAACTTGATAGTCGCCGTCTATGTGCGCTGATGCCCACAATTTTTGTTAAACAGAAATGATCTTCCATATAAGGAAATCGATAAATATTTTCCTTCTTAACATTATGATTTAAGCGCCTTTAAGGGAAGTAGAAAAGCCACATTTCAATTTCCCGTTTATCCATACAACCGCAACTATTGCACATAATTTAACCATATTTTTAGTTAAAAATGTGTACACAAATAGCACAAAAGGACATACAAGCGTGTGTCTATATGTATGAAGGCATCACCCCTCCCACTCCCCTCTTACCCCTTACTACTTTTATGGAATGAATAAGCATAGAGTGCATACTTCTACGTACGCATACCGAATGCTCGAGTTAATAACATTTGAACACATTTTCTTTATCCTCTCCTATCATAAGAAAATAATAATCCCAATCCGACGTATTCATCTTAATTTTATTTTCATCAGAGATTTACTCTACGTAGCCATAGACACAAGCTCATGTACATATGGGTGGATAAACATGAATGTGCATTCGTATCGTAAATAACAGAATGCATGTGTGTGCGTATGATACAAATCACGCAAACATAAGTGTACATTTAGTTACAGTAATGCGCTTGCACACATTGTATATTGTGCTGCGTCATTTCCTTTCTTCGAATGCGAGTGTAGGTAGGCGCACACAGTAAGGCATCCGTAATGCCACATACAAGCACAAATAGTACAATGTGACGAGTACACTCCCAGAAATCTGTAAATGTTGGGGTGATTGCACACCGAGGTGACTCGTTGCGAATGTTTGCATGTACACTTTAGATATTATGGTAAAGGCTCACGATAAAAGGCATTGCGAAACGCACACACACACACACGGCAAAAAACAACAGAAAAAAAGAACAATAACTTTTACCGCAACAGTTATAGTCGTAAAAAGTAGGCAAGTAAAAAACGAAATTTGGCTTGGGCCAAATTTTGAATACCCCCAACATTTACTCCCAATATAAAGAGTGGGCGCGCCAGGTACGTGATAGTGTATGCGTTACATATCACCTCGCAACTCGAGTTTTACGTTGAGCACAATTTTTTGTAAATTGTGAGCATGCCACGCCCACTACTATCACATCAATGCACGGGGTAGTCATAATACCAAATGGTAACTTTGTAGGTCTATAATATCAGTTCACGACCTCAAAATTTACGACCGCGAGTATGCCAACAATATACAGACAAAGACCCGGCCGGACATATCTAGACAACTCAGATTTTGATTCTGATTTGACGCCTCCTTTTTGGCGTTACAAACGGAATAGCAAACTTTGTATTCCAGCGCATCTTATGTGGAGGGTATTAATCATTAATTAGAACTTGGCGAGTTACTATTTAATGATTATAAAGGATGACGACAGTCACGTTAGGACTCTGAAAGTTATGATAGTAAAAATACTCTAGGGTGCTAGCTAGTTAAGGTGAAGCGCGCATTAAAATCTTAGAGACAGCCTGCGATCGATCTGATAGAGAATATTTAATAAAAATATAAATCCATAGATACTGAGGGCTTACACGTATCGATTCATTCCATTCCATTCCATTGCAATGCGATAGAAAGTGTACATAGTAGGTATTTATATACGCGCTTATAGTGATGTCATATTCGGTGTATTCTTAACATAGTGTGTGTGGTAATAATGGTTATATAAATAATCCAAAACGTATATGTAGTTGTGCAAACATTGACAAGTCCTTCCACAAATACATACCATTCTGTGTTACCGTTACCGTTGCCGTTATCGTTATCGTTTCCGTTCGAGGAATACTCGAATAAATACCGTAAATAACTTAATATTCGTGGATGTGGAGAAAGACGTTTGATTTTATTTAAAAAAACACAAAATAATTGGCATGTGTGTACATTAGCGCCATTTTATAATACTATTAAAGTATTTTACCTCCATGGTCGAATTCTGTACCAAAGTCCCTTTGGCACAACGCTTGAGCCTCTATTGCGCAACTTGTAGGTTCGATTCCTGCACCGTGTAACTTGAAAAAAAAGCATTGATGGTCATGGTCACGAAAAATGCAAAATAAGATAATGTATGACTCTTAACAAGCTTAAATACTCATTCGCCTGTCGAACCAACCTCGACTTTTATGGTTATATGCTTAATTGCCGATGGGTTACCAATCCAACGTGACACCTGACTTCAAATTACAGCTGAAAAAGTGCTTCACTTACGCCCACAAATTTTTATATATACTTTACCCAACCACCGTTAACGAAACGTGTTAACAATCGGTATACGTTACGTTATACGTACATTAACTAGCTTGCTCTGGCCACCCCTACCTCAGTGATGGTAGCTTCGTTGTGTTAAAATGTTTGCAAAACTCCGAACCTTGCTTTCTGGCAAATATTACATATTGGACGCAGTGTGTTATCAGTTTGGTTATTATACTGCCCAAGAAACATGAAACGAAAAGTTTGCGTAATGAAATGTGTTGGTAGGGAACGTTGCCTGCGCAACATTCAATGATTTGGTGTACTCGGGGGGGATTGGTAGAGCGGTTCAGTTTCGCCTTTAGCCGAACATAATTTTGTTTGTCTACTTTACGAAATGTATACGCTTGCACACATACGCATAAATAGATTTATTTGAATGTATTCATTCGCACAGTATTTACACCAGCTATGTTACACTTTGTGCATTAACTGGAATATGGCGCTTCCACATAAAAATGTGTCATTAGCTGTCGCTTGTTCTGTCCAGCTATCTGCTACCTGGAGTACACTTTTCAAAAATCATCTTGCGTAAATACAAAAACTCTAATACAACGTATAAGTTCATTAATCTGACATTTCCATGCGGTCAAATATATCAAATATGTGGCGCATTTGTCTATTGCATTGAACACCCTGTGTACGGACAAGTACTTCCCAGTTGTAGGGAATTGATTTGAACGTACATGTAATTCGATGATAAGCACTTCACTTCACCATATTTCTCGCATCCCAATATGTGTATTTATTATAATTACATTCGCAAAGTAATGCATGTGTGTACAGCAGTGTATATAGGGTGAAAGTGATACTTTCATTGGGGATTTTGTAATCCCTACGCTTGTCAATCAGATTCTTTCATACTCGTAAGCATTTCTTTGAAACAGAAACGAAGCAACCGAAGTTGACTTTAGAGTTACACTACCACTTGAATAATACATAAATAAAGTCAAATTTAAAATTAGGGTAAATTGGAAAATCTGTACACCGACGAATTATTTCTATGGTGAAGAGGTGTTGAGGTGCCAACAAATTGTGAAGAGAGTTGGATCGAAGGAAACTTCTCATCATGTTACAACGTATAGCCCTGTTCTTGTACATTTGAGTGGAGCGCTCATGACGTGCCGTTCATGCTGACAGTAGCGGAAAAAGTACAACTAGTTCGTTGCGGTTTTTTTTTTTGTTTATTGAAGGAGTTGAACGTTTCGCATGAGTGCATTGTGCACAATGGAAGAAAAATGTTGTAGTGAAAATTTTTGATATTAAAATTAATCTCCTTAAAAATTATTGTGCACTAAAAAACAATGTAAACAATTTTTATGTACACGTGCATGCACATATATTTACGCTCACGTAAATACACATGTATGAAATTAACTGTGTGTAGATGTGTGTGTGGTAAGAAATTAAAGACATAAGTAAGTAAATGATGCAAACAAAGTACAATATTGTACTCCCACGCCTCCGGTTTATAATATCATGCGCGTTATGCAGCTCCAAACAATACCACAACAAGAATTCCATCAGAGAAATGAGAAGAGTTTTCGGCTAAAATTTTGTGTATATAAAATTCCACTTCTCCCTTAAACATAAACATGCATGCACACATGTAGACATAAATACATGCATTGCACTTTCGCATACGGTATTTCGGTATGTATATATATATATATGTGTGTGTGTGTGTGAGCAAAGAGTTAAATAGCACATTTTTGTGTTCTTTTGCAAAATAGTGTTTCAGAAGGGCATGTATATGTGGGTATGTCAGGACTACAACAACAATAACAACAACAACAGACTTGTTACACATAGTTTTCGTGCCTGTTTTTTATGTTCTCTGTATAAAGCGTCTACTTGGCATTCCTTAGGTCCTACATATAATATATTTTACATATGTACATATGTACATACACACACGTATATATATTTTATTATATACATGTATATTATTGTTGCACTTTTCAGGACTTCTGTTGATAAATATAAGTGCACATACAACATTACATATATTGTACACACACTCGCACACATGACACATTAGTATTTTTCAGTTTATATAATTCTGAATGAAAACTGAGGACCATCAGTTGTAGCGGAAGCTGTTTACCAACTCAAGAATTTTAGAATCATTGCAAAATCCCTTAAGTGCATAATTAGCGAGTTTATGCGTACAGGCAAGTGATTTCTCAAATTCCATACATATGCTTTGTCAGGGCGAAGCAGGTATCATTCTACCGCTTCCTTCACAAGCAATTTCTCATTTTAGGATTAATATCTATTATTCTTTAGACCCAATCTAACAGTCAAATAATCTCGTATAATTAATATCGGGTACCTGGGCCTTTACCCAGTCATAGAGGGTAATTAAGAGTTTATTAAGCGAGATGACTGCTATGTCTGCCTATTTATTGTCCTATGTTCGCTAATGATAAATGTTCTTTCTATTCTAATAAAAACGGAAGCATTTGGGAGGGAGGAGCTATTATTTGAGTGCAAAATACATTTTAAAGTTGTTCAGGGGCTTCGATAAATTTTGCAATTGAACTTATCATAGCTTCAGCATATTAACTGTGAACATGGCAGGTATTACGCCTTTACGCCTTTTAATACACTATAGATTCTGCCCCTAAATAGGGGCTTGTACGTTGTCTGATAGCACCCAATTTTTACATTAGGCTAATTATAAATGCGTGTAACAGATTTGACTCAGTTTTTGTGATCGACATAACATACAGATATTTGTCGATTGAGGGAGTAGGTCACATCCGGCCGTTATGTAGAGAAACTACAATTATCTGTACAAAATGTCAGCTTAATATTTAAACTTTTGCGACAGTCAGAATGCCAGAAGGAACAGACGAACCTACGGACACACGGACATGGGCATATCTAGATAAATTTTGATTTAAAATAAATAGTAAAGACTGTTTAGGATCTCTTATGTTTATGGGTTTTGCAAATGGAATAATAAACTTAATACAACTCCATCGCTCTAGTGTGAAGTGAACTGTGAGTGAACGAATGCATGTGTTTTATAGCTTATGTATAAAATTTATGGCTACAACTTCGATTTTGAGGTTGATTAAGAATAAATTTTAATATGTTTATTACCGCTATAGTTACAAGCGATTTCGAATTTCCTTCATATTTAGTCTCGGCGGTCAACTCACTGTATTAAGTTTGAGTCCACTCAAAAAATTGTTTAGGTACATCAACCGATATAGGACCATAAAATGTGCCTCTTTGGGGAAATGGCACATTATTAGTGAAAGGGAATCACGTATGTTTCTGCAGTGTAAAAATTATGTGGGCACATATTAATAGGTACAAAATATTATTTAGTATATTGCCTGGTGGGATGCCTACTGTCATTTATCTGGTCAAGCAAAGGCAATCTTAAACTTTTAAAGGGTTAGTAAGGTGGCTTTCAAGCACGGCGTAAGGGGGGCAAATCAACAAACCACAAATTTAATTTTTGCAATTCGTATCAGGATTACAAATACATATTCAAGTAGGCGGCTGCTTTATACCTTCTAGCGTTATGAAGGCGAGTGGAAATAGAATACATTTTACTTCTAAATAAAAAACAAAGAAAGAAATGGCTTATGCCAAATTTACTTTACATTAATAACTGAATTCTGCACCAAATAATAATTTTTGCTACTATGAACGTTGGAACGCAGACCATTGTTAAATCGATTCAGATCTGTATGTTGATCTATGGGGGGTCTGAAGCGTCTTTCCGTCTAATTGCAAACGGAATGAAAAATCTAGTTTATCATATAAGAAACACAGCAGAAGGCTTATGCCTGAAGAATCAATTTACTCATGCCATTACATTGAGAAAAATTACTTTATTAAAAATCAAATACTTTATAATGGTTTGTTTTATTTCGAAATCACTCATAGGTATATATTTAAGTTTTCATTTATTGGAATATGATTTTTCATGTGTGTGTGTACAAACGTATATAGGTATGTATGGAGTACAATTCTTGTGTAAAAGTTCTTCTATCGGATGACGTTTATATAAGTATTGACTAAATGGGACCAATTGTAATTAATCGCATAATTGACATCGATAAAAGTTAATTAACAGGTAATTGCTATTCGCCTGGATCAAAATTGAGTTACATATATGTTGCGATGTAAACTTTTTACACCTGGGATAAAAATTAAAGTCCCCAAAAAGCAAGATTCGAAAGTACAAAGTACAAAGTTCGATCCATTTGTATAGTCGGCCTGTAGTACCCACATTAAAGGTTATTGATTAAAAGCATCACTTTTACAAGGAGCATTTGAAGCACCCACAATTAATAAATCAACGCTACATAAGGTCCTAGGTTTGAATTCCGCTCTAAAACCTGTGTAAAAATAATGACGTTCTAAAATCAACTCAGTCTTTGGTAAAATTGCCGCACTTCATAAGAGTTTGTTTAAAAGTATCGACCCTAAGTAAATATTTTTTGAAAAATGCTCTTAATTCACTTAAATGCATGATAAAGGGTTGCAAAATTGCCATTTTATATGTTATACATCTAGGTAACATATCGTGGAAATTAAACAAGAGAAAACTGTACTTGGTTTAGACCGCATCTTTAATAACCAAATTCAAGTACAGGTATTCCTTGTAAATTGTTAATTTCCTGTCGACATGGAAAATATGTAAATGAAGAAAAATCTTAACAAACGTTTTAGCTGGTTTCGATTGTGACTAGGAGAATGTTTTCACAGATGGACAGTCAGTCAGACAGACATGGCCAATTCGAATCAGTTCTTCATGCAAATTAAATATATATATACAGATGTCATGGGGTTTTGTGGCAGTTGCAAAGGAAGGTTTTTATACAAACTAGGGATGGTGGGTATTAAAACTAAATAATTGTAAAATGACTCAATTTATAATGGTCTACTTTTGTGGCCATGATTTTTAAGAGTGTTTTCTTTTTTATGAAAGCCCATAAAGATATCTAGAGTCTTCAGTACTCACTGTATGTTTAGATATGTTATAAACCGCTTTTTTCTATTACATTGCTATCTAATAATGTTTAACTATATGAAATGAATGTCTCTTCTGAACAATAATTGATCGCTTTTTTATGCAAGTGTCTGTACTATTTGAATGAAGTTGTTCGTGGCTTTAAAGAAGTATTTTCGGCAGTAATGGGAGCGCATGTGAGCCATGTATCGTTGGTCATCACTTAAGACTTATTTATTGATATGTTATCACAAAATGCCGAAGGAGGGTTTAAATTCTTTTCGCTGATATGTTGATATTCCTCAGATTCAATTGACATTGCCTCATGGGAAAATTCACTCTCAAGGGACTTGCCTTGAGATGGTAAATAATTATTCATTGTTGAGCCGATTGCTAATGTATCAGCATTGCTAAGTGTTTCCATGATTCGGTAATCAAAATAAGTGGACATATTGTCGTTGGGTACGCTTAATAAATGCAACGGTTCTATACTGTGGGTTAAGTTGTGGCGATATTTGTTATGAACTTCAGTCGATTTTTTGTTAAGTATTGTATCTTTCCGTCGGGATGTTATGGTTAGAAAGTCACCATAGCTCTTATTTTGGCAAGCTATTGACGTAGGCATATTCATTTGTGTTAGAAGACTGGAAGGCTGCTGGACGTCTTGTTTCAATATTTCGACATAGGAACCCGATTGGACAATATCCGCGGCGGGGAGGATGTTAGGTGTACACTCGAAGTCATTGGCGATAATGTTTCCTCTGTTGCAACCGATATCGCTAGTTTTTGACCGTATTTTGTCGGAAATACTGTTGGGCAAATTTGTATGGTTGGCTGCATTTTGGGTACTTTCGAATGAGCTTTCTCGCTTATGGCATGTTGCTTTGGGGCTTGATTGGCGTTTGCGCTGTTTTGGTGGTGGGTCAAAATGTCTGTAGTCGAGCGGCACTGCGTCCACGCCGCTATATATGTATTGACACAGAAAAGAAAAGATATACGATTAAAAAGAATTGTTACAACAACGTTATGAATTTGTAATATGGTCTAATTCAAATGACACAATAAAAATGTAACGAGTGAAAGAATTACATTTGACTCAGGTCGAATGGTAGGCACTCTCCACTTATGGCAGTCTGTGAGCGTAGAATGTGCACCGTTATAATACTACACAAAAAAAGTTACTTTTTGTAATTTGTGCCATTTGCAACACCTTTGGCTGTCAACAGATTTTTCTCATTTCAAATAAGAACTAAGAATGTCTGTACCAAATTTCAGTTTAACAAACAGGCATATGGACAGACGGACATTGTTAAATCGACACAGATTTTGATGCTGAACAACTGCCTATGGAAACTAGGAAAGCAATCATCCAAATAATTTACATTTATATATTACATTTATCTTCATTGCCTGAAATATAACAGCTTAATTTCATACATTACTGTGGTCATGATGAAGCAATAGTGCGTTTTTGGAAAGAGCTGTAAGTAAATGCGCAGAATCTCCAAGGTGCTTCAGATTTGAAGCGCTAAAACAAATGCAAGTGGCGAAGTTGATGAATTGGTGATCCAAATAGGCGTTTGTGAAAAGTATTGCATTCTCTATGGAATAATGGATTTGGGATTGTGGTAAATGATTAGGAAATTTTGTTTTAGAAAATTGTAAAAGTGTAGTTTTGGTGGAAAATTTGTTAAATAAACGTGAACTTTACAAATTCGCAATAGTGTGAATGTCATAATAGTTTGGTAACCATTTACGTCATTTGGTGGCAATGAAAAGTATTTTCAGGTACAATGATGCTAAAAATGGTGCTAAAAACGATTTTATATAGTTTAGGTAAAAAAAGCTAATTATGGGTTAAGGTAGGAGTTATATTCAATTTTACGCAGAGTTTAAATAAAAAGACAAGGTACTAACTTACTATGGAGTTGAGGTCTGCTGAATACCGACAAACGTTCTTTATTTTCACCAGCAGTTCGCGGACTATGTCGGTTCACTTAAAAAGAAAGCATTTCCAGTTTAAGAGAGAAAGAGTTAAACAGTTAAATATGAATAATTGAGGAGAACAATTTTTTAAAATCCGCTCAAAAAATACGTACAGTTGTAACTAGTGTTTTCGATTCGTCTGGAGGGGTCTGAGGGTGTATTCCTATTATCTTCGCGCATTCGTCCCGCACTGAGCTCACTATCACTGTTGAGGCTATCGTATTCTTCGGACTCAGACTTTATAACTTTAGATGCACGTTTGTGACGCTTCTCTGTGCTAGTGTGGCTGCATTCACCGGTGCCGCCTGCGGATGCGTTCCCACCAACCAAGCTAGTTGAAATCGAACGCTTCGTCTTTACCACGGCAGTGGGCAACGTGTGGTCATCTTCACCTCTGCAATCAAACGTTGTTTGGATGCCCTTGCGATTTAGGGAAACGTTCGCAGATTGGTTTTCGTGCTCTGGTAAATGGAATGTAGCGTAAGGATATATATCTTCAGAGTATTCAGGTATGCGCTCAAGTGCAACCACCGAGCCTCCCGGTGATTGCTGACACGATTTGCGTATCGTACCATAATATTGCTCCCGGTGTTGTATGTCCTTCCCTTCATGTACTGCCGGTCTCAGGGTCTCAATATTGCGTGTAAAAAGTTGCCGGGGGTCTAACATAATGTTAAGAGATGATTCAATTTTTGTACAAATTGTACTAATTTAATTGAATGCGCTATTTCTTACAATTCTTAAAACAAATGCAAGTTCCTATTAACGCCAGTATGATTCCAAATATGGATGTGATGATCAAAGCAATGAAATTCGCATCTCTGAGGAAAGGTGGCGTTACCGGCACTTCGACATGGTTCAGTTCACTGGACAGTTCATTAAAGCCTATCGTTTCAAACGAATACTCTTTGATGGTAGAGCCGGCAGTGTTATAGGCCGTAATTCTCAGATTATAAATTGTTCCCGCTTCCAAATCACCAATAGTGTATCGAGTCTAAAGGTATTTAAGAGCATTTATCTAAATAATTATTTCAAGTGCTATAAACTTAATTTCTACATTATGTGTTCACTTTTATGCAGTAATGAATGACCAAGGAGCTATATATATGGAGCAGCATGTTATATGAACATGAAAATTCTATTTGGTTAGGTAAGATAATAACTACGTCATACCCATATATTGAGTTAAACTCAATATAAACTCACGTGTGCCTCGATTCTGCTAGACACAATTATCCAATCGCTCGATAGTCCGTAACGTTTAAATTCGATGCTAAAATACAGTATGGGGCAACCACCATCCTGCCATGAGGACAACTCTATTATAACGGATGTAATATTAGATCGAATTAAGTTGTGCTTAGTTGGTGCTATAGGTTTTTGACCTATAAAATGGTATGCTGAATATGAAGTTAAAGGAAAAATGGTTTCAAATAAATTCAAGGAACCTTTAGTTCTGACTATTTCCGTAGGACTAGTCGCACTCATTCCAATTTTGTTATAGGTGACTAGGGTGAAATGATATCGAGAACCACACTGCAAATCTTCAAGCATATAAGAATTTACTCGTCTATCCAATTGAATTTGTTCCCAGTCACTGAATTCCTTTCGATACGAAAGAGTAAAGCCTTTCAATGTGGCGCCCCCAATATCATCAACTCGCCATTGCAATGATACAGAATTAGGAGTAGTACCAATAACCGATATGACAGGAGCTGAAGGAGGGACTGTAATAAACAACGTTTTTTTTTTTAATAAATGGAAGATAATGCAAGAAATTGCGTTCTGAACATGTACCTTGGACAAATAGTTGATATATTATATGATCCGTACCTAAGGTGTTCCTAACAACACACGAATAATTGCCTTCGTGAGATCTTTGAATATTACGGAGCGTTAGAGTATTATCGTTATTTATGTCGAGGCGAAAATGCTTTTTCGACCGAGCGTTTAGGACCTTCCATTCCGTGTTGGGTTGGGGAGTACCGACGTATAAACATGGCAGCTTCATGTCTACTCGCCAACTGACACTTATAGTTTGACTGAAGGAAATTATAGTAGCGGGTACTGAAGAACTGGGAACTAATTTAATTACCGGTGTACTGGGGCCCTGACCAATGCGAGTGGACGCTGTAACCCACGCTTCATAAGTTTCTCTGATTGATAGATCTTTGACTTCAAAGTGTTGATTCTGAGCTAGTAGGACTTCCTTAAGGATTTTCAATTCTTGACCCTTGTCCAAGATGCGTATGTATACGTTGTACTTGGTAACAATGCCGTTTGGTCGGCGCGGAGGTAACCAACTTATTATAACGGATGATTCCGAATTTACGACGGACTTTACACGTTCAGGAGGATCTGGTACCGCTTCTTCAGTAGTACATGATGCAATTGAACTAAACACGCCTTCTCCAGTTTTTGTAAATGCCAGTACTTGTACACTGTAATTCGTAAAAGGTTGCAATCCGTGCAGTACAGTACTAAGGGATGACGTAATTTTAGTCTCCCGTGCACCATATTCAGAATCAAAGTTAACGGGCTCATATAGAACTTTATAACCCTGTATTATGCCATGGTGATTTTCCTTCGGTGGTGCTTGCCACGATATTTGTATATTTTGCGCTGTTAAAGCTGCGCATGTTACTCCTTGAGGGGGTGCAGAGGGAGCATCTTCCAAAGTGTGCCCCAAGGTTATTTCACTGGCTGGCCCAGAGCCTTTAACATTAAATGCTGACACAGTAATAGCATATTGAGTATATTTTTCTAAGCCAGCGAGGCGAAAGTCATTGAGACCTTCTCCTCCCAAACTGCTAACTTTGGTAAAGTTTTGCACATTTTCCGAAGAGCCGTGCTTTTGATAAGCGATTATGTAACCCAGTAATTCGCCGTTCCAGGTATCACGGTCGGGAGGCCTCCAAGTAATTAGCAATTGTTGAGGTCCTAGTGGTTCAGCAGAAACATCTTGAGGACGTCCACTGGGAGCCTCTGCGTCAGTGTGTACAAGAAGAATATCACTGGGTGCACTGGTCCCCAAATGATTTTCCGCATAAAGACGAAAATGATACACTTCAGCGGGTCTCAGAGAGCTAACTTGCGCTGTTGTTTTATCGCCAGGTAATAGTTTTTGATTATTGCCCTCATGCCAAACATCTGTGAAAGCAAAACAGCAAAAAGTAGGAGTAAGAATCATTGAAGATTCAATATATACGATTTATAAATCTCTTAAAAAAGATTGGTGCGAGTTCAAACGAAATAACAAATTGTAGAATTTTGATATAAAATAAGTTTAACTTTCTTTATACTAATGCGTATCACAAGTTCGCATATATTGAAGATTTATAAACTTACCTCCCGCTTTTTTATATTGTAGTATATAATTTGATATAGGTTGCGAATCTTTATTGTTCCCACCCAAAGCTACGGTGTCCTGATCATTAGGTGACCAAGTCAACGTAACAGATCGACTACTTAGATCTGTAACATGTAAATTAACGGGAAAGTTCGGTGGCTCCTGAACTTGCAGGTATATTACAGCTCGATCGTGTCCATACGTATTGCTGGCGACACAAGAATATTCGCCACGATCGCTTAAAATTGTTTGCGGTATTGTAAGCTCAGAAACAATGCCTCGACTCATTGGGGTATCCTTAATATGGTATCTTATATTGAAGGCGGGATCTATACGGTTCGCTTTGGCCCGCCATGAAACGTCAAGCGGTTGATCACCATCCGTTTCACAACGTAAAGTGACACGATCTCCTCTCCTTACTGTTATCTGCTTTTTAGAAACACTTACCGATGGACCCACTAAAGTATCTCTATATATTATAAATGGACACGAAAAATAAACCAAAATGGGCCTGAACGTACCATGAACTGTTAATTTTATTAGAGTACTAAGACCGGCACCAATGCCATTGTTAGACTGACACAAATAGCTACCCTCGTGCTCTTTTGCAACTTTAGTTATTATTAATGATCCGTTTTGGTGCGTTTCAATCGCCAGCGGTGTATTTCCGTTGCCAATGTTATAATTCAATTCGCGATAGTCTCCAGAGTCACCTACGGTTGGAAGTGTATGACGTTATGAATAAACCGATTGGAACACCTCAACGATGTTGTTTACCAATAGACTGTTTCCACTGAATTGTTGGCGCTGGAAAACCATCTGCTTCACATCTAATTACTACGGTATTGCCCAGGACGGCATCCTGATCCGTAGGTTTTATTATCCAACGTGGAGGAACTAGTTTGAGATTATTATTCGTTATTTCGTGAGATTGTTCCAATTACGAAAAGCTACAATAATGATATTTTTCTTATGGACAAACATGCAATTAGTTAGCATGCACTTGATAAATATTGTGGATGATAAATCATTATCAGTATCGTCATGAAAAATAATTAATATAATAGTATGTACACAATATAACGGAAATTAAAAATATCGTTTTTGACTCACCGAAATCGATGTTAATTCTAATGAAGTTAGACTTCTATGCGTATAACATGTAAACTAACACTACTGTTTAGAAAAGACTTTGGAAGTCTTAAAACAAAAACTAAATGTAAAAGGCAACAACTGAAATTGTGTCATGTAAATTGTTGACATTGTTTAGTAGAACTATAGGTTCGTTCAGCAAAATATATACATGCTCTTATCTAAGACATTTCAAATTCGAGTAAATCAATATTGGTGCGTGGTAATGATGGTGCTCGATCCGTGCTTGGTGCGTTGCTTTCTGTTGCCCATACTGTGTTCGTGCCCATTTTATAGAATTCTCCTTCCTTATTACTTCAATTAATATTTCGCAATTGCACAAATTTCTTCACTTATTTACTCTAGTACTCTTCAAGTAAAGAATGAGAATTGAAATGCAAAGAATGATAATAATAAATCTTTCGATGTATATAGTATAAGAAGCTTATTTGAAGAGAGGTTGCATATTAACTACGAACCTGCGATACCTGCCTCGATATCTAATCTCTTCCTTATTACAGACAAACCATAAGAGATAAAAGTTTGCCATAATGTTAACGAAGTCTTTTTTGCTTATGTATATATTTGGATAGTTCAAATTAACCACGTCCACTTATTGATGGTCTTATTATAAATGTTAATATGTTTTAAAGATTTATTTTTAATATTTGACGTAGATTTAGAATGAGCATTCCTTCTTTATGTCTGGAACAAACTTGTGAAAATAGGAGGGATTAGTCGTTAAAAACTTCAATTGCGCTTTACTTGTGTTGTTATGGGATTGTTCTTAAAACTTGATTAAAACCGTTTTCAGTAGTTGGTACCTTTTCGAAATGGGCGTGCCCCTTTAAAAAATCTGACTCTTTCACGTACAATGAAATTAGCTCAAAAGACCGAAGGAACATAAGTGTGGTCCATTGCTTCCATTCCTTCTTTTCAGGAAGGAAATAATTTAAGCATGTGACATAGACGCCTAAATTTGTGCAATTGGACTTTATTCAAATTTAATATTCTAATAATTTGTGCTGAAAATATTTTTGAATATGTTAAGTGTGTCACAGATTTACAAGGTGAATTACGTTTAGAATTATGTGACAATTATGGGGTGATTTACCCGATACAGAGAGTGTAGCCGTATATTCTACCAATCCTGCGCGATTCTCCACAAGGCACGTGTAATTTCCATTATGACGAGAAGACACATTATGTATGGACAGAATACTAGAAAAAGGTGCATACTCATTAATTGTCACCGAAGAATCAGACATGGTGGCGGAGAGGGAGGAGGAACTCTGCGTATCTGCCGCAAATAATGCAGCTTTCGCGTTATGATCGTTAAATGATTGACCGCCAACTTTTATTGCTTTATTGTCCTTCATCCAAGTAATGTTGAACGGTTGATCACCCTGACTGCTTGAACACATTAACTGTGTCCGCATGCCTTCGGTAACTTCCTCCTCAAAACTAAATGGGGAAATACGTGGTGGAACTAGGAAATTTTAAGAAAGGTAGAGACCTATATAAACTATAAAAGATTTAAACATTTATTCAAAAATTAAGTACTATAAGAAATGAAGAAGTACGTTAACATCTGCTCCGCCAGATACTGCTTCGATTAAACAAAATCGATAAAAAATTATATTCTACGGTTAAATTTTTTTGGAATAATATTACATCTGTGGGTGTGTATATATGAATGCGGATCTGGAAAGTTGGAATACTTAGTTATGCAAATATACTTATAAATATATAAGTAGAATATATAGATTTGATTAAATATTTGAAAGAGCATCAGCAACAAAATTATACAATTATAAAATAGCGTGCATTGAACGTATGCCGAAAATGTATTGGCGTCTAAGAGAAAAGCATACATAAAATAAAGTACAACGCAATAATTCAAATACACATTCAACGCATTCTCATATACCATTAACTCTTAGCTGTGCAGAGTGCGATACAGTAGCAGCATTGTTTTGGACCCGGCATGTATAGGTGCCGCTTTGAGCCCTCGTAACGCTTATAATACTCAGGGCGCTGGTAAAATCATCATTTTGGCGAATTGTCACTACGCCGGCGCCTCCTTCACCACCGCTACTACCATCATCATTCGTTAGTGTGTTGTGTATAGGCTGAGCATGCAAATAGTCGTTGTTGATCGATGTCGCCGCCGACATCAGTTGTGAGCCTGAGCCCAAGGCAGCAACGTCACCGGTACCACCATGCCCACCGCTGACACTGACGCCGCTATCGCGAGCCATCGGCACAGATTTTATGCCATTAAGCCCGGTGGCTTGTAGCGGTTGTCCGTCCTTTAACCATGTGAATGTAAGCGGTAGGTCACCGGTGCCAATGACACATTGAATGCTTGTGCGGTCGCCGACATTGAGATCGCGAGCGAATGAAAATGGTGTAATCTTAGGCGGAACTAAAATTGATTCATATTGCGGATATTTTTTTTTTGCTTCTTCAATCACAATAATTGCTTTATTTTAAATCTGAATCGTGAACTGTATATATGTATTTTTGTGTGTGCCAACATTCGGTGCACAGGCCTCAAATAACTTTGTGTATGTACAATTAAATATTGTAGGAATTAAAAAATATATGCAAAGTAAATAGAACACATTTATTTCCGATGTCTAAAAGGTCATGGTGAGGAGCGTCGAAAATTGTAGCCCCACATATATATACGCAACAAGCGATCATCCCAATGCGCTTAATATTTATATATACTGCATCGCACAGTTTGTCTCCGGTTCAATTTCGCATTAAGCCTGAATTAAGTGAATATTAACTTTAATGAGCTTCCTAATCTTCCCAAGTCTGCAATTCGGATTATTGAAATTCTAGGTTCAAGCTTTTAGGATCGATAGCTGTACAAATTCCTGACATAGGCGAATTTTTACTTACTGGAGGATGGACAAAGCGTTTGGCGAGACTTCCAAGTTAAAAATAGATCCTTTATGGCTTGATCCTTGATGCAAAAATGCAAAGGAGGAGGTCTTCAAAAATATAAATTTTGAAATCGGACAACAGATAACGTTTCTATAAAGTATTATTTTTTTAACTTTGGGGGCTCGTCAGATACTTATTTTGTACATCTGTGGGTTAATGAATATACCGTTATGTTCAGAATTTGCCCATGTCTGTACAGTCCTAAAAATTTTAAAGTTGATATCGAATCCTCTGAATATCAGACCTGTACCGCAAAATTTACGTAATTGATGTAAAATTTCGCTAAATCTGAAGAGGTGAAGACTTGTTAGAAGCAGTGTACTCTACATTAAGCGCATTGGACAATCGAGTGTTACGTAAACAATGCCCCATAATGAGACTTTACGCATTTTTATACCAAATCGTAACTTAACATTTATATCGATGTGCAAGTGCAGTTGTGACTTAGAGCAAGTTCATACAATATAAAAATATGATGAAATTAAATTGCTGTGGCCAGCAAACATTCCATAGGTGACAAATTATACATAAATAAACAAGTCAGTTCTCATTCAATATTGTTCAGGTGTTCAGGTGTTTAGTGCAATTTATGTAAATACAGATATTTAGGATTTGTGAACTAATGTAAGAGATAGCAAGTCAAGACTTTATTTCATTTTATATATTAGTACATATGGTTTTATATGATTGTGCGCATATACCATAAATCGGTGTGTATAATACATAAGGGGTGTAAAAAAAATTTCGTGCAGTGCGCAATCACTTCTGGCCCGAAACAATTATAGTTTAGGTCCATGACAAAATGTGAAAAGGAAAAACATTAAAATGAAATTATTTAAAAGGTGTTGCAGTGCAATGCATTTCCAAATCGACGGATGATGAAATAAAATGTGAGATAGGTAAAACATTGATCATACAAAATAAGGTAAAAACATGTCAAATATTTTTGGGGGCGCAAAATGCTTAAATTAACTTAATAATGATTCGAATTGGAGAATATCTCCTGATTTGACCAGATGTCTAAGGCACGCGTATAGACGTATTTCTGCTCAAAAATTTGAACAGTCACATTATTTGCCAAGCCAGCGGAGCTATTGCATAATTCCATTTGTAGATCATTAAGAGAATGCGAGTAATTTTTGTGACACTGAACTCTCATCGTACAAGGGCTTGTTTAATAAATGCAGTGTTTATAATTTTACATTACATTAGGAAGAAAGGAAGGTTTATTCTATAGATCAATAATTGTGACTTTTCGAAGGAACATTACAATTAGGGACAGACCAGGACGCGTCATGATCACAAACTGAACTAAAACTACATTTTGAAGTACAGGTTCGTTTTTGACTCAAGGCTTGACTGATTTTTGAACTAGCTTCTACTTCTTATTAAAGATTCAACGTAACTGCTGGCCTATGATTACGAATAAATACGCATACACATGTATATTCAGGGCACACTTTAAAAGTAGGGTCATACCTAAGCATTGGTTAAAAATTTGAATTACTTTAAAGAATATGTACGTAAAAATTATTAATGGTAAGGTGACGGGTGCTTGATGTAAACATTTGTACTTACCAAGAACTTTGACTTCAACGGAACGTTGAGAAGTGTAGTTATGTTTGTTTCGAGCAATGCACGTGTAAGTACCCTGATCGGCTGTACGATGAACATTATCAATGAGTAATGTACCGTTTACAACACGTTGTCATATATTTGTGGGAAGCTTAAAACCATCTGTAGAATATCAAATATTATATAATTTTAAAAGAAATGCCACATTCCGTATTTCTATGGAAAATTGTTTTTTGAAGCTCGTAACTTATAGCACATATTAAATGCATTGGAGTTAAATTGAAATATGTGGAAGGTCTACATGTCGAAATGAGAATCTCAAGGTAACTAATATGAAGGATTAATAAACCCCTAAGTATATCTTCTCCATAGCGAAGGTTTTTCTCCCATTTTAATAGAAACCTGGGTTTATTGCAGATAGACATGCGGACGGTTAAGCAAATCACAATTTAAATGATGATCATGAATGTATAAGCCATTTAGGTTCCCTGCGGTCCCCATCAGGGTGTTGCAAGTTTAGCAAGTTTTCAAAGAAAACAAAAATAGAGAAATATGCGGGCACTTGGACCTATATCTACGTCCAAGATTTTGTAGCCAAATATACTTTATTATGCTACTACCAGAAAGAGGTTTCAGGGACCCTACAAAGAGTTGTATATTTCATCAGCATCAAAATCTGATCGATTTAAGGATTCCGAGTGGTAGCGTTGAAACGTTCACGGTTACAAAAATGAAGATATCGAGCTCAGCTTTGGTACAAACATTCCTAGTCCAAGTTGCCAGCTGTTACTAACTAATTGTAATTGGTGGGATCGGACACATAAGCAGGATATTTATGATTGGGCTTTAGCCAAAGATACCTTCTTTTCTTTTTTCAAATGGAAAACTAACACACCTTTTTCGATGAAGATGCTCTCAATGGGGTAACCTGCCACAGGACATTTAAGGAAAAACGGTTTTCCAGCTACCGCAGATAACTTTGGCATGGGACGAATGTATGGCATGCCTGCAACGAAAAGTGGTGGAAAATGTTCAAAAAAATTAGGAACTCCACTCAAGTACTACATTTAGACAACTTTGCACATGCAGTTGTCTATCGTTTGTGAACTTAGTCAATCTTACCATAAATATTTAATCGGGCAGCATGTGACGCCTCGCCGGCACGTGATATCGCTTTGCAATCGTATTCGCCCCCATCTTCTGATTTCACTACAGATATATTCACGTGACTGATTACATCACTGAACATAGTCACATATTGGCCAATCATCAGACGGTCATTCTGTTAAGTAAAATAACATTTACATCCTTTTAATGGAATTTTCATGCTCGCAAAATAAATTTTTTTACGTCAGGCACATGCGCGTACAAAGTTGCATTTTTTGTTCATTCAGTTACTTGTGTAGTTACAAAACACATGGTGGTAAATTTGTAAAATCGATAAATTGTCTTCGAATACTTACATTAGGCAAAGGAAATCCATCCAAGTGCCATACAATTTTTGGTGTTGGATTGCCGGTGGCACTACATTTTAGGGATACGGAAGGTCCCGGTTGCATAGTTTGCTCAATAAATTTATAAATGAGTTGTGGCGCAACTTCTGTTCTCCACATGAAAGAAACTCTACGTTAGAATCATTTACAATCAAACGCAATGTCTGTACAAATTAAAGAAATTTAAGAGTACCTACCCCCTAATCGTAACTCTGCAGTTGCCTGAACAGATTCCATATCATTCTTTACCATGCATTGATACATGCCTTTGTCATCCTTGGTAATGGACGTAATGCGTATCTGTTCTTTCGATAAGAGGCGTACTCGAGCTCCAGTACGTAAAGGTTGACTGTCTTTTAACCAGGAGACACTATTCTTTGGGTAGCCGGAAACCGAACAAACCTTTAATGTAAAAGCAATTATTGGAACGAGAATTAGTTTACCAAAAACCTCTATACATAATACTCGAACGTGTTAAGCTCTACATAGGAGGTCTTAGTAAAATAATTGTAACTGTACGGACAAGTTAACCTCAACAAACAATATGATGTATTAGAATATATTGTCAGTTCTATATTATCACAGCTTACCAAATCGGCTGCTTTGCCCAAATTTACTGTTTGTACAACCGGTTGAATGACAACACTCAATGGTGAGGTAACTGAAATTTGTACGACCAGTTTTTCACTGCCTTCTGAATTTGTGGCTGTACAGTAGAAAGCTCCATTATCTGTCTTATCAACTGCAGTCATAATAAGAGTTCCATCTTTGATTTTCGCTTGTCCCATTGCCAATAATTGTTGAATAGACTTCTCGTTGTTTGGTCGTTTGTTGTGCCACCTGTTAAAAATCATTGGTATCTTCAACAATATAAATCAATCGCAATTTATGTTCTTTACAAGCATCAAACAATTTGAAAATTTGTTAAAAACAAACAAGATAAATTTAGAAAGTTAGGAGGGAAAGGAGGAGTGCTAATATGAATATTTTTGGAAAAATAGCTATCAAATATTTATTATTTATACGTTTACCGATATACAGGTTTAGGGTTCGCATAAGCAACGCACGGCACTACTACTGCATCGCCAACTCTAGCCATTATGGTTAGATGTTTTTCATTTATAATGGGTGGCACCAATTCTCTCATTTCTGTTCCAAAGAAAAAAAGCATCTCTTGTATGGACTTTTTTAAATCACAATTAAACTCTTACCTGTTAATTGAATCTTTCCTACGTTACTACTCACTACGGAATCTTGTGTTAATTTGTGATGTGTCCGGCAGCGATATATTTTAAGAGAATCAGCCCGTGTAATATTATACACCAGAAGTTCCCCGGTTGGCAACATGTGATTTTTTCCATCTGCAAATATTTAATTTGCTTTAATGTCCTCTCTTTTTTCCTTATTATTCACAATTTAATGCAATTAATGTATATAGTATATATATAGATACATTATGCTCACCTCCTTCCAGTGAAGGATATATATTAAAATTTGGTTCTTGCAGCCACGATGTTACTGTAACGTACTCTTTCACAAATGTTGGAATGTTACACTTGATCAAGACGTTGCTGCCAATAAATCCACTTGGATTTTGTACTTCTGGCTCATAACGTTGATTGACAACTAAAAAGATATTGCATGAGAGTTTAAGGAAAATCAAGGAAACTCAAGAAAAAAACAAGAAAAATACAAATTTAGAATAATATTTAAGGAAAAAAAAAAGGTGTATTTGTCTGGGGCCAAATCTTCAATACCCATCGTCAATGCTTCCAAAGCTTCATATGCCAATATATCTTCTGAACTTTACACGTAACGGGGAAAATTTACTTAAAACGTTGCTCCTTTTTCGGTGTTTCTTGTACTGTAGCGTATCGCGTGAAAACTACTCACGCTTCTGTAAAGTTTGGAATTGATATCTCAACCAGGAGAGTGAGTACCAAAGAACAGACACACACGGACAGATAGACATGTATAGATCAAATAAGTTTTCGACTGATTCAGAATATATACATTTTGTGGGGTTTCCAACGCCTCCTTCTGGGCGTTGCAAACGTTTTAACAAAGTGGTATATACCCCCATATACAATATAAAAAGGAGGTTCGACAAATTCGATTTACAGTAATATACCTGCTTTGACAATGACATCTCGCGATACGATAGAGCCAACCGCATTGTTTGCTGCACATTTATAAATAGCCCAATGTACATCTTGACGAAACTCTTCAGCTTCAAAAGGAGGAAAGTACAATGAGCTATTGGCTAGGATGTGGCGAACCTGATAAAAGTACAAATCGAACAATTATACGTTAAGCATTTGTTATTGTATATTTCGAATGTGTATGAACGTTTTGAAAATGAAATTTTTTAAAAAATACCTTAGACATAGAAGTTATGGGATTGTTCTCTTTATCTAACCAGCCAACTTCGGGCGGAGGATTGCCATGCGCTATACAGTCAGCAATGCTTCCAGCATTATTTGTAAATTCAATGCGACTAGGCGGTTCATGTGCAAAATTGGGTCCTTGCGTATCAAAATAATTGGAGGATTCTGTGTTTATTTAATTTTAAAAAATAGCCAAACACACAAAATCACATCAATATATACTACAAGTGAAAATGTTATAGCCGGGCTAGCCCGACCTACACCACTTTGTTCCAAATGTACAGCTATTTAAATAACACAATGTATCCTATTATTCGTTAAGTAATATGTACAGTAAGGCGAGTTATTGCTTTGTGAAAAGACTACAAATATATACAAATAGTTCGATCTGGTTCAAAATTGGAACATGAAAGCATATAAATGGCATCCCCTTGCGAATTTTCGGCAAAAGGCGATATATGGAAGCGGGTTCTAAAAATGGGCCGATCGAGTTCAAATGTTTTACAGTCAATTATTAAATTATTCTTCATCAATTTTCGTTCAAACAAGTGAATATGTTAAAGTCGTTTCTAACTAGACCTTTTAATACTTTGCAACACTTAGTTCTAATTTTGTCAAAAAATATTAAGAATTGAGAATTTTTGCCATACGACGATTTTAATCCAGCGTTGTAGTAAAAAACACCACTTTAGATCGCAGACAATAGATCGATATATGGCTAAAATACACAATTATGAATATTTTTCGATGAAACTTGTCTCAATAATTCTACATATTATTACGTTAATTTGACGCAAATTTGAGCACGATAAGATCACTGGGACAGCTTCTGTGTCGATTTTAATCCACATTTAGACGTTCACTGTAGATGCAGCACATAGCGAATATAAAACTATGAGTCACATATCACCGCAAAGGTCAATTATTTCCCTAAACACTGGAGACGTGTGTGTAAGTATAGCCTGGCGAAATTTAGTTTAACGATTGAACCAGAATATCTACCAAATTTCAATTAGCTCTGTTTTGATGACCTTCAGAGAGTTTTAAACGCTATATGGTTAAATCGGCGTAGAATTTGATTTTGATCGAGAACTTATATATATTGTGAAAACCCTGCAGAGTCTCCTCCTGGGAGTTGTATACAGAATAACAAGTAAAGCCCACTGTCCACTAATCTTACATTTGTTGCTCCCTGAGTAACAGATATTTTAATGATAACTGTTTGTTGTCCCTTCTTTATAAGATAAGGGATGGCTACTACGAGTTCGGTAGGCAAGTCCCCGAAGAAGGCTTCGGAAAACCCACAAATCATATTCACCATAATCAATTTATACTTGAAACTCTACTTTTTTATATTTATTACAAGGTTACAATGTAATACATAACATCAATCTATTAAGAGGTTTTTCCTCTACGAAATTTATTATTTCTTTTACAACGATGTATTTACGTATGCATGTGTGTAGGCATTGAATTATATATATTGCACTAAATAAGAATATTGTGGCAAAATCCATAGAACAGCGGAAAATGAAATAGACTTAAACATGTACCGTTGGTACATATGAGCCGTTGTGTATGAAAGTGGTGAAAGTCCCACTATTCCAACGAAATTAAGATAATGACAGCAATAGATCATATCGATCAATTCAGAATCGAAATCTGAATCGATTTAACCATGCCCGCATGCATTTTGGGTGAGAGTTGACCAACAGTTTTCTAAACGATTCGATTAATTAGAGCGAAAGTGTCAGCATTCTGAACACTGTTGTATAATGAACTTCTAAAAGTTGTTATCTAAGGCTTACCCAGACTTTTCAAACGCAATTATCTCAAAAGGAAAAATGGGGACTTGTGCCACTTGTCTTTGCAACGGGTCCTATGTTGTTTGTTATTTAATGCTGCTTTCAGCAAAACTTCAAGACCGAGAAAACCTTTTATTACTAATACCGCCACCGCCCATGCCAATGTAAATATGCATACGCGTATATGTAGAATTTAAGGAGGACGTTGACGCAACGATTACACAAAAAAAAAGGAGAAAAAAATAAATGGGAAACAGCACAAATAAGAACAAGAACAACCTAATACACATATATCATGCTTTCGTTACCCGGTACAGCTTGTATACCATAACCACTCGAAGGTGCTGATGATGTTGGTGGTAAAAGTCGTGGCATACACTTAAGTACGTTCTTCAGATATTTTGAAAAGTTTCTGCAACATTTACGCCAAAGAGGCAAACAGGATATTCTGAGGATTCCTACCCTTCCCCAACATTCGGGCATACATATGTTTCCACGTATAAATACAAGTGCACGTATTGTATATGTATTGCGCTCCCTTCATTATCAACGTTTTTGTCGTCGCTGCTATTGAAACACGTCAACGAGCAGGAATAGTTGGAGTTATGAACCACATTAAAGTGGTTTTACCCCCGAATGCTGAATATCTACCAGCAAGATTGTGCCAGCGCGATTATTTGTTCGCCGTTCGTTTGTGCATAATCGCTTAAGAGCGTATTCCCACTTATGCACAAGATATGGCGCAGATATGTGTATGTGTCTAATATGTGTATTTGGTAAGACATGTGTGTCTATTTCTGTGCGGGTCTAAGTTCATACACGTCGAAGCTGGAAAAGCAACTGTCGTAATCTTGACAATTGTATATTATTCTGTTTATATATATATATATATATATATGTGTACATGAGTGTAGGATGTGCGTACGTATTATTTTATTTGTGTCGAATGAGCTTCATACATATATGGTGTGCGTCCCTTTCACAGTAACAACATTTTATGTTGCTCTTAATGAAATTTTTGCGTTCGCTTCTTTAGGTGCGGAACAATCACCAAATCCTTACCAGCTCGAAAGATTTCTACCGGATCTGAAAATACCGGTTCTCCAATGCCTTCTCATTGTATGGATACCATGAATTATGAAAAAGCTGATGAGTAGAATGCTAAGATAAGCGGCATCATGATAAATCTAATATAGCAGCCGCCCGAAGATGTTAAACTACTCTAACTGTTAAAAACAAAAATAGACAATAAATAAAAGGACCTAACGAGTAGAATGTTAAAAGTAGCAAGTATTTGCTGAAGTCTTGAAACCCAGCTTTCATACCTTATTAGTAATTCGGAAAAGATTCTTTAAAAAATTGCAATTTTCCGATTTTTCGGTACCGTTGGTGTGTCGCCAACCAACGAAACCTACTAATCCTTGTGACATGTTTGGAATCGATATCGCAACGGGAGAGTCATTGCTGATTCAAAATATGTGTACATCCCTTGACATGTAGGCGTTAGTTCAAGAGCAACTTGAAATTTACAAATAGAGATTCTGAAAATCGGAAATCGGAGAAATCAATAGAGCGGAATGTTTTACATTCAAACAAATTCTCTTGGCGTTAGACCTTAGACCGCAACCCGACAACATTTCTTTCTTCGAAAAATGTTCTCCTATGACGTTACTTGACAGTTCCCATCCTTTTTTCTTCACACTGTGTAGAGACAATATTGTACAATGTACATAATTTCCATAATAAGAAATTTGAATAAAGATGCGAGTGATTGAAGAAATTCATTCATGTGTAAAAAATGTAAGAAATTAAAAAAAAACGTATCCAGACACTTGAGTAATAATCAAATGGCAAGGCGACATTATGCTACCATACATGTCACCCACACCCAGGTCGGAAAGTATAAATTTGTACAATAAGAATTTTTTTTGTAACTGGTTAAACCGCATAGTAAGCCGTCATTGCATTTACTGCATAAATGCATATATTGTTGAGGAATAGAAAAGTTCTTGGGTTGTTTACAGTTATGTACACAGGTATGTAGGGAGGCAAACTCATAAACATATATAACGCACATATGTGGAGGGCAAGCAGCCTCTTGCCGCTTTTCTCTTAAATAAATAAACAAGCAGGCAAGCACATAATCATTGCATAACACGGCATCTATATGCACACGTGTGTAATTATTATTTGTACATATGTGGATATGTAGCCTTTTGCTTGAAACACCCTCCACTGAGAACTGAGAACTTGCAACATCATTAATTTTGCATAAAGTTGATGGCGATACGACGTGATGACAACATTTGAGTGTTTCAATGAGATCTCAGATAACAGTGATGACGTGGTAATGTTTAACAAGAAGAACAACACTTCACGTACGTGAAGTATTATCTGACTAATTACGATGGCTATCGGTTCTGCACATAATAGAAGAAGTTTTCTTAAACTGTTAAAAGCATTAACAGCAATTAACCCATTATAACAAATTTTGCCCAGGAACATAGAAGAGTTTGAGCTTGAAATAAAAGTTTATTAAGAATAAAGCGCGAGCGCTTGTGCATGTGTGACATTAAATAGCTGCATTTATAATTAGTTACAAAGTGTGTTTGTAAACTGTTGCTTAATTACCTGTTGTGCTAACTATTAGGATGAGCAGAGCGCATGGTAGAAAATACTGCATTATTTGTATATAAAATGTCGATGAGCGTCTCTTTAAATGCGTTAATTTATAATTATTGTTTTCGCAGTGAACGTTAACACCCGTTAAGGGCCGCATTATTCTGTCGCCCTCAATGCCTATGTACACATCGATTCGTTGTCGGTTGTGTCAAACGAACATAATTATGATTCTGAAAACAAAGCATTTAAAAAAAAAGTATTTTATTTCTTTTGCTAACTGAAAGTAAACAATAGACAAGCAAAAACTAAAAACTAAATTCGGCTTAGGCCTCCCCAATCATATACAAACAGTGGGCGTGGCATCTACCTTTTCTATCATTTTTGTATTATGTATCAACTAACAAATCGAGTTTGAGTTCAAAAATTCGAGGTTTTTTGTAAATTGAGGGCGTACATGTTAACCGAACACGTCCATTTTTTACATATCGATGGATGCCACAACTATAAATGTACTTTAAGCTCAATTTCAACTTCACAGATACATTTTTGTGGCTGTAAAGTATTCTTGTCGATTGCTGGCGTGGCTCTCAACCAATTTTGCTCAAATAGCGGTCTGCGAACAGTTTGTACAAAATTTCAACTAAATAGCTCAAAATTTACGAACGTGTAACAGACCAATAACAGACGGACAACGGCCGTGCGGACACAAGGGTATACACATCTAGATATACTCAATTTTTGCTGCTTATCCACAGAATTAAAATTTTAAATTATTTATTACAAGGAAGAAACACCAAAAATCACAATTTTTATACCCTCCTGCATCACTTGCGCTGTGATTGTGATTTCCTTTTCTGTTTACATCGTTTCCATCGTTTCCATTGTACTATGCATTGTATATTATATATGTGTATATAAAAGTTCACCTTAATTAGCTGCAAACATCACCACCTATCTACCTATTGCAATGAGACCCCTTGCCCTGTATACTCTATAAACACTTGGCAGTCTATGTAGTTAGCGTCGTGTCATCTGCATCTACATTATCTTGTATATAATACACAGAGCATTTGTTTCGGGTTCGATGTTCGGATTCGGGATATAAGGATAATGCCTGTGTGCGCGTAAGTTTGTGTGTGTGCGTGCGTTTATAAATATATATTATCCTTGAAAATATAGCGCACAGAGTGGCGTTAGATATGGCGATATATAACTTAATTACACAGAATGTGTGTCATTACCAAACACGTGCTTTTGTTCGACCTTGTTTGTTATTAAAAATGAACAGTTGCTCTCTTGATAATTCCCTTGCACAGTTTAACTAAACGGTTGCTTTGAAAGCATTGTAATTCGTTCAACCGTGCAACACAATACGAGTGCGATGCTGATTGCTTCCCCATCAATCGGAAGCTGTTGTCAACTATGGACCAACAATAACAAAAAAGACATTAATGCTGGTCGGACTGATTTTCAATTTTCAATTTGTACGTTTTTCAAAAATATGCAATTCGGACAATTAAATCATTCAATCAATAAAGTTGAAGCTACGGTTAAGTAATACAATTAATTGGATGTCCTTGCATTTGTACACGTTTGCTTAGCCTTACGCGTACTCGGTTTTTTGTGAAATTGTTCGGCAAACAGACGGTAGAAATGAAGACATGTTTGATTTAGGGATATAAGCAAATTATATAAATGTTTTGTAAGGTCAGGGACAAGGGCAGATGTGGTGACCTTTGCGTGCGAAAATATATTATAAATTATGCTAATTACTAACAATGTACGTGCGGTAGGACAGCTTATTATAAACATTGAATGTCTGCATGGTGCAAAAAGGTTTTACTTATAATGCCAAATGGTGTGCACGTTACACATTTCACCACGGGGCAGAGCAACGTGTAGAATTTATTGTAAGTGAAAAACATTCTCACTCATGCTCTGTGATGTCTTCTCTTGGACATATCGCTCTCTGCGGTAACTGAAGACTAAAACCCAACCTAGGCATCGGGCATCTGGCAGCTAGAATTTAAGCAGCTCAGAGAGCAGACAGAGCCTAGAAGTCTGCTCAATCGTTTTGTGAATCATTTGTGTAATATCCGAATAGCTAAATACAAATTACAATCTGTCCGTTTTATTGGATTATATTCTATTTTTATTACCCAACGTCCTGTATCCTTTTAATGTATTTTAATTTCATTCTCTGTCACATCCACCATTTCCAGCCGTTCTATGTATCTGATATATAGTACAAAGAATCGTTAGAAGAGTGCGGTTAGCAGGCGATGAGGTGAGTTTTAATTAGGTGCATACATGAAACGTGTGGCTGTAGCAGTACTTTCTTAAAAACCAACTGACAGAGTTATGTCACTCACTCATTTCGATAATTTAACAAAACGACAACGCTGTTCATTTGCCGTGTATGACATGTATCTCCTGCACGTCCACTGCACTTGTTTTCAACTGTGACGACAGACGTCTCACACGAGCAAGTAAAAGTTAAGTTGTTGTACTTTTCAAATTTAAATTTAAATTACCACGCCCTTGGAGTACGATACGTTACGCTATTTGGTTTTAGTGGGAAACTCTTTCATATCCTGATTCTTATGTACCACGGAACGCAGGTCGTGGTGTGTGATAAAAGCCGTGAAATTGTGTCACCGCATATCATTATTATTTATAAATTATTATAAACTAAATCGGAGCTTAAAATACGGTAGCTGTCTGTACTTTAACTTCTTGATTGAAAAAGCAATGCAAACGTTAAAAGTGAAGGGGCGAACAAAATTGTGCAGTAGTGGGCGTTGTAGGTATTACGTATCATAACTTGCAAGTCGAGTTTTACGCTAAGTACGGTTTTTTTTTTTATAAATTGTGAGCGTGTGTGTTATCCGATTACGTCCATTTTTGGCATCTCGATGAATGGGGTAATTATAAATTTGTGTACTCAATTTCAGGAACACAGCTCAATTTTTATGGTAGATAAATATATTTTTGTCTATTGTGGGCGTGGCTCTTGACCGATTTTACTTAATTTAAATTGTAGGTCGGCTCAGATTTTGATTCTGATCAAAAATAAATCAAACTTAGTGAGTGTCTGCGACGCATCCTCCTCAGTGTTGCAAACGCAATTTCAAACTTAGTATACTTCCCATCATAAAATTATAGGTTAAAAGAGGTTAAGGGTATCCCAGATTTAACCGATGCCACATATGTACAGTTTCGTTTTGTGGCGGATGTTTGTAACTCCCAAAATCAAACCACAGTATCAGACAAAATCGGTTCAGTCACGCCCACAATCGACAAAAATACCCCTTGAAATTTCGTACAAGTATTTATAATGAGCGCATCAATCGATGTACAAAAGGTGGACGTGGTCGGATAATAGACAATAAAATTAAACTCTAGATAATAATTAGATTCATGCCACGCCTACTGCCATTTAAGGTTTGCCCTAAACCAAATTCCATTTTTATCAGTGCTTTAAAGTCATTTGCATTGTGAACCATTTGTTGACTTTAATATTAATTCTATAACATTAATAATAATTTTGCAAGAATATGTAACCACTCCTATGTTATATAGGTATATTATATATACCCGTTATAATATATTATACTGCACTCATTGAGCCGAAATGCAATTTAACATACTGTTCTTGGTGCAAATTTGAATTCTTTCCAATTTCATTATTCACACAACGTTCATTTGTAATGAAATCATTTAGAAAGACAATCAGTCGTGCATGTCTTCTACAAGAGTTTCACACATATGCATGCAAATATATGCGCCTAAGTAACTTTACAAAGACATGTGTGAACCCCAAAATGTAGAATTGGTTAACAGTATAAATAGTAACTACAATATATTGCATACGGACGACGGAATTTCACTAAGCAATCAAAAAACTCAGTACCGCACCACACCGTACACCACACACACAAAACCAAATACTAAATGAAGTCTTTTAATCAAATGTTGGATGTGATGCGTTATTGTTGTTTTGGGGTTTTTTGTTTGTTTTGTTTTGATTCTTTCGTTAACACATACCACTATTTTTGTTGTTGTTTTCGTTGGTGTACAAGAGCAATGATATAACGTTGCTGTTGTATGTAAAATAAAAAAAATAAGAATTGAAATTTTTTTTATTGCAAATATGCAAATGTACCGTTAAACTGTGAAGCGAATTTAGAACCGTCAAATTTGAGGAAGCTGCAATGACTGACAGCAACTAACGAATGTTTACTAAGATACATGGGAACACCATTCAACTGCCTCCTGTTTTTCGGTTTTTTAAAGGATCTCTTCATATCGACCCCAACAGTTCTCACAATTTGCTCGCATCGGCATACACTTGTGCTGATAACGGTATATGTTGTGTGGTGGTGGATTTGCTCAACTTTGGTGTGCATATAATACTCTCTCTTGTGATAGTCTTTATCTCTCTCTTTCTCCATCTCCCTCTCCCTCTTTCTCTTTCTATCCCTCTCTTTTGTGATGCTTGTTTACGTCCTACATTCGTTTCAACATTTCATTCTCGGGTAAAACTTTTACTTTTCTATCTCGACAATACTTTGATGTATTTGACTATTTAAGTATATAATACTTTTATAAGTCAGAAGGTATAACATTATTAAATAATAAATAAAAAAACCGGAAATCTGTTTACTACACCATGTACGGCACATTCGTGAAAATGTGCGATATGTTTGTTGGTGTTGTTTCGTAATTATTATACTTATCATATAATCATTATTAACACGAAGCGAAAGGAATCTATTGCTTTCTAAAACACTCATTTTGTTTGTACAGATTACAATTATCGCTTACGTTGAACCTTGATTTGCTTTGCTTTGATTTGTAAAGCCTTTAAATAGCTTTTACAACTTGATGTTAAGCCATTGTTCAATCTAGTCCAGATTCGGCATAGCCACTTATTTTGCGAAATAACTGTTTTTCAATATTGTCAAGCATTGTCCACAAATATATTGTGGCCATATAAAGACGCCCTTAAATGGGCGAGAGTGACCATATTTGACTGACTGACTGACTGTCTGTCTGTCTGTCCTTCTATAGAGTTGTCCGCAGGTGTGTTTGCTGAATCGCATAAATGACAATTATATTTTCAACTATGACATTTTGACATATATACTTGTCATAGAGCTTTTCAGTGTGTTCAGCCAAATGTTTGGTTGTCGTTTTATTATATCGCTTCCCTTTTTCGCTAATGCGGCCATGTATGTGGCTGATATGTGATATTACTATATTGTACTTACTTTTAAGATAATTTGCTAAACTTCGGCCCGAAAGCATTTCTTTTCTTAATGCATTTTTACCCAATCACAAGTTTCAATACTACGGATATGTTAGGCTTTTAAAAATGTTTGTATATTTTAAAATACAGAGAGACACTATAAAATTACATTCCAAATTCTTAACCATGTCCGTTTAGCTGAAAACTGTAACGCCTAAACAGCGAATCACAATTCACAATCACTTTCTCAATCGTTTTTATAATTATACGGACATAATTATGTCCGTCTGTCTGATTTCTGTAAATGGAATGTTTCATGTAAATTTCCGTACAGATCGCATCTATGTTGATATTTTGATGAACTTTGGTACAAGAACATGTTTCGACCCATTGAAAATGAACCGAATTGAACCATTTTTAGAAAAACATATCACGAAGTGACTTATATGACAATGACTCGTGTTTAGTGATATAATCAAACCAATTGTAGCATCATTTATGGTACTAAGTGGAGTAGATTATTAAATGGTCGGGTATAACGACCGACTATAACATTTTCACCTGTTTGAAATATTAATTAGCAATTTTTCCACTTCCTTGAATCACATTCAATAGCTGGTTAATGTTGTTTTGGTCCTATCTAAAAGGCATCGTTTCCAAACAGTTGACCACCACCTGTATTTACTTCAAATTTAAATGCAAGCACAAACCGAATAGAACACGATACCTCCTAACCACGCCTACAAGTGTGCGAGTTCTAGCTGTTTTATTTATTATTTATTTTAAGTAGCGGTGTGTTCCACGAATTAAAGCACACATTAACGTGAATCGAAAATAACGGCCGCAAGGATGCACAGAATATTTCGTAATCGCTTGCATTAGGTTTTTGAATTGATTGTAGTTCCCTTTTTATATCCATTTATGTAAGCTTGACGGCGCAGAGCACTAACAATGCCCATGAGGCACAGCTAAAAATCAATACATGCATGCTCCGAGCATCAGGCATGTATACGTAAATCCATATACAATACTGTTGATATATATTGTACAGTGTACTGTACCGAATGCTTACATACATACAAACATCAAACCAACAAGGCTACTGCCGCATGATTTTGATGTTAATATTTTACAACGATCCTCTCATCATAAATGTGAATAAATATATACATGCTACATACATACACACACATCTCATCATTATTACTTTTTGACACAAAACAAAAATCCAATGATGTACAGGCGAAACTTTTTTATAAAATGCACAACATTTCCAATCAAAACACACTCCCAACCATAATCTCAATAACTAGTATATACGTATATATTTATATGTGTGTGTATGTATTCATTCCATTTTATGTTGCAGCATGTTATGTGTAGTATTTGGGATATATGTGTGCAGCTCGTATGGATGCTCATGTCGCATATATTTATGATATATATATATGTGCAAGGGATACATATGTAATCCTGGGTCATAAGGCCATTTCGGCAACATCAACATGTACCATGAACATGTTTTTTTCTACGTTTGCAGATTCAGTTCTATCACATGAAACTGAAGCACGGTTGTACATGTATGTGCTGTGTACCATGTATAGACTCCACACGTAAGCATGTATGCAGCTTATGTATTTTGCATACGTTTGAATAACATGCAAAACTCTAAGGTGCTTCAACTCATCTTCCTTTACATACCCAACCAACAACCAACAGAATAGCGTATAGCATGTAGTGGTGTGTAGATGTGTTACATGTATGTTTTGGAGCCTATCCATCGCATGGCATAGCGTTTCGTGTTGGAGAACGTTAGAAATTTGTAGGTATCGTTTTTTTTCAATAGTTGTACGAATCTTTATTTAGTCCTACAGCCCACAGTTTTCATGAAGAACGTCTATTTGCATGTACGTGTACAAACGTACAAACATTGCGTGCGTGTATGTACAAAAATTTATTACGTTTGACTGTAGAAATTATTGTTGCAGCCACAAAACTTCCCAGACATAAACACTTTCTACCTTCCTGCACCTTCCACCATCTCCTCCACGAACCTCCTTATGGAAAGGTTGCCCTTTGTGGGGTCACCCCATGCCAACAGTTGCACTAGAAATTGATCTTCTCTTTTGAATATTAATCGAATAATTGATCTGAAGCCTGCTGACGTGCATACAAAATTAGAAATTTGGCTTAAAGCACAGAATTTATACTTTCCTTAATTGTTATGCCCTCCAACCTAATGTATGGCCGATAGCAAATGTACCCAAATAATTCTCTCCATTTTTATGCCCTCCTTATAAAGTGGGGAGTATGCTAAGTTTGTCATTCCGTTTGCTATACCAAAGTCCCTACAAAGTATATACCTTCTTGATCAGTATCAAAAACTGAATCGATCTGGACATGTATGTGCGTGTGTCTGTCTATTGTTGGCATTATTACAGTAGTAAATTTTGAGATATTGCGCTGAAATTTTGTACAGTCACTTAGATCGCAATTTAAAATGGGAAAAATCGGTCACATATGGTTATATGGGATGGGATCATTATCCCATCACATCAATGTGCCAAATATGGGTGCGGTCGAATAACAGACACGCCCACAATTTACAAAATCTATACTCAGCGTAAAACTTAACTTTCCCGCTGACACGTAATATATTTAGGGGGCGTAATCATATACCTGCCACCTACTGCTGATGCGGAGGGTATTTAAGATTTGGCCAAAGCCTAATTTAGATTTCTTACTTGTTCATTATTATTATTATGAACTTACATATTTAGCCTGTGTGTGCACTCACTCATTTCCTCAAGTTCTGAAGTTCTACCTCACATTACTTATAAAACAAGCACATGCCTACATGCAGTCGTACATGCGTACATATAAAAACAATGCAATAACAACATTATACCATATTTAAGTTTTAACAAAAGATATTTTGCACCAAATGTGATATCACAAAACCAAAGGAAATGAAAAACTTGTCTTTTGAAAACCAAATGCAAGCGGCCCCAAACACATCATACATAGAATAGTATCGCATCGCATCGTATCGTATATGCAATGTTTTGTATGTATTGTTGAGGAATACTTTCTGGTATGTACGTATCTATGTATCAAGCCGGAGTAAGAAATGAAAATGAAAAAAAAAAAAACTGGAACGTAAAGAAGCGACAATAGAAAATTATAAACGACAAATAACATGGAGCTTAGATGAATGCAAAGTACCCACAAAAGGAAGCGAAAACAAAAGATGCAACATACAATGCCAACAGCACAGCCGATTGTCAGTGCAATGTGTGTGGTGTGTGGGTGAAATGTGTGTGTGTGTGTGTGTGCTTGTGCATAGGGTGGGTATCCCTAAGTGTCTGTATACATTCTTATTGTTGTTGTGATATTGTTGTATTTTCGAGTACTTTCTGCTAAATTAATTGCACTTGAGTTTATACATATACTTGAACAAGTTTTGTTTTGCAAGGAAAACTGTCATTCCAGCAGAATAAGATGAATATACACACACACCGTATATGTCGGTAAGTGATTCAACGAATTTCGTAATAAAACATTTAGCCACAACTCTATGGCGAGTGTAAAGTGAGATTTTTACTTATTGATATTTCGCTAAGACTGTTTTCTAAATTTTGTAAAAATGCACTTTATAATCCATGGATGGAGTCTCTATCTCTATCGCACTCATAGAGGAAAAGTAAATCAAAATTATTGTCTCTCAACCATGTAATAACGAGACATTTCAACTCAATATCTCAAAATTTGCGACCGTTAGAATGCCGCGAACGAAACGACGGCCTTTCGGACAGACATAGATTTTCATACTAATGAAGACACATATTCCTTAATGGTGCAAACGGAATAGCAAACTTAGTACAGCTGCATCATTAAGGTGGATCATTCTGTACAAATCCCTATTGCAATTGTGTTGGTAGTACATTTATATCTGGAATTTCATTACGTACTGTTTATTTACAACAATTTATTTTGTTAGCATCACAAACGGCACGTGTACCGCGCGCTCCCTACGCCAGCTTGGTCAGCATCCGGGCACTATTTTATTTCTGTATGAGTTAGAAATTCAAAATCGTACGTACGAGATGTTCCACATTACGTACTACCAAATATCTTGACCAAAGTAAGTTGATTATTATTGTTTGTTTTAATAAACTATTAAAAATTGATCTAGAGACATGTAATGTCAAATGCTTGAAACTATTCGCACGTTAACTTTTATTACAAATTACATGAATACAGGAAACATTATGTCTAGAAGTATGGCGTAACAATAATCACCCTTAAGGGTTATTTTAAGGCTCTCCTCTTACTTAGCGGTGTTAGAGGTGTAGGCGTGGGTGGTTTGGTGGATAACTAGAAATATTACAACAGTTTCACAATTGACGTAAAGTTTGATTGGAAGGTTGAAATAATCTTCTTACCGAACGTATTGGTTTTGGGGTAATTGTGTTCAAAGGCGGCGGATTATGTGGTAATGGCTCATCTTCATCACCAACTACAGTAACGGCTACAGGCTTTTGTTCAGAAGATGGCCGCTCAGCACTTGCACTGCGTGACGTTGAGCCGGACCGTTTAAACATATCCGTTAAACGATTACGCAGATCTTTTTTACTTGTTCTTAAATCGCTGGCTACACTAATATCTGAATCGGACCCTTGAACCTATATAGTACGTATATTTATAAAGGAATTACTAATATTACCATTTCTCATGATATCTCATGATATCTTACTGAAATGTCACTTTCGGAATTACGCCCACTTTTTGTTAGATTTCTTAATTTGAAAATTAAGCCTTTTTTCTTTTTCCGTTGCCCACGTGGCACATCACTTTGCGTGGAACCACCCGAAAGGCGTGAGTCCAGACTGGAATCACGCACCAAGCCACTAAATTCAGAATCAATAGACTGTATCGAAGACACACTACCATTATCTTGTTGCCATATATTCTGTAATATCAAATGACTTTTAATTCCAAAATATATTAATGAACCATGCAATAATGATATTACTTGATCTTGATGTATTGATTGATCTAAAGACAAACTCTTTCGAATTGTGCTGTCACCATTACCTCTGGAGCGTGTGAGTTTCGAACTATGACGATTCGTGGTGGACAAACTGCCCTGACTACCGTGTGAGTCATTGTCTTGTGATGCAGCTCGTATTAAATTGGAACGACGTGAACGGCTTCTCTCGCGTTCCTCTTCATTTTGAAATTTTCGAACATCTTCGGATGCTCTTATTAATTGGTTCAATACGCTAGTTATTTCTGTAGCATTTTGCTCTTTGGTTGTCTTTTCTTTAGCAGTTTTTTGCGTACCCGGTGAGTTTTCTATCATCATTGGTACTATTTTAACTAATTCATCCACCGTGTGCAGCAAACTATTAACTTTAGTCTCTCCTTCTTGCTCCGTGTACCGTCTCACTAATCTACTTTCGTAGCGCTCCCTTTCTCGTCGAAGTTTTTCATTAGATGTTCTTAATTTCGCGTGAACATCTCGCAGTTCTAATAAATCACTTTGTAGTTCAGAAATTTTTTTACGACCATCTTCCATTTCTTCCTCATTAGCCCGCTTTAATTGCTCTACACGACGCTTCGATTCTAAACGTTCTTTATCACGTTCACGTTCCACTTCAAAAAGTGTTTGACGAAGATCTCTAGCCAATGTCGAGGTCTCCTGCAAAAGCCGTTGTTGTTCTACGCGCTCTTTTTGCCACGATAATTCCAATTTCGTTCTTATGCCAGGAATCTTGGTACGGCCAAACCCAGTTACCCTTTCTTCTTCAAATTCATTCAGTTTCGATTGCATTTCGGATATTTTAATTTCATTAGCACTTCGCTGTGAAACTAATTCAGTCTTCACTTTGCTCACTTCTAAGCGGGCCTCAACCAATTGGTCTTCCAAACAACCCACCTGGATAATAAAAGTTATTAATAATTTCTATTATTACCGTTTCATTAGGCACGCATTAAATACTTGTTGCTCTAAATACACTATTTTATTTTTATCATCTTCATCGCTGCTGTGCATGGAACTACGACTTTGTCGTCCTGAATTATTAGCATTGAGATGTCCAATCTTCTTATGGGCTGATTCGAGCATAATTTTTAAGGCATCGCGATCTTTTTTAAACCGTTCACATTGACGCTAATCAAAAAGGGACAATTTTTAATGGGTTTTTCATTCTATATATAAATTTAGTGATCTTGTACGCACATGCATTGAAGTAAACTCCGCTTTTAGATTCTTTATTTGCTGTTCATATCGCAAACGTGTCGATGCCACTTCGGACTTCATCTGTAATTCATTTTTCTGTAATCTGCAAACTCATAGTTTATTAGAAACTTGGCTACATATGTGCAAATAAAACGTAACAGAATGTTTGACTCACTGCATTTTTAATCGTGCTATTTCTTCTTCCAAAGAACTTTTTTCCTCATTCCTCGATGTTTGAACTTGCTTAACGCGGCTGAAATCGTTAAGTTTCTTGTTTAAATCGTCATTTTCTTTTCTCAATTGAAACACGAGATCAATATTGGTTTCATTTTCTCTTCGAAGTCGTTCGTATTCCTCCGTCCTATCCGTCAATTTGCTTTGAAGCAAAGTTTTCTCATAGTCTACCCCACCACTTTTTAGGGTTTTTGTCTCAAATTCTTGAATTTTTCGTTGAGCTTCGCTTAGTTTTTTAGCCAACTCTGTACGATTTGAACGAATCGATTCCAGTTCCGAAATTTTGTGCTTAGCTGCATTTAGTTCGGTTTCAAGATTTTTATTTTCAGTCGATAATTGAGCTTTGCTCAGTATAGTTTCTTCAGAGTATTTTTCGAATTTGGCATTAAGCTCATTATAGCGTTTTGTTTCGTTCATAATTGATTCCCGCAATTCTTCAATCTCTTTCTTAAATTTCTGAACTTGTTTAGAATCACCTTTTGAATTGTCTTTGTACTTGGCATCCTTTTCAAGTTTTTGCATTGCTTTCTCCGTACTCTTACGCAAAGTTTGCAATTCAGCATCTTTATTGGTCAATTTTTCTTCCAACGTCCTTCTGTGTTTTCGCTCTATTTCAATGTCTTTTTCTAACTTTGAAGATTTTTCACCTTCAGCTTTTATTTGTTGCTCTAGGGTGCGATTATTTGATTCAGCTTGTTTAACCTGAAAAATAAAATGAAAAATACTTGGTCATTTTTTGGTTATAGCAAAATCACTGCACGCAAAAAAAATCACGGAAAAAACTTCTTTTGTAGAAAAAGAGGAGAGGGGGAGATATGAGGATACCCATTAAAGTCCCTTTGATGCCAAATTTACTTACCAAATTTTCATTTTTCTTAACCTTTTCTTCCAAGTCTTTAATTACTTTACTCGAACTTTTCGATTCTTCTTCAAGTTTCTTCAATTCTCTCTCTAATTGTGGCACTTTTCGTGTGGAATCTGCGGCACTTTTATATGTTTCTGAAATAATAATAGTGTAAAAATTTTATGCGTTTAAAATTTCACATGATACTTGCTTATATCAGCTTCTAATTTGAAAATTTTCTGTTTTTGTTTATTAACTTCTTCTTCTAGTGACAGCTTCTCTGATTCTAAATCTTTTATGGTAGAAGCCCCAGATTTCAGCAAAATAGCTCTCAATTCTTTGTTTTCTTCACTAAGTTCTTCTATTGATTTCCTTAATTGATTTCTAGGTGTTATATCCGTAACATTTATTTTGGTTTTGGGGGGAAGTTTATCTTCAGTCTCTTGTAAGATACGACTAAGTTGCACTTTCAGTGCGTTTCGCTCCTCTTCTACAGAAGTTATTGATTTCTTTAATTTCGATAATTCAATTAAATTATTCGTTTTTTCCAGAGAACCATTATTTCGTAACTGTTCAATTTGTTCATTTTTTTCGTTGACACATTTTTTCAATTTTTCCACTTCATCATTAAGGTTTTTAAGCCGTCTTTCCGACGCTCCCGATAGGGAAGATGAATTGTTTCGTTTATCTAAACCAATTTCCATGTGAAGTTTCATTTGTAATTCTTTTATGTGTTTCTTATCTTCAGAACTTTGCCTTTCCAGATCTTCGACTTTGTGTCTCAATATTGAAGCTTCTTGTTCATTAAGTTCCAGTAGAATTCGTAGTTCGGCTGGATCATCTTCATCAGAAATGCCTTCGTCCCGCTCCGACGGAGGTTGAGAAACCAACCGATGAGAATTTACACCCACTCTAGAAACTACAAATATAAGGAATAACAATGGATTAATTAATGAGAATAGCTCGTGCAGTATGTAACAAAACTATATCCGACCTATCCATTTTAATACACAAACATGCAAATCAAGTTTAAGGCACATTATTAGTATAGGGTTCCTTTGCCAATGAAGCTTAAGTGTTATTAACAAAAAGCAAAGTATAGTTCGTATTCATACTTCTGGAACGTGTTGTCATTTTTTTTAGCTGCATCATAAGAGAATCATTTTCATCCTCCATGCGGGCAACTTTCTTTCTTAGGGTGTCGGCCTGCAATTTATACATTTCCAATGCAAGAAATACATTTAATGCATTTAATGTGTTCCATTGTTTTATATTATACTTAAATATGTTAGAAATTCCTTTATGGTTCGTTTCAAAATTCCAATTCAAGTACTATTAATTAATAGATCTACCTCTTCTTCAGCAAATTTAAGCTGTTCTTTAAGATCTGACTCTCTTTCAACCGAATCTTGAAGGTCCCTCTGCAATTGTTGTGGATCCTCTTGTGAACCACCTCTTGTCAATGATTCTCTAGTAATTCGACCATCTGCTGATGTAGACTTACCCAAAACCGCCAACATTGGATGTTTTTTATTGCGAGGACTTTGCAATTCTTCAGTTTCAATCTGAAATTAATTTTCATTAAACGATGAGACGGAAAAAGACTTATAAATAGTAAGTTTAGAGAAAAGTTTTACCCGCAGTTTCTTAGTCAATTCATTTGAAAAAACCAGCTCCTCCTCCAATTGTTTAATTCGGGCACGTAAGTCTTCTTCACTATTGCTCTGTTTCTCTTGTTCCAGTAATTCAATTTTCCGTTCACATTTTTTCAATTTGAAACTTAAAATTCGACAATTTTTGGTCGTTTTGTCTAAGTCTTTTTGCAAACAGGTTTTCTCTTTCATATCATCTTCACGAAAGCTATCTTGAAGCTCATCCATTTCCGCCTGAAGATTCATAATTTCCTTTTTAGCGTCTTGATTTTCCTCCATTAATTCCTCGCAGATTTGTTCGGCAGCCTGTAATTTTCTACGTAACTCACGCTCTGCACTCTTTGGGTTACTTTCCAATTCCTTCATGCGAGAATTGAGCTTTCGCTTTTCCTCGTTAATTTTCTCCAATTGTTCCTTCAATTCGTTTACTTTCTTTTGCAGCGTCAAGGCATCAGACATAGCTGATCGATGCGAAACCGTATCTATTGACGTTACACGTCTTAATATAAGATCACTTTTTTCACGTTCAGCTTTTTCGGCTCGAGTTTTCATAGCCTCCAATTCCGAACGAAGATTATTAATTTCTTCCAAATACTCGCGATCATGCAAGGCATCTGGTGTTTCCGTTATTAGTGACAAGTTATCTTGATTGTCAGTACTATTGTGATAATTGTTGTCCTTAATATTCAACATAAACGCGACATCTTCCGCTGTTTTTTGGCGATTTACTTCACGACGCCGATCCGCCGACGCGGTTGTTGCTGTTGATATGTTTGTATTGGCTTTTTGTGATATACTTTTCGCTTTTGAAGGAGCTTTCGAAGTCGTTGATGAAGAGTTAGTATCGATTGGTGTGGAATTTAATGATGAATGTTTTTTTATTGATGTTTGTTTATCTTCATGAATCTCTTTTTTCATTCGCAAATTTAAGTCCTTTTTTTCTTCAACTGATACTAAGGATTTTGTGGGCTCCGATTTATTGGGTATCGCATTACCAACACTCATATCTGGAACGTCATTTTCTCTAAAGAAGTAGATTAAGTAAACAAAAAATATAAATACAAAGGTATGTGCATTACAAGGCTTAACAATGCTTAGAAATGTCATTTTTACGAAAAAGACGAACCCTTCAGTTTTCCTAGGCGCGGAGCCTTCTCTACTTCTCTGCTTCTTTAAAAGATTCATTTTACGAGCGCGTTCCGCTAGGCTATCCGAAGAGCGTATAACTAAATCTTGTGGAATATCCTGTGACGATGATTTGACAGTTGATGGTGCTGGCCAAGCATTTTGATATAATGAATTCTCCACCTATCAAATATTTACAAATCAGTAAAATACGAGTATATGGAACTGGACAAATGCTGTATTTGACTTAGGCCAAATCTTACATACACACCACCGATGCCTAAAAGCTTTCTATACTGCTCTGCGGAAGTACAATATATGTTTCGACTTTCGACTGGGCGATTTGCAATACCAATCTGCGTACAAGGACGACATACTCGAATGCTATTGTGAGTTTGCCATCGATATCTGAATTTTTACAATCAGTCCATTGCTAATGTTGCGAAAAAATCATATTCACCAGCAACGGTGGTGGGTATAAAAAATATGTACATTTTCATAGATACCTCTTTGAGATCTAATGCGGTGCTCTTCCGATGCGGCACTTGCGGCAGTTTAAGTGTAACTTCAACATTATTTCCATTATTGATGTTTGAAGATGTTTGGGGAGGATTGCCAGAATAATTTAACGTACTAACTTCATCAAAGCGTGGCGTTGGAGTCCAAGACTGTGGTCGTTTTTTGAGGTCTACATTAAAGTGCACAACTTTGTTTTATGCCAGTGAACAGTGAAATGTTATTTTAAATATTAACGTTAAAGAAACTCATTACGTATGCAAGCGTTAGAAAGAATACAGTTCAATGCATGAAGATTAGACAGATGTTTACGCCCACATCAGTTGTTTGCAATGGGTAACGACACATCAAAATGTTGTTTGTTTATATGTAGATGACGTAGCAGAAAGAACATAGTGGTCGCAACAAGTAATTGTTTAGATTAATGGAAGATATTAAAGAACATTCTTAATAATTACATAATATATAAAAAATACAATATTTACTAATTTAGTGCATGTTACCATATTCAATAGGTTACTATTCAATACATCGAGAACACTCCCTTACCAATCTCATTGTTATCGTTGCTTGAAGATAGATTTTGCGTTGAAGTCCATGTACGCGGAGAAGACCTAAAATAAATTTTTTACATAATTTGTACCCTACACATGTAATAAAACCTAAACGGCAATTGCCACACTGACAATCAAACAACCGATCGGTTTAGAATCAAAATCTGAGTCCATGTAAATTTTATAGGCAAAGTTTTGGTCACAGTTTTTAAGATGTTTTGATGAAATATGGTACAAGGACATGTCTTGAACCAAAATCGTTCATATTGGACCATTTTTAAGACCCCTCCCCCTATATAATGTCCTTCTTTAAAATAAGTTAAAAAATTTTAAAATCTTAATATTTTTTTTATAAAACTTGGCGAAGATTAGTTAATTGGATCGGAGCATTTTTAGAACCATGACGTCCATTTACTGATTCAACTCAACTAAGAAAATTAATTATTGCCTAATTGGTAGAACTGGGTGGTGTAGGGTACGAAATATATAACAACCGGTATAACCGACTACAACATTTTCACTTGTTTTTCAATTACTCACGTCAAGTAACCAGATGATGCAGATGAATTATGATTCTGATTCTGATTGTCAAACAAATTTGGTGATGATGCCACCACATCACTTCCTCGCCGTCCGCCATGCTCTTTATAATCACGAAAGCAGCGTTTACATCGTGTGGGATATCGTGTTTGAGGATGAAACCCCAGGGGGCATAGTTGATCTCCCTTTAATGATGGATACAAGTGATGCATTCTTTCGATAATACTCAACTTACAAATCCCTTTCCGAACTAATCAATGCGTATGTAACGCATATGCTTTGGAAAATAATTACAACACACAAGCAGAAAATAGTTATTTAAAGCATCCTCTTGAAACTTATCGTTTTACGAATACTTATTCAAAACTATTTTATAGTGTGTTTAAAGTTCAGGAAGCTTTTTCCATGTATTGAATTTATGTTTAATTGGATTATCTAAATCCAATCTATTGGGGCGTGTTTGTTGTCCAACTTCATCTTAGGTTTATGCAGATATAAGTTTTAATACTTAATGTTAACTCCTTTTAGGAAGATCCAATAAGCGAATATAAAAGTTTAAAAAAAAAAAAACAAGTAAGACAACTAAATTTGGCCTAGACCAAATCTTAAATATCCTCCACAACTTAGTTTAGCCCCCATCTTATGTAGAGGGTATAAAAAAATACGATTTATGTAGACGTTAACTGCGCTATTCCATTCCTTCACATTTTCTCGTTCAATATAAATCAAATACGATCTAATCCCATTTAATTATTCAACTGATGTTGAATTGAAATTTTCCCTCTCCGCGGTAAGTTGCGAAATATTTATGAATCAAAGATTCTCGCGTGCTCACGTGCACACATTCAACAATGTTATTATGAATTAAAACACAATAATACATACGAGTGCGGTGTGCTTGCGTACTCTTATCTGTGTATTGTAAATAGAAAATGAATTAATGATTACGTATATGTGTGTGTTTTTAAAGACATTTTTCCCGCAAAATTACACATTTAAGTAAAACCAAACTGTGCATTTATATGTAAAGGGTGATCCAATAGGAGCTGTGTGGTAACAAAACCAAATATGTTAATGTAATATTAAAAATGGTCTATCACAAAAGTATCGACCAAAACTAAATATGAATTAGCCCAAATCCTGAATACCTTCCACATCTACATAGAAACGGTGGGCGTGGCAGGTATTCAGGTTTACGCCCTCTATTAGATTATGTATGTCGTATCAGTTTGGAGTCTAGTTTTACGCTAAGTATTCTTTTTTGGAAAAATTGTGGGCGTGTTCGTTATACGTTCGCGCCCATTTTTGCTACAACAATGGATGGATTATGAAATTTCAATTTTACAGCTCATTTTTTGTGACAGATTTATAGATTTTCGCCGATTGTGGGCGCGTCTGTAATCCGAACGCGCACATTTTCGGCACATCAATGGATGGGATAATTATAAATATGTATACCAAATTTCAAGTTTATAGGTCAATTTTTGTGGCAAATAGATCTTTGTCGATTGTGGGAGTGGCTCTTGACCAATTTTCCCCATTTTAAATACTTGTACAAAACTTCAGCTCAATATCTCAAAATTTACGCCCGCGAGAATGCCAACAATAGACAGATACACGGACACGCGGATATAAACGTTTATATCGACTCAGTTTTTGATGCTGGTCAATGGTCTGATTCCTCCTTCTGGGTTTTGCAAACGGACAAATTTATTATAATCCCCATTATGTCCCCATTTCATATAGTGCCTTAAAACGGTCCACGTTCTTATGAACGAAGTCTTTATCGATTGTTATCGATTTTAATCCACATGCACGGTTTGGAGCAATACTTTTGCCTTGACACTACCACTTGAATAGTAAGTAGGTTCTGTAGGTTGATTATGTTGACTAACAATTCTATACGATGAGTAGGTTTCCGTGGTGATTTGCCAAGCACTACTGAACACATGTGGCAGTTTTGGCGGGAATTATAAAAAGCACTCTTGCCATAGCAATGGGGTTAGGTCATAACAGAAATGGGTTAGGTACTGATTCCATCACCTCTTACATTATGTTGTGCATCCACGTCAGTATATGCACGGCAGTAGAAAACGTGGCCCTATTATATGCTCACATATGTTTTACGACAACTCAATACAAAAGAAAATTGCATAATACTTGCGTCGGCGGCAGAGTGAGCAATCGACTTTGCCGCAGCAACAGCAATAGTAATTTATCGTTTAGGGTGCAACACTTGCACGAACCAAATATTGTCAAATTACATTTAAATTCCTCCAGGACACTTGTCCATTATAATTATTGTTTTAAAGCTGTTGGCACGCTAATTTCATTCCAATACGAGACAAGTAAGCACTGCATGAAATTTTGAAATTTCAAAATGCCAAGAAAAAAACATGGCTGCAGTAAAACCCAGATACATTATTATATATAAATAGAACGTCAACATGTATGCCAGAGAATTGCGTTTTCTCTATTTTTTGTCACTACTGAATAAGTTTCTGGAATTATTTAAGACTTTAGCAAATGAACGCGCAACCTTAACTTTAATAATATTTGGAATCGTTGATCAAAACGGAAAAAAAATTTTAAACCGAACTAATAATTTGCGAAAAAATACATAACGAGAGAAATGCCATTGATTTCGTTTTCTTACACCGTGTCCGACAGTATGTATAGTAACGTAAAGCAAAACTCGAAAGCGACACTGCCTCCAAACGGGCGATGTTGATGCCAACACATGCGAATTAGAACTAAATTGGGCAAACACATGAATTTTACCTCTAATTTTGAGCGGATCACTTGTAAGAGAAAATGTACGATGCGTTCTTTTTTTGGGCACTTCACAAGTGCTTTATTTACAACCCTTGAAAAACGTTTTCACAAATACTTTTAAATAAATTTTCGATTTGGATTTCGATTTTGATTTGTTGAAGTTGCCGTTAACACGGCTGCACTATTTTCCAATGACTGAACGATTAGTATTTCACCGCTTGGTTGGATGACGGCTATTTCTCGCACCCATATCCCAGGATAGACAACCTGTGCAGAGCCCATTAAAAACATCATGAACATCTGCAGTACTAGCATATAGCTCGGAAACTGTAAAGTAAACGAAAACGAAGAAAAATTCTTTAATTTTTTTTTCAAAAAAATTTACACAATTCCTCACCTTCATTATTGGAATTATACAACAGCTGTGGCTTACTTTGCTGTGTGTATGCGTTTTATGGCATAAAATGATCAGTCAAGCTCAAGTGTGCGTGCAATATAAAATCTTGAACACCAGGATGGCCGCATAAGCTTATGAGCATTTATACAACATTTATTCACAACACCCTACACATAGCAATTGGTTGAGCAATGTACTCGACACCACATGGCTACAGCTTGTAACATATCAAGTCTAGAAACTGAAGCGAAACTGGCAGAAACGCAAGTACTCTATAACGAGTATGCCAAAGACGGAGAAAAAGCAGCGTAGGGCATCAAACAGCACACTTTATCCCACACAGAGTAATCTCTATCGCTATATCGTGTTTCAACAGAACACATTTTCACATATATTTATAATTTATTCATCCACATTTTGTACAGGTTAACAGGTTAGGCCGGTAGGGTATAAAACGATAATTGAACCGCTTCACCCGCAAACCACAAATTAATACAAATTGTTTATAGCGAAACATTGTCCAGTTGTTGAACCTCAGTGCCCGAAAATAATTGTTTTTAATGAAACTTTTAGGTCTGACCAACAAACGTTGACATTACAAATTAAGCTGTTATAGGAACTTTCAGCATATTTCATGAACGATATTCTGGACAATTTCGAGGCTGGAAATTGTCGTTATATTGCCACCACATGATGAAAAAAAATCCTTCTCTTTATCGAATTTCACCATCGAATACTTAAACAAAAACGACGCATATGTGGGTGACTCTAGGTCGCTGCCTACACGTTATCAATACAAAGCGATCAATATCATCAAAATGCAAAATTAACAAAATGAATAAATCAACAGCACCCACTGCGAAAACGTAAACTGATAAAAAGCCAAAAGTTTTATTACAGAATAAAAAATAATAAATCATACAATTCCATAAATTTCATGGTGAACTTGTGTTTTTACATATATATATTGATTATTATATCAACATCCTTCCTTAATCAATATATCATATCAATATAACATTAACATGCTTCTTGATTTTGAAAGCTTGGAGAAACTCAAAGTTTTGGTTAAAATATCTGCTTGCATGTTTTCAGCTGGACAATACTTAATTTCGACACACATTGCTGTTTTCTGCATGCCCAACTTATGCAATCTTCATTTAATTTAAAAACAAAATCACTGTTAGACTTTCTGTCACTACAATTTTGAGCCCAATCAGCATCTGCAAAACCGATCAGATTTTGAGTTGCATCGCAGCCAAGCTTTAATTTCAAGTCTTTAGTCGCTTCAACTCATTCCAATCATCCTTTGTAGGCTTGCTAACATGCTGGCTTAAAATAGATACTGCAGCTGAAATGTCAGGTCGAGTGTTAACAGATAAAAAAATTAAACAACCAATCAATTCTTGATATTCTCTGTTACTGTCCAATAAAATCATTTTTTCTCGATCTGCATTAATGTAAACAGGATCCAAAGGTATTTTTGATGTTTTATTATCTGATAACGAATCTCTTTCAGCAATTAATCTTATATATTGGCTTTGCGAAAGGCTATAGAAACCATTCTCATCCCTTTCTATTTTGATTCCTAAAAAATAACTAACTTGGCCTAATTCGCTTAATTCAAAATTGTCCTTTAAAAGGGTCTCTACTTTCTGGAAAAAATGATTGGTTTTGGTTGCGACTAATATGTCATCTACATATACAAGAATGTAAATGTATTCACCATTTTCCAAAAAAGAAATAAACAAGGATCGGAACTTGACTGGACAAAACCTTCTTCTTTCAAAATACGAAAAAGCTTTAAGTTCCAACACCTCGCCGCTTTTTTTAGACCATACAGGTTTTTTTGTAACTTGCAAACAAGTTCCTTATTATCCTGTGCAACTTCGTAACCTGGTGGTTGCTTCATGTAAATGTGTTCTTCTAAATCTCCATTGAGAAAATGTATGCACGTCAAGTTTATAATTAACTGTCATGAGTCATCGTGGTTCACGACGACACACTACACTATACTTTAGGATCATGTACGTCGTACACAGGTGCAGCGATACGCTAGAAAATCAGCTTCAACATTAGACTTTTATACTTAATTTTTTTAATATTTAAATTATCTGTTCTCCCTTTTATTTTATAAAAATAACATTTATAAAAAACCAAAGCGTGGATCATTTAAAAAAACTGTTCGTTATCCTCGACACAGGGCATCTATAAATATATTATTTTTTTTTTTTCAGTTGGCAATGCTATTACAAAACTCGGAGATTGAATTTTTTTTTATTTAAAACGTTGAATGTGGACCACATCGTTAACACCTATTACACTCTCTAATATAATCAACTTAAAATTCCATTTCTAAATTTTTGTGTTTCAATGTAGTTTCCTTTTATTCGCTGACAGGAAAGGTTTGGAAAATAAACAATTCTGGAAAACGCCGTTTTTGTACCCCCCACCACAGTGTAATTTGGGTGTTTGTAACTCTTAAATGGCACGTCACACTCATCTTTAATAACAATCGTACGGGTCGCAATTTTTGGCGAAATTTGGGATGTCCTTTGAGCTAAGGACGGTCACTGCTTTACGAAATGACTTTTAGGTGACAGGGATTCGTGTTTAGTGATACTAGTTATAGTATAGATTGTGGAACTCAGTGGCGTAGGGCGTTAAATAGTCGGATGGAACCGACTATATTTTTGCTCGTTTTAATTTTAAAAAGGATTCTTGATGTATCGTATCAAAATGAAAATGCGTAACAAGAATTGAACAATACGCACATTAACGTGGTAATACATAAAGAGTGAATCGGTAGTATTATGTTGAAATGTTGTCATTGACGTGTAACATTGATTCAACCTCAGCTGACTTTTTGACCAGTTCCGAAGTGTATGCATTTCCATCAGTGACTAATTTAGCATCAAGTTTAGCGGTGCGGGTTGGCAGATTGTTGTTATCTATTATTGTTGCTTGAATTGGTCCAGCATCCATTGGAAGAATACCAACATATGTCAAACATGACACTGCACTTACATTGTTGACCTGAATCACCGAATTGTTATTGGTATGTTCAAGGGAAGCGCCTGAAAGAGAAAGCTCATCTGATAAGTCTTCAATGGACTCTGTTTGTACTCCCTTCTCTTCCAGAAGACGGCCAATGCTGTGAATTGGATGATAGATGGAACCATTTTGCTTTGAAATCTGCAACAATTCTCGCAAAGTTTGGTTTTCCAGCCTCAAACGTGTGATATCCTCTAAATCACAGTCGTCATCAATAGAAGCAACACGCTTCATAACCTCAGTCATTTCATTGATTTGCTCCCGTTGTTCCCATATTATTTTCCACAACTTCTCATTATAAACCTCCTTGAAATTTAGTTTGCTGGACAAAATTTTGCTCTGCGTATGCTCCCGATACTTCTGCATTATAAGTTCCACAGCCCGTTCATAATCCTCTATACAAATCTTAAGTTCACGATTTTCTTTCAAAATCTCCGAACTGTTGGCGTTTTGTTGTTGTATGCGATTAACTATTTCAGCATTAGACTTGTTGTTCACAATTCTATTCAGAGAATTCATATCGTCTTGAAATTGACGTAAACTCTCAACAAAACGATTGTTCCCAACTGCTTCTACCATTAAAGCACTGCTAAGCGCATCCAAATCTTTTACTCGGTTTGCCATTTTCTGAGCATCCTTTATTATTTGTCCCACCGTTATATTGGCCATATTGTTGCTTTTCAAAAAAAAAATCTCTACAAGTTTGTCTCGTTTATAGTCAAATACTTTTCTATTTAAATCAAAAACCAAGAAAAATTTTAACGTTGTTAAATGCCATTTGACTTTAAATAAAGGGGAAAAGATTTCCATCAATCAGATGCAAAGTAAAATTGAAAGGACTCAAACATATAACGCGCATTGCATGATGCTTTGGCGTACTGAAGTTTCTACTCAGACTTAATTATATGTACTTGGAAAATATAGTACAGAACGCAATTCTTGAAGGCAATACCCTCTTAATAAACCTCTAAACGGTAACTAAATTAAATTATAAATAAGTTATATAATAAAACACTCTAATTAAATAATTAATAAAAAAAATTATTCAAAACAAGTATAGTTTGTATAACATATGTATGATGTGTGATTACATTATATATCCGTTATCCAAATTTACCAATATATTCTTGGAAACTATATTTATTAAACTTAACATAAGAATATGTGCTTGAGAGGATATAATCATAAATGAATGCACGTGTCGGCGACTTCAATGGAATATGAAAGATTATGTCAGACGAATCAGACTATTGCAGTTTTGTCGTACAATAAAAGGAAAAGGACAGAACGAGTAGCTATTTTTTCCAAATTATCAATATTGGCATCTGTTTTAAAGAAAATTTGTATTGCTGCACTGTCAATTTGCTCATGTGAAACTGTGAAAAACAATTACATTCTTTTTGGGCTCAAAAATAATTAATAAATTTTTATTTATATTGTAATTGTTGTGAAGGTATGGAATGCGTACCATTCATAAGTGAATATTAAGAGAGTGAAGAATAAATTGCATTTTCTCCATTGCAATTATATATATAAGAACAGGTTTGTACCTTGTCTACATATGAAATGCAATATAAATCTAATAAAGCAATAATCAATAGTACATTTTGCTGAAGGTTTGTTGTTTGCATGCTCTTTCCTAATGGATTACTTATGGCGCATTAAAAGACACATACTGCATTGTGGATTCGGCAGACTCGAATTGTTAATTGTTGTGTTATTTCTTGGAGTCAAATGCAATGCGACTGCTACAGATATTGCACTCGATGCCAAAGCAACACTAACCCATAGGATTGATAGTCTTAACCTACTAGTATACACCTTCTTATTGACACTTACTGTACTTACAATATGGCTATTCAAACATCACCGTGTCTCATGGTTGCATGAAACTGGTTTGGCTGTGATATACGGTAAATATGCAATATTTTCTTTGCCTTCATGTATAATTTGATAAATACTCGTACCATCTACTTCATTAACTTATGGAAAGAAATGCTTAAACGAATGCTTGTGATATAAAAGCTCTTTAGGTTTAGGCATTTACCGTGCATTGTCGCATTTGCTGCAAAAAATGACAGAATTAGAGTTCATTGTATATGCAATCAATGCAATTATTGATATTTTCAAAGGAGGGCAACCGCACTGCGATCTAAAGATATCTATTGTGCTTCCGCAAGCTTACAGATCTGCAGTTTGGGGCATTTTATGAATCTCCCGCCCATTCACCTTAGCTCCGAGCACCAAATAGTGTTATTTGTATAAGAATAGAATCTGAATAAAACAGTATCAGAAATATCCATAATTTGATGAAATTAAATCTTGCATTCAATCTGCCATGACGAATTTTCAATACATTGATGAAATAACGGTGATTAATCGTCGATTTTTTTGTCTCATGTCCATTTGGACACATTGTGTCGCTACACAAATACTAGACGAAAAGTGTTGATTTTAAAATATTGTTGCTACTTAGGATTGATTGTGGGCGCTGCAATTCGTTATTCTGGAACCTCGACACCTTTAATACATCTTGATGTTGAGCCTATTAATAATACGACGCTTAACCAAATGTTGCCCCCCGACACGCTGTGGTTAAAAGTGAGTGTTAGGCAAAGTAGACTAAATAAATTGTGGTAGTGGTAGCAAACGTGTATTTTTTTTCTTTAGTTTCCGGGAAAGCTAAAGCCATCAAACGGTACGGACAAAGATCCAGTTGAAAATAAAACGTATGCGTACACATTTCGCAGCCAGGTGTACGATGTTGTGGAAAATGAAATCGATTTGAAGGCAACTTTTGATCCAGAAATATTTTTCAACATTATACTACCGCCGATAATATTTCATGCGGGCTATAGTTTAAAGAAGGTACGTAAACTAAGAACCATTTCATTCAAGTGTGTGTGATTTGCGATTATATTTAGAAATATTTCTTCCGCAATTTGGGCGCGATTTTGACGTACGCTATTGTGGGCACCACACTATCAGCCCTTCTAATTGGTTGCATCATGTACGGCTGCGTTAAACTGATGCCGGAATATCTGAGCAGTAGTTTCACTTTTCTCGATACCTTATACTTTGGAGCACTAATATCACCAACGGACCCCTTAACCATACTAGCTATATTCCACGATTTGCATGTGGACGTAAACCTTTACGCTCTGGTGTTTGGTGAGTCTGTACTCAATGATGCCGTTGCTATAGTGCTAAGTGGGTATGTGGCACATGTTCTCATTCAGAGGAAGTAATTATCAATAAAGGCTGGTTTTGTCATTATTGTAGATCTATACAAAACTACGGTGAGCATTACTCAAGTACGGGGGAATTTGAAACGTACGCCTTCTTTCGGGCGTTGGGCGATTTCTTCAGTATATTCATGCTGTCCCTTCTAATTGGAGCATTAATGGGTTGCTTTACAGCATTGATATCCTTTTCAAATGCAACAAAATATGATCTGGGCCAAACACAGCCTTTTCATTCTCATTTCTTTTATCAATAAAAAAAGGTTTATACGAGGTTTTCTTAACTTTTGCACACTTGACGAAATTTACCCGAGTTCGTGACTTTCCATTGCTGGAGTCAGCTCTCTTTGTTCTCATGTCTTACAGTACCTTTTTGATTGCTGAAGCTTCTGAGCTGACTGGAGTTGTTGCCGTGCTCTTTTGTGGTATTTGCCAAGCTCACTACACGTACAACAACTTGTCGGAGAATTCTCGGACAAGAACTAAAGAAATATTCGAACTATTGAATTTCTTGGCGGAGAACTTTATATTTTCATATATTGGCGTTTCGATGTTTACTTTTCCCAAGCATCACTTTGATGCCGTTTTCATTATAACCGGCTTTGTAAGTTCATAATCAGTTGCTCTTAAGGTGCATCGATTAGGCATTTCTATTTATCAGGTGTGTGCGGCAATCGGAAGAGCTGTGAACATTTATCCCTTGTCCTGGCTTTTGAATTTGAATCGCAAACCAAAGATTTCTGCAAATTTTCAACATATGCTGTTTTTTGCAGGTAAGAAGAAAACAATGAGCCCGTAATTGTCATTAGTGAAAGTGAAATATATTTACAGGCCTGCGCGGAGCCATGTCCTTTGCTCTCGCTATACGGAACACATTGTCAGAGGCTCGCCAGACAATGTTAACAGCTACCTCACTGATCGTTATTGTGACGGTCATTATACAAGGAGGTGCATCCAACTTTTTACTTAATTGGCTTAATATACCGTACGTTACACACATACACACACACACTGTGATGCTTACAATTTCACCAATATTATGATTTCTCTCTTCTATGCCCTATAGCGTTGGTATTGATGAAGAAACTGAACAGATAAACAATTGTCAAGTACGAAGTGTAAGTAGAACGGCAATGCTGTTATAATTGTCACATTGTAACGTTTAACCGTTTGCACTCAGCCATCCACCACTTTGCCAGCACAGCGACTTAATTTTCTATATTGAAGACTTTAGTGTTGAGATACCAAACTGTTAGTTACGATTGAAATTACTTTAAAAACTGAAGGTGGTGGTGGAGGTGTAAACTAATGAATTGACCTTAGGTGAATGCAGGGAAATTTCTATTTATGATAACTGCATATTATTAGATGTTTGCGTTTTGCTCTTTTTTACTCATTTAAATATCATACCGGCGCCTTTTCACATTTTATCATTTTCTTGTTTAATATCATTTTTAAATTGCATGAACGAATGAAAAGGTTTATAATTCAATGGAAAAAACCGCAAATACGGTATGTTTTGAACTACACACTACTACTATTTTTATAATACCTTGCAAGAGGATGCACTCTTTGTGAAAGCGTTTGCAGAATGTTTGTCTCTCTAGAAGTAATCCTTGAAAAACAACTTTTATTAAAACAAAATATACGTACATAGATTTGTGTGTGCTTTTAAAGAAAAGAGTTTGTCCGCATTGTTTGTTATTTGAGTGAAAAGTTGAATATGAAGACCGGAGCCTACATATCTTTAAAAGTTGCATGAATCTATTTTTAAGAACTGCTGTGTGTTTATATATAAATTGCTAACATTAAGCATTTTGCAAACACAGTCGAACAGACATTAATTGAACATATTTATATATAAATTGTCACAATGTTAGGCTAATATATACGTAATAGTGTCAGTATGATGCTTACTTGCAGGAATGCAACGAGGTCGAAGATGGTAATGCGGCCAATGGCATTTCATCATCTAAACGCAATGAAAAGGCTATACTGGCTAGGGTATGGAGCAGTTTTGATACAAAGTAAGTACCTATCGATTTAACGATAACACTAACGCCAAATATCTATCCCTCTCTGTCACAACTTGTGGGCGTCAGATTTTTTTTTATACCCTACACCTAAGACGTGGGGGTGAACTAAGTTTATCATTTCGTTTGCAACACCCCGAAGGAGGCGTCAGAGACCCTACAAAGTATATCAAGAATATAAGCATCAAAAACTGAGTCTATTTAGACATGTACGTCCGTGTCTCCGGCGTGGCTTTTGGCCGACTTTGCCCACTTTTCATAGCGATCTGTTCGCAGATATTAGGCGCATCTGTACAATGTTCAGCTCGTAATTTACGACCATGAGACAGACATATTTAAATCGACTCAGTTTTTGATGCTGACCAAGAATAAACACTTGCATAGTATCCACCAAGCTGTAGGGTATAATATAATATAATGACTAAATCGATTTTTATGTGCAATAAACAAGCAGTCAAAAATGCTTTCAACATTTTACGGATGCATCTTAATTAAGAGAAGCTTTCATTTCTTTCAAAAATATCGATTTTATATTATAACGCAGTAAATGGTGATTTGATTCAAGGCGTGCAGAATGTTTCAATTTAGTTTAAATTGTGTTTTAAAGGTACATGAAACCATTGTTGACCCATTCACGGCCGACACTACTAGACACCTTGCCGGGATGTTGCCATACCATAGCGCGCATGCTCACCACCACTGAGCAGCTAACGCAGGTAGAGTGAACAAGTTTTCATGAGTTAAAAAATTTAATGCAAATACGTGTGAATTTGAAGTTTAATATTCATCAGGATAGGAACTGTAGGCGAACAGATTCCGATTCTGATGTATGCATTGATGAAATTGATTTGAATTGTAGTCAAGGTGGTAGCGGCTCCATTACTAGTGCGAATGGCGGTGATGGTCGCCGCAATTCCATCAATCGTGTAAGTATACGCTTTGTGGCAGACGATCGCCATCTGTTTGCTAGCTATAAAAACTCTAACTAAATAATGTGATGGTCATCTTTTCTGAGTCAACTTCAGCGTTATCAATTAAATAAATACTACCCCATGTATGTACGTTGCGTATGGTATGCAACAAACTCTTTCCAACTAAATTATAAAATAAAATAAAAAAAACATTCAATACTAAACATTAACACCTACTAACTTATAAGCCATTTTACTGTAATACGTTAACAATCCATATAAGATACCGATCAAACTTACACAACATGCGTGCCATAAATTGTATATAAAAACATTGAAATTTATTCGTAACAAAGCCTCTACAGTTAAACCGAATGGAAGAACGTAGTGGATATGAATTTATAATATGAAAAGAATGGAATTTATAAAAAAGTTGGCGCCTCACTAACTTCCCAATTAACCTTAACCTGACTGGGTCTGTGGTTTGTGGTGTAGTGTCGCATCCAATTCATAGCAAATACGCTTTATTATTAAAAATTTCTTTATTTCGAATTTGTAAATTTTTGTAATTCATTGACGTATTTACATATTGTGTAACATTAACACTCCTAATACAATGTACATGTACATATTAATCGTATAATATATATAACAATATAATTCATACTTATAAACAGTGGGTTTCTGCAGCCTTTATAAACCATTGAATTGGTTGTCAGTTGTTTAAAATTTCAAGATGGTCTACAAACGCTGTTTATCTTTTAGCAAGACACACATCTCGATCCCGTAAAGTACTTGCAAATCCCATGAAACATTAAACATAGTGCCAAGTTCGATTGTTCGATTATGCTTGGATTATCCTGGTGTATTTCTTATATCCTTTAATCATGTTGAATTAAACGTGGATTAGTCGTTGCCGAAAATTGCTTGTTGTGTATAAAAAATGAATAATATTGTGCATCACACGCATCGGTCGTTGCCGATTACATATCTGGTTCATTTAATATCAAGCCGCACAGCGATAAACAAATATTATTACAGGCAAATTGTAAATTGTTAACATTTTCATTCTCTTACGCATTGTTGAAAAGATACCTTATGCTATTCAAATATGTTTATATATTATTTACGTTTATGCATCTTTGCAAATACCAGAAAAGCATTTCAGGGGTACAATAACCATATCCGTGTGTACCTGTCGTGGTAGCAAAAATTTGAATTATCGAAATAAATTATGGTTTAAAAGAATTTTTTAGAATCAATATTACACCCAGCACCACTTGTGCTAATGGGTATATGTCGCATTTTTTGAGACATTTCAATGAAATTCGGCACAAGGACATGTATTTTCCCAAAGAGGAACCCCATTGAAAATGGACCGGATCGGACCATTTTTAGAACACCTCCCCATATAAGGTTTAATTGGTGTGGCCGACTGTAATATTTTTACTTGTTTAACATAACTGTTAATTTCTTAATTTCTTAAAAAAGTTTTTATAACCACATTGAATAATACTAGCCAGTACTAGCCAGGTACACAACACATCACTTTTATGCAAAATTACAAAAAAATTAGCGGGCGTTCGTCTATTGTTGAACTTGGCACAATCGCTAAAGTTGAGATATCGTTATCCAGGTGATATTTGATGCGAAAATTCTCCTTAGTAGGGAGGATCCTGAATAATAAAAACCCATCTCTCACACGCCCACCATTTATAAAAAATCTTATTTGCTGAATTATTCGATTGTTGCTGCATTACCTATAGGCCACTGGCTGGTTAATAAAATTAGGGAAGGACAGCATTCTTTCAAACAGCAAACCACCAAGTACCCGTGCTCAAAGTTTTTCAATAAATTCAGCAGTTAATCTCATTATGTTAGGCAAACACTTAATATTGGTATTTCTTCTAATACGTTTGATTTAAATGGCGCGCCATAAAGAAACAAGAATATAATCAAATCTTCCCGTTCCTAACAAGAACACACCAATGGTGGAAAACATTTTTCAAATGAGGAATTATTGCCGAAAATTGATTTATCTGAAAAGCTGTTGTCCTTCATTTTTACATTATTTATAATATTTGTTTACTTGTGAAATTCATATAATTTAACTTGTGTGTAATTTTTATTTTCTTGCAGGTTGAAAGTGTTTTGGGTGCTTTTTATCATTAATTACGATACGTTTATAGCATAATGTTATTTAGTACGTAGGAGTATGTGTACAGTGCTAGTAAATTAATAATTCGCCATTCACAACCATTTCCGCATCATTGCATCTGTATCTGCATGGTATAGATCTGTTTTCCAAATTGATAATCCCTAACGCTCTACAACCCACTAGCACTTTGAATTTTGTCAGGAGCCTTCAGTATTTAGTGGTATCCATGTTTAATCTTTGTGTACAAAATATAAAACGGACAACAGCATATCTTAAGCAACGTAGCTATTCTCGAATTATACAATATAACAATATTTATATAATTGTTTGTAAAATAAAACGCTTCCCGGACGTTTTTACATTGTATGTATTCTACGTAAGGGTTCATATCTTAATCATGCACGAATAACCGTTATAAACATATATCGATAATATACTCCAAGCTACGGTAATAATAATAAAATGAAAGCTCATCTAAAAATGTAAATCAAGGCAAACTGAAATGCTCTAGAGGGAGCGATTGGTGTGGAATTAGCCAAATATTTTTTGTAATTGTCGTTTCAGAATCAGCAACAATGTGATGCGATGGAATGTCTAGCCACGAACAACGAAACCAATAACAATAACAAAAACACGTCACTCTATGCCGCATAACATAATTCTGGAAATAAGTCCCTTCCGAATTATAGCGTCTTGGGTTGAAAAAATGGAACGCCTTTCTAATTGCATCTAAAAAAAAAAAAATTCAATATTCTATTTTACACTTTACACATATAAGACGAGAGTAACTCAGGTTCGGCTTAAGTGAAATGCACGCTCTTTGCCTTTATTTTTAATTCAATGATGATTTAATAAATATTTATTCAAACAAAACTTCAATAATTCACCATGACTCCAAATATTTTTGTATAATAACTTAAAGAAATGATATCAATTTCTTATTCTATTAAATCAATCACGATTAATTTAATAAATTAGTTCAGTTGGTTTTAAGTAGTCTCAATTCTCAATTCTGAGTGTTGATTTTAAATGAATGTTTTTTTGTTTTTGTTTTTTGTTTTTTTTTTGCTTTAAGAGCGAGTGTTGGATATAAAAACAACAACAAAAACTACGAATCAATAATGGCAGTATATCTGCAGCAAATAATATAAAATCTAGACTTTTTTTTTTTTTTGTATTATTTATGAGTTCGATGATTTTTCATTTTTTAACGCAAGCCCGCTCTGTAATTCTTTTTGGAACACATATTCTGCTACTTCTTCTGCCTCCAAACGACGCTTAATATTTAGTTTTGGTTTAATGAAGATGCGGTAACCAATAGTCAATGATACTGTAGTACACATGGCAATGAACAACATGCCAGGGGTTGTGCTGAATGCTCTTTTCAACTGTTTAATTGGAATCATCTAAAAATTAAACGAGTAAATGATTATTGAATTCAACAAACAATATTCCTTTAAAAGATCTCTTGTTGGACATTATCTTTAGGAGTCCAGTGCTCACTTTGGAGTTTAATATTTCTGGCAGTAGTACAATGCATAAAAGGTGAGCATCAGACTCTGTATAAAAATTCAACATTTTGTATCGTGGGTAACGTGCATGCAAGAACTAGCAGGCAGACAGAATGACAGACAGATAGACAAAATCTCACGCATAGTTGGAGTATAGCTTACACTTTCGTTTCGTACATACTTTACTTTACTGAACTTATTCGTTGCGTTTCAGAAACGTTTGACTTGGTTTGGTCAACCTTATTTGTATCGTTCTTCCACTTCAGAATGACTGGTCGCCAAATGTAAACTCCTCCCAGAATACCTAAGGTAGACACTACTAATAATTGCGGCAGGGTAATACCGTAGGGCCGGCGAATTCTCATTGCGACAATATTTAACACAATTTATGTAACGCAACACGTTTTATAGAAAAAATTGCATAACTTCTCAATGCAAGGAAAATCTTTACCTTAATTTAGGAAATAGATCGCTAACTGTAAATTATGAAGTTCCGCCAATTGTTCATTTACTGCACATAACATATGATACAATGTTGTATTTTCAATGTTGACGTAACGTGACGTAACATAGCATGTTAAAGTAACGTAGCTTGACATCTTATATTGCAGGCATGATTCATTATGATATGAAACTTGGTACAAAAGCAAACTTCTACCGAAAATGAACGAAATCGTATGATTTTTAGAAATTCTTTCCACTTAACTACTAATTTATCAATTTGTCAAACATTCACCGGCCCGTCCAAAGCAGGGGCTACCGGCTAGTTCTTAATATCCTAAAATGAAATTTGGTGCACAAATGATATTTGATTTTGGGGCCCCCTTCATAGTTTGCTTTGTTTGCTTTTGTATGTAAAAATGTTTAAATTTTTTTGAAATCTAGTTAGCTAAGAACAGTAGATAATTAATTGCCCACCTCATATTATTGATGTCTAAATTTCGGCCTTTTTTCTCCGGAAATCTGAATCGCTTTAGCCAAATCCACCTGCTGTCGAAATATTTCATAAGCCTTAAAGGAAAGGAGGAATTTGGGGCAAGTGTGACGTTGTTACTCGTTTATAAGAAATTTAGAAGTTTATTAGAGGAGAGGAGGGTCCAATTGAAACCGTTTTTAATAGTTAATAGGGCCCGCTCGATGCCCTTGTATTAAATTTCAACGAAACATCTTAAAACTGGCACAAAATCTTACGCAGACAGGCGACAGACTGCCTCAATGAATGGTATAAAAAAAAAATCACCCAGGGATAAGCAAACATCTGCACAAACTTAACCTATCCTCTTCTTCAAATGGTGTAGTGTATAAAAACAAGTGAGGTGTATAAGTATTAAATAAAATAAATCTGAACCTTGCTCATTTACACAAAGATGATAACGCTGAATTCTAGTGAAAATGAAAAACTATTCTTTCAAGCAAGAGACGACGAAATGAAGTAAATTTTGCCAAAATAATACATATTATAAAATATGTTCCAACTGAATACACTTTTCACTGGGTTTTTAACCTTGTCCGTAATTGGAACTGTTATTATTCGTTGTATCGCAACACCGAGTAAACTTTTAGCGAAAGTTCAAGAATCACCTGAGAGTCTGTTGTATAATGATTTGGACGATTATATACCATTTGGTAATGATGTGCACGATCCATTCTCATGGAAATTGTTTAGGACGGTGTTGGCGGAGGAATCAACGAATGTTATTATATCGCCGTTCTCTGTGAAATTGTTGTTGGCCGCTTTAGCTGAAGGTGCCGGCAATAATACGCAAACGAAACGTGAGCTGATTGGCACGCTAGAGAGCATCAAATTGCCTGATAATTTGCGTGGATATTATAAAAAGGTTCTTTCGTCCCTTAAAAAGGAGAGCATATATCACACTTTAAATTTGGAAACGAGGCTTTTCGTAAGCGCACTTATTGAGCCCAAACAGCGCTTCAAGGGAATGCTTGCCGCTTATTATGGTACCAATGTGGAAGCCTTAGATTTTAGTGACGCTCAAGGCTCTGCTGATAAAATCAACGCTTGGTGTGCAAATATAACGAATAACCGTCTCACACAATTGATTACAAAAGAAAATGTCAAAAATAGTGTCCTACTCTTAACAAATGTTCTCTATTTCAATGGTGTGTGGCGCCGCCAGTTCACCGCAACCTTTGAAGAAGTATTTCTAAAATCTCCCACGCAACTAGTCCAAGTGGAATACATGGAACTTACAGACTACTTTTATTTCTATCGTACTCCTACCCCTATGGATTCGGACATGGTGCAGCTATTGCGCTTGCCATATCGCGGCAAAAGATTCTCAATGTTTATATTATATTCGGCAAACATAAATGTGGAAAAACTTGCCGAAAAACTGGAAAACGATCAGATTAAGCAAATGCAATTCATGATGGAGGAGACGAAACTCAGAGTGGTCTTGCCAAAGTTTGAATTTGATTTCGATAAAAAACTGAAAGACACTCTATCCAACTTGGGTGTTAATGAAATCTTTACAGACAAAGCATCCTTGCCAGGTCTTGATAGGGGTGCAAATGTCGCCGGAAAACTCAAAGTCACAGATGTATTACAAAAAGCTGGCATCAGTGTGAATGAGAAGGGTACGGAAGCGTACGCCTCCACGGTTATCGAAATCGGGAATAAATTCGGTGGAAATCCCATAGTTGAGGAGTTTATAGTAAATCGCCCTTTCATATTTTTCATTGAGGAAGAGGCGACCGGAAGCATTATATTTGCTGGAAAAGTTGTACAACCTTAAACGCTATAATAATAAAATAAACAAAAACAAGAACAACAATATAGTCGGTCAGTCCCACACCACTTACAGTTCCACAAATTATGCTACAGTCAATTTAGTTGTATTAATAAGAGCGAAGCATTGTCATATATGTTAAATCACCTCGTGAAACATCATTTGATGGAAAAAGGTTTACAAATTTACATGGACAGACAGACGGACCTGATTAAATGGGTTCAGATTTTGATTCAAGTGGTGTAGAGTATAAAGATCAACTCAATTCTTTGACATGTTTATATTTTTAATGATTAATAAACTCAAAAGAGCAATTTGTGCGGTAAAAGCGACTGTTTTTAGAATGAGATGTTATTTTAGTAAAGAGCGCATGCTTAGGACCCAGTTGCATATGAAGATGCAGAGCAGCGTAGAAAGGTTTAGCAGTTAAAATTTCAACACTTAAGGTACTACCATGTAGTGATGTGCTAGAAATGGGTGTGGTGAGATGAGCGACACGCCCGCAACGCGCAAAAGCCAAAACTTATTATTGCTACCCCGGCACAGTTTTCATATGGTCTTCATCCGACTTTTGTACTTTTAATGTGCACGATTGAAAGCCGAACACTTCTTCATTCGATAAATGTCAAATTCAAAGATTGTCATAATACTACTTACACTTGGCTGGTCAAAAAATTAATGAATGTTGTTAAAAACGCTGCAGATCGACGGGAGCTAATGACGAAACGACTTCTTGTTATCTACTTGGTGCTTTGCACGGCCGAATTCATTATCTGTTGACCGCGTTTTCGGCGGCACATTGCTAGAACTTGAAAAACGTTTGCTTTGCAAGTGACTGTTATTCATGCTGTGACATTCATTAAAATTCTCTTTAATCTCTTTACCGCCTTGACGTGGTTTGCCCATGTTAAAGCCTCTAGATTGGTTGGACACACTCGTGCGTCTGCGTTCGGAGGGGGGCGCATTTTGTAAAGAGGCAGTCGACAGCCTAGAGTTGAGATTGCGGCCTAAATGTTGCAAATGTTGTGGCTGCTGTTTAGTGGATGAATTCAACTGCCACAACTTTTGTAAATTTACTGCATTGCCCTGTTCCTTTATGCGCTGCTTAATTAAAGCGTTTTGCATTATCCAATTGGCATGTGTTTGTAACTCTTCGTGACTTACAACAGGTGGGGTGACGTGCGTGTATTTTTTGCTGCCTTGTTGTTGTTGTTGTTGCTGCTGTGGTACCATAGTTTGCTGAATTTGTGCCAAATTTTGTAGATTTTGCAATTGATTTATTATTAAATTATTGGGAAGTAGACCGAAGTTTGTTTGAGAGAATTGAGCTAAATGTTGATATTGTTGAGTGTTGATGAAGGTCAAAATAGCCGTAATGGCTTCTCTATCGCGGTGCGGTAAGTGCGGATTAGTCAACTGCAGCCACAGACCATGTTTAGATATATCACCTGAGATTTTAATGAGATTTTAATTTCTTTCGCATTCATATTATCTCGCAGAAGTGCACTTCACTTCATATTTATCTTAATACAAGTGAAAATGTTATAGTCGTTAGTACCAGACTCGACCACTTAATACCCTACATCATTAGTTTTTAAATATAATACATTTTAGATAAAGATGTGTGGAGTTGTATCCGCAAGTGTGAGTCATTGTCACATAAAAGTCACTTCGTGAAATGTCGTTCGCTTATTACGTTAATATTATGAATCGCGAAATTTTGTTAAAAGGGCCCTCCTCCTATAAACGGACCAGAAGACACACATGGATAGACAGATGGACATGGTTAGTTAGATCGGTTCAAATTTTGATTCTCATCCGATCCGTTTTACCACTTTGTGGCGTAGGGTACAATAAATGCAATTTTCATTTTCATATTGCAACGGTTACCTTTTATCAATCCAAGGAGCAACGCTTGAGACTCTGGACGACTCAAAATACTCTTTAATTGCAAGTTTCCTAAAGCTGCTGCTGCGGCTTGATAATGCCCTTGTTGGGCGAGTAAAAATGATTCATGTGCAAATAATTGATTCAAACCACTTTGTTGGTGCAATTTAATATTGGTAAAATTATCGAACTGGTTCTTTTGGCCGCATCCATATAGTTGCTTAATTAAGTTTTGGAAATTTTCAGAATCGCGATCAGATTTACTGTTACTGTTACTAGTGCTGTTATTGTTGTTGGTGTCACATTTATTTATAACTTCAGCACTCTTACCACGAATAGAAGAGCCTTGACGCCACTTTGTTTCCAGATCGTCAACTAATGGAATTTCTTTTGGATTAATATTCAAACGTTTGGATGGTCCCGGCTTAAGGCCGTTGCTTTCCATTACATTAATGGGATGTAGTGGCTCTGCTTTCTTTTGCGGCGGTACAACTTTTTTAAAAAAATCATCAATGGTCTCAAACGAATACATCGGTTCCAATTGCTCTGAAGTTTTTTTATTAAAGCAACTGAAAAATGGTAAGAATTTGGAACTATTCTGATATTGATGTCCATTTTTCATATCATTGCTTTGCAAGTAACCCCGGCTTTTTTGACGAGCGAATTGATCATAATGGAATGACTTTTTCTTTGACCTCTCCGAGTGACCCTCTGTCACATCATAATTGTTGATTACGTTTGCATGATTCCGATTTTGAAATTTATCAAAACCATGATGAGTCGAGAGAGGCTTTGCTTCGTATCTGGGCTTGTCCTGTGAAAGTATGAAAATCTACTATATATAATAAATAAAACATACTGCATCAAATTATACTTTTTCCGTGTCACCACCGTTCTCTTTATTCATCTCACCATTACCATTTCTGAGGCGTAGCGTACGTTCCTCATCTTCTTCAAATCCGGTTAATTCAATTGTATCTAAGCGCGAAGTTGGGCCACAACTAAACCACTCCGGCTCGTCATTTGGATTTGTGTACTGTCGTTCATATTTTTCCTCACTTTCTTGACCTTTGGATCGAGAAACAACCAGAAATCCACTCAATACCGGTTTGACATAATTTGTATCATTGAAAATAGTTCCGTTGCGTGTTGCATTGCTCCGATCTCCAAAAATATTCTCTCTATTCTCTTGTTCATCGTATTTTTTATTAAATCCCTTGCGAGAGCTGCTGTTCTGGAATGAGTATATAGAACTCCTAAGACGGCCGCTTCCAAAGTACTTTTGATTTTTTACAACTCTAGAATCCTTAAATGAACATATAAGCAATGATATTAATTGAAAAGAAGTAAAAAGGCCTACATTAGGTGTACGCCAAATCCAGGACACCCCCATCATCACCCAATATCATACCCTAACGTACGGGTACTATTTTATCTTATTTTTCGAGTTTGTCCAAAGCAACCATCACGTAATGTGTACAAGTGTGCATGGCTCACAATTACAAATTGTGAAACTACTCTATGAAACATAAACACATCTTCTTTATAATAAACCTTCCGAATTGTTGCGCCAATTTCCTCCATTAGAATCGTTAGAATCTTAAAAAAACGCACCAATTTTGATTTTTTCTAAATCAAAATTTACTTGACTCGAATCGAAATGTAAAGCCTAGCAAGTTGAACTTATCGTATGTCGATTTTGCCCATTTTCAAACTTTTGACTTTTATGTGGATTATGTGTATGACATTTCAGTTTCATATCTGAATATTTTCGAAGTGAGAGTGCCAGGAGCGGGGGGTTAAAACCAAACCAAAAAATATACACAGATAGACAGAAGGGCTAACTTGACCATTAATGTATGTTTTTACTTGTTAAATTATATATATCACTAAGAAGCTAAGCGAAGGGCGAGATAATAGATGGATCGATTTCTCTTCGCTTCATCCCCCGTAGTATTCTTTGACAATAGTCACCAGGATTAATACTTCAAGGCTATTAAATACTTACTTTATACTCTGCCGTTTGTGGAGGTTCACTTCTAATAATAGACCCATCTACAATCTTGAGATTAGAAGTGTCTGCTGTCATGTCATTAAAAGATTTCGTGTTTATTGCATTAGTAGAAGCATTCTTCGGGGCTGCCGGATTTTTCCATATATAAAAACGCTTAAGAAGGGCTTCTATTTCAATTTCATTACAGTTGACCATTGTTCGAAATTGTTGAGAGGCTGATCTCCGTATTTGACGATTCTTTAATTGGTTTAGTTCTTTACCAATCGCTAGTAATGTAGAGCGAGAATATTGTAAAATCGACCCATTAGGTGTATTTATCAACGATTTCGATTGTTCTTTGATTCTGTCGTGGTAACCGCGCAATATCGGCAATGAAGGAACTGATTGAGATGACCAAGTCAAGTAATTTTTACTTTTATCATTTCCCAATGCATCTCTCGTGGAACGTTTTCCATGATAATCATCCTTCTTCGCAGCGTTAGCATGCTCTGCAACACTTTCCAAATCAAATCTGACGGCGGTCAAAGGCATGGCTTGAGTGTATGGTGTAGACGGACGGGTGGATAATATCTGCATGAAAATCGAAAATTGTGAATCTTAAAGAATGCTCATCAAAACCTTGAATTAAATCTTAAGCGGCAATTTCAACTTGTATTTTATATTATTTGAAATTTACTTAAATACGTTTGCGGGGTCCACCGAGTACTTAATCACTGGAGTAAAGGTCATCCATAAAATGTTGAAAATCAACACCTTTAGTAACTGTGATCACAAATTTGCCAACCCACCAGTTTTTTTACCACGTTATCTAAAAAACAAGCTACTAATCGCAGTCGCAAATCAAGCCACATATAATATATATATTATTGTGAAATATACTTTTTGTAATTGTACAATTTTTCTCTCTCCAAAGAGTACTTCAGAAGGTTATTGAACTATAATGTAAATAATTCCATGTAAAAAAAATTACAAGAAAAAAAGTCTTTTAAAGTTACTCGCATAAGAGAAAAAGACACTTTATTAGCACTCCGTAAATTTACAACCGTGCGGATAACATCCACGAACTCATCTAAATCAATTCAAATTTTGATGCAGATCAAGAATATAAATATTTAGTAGAATATATTTTTGTTGCAAACGGAATGACCAACTTAGTGAGCCCCTTTTCTGCATGAATGACTTGGACTTTTTTCACACACACACACACACACACACACATTTACTACAATTTACACTAACCTTCTTCAAATTTATAGCGTCCAGAAATGGTAAAGAATTGGAGGCGTAAAGGCGACTCGATGATGATTTGTCTGAAAGTGGGTCCTTCTTGGATGTGCTATCAAATTTAGTATGAGGTTTGTGTGGCTGGTCCCCCTCCAATGTAGGTGTAGGCGGAGGTGGTGGTGGAGGCGGCGGAGAGATCACAACGTCCTTGGCCTCTTTACTCGTGTCGACTTCTGTCGGAACCAATGATTCGTTTAAGGAATTAGTGTCTTTATCATCATGATTAGTGCTGGTAATGATGGTGCCTGCACCAATGGACTGCTGTTTGGCTTCCTCTTCTTGTTTTGTTTCAGTTAAAATTGGAGGAATTAAATTTTCTTCAGACGAAAATGACATTTTTTTCTTATGCGGAAAATTCAATTTTTGTATTTTTTTTTTGATTTTTAAATTTTTTACGGAAATTTTTTTTGTGCACAATTTTTAGTATATTTCCGAAATGTACCAATAAAATTATTAAGCACACATTTACAAAGAAAAAATGTCCGCCAACCTATGGTTTTTTTGAAGTTTTATAGGGAATTGCCGTTATTTACCGTTCTTTGTCTTTTGTAGTGATATGCAAAAAAAGAAAATGTACTAAAAAGCTTTTGTGTATTGTAAGCACCGATTTAGGGTTTTCATTCCTTTCAAACCCTAAATAGGGTTTGACACTTTATTAAAAAAAAGCTTATTTAATTGCCACGCCTACCTACAATGCACTTAATGTCCGAAAACATGTTAATATATTTTAGTGGTTTATTTATTTTATTTATTTACTTTGAATGCAGTTGCAATTTAGAATAAATATTCCCCGTCCGTTTAACATCCACACAAATGAAAGTGATCGCTTAGCATGCACATGCGCAATATTTAAAAACTTCAATTACGCATTACTCTCGCCGTTACGAAATTGCTCAAAAATTTGTACCGAAAAAATTCTTTTTTGTACTTTTGGAAATGATTTTATAGGAAACACGTCCACCAACAGCAATAAATAGCCCAATCAATGTAAAAATCAGCCCAAAATAATATTGAAAACAAGTGAAAATATTATAGTCGGTCCGTCGGTCCAGCCCGACCATCAAATACCAAATTAAATGGAAAATGAAAAATTTTATTTTTTGTGTTACTCCTAATTTTTTTCTTTGAAAAATAAAATATTTTTGTATACCCTGTTTTTTTATCCCTACCTGTATTTTCAAAAATTTCAAAATGATACATAAGTCAGAAAATTTATATTTATTTTTTGTGTTTACATAGTATTTATATGGGGAGGGGTTCTAAATGCGACCTGTAGCTTGAGCACAAATTTAAATGGACAGACGGACATGGTTAAATCGATTCAGATTTTGATTCTGAATCGATCGGTATAATTGAAGGTGGGTGTGACATTTGCCGATTAGGAGTTACAAACAACTGCACAAACTTAATATACCCTTTTCCACAGGGTGGTGCAGGGTATAAATGTTACGTTTCGTGGAATTTCCTTCTGAATCTTTAGGGAATTGAGCTTTTAATGTTCTTTTGCAAACGGGCAAAGATGGTGGATGTCCTATATTTCATGTGCGCCAATATTCACTAAATGAAATGACCGATCAGTTTCATTTTCAATCGTTGCCATTTCTGGCCGAAAAAGCACCCCTGCTCCTGACACGGTTAAATCGATTATGTTGCTTCTGAGCCGATGGGTATAATTAAAGGTGGGCGTGGTGTTTGCAGTGTAGGAAACATTTGCACAAACGTGCGCAGAAATACAAACGCCACTTTGCGATGTAGGGTGTGATGAACAAACATAATACGAAAAAAATATCTACGCAAACCAAAAAAACGTACAAAAAAATCCCTCACTATAAAGTAACAAGGTGCTTATATCCGAAATGCCATCAACGTTAATTCTCGTTATGTGAGCTTTTTTTAAAGCAGTAGAATATGTTTTAGTCAGCATTACTTTGACTTTAACAGAGAAGGTATCGAATAAATTTGCGCGTATTCAGTCTACATTGCAAGTTTACAAAATCTTATATAAAAGAACATAAACACATGTACGTTCAACTTAAACGTAATAACAGTAATCGGTGCCCTTCTTCAATCCTGTTGTAATAATCCTCACCAAACGTGTAGTTGCGTAATGTTGCGAATTCTTTACAATCAGGCCATCTGCACTACTGCAGCAAATCCGGTTATATAACGCATTTTTCTAAATTCGAAATGTCCTCTTCACCCGCTTGAGCAAACGAACGCAAAGTGCAAAAATAAATTCAAGTACAAAAAATATTCATGTTTGGTTTAAGGCAAATACCGAATACTCTGTGTACTGGGCGGGCATGACATATATGTGCACAATTGCGTCCTCTTTACATGGCCATTAAAGTATGTGCTATGTTCCAACTAGAAAGGAGTTCTTGTATGTGCTTGTTATCCGATCTCGTATTTTCCAGAATATCGCAATAAACAAGCATTTGAAACATGTCGAATTTGTAACGAAGTACGCGCAGTGCCATTGCAAAGGCATTGATGATCTTGTTGTGTAACTCGACCTGGTTTGCGCCGTAAGAGGGATATATAAATATAATAATTTGTAGGGTCTTTGAAGTTGCTGTGCATGCGTTGCCGCACTTAGAATACTGCGTACAATAATTTGGAAGGTATAACGAGTTTTGAGCATTGTGACCATGAAATACACACATTTCACATGCGCGCGTATACAATTTTTAATAGAAATTCATAAAGACTCCACTGGTTCTACACAACTTTCACGTATAATGTACACACATGTGTGTCTATGTATGCATGTTGTCATTTTTTATGTCATTTTTACGGCACTATTGCTAAATCAAAAAATTATATTTATCATATATATTATATTTTTAGTGTGGTTGAATATTTTTACGAAGGAAAAGTGAACATCACCTTTCCGAAACGTGATTCGAGTTTCAAAAATTCTCCAAATTCCTAAGATCAGAGAATGCGCAGTTCTGCAAATGTTCAAAATATGTCAGCGGATAGGATGGGCGGGCCTGAGAGGCAACCGTCCCCGCCACGTGCATCGACATCTGGGACAGGCCGATTTCCTCAACATTACATTAATTCCAGATTTTGTTTAACCCCTCAAAATATTGGTATGAACGCGAACTTAACTGCTGGTAGTCACACGACTGGTGTCTATGCAACTGAACCAATAATAAAGGTGGATAATATAGACTTCAGAAACCAGTACCGCTCAGAAAGACCTACACCGGCGATGGACATGCCCACATCAAATCAGCCAATACGGGAGGATAAAGTATATGAGAGGACAATGGCAGAGAATATATCAAATCAGGAGAATAGAAATTTATCTACGACAACCGAATTCAGATCCATTACTTCTTTCACCAGAAATCCGGCATTCTCTGCAATTGTACCTACGCTGGGACAAAAGTTGTCGTCATTTATAGCCCTCGATGCTAGAACTTCGCAAATGGCCAATGCAGTGACTAATTGCGTGCACCCCTCCCACAATGTCATACAAACTGTTCCATCGCTTAAGCAAATTCCAACGGATTACTATGAAAAACAACTAGAGAAGTACTGCACAGCTTCGGACATGATTTTAGGGGATACGGCAAAAATGAACGGACAGCTTAATGAAATATTTCTTAGACGTCTTCAGGATATAGACAATAATGCCAGGGATAATAATGAGGTAAGGGATGCTTGATTTCATGTCAATAGTAGCGGTAAATATTTTTTATTTATGCAGTTGAAACTAGTTACTTACCAGGAGTGGGTAGATATGTTGCTAAAAATCAACGAATCTCTCATTAACAATATGGAGGATCTACAGTTAGAAGTCACCGAACGATTAGATATGGTTCAACAGTGCATGTACGCCAACTATCATCAAATCCAAGGCAATGAGCTGATGAAGTGCCGCCAAGACATCAACACGCTTATCAAGATTATACAAAACGGTTATCATAATGATAGCTGGGACTTTAAGGGAATCTCTTTTGAGACCATATCGCCAGCACAAGTTCTAGGCGTTGTCGATAAGAACGCCAAAAATGTTCGAGTAGAGGGTGGCGGAGCACAAACAAAAGTAGGTTCATATGTAGCTTTCTTCTTACATTTGAATTTCCACTAAACTCTCTCTTGACGCACATTTTCATTCTTTCATTTCATTTCACAGAACAACGGCGACGTGGAAAGTGCTCAACAGAACAAGGTGCGTAGACGATTGTTTTAACTGCATATCATCAGAAGGGCACAAAAAGTGTTATTGAATTTGTGTGTACACTATACTCTATTTAGTTGATTAAATGCTTTTAAATAAATTTTAACAAATATTTACAATTACTTTTTCTTTCCTTGTATGCGCTGTCGTAGTTGTTTGCTAACATCAAAGCGTTGGCATTCGAAGTTGCCGAAAAGTACGACGAAACACGAATGCTAAAAGAGCACATCGCCTGCATAGAGCACGAAGTACAAAACGCCCAAAAGAAAATTCAATTAAAAGACGACGTTATACGAGAGTTGCGCAACGATCTCAAGTCTACCAATGCTAAGGTGTCTAAATCAGATGTGCATTCCATATTACTTCAAACAATAAAATTTCTGTCAAGAAAATTTTAAATTGAGCAAAAAAAAAAAGAAAAACCTAAACTTTTGTGTATTTATAATTTTGCTCAAGTTACGCTAAATTGTTCCCTTGTACAAAATATCTTTTAAGGAGTTCTGCTCTTGAATATGTGTTGTTGTTAGTGTTTTGATAATTTGCAAAATAATTATTTTCGCTTTTTTCATTTCAAACAAAAGCTCACCTCTCGAAATTCACAAAAAGTTTGCTTGGGTATGCCGCCCGTCAACTTGGATGATCAACAAACCGCACGAAGTGGCACAACGCAATTGTCCGAGTACAATCCCAACACGGTTGGTCCACTCTTGAACTACCATGTAACTGTGTGCTAGTTATATATATAAACGCGCTCATTTACCGTTTCAGTTCATAGACGATTGTTCTCAATTTGATTCTTTAAGCCTTAGCGAGGTTATAGAAAAGCAAAAATTAAAATTATTGGAAGATGAACTAAATGAGTTCTTCGAAATCAATAAAGAATGCAACAAGCAAAAAGTAGAAACGCATCGCAAACGGTTATCCGAACTATTCCAAAAAACGGTAGAACGCTTCATGCCTATTTTTACTTAATTCAATTGCGCATGTGCATTACATAATGTCATTTTAATTTCAAAGGAAGCTGAAAAGGCGGACGCGTACCGTAAACTGGATTCTATACGACGCAAATTGATTGACTTAGAGACCACGAGTGTAGATGGTGTGAACGATGGCGACTCCGGGTTTGGTTCCAAAAGTGAAAATGACAGAGACTTCAAAATTTTGGAGTCGGTGCGAAATCGGTTACGTAAATTGAATGATGCAAACTTTGATTTGAAAAAGCGCGTACAAAAGTTGGAATTGGAAAATAATGGTGAGTCCTTTATATAAACAAACGAAGCAATCGTTTACTCATGTCTGGTTGTTAGAGCTTGCAACCAATTTGAAAGCTGAGAAAACCTATTCGGAATGCAACAGCCAAACATTGAGGGAGGTGGCTGATCTACTTTGCAGTATGGTGCGTTGTTTTCCACTCTACTCTCAATTCCTTATTAATTTAGTTCATTGCTCCTCCAGATAAACAAGCAATTCTCCTACACTGACATTTATAATTCCCAGTGCGAAACGAATCCCTTCTGTGATGCCTTAATGCAAATGAAGAATCAATATGAAAAGCAGGAGGCGCAATTGCTAAACGCTGTAGCCGTGAAAAACAAAAAGGTTCATATCTATCCAAATTCAATAACCCGCTAAAACTGAACATTTCATCAATTACATGTAGATTGAAGAATTGAACAAGTCGTTTTTGGAAAGTGAAAAGCAATTCGGCGAAGAAAGAAGAAACCATGTGGTGAGTGAGCATGTTACTCTTCATTTATTTTATCAAAAGTTCACGTACTTGACAGGAAGTAAGCGCTTCTCTAATGCCGCATAATGATAAATAGCACACTGCAAAGTATCATCTAAAAGGTGCACACGTTTACGACTTGCAACGCTTCTCACTGCAAAATGTTTAGTGTTTAAGATAAATAGTGAAACGAACGAACTTTTTACAAAATAAGTAATAGTATAAGGACTTAGGAGGACTTTACTTTTTTCCCTGAAATGCTTTTTTACATTGCTCTACAAATGCATAGCTTACAATTTTGTTTTCCCAGTACTGCTTGCCAACCACAAACAGAACAAGGAACAGTATTTGATTTAAGGCTAAAATTAAGATGAACTCGCCACGCATACGTATGCAATACATGTCATCTGCTCGTATAAATATGCATCAAAAAGGATTCTGTTATTCGACTTCGATAGAAATAGGAAATTTAAACTTTGTAGGTAGATTTTTTTTTAAACATGAGAGATTTCCATCAATTGTGGGAGTGTCTAGAGTTATTTTCATCATTTTAAACGGAAATATTCTTAGAGGGACTACAATGAGCCCGCATTTAACTTAATATCTCAATTAACACGGATGCCCTAGTTACCACGACTGTGAGTGATTTCATGCTAAAGTCTCTAACCTGTCTCCTCTTAACATTATTTTTATTTCCCATTCTTTTATATGCCTCCCACATAAGTATACTGTGTCCGTGCGTTCGTCTTTTGTTGGCATTATCACGGTCGTAAGGTGCACGCAGATCGCTATTTAAAACGGGAAAAATCAGTCAAGTGCCACATCCACAATTGACAAAATCCCTCACAGCGACAAACTGCGATCTGCGAAGTTGAAATTTGGTGTTCACATTTGTAATTATCTTATGCATCGATGTGCCAAAAATGGGCGTGCTCGGATAACAGACACGCCCTCAATTTACAAAAACGTAAAGCTCGACTTATAAGCTGATGCTTAATACATACACTATTAGAGGGCGTAATCCTATATACCTATCACGCCCATGTTTGTACATAAACGTAGAGCGTTTTAATATTTGGCCAAAGCCTAATTTAGTTTTCTTACGTGTTTTGATTTATTTCGTATTTCTAAAGTGTATGTGAATGTTCCCCTATCACATTATTGAATTTCGAAAAAGGAGAAAACAATACAAAATCAACCGCGCAATATGTATCTATTACAGTTACACTATCCATACGAAGATTAAAAAAAAACTCATAGAATTTAAAAATAAAAAAAATCAAATATTGCATGAACTACATAAACGGTAATGTTATTGACACGATAACATAAAAAATCAATGGTAGTAGGTTGTTGGCAATAGGTCAATTATCGTAATATTATATCACCCGAGTCATATTAAACAATTTAAAGAGGAAACAAGTGGGAAATGGGCTTCATTGCCCATTTGCAAAATAGGAAAAAGTCCCTCAAATTTATTTGAATAAACATGCCTACAATATAAACCAGATGGAAATGATTTTTAGAACCCTTCTCCGTCCTATTCTATAAAAAATAGAGGCAGTCTTTATATGGCGAAAATGCGCAATTCTTAATAATTTATTTACAAAATTTAATTCAACAAGTCAAACCATTTTTAGAACGCCTTCTATATATCTATACCAAAACTAAACTAGTTATTGTGGAGTAGGGCAATTATTTGCCCAGTATAATCGACTCTAACAGTTTCATTTGTTTTATGACAAAAAAAAATCACAATTCTATAATTTTTTAATGGTTTGCGAGGATTTTCCGTTTGGCATAAATGATTGCTGTAAGAGTACTCGTAAAAGGCTTTAGGAATGTATATGTACGAGTATGTATGGTATTTATGTGAGTAAATTGCAAGCACAATTACGTGTACGTTGTGAACATCTTGATATGAAATCGCTGCTTCCACATTGAAATGTATTTAATATGTAGTTAGTAAAAACGTTTGTTACGGTGACGACTTGTGTGTGGGAATTCACGTGCACGTGCACGTACACATGCACGTAACCCATTGGTAATGGAAATGACTGACACAAATTGTGCGATTTTACAAACCGCGCACATCCTGAATGCCACCATTCGTGACGAGACAATGTTGGTTAAACTTTCTTACGGAAACCACCGCTTCACATAGAGAACAGAGAACAGAGAACAGAGAGCAGAGAGATTCAACAAGGGATTCAACACAAAATCTTTAATTAACAAAGTAAACTTTTGCGGATAATTAATTTTGAATAGCTTCGCGTGTTTGATAAAAATTTAAATATCTTTAGATTCAATTGAAAAATCTACAAAAAACAAAAATTTCAAATTTCAAATTTCAAATTTCAAATTTCAAATTTTAAATTTCTTATTATGAGCCTAATAATAAGAAATTGCTGCGGCATAGTGGTAAGAAAAGTCACATTGGAATACGAAATGAATAAGAAGCCAAACCTGTGTAGTGTACGAACTGTAAAATTTAAAAAAAAATTCGCAGAGATTTTACTGAACATTGGATTTTATATGTGAAACAACGTATAAAATACATAAAAGTGAAAAATAATGAATTTGGGGTGCAAGAGATTTTTCATTAACGCACCTTAACAACTTGCAAGCAACCAATTGCAATGACATTTTGCGGAGAGGTACTGGATACCTTAAAGGGTATTGTGCGACAGTATTTATCAGCAAACAAGAAGAAAGATAACGTACGGAACTCCTCCCACATTTTTTGACAATCTAGGAGGCAAACTTAGGCTGTAGACATATTTTATTGCACACTTGGACTTATATATATATATATATGTGATATGTGACCAATTTAGATGAAATTCAACATGACCTAGGAGAACGCCACACGCTAAATAGAATTCAGTTGGAAAGTGCGCACTCCGCCTTGACCCCGCTCAAAGGCGGGAACGTATCAACTAGTTATTGTAACCTCCACATAAGATGGGTGGTATACTAAGCTCATCATTTGCAACATAGAGAAGAAAACCTCAGAGACCCTTCACAGTGAAAAATTCGTTTCTCAATTTATGTAAATATATTCTTGATCAGCCAAAAACCGATCAATTTATAATTATCTTATCCATTGATGAGCCTAAAAGGCCTGATTGGATAATGGATACGCCCACAATTAAAACACATGCCCTATTAAAGGGCGTAATCATGAATCTGCGCCACCCACTGTTTGTGGGAGGTGGTGGTGTGGAGGGTATTTAAGATTTGACCAATTTTCTCACCTCTTTTATAAATGTAAAATTGAAATAGTCATCCTTAAGTGTAAAGAACGTGTCCGTCTCTCTTGGTGTGACTCGGACTATATAAAATATTAAAATCTTAAATGAAACTAAATCACTTTCTTCTCTCGTGTCTGAAAAGGGAAATTTGCACTCGAACAAATTAATAGGTTATGATCATGTAAACGTAAATTTATTCCATATTTCCACTATTTTTTTTCGGATTCCATCCTGATTGGACATATTTCGTGACGGAATGAATTGAAACTTTATTGAAATTGAAAGCAACACAAGTGCTATAGCACAATAATATGAATACAAGAAAATCAATCACGACCCGAATTAAAGCACATTTTAATAAAAAGCTATTGCAGCTCTTTACCGTGTGGAATAAATGTATGTATGTATGTATGAAACAAGTAAACACACTACATTTGGTTAAGGTCAAATCTTAAATACCCTCCGCGTCCATGTACAAAAAGTGGGCGTGGCAAGTAGCAGTGTGACTAAAACGTATGAACTTAAATTTTTTGTACATTTGTACAAAATTTCTGCTCAATATTTACGACCGTGAGCTTTTCAACAATATACGGACCAGAGGACGTGCGGACGGACATGTCTAGATCAACTCAAATTTTGATAACTGATCAGCATCAAAATTGCTATATATGCAGTATGTGTAGGGTGTTGCAAACAGAATAGCATACTCAGTAACAAGGTAGAAGGGCTTGGCTTGATCGATTCAGATTTTTTTGCTGCTCAAGAATATATATATTTTTATAGGGTCTCCTTCTGGTGACAATAAACTTAGTACTTCCCCCCTAAAAACGGGTTCACGACCTATTTTGAGCACACCATGCCATGAAATGTAGCATTTCATATCGTATAGGCGCCATTTTTCTAATTCTGGTGCTACTTGTTGTAGAAAGTCAGTATCATAATTAATGCATTATCCTTTTTCTGGATGTAGAATGAAAGTCTCAAGTGCCATATAGAACATTTACAAGATACCATAACAGAGCGTGAACAACGTATCATGCAACTTAGCGCAATGTTGACGCGAATAACACATGAACAAAGTACTTCCGAAACCGCTATCGGTAACGCTATCGAATACGGGGGCAAATGCGAACTTGCGAAAGCTGATGATTTGGAGAAAAAAATTGAATATTTGACTAGCGAGTTGAGCAAGTCCATTAAAGAACAGCACTTCTTACACCTGGAGACTCGCAAACTCAACGAAGAGCTTAACGAGAGCAAACGGAAAAACAGTAACATTTTCTTTATTTATTTTTAACCCCACAAAGAGACTCGTACTAAATGCAGTTCTTCAACAGCCAATTTATTAACACAAACACAGCGCCTATCATCCCTGCTCAAGGCCCAAGAAACTCATCGCACCGAATTAGCTTGCAAGTACGAAGCATTGGATAAAAATTTTGAGGATCAATCCAAAAAGCTGAGAGCGGCAAATACTCAACTGTCCATGTTGAACGATCGTTTTCATCTCATGGAAAAACGCCAAAGCGAGCATAACATAGAAGTAAGTGAATCGCTCATTAATCATTAGTATGGAAAAGATTGATTTATACACTGTTTTATTTTTTATTTCACGTAACGCAAAGTGTAACTTGTTGCGTGAAGAAGTTTTAGCTTTAAAGGAGAAAGAAGCCGATTTAATGGGCAAACAGAAGAGTATGCAGGAGCAATTAATTAACACAGAAAAGGAATTGTTCACGGCGCATGACGTTATCAAGGAACAACAATGCATTCTGCAGAACACAGAAATCGCACATAGGGATGTGATTAAACGCCTGCAAGAAACCAACAGTGACATTAAACAAAAACTGGCGTCCATTGTTGAAGATTATAAACGGCTGGAAGAGGAATACGAGTAAGTACTATTTGGCGAAATGAAAGTGTTTCCTAATGCTCTCGCGCATTAGTCCCTTTACGTAATAGCACAATAGTTTTCTATCAGAGCCATTATAGGAAACAGCGAGAGATATGCAGCAACAACGACAAACTCATAGAATCCTTTCGCAAATGGAAAGAAGCCCAACAAAAGATTGAAGACCGCACGCGTGATACCTTCAGACAATACGAAGATCACATAAGGCTCCTGTTACAAGAAAAGCAGCGATTCGTTGAGGAATACCGGGACCTACACAAAGATTATAATATTATACAGAATGAGTTAGATCGATTAAGAATATGTTCCTATAAGTAAGAGACATGAATAGTTCCCTATAGTTGACATTATAAGGCAAGTGATGCATTTTTAATTGCAGTATGTCTGGCTGTAATCCAACGCAGAGATCGTCCGAAAGATCGGTAATGATTTATATTTAAATGCACATCTTCGTTTCACCTAAATAGCTTTCATTCATGTATGTCGTTGCCCAAATAGATTGGGAACCCTGTCGAAGTTATACGTGAAGTTACGCGCCGCCTATCAGAGCAAAGTTTCACCATTAGGGAAGAGAACCCATCAAGCAATTATTCCCTCAGCACAGATCTAAACGCGCAACTGTCAAAGGAAAATCAATAGGAGAAGCGATCTCTTCAATCTAAGGATAAAACTACCATAAGTTGTTAAGGTTTCTCAATTTCAATTTCAAAGTTACAATTGCATTCGAACCCCAAATAATTTCTCTCCGACTTTACCTCATGTGTATATTTATATATGTATATGTATATATATGCTTAAATGAATTTTATTTTTTAACTCTGTTTAGTATGTATGTATTTGTGTATAAGTGATTAGTTTTTTGTAATCCTCATGTACCAAAACATCTATGTAGGCACATGTATATTTCGGTATGGGTCAATATTGGAGAGCTCGAATAAACTAGCTATGTCCTCACACACATGTACCGTGCTCTCATAAGATTCGATTTGTGCACTATATTCCTCCCTAGTTGCGGAACGAATATTAACACAGACGAAAAAACTAAACCTGATTCCATATTACTTATAATCTATAAAAGATAGAAGAGAAGAGGATCGGAATGGACATTTTATGACGGTACCAACCTCATAAAAATTTATACATTTCAACTGCTTTTGACAGCAAAGTGTGGGTGTAGAGTGTATCTGGAATAATGTATGTACTGCACGCACTCTGTGTGTACTACGTACTAAAAATTTTAACATAGTAAGCCATTAACAGTCATGACATTTCTACATATTGACACTCTTGTCAAAAATTAGTTCAACGGGAAAATGAATTCGAAAACAATCATTTCAAATAAAAGAAAGCTACTTAAAATCTTTGTCGTCCGATTGGACTTGTCTATCTCAACTAACCTCCATTACTGGCAATACAGTCTAAGTCTACAGTTAAATTATCTAATTAACATTCTTTAACTCCACGGTTGATATGATATTTCATATATATGGACTAATCGAAAATATTCTTTAAAAAAATTTAATGGGTAAATACGCAAACGTACATATATTTGTTATTATTTGAGCTCAAGAACTGCATAAGCATAGTTAGTTAGTTACACATTGCTAGAGATAAGCGGTAATAGCGCGAAGCTGTACAATGATTAATTACATAAAAATGAATGGCCATGATCTTCGTTCGTAGAGTACTTCTAATCTGATTTCACAGGTTTATTCACCCCAACGCACGTGTTCATGAATTGATAAAATAGAAATATTTGTAATACCTAATAATGACACGTAGCGACGAGTTGAAAGAAACATTTCCACCTTCAATCCATTTATTTCCTGATAGACTTTGAACATCACATCATATACCATAATACATGCTTGTTATAGACTTTCACGAATTACGTCTAATATCTACATCTAAATGTTACTTGACGGATTTAATCTTCGCCTTGAGTACCAAATACGAAATTAACCGGAACATGACAATGATGACGCTCAAAGCAATCACATCGAACCAAAACTGATCTCCACTCATGGTGATCTCATCCAGGAATTTTTTCGGATATCTGCAAAATTGTATGAAAGTCGGCTACACAAATTTTAGAAAGATCCCACTTACCTGTAATGGCAGTAAGGGGCTTCTTCACACTCCAACACTCCACGATTTTTGCCATATATGCACCCAACAAAGCCCTCCAAACCGTAACGCAGGTACGAGATGTGGCTACCCCATTTTAAGTAGCTGGGAAGATCACGTAAAGTAACACCGAAACCGGCAAACATCATCATTGGAATGGTGAGTACAGGGGCCAAAAATGTACCATTCTATTCATAAAGATCAGCTTTGACATATGCTTCTATCAACCAAACTATACTTTAATTTACCACTACGTCGAACCAAGCGCCAATCATTAAGCCAAAGCTCTGACCCACCAAGACAATTAAGGTACTGATAGAGAAAAACATCCAAAACCGGGACCATTCCATTGGCTGGTGACTCCAATAGTAAATAATGCTGCTAAATAATAAACTACCTAAAATCTGCAACAAAACAAGAATATTTCAAATGAAATTGATTTTCTGCTCCTGAACTTACCGATATGGGTAGATCAACTAAAGTAATGGCAGTGTAGTAGGCCTTCAAAGAATACCACCGATTGAAGTGCTCCTTCAGCAGAATTGACATTTCCATGGGAACTAAAAAAGAAAGCATTTTTTAGAAGCACTTTTATACCCTACACCCTCTACCCTACACTATCCAACCTACACGTTGTTAAGCGTAGCTAGTTCATTGGCTTAGTAAGTGACGGTGCAAAATTTGTATGCGATTGGACCATTTTTAGAACCGATATTTCACGATCAATGATTTTTATATAAAATCGTAAACCTAAGTGCCAAGTGCTGTGGGTGTAAGGTATTAAGTGATCGGCTAGAACCGACTCGAAAGTATGACGATTCCATATGCCTGTAATTTGTGCACTTGTATACAAACTTTGAACGTCATTTTGCAAACACCGATTCGATGGCAAAATCTGATTCAATAGAAATGGAAAAATTAAATATTTAATCGGTTATCATTTCCATTTCCATTGTCAGAATAAAGCAACCAGTAAAATTTCCGCAACCTCAGGCCAAAACAACAACATTAGCTCATATATTATTTACAAATAATTGAAGTTGAATTGAAAATGTAAATACTCGGTCAGGCCGGACCATTTAATACCCCACACTACTTAGCTTCTCAAATGCATTGGTATACGCAAGGCATTGCCACATAAAAATTACTACGTGAAATATTAATTAACTTTTCTTCATCACATTTTATCAGCAAATATTAAGAATTGCAATTTTTGCCATAGAAAAACTTCCTTTATAATAGAACCTTATTTGGAGAGGGGTTCTAAAAATAGTCCGATCCGGCCTATTTTCAATGCAGTTTCTTCCTGAGCCAATACATGTCTTTGTACCAAATTTCATTGAAATATCTCAAAAAATGCGACCTTTAGCTTGCGCAAAAATTTACAAGGGCAGACAGAGGGACAGACGAAAGTTTCATTTTCTAAGTGGCAATATATGACGCCATCTACCCAGTACAAAGGTGAAATGCATCAGTTGAAAATAATAGCGCTACTCACAAGTCAAGACCGTTAACATCATGCTGGTCATAGAGTGGTGAATCAATATGGCAAACAGCAAGTTGTAATTGTCCAAGACTCGTGAGCCCTCTCTGCCGGCGTCTAAATACAAGGCACTTAACATTACAGCCACAAACACATTAACACCTATGCGTAGATGCGTCAAAGTGGTATCACGTTTCGCTTTTATGTAACCGCGATGTAGAAGCACCGCCAATTGATTTGTAAAGCTTGTGTCTTCCAGAGAACTCTTCTTTGGCTTCCTTGTTGTGCGGTGTTTGCGTATCAATTCTTCAGCTTGTGGTATTTTTTCAGGATGTTCAAACCATGCCTTGCAACTGCCATTTTCGGAAGCCAACTTCAATTTGTTGACCTTGTCCTGACCGTATTCACCGCACGCCAATTCGATGACTTTTATAAAAATAATTTGTTATAATTAGTTAACTGTAAAGGATGGATTTAGCAGCTTACTGTAATCGGCAGGATTGTGATAGACGGGACACGGCAAATCTACAGTTCGTAGAAATGGCACCAACTTGTACGAGCTGCCTTGATAGATGCAATTCCCTGCTGCCAACACATATACCTGATCGAAAATTTGAAACAATTTGGCTGTCGGCTGATGAATGGTGCAGATTATAGTTCGCCCTTGTTGAGCCAAGTTTTTGCATAGCTCCAATACTTTGGTACAAGAACTGCTATCTAAACCTCTGTAAACCGTCAAGCAATAATTATGAAAATAATTATGTTGGAGAGAAGCAGTAAGGTAGTGACGTACGTGGTAGGTTCATCCAGAAACATGACAGTGGGATTATTTATTAATTCCATAGCGATGGAGAGCCTCTTCTTCTGACCACCTGACAAGCGTTTCGTTAATGTTTGGTTATGTTCACTTAGACCCAATAATATTAGAATGTCCTCAACCTAAGGAACAAGAAGTATTTGAATTTTTGATATGCAATGGCTTCTACCACATTAAAGGGAACCTACAATCTCATCCTTGCGATCATATGATATATTCTTTCCCAATTTGAGATCGGCTGCAAGATGCATGCTTTCATTTACCGTTAGCAGAGAATGCAAACGATCGTCCTGTGTTATATAACAGGACATCCGCCTAAAGGCATCTAATTGAAGCGATGTAAATAATTGTAAATACTATTACGAGTAAAAGATTGCGAATCTTACTTAGGTCTCTGCATCTGCCATTTAATAAAATAGATCCATCTACCCCAGTAGTCTTGAAACCAGATAAAGCATCAAGTAAAGTGGATTTTCCCGCACCAGAAGGTCCCATAATGGCAATAAGTTGGCCACCGAGAAATTTCCCCGAAACATTGTGCAGAATTTCTTTATTACCTGAACGAGATACAAAACTATTGTAACTTATTGATGGGAGGATGTATCCGTGGTCTTATGTATTTAGTTCGTGTTTGAAGTTATTGAATCAAAGAAATTGACGCATAAATTAGTTGGAGAGCTTTGGTGCATCGCCGAGAGATATTTAAAAATGTAGTCTGGGCCAAATGCATCTTGTAGGTTTTTGCGAAAATGTTTACAATCCCGACTCGGTCTGTTCGTTCGTGTATTTTTTATATCACAGTCCATCCGAATTAATGGAGACCCTCAAAAGCATAAAAGCCTGTAGCTCTATTTAATATTGTACCTCTTACACTCGTTTCAATTTTAAACCAGCACCCTGTGCTTTACACATCCAAACCCACTCCGTTCTGTTGAACGATTTACATGGGGAATAACAATATTGTATGTGCCTGTACTCCTAGTTAAAAATATGAATGCAACCCTATCAATATTTATAACAATTTACAAGCATTTTAATCTAATCGCATATTCAATTAATCGCTTGTTATAAAGGTTAATAGAAAACAGTTTCGTTATTTAGCAAAAGCACATTTACTTAAACAACATTTTACTTCAAATTACCTTTTCTAAAACCTAAATGAACCGTGAGTGATAGGTTTTGAAATTCCAAATCGACAGGTTCGCGATTCGGTAAGATGGAGAACGGTTGAGCTTCATCTTCTTTAACAGCTGGATGTAAAGTAGGTCTTAATTGGTCTGCGTGACTGTTTGGGGAGGACACGACGCCCTTTGTACAGTTATTATTAAATTTTTGTGCTGGCAAACAAGTGACATTGTAGACAGGTTTCAAAGTGCTACTGTCGCTGACAATATCTACACCCATACCAAGAGTTGCGGTCGTAACAGTAGACCCTGCGAAAAACTTTTCTCTTAATGTTAACATGACTCGTTCAATTCTTCTAAAACTGGAATTGAGTAAGAATTGTTTGATTCAAATTGGTGATGCTTAGTAAATATAAGTGTGTATGAATATCATCTCATTATAATATCTTATTTATTTATAAACTATGCAGTTGTTTTGTGCCCGACTTCGCGCATGGTAAAGACGCACTAAATATATGCTAAGTGTGCACTTTAAAAATAAATTCTATAAAGCGTATGGCATCCTCCTGCGTCAAATAAAAATAAAAAAATCACTTTTGGCTTCCGCCAGATCTTAAATATCCTCCACCTCCATACGCAAACAGTAGGCATGGCATATACTTGATTACACTCTCCATATATTTTTGTCTATTAACCAATCGAATTCTGCGTCAAATAAGATTTTCCGGAAATTGTGGGCGTTATCTGTTATTCGACCACAGCCACAAATTTCAACTTAATGATTACATTTTGTGGATGTGGCGCTTGTGAAGCTACCTTCACGTACTAATAGGTGGCACATCCTTGTATGGGCTAATAACTATTGTATGCAGCAAATTTAAACTTTGTAGGGATATTTTTGTGGCTGTGAAAGATTTGCACCGATTGAGGGCGTGGCACTGAACGAATTGGCACATTTTAAAGAGGAACCTATACACGTACAGATACTAGCAATAGTTGTACAACATTTCAGTTCAATATCTGAAATTTTACAAGCGTAAGGGGTCATCCAGACATACGGACAGTCATGTACAGATGAACGGAAATGTTGATGCTGATCAAGGATATATAGGATCTTTATTGGATCTATGATGCCCCCTTCTAGGTGGTGTTGCAAACCGAATGTGGAGAATATAAAACGATGAAAATTTATAACTACTAGCATTTTATTAAATACGGTAAATACAGTGCACAGACGTGCTTATGCTGCTGGATCAATAACTTTTTAACTAGGTTTCAATACAAACGAACTCCTTTGTCATTTGAAAGCTGCGAGTGCAAATGTGTATGTAAATGACACAAACTTGACACTATTTCAAATATTTAATATTGATGATAAAATAAAAAAAAAAATAAAAAATAGTAACCACTCACGTTCTTACCATATAATCTGTACAAACAATCTTTTACAGATAACACCGAACTTTTACAATTTCAATTATTTGTTGGAACTGAAAGTTCTGATATTTGTGTGTTTTTCCTTGGTTTTCGTATTACTGTCAATATTCAATGAAATAAAAACGTATTACTTATTAGTTGCAACGAAAATGCGTTGCCGAGCTAGTGTAATCCTAACAACCTTCCCGATCGAGAGTAGTAAACACTTTGTTGTAGGCTTTAGAAAATATTCAACCGACTTGACATGAAAGTATTACTATTGCTAGTCGGATGCACTTAAGACGATCGTAATAATCAAAAAGTACAACAATAACGTTTATGTTATTGTTTTCGTTTATAATTGCTTGTATGTGAGTAGTGTGGTGTAAGGCTTGCCCTGTCGATATTGTACACTTCCAACTGCTGCGTATTACATTTCCTATATGAAAACGCTGCTGTGTGCTGTATACTATGCATGCATGTATTCCATACGTTTGTGTAAACCTAAAAGAGCATAATCGGTGTATAATTTCTCTCACAGTTATCAAAATTCAAGTAAGTGTGTGTTCCGCCTGTTACTCCAACACCATTACAAGCACAGCTGCTACTGTGATCTAACTAATCGTACGTAAAGCAAATAAGAAAACTGCCATTGATTTAGGCCAAATCGGACATACTCTCCACAAGTTTAATGGGCGTGGCAAATAAGCATTTATGCCCTCTTTTCACGACTACTTTAACGTTTAAGTATGTTTTCTTGTGAATTGTAGGCGTGTCCTTCACATATATACGCCCACTTTTTGTACCGCCACCTATATACATATTTGGATCACATCAACTTCACTATTCCATCGTAATGTTTTTGGAAAAATGGACGTGTACGACGTTCGACTCACACGGCTCACGTATAAAGTAAATTATGAATTTCCGGTGTAAGAAGGATTTCCTAAACTCCAATCATAAGTTAGTGATTCGACAAACTACCAAAGCGGCTTTTCTTTTAACGACTCCTACTCAGATTTTGATGCCGATACACTTGATGGGGGTGCCCTGAAGCCTCTTTACGGCAGTAGCTTACGGAATGACAAGCTCAGTGTATCGCCACCTTGTGTAGAGGGTAAGAATATAGCGGTACAATGTTCATCTAATAGCAAATTCAAACTGGTAGTAAAGTAAAATTTTAAAATGTACTTATCCGTCTTATGTTAGATACCAGGCCAGAGATATGATGTAATTTGAAAAAGTAATCGATGGAAACTTTTGGCTGCTTAAGTGCAACAATGACTTCTTATAGAGTAAAGAGCAAAAGTCTCGCTTTCGGCAGGATCCAATAATTGTTATGTTGGAGTTGAAACAATCCTTGATAAATCATGAAAAACTCGAAACTATTATGCCTCTAAGCATCTATTCTATAGAGAAGGCAGCGTCACCCTAAAGTAGGTATTTGCCTGCATGTGTACGTGTCCGTTGTTGAAATGCTTACGGCTGCAAAAAATTAAAGGAGGAGATCCTCATGTGGAGGGTGTTTTTTGTGTTCTCACTTCAGAATCGTGTCCGATTGTGATAAAATTTTATTCGTATCATCTTTTCTACCCTCCAACTTAGCGATGAAGGTATACTAAGTTTGTTGTTCCATTTGCAACATCTAGGAGGGAAGCCTCGGAGACTTTACAAAATATATATGTATCGACCAAGTGCCACGCCCACAATTGGCAAAAGTCTCTCACAGATATATATTTATAATTAAGACATCCATTTATGTAACAAAAGGGGGCGAGATCACGCTCACAATGTACAAAAAATCTTCTCTGTACAGAAACTGACGCGTAAGTTGGTCCGTGTTATATGTTATGTGCCACGCCCACTGTTCTATATATGTTTAAAGAGGGTGTAAGGTTCACTTTTCAAGACTTGAAAAACAAGAACCATCCTGATATCGTACATGCACTATGCGTGGTACTTCTTCATGTGTTTGGAGTTAATGTTTAACGAATTTAAACGCACACTGTGTCAATTTAAACGAGTTGATTGCCTATGCTTGTGTAATACTCACACACTGATCCACTATTACTCAATACAATATCGTACGGTTGATAAGAAGCATTATCATAGCATTATATATGCGCGTATGTATGTGTTGTATGTATATATGACATATGTGTACACATATAATATATGTCTCTTTAGATGATATCGTGCGGATACTAATTACAATCATTAACACTGTACATCTTAAAATGTTTGTGTAGAAAATCATGCTGTAATTATTTGCACATCTCTTTGTGTTCGAACTTGTAACTATTATATGGGCCAGTTTTACGATGTTTACGAGGTTATTGCAGTAATGCGTCACTTTCTAAGCGAAATTATTTGCGATTTCATTCTATATAAAAAAGGGAACAAAGTCCACTTTTTACAAACGCTGCACTGTACGAATGTGCAATTGTGTTGAAATTACAAAGTACGTACACACAGTAAGTATTGCTATTGATATTTAATCAATAAAAAATACAGCAGTCACACTGCATTCTGATTCAACTCGCTCACTTACTTTCAATGGTTGTTGTACTAAATATCGCTTGAATATGTTTTATTACCTTTAGCCGAAGGAGATGATTTGACTGCCATCGTCGCGTAGAGTTTAGTTTAGTTTTGTAAATGATATCTTGTCTGGCAGTCGTTAAGGTGATATTGCACGTACTCGTCATCACCTGTAAACGATACATTGTATGCAACAAAGTAATAATAACCTAAATGGCATTGATTTTGTGCAGCTACGGACCAATGGATGCTTCTTTTCGCGTGAGATGAAAAACCATAGGATCAAATTGTCGGACGAACCGATACAAAATTTAACAAATTCATTGCATTGTGTCTCGACTCGATTTGACACTCAACAAGTAAGAAAATTAAAGTTGGCTTAGGTTCAATCATAAGTACCCTCCATAACGAATTACAAAGGATAGGCGTAGCAAAACCGTGAGAGTCGCCTAGCCATGTCCGTCCGTTTACCATTTCCTCTCAGAAAGGTCACACCAACTACCTTCAACTGAGATATTTAATTGATATTTTAAATTGTAAAAATTGCAAGAATTTGAAACGAATTCGAATCCATTCATAGAGTTTCCGCGCTTACTCGACTCGAACGAACGAACAATTATTATTATTAAACACTCCTATAAAAATAAAGCCATAGAGTTTAAAGCGAATAGGCGAGGTCGAAAGAAAGACAAAATCTTGTGCAAGTGAAATATATTCTTCATCAGCATCAACGCCCGAAACGATATAGCCCTTCTGTACGTCCGAGCTCACAATAAAGAAAAATATGTGAATGATCGAATAGTGTGAAATCTCATAGATTCCCAGAGCCGATCTGTTGAAACTGCTGCACGATCCATATACAGGGTGCGTACGCTCACATCTGTGCATGTAATTTCTGGAGAACAATTCTCCTTGTTTTTGTTTCTTGTCAGTTATTGCGGCTATATGCCCGAAACACAACGATTTAGAAAACTCCAATTTCATTTGAAAACAGTTATACCTTTTCAGTGATTCATCCCTCCATTCCTTAGCCCAACCTCAACGAATGAAATAGAAAAGATTACTTACTGGCCGATCTTAAAGAAAGTCGACAATTTTCATAAAAAATAAGAATGTAGTTCAAATTATCCTTAATAAATTCTGAATCAGGATATATATCAATGAAGAGGTAGTCTTATAAGGTCTTTAAAAAGGCGTAGAATTATTGAAATCTAATAAGATGTAAAATGGGTTTTATAATCCTTTTTTTCCTTTTTTCAACTTTAGAGACTCGACTGTTGTTGAGTTTCTGCCAGGAAATGGATGTGCCGTCATGTTTAGCTTAAGCTGAAAATTTGCACGTAATGGATCTCCCACCCAAATTTTTTTTTTATATTCAACATAAACTAGTTGTAGCACTGCATATGGGTCACGACATTTTCAGACATTTTGCGAGGTTGTTGTTGGAATAAAAAACCGGCGCAAGCTGGAATAATTTTAAAATTGCACATTAACAGCGACAGTTTGTACATTCGCTTTCTTCTAATTCAATGAAATTGTGCACTTTGATGGACGGAATTCTGGTTATCTGATAATTAGATAAGATGTTGCATTTTAGATAAATTTCTTACACACTTGAAGTTTTGCTCAACCGGATGGTGATTGGTTTTGTGTACGGTCCAGCAAAATACAGGTGCGAATGAAATATATCACAAACACAGCGCACACACACATTCACTGAACGAACAGATATTGAAAATCGTTCACCAAAATTGAACTAGAAAATTTTGAAACCTATCGCGAGAACGTCTTCGAATGTACTGATGTACCAGACTGACAGCGCTTTAGATTTCAACCCATCCGTGCATTTATTGTTGAGCAACAGTCTCGAGTTCCGTTATATAAAAATTGTATGTGTCATAGAGAACGCATTGTTGACCCACCCACAATTCTAATACAAGCTTTTAAGCGCTGTTCTATAAGCATGCACGCAAAGGCACACAAATACATTGTTTAACATTTTCTTTGTATACCACGCCACGCCACACCACACCACATCGCTTCGCACCATACAATTCAATGCATGCGTTTACTAATCAGAGCTGTGTAGTTGGTATACACTCAGAAGGAGGCGTCAGAGACCCTATAAATGTTGTACAGCTACGAAGTCCCAATTCGGTATACATACTAATATACCTCTATCGCTATGCCAAAGATGGGCGTGACCGGATATAGGATAACAGACATGCCCACAATTTACAAAAAACTTTGAATTGCAAAATTCTACTTGTGTGTTAACGCATAAAGGATGTAATCAACTACATGTCACGCCCACTATGGTGGAGGTGATGAAGGGTATTGAAGATTCAACATTTACCCCTTAAGCTAAATTTAGTAAATTCTCTAAAACTCCACTTATGTTGAGATCTATGATTTAGTTTTACAATCGCCTCCTATAGGTGATAAATTTTAGCTTGTTTTGATGATTGCGACTCCGACATAATAACAATGGCAATGACCGGCACCACAATACTTGCAGCTACCTGAGCTTTGGCGCATGCTTTCTTTTTGAAATTAGTTTTTTGTTTATGAGCGGAGATAAAGCTAGTTGGTCACACCTTGAACGTCAACATGAAACGGTTACTAACAACTGGCCAAAGTATTAATGAAATATCTACAACACGAGGGAAACGCGAAACTTCAAACTGAAATTTTATATATTAACGAAAAAGCTGCATGTTAATGGAATGGTAGTAGACCGTTGTCGCGTCACATTTAAGTCACTCGCTGTAGTATCCGTTACCTGTGGTGGTCATCCTTTAAACAGCGAAAGCTTTGTTAGACATCCCTTAAGGATGACAACAAATGTATGTTGCTTTGGGTTGATCATTTTGCTTGTGACGGTTCTTACTAACACATTTATAGTACATGCTACATATACACACATGCCCATTATAGGATTGTCTATAATATTAACACACCTTGTACTAAAGCCAATCCCTTGGCGTCTATGTTGTGCCAGTGTCACATTTAGCACAACGCTTCCAATGAATACACCGTATATGTGCAACATCTTCATGATACCCTGCAACACGAAGTGGTACAAAGCCGATATCTGTAAAAACCACACCTACGTGTAAACTGACTGCATTTAACCACATCCCCTGGTCCGTCCATATATTTCTTGTAAGCGACCTGCTTCTTTTTTTTTTTAATTCAATGCAGAATATTCAATTTGATCCCGATTGTACCGTTACTGCAACCCCTTTCCATGTAGCGCTGCTCTACAAAGTGACTTTTATCTGCTAACTGACGCGCCTTTTATTATAGCATAAATTGTGGTGATAAATAAAAGATTTTATACCCTTCACATAATATGGGGGTATACTAGGTTTATCATTCCGTTTGCAACACCTGAAAGGAGACGTCAGGGACTCTACAAAATATATATAATATTGATTAGTATCCAAAAATGGCTCGAACTAGACACGTATGTCCGTCTGTCTGTCTATTGTTAGCATTCTCACGGTCGTAAATTTTGAGATATTACGTTGAAATTTGGTCCACATATCTATGTATAATTATCCCTTTCGGCCGGATAAACGAAACGCCTACAATTTACAAAAAACTCAATTTTTACAAATGACAAGACAGCAGAGTTTAGTGAAATTGGCAAAGGCCGCTCCCCCAGAAGATCGAGCCTATTTTGTACATCAAGAGTCAAGAGTTTCTACATCGGTGTAAACTTGCGGTACATTGTGCTAATCATGTTAAACTATGTGTCGCATTAATAGGGTTGGTTAATGAAAGCCCCCTTTTGAACGGTTTTCCCTTTGCAAGCACACACCCACAAACATACGAAGCTACATACGGGATATAATTTGTATGTGTCATTAGTGCTAGCGCTTCTCATATAAACACCTACTAATTCATTAATGTTACAATTAGCAAATGGGAGAGTTTACGGCAAAAACAATGACAACAGTCTATTATACGTACTTATGTATTTTACGATCAAAATACGTACAATGCGAGTAGTTACACAGAAAACAAAAACTCTATTTCTGTCATATTAGTTGATAAAAGTGGGATTGGCGCTGAAAAAGCTCATCCATTTAAAAAAGTTATTAAAACGGTGAAAGTGAACATAAAACCAACGCTTATCGCGTTGGTGTGAGTAGAGAAGTTCTGCGGGTGTATTATGTAATATTGCATTCACGTGTGAGCCGTTTGAAATGTTTTGTGAAGGTATGCGATGATTGAAATAATTGAATCGATGTGTTATAAAAGTGGGCATGGTCACCTATGTATCATTTATACCCAAACTAAGTTTGGCGTACGCCAAGTTTGATCGATTAAAAAACATAATATTGCTATCTCACTCCTCCGAATAGTAATACAACATTACTCTACGCATTTTTTACATCCTCCACACAAGATGTTATTGCGTTTGTACACCCAGAAGCAGGCGTCAGAGACCCTGCAGCATCAAAAACTGAATCGATCTAGGCATGAATGTTCACGGAAATTTGAGATATTGAGCTGAAATTTTGTTCCGACAATGTTGTGCCTAAAATGGTCATGGTCGAATAAAAGACACGCCCACAATCGACGAAAAACCTTATTCAGCGTAAAACTCAACTTCTAAGCTGATACGTAATACATAGGGTTGGAGGGCGGAATCATGTACTTGCCACTCCCACTGTTGGTATATACATGTGGAGGGTATTTAAGACTTCGCCCCTAAACCAAAATTTAGTTTTCTTAGGTGTTTCATTTTAAATTTGGATTCTTTGAGAGGATATATCTGTGCTACAGATATTCCAAATATAAGCAGTTTCCTATTTAAAAAGGGACAAAAACGATCAATAAAAATCCCTCCCGCCCGCCAACTTGAAACATGTACACTTACTTGAAAACGGGCTGGTTTAAATAATAGGTACGTTCGCAAGTTAGAAAGAGATATTTCTGATATGGAATTGGATCGACGCTTGGGGGAATACCCCTACAAGTATATGCAGCCTGCCGTCCTTATGTCGCCCAGAGATAGAATTTCAAGTAGAAGCAACCAATTTTACGTAGGCTAGGTGTGTCACACGCTGCAGAAATCGAACCTACCACCTTCCGCAATTGTTATAAGGAGCTTCATTTTACTTGTTCTTTCTTAGATTGCCAAACATAAACCCCATTGGCATTCCTACCAAATTTCACTTATCATAGCTCGGCAAAAAAAGTAAAAGTTACGTCATACTGAGTAAATCTGCTTTAACGATTCGAAAAATTAAATCAACTTTGCGTCAACGAGTACATCAACTATCTATCATCTATCGAATGAGTCATCACCATCATGAGTTCTTGCCAAATCAATATGAGAGATTAGCGCGAAGCATCATTACGCCAAAGAAGACGACATTTGTGGGCAACACTCACACTGTTCTGCTTTATTTGATCAATATGAGGTATTTTCAATTCCAGGCGACCTGATAAAACTAACCATGCGTCTACCGAGTTGAAACTTGATTATAAAATGTTTGCGATCAGTGGAAAGAATTTCGCATCCGAACAAAGACATAGAATTCTTCTTCAGACCTTGCTGGTTATAAGGCGTTTAATATTGAAATGCCTATGCCTAATGAACGAAGTGGAGGAGGCGCCCTTACGTTATCTTACTTTTAGGTACTGGCACGACCAATCGTCCAATAAGTTCACAATAATTGTCATAATTGCCAAAGTCAGCTAGTACGTACCTCTCTACAAAATGTGTGGCTAGTTCGGTGCTTGCCGGCCCGGTCTTTAGACATTTTTTATGCACTCCGTGCTGGCGATGGAGATATACTATATATGCTACTATCAGAAGGAGGCTTTCGCGTCCCCCATTCCTGTGTCAACATCAAAATCTGATCACTAAGATTAAAACAACTTCTTGGCTTGGTTCGATTGAAAAGATTTCATTTATTTTAATGAAATTTTTATTTACACATTCGCGCCTTTGCAAGGTGTGACGATCCCAAACACGAAATAAATGGATATTACGGTTATTGTTAATGAAATTTGATCGTGAACCGATTTAATCAAATATATCAAAATTTGCCGGTGCATCCAAATCATGATAGCCAATTATACGACGTTGGTGTTCAATTGGAAGTTCCCTGCAAAAAAAGAGCAAAAACAAAAACGAAAGTTGATTACAAATCAGTTACGAAATACCACGCGATTAATAGGAAAAAGGTAGCGTTTCCTTCAACAATAATCTTCCATCGATAATGAAATATCCTCGTTTTTTAGCGATAATACCATTATACATTTTAATTACTTATTTAGTATGCATTGTGCTACGAAATGGACCAATACATTACATATATGAAACAAACGTGCATCTATACAAATACGTTACTATTCTATTCTCATGAAATGTGCCTTTTTTCCCTTTTTTGGACGTTATTTAACTGAAGTTACCTGCGACCAGAGCCACCGAATCCACGACCGCGACCCGACATCATTAATGGCGGTGCATAGGTAGCATATGGGGGTGCATATGCAGGTGGATAAATTGGCGCCCGAAAACTATAACCAAACATATATATTGTGAGTGTATTAGTGAATGTATTTATTTTATAACATGAGCATATATATTTACCCAGCTCCCCCGCCGCCGCCACCACCACTAGATTCCGCGTTATGGCGCTTCGTATTACCGGGGTGTTCCGGCAACTGCGGTCGTTTGGGATCTTTTAGATAATTATTAAAGAATTCTACCTCCTGTCGCACCTCGTCCACCTTTTCTGCATGTTTATTTAAAATATGCTTCCGTATGAACTCAGGGCCCTTAAACTTCTTCCCAGACAATGGGCACAACCATTTGTCTTTAGCTAATTCTTGAGTATTGGCTTGAATGAACTTCTCCACTTCTGCGTCAGTGTCCTTGCAGCCTAAACTTTTTAATTCGTCTTGGTCGATTGAAGTACTTTTGGCAAGGAAAGTTTGCATTTTGGTCTCAAAGTTCTTAATGTAATCTTGAATATCGTTATGAGACACTTTCGAAGGGGGCGGCCCTCTGGCGTGGATAATGCCACATCGGTTTGGCATCTCATCTTCGTACGGATACTCGCAATGATTGTAAAAATCGACTGAATGGACGATACGCAAATAGAGTATAAGACAATCCAAAACGGAAATGAGTTGTGCATCCCGTTCGATCACTTCACCACCGTTGTCTTTATTGTCGCCGGCAATACCAAGAAGTTCTTCTTCTTCGGCGGAAGCCTCTTCAATTAAAAAATCCGTTATATTTTGCAAGACGGGATTTTTCGTCTTAAATCCATATGACGTGGTGGTGGCGGAATCAGTATTATTGCTCCTATTAGATGTGCCATTTGTCGTGCTGTTATTCGTGATAACGTCGGCGCGCTCTGTGTCCTCTTTCTGCCAAAAGGGTAAAAAATGAATTTAAATATGTTCGATTGGACTTTAGGTGCCACACAGATGTATCTACTATAAATCGTCAACTATCTGACTCAAGGTGCAACTCAAATGTGGGCGGATCAGGTATCCAAAATGCCACTTCAACTTACAAGCCAGACTGTACACCAAATAATTGTTTTCTGAACTAAGGGCGAGTCTATTATTTATTATTTTTATTGAATCAATGGACAAGATGGGATACACTTATACACTTTCAAAGCGACCTTACATACAGGATCAATTAAGTACCACATTCTCCAAAATTTTCAATCTTGAGTATTCAACAACAGATCGACACAGAGGCAGAAAAATCTGACTAAACCGATTGGAAATTTGATGGCGAACAAGAATTCAAATACTTTGGCACCATGCATGCTATGTTGATCGAAAGCATTATTGCTGCACTCTTGAGTCGTGTATATTTACACGGCCCCTGCCAAAACCTTTTTTTGCCTTCATCCGAATGAAAACAAAAACAAAAACAAAAACAAAATGAAACTTACCCATAATTTAAACTTCACGTCCAAGTTCAAGATAATTTTTGCGCACAATTTAATATCGGCACGTACAATAGTTTTGTGTGCCGTCATACCATTGACCGGGCGCACGCGACGACTTAAATCTCTGTTAACTATGGCGCCCATTTCGCACTCCTTGAGTCGAGTATTGTTCAAGGTCCAGCAAATTTCCTTTATATTAACGTCACGTTTAAATGTTATCCAGCCACGGCGATACCAGCGCCTTTCAGCTAAAGGATCTGCTATAGCTACACGCAAATAACTATCGAAACGTTGACAAACCTTTTCGATTTCGGACTTCTTGATGGATGGCGCTAGATTGCGTAAAAATATTGAAGAAGTGCGATGCAATGCCCGTGGCTGGGGTCCATCCTTAACCTTATCTAGATCAATTGTTTCTGGTTGATCATCCACGGTAATCTTTTCCGCTATTTGCGTCGTGTCCACCCTACCTCTATTATCGCCTGTATTTTCCTCTTTAGTACTTTTATCGCTTTTCTCACTGCTGTTGTTAACTAAACTGTCACCTAAAATGATTTTATCTGGGGGTTGTGCAGCAGTTGTAGCTTCCCGTCGTGGTGGAGAAATGCTTTCTACCTCACTCCCTTTATTTACACGCAGTGACTCTTGAGGCATAATTCTAGGTAAATTGTACTTGGTCATGTACTTTTTATCTTCGTCACAAGAGGTGGAAGTACTTGAATCAGAATCGGAAGTTGACGTTACGGTCGAATTGGAACTGTTGCGCTTCCGTTTGAGTGATTTCTTTACCTCCTCGACTTTTGGCTCAGCTTTATTTTTATTGTCCACGGCTTCATCATCAGAGCTGTTCTCTTCATCACGGGGCCTTGCACGGCGCAACGGTTGTGGTGATACACATTTCGGTTTATCTTCGACAACTTTCTTTTCCACTGAAGTTATTATTACGTCGTCATCTTTTTCTGATTTTTTCTCAGCAATACTTCGTTCCAGAAGGAATGCCTCTTTAGGCCTCTCATCTAGTATTTTAAGATCGTCTTCGGTGCCGCCCTCCAGCTTAATAACGACCGTGTCTAACAACCGTAGCAATGGATCAGTTTGATTCGTATCCATAGACACACTTTTAATGTGTCCATTTTCCAGCAGTTCAACGAACACCTCAATGCGTCTCTACAAATAAATATGATATTTCGATTCCATTTCAGTACAAAGTCGCTATTAAAGTTGTCGTTACCTTAAGAAAATTCATTTGCTCCTCCTTCCTTTTTAAGCTATCCGCTGGATGATATTTGTTTTTAAACCTATAATTGTAATCATTAAAACCATTGCATTCAAATGTGGCGATTGAAGGAATTTAGATAAAAAATACAATACAACAGTACAAAACTTTGAGTAGCGCCGACCTTTACAAATTATTTTCAAAATAAACAAATAAGGCATGTACATATAAATTTCGCCTATTTGGTGGCGGTGGCGGCTGTTCTTTTTTTATAATATATGTGTAAATTATTTGTAAAATATTTCCAGTTTCTTACCTTTTGCTTAAACTCAAACTGAAATTTTCTGATCTGTTATTATATTTGGCGAATTAAATAAAAACGCGGTGTAAATTATAGTTATTAATTAAACATACATTGGCATTGCTCGCCAAGTGCAAAAAAGACTTTCAATATGTTTAAGACATATATCATTCATTTTGTATGCGAGCCCAATATGCAGGACATACAGTATTGCTATATACGTGGCGGTTGATATATAGGAGAAAATAATTTCGGTGAAATGCATGTCGAATCTTGGCAAGCCACTAGGACGCAACACGCAAACACTGCAGAGAAAAACTTAGTAATATGATTTAAAATGGGCGTGTGGGTGTGTCAATTAAGTTAATAAAACGGCGCGACAAGCGCTTTTTTGCAATTGTACAATGTATGAGACTAAATAGAATAATCTAGAAATTCACACACACAACGCATTATAATCCATTTAGGTTCTGAACCAGGTGATTGTATTTATTATAGCTTACCATTCCTCATCTTTGTGGGCAACAAAAAACTCATTCAATTGTTGTCGCTTGAATTCCAGCTTATATTCGCTGTATTTTCGCAAAACCTCTGAATCCGATATTCCATCATCTTGGGTATCTAAAAATTGTTTTAAAGTCATCATGGCTGGTTGCGTTTGAAGATCATTATTAATAGGTTGCTCTCTAGCTAAATGCCCACCTCCGTGTGATGATTGCATTCCCGCTCCGTAAGCATTATGCAAACTATGGGCAGCATAATGTTCATTCCAAGCATGCATAAGATATGGGTCATATGCTACAGTAATAATAACGGCATATTAAATGTACTTATGCTTTAAAGTCTTCTACATGACTTACGTCCAAAACGAGCATTTGGTCGCAAATCATCACCCCAATCATGTCTTATGCGCTTAGGTGGTGGCATCTCTCTTCCTGGCGAACCATAGCGATCGCGATGGTTTCCCCTATATTCTCGATATTCTGGTCTTTGTCGACCGCCAGCAGCACCCCGAAACGGATTATTCCTAATAAAGTCAACAACTTTCCATGCTGAATAAGAACGTACATATATACCATTTAGTAAAACTTACCGCTCAGGCCACTCTTCGCGTCCCCCTACACCACCAGACGCACCACCCCGACGCTCATCGCGCCTCTCAGATCGATAATTATCGCCAGAGCTGCGTTCCCCTCGGAATTTATCTCTACGCTTTCGGTCGTATTCATCATCAGAATCGGCCATTATCTGAATTTAAATCATAAAAGCCATAAAGTATAATACACAAACATAATCATAACCTCAACCCGTATTTTCACAGACCAAGGCGCACATCATTACACCAAATTTAACTTGTATGCATTCATTAACATGACCGTGTGGAAACTTTGTATTTTCTTAGTACCAAAATTCATATTTTATTATATTAAAATATATATATATTACCATTTATTCAATGTTCAAGGGAAAATGCACGCACTCCAAGAAGCGTTCAATGTTAATACACATTTTATAAAATTCTCCACGCTTTATAAAGGAAAACACGAAGAAAGAGACTTTCGCGATATTGCAGTTATTTGCCGTAAAAACAATATGTCATCTCACTTGCACAATCGTGTTGTGTGTAAGTTCTTTTAAGCGGAATAAAGGCCCAAACAGGCAATATGCGTTGTATTCTTGCATTGCAACACCAAAATCTTAAATTAAAGGTGAATGTGTGATTGAAAAGAATACAACAATGGAAGAACTTTTAACTTTTCTGCATATATACCACAATTGGTAAACGTATGACTGATTTGTTAACACTTCCCAAGGTATCATATAATTTTACAGCATTTTTATTTTTACATGTTTACATATCTGACACAAAAGTTGATCCATGAACAGACAAACGAATTCGCTCAATTTTCAGGTTAAGTAGATGAAGGGTAGAATATTCGTCGACCATCATTCACTCATAGATGTCGCTGCGCTAAGAACTTTGGTTGAACCAGCCTCCTAATTGGAACAGACTGTGTACATATTTGATCAGCACCAAAAACTATGTCGACCTAGACATGTCTGTCTGCTATTGGAAAATTCTGTTTATATCCTTAATAGATCACTACACAGATTATAATTTAAATTGGGCAAAATCGGTTGAGAGCCGCGCCCACAATCGACAAATATCGAGTTTATTTTTGCCTGCTTCAGGTTCAAATTGAAAATAAAAAGCACGCCTTTAAATATATAAACGGTTTTTTTATTAATAATTTGAAACTCTCTTACAGTTCAATTGTGACTGTCTAACTATTAAGTTATACGTTTTTCTGCTCTACGCATGAGAATGGCAAATTCTAAAACTTAATGGTTACTGTTATAACAAATGTTTGTGAGATAAGATGATTTTAAGTTCAGAATTTTTCTCAATGGGACTTTGTATTTCTAATATATGCTTATATATGTGTCGGTGTGTGTGCTTATACAATATTTATGTACGTAAAATATAAAATGTTAAGTGTAATAATTTCTAATTGAGTATGGCACTAGGTCTTCTTGACTTCTGATTGTTTTATTTCAAATAATTGAGAAAACGTAAGCGTATGTACGTAGTAGTTGCTGGTGTTGTGTGCATTGTATTGTAGTGTATGGGTTATAACATATTTTCTGAATTATGCGGTTGGCGTTTGAATACAATATATTAGTATGCGTGTATGTGTATGTATTATGACAAGAAAAAAGCTTTATAATTTTTGGGACGTTATGTATGACGAATAATTGCAATTATCGTTTAAAAAGTGTTTTGCGCCGTTGCGCCGCAATTACATGTAACAATTCTACATGATGTAACAAAGGATACAAAAATATTACAGTCGGTTCTAACCCACCATTTCATCGCCTACACCACCACCAATTATGCTGTAATTAGTTTAGTTGCATCAGTAAATGCGAGTCCTGGTCATATAAAAACTACTTTGCTTTATGGAAGGGGGGCACTAAAAAGGCACCGATCGGATCCAAATTTAATTGATACTGTGGACATCAATGTGGGGTCCTAAAAGTACAGCGATTTCTTCCATTTCTAATACATTAATCAATAAAATGCGATCTGTAAATTGATTCGAAGAAATAGAAACGGACTAGCGGACGTGGTTATATTGTTTCAGATTTTGATAAAGAGTGGGTGTGGCATTTGTCATTTAGGAGTAACAAACACTCGCACTTTGTGGTGTAGGGTATAACAAATAAAAAAGGTACGTTTGGATTCGGCCAAATTTGTGGCAATGGCATCCCCCGCATAAGTGCGGCTTCTTTTTTACACCAAATAAAGTTTTTGGAGCTAAAATGCCTTCATTTGATACTCCAGTGATGAAATTTGGAAAATGTCAATCAATGGAAGGTAATCATGAAAGCCCTTCATATCGTCTGTATAAATAATGACAATTTGTTATGATAAATACTGTTTTAAACAAAGTCCATTGTTCCCAAAAACATTTCATAGCATGATTCCTTATATTCTAATTTTTTCAAGTATTTTCCGTGTTTCTTACGAACTTAAAGAAAAATGGAGAAATGTTCCTAGCATGACCAAGTTTTTATATACACGGACACCCCCCTTCGAAATATGTGCTCCCTATCGAAACATTTCAAGTTTCTAGATTGATTTTTCGACCGTGGCCGTGAAAATTTACCGATGTCGCCCAATTAACGTACAGAACTGAAATAACCGATTTGCCCGATTCGGCCTAAGCCAAACTTATCTTCTATACTTGTTACTTGTTCGTGTTGCTTTAACTTCTGTGCGTCCTCTTATTACATTTATTGCTCTATGGTTTGGGGTATAATAAATAATATAAGTATATTAATATTTATATGTGTGTGCCTACAAAAGTGCTTAAGTGTGATTCAACTACAAAAAAAAGAATGCATTGCAAATGTATTATTATCGTCTCTTATTGAGGTATACGAATGTACAAATGTTGGTTGTGTTAACTAATACAATTAGTTTGGTGATTATTTTAGCGTTTTTTTTTTTTTTTTTTTTTATAAAAGTACCTTTTCTAAGTAATGATTTTCATCGACTAGTTTTAAGAAAGCTTGTGTAAAGTCGGCCATAGCTGAGGACAATAAAAAATTGAACCCATGTGGTGTGTAAAGTGGTTTTTGTTTCGGTGGACTCTTAATGGCAAGAATGTTGAATTTACGAACGATGCTCTCGATGCATCAAATGCACGCGTGTGTAGATAATGTTCAGCAACAAAATTTAGTGAAGTCTATGAAGTACACATAGATCCCTTTACCACATTTTTTTAGGCTTCTACAACGTATGTGAAATGTTACAATACTCGTATATTAAATATTGCATAAAAATATTATAATTTTTGCGAATGTTTATCATTAATAATAAATGAATAAAAAATATAAAAATATTATAGCCGGTTCTACCCGATCATGTAACACCCTGCATCACTTAGTGAAATATCGTTACGTGGAAGGGGGTTTTATAAATAGACCGATCGGGTCCAAATAGCACTCAATCAATTATTAAGTTAATTAACTTAATAATAATTAACAAATTTTATCAACAGTTATTAAAACTCATTATTGCAAACTTTCTTCATATAAAGACTTATTTTGAAAGGTGGACATTATGTGAGGAGGAGTTCTAAACATGAAGCGATCATTTCTATTCTATTTAATAGTGGCCGTTCCTGGTTTTAAAAACGGATACGGTTAAGTCTATCCTGATCTGACGGGCATAATTAAAGGCGGGTGTGGTGCTTTCTGATCGTATACAAAAAGCTCAGAGAATATAAGCCGTTGTGAATAAATCTGGTGCAAGTCCAACCAAATCAATAACTTGACTTGCCCCACCTTCATGATCACACTCCAATATGTGTGAATATTAAAAACCAATCAAAAGAAAAAAAAAAAAAAACCAACATTCATTAATATTTACATGAAAGCACATACACTGTGTTTTTTGCGTAACTGTACAATTGAAGTAAAGTGTTGGAAGGTATGAAATGGTCAGGCTTGACCGACTATAACATTTTCAACTGTTTCTTTTATTATTACAGTTATGAAATCGATGAACGAATGGAAAAATGTTGATTTTTTTTTTCATCCCGATAAATGGAATGCATTTAAAAAGGTCTATGAAATAGAGCAGGGGTATCCAAACTTTTATGGATCATGGGTCAAAAACTCATATGGGAAAGATTTGGGATTTGAATAACATATTATTAAAAAAAATAATAATAATAATTTGTACCTTTTACAAAAACAAATTTAAAATTCAAGCAATCATAAATGACAAAATAACAAGTGCTTATAAAACTAAATAATCAACCGCGTCATTATATGAAATCAAGCATTCGATCAAAATGAACTTCACTTAGTGCAATTATATTGTTTTAAAAAAGGTGCCGGATAAAATGGCATAGAGCGCCCAAAGGTTTAGGAATGGGAATAGTTTGGAGACCCCTGAACTATGGTAATGGCGTTGATGTTGATGTATTACGACCATTATTAAACTTGAATATAAAAGAGGATGTAAGGAAATTTTTCAGTCTTCAAATATTTCGGCTTTTGTGCAAAATATGTGTAATAATTACATTCCATGTTAGAGGTTAGGTTAAATAACAAATGCTTTCGCGTTATTTTTAAATTACGTCACATACGTTAAGTTACTTTAAGAAATAGTGTGTATTGTAAATTGTAGTTTTGTTGTGAGGTTTTGGAGGGCTTTGGCTCTATATATATATGTATGTATGTATATATACTTAGTGTGTACAATTGTGAAAAAATGCAAGCACAATAATGCTGTGTCTGATTATTGATCTAATGAAAAATGTTTAGTACGTTTCCACAGGGTTTTAAAAATGCCCTTTTTCTTAGATTTTTCACTTTGAATGCTTTGCGAACGTTTCGAGTCCACCTTCTGAGTAGTGCCTGTGACCGAGTGGGAAAGAAACAGAAAAAGAAAGGGAGATATTGAAGCATAGATTTTGTAGCACATCAGGCAATAATTACCGTTATCTATGTCTTGATAATGCGAATTGTTAACATCTAAAGCATGGTCCGCACTATACGATGATTTATTTCGCTTCTCTTTGGACGATTCTATTGCGGAAAGAACAATTAGTTTGTGAACAGCAGATTTCAATTACATAATATTATGGTTTTACTTTTTTTGGTAATCAAGAGGCTGGTGACTCGTCGTAAAGCCTCCCTGGGCGATTGGTTAAGAAATGATGGCGTTAGATTTGGAGGTAGGGTGAGAGGTTTTCTTGAACTGCCTGTGCCAGATATGGCAGTGTTACTGTCCCACACTCGAATCGAATGGAGTCGATCAATATTTTCCGTTGAAGCTGGTCGCATGGCGCGCTGTTTGGGGTACCATCCTCGTTGGGGGGCACCCGAGAGGCGCAACATTTCGTTAGAAGCCAGGGCTTGGTTTATGGAACGTTGTCTGCACATGCTGCCGCCACCATAAGTATTGCCCGCCGAGATGCCAACAATGGAGTTGCCCATATTTATGTTATTGGAAGTGCTGGATCTAGGTGCTGTGCGCGTGCCAATGGGCGTAGTTTCATTTGGCGTTCGCCTATAGGGAGTTCGTGGTATGTCGCAGCCTCTGGCAAAAATAGGCGTCTCTGGCAAACTACAAGAGGTCTGCAGTCGGTGTTCTTCTCGCGGTGATTGCTTTAAGCTTCGTTTAGTGCCATAGGAGACATATCGACGAGTGCCGTAACCACCCCCATAACTGATTCCATCGTACGAGGGGCCGTGAGAACTGGTTGGTGTTGTTACACCACTCCCATAACACATTATTCTTGGAGATTTTCTTTTATAGTTAGAATCAATCGACCATGATTTCATGGTGTTGGTGGAGTGAGAGCTGCGATGAGGCGGCACAACTGGCGGTAGGTTTTCAACGTTTGTGGCGGTTGGTGGAGGAGGCAGAGGCAATTCGTCGGACATGTGGCGATGCATAACTTTGGGTTTCTCTACTTCTTTGATGCGTTGTGGTGGCAGCTCCTCACGTACTACAGATTGAGTGTGCACCTCAGCTGCTGTGGTTCTCAAATATGATTGCATGGGTTTTTTAATTTCATCATCGTCGGAAGAAACTTGCGCTTCAGGTGATGGAGGCAACGGTAAATCACCATAATCCTGTAAATAATAATTATGTTCAAACAATATGTGTGCGTGTGTCTCACTTAAATACAGATTGCCGAATAAACCTCAAGGGAATCAAGAGAGATAACTATAGAGGATAGTGGATAGTGTTGAAGGACCATAATTTCAACCTACTTTAGTTTCGTTTCATGTTCAATGACTTACGAAGTTTTCTGGATTTGAAGAGGGCGGTGAGGGTGGCAACGGACCCAAGGCATTTTGGGATAAGAGCATTTCTTTAGCACTTTCTGACTTGTGCACACCAGGGCGAAATTCCAGAGGGCGCTTCAAGCCAACATTCTTCTGGGGTTGATGGGCAATAATATCAGACATTCGTACCACTGCCATTTCGCCACGCAATAAAGCACTGATGTTGTTTTCGATTTGCTTCAAAGGGGCACAGCCAAAGCTAATATCACTTAATTGTTCTTCGTCTTCTTCCAGAGTGGGTGCCAAGTCTGTGTGCGGTGTAGTACTATTGGAACAGCGCAATTCTATACAATTGTTCGTTCTTGTTATCAACACAAACACACAAATATTTTAAAGTGCAATCATACCGTTATATTCCACACCATTGGTCGTAGCCTTATACATATACACGTTAGGGGTATCCGGGGAGGCGTTCGTGCTCAATATAAAATCGAAATTTGATGCCGTTGATTCTTTATCATTAACGGTTTTTATATTGGTTATTAGGTCCGTGCTCAAACGACATTCTGGACTCACAAGGTTGCATTTTTTAATTGCTTTAGCGAGCTCTGTAAAAGACCAAAATAAGCAGACTCTTAGAGAAGGGGAATTAAACGTTCCCTCATATAGCAGCAATTACCACCGTCCGTCAATTGTAGCCTGGGCGATAAATCCCACCTTGACACATTCTGTTGGTGGTGTTGTGGTTCTAGGTCCAGAGATAGCCGATCTCGTGGTGAGGTAATACCTTGCGCCTCATCCACTTCTTCTTCTTCTTCTCCTTCTCCTTTTTGTTGGTGCATATTAGCGTCCTCGGATTTGTATCGATCTAAATATTGCGTCTCAGGTAGATATTTAATACTTTTCGATTGACTTTCATTTAAGCTCGTTTTGTTTTTGTAATCGCCTCTACTAGGCGCCGGATAATTAGAAAATATATCCATTGCTGCAGGCACTTTTTTATTGGTACCACGTCGAATAATAAACGTGCCTTTGCCCACCATACTGGCATTGCGGTAAAAACAAGAACTGCGTTTCTCGGCGTTTCTTTTGAAGTTTCGAAATTCCTCTTCGGCCGGTTGCATGAACGAAGACTTCCATGCGGTGTCCTGTAATTTCTGCAAACAAATCATGACATGCATTCAAAAGTAGACTGAATTTTTTTTTTTTTTTACTCACATCGGATGCCGGTCCAAGCTGTTTGGTTTTCTTTTTGAAATCCTTAAATTGTATTTCCCAGGCGATGCCGCTTGGTGTGTGCTGGGTAGATTCGGACGAGACAGTGATCCCCTCCAGGGAGCTACCACCCGATAGCTCTTCGTCGTCACTGGTATTGCGCAATGATTTCTCCCATGATTGATGCTGAGAGGACGACGTGCACTGAGTTTTCTGATTATCCGAACAGGTCTCCGTACTCGTGGGAGAACTGGATGTGGAAGAAGAAGAAATGTTTGAGGTGGACAATGGATTCAAAATATGGCACATTTCTTTATGTTTCTCAACAGATCTTATGAAGTGCTTCGGGCGACTGCCGCGCCCTCCCCTCCCACTGTCCTCCTTCGAGGGAGACCATGGCCCCGGATAGATAGTAACCGGGTGTTCATTGAGCATGGGTTCTGAAAACGTATGGAATAATGGCCATAATGTACCATGACTGGGATTGAAATTGAAAAATTGCCGGAAAAAATTACCTGGCAATTTAGCAACAGTACCCCTAAGTACAGCTTTGTGAACGGCACTGATATCAATGCCAAGGGCATTCCTTTCACTATTGCAGCTTCCACCGACGCGATTTTTCAAGTCACATATGGCTACAGCGGAAGTGGTGCGTTGGCCACAACAGGGAAGACTGGAATAATTGCTGCCAGCCGCTACGCTTCGAGCTTTCGGCTAAAAGAACATAACGTTTGCTAAGAGTTGGAAGACGTCAACGAGAGCAATTGCTTGCACTTCTTACCAAAGTAGTTTGTGCTAAATTGTGTAGGTTGGGGCTGCGATCGTTTGTGGGCTTTAGCAAAAGTTGTTCAGTTGTTTTGCAACAATCGTTCACATTCCGTTTAACGAAGTCAAAACTCTCGTTTGGGGTAACCACGTTTACACAATTCGAACTGCTTTGCGACAATTCTTCAGAGTCACGTTTCTCTTTCATACTAAATGCACGTTTAAATATAAACAACAAACATGTGTCAAGGAATCAAGTCCAACAGCCGGCCGTAACGTACACTATGCTTCCAACTTACTTCTTGCGGCTTAAGCTCATGTAACCATCGTCCTCTGATTGATTTTCGCCATTATTTTGCACCAGCGGTCTGCATGAGGTATCCTCGAACTCGGATATAATATCATCCAGCACTTTGATTGGTTCAGGTATGTCATCAACAAACGGAAATGTTACGGCATCTAGTAGCTCCTCTTCTTCGAGTTCCCTATGGTACCCGTACACGTATAAAGATTATTATTCACACTTTTCAATAATATTATGATTGCGTTGAAATGCTTGTGCGGTTGATTAGTGGAATTGCAAGAAAATAAATAAAGATTGTAGGCGGAGGACTGGCTGCATATGTGTTGTATGTTGTGCTGGATACATACCTTCTTTTTTTTTAAGCAATACTTACATTTGGGCAGACGGACTTTGAGACACCCTGTCAAACGGAATCGATTACTTCAAAAGAGGGCTGCACACTAAGAGTGTTGGCTTTTTTCCCCGACACAAATGGAGCCAGTATATTTAGATTCTAAACTCTCTGCCATAACAACCTGAAGAAGGTGTAATTGTTGCCTTCATTTCTGTTGCGACGTTAGGGCAACAGCAACGTTGCCAATAATGTCGTATCGAATGAGACCTGCGGACCCGGAAATGTTTCTTTTTCTTTATTTACGTAACGACAAATGAATATGTGCTGCCGGTCGCGAGTGCAATCCTAACGGCTCTATTCAAAGCAGTTGCCCACTTGACTACTTCTCTCATTCACTTGTTCATTTGTATCGCTATCGCATGTATTGCAAAACGCGGCTCCAACTTGTCTGCTTTTAATAAACTGAAGTTGACAGAGTCTGGCATCGATTTTTCATATATCCTCCCCCCTTGGTTTGTGTGTATGTATATGCATACTTGCTAACGTATTATGTACACGCTATTTATTTATGGACACAGGCAAGCGGGTGCTCTGAAGAAGGCTCCGCTAAGGTGTACTTGCTCAAATGCTTGAATTATTATAAATTATAAATTAAGTGAATCGAAGTCGCACAATTTTCAAAAACGAGCACAAAAATTTACTGCACTCTAATCTAGCTGTATGTACAAGCTTCATTTCCTCTTGTGGGCTGTTGTACATACAAATATTCTCTCTCACTTATAGACGTACATGCAGGCATATACCCGTACGTGTCCGTACGCTGTCAGTGGACTGAATGTAATAATAATAATACATTCACGTTAAGATTTTAGGGAGCTTTCCTCCTTTCATTTTCGCTTACAGTTCATGTGTGTGTGTGCTTATTTCCACTCACTCCACTTCACACACAAAAAACATAATTTTTTTAATTTCTAAAAATACACACAACTCTCGTCTGTTGGAATAGATTTTCTCCTCTTTATTATTATTTTCTTTTTTTTTCTTTTTATATAGTTTTAGTTTGTTGTACTTATATTTACAAACACAACGAGTACACTTTGTTGCTTTATTATTCTATATATAATATTAAAAAACATTAAAGTCTCCGCGTTGGAAAAATCAATCTGAAGCTACAATAATATGTAAGGTAGCGCTAAGTACTTAATGCTTATAAATATTTGTCCGCTTCTGATTTTCATCCAGCATTACCTAGACGACGGTACTATATGACTGAAATGTACACATCTCGGCGAATTAAATGGCAGTGCAAATGAAAAAGTTTATGTGTCTGTGCGAAATGTTGTGGCTGATCTCAACAATGTCTGGCAGGCAAACACCAGTGACTTGTAATACACAAAATCAGCCCTTTTCTCTCAAAGTGGTACAGATCCACTTTCTCACGCATTCAGATATTCAAAAGGGGCGTTTAAATCGATTTCAAAAGGAAAATATTGGTAAAAATGGAATCGTGTTTTCAACCAACCACATACAAAAAATGTTGTATTTTAAGCTGCAAAGTAGAGTACATTACTCCAAGCACACCACAATCCACATTTTGAAAGCTTCTATTTATACCAAATAAAGCCAAATCTCGGCAACGTTATGCACCAGTAATTCTTTCATGATTGAAAAATGCATGAAGAAACCGCACACCATTGAATATGAAATTAATAAAATTAATAAAAATGGAAAATGAAATGGCGGACTTGTACCACTTTCAACTGCAAAGCTCGCATTATGCGTCTCTTTTGATGGTGCGCGGTGAGCACATAATCAGTGAGATTTTTCTCATCTGCACAGTGACGTACATCTCTTTGCCGGTAGGCAATGGGTGCGCATTATCGAGACCTACACAAATCTCGCCGTACAAATACCATACAAGTAAGAGATTTATATAGATCTTGAGTTGTTTGGGATAGAATTATCTCAATCGATAGAGTGATGCCGAGTTACATGTGTATGAACATAAATAAACATGCCTGCATTTGTTAAAAACAGCTGGTTCCCATAAACAATTACGTCAACTGATTCGTTCTCGGCTTTGAGCGAGGTCAAGGGACATTTAATATGAGTGAAACGAATGAAAATGAACTGTGTAAAGCGTGCGACGTCAAATAAATATGTTTTCATGTCGAATTTCACCTAAATTGGTCGCACAACGTAGGCGTAGCTACCAAATATATATAAAATTTCAGCTCAAAAAAGTTAAAATTTTCTATAGAGTTATATATAAAAATTATAAAGTTTTCTATTCCACCTATTCTACACCCAGAAGAAGGCTTCGGGGTTCCTACGGACAAAAATCTCTCATAGCTACAAAAATGTTCATAGGAAGTTGAATTTGCTTCACATATTTATAATTATGACGTCCAACGATATACTAAAAATGGGCGCATCATATAACAGACACGCCTACAATTTTTACAAAGAAATTTAACTCAAATTTAGTTTTTTTATCTCTTCTCAGAGTAAATTTGTCCAAACACTCACTCTTTCTCTCTCTCAAATACAGGGTAGAGAAAAAAGATGGAAACTTTCGCGTAACTTCACAGGTTGAAAGACTAAAAAAAAAAACCATGTTGTCTGGTTTGTTTGTATTTGATTTTTTCCGACAAAATTTCATCCTATGCCACTTGAGAGTTTTCCACTTTTTTCTCACACTGCATCAGTTAATTAATCTTATAACCACTGTTATAGTATATGTATGTAAGTATGTATTATTATATTTTATAGTTGTTGGTTAGTGAGTAGTGAAATTCATCTCATGGCATGAGCCTTTTGGGGAACCACACGTTGTTCACGTTGCCTGATTTAGATACTCAATTACATCATATAATTCTGCGTTTAGTTACTGAAAGTCTAGCGTCGTTTGAGACATTGAGACAGAATTCGTCTAGCTACCCCTTCTGCTTTTTGAATGAAGGCCACACATAACGTACACAGAGCAGCCATAAAACTGCAAAACATTTTTACTCTCTTCATAAGAACTGTTAGTTTTTCTCCATGCAATTTTCATGTGTTCTAATATATTAGTGTGCAGTAAAGAAATTTATAAACTGTAGGTTACTTGTGTACAAAAGGGGTTGCCTTGACACCAAAGCCTGAAATGATTCATTCTTGAATTGCTTTTATACCCTCCATCTGAGTGATGGGTATATAATATATTAAATTTGCTAATCCGTCTGCAGAAGTCTCTCGGAGACCCTACAAAATAAATATATTCTTGAGTAGCATTAAAATGTGAGTCTGCTCGTGTCACTGTTGTTGGAACGGCCATAAGTTTTAAGACATCAAGGTTAAATTTTGTAAATAATTTTCTATTTAAATTGTGAAAAATCGGTCCTTGTGCCACGCCCACAATCGACAAAAATGCACCAATGAAATTGAAATTTGATGTACAAACTACAGACCATTTTTAGAACCCTAGTCGACGTGGAGGGTATTGAAGATTTGGCCCAAGCATGGTTCGAAATTATGTCGAAACTGTGAAAAGAATGAAAAGAAGCCGAAGGTGTGGCCTTTATCTCAATCCGATTGAGCTTTTATGGGGACTAGATAGACACGTTCGTGATGGATGGCCCTCATCAAAGATCGACCATAAATAAAGGCTGAGACGAGAGTGGTGAATAAACTGAAAGGCAAATGGGAATACCAACCGGTTTTTCAGTTTTATTTTCTTTTCTCTTTTACTTAAGCATGGTCGCAAACTTATGGCCGGCACTGTATATGCAATAGTTTAGTATAGAACCTAAATAAAATAGACGACTGCTGTCTTGCTTGAATAAGTCAGTGCACTTGGTGGTTTTTTTTTTTTTCTTTTTTTTTTGTATTTATTGATTTATTGTATTATTGTTGTTTTCATTTTTATAGAGATTGATAATATTATTATTGTAATACATATAATTATAATACAGGATAAATCAACCTAAGGGGTCAAGTTGCGGTAAACTCTATACGCACGCACACATTTTATATATATGTTATATGCAATGGTGTAAAATTTAGGTTCATATATGTTATACAATATATAAAAATATATGCTAGTGATAGTAGTAGTAAGAGTGTACAAGTAAGTGCGCCGTACTTCCGTTATTCAATCAAACAATTCATACGCGCACGAGATGTGGTCCATGCACGCAACGCATACAAATTGATGGATATATGTGTATAAAGAAACACGGATCTGCATAACTTACGCACACTTCTGCGTTTTTGCGCATGCGGACTTTTTTGTTTTTCTGTTTAGAAACTTTTTGGGGGATACGATTAATTTTAAATTTGATTCGTGTAGATTTTTCTACTTAGTGTTTTCGTCTGATAAGATGGAAAGAACGGAGTGATACATGTCCCGTTCAGTCATAGCCATAGTTACGAGTAGAGAGTAGTAGAGATTAATTATTATATTTATTATACAATATGTAACAAAACGTTGTTCAAATATTCACTAAGCAAATATATTATAAATTAAATTGTGTACGAGTGCGTACGTCTTAAAAAAAAGAAAACAATTTCAAACAATTAACGAGTAAAAAAAGTGAAATTTGGCTTGGGCCAAATCTTGAACACCCACCACCATAAGGCATTTACATAAAAGTTATGACTGACCCAATGATGCTTACCCGCGTATGTTAATGGGGTGTTGATGCACACAAACGCATAGGCAGACATGGCAAAATCGGTTCAGGATTGCATGCCAATCAAGAACGATATTTTTTTTTAAAGTGAGTATATGTGTACGCCCCGAGGTAGCGGGTATAAAAATTAGAAGATACATTTGGCTAAGGCCAAATATGAAACACCTTCTACATGTACACATACATTCATATGTATATATGTAGAAGCTGTGAGAGCGATGGGTGTATGATCTTCTTTTAAGGAGGTGGTTTATTTCTCAACTTTCATAGCAAGGCCATGATCTATTTTTCGCCGGCAGAATATTTCACATACAACGATCGATCCACATTTCCAATCCTGCAAGTTGTAGCCACTTTTATGATGACAAAAGTTGCTTACAACCCATTGGCGAAATTGCAGTCGCGAGCTGTGAACTCATTACATTCATTGTCTTTCTTGATAAAATGTCTCATAAACCAATTTCATCCGAAACTGTTCAGACTATAAATTCAAAATAAACTTGTGCCCTTCACCTACTTCCTGGACACCCTGTACACATATATTGTGATCTTGGATTCTTTTCAAACAAACATTCGCAATAAATTAAATATAAATGTTTATGCATATCTATCTAATTTTATTGCAAGTGAGAATACGCGAAATAGAAAATTATAAATTCTTTTATTATCTGTGTTCGGTTTAATTTGGAAAAATCCACTATGGAAATGTAAATGTGTATATGTTGTTCAGACACAAGTCTATAATGCGTAAAAATGCTTGCATTTGCATTTTTTGTGAACCGGTTTCATCCAGTTGAACAACAGAAGCGTAACAAGTATTGGGTTGGCAACTATGTGATTGCGGATTTTGTCTTTTGTTTCGTTAACATGTTCACGGTACTTAACCTATATTTTTTCTTATTGTTTGAACTTCAACCTTTTCAAAAATTTTGTATATTCATTCTTATTAAAAATCCGCAATCACTTAGTTGCCACCTCCATATGTATAAAATGGGCGCATAGTAGTAGACTTTGACAAAACAGGTATCCCTCGAATAGAGGGGTTTATTTGTTCCGTACTAATGATTCACCCAATTTTGACAGATGACAATTGGGAAGTTTAATTAAGAAAATAACATAAAATGCATTCAATTTGGCAAAGTGAAAAGTAGGGTAGATTATGTTAAGCTTGTGCGGATGTTTGTAACTCCTAATCAGAATCAATATCTGAAATGAATTCATCATGCCCGTCTGTCCGTCTGTCGTAAGGTTTCGTTTGTTTTGAAGCTAAATTAACATAAATTGTCATCCAAAAATAAGTAAAAATATTATAGTCGGTCCGAAACCCAAACATCTTAAATCCTACGCTACCTCGGAATTTTTGAACAGTGTAAAACTTGTAACACAGTATTATTTACTATTAATTCAATTATGGTCACGCATGGTCACTGTGTGATCGAGTTGATTGACTTGACTTCATCTAGTTCGAGTTTTCATTTTGTGCATTTCTTTAAGCCTGTATGCACAACCTCTTTATACCCTCCACATAAGATGGGAGATATACTAAGTTTGTCATTCCATTTGTAACATCCAGAAGGAGGCGTTAGAGACCCTACAAAGTATATATATTCTTGATCAGCATCAAAAACTGATCTGTCGACCTAGACGTATATGTCCGTCTGTTGTTGGCATTCATACAGGCGTAAATTTTAAGATATTGAGCTGAAAAATCAGTAAAATCGGTCAAGACCCACGCCCACAACTGACAAAAATATATTTATCTATCACAAAAATGGAGCTATGAAGTCGAAATTTGGTACGCACATTTGTAATTATCCCATCCATCGATATGCCAAAAATTGACGTGGTCGGATAACGGACATGCCCGCTATCAATAAAAATCTGTACATCTGTCACAAAAATGAACCTACGAACTTTAAATTTGGTATGCGTTTCCATAATTGCCTCAGCCACTGTTGTGCCAAAAGTGAATGTGTTTGAATAACAGGCACGCCCACAATGCAAAATTCGACTTGCAAGCTGGGATGTAATACACGCACTATTAGAGGGCGTAATCATGTACATGCCACGCCCACCGTTTGCATGATGATATGGAGGATATTCAAGATTTGGCCAAAGCCACATTTGGTTTTCTTAATTGTTTACTTGTTGTTTGGATTTGTCCAATTTAAACTGAAAATGGTGCAAAGAATGAAATTAAATTTTTCTTTAACGACCTAAAATACTCCATTTTAAATAAGCAACAATAGCATTCATTACACACCATGCTCTCCCGCAACACTTCAATATTTCATAATCGGCGAAATGTTATCGTTAGCACACCCGTATGTACTCGGCGTTGTGCTAAATATAAGAAAACAAAACGAAAGAAGACATGGTTGCAAGAAGTACATTTTCCTAAATTTTCTAATAAATACTTTTGAGAAAGTTGGTTAAATCCTGGGAGACTGTTCATTAGATGGACTTCTCTTTGATTATATCCTACATAAACCTAAATTTCATCCTCGACTAACATTTATCTATTATTGTACAGATCAATTGCTTTAGCTTGTTCTTCTTCTTTTACGTTAAGAAATTCAAACATCGGTATCGGTTTGCAATTTTGAGCGTTACTTGATTTGAAATGAAGAAATCCTTCATGCTGTGTTTACACCGCGTTATCTGCTCTTTATAGTATATGCTATAAGCTGAGTCGTCTTGTCGTTCGTTAAAGCTTTCATTTCATTAGTTTTTTGTTTTGTTTTATATCCGTTTGTGTATTATTGTTGCGTAAGTACGAAATGTTTTTTATATATTCTATATTTTTTCATTACATATTTTATACGATGAGTAATAGAGTAGTAAATGTATTTAAATGTTGTCAAGATTTTAACACTATATACGTGTGTAGGTTGAGTTATTGCACTAAAGAATCTAATTTCTATATTTACGCGTTTCGCCTTCAATTACTACAAAACCAACATATTTCGTAACGTGTAACTGCTTTTGTATTTTTGGTTTGTTATTGTGGATTATTATAGTGTGTGTGTGTGTGTGAGTCTTCGGGCGTAATACTTTCATTTATGTGACTCGGTGCATAGTACGTATGTTCATTACAAATATTTATATTTATGTGTATACCTTGTTCAGTAGTCGATTTTGAAAGGTTTTCATTTTCTACAGAATATATATAGCTTCTGCACTCTCTTTTGAAGCCATTAAATTTGCAAAGATATTTGCTTGATTTATAATAATAATAATATGGTTTTAGTTTTAATATGAACACGTTAATGTCAAGGCTTTTGTGTATGTTCATGTATGTATGTATGTTTGTCATTTTACCTTTTGTATGTTATGTGCGTACACACCATGCGTGTATTGATCTCTTAACGTAATTGAGTACATTATGTTGTTGGAGTTTTTATATTTTGCCTGTTCAATTGAAGAAAACCTCGCGGTTCTCCCAACCGTATCATTACTCGTCAACCAATGAATTGGGTGGAGATGGCGAAAAACTGGATCAAGATTTGTTAAGCTGCTCATTTTCGGGATGCCGTTCAGTGCCAATTTTTAAGAGGTTATTAAATTCACTTTCCATAATTTGGCGAGCCTTTAATATCAACAAAAACAACAACAACAGTGGTATAAACTTATACAAACGCACGAAAAGGAGTATAACGCTGCCTACCTGTATATTCTGTGTGGGGATTTGTAAGGCCAACGCCATTGCATTATGATCAAAACTTTCATCCAATGCTAGCAAAGCTCCATGTACACCAGATTCCAGCAAATTGTTTGCGTATTCCTGAAATTTTTTTATAAAATCACTTTTGATATATTGTCGGTACATTTGCGGTGAAGACAGTGCTTTCAGTAGTCTACCGTTTCATATATTTATATAACTGGCAGCTTACTTTTTGAATCGATTTAACAATGTCCATCTGTCTGTCCATGTAAATTCTTGCGCAGCATTCTTGCAATTTGAGAACCCCACCCCATATCACAACTTATTATATGGCAGAAAATCGCAATTCTTATAATTTTTTTTACAAAATATGGTGAAGAATAGTTAATGAGCTGTATATTTGGCTTTGCTAAATTTAGATTCAATCGGATCATTTTGAGAACGCCCTCCCTATAATGATATTTCACGAAGTCACTTATGTGGCAATGCCTCGCGTTTTCTGATACATCTAAACTATTTGTAGCATAATTTAAGGAGCTAAGTGGGACTAAGTTTTGATAACATAATTTTGCCTAAAATATTTCCTCTTGCCCTACTGCAGTTATCACATAGCGGAGGGCAGTGGTAATCGGTAATTTCTTTATGACTAATGCGACTTTTTTACTTGCATCATGAATTACCTTCAAACCTATGGCAATGGCCCAATGAATAACCTTTTCATTACTCCACACTAAAACGTCGTTGATGGTGTGTTCGCACAATTTTCGACGTCGTTCCAACTCGCTGCGATCGTAATTAAGACGCTTCAGACAAGAGATGCCATATTGAAGGCTGGTGCGATGAAAGCTGTCTATCATTTTCAATTGGCCTCTTAGATCCTTTTTAGTCAGATGATCTAACATGCGAGCATCCACCAAACATTCCATGAAAGTTGTGCGATATTGCGCAAGACCCAACGTGGGCAACCAATAATTTCCAATCCATTCGTGATTCATGTCACCTGAGAAAACCAATCATGTGTGTACATGACGAAAACAATGAAATGAAACAAGAAGAAGAAAAGCAAAACTAACCAAATGCCAAAGTTGTACGTGATGTTTGAGGTGCTGAAGGCGATGTCAGCGAAACCATTTCTTGTATGGCCAGGCGTAATTTTAGTCGATGCAATGGATTGCTGATACCTGTCAAAAATCAACAGATTCATTTGTGTAACGGTTTCATTCAACGTCAGTATCACATATACCAATTTCCCGTTGAATTTCTGTGTCGCTTAGGGCGCTCATAATGGCGCCACTTTTAACATTGGCTCGACAAGCAGCCACGTACCAAGCCGGCATTCCCACCCACAATTCCAGCCAGGCCACTATGGTGGGGCCGTTCCATAGCGCAAATGGTGTTCCCGCTTTCATGGCCTCCCCAAGTAAATCATTCCGATAGTCGTGATCTCTGCAATGGATAAATCATATGTTCAATCAATAATTGTTCGGATAATCTTCTTGCGTGTAACCGACTTTTTTTGTCTGCCGTAATCCATAAACAGGGCCTTGGAGCGCGGTACACCGGCTGATCCCCCCGATCCGCCCTCATAGATGGATTCCGTTTCGCTGAGGCCAATTGAAAGGTTACCGATCGACATCATGCTGGGCGAACCATCCGGCAAAGTGTCCTTTACACCTTTGGCTTTTTCTTTCTTGCTAAAGAATCGCCCCAAACTGGACTTTATGCCCTTCTTCTTTTGCACTACTGACGTTACATCGCGACCGCCCGAACTGGCAGGTGTCTGTAGCATTGACATTGAACCCATTGTATTGAAATGGCGAGACAGAGATTCCTGGCTGCCGTAACGTGAACTTAATGGCGAAAGGCCGTAGCCGGAATGCGCTATGGTCATGTGACCAGCATTGTTCGGCATTTGTTGATTCGGCGACAGACCCATTGATCTTCTACGCAGCTCTTCCTGGCTGTGGGCTAAAGCTTGGGCGACCCGTTCCAAGCGCATGGAACGTGCCGTAAGTGGAGAAGCAGCTCCCCCCGAACTTGAATCACCCGTCGTCGAGGCTGCCATCCCGTGTAGGTCATCGCGTGACACATCGTTCGAGAGCACTGGCAAATTAAGCTGATAATGCAAACAATAGAGAGTCGTCACCAATGATTCATATTGTGTGGTGCATAACTGTAATTGGTGCAATTACCGTGTGATACTTTTGTATAAAGTCTCGATTCGGACTGTTTGGTGTACTTCGGCCACTCAGTGGAGGACTTTGACGATCCATGGAACGGCCACGAGCTAACAAATTAACATGCTCCAAGCTACCCACTCTGGACTCGAGTTCTTCAGCTCGCGCCTCCGTGGACTGTTTCTCTTCTTGTATTAGTCTGTGGCCGGAAGAAGGGAATCTGTTAAAAGGAGATCACTTGTAGGGGCACATCACTCACCTAATTTCATTATTTATGGCATCTAACTGTTCCTGCAACATCATTGCCAAAGTCTGAGCGTCTGTGTGGCCACTTGGTGACATGATGTCACCAGCGGCATATAAAGCGTCTGCCTCTTCGCATTCAGCTACCACCGCGGCCGCGGACATTTCGTATGCTGCCTGTTGGGCATGCGCTTGCTGCAATTTTTCCCACTCCTGTTCCGCCATAGAGCGGGCAAACTTTTCACTTTCTTCCTGTAGGCGCGACTTGCTGCGTCTTAACGAATGCGTATCAAAATTGGCGTGGGATGCACTGCGCGAAAAGGCTTGCGCGCAGTTACCATCAACCATACTGCTGGGCGATAAGCTGCGCGTTAGGGCTTCAGTCTGTTGTATATTGTACGCAATCTCCTGCTGCAGCAGCTGCCGCTTGAAGTTCTCAATTTCGAGGCGTGTTTTCGACAGTTCCTTCATAATGTCACTTTTCTCATTGTGCAGCTCCTCAGCCACCTTGCGCGCCTTTTCCAGTTCCTGCGTGAGAGCATTTTTTTCATCTAACGCATGCATGCGCTCTTTCAAGTGAACTTGCAAACGCTCATTGGACTCGGATAACAATTTGTCCACCGTTGAACTGAGCCGAAGGTTGTGTTCTTCGTTCATTTTGAGCCTCTGATTCAGTCTCACGATTTCGCCATTCTTCTCATCCAAGTTACCTTCCAATCTTTGGATGCGATCCTCAGCAGAACCGTGGCGCTCCTGTGCCTATACCAAAATAAATCATTCAAGCTATCATTAACATTATGTAACTTGTATCTGGTAAACAAGTGATCAAGTGCAAAATTATAGTGAGAGCTTGAAAAGTTCATCAAATGGCATTCCATACAATCTGGTGCAATTTGAGATGCTTGATTCAATCTAAAAAGGAGTGCTCTGAGAATAAATAATATGTTATGCTGTTGGTTTGTATATTGTATGTGGCGGTTGGAGTGCGTTTTAGAGGAAGAAACGAATTGTAAAATCACAAACTTAACATCCATAACCCGCTAACCAAGTGGTTAGTTGTTATTTTGCCTACTTTGGTTATTGCAGAATATAATATATACGAATTTGATATATATAGGTATATAGTAATATATATACATATGCGAGAGAGTACAAAATCACTAGACACAAATATATATATCAATTAATAATATGTAGAGATTGCTTTCCTCTGCGACGCATGATGATACAAATCCATACCTTGTTTCCTACCTTTGTTAAAGCTTCCATACGCGCCTTCAACTGTTCCTCCATGTCCGGTTGCATTTTAGCCTGTTGAGCTAACTTCTGTTCGGACAATTCCAACTTTTCTTCGATAGCATGAATTTTCTCCTCGTGCAACTGTCCATGATGATGACAATTAGACACAATAAAAGTAATGAGCAAATACACACCTTTAGCTGAGCCTCCTTGTGTCGCAGCTCCTGTTCCAATTTCTCATTTAGATCATGCAATGAGGTGGATTCGCGTTGCGCATTTAAGTAACGTTTCTCCAAGGTTGTGATTCGCTCTTCCTGATCTTCCTTTTGTGCCGCATTCTCTCTCAAGTCTCTCTGCAGTTTTGAGCATTGCTCTTGATTCTTGCAATAGTCCTTTTGAACTTTAGATAAATTCTCTTCTAATTCATTAATCTTATTATTTAGATCGGACACTCTACGTTGCCATTGCGACAGTTCGGACGTCTATACATTGCAAAATGCAAAATGCTTTTTATTTATATTTGACCCTGTACACCTGTTACCTGTTTTTCAATGATAGTCTGCAGTTCATGAGTCTTGGCAGCATATTCAGTCGCCATTGATGAAGACGGCGATGATTCATTACTTCCGCCATTTACTGCCACGGAGTTTTGCTATAATGGATTTTAAACATATATATATTTTTATTTATATTTAACATACACATTCACTTCAAACCTCATTAACTCCATTTTCATTGGTAGCGTCCCGTGTAACGTGTGTTGCTCCCGATTTATACTGCTGTAGCTGTGTTGAATGGTCATGTTAGAAAGGAGACCCATCTCGAATGAGTCAGCCACTTACCTCTTCTTTGGCTGAATTTAGCTCCTCCTCCAATGTATTGTTTCGTTCTATAGAAAGTCGCAAGCGTTCACGTACTTTTTCATCTAACGCTTTATGATGCTCGAAAAGACTTTTTAATGCCTTCAGTACCTCAACTTCACTGGATACACCGCTTTGAGCAGCTGCCTGCCGTTTAACCACGGTCATACGCAAGGAGCGTTCATGCCGTGAAACAAGACATTCTAAATGCTCCAACAGCAGCTAAACAACAACATAGCATGAGTACATGTACATATAATACGATAAGAGAACATTACTCTGGTGTTATTTCGTTCAGCTTTTAGCTCACCAATCTCCTCGTCCCGCTCTAGTAGAGTTTCTCGGGCCTGGGTAAGTTCTTTGGTTAGTGTTGCAAATTCCTATAAGGCAAAGTAGAAATTTTACTTAAACAATAACTTTGTACTGAATGGCACGTACTTGGGGTAAATTTGCATTAATTTGGCGTTGTAAGCTGTCCCTCTCTTTTTCCACGTCGTGTAATTTTTGTTCAGTCTCACTTAGGCGCTCCTGAGCTTCCCTTAAACTGTCCATAAGTTTATCTCGCTCATCAAGCATTGAGACCATAAGTTGTTCAAAGTTTGCATCTTCGCCGCTAAACTGTGACGACCGCTGCGAGATGTTGTCCTCCGAAATCGTTGGCATCACGTCACACATCATATTCCACATTTTACAATAAACTCGTCCACTCAAGAAGAACGCTACACAAAATGTTTTTTTGATCACATTTTTTAAAATTGAAAAATATATACTTAGAAGCCAATGACAACTGTAACAACAGTAAGTAACAGTAAACTAAGGCCTGAGCATACGTCAGGCTTTCTAACCCACACACAGTTCACTACGTCACTTTCATATAACTCTACATTTTATGTTGTTTCCATTTCTTTTTTCCTGAACATATTAAATAATATTATCAAATATATATTTCATAGTCAGTTAGTCAAGTTCTGGTTTTCTTAATATTCCTGGTTGTCGCAAAATTTTCATTGCTAGTGAATAAAACGTTATCGCTGCGGCAGCAAACACATATGTCGGCAGAGACAGAATTATGCAGGTTTTTCACTTTTCAATAACCAGCAAATGCAAATGTCTACACCACGACTTAAACATTCCAATGCTAGGTACTGAATTGGCCTCATCACTTACATTTTACACTATCTAAATTAATTTATTGCGGCTTTGTTCCATCCCACATGCTTATTTCATTGACATTTTAAAAAATTACTTTTAAGCCATTAAAAATACTTAATGAAAGTTTACTACAATTTTCCCTAAAACAGATATGTCAGCCGACACAGAACAATGCAGTGTTTTAATTTTCAGTGAGCTTCAATCAAAAGTCAACTTAAGCACACCTTAAGCAATTAATTTAAACATATTGTTGCATAAGCGCACAGGAAACAAGCATTTTTTCGTTTTGCTTTCAAATCAAAATAAAATCTACAGATATTAAGAAATTGAAGTTATACCGACAAAGTGCTATTTGAAAAATTGTTTATGTACAGTCCTAGAGAATCTATAGTTATTTTTAAATAAATGATGATTAACGTCCTCAAGTTCAAATTCTAAACTAAGGAATGAAAACCTATTTAAAATATATCGGTATTGCTCCTGCCAAGGATCTTTAAACACCTAACATTTTTAGTTCCATGGAAAGGTAATTCCAGCATTGCGTTACTTTACCTTCTAAAACTTAAAAGTGGAACCTCAATTAGAAGTACCGGGAATAAACCAAACAAAATAAATCAGTATGGCCAAAACAGAATGAGTGCATATTCACCAAAGCATGTTAACGTGCGCTAAGATAGCAACGATAATTAGCTGCGAAATTTCTTATGACGTAGTGACAATGTTGCGAGAAGGAAAAAAGAATAATAATTTAAATGAGAAATCTCCCAGAGAGAGAATTGCAAAAGGAAATTTACTTTTATTTGTTGTTAATAAGTTTTGAAAGTCGATTTGATCGAGATTTTGAAAATAATCTTCAATAAAATTCGTCCGTCCGTTATTGCGGTTCTTCTGCAATTGGACAAAATGTAATATCTGCCACTTTACCATATGTATGAGCATATAACATTAAAAAAACCGAAATTAAAGGTTTAAATAATAATTTCGGCAGTTAACAATATCTTTTTCTTCTTTTTTCTTCTGTTCTTTCACAATAAGTGAACAATTTTAATCACAATAATAGTGAAACCGAATTACTCAAACATGAAAAGCAAACGATTTAAATTTGAAGTGCCCTTAATTATTTATTCAATTATTATTATTATTAAATCTTATTAAATAATAACACATCCTTTAGGTCCAGTCCAGCTAAATTAAACGTTTATGGGCTATCATTTTTCAGCCCCTTCTTCTTCTTCGATGTATAATTGAATAAGAGAATATAGTTTCCTAAATTGAACTAAAAAGAGGTAGAAGAGAGCAATTTCAGATAGGTCAGAGCCAGAGAATTCAAAATATATGTACATTTAGAAGTCTCTCTGAAGTTCAATCTGTTAGTGGTGAATTTGCTAGTTAAACGTAGTATCTTTTGCTATTGTTTTGCATTCTCATCTCAACGTACAACGGTGTAGCTGCAGAGTATCTAAAAAAGAAAACATTTCTTAGTAGGAATAAATCCTTTTGCGGTGGAAATCCTTTCACATGAAATTAAAAAGGGATTTACATTATTGCCTTCATCGCTAACTACAAAGTGTGATTCCTACAATTGTACAATTCAAAGAACATGTTTTCTTTTTAACTCCTTAGATTTCCGATAATATAAAATCGCAACAAATTGGAAAATCGACTTTGCAAGATTTTTTTCTTTCAGCAAGAAAGCCGACAAAAAATAAAAAAAAATGGGGTAAATTAATAAACGGATGAAAATAAGAGTGATCTGATATAAATATAAATTTGTTCATTGCTTTTCATCATTATTAAATTAAAGGATTTATAATATGTAATATAAATAGAATGTGTATTCAATGTTTTTTAAGGCCCGATGAAAAGATTGACCGCTTCGTAAAGAATAACATTTCTTATTATAGAAAATGTGAAATTAATGCGTATGCAAAATATTTTTTAGTGAACAACCGATATTCACCTGTCAAGCTCATGTCTTCCACATCGATCCAAAGACTAAACGAACCTGGATCACGGCCAGCATGAAGGCAGTAAATGTTAGTTTCTTCTATGATTCGTCGAGAAATTTGTACCGCATTATCAGTGTGGAGGGCACAAAAGCGGTAATCAATTCGACCATAACGCCAAATATGACATTCACGCAAACGTCGCAAAAATTTGGTCAGTGGAGCGATGTGAGGGCCAACACCGTCTATGGTTTGGGCTTTGCCTCGGAAGCTGAATTAACCAAGGCGAGTTAAAATATTACATTAGCATCTGTGTTAATAATTGTGCATCATTTGTTAATTAGTTTGTAGAAAAATTTCAAGAGGTTAAAGAAGCCACAAAAAATGCTTTAAAATCGGCCAATGGTATGCATTGATTTTAAGTTTCGCGTTACTAATAATTATTGGGGATTATTTTTCTCCTTATTTTTGTGTGTGTGCGATTAGGGTCTACTGCCGTAACACCCACCACTTCGGCCAATACTTCACCTATAAATTCCCGAACAGCGGCAATGCAACAGAACGACAACACCTCAATTGATCCCCATGCCGTTGATCCCCCGAATATGACGAACACTAGTGCCCAAAATGCAAATTCTGACAGCCCCTCACACAAGCTGTTGTCATCTAATGTTGAAACAAAACCGGATCATGCAGCAACTGCACCATCTCCAGCTCCGGCTGCTGCAACTATGAACACTGGCGCAGGAGGCGGTGGCGGTAGTGTAGTAGGTTTACATACGGGAGGTTCAGGTGGTGCCACCACGGAACAACAATTAAAATATGAAAATGAACGCTTGAAATTGGCTCTGGCTCAAAGGTATATATTTTTATATATATAATACATTTAACCTCTTCCACGCTCAAAATTGCCATATTCGTAAAATTTATTAAGTTGTGCCAATGCCAAGAAGTGGGAGATTGAGTTGGCCACTCTCAAAAACAATAACCTACGCTTAACCAGTGCACTGCAGGTACACAGAGATGAGATATGACACAAAATAGCTGTAAAGCTGTAATGAACAGTTTTTGTTTTGTTTTGTTATTGTTCATGCTTAAAATTGAAGGAATCTACTGCAAATGTGGACGAATGGAAACGGCAATTGCACACTTACAAAGAGGAAAATATACGTCTTAAACGTGAATTGGATCTATTTCGGTCGGGGGCAACTGTAACCAACACGGCCACTGGGAATAGTGGCGAAGAAGTGGAAGAGCTGCATCGCGAATTGACACAACTGAAGATACGCAAGGAAGCCTTAGAAATGGAATTAATTAACCAAAGTGTCCAACTCAAAACGGCCAATTCCAGTTTGAAAGATGGCAATCAAAATGTAAGAAATCGCAATCTATTCAAAAGCTATTTCACCCTTTGTTGTCCTCGCAGATGGCCAAACTGAGTGAACTGAATGTACTGTTTGCTAAACATGTAACCGAATTGGCTGCCGTGCAGAAGGATATGGAAAATGTAATACATCCATCAGCGAAGAGTACTTGAGATAGAGAATTCAGTTATTATAAAAAGGTAACAAATTTCGCATATTCCATGAAACACTAACCGCATAGATTGTTACCTGGGACAGATCTCCGAAGAGAATATGGCATCATTTCAAAAATATTTATTACAGCAATCCTCAAATAGTGTTTTAAAGCAGGCGGCAAGCGTGGGTGAGTACGACAGCACTCTAACTAATATCACTTCCATTCAGACGCAACTCCAAACTCTGTATGAAACGTGCAGCAGTGGTGCATCCAATGAAATACTCCCTCATACCCACAACGTTACATCAGCTACAATTTTCGATAAAAATGTTTCCACTAATTTGAAGAAGAGTCTAGAAAAACACACCCTTCTTATGCAATCGCAACACGCAATAGCCAATGTGGCCGATAGTGCTGGCGTTGTATCGCCTACGAAGAGTACGATGGGTACCGGTAAAACAGCCACCATTTTAGTTTCGAAAACAAAAACCAAAACTGGGTTACCTCTTTTACTTAAGAGCTCCAACAACAACTAGTTTGGCTCCATGTCAAATTAGTTGTAGTTTATGCGATTTATGCTTTCACTCAAAACCTTTCAACTATTCGTATGTACTTCACTTTTCGTTAAATATTTCAGTGCAATAATTGTTAATTTATAAGCTTCATAATAAATTATAGAAACGTATTTAATCATTTCAATCAAGAATGTTGATTGACGCTCTATTATTTTGTGTTTACGAACAACACTCTATTATACACACACACATATATATATATATATATATATATATATACATGCCTAAATATCATATACACATATATATATAAAAATACATACGTATACATCTAAACAATATAATGTAAACTGTATCGAATGAAGAAGGATCTGGTAAAGGTATTAATATGTGAACAAAAATAATGTTTCACGCAACTATATAATTATTATACTTATGTGAACGATTGTAATAATAATTGTAATAATAAGAACAACAACAACAATAATATGCGTTCGTTGTTCCAACGCTCTATAAATAATTATTTTAACTATTAAGCAACTGATTAACATCTCACATGCATCACACCTGTACTACTCACATATATATATATATTTATAAAAATAATATAGTAACAAACTACAATAAACCAAACATATTTACTACCTATACGAAAAGAAGCTAACAACCAACCAGCACATTTGAGAACATGAACTAGGCGACTAATTGTTTTAGAGGCACCAACTACTATGTACATAAACCGAAACAATGCAATAGAATCAAACGATAACTATTGACCGAACGTGCGTTGCGTTGAGCTGTTAAATGGTGTGTGTGTGACGTAAATTAAATATTTCTCTCCACATACCGGCGGTCTTCCTTTTATTTATTCGCTTTTCAGTATGGGCAGGTTGCGCCCCTTGTTGGTTTTCTTGGAAAAAGGATTCTTGAATTTAGCAATTTATAATATAGTTCACACGAGTTCACAGAAAATATCTAATTGCAAAATAATGTTAACACATATTTGTAAGTAAAACATAATATGTATTAAATAAAACATTTTTAATGGCATTCTGGAAAGGACATAAATTTTCATTTATCAAATGGATGGGGAAGGGGAATCAAATAAATAGAGAACGGTACAACTCATCTTTAGATTCGTCGGTCCAGCTTGTGTTATCGTTAGGTGCCATAAAATTTACCAGTTTGTTGTGAACTGTGTAACTGAAAAAAAGATTGGTTTGGTGATTATGATGTGATGAGTGGCGTAATTTACCGTAATTTGCGGCCTTTGGTTGCTCTTGTATCCACTTTTTTCTTCATTTTTTGTCGGATTTTCTGCAACTCTACAAATTGTTTGGTCACCTCACCAGCATTCGTTGTATTATTCACCTTATGTTCAATCAATTCCCTCAATTGTTGGTGGTAGAAATCGCTATCGTCGTACACTTCGGGTTTTAGTTGATTGGACGTATGATCTTCTTCGTTACATTTCAGTTGCTGAGATTTCTTCACTAAGGCTTCTTTGTTTATTAAAGCGTTGTTAATTTTTTTAATTATATCATGGTTCTCCATCGTCGCGTTCTTTTTTGCAATGGAACCTGATACTAATAATTTCGTACGATCGTCCCACTTTAATAGCACATTATTGCGATAGGTGCGAAAGTCCTCGAACCGATTTTGCAAATATTGACCGATTTCTTGAAATGGAATCGAATTCTCTGAGGAAGTCTCCTCAAACGGGTATGATCTCTTGCGCCTTGTCTCTACTGCTTTGTGCACTTCTGAATTTTGTTCACTTAAAGAATCCTGTAACTGTAATAGTTGTTGCAGAAGCCGCATCACGTGCAAAGATGATTCCTTCTGAACGTTCTTATAGTCAGCAGACTGATTGTGTTTATGAAATTCGCTAGGTTGGGGCAATTGATTTGTTTTGTTCAATACTTTTTGGGAGTGGATGCGCAACTCTAATAAGCGCTCCCAGATGTGCAATTGATCCTTAACGCTTGAACCTTTTCGTAATTCGATTTCTGGATTAATTTTATTGATGATGTCGTGCTTATCATGGTTTTCTTCTTCTTCTTCTGATTCATCATCGACATCGTTACCATCACAATCTGTTTGGTCACTACTATCGGTTTCTGCATCCATTTCATAAATTTCATCATCGCTGCATATGCTGCCACTACTCTCGGTTTCATTTTGATCTGTATTTTCTAACATATCTCGTTTACTGTAATTCTTTTCTCTTGGAACGCAATCGGAAAATTCAAAGCTGCTTTCATTTTCAGTGTAATCTGAACTATCTTCGGCACTTAGTTCCTTTCGAGTTGTGATTTTACCCTTGTAGCGGGCATTTTGCTCCGACAGCAGCTTGACGGTATTCTTTCTAAACTCTGTTATTTGCTGGTTTGGTTTAAAGTATTCATTCGGATCTAATTTTTCTACTTTTGGAGCAGTTTCTTCGGACGATGATATCTCCTCACTATCACTTCCGTTGATGTGCACTATATATTCGGCCACTTTTTCCGCTACACTTTTCTTTTTTTGTTTAAGAGACATTTTGTAATTACTTGTCCTTACAAATCTACTTGGTCAACAGAAATCTTGTAAAAAAACACCAAAACGTGTTGTTTGCTCTAAAAATATCAGATGTTAGGGTTGCCAATACTAATTCATCTTGCTGAATTCAAATAGCTGAATAGTGAAAAAGGGGAATTTAAATTAGATAAAAAAATTATAATTTTTTACTTTTAGATATGACGGTGAAACTTAGGCCTTTTAAGCGGGTTTTTATTCGAAAGTTGCATCAAGATTCCGCCTACAATGCATGAGCTTGGCTTTCAATTCATTCTAACGCCCTAAGGCTTAAACCAAATATGCCTTGTACACCCTGCACCCAAGTGATGCAGAAATTCATCCCAATTTTGGGATGTTCTGGGCTGAAACTTTGTACATACATTAACTATATAGGGATAACTTTTTAATGGGACAAACTGTGTTCAGAATCACGCCCCCAAATAAGAAAAATCTATTTATCTACCACAAATATTGAACACCAAGGTTGAAATTACACAATGGGAGGCAAAATTGGCAAATTTGAGTGTGGTCGAATAACAGACACGCCCACTATTAACAAAAAACGAAATGCATGCAATATTAGAATGCTTCATAAACTACCTGCCATGCCCACAACTACTATATTAAAAGGAAGGGTATTTAGGATTCGGTCTAAGCCGTATTTAATTTACTTGCTTATTATGTGTTGACAACAATAACTCGGAACAATTGTCGTACCATAGCAAATATGTTGACAGCAATTGCTAAAGGTTGACAGGTTGGATAGATAAAATTATTCTAAATACTTTTATGTCAATGTTAAGTTCTGGCATTTCACCTGTTCACCTATGGATTATGAGTCGTAATTTTATTTGTGTTGCGGCTTTTGTGAAAAATTACTTACAATTAATCTTGCGTGCGAGTTTTAATCGTGAACACTGAATTGTACTGAACTTTCCATTGTATTCCAACGAACGTGTTAAAAGTGACAGTCAATCAATTTGCACAAGGATCAATAAATTATTTTCCAAATTAAATCTTCATCATCATTAGCTGATTGTTATTTCCCTAGGCGAACCTTGTTACTGGACAACAACAATTCGATCTTTGTTCGAAAGCCCTCTTTTTGTCATCTACAGATCATATTCGATCAGAGCTCGAAATTACGTAAACTATTGGGTTGGCAACTAAATGATTGCGAATTTTAAATAAGGACGAAAATCCAAAATTTTTGCTTAAAAATATAACCTTAATCGATTAAGTACTGTTCGGTTTTGGCGATAACCTTAATTTCATAAACATAGTAAATTGGGATAAAAACAAATCTAAAGAACTGTTCGATATAATTTTTTTACTAAATGAAAGGTAGATGCCCGAACAATAAGAAAAAAATATAGGTTAACGAAACAAAAGTCAAACAAAACAACAAACAATCCGCAATCACACAGTTGCCAATCCAATATTAACATGCCGAATTTTTACGTTAACTTAACCGCACACAAAGTATACGTATTTTTAATCAGCAATAAAATATGAGTCGACGTCCATTTGTCTGTTGGTGAGATGCTCACAAAAGCCAAAATTGAGATGTTGAGCTAAAATTTGGTACAATTTTAGTTTATGTAAGCAGTTGCCTATGTAAATGGGTGAAGTCGACTGAAAACCATGTTCAAAATTGAAAGAACTAAAGTTCCACAATTTATTCTATCGCAAGTTTTTGTCTCATAACAGTCCGATAGACAACAGACAGACGGACATGAATAATTCGATTCAGAATGTAACGGTATTATAAAAGATGGGACACACATCTTAGTTGTTTAATATATCCTCTACCACTCACACGTGGTATAGGGTATGAATATATTTGATGTGTCACGCTCATCATTTAAACGTGTCAGAGTAGGGTAGAGGGTATCCAAGATTTGTGTTAATTTGATTACTTGTCGTTATAATAATATTTTCATAAAATGTAGGAGTTTTCGAAATAAGTCAATCATTAAATTTGATCTCATCTCGCCGCTTCTTATCGCTAAAACGTTCTCTGTGTTTTCTACAATAAGGAAAATCTCTGTCAATTCAAATCAATGACTGAATTCAGTATATATGGGATTGTGAGATACGTTACACGTTAGTGCGTAGATTATTAAGTGGTAGCCTAGGTGGAATACTGGACAAATCCTTGAGCGTTATAAAATTATTGAAAATTGAAAATAATATCATTATTAACGGACAACAGTAATAAAAAAACTGAAGATTATTGCAGCACATACACGCGACTGACGACCAATTGAATCCGATTCGTGGAATAAAGTGTGTGTGATGTACCCGACGCGATGTCCGTAGAAGATGTGGATGAGAAAATTTACGATCATCGCGTTTTGACGCATTGGTCGAATGTGAATGTGAACAACGGCACAAACGGTACGGTACACTATTCCATAGACATGATCTTTAATGCTGGCCACAAACTCTCTATTGTGGGCTACAGGTAGGCTAGTGCGCATTTACTTTATAACGCTATCACCAATACCATCCGTATGCACGTGTGTAGCATTCTCTTTGTGCTCTCTACTATCGGCAATACCACTGTGCTCTATTTGCTAACGAAGCGTCGGTTGGCCAGCCGCAACCTCTCTCGCATCGATATCATGCTGATGCATTTGGCTATTGCCGATTTGTTGGTGACATTTTTACTGATGCCCCTGGAGGTGGCCTGGTCCTATACCGTAGAATGGAAGTCTACGGACTTTGTTTGTCGCCTAATGAGCTTCTTCCGCGTATTCGGTTTGTACTTGTCCGGCTTTGTGCTGGTCTGTATCTCTATAGATAGGTGAGTATTTACTTGGCAGCGGAAAATGATTTTTTGATTCTTATATTTGCTCACACAAAAGGTATTTTGCTATAATTAAACCTTTAAAAATGAATCTAAATCGTGGTCGCATTATGTTGGCCATCGCCTGGTGTAGTTCGGTGCTGTGCAGTTTACCTCAGGTGGAGTACCGTCCCCCAGCCATACATATCGTATTGAGTTCATTCTGAATTCTGTTGTTCTTGTCCAACTTCTAGGCCTTGACATTTCACGTTGGAGAGCATCCACGTGTGAAAGGTTTCCATCAATGCGTTATATTTGATGCATTCTCCAATGAGCTACATCTCGTGCTGTACAATATGAGTACCATGTGTGCCATGTACGCTTGTCCCTTGATTACATTCATTTATTGTTATGGTACCATATACATGAGAATATATCGGGCTAGTAAGCGTTCCGTTAAAGGCATTGGTAAGTGTGCGGCTGTATCAAAAGAGGTATATTTTTGGAAATTTTGGACTTAAAATCTGAATTGGACATATTTAATGTCCGTCTGTCCGTCTAAGTATCCATGTAAATATAGGGTGCGAGGAAACTACAGATGGCATTTTTTGAGATATTTCGATCAAATTCAATCAAGGAGAGGAACCTTATTAAATATGAACCGAATTGGACTATTTTTAGAACCCCTCCTCATTTAAGGTCCCATAACATAAAGTAATATCAAGGAATATATGATGAAAATTGACAATTTTTAACAATTTTGCGTGAAGAATAGTTAATTGACCTGATCAGACCATTTTTAGAACCTCTTTCCCTAAAATGATATTTCACAAAGTCACTTAAATGATAATGTGTCGCGTTTACAAATATAACGCAACTGATTCCAGAACAATTTGTGGCACCAAGTGGTGTAGGGTCTGAAGGGTCGGGTGTAACCAACTATAACCTATTCGCTTGTTCTATAATCCCAATAATCAGCGGCACATTGTTTTTTGTCGGACATGATCAATTTCAATTTTAGATAATTTTCGTCGTTCCAACGATGATGTTTTATGCCGAGCGAAGAAACGTACTCTGAAAATGACCATAACTATTGTGATTGTTTTTATAATATGCTGGACGCCGTATTACGTGATTTGTATGTGGTACTGGTTCGATTATAACACGGCGCGCAAATTTAGTCCGTTAGTACGTAAGGCCTTGTATTTATTTGCTTGTACCAATTCTTGTATGAACCCCATAGTATACGGAGTGTTCAATATACGAAGGAGGATAGATGATAATGCGGTAAGTTCTATATGTAAACGTATGTTGGCTTTTAGTTTTCACTAATGGACACTACCCCGGCTGGTGTTAAATGTAGAGTTCAGCATTAAATCACTGTCACGCGTCATTGTATCAGCGTGGCTCTCTCGACTCCTCAAATCAAATACCAAAAAACCTACTGAATCAAGGTCGAAAAGTAGCGATGGCGAAGCCAACACCGCACAAAACTCAATTAAAAGACAACATTGTTCCGATAATATATAGTTACACAAGGTGAGTGTGAGTCGTACTCATATTCTATATGCATGTTTATTATTGTCCTACCCACCCAACAGCGGGGAGAACCCGATTGAACTTGGAAACTTGCAGAAAACTTCGAATTCTAATAACGATTCCGCGTAACTGTAACAACAGCACTAAGACGGTTTGGACTTGTGAGGAATATTCGTGTTGGATGTGTGGAGCCACGTACTTGCATATGTCAGCAAAATCCCATTAGAAGCGTTGAAGTTGTTTATATTAATGAGTGGAACCCAGACGTACTAGTGAATAGTGATCGTGACGGAGGTAAAGTTCAAGATTCGCCTCAAGTGAATACAGGTTTCTTACTTTGCTTTCACTCAGCTATAAACACACGCTATATGTCGCTTCCTGAATAGTCTGTTGTTGATTAATTGTACCAAATGACATTTTAAAATTATGAAATTATATTTATGCATGAATAAAATACGATGAAATGAAAATTATAAAAAAAAAAAATTTGCGAATAAACTCCATCCCAAAAAATATGTCGAAATATTTGTTGCCCCTGCACACATATGTTCGTACGAGTTATCTTTGCTCCCTACTCATCTCCCACAATATGTGCATCTGCTGTGGATTTAGTTGTCCAAACGCTTGTCGCAAGAAGTGAAAGAGAAGAATAGTAGAAATTTTGAAGTTGTGAAACGTTCGGCCTACACCTAAACGTACCCGTATGTTTTATTGGGAAGAAAATTTGTCAATGGGCCCTAAGGCATGGAAGGAGTTTCTCTTTATTACTGCTATTCAAGTTTCATAAATTTTCCACCAAGTCATAATAAATGCGGCCTACACACATGCGCCGGTGTTTCTAATGCACATTGGACAGTAGACGAACAAAGGGGAACAACAGCGATTGTTGCTACTGCGCGAAATAAAAATATTGTAAAAGCAAGCAACTGGTGACACGACCGGTTGGTAAACTCGGTATGAAATCTATATTGCCTTACTTTAAAGATATATATATATGTGTGTGTGTGTGCAAGGAAAACCCAACACAACACACAAACATGATCGTTTATTGGCCATGGAGGGAAACGGGAACATTGTGCAACAGTTTGGTTTGATGTGGTACGGCTTTGAATCAGAATGACATACGACAACCTGTCATAGGATCTACTTTTATTATTTTTCACAAACTTGGCGAATTTTCCTTAGCGGCCACGCTTTATTATTGAAAAGCAAAATAAAAATGCATTAGCATTATCGCGCTTGCGGACTGGGTGCAACGTATGCACATCTGAGGATGTCGTATGTGATACAACACATTCGCCAAATCTTGGCGTTGTTGATTGTGATTCCTGCTGCTGCCTGTAGTTGCTGCTCTACGTGTATTGTATGAGTTGAAAATTTATTGCTGGTGGCTTCGTTGTTTATAGAATAGTAGAGTTTTCGGGAAAACACGTGGGCGACCACATCCATTCTCTCCGATAGAGCAGTGGTGTGCCTCTCTCATCATGATCGTGGTGCATCTGTTCGATTGCTTTGTAACAATGTTTACCATAGATTAACTATTAGATGCGAAATTCTCTCTGGCTTTTGGTAAGTTGAGCAAATAACAAATACAAGTACGAACAGTTGGTGGCATAAGTGGTGATATAACTTCTATCAAGTCGAAGACGTGAAATGTGCGAAAATTCAAGGCTAAATGTGAACAAACGGTGGGCGCGGCATGCATCTGATTCGCCTTCTCTCGTTTAAAATCAATTAAGTTGAATTTTGCTTTTTGTTCAAGGTTTTTTTGTAAATTGTAAGCCTGTCCATTATCCTACCAATAAATATGTGCTTAAATTTCAATTATGGGTTAATTTTTTGGACTGTGAGAGGTCCTCGTCTCAACTGACTTTGCCCAATCTACGCACGGTAAGTAGAAATGCTTGTGCAAACCTCTGCTTAATACCTCAAAATTTACGACCGCGAGTGTACCAACTATGGATGCAGTGTAGGTGTGTAATGTGACCGGTTTTCCGATTTAGAAAGGCTCCATCAAATTGTTGTGGAAACTTTTACTTATAGACAGACTATTGTACTCTTGTATAAAGACTTTCGTCTTCAATTGTATGTTGTTTATATGCAGCATATGCAGGCAAAACCAAGTTATCAGTTCAGGTAATCCTCTCTCAATTTTGCATCTTTCACTACACTCTTACTTGGTTAAATATATTTTTCCCTCAAATCATTCAGTCAAAGATCAAACATACAGTTAAGCGGTACGTGTCTTGCGCATATAAGCGCTCGCCACAACGTATAAAATAAATTTGTGTTGCATATGATTTACGAGCAAAGACGGTATTAGAGTGATTTCGAATAATATATAATCTCTTGTAAGATACTTCAATTAATAGACATTTTATCAAGCACAAGGAAGGTGCGTACGCGCACTGAATATAAATTTATTAGATTTGGTTTTTTTCAAAAACTTCTCTTCAACTGAAAACTGTTTTTACTGTTTACCAAGATCAAAATAGAAAGGCGACCTTTGCGACCTAAAGGGCAAACGCTTATAAGCCTAGGGCCAGAGTTGCACAAAAACCCATTCAACAAAAAACATTACTTCACAGATAGTTTATGGGCGCTTGCGTTGTTGTGTGTATGTGATCTGCGTATGTGCATTAATTACAAAAGACTCTGTGGTAAATTTCACACATAGGCACATGGGCAGAAATTAACGCATTCCTTCGCCTTTGCAATCATGCAACTTTATCATTTAGCATCGGATTGCATTTCGTTACAATTTACTTTAAATTGAAATTGACTGATCATTATCAACCATTCAGGCGGCACGCGGTGCGTGTTTAAGATGATTTCTGTATGGATTTTATTTGCATTATTATATTAAGGGGACACATCACGCAGAAAAACGCTTTCAATAACGTATAGTCACTAAATCAGGTGAGTGCTTAGTGATGTTTATATTGGGCACTTACTTATATTCGTATAGCAAAGTAAACAAATATATGCGTGTGCATATATAGTCCTGACAGCCTGACAACCGTTGGGCATTGTCATATGAAAGCCATTTCGTGAAAAAGCGTTATATGTAGACGAGAGCAAAAAATGGTCCAATTGAGTCAAAATTTGGCGCAGTCAATTATTAAGAAAATTAACCATTCTTCAACAAATTTTCTTAATAAATATTAACATTTGGAAATTAAAGACTTCTTTTGTATGTATCAGGACCTTATATTTGGGAGGGTTTTTAATAGTTGTCAAAATCGATCGTCAAAAATCTATTTATGCACTGCAAAAATTGAGCTATGAACGTGAAATTTGGTACATTTATTTATAATTACCGATTGCATCGATGTGCCAAAAATGGATGTGATCGAATAACAGGCGTGTCCACAATTTACAAATAAGCATACTCAGCGTAAAAATCGACTTGCAGGAGGGCGTAATCATGTACCTGCCACGCCTACCGTTTGTATATAGATGTGGAGGGTGTTTAAGATTTGGCCTCAGCCAATCTAGCACTTGTTAGCTCCATTTTTGTACATGTACAGTACTTACCCATGTTCAGAAAATACATAGAAATGCTTGTAAAAATGTCAGTTCAATATCTCAAATTTTAGAACTGTGCGCGTTCCAACAACGGACACATGAACGGTCATGTGTAGATCACTTTAGATTTTCATGGTAGTGGAATATACCCTCTCCGCCCCTCGTCTTATGTGGAGCCGTATCTAAAGAACCAAACGAACTCATGACATTCTTTGTATGCATACTAAATATATAACTGTGAGTGTACCTCATCTTAGGTAAGAAGCTTTTCCAGAGTTTCTACCCATTATATGGGATTGTATTGGATTGATTTTCAGTTTCTTACTCAGCACCAGCGCATTATGGCTAAATTAACTGCATTTTACAGTAATAGCAACAACTGTGTTAACAACATATGTTTGTTATGCTAAGCGTTTCTCTTTTTTGTTTTGTTTATTTCAGTATTTATTATTATTGTTGTTGTTGTTGTTAGTGTTGTATGTTGTTTAACAATATGCTCAAGTATTGTAATCGCGGATAGATATGTACGTACGTGTATGTATATGTACATACAAAGAAAAAACTTGAAAAATCTTGGGCGCCTACGCAATTTATTTGTGCTAAGTTAAAAAATTGTTGATAAACACCATCAACCCAAACCACCTGAAACTATAGTTTTGTGCATTATGACGCTTTAACAACGTTTTCAAGTCTTCGTGTTTTCGTTTTATTCATTTACTGTTTGCCATGCAATATATTTTAAAGATGGATTACACAAATCTTTCTTTAGATACTGCCATCGACTGGTTGGTTACGAAATTTAACCTCTCTTACGCCCTCCACATAAGGGGGACTAAGTTCGTCATCCTTTATAACTTGTTTTGTTTTCCTCACCCCCCAAGCACATAAAGTAGCACACAAATTAAATTGTCTGCTCCCTCAGGCGGTACAATTCCAATCGTACACGCGGACAGATTTTAATATGGACCAGGAACATTTATGCTTTGAGGCGCTGCGTTCTTGTCCTCGCTTCAAACGATTTGGAGTATTTCCCATTGAAACGGAGAGAATTCCATTTTACATTGAGATGTTCTACAAACTGGGTACACAACAGACTGCGTATTTATCATAAATTTTTCAAAATGTAACCAGCAAAGGCGTTTGTAAAATTCGATTTTCGACTGAGTGGAAACTTAAGGAGATTGGAAACGTTGAAGTGTGTGGTCTGTGCTTACGGTCAAGCATGTTTATTCGTGCTCGTAATTCATGTGTAAATATTTAAGTGTCCGTGTGTACGTGATCATTAATATTAATATTTACAAAAAGGTAATATTTTAATTAACTGGTTCGCCCACATACGAAATTCATTATTTGTTATGAAGTATGGGCTTAGCTTTTATGACTTGTTCAACCACACTTTCCGATTCGATTCATTCGTTAAGTATGCGGTTTTGTATTTGTTTTTATTTGAATCATATTTACATAATTGTCGACCTGTTCGTTGTCAGACGCCTTTCTCTCTGGAGAAGACTTTTAATTACAAATAATATGAAAAATTATCAAATGTTCAACGTTCAGGAGAAAACTTCTATAAGAATGCGAACAATAGATGGACACACGGACATACATATCTAGAACGATTCGGTTTTTGATGCTGATCAAGAATATATATACTTTGCAGGATGTCTGATGCCTCCTTCTGGGCATTGCAAACGGCATAACAAACTCAGTATACCCGCCATCTTATATTGAGGGTGTAAATACGAAAATAATTAATTGGTAGGAACGTGCATGTAGGAACGTGCATGTGTGCATTAAAAGTGCTCTATCTGAATAAAAATAAATCCCAAGTAAATGCTTACAACTTCATTAAATGTTAACCTTAAGGTTACTCGCTCACGCACAAACAGCCAGTTAGTTCATTCGTTGATGAACAACGTATGCAAACAATTATTGGACGTTTGACTTTCCACATTAGAGTTGTCGCTTTTCATTGTCCACATCTATCACAACAAATTCATTTGTATTGTGCAATACATATGAAAGGGTACAGTGGTGTGTGTTTTGAATTCATTTAAATTTAATGCGTGGGTGGCGACTGATGGCGTCCTATTGTCAATTGGAAATAATTTATTTATCAATTTATCGAAAGGCGGCAATTCAAACGCCAGTTCTGTGCATTGCCGCCATTGTGATGTTATGTAACGTTAATGTCCACGTATGCGTATGTATACGTACACTTGGATTTGTATATGTTTACCTGAGTCCCCTAACTGAATACGATTTATACAGGATTTGGGCAAAGCTCTGCATTAGAGTTCGCATTCCATTGACATTTTGTTTCATCGGGTAAAGTCGGCATAGTAACTGTTTTCGGATACATATGCGGAATGACAGACATTGTAAATTTTGTACTGCGTTCCTAATATTAAATACTTCGCTGTATGTTTTTTTTTTTCTTTTGGTTCTGTTAAAAGTTGTTTCTATTTAGCTGCAAACATAACAACAACAACAACGTCAGCATTGTTGAGTTTACTGATCTGTAAAGGTGGTGCATTATCTCTCATCTAAATGGGCCAAACACATTATCCACGGGTTTAAAGAATCATTGACGGTATCGATCTTTTCGATAGCCAGCGAAGTGTGATATTATGTTAAAGCTGATTATTGTCATGTAGCCATCAAGGCTGCTGTTGCTCTTAAGGTTGAATAGCCGCAGCATTAGTCATGGACAATGCCAGTGCCAGTGACAATCATTCATATCATTTACCTGTATTTTTGTATAAAATTGATATTGTGAGCACCTTGTGTGCATGTGTAATGTGTAATGTGAAAAGGTCGCCATTCGTGTGCGTACGTGTATGTACATTTACATGTATTGTACTTATACATACATTTTTACACGGCAAAAAGAAAGCATTGCCTTAATCGTGGGTCGTTATTCTTTTTTGGTAAAGTGACGATATGATGTTGTTAACAAATGTTATTGGCCAGCATTGTGGAAAAATCATTTATTGTATAATCCTCATGTTGTTGTTGCTGGATGTCATTTATGGTATTAACACGTTGTCCGATTTCGGTATGTACCACATTCCTAAGCCGTGCACTCTATTTAGCTTGACGTCTTGACTTGCGGTTGCAGCTGCACTCAGCTATATTAAGCAAACATTACAGCGCGAGTATTCTATATTGCCATGAATGTAAATTGTATTGTGCGCATTGCGTGGATGGGTACTCATCTCAGTTCGATTTATTTTCAGTAAAAGCTTTTGCACCATGTCTAGAATGTAACATTTAATCCTGTAAAGTTCTTTCAAAGGGTTACACTACTCACTTTGTAATGTTTGCCAAGTTATGACCAAGTGTGTACTATGTGTATATTTTATTTTCAGTTTCGACGATACTTGAAGTACAAGACTATAAAAAGCAAGAGAGAGAGAGATAGAGAGTGTTCAATTGAAATTGAAGTTCATTTTGGCAATTGCCCCCAATAACGAGTGAACGCCACATCATGGGGTGTTTATGGTTTTGTTTCATAACGGTTTTAAGCCTAAGCGTGAATTATGTCGCGACGCTATCTTTAGATCCAGGTAAGCTTGTTCATCAGGTCCGTGATTTATGTTCACGAGTGCATTAACACAAATTCAACAATGGGTGGCGATGAGAGTCCGTAAAACATTTTATTTGTTGTGCGGTGCCCACGTATATAAAATTTGTTGAAATATGAAATATTTTGTGTACATACAATACATAACTGTAAATATTTGATTATGTCTTCTTGTGTTAATATGTAGTGGCATCATCGGAGTTGGAGCAATACATTAAAAAAGGTGATTGCGTTATCTCTATGCGGCACATACGGTTCGTATTCATTATGCGATGTGATTTTTTTCCATACGTTTCACGCCTTTTTCAATTTGTATGCCCTCCATTGAAGGTGGGGATTACACTTAGTTTATCATTCCCTAGGCAATAACCAGAATTATGCTTTAAAGATTCACTAAAACTTGAGTCGATTTGGCGAGGTCCGTATGTCCGTGCGTGTAAGCGTAACGCTTCCTCTAGCAAAAATTGACACAACAAACTGAAATTTTGTACAGACACTCTTAGTATATGTATCTGCACTTAAAATCGGCCAACAGCTACGCCCACAATTGACAAATGTGTCTCTCACAGCGACACAAAATGAAGTTTCAAAATTGAAATACAGTGGTGTGGGCACGTCCAAATGGAGGGCAATTTAGGAAAAATATGGAGGGCATGCAAGATTAGGCCAAACTTTTTGTTCCTTATTCATATCTCACCGTTTCTGTTACAATTCATTACGCTTCAGGCCGCGCCGCAAGTTGCACATATCAATTGAGGCACTTTTCATGGTTGACTTCCCCACCTTAAAGCATAAAATGTCCTTCTTTTTGGATCGCAAACAACAACGAGTGACGCTGGATATTAGTACGGCTGGTGAAGTCGAGTCCGCGCACTTTAATATTCCGCACATTAACGAAACGAGTACAATACGTTCGCTGGCCTTGCACTTTCATAAGAATCGTATCGCCGTACTGGTGGACTGCAAGGAGACTGCAACTCACGACATAGACTTGAATTTAACAAAACTCTATACACAAATGGATGATCCAGTAGTGAAGTTGGCAAGTGTCCATTTCGACTCCCCGCCACTACCATGTAACGCATTTCTCCCTTTTCATTTCTCTCCTACAGTTTCGTGAACGCAAATATCCTTTGCACTTTGACAGCAACGTTGACAATGCTCTGCAACGAGCCAATTGCCAAAGGGGCACCCACAGGCGTGGCAATCGACGTATGCTGAAGAATCAAATTTCCGAGAGAGGTAAAATCAACTCATAATCGAGCTTAACGCGCTGGCTGAATGTTTTTATTCCATTTAAGAAAAAAATAAAAAACGTGATGTGCGCAATTGGTTTAACCATGCCAGCAACCATGAGCAGTACAGGCAGCCGGAAATACCGACTGACGTAGAGCAGCATCGTGGTGATATACCGATGATGAGCGGAGACTGCGAAGGTAAGTGGCTCACATTTGTTGAATTGTTCAATGGTTGACAGATATCATCCAAACAAAAATGTCCAACTTATCCTGAATGTCTTTTAAAGTTGGCCACAGCAGAAATAGAACATAGAAAAAGAACCTTGGAGACATTTATAGTTAAACATACGCGCTTGTCATGGATAATCTTCATTAATAACTTGGCTCAGAGCTCAACTCGTTCTTGTTTGTGCTAAGCCTTGAAAATCTGTCTCTTGGTTTAGCTATTGGTAACATTTGCCCATATATACGCACATAGAGTGATTAGGGAATAAAAACGCATAGCACACCGTAGGAAGGGACCCACACAGAAACACACTACACACTACTTGTACATGTGTCCGCAAACACTATCTGTTTATGCAGCACATTTATTATTGCTGCCGCGCCGCTACGATAGCTGAAGGAGTTTATCTGCGACACAGTGACAGCTGCTTGTGTAGAGATTGTGGAGACTTGCTTTATGAATTTTTTGTAATGCCTGGGACACCGTTTTATAGTCTGATTGCTTTTATTGTCATTTACAAAGGGTGGCTTGTTGTGCTGTTATTGTTGATGTGTTTTACCATATTATGGATCCATGTACGGGTACGTGTGTGTGCGCACTTAAGTTTGTTGTCTAAAATTCATTTTTTACGTAATATATGCCACGTGATGAGGATGGCTCGAGCGAGTTGTACGACATTTATACCCACACGCAAAACTGAAGGTTGGTGGTGCTTGGTGGTGATGCAAATCAAACGTATTGTTGCTTTTGTTATTATATGTGTTTAATTGACTTTTCCTTACCTTTAATACTTCAAGCCTTAATGCGAGTGTAAGTACAATATAATATATTTTCGTTTTCAGACGCCCTCGCAAAATCTATGAGCGACTTAATGGCTTTAGTGAAACTATTGCGCGAAGAAATCGCCCACCAACGCCAAGATATCACCTATTTGCGCATGCTGTTGGAAAACTGTGCCGGCTGTAAAGAGAACAAAGTTGGCGACAATAACATACATATTGAATCATCGTGTCGTAACTCGAACCCTTGTTATCCAGGTGAGTGGCTTAATGCAATACACTGGGACCTCAATGATACAAGTATGATCGGGGCGTATTAAGGGATCAGACATATTCATGCAATCATTCACACAATCTTATTTACTTTGACAATTCGGAACAGCATTGCAGCATCGAACGAGGCCCTGCAGAGTATATATTTGATTATATATGAGCCCTTAATTTGTATAAAAAGTACGCACATTCTTGATTAGCTTCAAAATCTGAGTCAATGGGGTTGTATACGTACGCGTGTCTGTTGTTGTCGCAAAAGTTGAGATATTCAGCTGAAATTTTGCACAAACATTTTCTGTCCGGAATGCGACGATAGGTGAAGGAGGGGCGGCGTACTAATGCACACTAAAGCCACACTAAATGTCACGCCCACAGTTCACATATAAATATAGAGAGAATATCAGATGTAGCCCAAGTCAAACGTTCTTTTCTTGTTTGTTTTCAGGTGTAGATTGTTTTGATTCTGGCAGCGGCCCCAGATGCGGTCGGTGTCCCACAGGCTTGGTGGGTGATGGCAAAATTTGTAAACCGAGCATTACTTGTGTCGACCGTCCATGCTATATGTGAGTATAAAGAATGTATGAGAATAAGGCTTTGTATTTAACTAAGGTGTGATTGTGAATGTCAAAAGATAACCCAAGTTGAACAACCACCATCACGTTGAGTTGACATTATCCCTTTATGTGGTTTAAAGCCACCATAAAGGGGACAATGCAAACGCCGCTTTCTCAGTAATATAAATAATGAGCCTCCTTTTATGCTTGAATTGTTTGTGGTTAATTTTTTTGTTTGGTTTTTTTTTTTGTTTTTTGTTTTTGTTTCGATGTAAAAACAAATAGGAATTCCACGGTCGGTCATAAATTGGACACAACCTTTAGGAATATTGAATGTGCTGTTCTGTAACATAGTACATGTCTACACACTGCACCGCACTACAATCCACAGGTGGTTATCCGTTATGCCATGCATTAGGGTTTTTGAAAAAATTTATGACCTTTTTCAATGAACACCATTGTTTTCGTCGAGATGTGTGAATTGTTTATCATCATAAAACATTTTCAGAGTGCGACACTTTTACTATTCTCGTTCTCATACGTACAGACGTCGACAACACATGAATTGGTTTCTTTTGTTGTTCCAGTTAGATAAAGAAAATTAACTTTGAGATGAAAGAAAAGTCGATTTAATTTATAAATGATTGCTTACTAAAAACCATGGCTGTACAATTTTATGCGATGCTTCTACAAAGCGTATAAGGAAAAAACCTTAGCTTAGACCAAAGCCTAAATGCCCTCCACCTCCATAGAGGGCGTATCCTGTACGTGATGACGTCTTTTATGCGTTTGCGGCAAGTATAGTCTTTTGTAAATTGTGGTGTTGTCCGATTTTTGGTAAATCGATGAATGGAATAAGTAATAATACGTGTACCGTAACTCAATTTTTGACAGCCATTTTATCAAGTTTAAATAGCGATCTGCATTCAGAAACTGAAAATGTTTGTACAAAATTTCAGCTAAATATTTCAGACACTAGGACGAACACATATAGATGGACTCAGATTTTGCTGCTGATGAAGAATACTTTGTAGCGTCTCTGACGTCTCTCAAACAGAATAGCAAACTTAGCATACCCCATCATTGAGGTGAAGGCTATAAAAATATTTGATTTCGAAATTGACCGTAATTATAATTTTTTTCTTATCCATTTTTTGGTTCCAATTTTAATGGCCATGTAGTCATTAACGTCATTAACCTTATATGCTATACTAGAGTTCTTGTTGTTGTTGCTAGTGGTTTTGATGTTTTGTTTGACAAACGTATATCACTGCGATTGCGGTCAAAGGGAATGTAAAAAGAAGTCAACAATCGTATCGTAACAATAAAGTACAACGTAAATTGGGCCGGGCTGGAGTGTTTTGTGTAACATGTGGCATAATCATGAACACATTCTAGGGTAGTAATCACTGTTCGCCTACACTGCAATCGTTTCATGTTGTTTATTATGTTGAGAACCTTCGCTTTGTTAAAACATTTGTAACCTCTAACAGGAGAGGCAGGCCACAAGTAATTTTATATATTTACAGGCTTAGGCTTCCCATAGGATATTTGAATAAAAGCTTGCCTCAAAAATTGAGTGGATCTAAAAGAATGTCACTGTGTCTGTCTGTTTTTGAGCTGTTTTTATGTACAAACATTTGTAGTTTCTGTACGCAGATCGTTATTTATTGAGTAAAATCCAAAGTAAATAAAAAAAAAAACCATCTACGCGCCAGTTTTTATCAATAAATATTAAAAATTGCGATCTGTACGTTGATTACATAAAACACACGGACGTACAGACGACAAACAAAAGCTGCTGAAGAGAAGCGTTATCAAATCTTTGGCATCCAAGAAATATTTTAATTTTGTTGCCCACTGTAATCAATAAATTCCAAACTGGTGACAAATTCTTTGGGAGACTGCAGCTTATTCATTTATCTGTATGCGCAGCTGCGAAATCGTACCATGTGTATTGTATTTGTGTACTAAATTTATTATAAATACAGACTTTAGTTGTTAACCGTACAAGCAAAGAAGAACAGTTTATGAAGATTGAGTGCAAATAGGTTGAATTCATATTGCTCCCATTGTATTTATGCGATATAAAGGAGGCTACCAGAGAGCCAATCAATTACGCTTGTTTGTAAGGTTTCTGATTTCATTGCTCTAACGAAAATGCAAACTTTACGGAATCGTTTGCTTAAATAGGCCCATCAACGATCTACGTGCCTTGTACCCTGGTGTGTGCCACATAATCCATATATTTGTTATTGTTGTCGAACCCAAGCAAAGCATCTAGAAGCTCTCTCTTAATGTGTTAACCTTATGGGAACATGGAATGTGAAAAAATGCTGGTGGTCGGTGGCTCATATCCAATGCTCCAATAAAGAGAGAGAACTTAACTTGTGTTCGGCCTGTCATACATGCACAAAACTTTCCTATTTATTCAGCTTTATCGCAAAAAGTATGTACGCCTATTTCTATAACGTTTGGGTGGCTGATTTGTTTTCTTGATATTAAACAACAACAACACCAACACGAATGACAACATGCTGATTGTCAACGGCTATTATTGCATTCGGTCGCCACTCCAATGCATTGCATACTTTTCAACTTTGCGATATTATTTTGGTACGATTAAAAGCTTTACTTTATTATGCAGTAAATTTTCCTATTTGATGGTATTCCTGTCACAATCACTGTCAGTATCACACAACTTCAATCATGTTGAAGGAACGATTTCGTTCAGAGCAATGAGATAAGTCTAGGAGCACATTTTTGCCTCTAACGGTTAGTTAGATTGAAACGACTAAAGTCCGTCCCAACTCCATATAAATATATTGAGTAGTTTTAAAATTCGTTTCTGCTGGATTATAAATATATGAAGCAACTGATGTTTTTTATAAAATATTTATAAACAACAGCTTTTTTATACCCTCCATATAAGATGGGGTTTTCTTTTTACACACACACATTTTACATTGCATCGTGTAGGAAAGATGTTGTTGGATGGCAACTCCCACATATTGAGGAATAAAGGGGATAGGTTCTCATTCACTGACCATATACTGACTTTTCAATGTGACTGCATCTTAGCTCACCTACCAATACGTCTGCAATGAATCATCCAATCGCATTAAACGAGTTAAGCCACCCTTCTCCGCCAAATAGGTACAACACTCTAGTGATACAATATCAACAATTTTTAATAAAAACAAAAGCGCCGTTCGCATAAAGGTTTCTGGGAATATGTATGTAGGCTTGTGTTGTTTGTAAATAAATAATAATTATGAGAAAACTAAGTGTGTGTATGCATGTGTAAGAAAATAAACAAACAAACAAACGCACACGAATGTACTCTGAATGCAAATTTCTTCATACAATCAGCCAAAAGTACACAACGCGCTCACTCGCTCACACACTCACTCATTCACTCACTCACTATACCTTTATAAATGCATATAATTGTAAATATTGTAAACACTTGCTAATGAGTTTCATTTGCCCATGGAGAAGTGAGTTGTCTGCGCTAAGCACCCACACACTTGATGACTAATGCTTTCATATATTTGCTTTTGGAAATGTATCGACAATATATATATATATATCTGTACCAATTGTGGCAGAAGGGTAAATTACTTAATTTGTGTGTGAGGAAGTTTGTAACTACTAAACGTCATATGTCACACCCACCAGAATCAATATCTGAAACGATTTAACCATGTCCGTCTGTCCATATCAATTTGTGCGCACGCTACTTTGCGATTAAATTTGGTACAAGGACTTAAATTGGCCCAAAGAGGACTTCTATTAAATATGGCCCGGATCGCACCATTTTTAGAATCCCTTCCCATATAATTATATTTCTCGAAGTGACTTTTATACAAACACAACTAAACTCATTGTAGCCTAAAATAATCCAAGTGGTGTAGAGTATTTAGTGATCGGGCTTGACCGACTATGGCATTTTTATTTACTTAATATGAGACTCAAAACACAACTGCGTCCAGGGTAACGAATAATTGGGAACGTTAAATAAAAGTAAACTATTTGGATGATAAATTATGATGGATGCAGAAAATAACAACAATACATAAAAGATGTAAATTTGGCACCGAAGCCTTGCATGGAGTATGGATATGATATATTTGTAAATGTATCCTCTAAACTTTATCTGTAATGGGGAAGAATTTCGTAAAATTTTTCAATTTTGATAGCATTTTGTGGGGGTGCGTTTTGTTCAATTCTAATGCCCAGCAATACTTAGAATCGAACAGCGCTTCTGCCAAGTTTTTAATCGTTTTGTAATGATATCTTGACTTTTGCGACCGGGAGAATGATGTCGACACACAGATAGCCAACATATATGTATGCTGTGTTCACCACCTTGGGCTTGGACTTGGGTGTGTATAAAAACTGTGTGAATAAAGTTTTGGAAAATGAAGATTTTTTCCTTTGAACAGTTGTAGTTAAAATATTGACATGGTTGAGTGGCTTGAGTGAGAAAGGGAACTTGCCATTGCTGGTTAAATGTTATTAAATGTATATTGAAAACCTAATGGTATGCTTAGGGTTTCATGCATCATTCGAGTGTGACTCGTGTGTGGTTGTGGGTTTGGTTGATTGGTTACTTGCCAATATTGGTAGTTTTTTTTTATTGCAGCTTAGTAAACTGCTTCAGGCGGCTATTATCCTGGTGTGTGAAGCTTACAATTCCCAACTTTACCATTTGTATACAATTTTATTTTATTAAGTTTGGCTTGACGCGGCTTAGGCTTAACACAAAATACAACTGCACACGTACGCTATCCTCTTGCGTTTACGCGCGTATTTGTAACAATATATGTGCGTGGCTATATATTATTCAGTCTGAATGTTTCCCAACTCGTGCGTTGTACATATTTTGCATTGAGTTGAAACGTGTGAATATAACCAAACCCAATTCTTATGCTTATTTATTTTTCTTCTTCTTCTCAAAGTACACATTAAAAGAACTTTTTTCTTTAGCCCACACTGACAGGCTACTTTTGTGGACACTCTGTGCATATGCGCAGTTGTAGTCGCAGTGATTTTGAAGCAGACACTCTAACAAAGAAAGAACAACCAGTTGAGTACCCACCTTTTTACATAGAACACCATAAGAATTTTGGTGTATACACTTTGTCATGAAATTTGTGACAAAACTGTATAATGTTTTTCTTAAAAATACTTCAAGTTGTTATGCGAGGGGCCGGATCGGTGCGTCTCTGATGTGTTAGCTGCATAATGCGGCAATCTTCTCAAAAATCAGAATATCTTCATTACATTCCCCATAAAATCCACTATATATTCTGTCTTTTGTTATAAGAAATTCGCCTTTTGAGAAAGATGCCGCAAGATGATCGGTATTAACCAGCTGAGCTCATTAACTGTCTTAACAGCATAGAAGAGGTGGGTATTCGAAATACGGCCAATGCCAAATGCAGCGCAGTATTTGTGCTTTTACGTTGGAGCATATGCGTGCGTAAATGGTGATGTGTTGTTTATGTTTTTGCGAAGCCGTTTGCATGCGTAGGCGATTTCGATTGTGACACTTAGAGTCGAGGGGTATAGTTTGCAGTGCACCGTAGCAGTGCTACATTACTACAGCATACCTAGTATGTAAATGCAGTCCATTGTTAGGAACACTTATGATACCTTCGCAAATACAAACAAATCATTCATGGGATTGGATTCGGCACTTTGGTGCAATTCAGCAATTAACGACCGCAAAATTTAGATATTGAGTTGAAATTATAGATATAGAATATCCGTTAAGGGATCGAACTTTAACAAGTAATCGCTCTTTAATGTGTTGCAAAATGGTTAATTTTTAATTTTTTATCATCCATTCAATTTACGGATAAATTGTGACTTTTCCCAAAATGGTGAAAATGGGCTTAATTAATGCCCGAGTTGCTTTTGTGGAGTTCAATTTCACTATTTGCTTTAATCAGATCCGAAGAAGAGGAGAAATTTGAAGTGGAAGTGTTATCAATCACTGGACTTATAAGCTCAGATCTTAGTCCACCCACGCAGTTTTATTTTGTATATAATGTATTTATTATACATATTTGTAACCATTTCGCCTGCAAACATAAAGATCTTTTACGATCAGAAAAATCGATTAAGGAAATTGTTCTTAGTCGATTGGTGTAATAAAACATCTGTACCGAGTAGTATGATGAAGAAGAAGTTCATTTACTAAATTTCCATTGATTATAAAATTGATTTGTGCTTTTTGCTTACAGAGGCGTCCAGTGTCACGATTCAGTAAGTGGTGCCTACTGTGATCCCTGCCCAATTGGCTACGATGGGGATGGACGTACTTGCGAAAAGCGAAACCCCTGTTTAGTGGCACCCTGTTCCACGGGTAAGTTGTCCATTATCGTACCTCATTCTAAACAAACAACAAAGCTCTTGAAAGGGGTCGTAAAATATTTGCTTTTGTGTGTATCGACGGTATCTAGTAACAAACCCTTGAACACATTTAGACGACTCTATAATTTTATACGATACGTTAAATGTGCATTTGTACTAATTCGTTTGCATTCTTTGTTTTTGAATAGGAAGCATTCTAGTTCCCACGACACATAACGTGCAGCACTACCAGCGCCAATATACGGCCCGTAAATATTCTGTAATGTCTTCATAGGTTTAATACACAAAATAATATTAATCTTTAAGGATAAACGTAACTAAGGGAAGCGCGTAAATGAATAGTTTAGGAATCTTATGTGGAAGTGGAAAAACACTCCAGATAGCGTTTTATGTTTAATTTGATATTGTTTCAATTTTCACTCACACAAAATATAAATAATTTCGTTGTTCTTTTATAGACAATTTCTTTAAAAGCGATTAATTTGACTAATTTGTATCGTTTCTTCATTTATCAAGTATTATAATCTCTAAAAATAAAACAAAACATGTATATTTTAATTAAAAACAAGTGAACAAGTGTTACAGTCGGTCCAGACCGACCATTAAATGCCCTACACTACTGATTGCATCTGAATACGTGAAATATAATTATATGGGGAGGGACTCTAAAAATCGTTCGATGCGGTCCTTTTTAAATAGGGTTCGTTTTTGGGCCAATACCTTGTCCTTGTACCAAATTTCATCCATATATCTAAAAAAATTCAATTTGTAGCTTGCGCACAAATTTTCATAAACAGACAGACGGACAGACGAAATGGTTAAATCATTTTGATTTGATTCTGAATCGATGGCTATAATTGAGAATGGGCGTGGCACTTGCCGTTTAGGAGTTACAAACATCCGCACAAACTTAATATACCCTCTTACCGCATGTGGTGTAGGGTATAAAAAGAAAAAAAAAAGAACAAATTTTAGTTTGCATCAAAACCTCACATCAGTGTACAAACTGAGGGCGTGGTAAATATGTTGCGAGTTTTAGTATTTTGTAGTCGAACTTTGCTTCAAATAATGTGCGTCGGTTACCTACCCACGCCCTTTTTCGGCCTATAAAGACGGGAACTTATAAACATGTGCATATTAGGTTTCAATTTCTTAGATACATTTTGATAGCTGATGGAAAGTTTTTGTCGATTGTGGGTGTGGCATTTGATTTCGCCCAATATAAATGGTAGCCGGTACAAAATTTTAACTTAACTTTTAACACTAAGCATACGACCGTGGTACCGTCAACAGACAGATATTTAGATTTTGATGCTGATCAAGAATACTTTACGGAGTGTCTGGCGCCTCTTTTAGCGTGAATCAAACGGAACGACAAAGTTTGAAAGTATGAATTCCCCAGTCTTTTGGGAAGTGTATACTTAAGAATAAAAGAGAGAACAATTACTGACCCACCAGAAAGTGGAGACTATATAAGGAAAATGAAATACAATCAGCGACTGTGTACAATAATAAAGCTGTGATGATTTGTTCATCAATGAATGTGTGATCCTTACGAAACGAAACGGGTAAATACTATAATTTCAACATTTACACACATTAATACACGCATACAAAGCGTCTTCTTGAAAATTTTTCATTTATTATCATTTTTTTGGTATATTTAGTTTGTTGTTGGATATGTGGTTTGTATGTGTGTAGTTGCATGTCACTTTTTATATAATTTCCATTTTCTGGTCATTAAACAGACATTAATATCATCCACTCAATAACTACTAACTTGTGGGGGTAGGTGTATCGCATGGGAGAGTATTGTGTAGGGTGCTAAGATAAATGTTACTTATACTTGTAGTACAAATGTTCTGGCCAGCATCAATATCTGGGTTGATCTATTCAAATGAGTCGTGTACCGATTGTTGATGCACTCACGGCCGCATGGACGTTAAAAGAAGGCATTCTGATGCAAATGGGAGGGTATCTTAAGTTTAAGTCAAATATAGATTTTTCACTTCTTTATTTAAACATTAGGTAACGAATGTATTCATTTGGATTCGGCGCCATATTTCGAATGTGTTTCTTGCAAACGGAGTGAAGTGCGTAACGGTAGCGTTTGTGTGGATGTGGACGAGTGCACTTTGTATGCACCTTGTGATGAGTGGACGAAATGCGTTAATGAAAATCCCGGATTTCGATGTGAACCTTGTCCATTGGGTTTTGATGGGCTGCACGCTTACGGTATTTGCTTTTACGAAAAATCGCCCTCATCACATGTAATCGTTTACGATTTGTTTTTATGGTAGGATACTATGCTAAATACTGGTCAACTAATTATATTAAGCAAACGTGTGATGATATAAACGAATGTTTGATTGGCGTGGTGCAGTGCCCTGCCAATTCTGTGTGTCATAATACCGTTGTAAATACAAGAGAAATTCCAATTTCGGCGGGGTTGTGTTCACGCAAATGATTCCTCTTTTTACAGGGTTCTTACAAGTGTAAATGCGGTGATGGTTACATAATGAATGGAACTTGGAATTGTGTCTCCCTGGCTATAGCTCGACTTTGCCCAGATGGTACGATTTGCGATAGTAAAGCAGAATGTGTGGCGGGTGACCAACACAACTATTTTTGCAAATGTGCGGTGGGTTGGACGGGTAATGGCGTAATTTGTGGTAATGATCACGACTTGGATAGTTGGCCCGACCACGACTTGGCTTGCACGGATTTGCATTGTCTCCACGACAATTGTCCGTACATACCGAATTCAGGTCAAGAAGATGCTGATAATGATGGTATTGGCAATGCGTGCGATAGCGATGCCGACGGCGATAGAATTTTGAATGATAAAGACAACTGTCCGTTCGTTTTCAATGAGAGACAACTGGATTTTGATCATGATGGGATAGGTGACCCGTGCGATAATTGCCCCTTAAAATCGAATAGAAAACAGCTGGACACTGATGGTGACGGGATAGGCAATGATTGTGACAATGACATGGATAATGACACGGTCATTAATGATTACGACAATTGTCCATTCATTTTTAATCGAAATCAATCCGATATTGATAATGATGGTGTAGGGGATATATGCGATAATTGTGCGAGCATCTCTAATCCTTCACAAGAAGATCGTGACAATGATTTATTGGGTGATGCTTGCGACAGTGAAATAGATGGTGACAACGATGGCATACAGGATAGTGAAGATAATTGCCCCATGGTCAGTAATGCTGATCAACTGGACACAGATGGAGATGGAAAGTGAGTTACTTTGAAGCTGTCCATTGTCCATATTTATGTCATGATAATTTCATTGTGCTGTCACCCTAATAATTTTATTTCACCTTAAGAGGGGACGTGTGCGATGATGATATAGATGGTGATGGTATCCCAAATTATAGAGATAACTGTCCACTGGCTAAAAATCTTCAGCAGATCGATTTAAATAGTGAGTACCTTCATGAACTACGTTAAACTTTGTTTGCATTAATTTTGCTTTTTATATGAACCGATACTTAAAAGAAAACGGCAAAGGTGATGTGTGTGAATTGGACGAGGATGCTGACGGCTCTCCAAATACTGTTGACAATTGCCCGAACAATTCCATGATTTATACAACGAACTTTCGTACGTTGCGTTCAGTTATATTAGATCCAGAAGGTAATTCGCAGTTAGATCCCAATTGGGAGGTATTTGCCAACGGTTCAGAAATCGTTCAAACATTGAACAGTGACCCAGGCATAATGGTGGGGCAAGATGCTTTTGACAGTGTTGATTTCGAGGGTACCTTTCATGTCAATGACGAAACCGATGATGATTATGTCGGCTTTATATTTAGTTATCAGAGCAATAGAAAGTTTTACGTGGTCATGTGGAAGAAAGACAAACAAGCTTACTGGAATTCTTTACCATTTCGTGCTTTGGCAGAACCTGGTGTACAAATAAAGTTGGTAGACAGCAGTACCGGTCCCGGTTCTATGTTACGCAACAGTTTATGGCACACAGGTGATACAGAGAATCAAGTAAAACTTCTTTGGAAGGACCCTCTAAGGATGGGGTGGCGCGAGAAGACCTCTTACCGCTGGTCATTAATACATCGTCCAGCTATCGGCCTTATACGGTTGCGCATGTTTGATGGCAATAAGCTGATTTTAGATTCTCACAATGTGTACGATTCCACCTTGAAAGGCGGGCGATTGGGTGCATTTTGTTTCTCACAGGAAATGATCATATGGTCGGATTTGGTTTACAAATGTAATAGTAAGTTATGCCATCATATGAAAAGAAGAAGAAGAAGAGTACATATGCATATGTTATATATTTTCCATTAGCCCATGTGCCGGCCTTGGTTTACAACGATTTGCCGCTTTCCTTAAGGCAGAAAGTACAAGTTGACTGATGAATCAGATAAAGTTTCATTTCTTGTTTATTTATTTATCATTAAATTATTTTATATATAAGTAAGTAAAATCATAGGGTTATCGTAGTATTATGAAACTGAATCCCCTTTTCCTAAATACTTAATTAAAGGCATATGTCACAAGTTGCAGTTTTAAATTTTGCTAAGGGGGAACACTGCGTGTTATAGAAAAGGGGGAATTGGTTAGTGGTTAATAATTGTATTTATTAACTTTTTTACATATACCATAATAATTATACTTTAAACGTTCTATCATTAAATTGCTTTCTTGTTATTAGTACAACAAAATTACAAGCGGCACCAAGCGTCATTGTAAACGATACTTTTACTTTACTTATGTTATCGTTAGTATTGTACAAAATCAATTCGACACAAGTAACTGTTCTATATCTCTATACTACTATACCACATAGCAATTATTGTCATTCACACGTTATGCGATTGCAGTTTCAACGACTTAAACTATTAAGTATATGTTTACACAATGATATTTAGAATAATATGTTGAAAGTGTTGTTTTCTATTCTTCAAAACCAAGATGAGACATGACTTTTATTGTATTGTATCGATATTTACAATTTTCGCAACTGTTCAAAGCAAGTTTATTCGTTCCAATGTAACACGTATTGAATTTTTGGTGTGATCTTTCAAAAAAAAAATATTTCATAAAAATATTGATTAATTCATAAATTAATGGCCCATGGCGCTATACATATGGAGAATAACACTATTGTATTATTGTTGTTGTTTCAAAATATGTTCAAAATAAGGGCACGTTCAATATTATATTTACATTGTAAACACAAATCCAGTTAAGCTGAAAGGAGCAAATTTTACATAGAGGGGCTGTAGATTGAATTAAATGGATGGATATGGAATATGCATCATATTGTTATATGCATAATATCTTCTTTTAGCAACAGTTATAATTATAAGATTGGAGGTGGTAAGGTCGTCAATTGGATACATAGATTGTTGTTGTGTTTGGAATGTAAGGAACACATTTAGTTTGCTTAGAAGATGGTATAGAAGGGCGACAATTTCATACAGAAGCGTAGCCAACGTGTTCTTACTCCTTCTCGTAATTGTTGGGACCCAACTCCATTAACTCGTGGGGTTCTTCATGTAACTAAAAGCAAATCGAATGATTGAAATTTTATTTGTAACAACATATAAAGTGTTGCGTTTATCTTTTCATTGTACCCTACACCACATGCGGTAAGGGGGTATATTAAGTTTGTGCAGATGTAACCCCTAAGCAGCAAATGCCACACCTACCTTCAATTGTACCGATCAATTCAGAACCAATATCTGAAACGATTTAACCAAAACCGTTTGTCCGTCCGTCTGCCCATGTTAATTTGTGCGTAAGTCACAACTTTTTATATGACAAAAAATCGTAATTCTTTATATATTTTGACAAAAATTGGTAAAGAATAGTTAAATAGCTTTATATGTTTTATTTATGTTGTATTTAAAACAAATACAAATGTGACTGGGCCGAATTTAAACCCGATTGGACCCTTTTTAGAACCCATTATCATATAATTATATTTCACGAAGTAACTTCTATGGCACAGTGCCTTGTATGTATGTATATACAGATACAACAAAACTAATACTTTAAGGAGTCAAGTGGTGTAGGGTATTAAATATTGACCGACTTTAACATTTTTACTTGTTTACGAGTAATTACCTTTTGATCCACTTTTTGTAGATCCTTTTTGGACAAATGATTCACTAGTATAGTACCCAAGGCATCACACATTACATTAATGGTAGTGCGGAAACGATCTCTTTAAAAATTATTATAAAAAAAGAAATAAACTTTATTATTACACATAAACGGTATCGTATAATAAATGTTGTTTACATACAGAAGCCAATCAACGGCAATAATCAGTGAAACGTCTTTAGGTTCCAAGCCGACTGTATCTAAAACCATTACCATGGTGACTAGACCAGCTTGAGGTATACCTGCAGCACCTATGGAGGCGGCCGTGGCAGTAATACTAACTGCTACAATGGTGCCGAACGAATAACTCATTTCTCGGTACTGGGCTATGAAGAGTGCGGCTACTGCTTCATACAAGGCTGTGCCATCCATATTGATGGTAGCTCCCACCGGTATAACAAATCTGGTTACACGCGGATCAATACCCATGCCATCCAAGCATTTTATTGTTAGCGGCATAGTGGCCGAGCTGGAGCCTGTACCAAAAGCAGTCGCTAACACTTGACTCAATTTGGCTATAAATCGATACGGCAAGCGTCTAGTACCCAAGAAAAAGATAACGGCAATTGTGCCTAAAATTAGATGAAAATTCGAAAAATTCGGTAAATTAGCTTTTCATGCAAATATTATTATGTTGTGTTGTTGTTACTGCATTAAGACTTCAACCGAAACTACAACTCACCGAAGCCGTGTAGAAATAGTCCCAACATAACGGTTATAAAATACCAACCCAATGATTGTATAGTTGATGCAATCGAGTCCATTTCGATAATTTTGGCGGCTATTAAGAAACCCACACCCAACGGTGAAATCCTGAAAACATTCAACATTATGAAAATGTAATAAAGAGGAGAATTCCATCATCACCATATAACCCAAGAGGTGATTGTCATCATTGCTTCACTTAAGGTTGTGAAGAAATCTTGCAACAATTGTCCTTTCTCACGCATCCGCCCAATGGTGGTGCCCAATATAACACTAAACATCACTAGACCCAATACATTGGAGCCCTCACGTTGTGACGACTTAAAATTCCATTCTTCCATTGGTACTAAAATAGAATTTCATGCTCACACACAGACACACACATATCCATATATACAAATATATATATACATATATATTCATATATATATATATATATATATATGTATGCATGTTTGTATGCTCAATTAGCCAAAATTATGGTTAACATGTTTGTAAAAACTTACAAGGCGGTAGGACGGTCGCATTTTCAATAATCTCTGTGCGGTACTGAAAATTATAAATGATTTTAATAAGCTTCTGGTTAAGATACAAATATATCGATATATCAATTACAGATGCATCGGCGAATTCGATTAAATCACTAGACCCCTTGGATGTGTTGTCGTATTTATTGTCGCAATAAAAGAGTTATTTATGTACCGAGGTCTACAAATAAATTCATTTATGACGATTATGGCGATTACAAGCGTTGCCTTTGTTGTCTTGTGTAATGATAATGATGATTCAATTCACACAAGTACAATGTGTGCTATTCGGGAGGATGCTTGCTAACGATAGCCCCTATTGTTGTAGCATCAATTTGAATTCGCGGTTACGCTGTCAAGTGGATATGGCTTCCATTTAAAAGCACGCAACAATTTATTATGGTTTACAACAGATTTATAACCGGTATGTTGATGTATGCCTTCGCCCTTAGTGATGGGGGTATAGTAGGTTTGTTATTTTGTTTGCAACACCCATAAGGAGGCCTCAGAGACCCTACTACGCACATGAGTATACTTGGGTACAATTCTTTATCAGTATCCAAAGTGTGGTGCACGATGGGCACTCTCACGACATTTGTCGTTTCCACACGCATATCGACATAATACCATGTCACTTGCCACGCCCATAGTTTGTACGTAGATGGTGGGTTTAACTTTCATTTGGTTTCTAATTTGTTGTATTTGTCTTTATTAAAAGTTTAATTAATGAGTGAAATGGGTACGAATCTATTTGGACATGAAACGTTTCAAGTTTCAAGTTTCATTTAACGCATTAAATGGGTCACACTTATTACACCTTGAACTGTATTTACCATATGACACGTATACACCGTATATTTTTATATATTCTGCTTTCCCTGGAATGGTTTTAGGTGCAGTAACCCTTTTAATAATGTAAGTATTAGACAAGTGTAGTGGATGTGTAGATTACACATCTACATTGGCTTAGTGATCATTTCAACAGCGACGGATAGACAGAGAGTCTGCATTATGGGGATCAGTGAAACAAACACACAATAATTGTCAATTGAAATCCACCCTTTATCACTTGTTGCATATTGTCGAGCATTTAAAATATATTAGATTAATATTTAGATAGGTCAGAGCCGCCCACTGTCATACCCTCCACATGTGATGGTAGGGTATACTAACTTTGCAATTTCGCTTGTTGCACTTATAAGAAGCATAAACATTTCTATTTTTTCGATCAGCTTTAAAAACTGAATCGATCGAGATAGATCGGTGATGATCAAAAGTTGAAGTTCTCTGACCTTCCTTGTGTGTGTTGCAAACGGAACACCCAACTGAATATACCCTTATCACCAAGTTGGAGGGCATGAAAACTATTCCAGAGATAATTGCTAATCAGAGTGAGGCGTTTCTATATGATATAACAGTTCTGCCCATTACCGTGAAAGTTTGCAAATAATTTGTCAAATTTTATATGCAGCAAATTCCACTTGTATTGTGCTTTAACGGACGGACAGAGCAACTTATATATAATTTATAACGCAATTGAAGATTTGTTGAATCTGTCAAGTGTTGCAACGAAGATGACAGGTTTAGTATACCTTTTCTCACTGTAGCGAGCATGGGCATTTAAGTGGTTTAAATGATTTTCCTGGGAATGCAAGGTATTTATAACCTGCATCACATGTGGCAATGGGTACATTAAGTTAGTGCGGATATTTATAACTCTTAAATGGCAAATGCCACACCCACCTTCAGCTAGAACCACTTTCTGAATTGATTTAACCATGTCCGTCTGTGTGTCCATGTAAATTTGTGTGCAAGCTACAGATCGCATTTTTTGCGATATTTTGGTGAAATTTATTACAAAAGGTACCCTATTGAAAATGGACCGGACTGGACCGTTAGTTAGAACCCCTCCCCAAACAAGTCTGTATATGACACAAATTCATAATTCTTACTTTGGTGCAGTCAAAGTCAACTGGCTTAATAAATAACTGTACCCAATCTGGATCCGATCGGACCATTAGAACCCCTTTCGATTAAACAATTACTCCTTTGACTGATACAACGAAAAAAACAAAAAAAAAACATACGTACCTGAAACATGGTTGACTGGATGATATTGTCCGTAAACATATTCCTGAAATAATTTAACAAATTTTCAGATACAAAAAATGAAGGGAAAGGTTAAGAATTGTGGATAAATTGCGGGACACTTACCTTATTAAATCCATGAGTGTGTCGGGTGTTAGAACTTTTGATGCTTTGTCTACACTCTCTAGGCGTGTCTCCACAATTTTTGCTCCCTGACCAGGTCGTATGGTGGTGACCAAACATATGCCCAACACCACAGCCGATATGGTTGTTATAAAGTAATACGCAATTGCTCTGAAATGGTATTGAAAGTTCTGCTCTGTTCTTTTTTACAACATTAAACACCCACCTGGTTGCAATTTTACTGGACATGCTCAGGTCGAGACCGCCGATGGCTGATGTAATAGACGACACGAGCAGCGGGACAATTAGACATTTCAACATACTGCAAGGGGTGACAGAGGGTACGGGAGTAATCGTATCAAAAGGACCTACTTACAGCTAAACAAGTATTTTACGTACCGTAAAAAGATTTCACCTGGAAATGATATGTACATGATCTCTCGTTTTGTCCATTCTCCGGTACTATTTTTAATAATGAAACCGACTACACCGCCTGCAAAAACCCCCAGGACCGTTAGCATGGTCAGCAGGTTTTCTTGCATGAAGACGCGAAATTTGGAGTCGTGTTTCGGTCGCGTCATTGTGCTGCAGTTGGATACAATTTAATGGCCGTGCAGTAAAAATTGTTTACTTTCCTGTTGTTATGCGTATCTGTCTGTTAAAGATTCGAGAAGTAAGGATCTTACCAGATCATATAAATAAGAAGTGTTGCTATATTTCTTATCACTACACTGCCTCACCAATATAATAGCAGTATCATAAACGGTGCAATACTGATATTCAGTTATCACGCAAAGCAAAAAAATGTTGTTTGCCGCTGCTCCAACGAAACACAACTAAGAACTGTATTCAGACTTTACGAGCGAACATGTTTCGCAGCGGCCTTACACTGACAGACACATTCAATTAATACAACATAGAATACTACATATGTGCAGATTATTTATGATTATATGTGCTCTGCATGCATACGTTGAAATATTTGAAACATGATTTGGAAGCGCAGCTTTCAACCCTTGAAGCATGCGCTGCCATGTTGTGCCTACACTGGTGTGTGTGTGCGGTTGGTGAGTGGTTTTATGAGTTTGTTCCGACAGAGTTTCGTTTCGATTGCCTCCCTATGCATACCGGACGTGTGCATAGTATAAAAGCTCTCGCATTCCTCATAATTATGATCATGTATCCTCATAATCTACCTATGTATGCGTTTATAGTGGTTGGACATTTAAGCGGATACAAACGCGAACACAAACAAATCTCTTGGAACACGTTTTTAAAACACATGCCAATAATAATAGAGGCGAGAAAAAAGGTTCTATTTGGGTTAAGACATTTCTTGAATACCCACCCCTTAGCTCATTGAAATGAAATGATTCTTATCAGTTATGGACGTGGCAAGGCTGCTTTCATTTTTGAACCAAAATGACAAAAAATTCTTTCGTTTTTGTCATATATTTTCTGGTGGGGGCAGGGCCGACTCTCTTTACTTTCGGAAGGACGCAATCAAATTTTATAAGTAATAGGTGCAATATAGGCAATTTTCAGCCATTCATCTGTTACATTTTGATCAATGTTCACATCAGTATCTAGACGGACGTTTTTATATCTCTTTCAAGTTTTTATCATATTAAAACTTACACCATCAACCTGATAGTTCGTGTTTTCCTTTTTTTTTTTTAACATTTTTGAGGAGGGGCTTATAACGCCTATTTACTTCCAAAATGTTTTTACCAAAAAAAAAAAAAATGGGAGAATGCTTACCACAGATAGACAGACAGAAACATAGAAGGACTTACAGGCATTGCTAAATCGTTTCAGAATTTGATGCTGATCTTGACCGATTTTGCTCAATTTAACTAAAAACTAAAATCCTCTGTACAAAACTTCAGCTCAATTTCAAGTCAAAATTTACGACTATGGGAGTGCCAATAACAGGCGGACATGTTTAGATCGACTCATTGTTTAATACTAATCAAGAATATATAAATTTTGTTTTTCTGACGCCTCCTTCTGGGTGTTACAAAGGGAATGACCAACGTAGTAGGGGAATACTTATCTTATATGGAGGGTATAAAAAGCTACACGTGGCTTGAGCCAAATCTTCCACTGTATATTTTTGTGACACATTCATTAAAATCGTTTGACTTTGTTACAAAATTAACATAATTAAGAAGCATTTTGAAATCGTCTTTCTGCTCTAACCAATATATTGTACCAAGCATTCTACCGATGGTGCACTCTTATTAAGAGATGTCTCGTCCATTTTCTTTCTAATGCGCCGTAACAAAATTCTGAACGCGATGATCAAACATTCCTATTAATTATCTAACTCTACTCGTATATAATTCCCATACAACGTGTATTGCAGTTGTGAGAAACAATTTGCATATCCAATGATATTCGAAAATAGTATCGTTTCCAATAAACAATATTACCGCCCACGACGTTTCAATTAAACAGGGAAATTAAAAATTTGCCTAGAATTCACATTAATATAGAATTGGGTCATAATCAAGTGCATGTATGGAGAGGATGCATATGAAAATAGATATGGACAGTTTAGAGATAAATATGCGAAAACTATGATATATTATTATTTTGAAATTGATAAATGAATTTAAATTGGTCCTTTATACCATGAATAGATAGCGGGCAGGCAGACAGACAGACTGACAGACTGACTGACTGACGTGCTCATGATCGCTTCTATTTAATCAAATGATTCATGTATACGTTTGTACATATGTGCATGTGTGTGCATTTACGTACGGTGCTTGTTAAATTCCCAGTTAAGCTGCATTGAAATGTATTGAAAAGTATTCAAGTGACATATTTAAATTAATTTGCATGTTCAAATAGCTGCACCAGTTCATATATATTGGGTTGGCAAGTATGTGAATGCAGATTTTGTCGGCAGACGGATTTTACACTTTCTCGTGTTTCGCTAACGTGTTCAGAGTTGTTAAGCTGTAATTTTTTCTTATTGTCCGAACTTCTACCCTTCATTTAATAAAAACATTTTATCGATCAGTTCTTTAATTTTGTTTTTATCCCAATTTAGTGACTAATTGATTATATTTTTAAGCAAAATTTTTGAATTTTCTTTTGTAAAATCCGCAATTACTTAGTTGCCAATCCAATATACTTGGCCGTGTGCATATATGACCAGTGGGTAACATTGTCATGAACTATTTAGTGAAAATGGAGAAAACCTAATATTATTATACCCTCTACACAAGATGGGGGCATACGATGTTTGTCATTCCGTTTGCAATAACCACAAGGAGGCTACAAATTATATATATTCTACTTCGGCATCTAATTGTAAATGTGTATACAAAATTTCCACTTATAGGTAAGTTCTTGTGACTGTGAGAGATTTTTGTTAATTGTGGGCGTAGTACTTGGTCGATTGTGTTCAATCTAATTTGCAAGAGCAAAAAGAAATGTTTTCATAAAACTTCAGGCGGACATGTCCAGATGGATTGAGATTTTGATGCTGGTCGTATATTTGTAGGGTCTTTGCCGCTTCCTTATGGATGTTGCAAGCGAAACAACAAACTTATTATGGCGTCATCACTAAGATGACGGTAGGAGGGTACAATAAAATGAAATTCTCTTTTGCTAAAATTGTTCTCGAACAAGTAAAAATGTTACAGTCGGTCAAGCTTGACCATTTGATACCTCACACCATTTACTTCCTAACATATGCTACAATTAGTTTAGTTGCATCTGCCATTTTAAGTTACTTCGTGAAATATAATTATATGGGGAGGAGTTCTACAAACAGTCCGATCTGATTTATTTTCAATAGAGTTCCTCTTTGGTCCAATGTATATCCTTGTACCAAATTTCATCGGAATATGCGACCTAGCTTGCGCACAAATTTGCATGGACAGACAGACGGACTTGATTAAATCTATTAAAATTTTTATTCTGCATGAATCGCTATAATTGAAGGTGGGTGTGGCATTTGCCGTTTAAGCACTAACTTAATATACTCTCCTACCCCATGTTATGTAGGGTATAATAAATGAACGATAATGAACATTATTCGATTACAGGGGCCAACAATTTTGCACATTTTTTGGTACCAAGGATTTGGTAATAGTTGATAATTATATGTATTTGAGGCGCTAAATCTAAGTACACATCCTTGGTTATTATTACGACGTATAAGTAACTATACATGTTCCAATCTGTTGCATGGAATTTCTAAAATAGTACGTGCTCGGCTAAGCATTTGGAATAAACTGCAACATTACCATAAACATACATATAATATCGCCCTGCAGGTTACATAGAACAAATATATTTCAGCTCGTCTCAATTATTTGACTAGAGTTAGACAAGTATGTCGTAAAACGCGCTTGATAGTTATACGAAGAAAAACAAGTACGTACGTACTCGGAATTTAGAATGATGTCATGCAAAGTTGTTGTTGTTGATAATACTGGTCGGAATTTTTTAAATTTTATTCAATTCTTATTGAGTACTAAACGAGATGCGATATTTTGTGGAAATTGCGTCCGCGTTTGGATGAACCTTCGCTACCAGTACTCTTTCGCAAATGAGGTCAAGTAATGTGCTTAATCCTTAAACCACGCAATACACAAATCTCGCCAATTAATTGTGTTGGCACCAAAACACTTGTGCATGTGCTGCACATAGGTGCAAGTATTCAGTTTGTACCAAATCATAAAAGTCAAACATGAAGAGAAATTATTACAGCATTTTGATGTCATTCAATCGACCACTATAGTCTACAATGCATAAAATTAGAATAAGTTATAATCGTTGCGAACAAAGTGATGAATGAATTCGCATGAAAAGGCTGGGAATGTATAGGTGCTTCATATGAATACGAATACTTTTCGCAAGGTGTGCAACGTTGTGGCACGTTGTTGTCTTTTGAATTTGCCCATTTTGATCAAACTTAAGTTTATGATAAATGTATCTGCTGTTACATTTACACATAATCTTAAATGGTTTATAAAGATCTTGAATTGAATGCGACAGATTGCGACCAGAACCAATAGATTGCTGCCGGATTTTACGTACATCGATAAAATTTAAAAATATAAAAAATTTTTGTATCTGCCTTGTCCTCGATTTGTTTATAGATGTGGTGGGTATTTAAGATTTTTACTTTTCATTAAAAAAATACTTTTAATTCAGCCAGGTAAATTATCGTCCTTAGGATATTGAATATATCTCGCTACCTACCTATTAATATTGCTCGAGAGGTTATCAAAGAGAGGCTAATGCCTCCTCCAGTACAATCTAAGTGCGTTGGCCTTAAATTGTCTAACCATATAGCTAAATACGTACTGATACGTAGGCGTAAATGTTAACGGACTTAGCGTATCGGACTGTCGTTCTCTATATGTTAGAGACGTTCACCCTGCACGTTGTGATCAAATTGGGAAACGTCATTGCAAAGTGATTTATTGTTACTTGCAGGATTTTAATTACATTTTAGTCCATTAGTTATAATCATTAAAGAAGGACTGTCTTTATCTAATAAGCAAATAGTAGATTATTTTATTTATTGCACACTTTTGTGGGAGCTCCTGAGTGTATTTCATTTTGTGCAAAGTGCAAAACTCTCCTGAGATGTGGCATAAGGACGAGTTTGTTTATTTATGCATCAAGAGGTGTGTTCCGAGTCCTTGATTCAAATTATTGCAAGAGTAGAATCATACCATTTGCCAACATAATGCTTCAAGCATATAATTATGTCGTATGTTATATACGTATATCGGGTTTTCTGCTTTGCAATCAACTCCGTTATTTGTTTAGCATTTTATTAAGTTTGTTGTACTTAACACACAATAAAAATCATTATACAATTATGCACATATTAATGAGATATTTGACGCTTTCCCTCCATTCCCATATACAATAGAGTTCTCATTAAATATTAGTGTTAGTAACAACTTGTTGATTTATGTTCACGTTTAGAACGCTTTTATCGTGTTTCATTATCGCGCATTTGCATTTGATTGTAAACAACAGGCCGTTTGTGGTGTTGATAGCGGCACTGTGCATTTATTAGGATTAGCTAGGTATGTGCGTAAGTCAACGCATGTTACACCTGACTTTAGGAAAATGAAAACGCCAAAACTTGTCGCTCTAAACGTGAGGAGTATGCGGAGAATATATGTATTCGCATGCTTCCCAATAAATTTTTGTGGCACCACATGGTTTTTTTTTTTGTTTAGGCCGAATCTTTAATACTCTTCATATACCCAGCTAATATATGAAGGCGTGTCGGACACATACACATATGGTGGGGGTAGCATTCAGGTACCAAACCGAATTTATGCTCGTATGAGGCATGAATCAAGAACCGGGCAAGGTGCGGTATTCGGTTTAGGGAGAGAAGGTTCAAGACTTCCAATTATGTCAGCCTTTCTATAAACTCTTATAGCCCTTTCTATATTTAAAATTTATGCCTCATTAGATCCCTAATAATCCTACTTTTAAACGGTGCATCATTTATTTTAAGTTGTTGGCAATTTTGTTAAAAAAGTGGGCCATTATAGGCTATAAAATTATTAATAACATCTGAATGATGGGCTTTTTATCTCTCCTTTGTGCTATATTTTATAGAAAAACAAGTAAAAACATTATAGCCGTTCAAATCCGACCATTTAATACCCCACACCACTTAGTTCCAGAAAGTATGCTACAATTAGTTGAGTCATGTTTGTATCAGATTCAGTTCTAAAAATAGTTCAATCTGGTCCATTTTCAAAAAGATTCCTCTTTGGGCCAGTACATGTCCTTGTATCAAATTTCATCGAAATATTTCAAAAAATGCTCTGTGTAGCTTGCGTACAAATTTACATGGACAGACAGACGGATATTGCTAAATAGATTCAGTTCAGATCGATACAAACATCCTCACAAACTTAATATACCCCTCCAACCACAAGTGGTGCAGCCTATAATTATTCACATTTTGATGTGTCAAACATATCCTCTGTAGGGAACAATTCGGTATTATATAATACTGAATTTGAGCGGTAGCAAAAAATAGCAAAGAATACTAGAAGGAACGGAATTATGGCGAATATTTTTTGACAGACTTTGGTGCAGAGAGAAGTCAATCACATTAATAATTGGCTGTGCCAAATATGGACTCGTTCGGACCACTTTTAAACGTAAATGTCTTGGGTCTAGCATTGAATGAAACATTTTCACTTGTTGTGATTCAATGCCGTACATAAAGAAATCTGCAAAATAGAATCAAAAGACATTGAGTCACATGTGCGCATTATGGCCAATTTCGTGTGAGATCTGCACAAATATTCGTGAATTTCAATGCAAATGGCGTTTCTCTGTGTCAACCAGTCTACGTACAATAATATATCAACCACCTACTTACTCTGTAATGGATTGCAGGCAGCCAGCCAGGCCTTGATCTTCGGGTTGTCTCTGATGAGAAATATTCAAGATCATTTAAATTAATAATGTCCCGACCGAATGTATTACAAAAATACACTCTTCACGATTTTGGATCGTGCATTAATATTTTTTCTTGCGTTCACCTTCCCCGCATTACATTGGCCAAAATATATTTATAAGTACATCAATATTTATAAAGTGTGTGTATGGATGGATGGATGGATGTAACACGTATGACTGTGGTTTTTATTGTACGCTGTAATTTAATTTTTCAATGAAAAATGTACACAAACGACTTTATCAGCCAGCTTTTTAATGTTTATTTTCAAAACAATTTAATACCTATAGATGCACACACACATGCACACACGTCCGTGGTATTAGCCGTAATAAATGAATAACTTATAGCGCTTAGAGATTGGCACTAACATCCACTGGAGTGGTTTATTGGAAGAGTTAACAATTATAACGGGCGCGAGAACGTTTCATTGGAATCCGTATTGGCGAGCCGCACAACGCGACACCTTAAACAATCGTTTGAAACTAAATTTCTCAACGCTGATATTAAGCGTTGAGATAGTGCACGATTTTTATACTATCCGCCGTTTTAACGAAGGTGTACTTAGTACGTCATTTTGTTAGCGACCCGTCTCGAGACCATGAGATTTTTAATTTTCACGTCTGCCTGTCATTTGTAAATCCATGTAAATCTGGGCGCTAGCTACACGCTACAAACTACTACGCATGGGTTTTTGGTAAAATGTTTAAATTAAATTGGAATTTAAATGGATGAGTGTACGATGTAAGCGACGTGGTGTGAGTAGTGTGAAATGGTCGGCTTTGATTCACTATAATACTTTCTCTGCTCGATAGTATACAAATGGCATAACGGCGGAAGGTGTCCGATGTTTGGCTTAAGCCTAAAACCGTTTTCCTTCTCAACGATTCTGTGTTAATATCAACGTATTTGTTGTGGAGAAGTTTTGCGTTCTCATTGCCAATACGCGCGCTAAAATGTAGAAAAAATTTATAGACGAACACGCGCGATTGTGTTGTTAAACACTTACATTTAGTGTTTTAGTAAATAATAATGAGCTTTTTTGTTCCTTAGTCGTGTCGAGTTCAGCATACGCACGCTTAAGCAGCTTTTGTCGGACCACAAAACCACTTTTTTGGATTGTGTAAAATTGCTCTCATTCATTACTATGTCTTGTTTGTATCTATATATACGCATACGTCTACACGTCCTCTATTGTATTTTGTGTTCACATAGTTTAGCAAGGAAACGGGTTTCACAATACGTTCATCATCTCCCAGACAACAAGCAAAATTGCCAAATCTAAGATATCCACCATCAATGACAATTTGAAATATAGAAACTCAACAAAGAGATGCTATTAAGTTTTATTTTTATGTTTACTTTTTTCAAACATTCCTACTAAAAGTGGGTGTGCCCTGTACTTGTATTTTATAGATAGAAAGGGTTCGCATACATTTCGGCAAGAGATACTCTCTTCCATGACATACTCTCACCCACGCCCACTTCTCTACTTTATGGTTTGCAACATTTTCACGTCGGAGTACCGGCTAAGTCGTAACAGAACTGGATGCCGAACAAATATATATTTTCTGAATGTGATACGCCGCCTTCTGGGATATTGAATATTATTTCATTTCAATTCAATTCGTTGGAGAATTTTAAGTCCTTGGTTTTTTCTAAACGCCTGCCTTCGTTTTTACCAGACGTACGTTTATACACCTGCATCAGCACCTGCATTTGAGGCAAAGGGTAAGTCATGTTTGTAGGAGTTGTTTGTGTAATTCCTAAACGGCAAATGCCTTAAAATCTGAATCGATTTAACAATGTTCGTCCGCCTTTGTGTCTGTTCAAGCAAATTGCGCTCGCATGTTTTATAAGGACACGTTTTTGGTGAAAGAGAAATTCTTTTGAAAATGGACCGAATCGGATCATTTTCAGAACCCCTACCCATATAACACACAACATTTCCATTCGTTGTAAGGTACAAGTTTTAGTCACAGTGTGGTGATTGTACATTGATTTTGTTGTACATTTGAACCAAACAAAAGATTGTCTCAACCACAACAAAGCACTTACTCAGACAGTAGCTCTATCGTAATCGTAAGGATAATATTTATATATGTTTTTTTAAGAAATATTGATGTGTTTTCTAATAATAATTGATTGCATATGCATTCTGTTTTGGGCCGCCGAGTAGCACAATAACTGTAAACTGTTTCAGATGTTCTATTCATTTCGTTTCCCTTCCATCACTTTGGCACGTGAAAGAAGTTTAAGGGTTCAAGGGTGAGGAATGTGCATGGCACACCCTAATTAACTAATCTCATTGCTTCACGAATAACATGATACCCTGGCGTTAATTATCTGCCTAATCTACGCCAATTAAGTACAAATCAGACAAACAATGCTTTCGAATTTTTGTTTTTTAGTTATATTTCCACTTCCAATTTTATAGTATTTGTATGTGTACGAAATCTTAATATTTTACTTCAATTGCTTCTATAATAATATAAAAATACTTAAATTCGAGGCTTTGTGTTGAGAGACCAGATTGTGGGCAGAATCTCGGCCCAAGCAAACAAAATTATTAACAAAAGGAAACATAATCCAATAAACAAATGTATTATTATGAGAGCACACAATAATTCATCGAAATCTTAAGCAGGTAGTATTAATCAGTACAAACGAAATATACAGTATTTTTTTTTATATCATAATGTATCATAATGTAATCTAAAGAAAGTTATTATATATGACTAACCTAAAGTCAAGCTTTAAATGTGATTGGAATATGACTTCAGTTGGTTAAAAGGTAAAGAGCACATTCTTATCAGGTTGTTTCTGTGGGGGTATTAACTGGCAAAACTGTCTCTTCTCTTTGATACCCACGATTATTTACACTCCACAGCGTCTTTGCATGTAGGAAGTTTGCTATTGTTGAATAGGACGCCGAAACAGTAGTATATGAGGTTCCGGCTTGTGAATCATGTAATGAATCCAGCCTTGCGATTGTTGCACACCTAAAGAACGCCATTCCACCTCCGACATAAGATGAGTTTTTGGCACCCTTTTTACTAATTCCTTGGGCAAAACCACGTGCCTTTAATAAGAATCCATTATAACCATAAAATAAATACTTAAGCGTAATTTTCCTTATTGCCTCTCACCTGTATTCGTATTGCTCATCATAATATTTGTCCGAATAATAAATATCCTTACTCATGACGCCTGTTATTCTTCGTTATTTAGGTTAAGTTTTGTAGCTTTATTCCCTGAAAATTTCTTCTATGTATGCACAGCACACCACAGCGCAGTATTGGAATTTGCAATTAATATATTTTGTTTAGTATATACTTGGTGAGGTTTTTATTTTTTTATAAATGAAAATCGGATTTTTTTCTCCTTGGACGACTTTTTTTCGGTTTTCCGTATTACTGAAAATATCACAATATCACCTTAAGCATATATACTCAAATATTTCTAAAACATTAAACGAAAGTGTTTTCACAAAAGAATAGAAATCGCTTACAAGCAATTGTTTGCTTGTTGAGCAGCAGTTGAGTAGGCGCCGAAAAAATCGTTTAAATTTTTTATCTCTTTCTCGTCGTAGCAAGTTGTGCAAGTAAGAAAAGTGCTACTATATACCGAAAAAAAAGCATTGCCAAAATAAATACAAGAAGCATTGCCAAACAAGCTTTGCAACCACTGTGCGAAAAGCTTATTATCTTCTAGATGTCTCTATAAATTGTAGTTACGGCATCGTATAGGTGTCCCTTTTGGAAAGTTGTTCATAGATTTGTCTATTCTATTATTCTTGATTATTATTTTGCGTGAGCCAAGCTAGCAACGACACTAACCATGTCATTGTTTTTTTTAGCGCTGTGAGTTAGTAAAGAGAGAAAATTCGTGAAAAATATTATAAAAAAAGAGATATTTCTCAGAGAGAGAATTATGCTAATCTTGGCGCACTACATTATTATTTAATATTGATTCAAGTGATTTGTTTGATTTATGTAACGTATTTCCAATCAAGATAATGAAACGCTACCTTTGCCTTTAATCGTGTTTTTTATTTGTGTAAAGTTTTATAAAAATTGCAATTGCCTATAAAAATGATTTCACACACCCTTATAATTGTATAAAAATAAAGAAAAGAAGAAGAGGAAAAACAACCAAACTAAAAATTACTTATAAGAAAAGTTCATCATCCAACAAAAATTGCAATACAGCTACATACACGTAAGCATCTATTACAGCAAGCAAGTAAAAAAAGGTGCACTTGGCTCAGGCCAACGCTTAGATACCCATCACCCTTGTTTATCATAATAGAACTGGCAGAACTGCCAATGAATTCTGTTGAATTGAATGGAGGCGTGGCTTAAAAATATGTTTTATGCCCGCGTAACATATGAAAAATCCAATATATGTTACTCTACATACGTTATAAGTACGAGTATATGACACTGGCCTTTTTTGGGGCACTGCGTGTGTATCTTTTGTTCTATTTTGTCTAATATTGAATATAAGTGGTGGTGGATATAGTGAAAAATATATAGAACCCTTATAATGACCATAATAATTGATTTAAAAACCTAATCATTTATATATAATACATGCTTGCACACGTTTAACTAGTTTAACGACTTGAAAAGTCAACATCTACGTAATCACCCGAACACTCGTGCACATACACACTACGTATATATATGCGAAGGTTTAATTTTCAGCAGGGGCACTAAGGGGGCAGAGTTTTTAATAGCCTGTCTCCGGTTCCTGCTTTAAGGTGGGCATGCGATATGTGTTGTCGTTATTGTCGGGTAGCCCGTTAAGCACGTATCGGGACGTGGTGGTTGAGGTGCTGCTGGTATTGTTGGAATCGGTGCAATGTGAATTGGTGGTTAGAGCCTCAGCCGACCGTATTTTGAGCGTAGCTCGTCTTAGCATGTCATCCGCACTGGAAGTTTCATTGCGATTGTATTCATTTAATGTCATCTCAGCAGATGAACGCATTTGCGTTGTCGACTGCGTCCTTTGGTAGGGGTGTTGTCGTTGAGTGTTAGTGGGAGAGTGAAGTATAGGACCGGACGCACTATGCCCAGATAAATTGTGATGCTGCTGATGCTGATGGTGATGATGATGGTGTTGGGGCTGTTGCGGTTGAGACGTTTGCTGTTGTTGCGTTTGTTGCTGTGGCTGCTGCTGCATATTATTGACTTGGACTAAATGATTGTGCAATTGGTTGTTGCCGTTCGGTCGACTATTCCCAGTAAACGATTCCAGAAAGTTGTTCGTTTGATTATTTGGATTCCCCTCCATATTGTTGTGTTCGTTATTTTCATTAACAAATAACGGGGAAGAGCCATCATTACGACGCAACTGGGAGCGTAATGTTGAGCCAGCCTCAACCATTTCGCCACGTTCGTTACCTAAAGATGGTCCCAGACCAAAGTGACCACTTACTGCCACCCCATCCAGCAACGGTTGCATCAGCTGTGTTTCCAAACTGCTTTCCATGCAAGACGAAAGCTGATCGCTGCTTGTTGGAGCGGCAAGTATGTCCAATGACGAAGTAACCTGAGTTACATCCAAACCGTGCGCCGGACTGTAGTTGCTAAGGTTAGGCGGTGTCAGCGGTGCATTATTATCGGCCAACTCTCCTACAATTCATTATTATTACGTTTTATCCAAAGTGTAAAAGGATGAGAAACAAAATTGTTCGATTCTTACCACCCAACAGCATTTCCTGCAACAAAGAATCTATATGGGCCACACCAAATATTTTGGCAAACTGTATCTGTTCAATCATTTGCCACGTAATCGACTGTAGCACTGGGAGTATGAGCAAGATCTCACCAAAACGACCCCGGGATTCGTATTGGCGATCAGAGACATAGTCCTCCAAATTGTTCAGTATTTGATGCCGCAAAGTCTTTATGCGTTGCGGCTCATTTAAGCCACGAGCATCTAAATACAAAATAAAACAGAAAAGTCAGTCGATAGGGGGGCGGATTTATATTTGAAAAATCTTACTTGGATCGAAGAACACCAAAGCCTTGATGCAGGCCAATTCAGTGTCGTCAATATTGACGTCTTTCAATGCCATGACCAACTCATCAATAATACGTGCTCCTATACGTGATATATCTAAGTTTGGTGAGACACGTGGATCTAGAGGAACAATAGAGAATATTCCAACATTATTGTCGATGGGGCGGTTCTTATGGAAAAACCGTGCAATGTACCTGGACAATGTTTAGTAATCACACAATTATTACTTAGCAATAAAACATCATTTAAATGCATGGACCGCCGCGACAAACCTAATAATAAATGTTCACCGGCGTGAGCTCTGAGCAGCGCAACCTGATCGTCCAATTGCAACTCGTTAAAAGCTGGTATGTGTTTGGCCCACTCGACCAGCGTAAGTAGTTGCTGCTTCATCGATTCGCACACATCATTAATGCTGGCGAATTGCTTAGTGGAGAGATCTTCGTTGGCGTTCGTTTCCATAACGGCGCCAGCCTTGGATTGGCGGCTTTCAATTTCCGCCTTAAACAGCGAATTCACTGACAGGCCGTTGCCTGGATCTGGATCATCGTTGGACGTGCGCCGACAACTGATACGATCTCGCTCATTTTGTACAGCTTCCTTCTTCATGCCCGCTTTAAAGCATTTGCGCAAACGACAATAACGGCACTGATTACGTTTGTCTTTGTCCACCACACAATTACGTGAAAATCTATAGCACGGATAGACGGACGGACACAGAGAAATGAATACATTATACACAATTCATATGTGTGGTGTGGTGGATGTATGCACATCGAATATTACCTGCACGTATATTGATGATTTTTGCGTACACTACGCCTAAAGAAACCCTTACAGCCATCACAACTGGAGGCACCGTAATGTTTGCCTGTGGCTCGATCACCACATATTGCACATACCGTTGAGGTTTGATTGTTTATATTAGTATTAATGTTGTTGTTATTGTTGTTATTGTTACTACTAGTGGTATTACTAGTAAATGCTAGATTAATATTGTTGTTGTTATTATTATTATTATTGTTGTTATTGTTATGTTTGCTGCTCGAACTGGCGGGTGAATTTGCATTACTCTGATTGCTGTTACTGTTTTGACCCAGCCCCACAATCGGACTTAAAGCCTGCTCCACGGGGCTATGTACGCCAGCATGACTATTGACAGAGAGCCCAACCCCATGTACAATATGATTCTCGGCCTCTGCTGTAATAATAATAAAGCAAAACGAAAATAAAAGGAATGACAAACCAGTGCATGCAATAAAAATAGTGGTTCGATTGGTGTATTTTAGTTATTTCGATGAAATTTGGCGCAAGGACACGAATGGCCAAAAGAGGAATCGTATTGAAAATGGAACGAATCGTACCATTTTTAGAATCCCTGCCCATATGAGGTCCTATTGTAATGGAAGTCTTTGTATGGCAAAAAATCGCAATTCTTAACACTTTTATAAAATTTAGTGAAGGATAGTTAATTAGCTTCATATTTAGCTTTTTAAAATTTAGACCCGATCGGACCATTTTTAGAAATGACCTTATAAACAAGTATATCGAATTTTTAACAATTATGGGCGTGGAATTGTGTCCAATGTGGCGCTTGGGCCCAATTTATCTAGGAATGTGACCGGATTTATGACATTTTGATAAAAAAAAAAATAATAAATCGACGATACCCCCATATTACGTAGAGATTATAAAAATTAATTGGTTTTGATAACGCTTTAATCGTTATCAACTATAACTATAACTAACAGCGATATAATATGATATGTCGCTATGTGCAGGAGTGTCTAAAAATGTGTTTAGATAAGTAGTTTTATTTTTGTGCCCTCCACACCCAGAACACCCGAAAGCGGGCGATCGGAACCTTACAAAGTATGTTCATATATATTCTTGATCAGCATCAAAATCCACCTTTAAGGGGCGGCTTTACCTGCTCGGGACCGCTATTATCAGTAATTTCTTGAATGTATGTACGTACGTACATGTCTACGGGCCATCCAAATATATATATTTAGTACACCCATATCTGGGGACTATATTTGTTTCAATTAACTACTCGTAGAGAAGCTAAGGAAACACAATCAAATATTGTTGTGTTGACGTTGTTGAATATATTTAAAATAATTATGCGTGTCAAAGATCACCTTCAAGGTATAAACAAATGAAACAGATTTATACAAACATTTAGTTTACGTCGAATTTTTGATAACTTCATTATTCTTTTGCTATTAAAACGCATCATTTCTTAAGTTCGAATATAAGAAAAACACGACTGTCGTGGCGTCCGATTAATGTTTCAAGGTGAAAACGAGTAACAACGAGTAACTCGTTCCATTGATGTTTTGTAAAAAGGCAATGGAGAGGGAAGAAGATTATTTAAATTTTGGATCCTGGCTCACTTTAACAAAAAATTGAAAGAATTGAAAATCTAGGCATAGAACTATTGGGCTGGCGACTAAGTGATTGCAAATTTTAAACAAGAATGAAAATTCAAAATATTGGCTGAAAAATATAATCACTTAGCTACGGTCCGTTTTTGGCGATGACTCTATGTCACCGTTCAGGCAGTGTCTTAATTTCATATATATATAAAAAACGAAGTTAAAGAACTGATCTGAACTGAAAAAAATATAGGTTAAGAACTCTTAACACGTTAACGAAACAAAAGAGAGTGAAAATCCGTCTGTCGACGAAATCCGCATTCACATAGTTGCCAACGCAATTCATAAAACAACATAAAAACAAAATGGCTTCTTCATTCATCAACCAAACCTCGACTTTCATGGTAACTCTTTTGAACTGCCAACCTAACGCGGCAGATAAGTTCAAACTCCACCTGGATTTAAACTCACATCTTACGCCTTGGAGCTGGAGTAGCATTTGAATTTTCACCGGGTGTATGCCACTCCTATGATTTGTCTATATAAACAAATGTGTTGGACATTTCTACGTTTTGGCCGACTTATGTCAATTTGAAGCTAGTCGACTGTACCCGAGGCGTTATATAAGTCACTTTGTAAAAAAGTGCTATATGGGAAGGGGTTCTAAACATGATCCGATCAGGTTCAAATTTGAGGCGCAGTCAACTAATAAGTTAGGGTTGGTTTTAAAGAAGAGGAGCAAATGCTTTGGCTTATTTTATCGCAGCATTTCAGTTGCAACTACTACGATTTATGAGTTGTCCGTCTGCTTAATCTGGAAATTTCGTTTTATGGTTTCAATAGGGAGTGCACTGCATGATTCCCACCACAGTCTTGTTGTGTTGTTGGCTCTAAGGTCACAACAAATTCAAGCCGTTCAATATATGTGCATTCATTATAAAAGTTTGTGTAATAACACAATAAACTCTTCTTTTACACATTCGATACTTCACTTGGGAACTTTTGGCCAGCACACAACCGTCCTATTAGTAAGATTCACAGAAACCTGTGATTTTACTAGACACCTAAAAAAGACCTTTTTGACGCTTATTTGATCAAATTCTTGTAAAAAGAGAGACGAGTGTAGAAGTCTGCTTTGGTTGATTTTAATTTAATCGCACAGATACGAATTTAGGAAGACAACTAGTATGTTAGGTTAAGTGAGCCCTAATCAATAATAAATAAATAATTGCAGCTGAAAATAAATTTAAATTTGTTTATTTCTACTTAATTGTACTGTGGGTATGAGTGCTTTAGAAATATCAATAACGAGTATGTAGTGATTTATTTGAAATGCCAGATATTCGTTTCAAATGAAACACAAGTCGCAAAAAACACTATAAATAGAGGCCAGTGAACCATTTTTTTACTCTCCACCTGCAACACACAGAAGGAGGCGTGGAGGCCATAAAAAGTAATTTTTGGGTATCAAGTACAGCTTTTCGCTACAAGCTTATTTTCAAATGATCACAACTGCCGTCCCCGCATTCCGATCAAGCTCAAACTTGCACCAATGAATTCGTATTTTCAAAACCTACCCAACGCCTTCACACTTCGCTATTTTACAAAGGCTACCAAGGCCTTGTCAAAATCGAAAATTACAAAATAAATTTATATAAATATAAATGTATTTCATGAAGTAACTTGTATGCCAACACAACTATTGTATATTAATGTAGCATAATTTAAGGAGCCAAGTGGTGTGGGGTATTAAATGGTCGCGCTGGACCGATAATAACATTTCTACTCGTTTATCAATAATGTCGACTTGTTCGCTCAAATTTTGTTCGTATTCTGTATATGAATCAAATAAGTAAAGAACTATATTTGGCCGAGGCTTCAATCTTCAATTTCTAAGTAAAATAGAAAATTTTCCTAAAAAATATTGAGCAAGTGTTTGTGTAAATGTAAAAAATCAATTTCTATCGCATACAGGGGCCAGTAGAATATATGTGATCTGATCTGTTACACATACTTAGTGAACTTAACTTGGCTGCAGTTTGATGTGAATTAATCGCTATCATACACACACACACACATATACGCTCTAAATACGTTTTTATTCATTCGAGCTAATCCAACAGGTTAATGGAGTGACAATACGAATAATAAGTGTGCACACGCAGTATCTAATTAACGCGTACACAGTGTGTGTGTGGATTGCCCCAACACACAAACAATATAATCAAGTAAAACACTTGTCGGCCCGGTCACCTGAATTTATGTTAAGCGCCACCTTGAGTAGGTACCCATGCTCGTGCACACATATCTTGCTGCTTGATCATGTACTACACTGCTAGTTGTCAGCGGGGTTCAAGGAGACTTCACTAATTGACCAAAAGCAAAATCAAAAGTGAGAAGTGCGATTATGGTACCAAACCAATTACCACCAATAACAACTAATTATCTGAATGGCCCAATGGCTGGCTGGCTGGCTGGCTGTGTGTGCACAGTGTGTACGTGTACAGTAGCGACAACGTGAACGTGAACGTGAAGCAAGAAAAAAAAGATGCTTAATCGAAAAAGTGGTCTGTAGTCAAAAGCCACGGCCCCATTGCAATAATATATATACATATATGCTAATAAACATTTGCATACATGCAAATGCTAACCTGTACAGCCGTCCGTATACAGCACATGCATGCACGAGTGCGAAGCATTTATAATTACAAACGTTCTTAAATACATTTCAGTTTCAATAATTTACCAATTGATAACCACTTTTTTGTAATGAAATATTCAACATACACACACACACACACACACACACACACAAACATACAAACATTTAACAACTCTGTGTATTTATGTACGTTAGTGTACTTTTAATAATGATAACGTTTTCAAACGACAAAACTTATTAACTTTGTGATCTCTAATAATACAGATATTTTTATATATAGGTGTCTGAATGTTAGTATGTGTGTGTGTGTGTTTTATTGCATTTAATTAAATTTTAATTACCATTGAATGCTTTTGCGGTCATTATAGTAAAAACAATAAAATAACAATAACAACAACAAAATAAACAAGTAAAACGGGGCTATATTAGGCGTACGCCAAATCTAGGATACCAATCATCAATCATAATTAATCTCTTCCACTTACTGCATAAATTTTATACATTTCAAGCAATTGATTTGAAAACAGGTGCAGAGGGAGGGATTGGAAAACGGTTTATTGTTTTGTTCGATTCCTGTCGTAGTTTCTTGATGTTTTGTGGTTGGTGTTGTGGGCCCGTCAGTGAATTCATTTTGTTCATTTCTTGATGAAGAATATTTCTACCAAATTTTAGCATAATATGTGAAAATTTGCGATCGTAAGAGAGCTGAAAGCTTCGAGTGCAGGGTTTAGGACGCCATTGCGGGCGTATCCTTTGTCACATTTTGCTGAATTGCAATAGCGAACCGTAGAAAATCTTAAACATTGCACGTATCGAATTTCAGAGCGACATCTCAATTTTTGCGACTGTGAGAAATCCAACAAAAAAGTGTATTATTCATACGGACATACGAACGAACAGATTGGTTAAATCGACTTTTCTATTGATGCTGATCAAGTATATATATACTTTTGGGGGTGTGGCTCTCTCGCTTGTGGTACTTGCAAACGCGTGAACAAAAACAATATACCCACATATCATTGCGATGGGTATAAAAATAAAAAATAAAACTGGAAATGATTAGAAATTATATGTGTTTGCATTCACATTTATATGTTATTTATATTTAATAATTGTTGTTGGCACACGCATTCATACACATATTTACACATATTTTGTAATTATCGTTTACATACGTACATCGTTTATGATTTTATCATTCTATTTATTATATCTGCCAACGATAGATGGTCAATGGCAGGCACTTCTACAACCATAAAAACGCTTGCGTTTCGTTTTGAGCCTAGATAACCAAAAAGAAGGATTTCCGTCACACGATGCCCACGTCTGATGTAAACGAAGATTACAATTGATTCTTATGGTACTTTACTTATCCAGACGAAAGTTTCGGTTACTTTACAAAATAAATGTATTCTTCATCAGCATCAAAATCTGAGTATTCGTCTGTGTGATTGCGGACTCTGTCGACAAATGGATTTTACACTTGCTCGTGTTTCGTTAACGTGTTTAGAGTTCCTAACCTATAATTTTTCTTATTGTTCGGACTTCTAGTTTTCATTTAGTAAAAAAAAAGTATATCGATCAGTTCTTTAGTTTTGTTTTTATCCCAATTTATTATTCCTATGGAATTATGGTCATCATGGCTCTTTCTTGTACGTAAATCTGTCCTACGATAGATACAAGGAGCTGATATGGAAACATGGATACTCGATTGTTTATACATATATACAGATTAACAGGCAAAATGCTGTGCACCCGATTACATCCCTCAGTAGGGTGTTTTTTTTATTATACCTTAACATACAAGTAGAATTGGTAAAGATTTTTGCAAATAGCCTGTTTCTTGATGACCGATCACGCCCATTTTAATATGTGTACCGAGTTCTGACCATTTCATAGTTAATTGATTGATTTTTCTTGATTGTGGGCGTAACTCTTGAGCTATTTTTGCCCAATTTTAGTAGCGTTCTTCGTGCAAAAACTATAAACGTCTGTGCGTGAACAATAATTTCAGTACAATATCTCAACATCTACGGCCGGGTATGTCTAGATCGGCTCAGTTTTTGACCATGATCAAAAAGGCTTAAGTATAAAGGTTTAGGAAGAATTCATTCAATCAATTCTCGGTTCTGTTCAGTTTGAAATCTATTACAATGTCATTCAGCATGATTTTTATTTTATTACATTTTTCACATACACACGCATAAAAACACAATGTTTATACTGTAGAAAAAAAAAAAAAAAAAAAATAACAATAAGGGAAAAAGCAGTTGTCAGTGCAACGTCAAAGTTCAATTTTTTGTTTGTTTTGTGAGGTACGCATGAAACATATGTGTGCGTGCATATGTATGAAAAACAAGGAAATATGCATTTAGGTATGCACACGCGTATGTATACGTTAAACATGTTTTCCAACTGTGCACAAATTTTCGCACTTCATGCAAATGTTAAATGGATACTACGCGTATATGTGTGTATATGTGCGAGTGTGCGAATTGTTAAGAGAACGTTTAAAACCTACAAACATGCATCACATGTCATTGAAGGAAGTTTTGGGTGTTTGGGTGTTGCAACGGGGATAATCCATTTAAATAAGTGTCGCATTAGATTGCCACAATTAGTATCAATGAGTGAAGATTGCACAATGTGTCCGCAGATAACACAAACTGACACTCTGCACAAAACAGATCCTGACGCTCCCGTTGTATATTAAACTGGTGCAAGTCCATCTCTCCAAGACGATTAACATAGTTAAGTTGAGCTGTTTCAAGTGGTCTTGCACCTCTTTCCTTTACAACGGCTCACAATATTCTGTTAATATATCTTACAAAACAAGTAAAAAAGTTGAACAAGTCAAAATGTTAAATATATGGGAAGGGGTTCTAAAAATGCTCTAATCCGGTCCATTTTCCAAAGGGGACCACTTTTAGAACCCCCTCCCACATATTTAACATTTTGATTTGTTCAATTTTTTTCCTCCCTGTTACTGTAAGTGTAAGAGATGTGAGTTGAAATGAAATTGAAAGGGTTTTGGAAGATATTATATATTGGGTGGTGGACTCGTTCTACGCCTTAATTAAATTATGAAATTGTGAGAAATTCTGGCGTTGTTCTATTTACCTATAATATGATGTAGCAGATTATCCTCGAAAATGAAGGATTCGTCAAAGCCGTTGCCACCTAATATTTCCGTTTTCATCTTTAAAATGTTTGGCAGCATTGAAATTGCCATACAGTACAAGATTGTTTGTGCTAACTGTGCTAATGGCCGTTGCCGTACAACACTCTTGATTGTACTGTAATTGTCCGATAATGTTGCTTTCGCCGAAGAGCGTCAACAAAAGTAAAAATTTAATTTTTCGTGACACAATCAAAATCACAATCGTTTCGAAAATATGAAATATGAAAAATATTTGCCCTGCGTACCACTACGAGTACTGCAACAAGTTTAATGGATAGTCTTCACAAGTGTTGTATTTATTGTTTTCAATTGGTTTCTGTGAATATTTGCTTGTGCCGATATATACAGAAATTTGCTTGATTTCGACATATACTGCACACACATACACGGGCATGGTCATACAAATATGACCACAAGTATTTGCGTTTGCAACGTAACGCGCGTATTAACGTCAGCAAAGCGTATTTGCTCAATGGAACGTGCACGTTTGCAGTACTTAATGAAGGGTGCGCTGTGCGATACTGCTGGTGCCGGCTTGCAGCTGATTGCGTGCAAATTGTGTGCGTCCTCTTCGCTTTCAATCAATAGCGAACCCAACCATAATTGATCAGTAGCATCGATGTTTTGTAAACATATTATACTTTACAATGATTTGCGTTTTTCACTTTTAAGTGATGCGTTAATGAAACGAAAAAAGAAAAAAAAAAAAAAACAAGATCAATAATTCAACTGTTAGCTAATGTTTCTGCTTTTTATTAATTGTGTGATATAAATTATTTTATCGTCCGGATTCAGGACACTTTTTGTTATGTTTTAATTTTTTTTATTTTTTAGAAATTTCACTTTTTCAATTATTAGATGGCAATTGTCTGTTCGCGATTCACTCTCTGCTCTATCCTATTCTATACTGTATGTTGTTAATGCTGTTGACTGACCATATAATATTGACAATCGCGACGATCGCTGTGTTCTAACGTAAGACGCCGACTAAACCTGCATGCGCTGCCGACTCACGTACTAAACTGTTAATTTATTCTCTTGTATATATTGTGATCGCACGAGTGAGTGTGTGTGTGTTGGTGTGTAGTTCAGTTCTGTTGCTTGATACTAGAAATCAATTGTCGGTCTTGGCAAAATTGTTAATAAGAACCCAGCAAAAGATATATAATGACAAATAATAATAACAACAACAACAATAACAACAACAATAACGTATCCCGATTACGTTTGTTTAGGCTCGTTGCTCGTATTTTTGTTTGTGTTCACCACCTTCACCACAAAATTGGTATTTGAGATTGATAATGGTGACGATGTTTGTTGTTAGTGTTGTTATTGTTTTTGTGCTGGCCGGCCACACTGTCGTTGTCGTAACAGTACATGTTGTTTACTTGCTGCTCTGCTGGTATAACAACAAATATGTTAAATAGCGCCTACGATACGAGTGGAGAGAGCCAACCAAAAATTAAAATTAAATACATTTTTAAGCAGTGCTTGCCGCCTGCTTTACAATACATTTATTAGTAAATACATACACATGCACACGTGAAATATTTAATGGATTGTGTATGTGTGTGTGTATATATATATATTCTAACTTATCACAAATTAACTAAAATATCAGCCCAATGCCAATAAAAAACAAGCAAAAATATTATTATCGGTTGTACTCGACCGTTTAATACCCTGCACCACTTTGTTCCACAAATAATGCGAAGCATTGTCATTGTACGGTGTATATGTAAAAAATACTTTTAGTTTTTGGACAAAGATCGCTATTTAAAATGAAAAAAGAAAAAGGTCAAGAGCCACGCCCACAAACGACAAAACCCTATTTATCTGCCACAAAAAGTGATCAATTTAGTTGAAATTTGGTGTGTGTTCAATGTGTGTGACCGTGTGAGTGGTAGTAAGACACGGACGGACACATCTAAATCGATTGATATTTAAATGATGATCATAATTATATATGATGTGCAACCTCCTAGGTTACAATGGGTAGCCGAGATTCGGCTTGAGCCACACACTGCATTTAGTTTAAAATTGTCGTTAATTGTTATTGTTGTTTATTACACTCATATACATACGTGTCATAATAATAAATAGTTAGGTAAGCTGTTAAAAAAATCATCAATAGATTTATTGGTGTTTTTTGTTTGTTTTTGTTTTTGTTTCTCTTTGTGTTGCTAAATAATTTCCGAGCGGATCAATTTTTATCGGAAGAAAATGAAATAAATATAATCTTATCAACAGCGACGGCCAAAATATCTGCAATAATAACAACAACATAAATTCACACATACATCCATGCGCACATGTTATAGTAATCGTTATAAACGTTCTTGATATATACATTTGGTGTGTGAATGTATCCTACCGACTGATTTCACACAACGGGGCGTAAATACGAGTGAATTACTACTTACTACAGCACAGTAAGGTTATATTGTAAATAAGTTCACACACCAATGCAATATGGGACGAACACAATGGCGTGTGTATGTATGTATGTGCCCGCTTCTATGCGTACCGGCACATGTTCCCTATTATTGTTTTACGCTGAGACACTCACCTCTCTGGTATGGTGTTTATTTCATCGCTTTCCGTTACTAACACCCACCGACACACTAGAAACTAAAAACCGAACCAGAACGGTCTTGGGTACCATGTACTTAACTAAACATTTATGTTAATGGAATGTTGATGTACGGCGGTACATAAAGTTCTGCTCATCAATACCAGATGATTACAAGTGGAATGGAATGTGGAAAACTGTGGTATGTAGTACCACCAACCAACTGCATAACTTACCACATGTTCTAGTGACCGTTGATTCTCTGGGCAATAGTTGTGCTCGTTGACTTTGTATCAAACAACACCGGCAATGAATATGATAACTGACCATTGTAGAAATATTTGGTGAATATATCATTCATGAACATTCATCTCTCTGTCTTCCTCTCTCTGACTGAATATTGGGTTGGCAACTAAGTGATTGCGGATTTTAAACAATAACCAAAATTCAAATGAATTTCCTTAAGCTGAGATCCAATTGGTGCACAAACTTAATATACCCTCTACCCCATGAATGGTGTAGGGCATAGAGATAGATGTCTGTCTTCTCAAGTGTACAGTACAGTCTGCCTCTGAACAGTGTTTTGACGTTGTTCCAGTGTCTTGGGGTTCAAAATGAATTTGCGATTTCAATAACATTCACAACACCAGTGGCCGCCAACCGTTTTTTCAAAATCTCAAGGCCATTGTGTTTCTGTATGGAGTTAAAAAAAATCCAAAAATAAATGAAGCAAACAAATGGCTCCACAACCACAAGTTGCCGACCGCTATACGAAACTGTCACACGTGTAAGAACAAACGAAAATTGTCGTCATAGTGTAAACAAGAATTTAAGTAGAAATATGCAAAGCAGTCATAATATATTAAACAACAACAAAAACAAGTAAAAAATGTTATATTTGGCTTAAGCCACCAGCCTAAGTCACTAAAATAAAAATGATTGGCAATAATGCGTTAATGTACGTTTTGAAAATTCGAAATCCTCTTCGGTTTTTGGTTAACTGTGAACGCTTTTGACCAATTTTAGGCGACAACTAGCAAATTATTTGCCAAGCTTCCGATAGATGTCTCAATGTTTGCGACTGAGAGTATGTTTATAACAGGCAGACGGACCGACATGGCTAATTCCATTCAGATTGAGCTTGTGCACACTTTGTAGGATTTCCGGTGTTACAAGCGGTTGGACAAAGTCAGTATATCCCCGATCTCAAGGTGCTGGCCATAATAATGTGTTTTGCATGTGCTTAACATTTATTGTTGTTTGTAGTTCTCACTGTGTACACACCACCATCTCATTTACTTAATATTCAAACAGTGCCCACACATATGTATATACACAGTTGCTGCCCCCCCTTCTGCAAATCAAATTTACCTCTCGATTAATATTCAGTTTATATTATATTAAGTGTCAAAAGTTCAATTATTACCATCACCATCACAGGGGTCTGTGCTTATAAATAAGTTGCACATTTTTATACCCTACACCTTACACTTGTAGCAAAGGGTAGATTAAGTTTGTGCGGATGTTTGTAACCCCGCAGCGGCAAATGACAGACTCATTTTCAATTGTACCGATCGATTCAGAATCAATATCTGAATGCCCGTCTGTACGTCTGTCTGCCCATGCAGTTTGTGTTTAAGCTATAGATCGCATTGTTTGAGCTTATTGCTTATTGGGGTTCAAGAATTCGTTGTGAGCCGAATGTAATTTTATATATAAACAATTTGGATTTTTCCGTTTGCTACTTTTTCTCTCCAACCAATGCTCCAGTAATAAGAATTGATTACGGCTTTGATCACATCCGGTCATTGATAGTTAAGTACATTCCATGCGCATATTGTTGTTGTATGTCATACTTATACAACAATGCAAAAACATATAAAATATTAATTCAATCCAATTCAATACAATTTATTCATTGATTTAATGAATTTTAAAAGTAGATATTTAATTACACCCTTCACGTTAGTGTGAACTACACTAAAATAAAGTTTGTCGTTGCGTTTGGTCAATGTATCTGTGATGGTAGCAAAATTGGGACATTCAGTTCAAACTTGGGCTCACAATGGACACACACAATGGAAATCTTTCACAGACTCGACTATAGAAATTTGTATATCATGTATAAAAAGTTGATGTCAAATGTACTGTAAATGAATCACTTTCAATATTAGATTATATATCAATTAGAGGGGCGTGGCCGTATAACAGTGACGTCCACAATTTAGAAAAAGAATGATGGATCCTGAATAGGCGTACAATTGCAAGAAGAGTTGGCCCGCCCGATAAAGCACTTGCACCTCTAAGTGTATGGAAAAAATTATTATCCTGGCAGTTTGTATTTCAATTTAATAAAATGCGCATTGTAAAGAAAACGTTGATTATGCCTGATCTAGGTTTTTACACACACACACACACCTACACACACAATTAACACAATGTGATACCGATACAGCGGTTGTGGCGGATCTTCTATCAAATGATTTGATATGTGTCATTCATCCAGACATAGACGCATGTATGACACTGATTTGGGGTTATCGCTTAGACGCGTTGATACGTTGCAAAGCACTTGTGAATGATGCAAATAAACGGCAACACAATATAATCAGAAAAAATGAAAAGTACAGTAATTCAAATCGTTGGTTCTAATATCTGGGATTTCGGTACACATGTACGTACATGAACTATATGCAATAGTTATATATTACCTACACACTCACTTATCTTTGTGCCTTATCACATGTTATATTTGTAGTTGGTTGGTGAAGGTAATGAAATAAAAAATAAATATCTTAACAACTCACTTATTTCATTAGTTTTTTCATCAGCATCCGACTGATCCATGTTATCATCTTTTCTGGCAATTTTAGCGTTTGCGCCCAACGGGTTTTTTGTAGTCTTCATGCTTGCTACTGTTGTTGTCGTCACATTTTACGTTTCTGTCGTATTTTTCCTCAAACATTACTTTACATATTGAAGCTCAAGCTCAAGCTAACAAACTAACAAACTAACACACCTGCAACACCAATTAATTTAGAATTAGAGAGAAAAAAAACCGGTTTGAAAAAAAAATTTTTTTTTTGCCCACCATCATATGTATGCATGAGGGTATGTATATAACACTTTGTCAAAATGGTTGTTACGCCCGAAATGAGGCGTCGGAAATCGCACAAAGTATATATTTTGAATTAGAATCGAATACTGAGTCGATTTAACCATCTGATCTATCTGTGCAACTGTCTGTCCAGTGTAGATGTTCTGTCATTAGCTGGTTGGTATTGAAATTGGGCAAAATGGGTCAAGCCATACGCCCACAATTCAACAATTTTCTAAGTAAGTACCGAAGGTGTACTCGTCGGCAAGCTTTCGGGCAAAGATGGTGGGTGTTCAAGATTTGGCCTCAGCCAAATATAGTTTTTTTTCCCATGTTTTAAACTGTGCTAGGCAACTATTGTACGTACGTAAATTGAGTTTAACAGATATTATGGTTAATTAATAACGATTTGGTGCTGTTGTTATTGATTGTAAAATTGTAACAATGCATTCTTATCTTCGCGATATTTGTTTTTTTCCCTTCTGCATATAATTTACAATCAGAGTTCTATAAATTGTTCTTTGTTAAAACTGAATGAATCATATTTTCGGTAATTTCATATTCCCTCTCTATTAGGAAGTACATGTTGTGAAGATCGTGTCCCTACTCTCCCTTTCTCTCTCTCTCTCACTGTTTGTCTCTATTTTGCCAATTTTTACAATTATCTTATCATTTTGAACTTTGTTCGCGTTCCGATTAACAAACGTCACTTACAAAATTGTATGTATGCAGTTTTAATGCAGAACAACAACAACAATAACTACAGAAACAGACAACACAAACAATAAACAATTGGGCGATGGTCCAATTTGCAAAAGTTTAGACAATTACAATTGGAAACCATTTAAGCTAATCAAGCCGAATCTGAAAGGCTAACTGTGTGCACTTGTGGGCATCTTGAAAAGTAGTGCGGTCACATTTCACCCATTAAAAAAAGAAACCAATCAATTCATCAATTGCCAATTTTCAATTTGAATATCTAGTTTCCATTGTCACCATTAGGTATGCGAACGAGCGATATTATTTTAATAATATACAACTTCAGTCGTATAGTTTGGTTGAACAAAGGTGCCAATATAAACAACAAAAGAACAAGTAAGAAAGCTAAATCTGGCTTAGGCCAAATCTTAAATACCCGCCAACATATGGTGGGCGTAACAGATAGAAGATTGCGCCCTATAATGGTCTTTGTATTACGTATCGTCTTGATGTCGAGTTTTACGTTGAATACGGTTTTTTGTTGATTATAACTTGTAGGGTCTCGGACGCCTCCTTCTCGGTGTTGCAAACGGAATGACGAACTTAGTATACCCCCCATCTTATGTGGATGGTATAGAAAGCACTCTTCAGTTAATGTTAAACCGACTTATATAATATATAATATAGTACATGAAGAATTTAAGGAATGTCCTTCTCGCATGCCAAGAAAGAATGAAGAGCGTTATGTTACGGTAATTGTGTTGTTTGTAAGTGCTCTTGATTCTGTTTGAAAATTGACAATCAATATATCGCCCAAGCACGTGTACCAAGCAGAGGTGGCGATATGTTCGAAATCTGCCATAACTGCTTTAAAATGATCAACTATTTGATTAGCTACATATATTCAACTAAGTCGGATTTCTTTATATCCAGGTACCGTTATAACTTCTTATTACAGACAAACCGTTAGAGATACAAAAACAACGAATTATTAATTTTTTTACATATATTTGGAAAAGTCAAGTTAACCGCGCCCACTTAAAATGGACCGGGTGTGTTTTAGGGGTTAGTTTAGAATGTTTGGCGTAGATGACCATACATATATATATAGAATTTAAAATGGCCTTTCCTCCTTTATGTTTGGAATAATTTTGTGAAAATGGGCGCGGTCGGTAATATATTTATAAATCTCTAACGCCACAGAGGCCACACTCCAATTATAGATCGATTCCATGTCATGTTTCAATTATAAGCAATCTGCAATAAGAAGTTGTTAAACTATCGTTTTCTCTCAATTCATTAAGGAATAAAAGAATGAAATATAATCTGAGTTAAAGGACTGTTATTGTAAATTGCGTTGTTCGCGGCGGAATGTGAATGAAATTTACAGAGAGAGTTGAGAGTAAGAGTGGAGAGTGAAGAGTTCTATCTTAATTATAACTTGAACACAATCCTTAAATTTGATAAAATTAAGGCAGTTCTTATGATTAAAATTGCCAGTTAAAGATTAAATGCGGAACAAATTGTCGACAAATAAGATATTTTCTTATCACTGTGTGTGGTTGATTGAACCTTTCAATTTAAAGAGAGGTGGAATAAAGTAAATACGTATGCACACTGTTGTGTTGTTGTAGTAATCATTAAATTTGTGTGACACACACTAGAGCATTCACCAATACATCGCATATACGTATGCACCCAAGTCGACTATTTACACTCTGACAGTGATCAACTTTTTACGTCTGTGCATTGGTTTTATACACAACATCTATAAGAATAATAGTTTGTTGTTGTTATTTCGTGATTTGCCTCTTTTTTTTTAGGAGTGCGAGATTGAAGACGTTTGTTCATATTTTTGTTTTTTTTTAAATTTTTTTTTGTACGATACTGGATTTTCAGTTTGCATGCATTTAGGTTATTTTTATCGAAGTGTAGAGACTGGCTTGTTTTCTACGTAATTTATGCAAAAAATGGTGTGACTTGTTTTTTTCTGCTTGTTATTTGCATATCTACACAAACACAAGCATACGAACGTAATGTGTCGAAACCGGAGATGTGTGGTTCTAGCATATGTGGCGAGCAACCATTTCTCTTTGGTTGGATCTCACTTGCTTTCATGCATTCGTTTTTATTGTTGTTGTTATTATTATTATTATTGAAGGGGAGCCCTTCTTATTGAAATTGTTAAAACATTTTCAATCAGAGGTTTAAGTTTTCTTTTTTTCTCTTATAATACACTCACTCACTCACTCCCGCGCGCGCCCTTACATGAATCTACTTCATTTTATTCGTAATGAATGCGAATTTGTATAAAAACAATTCTTGCTGGCGACTACTGAATGTTGTACACGCGATCGCGAAGCAATGAAGAAGGAACACTACACAATGAAAAATGATTTCTGGCATTGCCGCCGTCGCCACAGCCGCAACTACACAATTTCAAAATTTTTTCAATAACAACTAACCAAGTAACAAGTACCTTGTCGCTCTCCCATGCATTCAATTATTCACGTGTGTATATATGAAGAGTGCAGCGATATTCAACGAAGTACTGTTGTCCTGCTTTGTTGTATTTGATCGGCGATTCAATTTGACTTTGACGTTTCCTTGTGATCAAATCTTTTGCTGGTGAAGATAAAACAGAGATTATATAAACAAACTTCCTGCAACACAATATTACAAGTAATTAATTCTCCAGTGTACAATATATTCCTGGCGTCAAGCGTGTAATGAACGTAATGGTGAACGTGTCCAAACCAATAGTGGAAACCAAAAAACAAAAAACTTTACAGTTAGATCTTCTCCCTTATGGTTTGTTTAGGTTCAATTCGTTAATTTGCTTTGTTGCGGTCACAACATTTGCCTACAAAAATATTATATTTGCATAGTTTTGTTATTGTGGTTTTAATTGGCCGCTGACACAGCGGCGCAGACAGTGGAGAGTAATAGTACACAAGTCAATGTACAATGGCGTCCTCATAGTAACAATAGTAACAATGTGACATGCAAGTTTCAGTCCATTTTTTGAATGCTGATAATATATATGAATGAAAATTTATTTTAATGACGTTCACCTCCCTCGCTTTTATTTGTAGGGTTCTCCAACTTAGTTTCGATCGTTTGTTTGAACCTATCACTCAGCTATGAATTTTTCAGAAAAAGGAAAAACAATTGCCTACTTTAAGGCGAATTATAATAAAATTTCTTGTATTGTATGTATTTATAATAACTCTGTCACTGATAATGTGGAAACTTACGAGTATATATAATATATATACATATGAATATACTAGATAATAATAAACATTAGTAGGGGGAATAATAAAGGTTTTACATATTGTCTTAAATGTTTAAGTTAATTATAAAATATTTCAATTGATATTTTGTCAATTACATCATGTTTACGAATGAACTCATTCATGCTTTGATTCATTCAATCATATCGTCTGGATTGATAGGAATTAACCTTATCAACTACGCAGTCCAGTGCTGCTTGTACTTCAGTGTACACTGGCACACCCTGACGTTTAGCCAAATCAATAAGATAGGAACGTCCCCGATTGTAATCTTTGATGGCGGTAGGTGTGAGCTATGGATGAATGATATGTTAGTACAAATTTCACACATTTGCATTGGACTGAACTGAATTGAATTACCTTCTCATCACCTATAACGCAGTCATTGGGTAACATTTGCACGGCCAACACCACATTATACATTAAGCCAATACAGTGTGCGGCCAAAGTCATGGGAGCCAGAGAACGCGTCTCCCTTGTTATGACAAACAGCAAAACGCGGCTGGAGTCTAAAAGCGCTGGATTATAAAGATTCGTGCGCACAGGTATTACAGGTGACCACTTCAAAGCCTCCTCCGTTATGTTTAATTCTTCACCTCCTTCAGATTTTGTGTCCATTTGAGATTTTTGCGTGGTGCGCCTAAAAGCATTGGTCGCCACTACGTCCGGTTGCTGCGTCCAATTCACATTATTTGCCATTAGGCTTTCGTGAAGAGCGGGCAAGTGGTAGGATATATTGTGCGCCTTCAAGTAGGGTATGGCTATATCTTGACGCCATCTGGTGCGCAGATAGCAACTTCCACCCAAATAAACTTCGCGAAAATCAAGGGTTGTATAATTCTGCGCAGGGTCACAACAGTTAATGGAATTGAGTGAACTATTACTACTAGAAAAAACCGAATCATTGGAATCACTTTCTTCTTCCGCACTACTAATGTGTATTGTATTTATGGGAGCTTCTCTTTTAAAGGAAGTTGGATGGGGCGCTTTAGTCGCAGTAATAGGCAGAGCAGTGGCTTCTACACTTTTTAAGCTCAGCTCTCTTCTGGGTGCATTTTTTTTATCGAATTGCACACGAAGCTGCTTTTTTTTCAATTCTATGGGTAACGGCGAAAAGGTGCCGCTATCGCCACTGCGACTTAAAAAGTCACTCAAGCTTTGATTATGGCCCTCTGGTCCTCCAAGAATACTCGTACTACTGGACGTCCGTGATACGTTCTTGCCACCGTAATGGCTGGGCGTGTAAGCTCCTTCTCCTAAAGAATCAAAATGTAGTGAAAATGGAAATGTTTCGTTTATTGTTGTTAAGCCATTAAGATTGTGAGCGGCGTCACCTTGCATGTTTGTTAAGTAGACAGGTGGTGGTGGAACGTTGGTGCCCTTAATAGGTGAAATGCAACCGCTTTCATGAATTTCTTGTTGAAGGACAGACAAATAAGCAAACGCCATACAAAATAAGTTAAAGTCGACAAGCTCATCAGTAGAATGCATACTACTGGATGAACATGACGAGGACGTTGAGGATGCTGGTGTAGGCATTTGTTGAGCGGTCGCATCCCTACCAAGGTTATAAGGATTATATTCTTCAAACTTTTGTAAGGACCTTAACGTTTCTCGTTGAGCATTAATAATTTTCTTAAGATTTTCAAAATCCACCAAACTTTGGACATAACCCAAGTAGAGGAGAGCACGTTGACACTGCTGAATTGTGATAACATCATCAATTGGATTAACGCGATCGAATGCACCACGTACCGCACTGCAATTGTAAGAGACGTAAACGGTTGGGCAGGAGAAGCGCTTCATTATATGGAAACTTACACTAAAATAGAAGCAATATTAGTTGGTGGATCCCTCACTCCGTATAAAATCTCCTTGGTACGCTGCAGACCAGCTGGTATGTTATCGAGCACTGGCAATCCTCGCCGTGTCACCAATTCTCGCAGTATCAATTGATTACGCGTCAGATCTATGAATTCTCTAAAATATCCAAAAAAAAAAAAAACAAATGAAGGTCGGTCAAGCCCGACTATTTCATACTCTACACCAACAAATTATGCTACAATTAGTAGTAAACGCGAGGTATTGCCATTTAAGCCTCTTTGTAAAAAACACACACGCAGACGTGCTAAGGACTAAATCGACTTTTCTATTGATGCTGATTTGGGGGTGTGGCTTGCCCCCTGCGTATAAACTTTTAAACACAAACAATACACCCACGTATCATTCTGATGATGGGTATGTCATAAAAAACAAACATTATTCAACTCATATGACCTTCGAGGGTATTAGGGACAAGTTAAGAGGCTGGTACTTACTGTTGTGATAAGCGTTCGTTGAGTATGCATTGTTCGCGTTTGTAAGGATGCAGCACCAACACCAGCTGCTTATAGTTTTGACCCGCTATATGTGCCGCTTCAATGGCGCCAGCAGAGGCTCTCGTTTCTGAATCCATAACAAAAAATAATACACGGGCTTTCTCTTTGGCACGATGCTCTAATTCTATGAGATCTGGCGTCCAATCAGAGACTTGCTAACTTACAATAATTCTACCAGTTAGAGGGATTAAACTCATCACTCGATGCTACAAATAAATTGCTTACCGGATTGTAAAATGTTATGCCCAGCGTCTTAAGCGTTGGGATGGCTACGTCGGCTCTCCAAGTGGTTGGATTGCACGATCCTCCCAGAAATACCTCAACTGGGGAGGTTGTGGGGCAATCCAGACTTTTACAATCGTCCACATTGCTTAAGGACTTTGTGGTGCGCAATTCATGGCTTGTTTTCGTCATATCCTTTCCGCCGTCACCAACACTTTCCTTTTCATTTAAAGTCTTCATCAGATTTGGAGTAGCGAGGCTGGAGGTACTAAGGGGCAAAACGACAAATGTTACAACAAGTAAAACAAGTAATTTTGGCTTGGGCCAAATCTTAGATATCCCCTACATGTACATACGAACAACAGGCGTTGCAGATACTTTTCTTGTAAATTGTGGACGTGCCTGTTATCAGACCACGTCTATTTTTAGCACTTCCAGGGATAAGTGTAAGAGATTTCAACTTCAGAGCACAATTTTTGGGGTAGAATAATACATTTTTGTCGCTCGTGCGCATGGCTCTTGATCGATTATGCCTCATTTTAAATAGCGATCTGTGTGTTTATAAAAATTCCGGCTAAATATCTCAAAATTTACGATCGTGGGACTGGAAACAACAGACGGACACACGGACATACATGCGTAGATCGATTCAGCTTTTAATACTAATCAAGAATCTATATACTTTGTAAGGTTTCTGACGCGTCTTTGTGGTTGTTGCAAATGGAATAACAAACTCAGTATATATATACTCATGTGGTACATAAATAAATCACAACTTACCGAAATCGCTTCAAGTCGGCAGCAAAAACGCAAAATTCTCCAAATGTTAAACCATTCGGTTGGCTGCTACCCTTGCGAGCCAACAATTTGGCGGTCTGCAACATTTCACTAACTACAAAACCAAAAAGCAATCATTTTCATAACACTCAATATAGGCGGCATTTGGATTTGGTTGCAAGAAATTGCGCATCGTACTTACTTTGTTTGTCATTTGGATGGAAGCTCAATTCTTGGAATAATTCTTGCGTCCGTTCGGCGGGCAGCACATTGCATCTGGCTTTGGCGCGCCATGCTTTCAACACTTCACTGTTGAAGGAGAGAAGATAAGAGAATGGTTTGTGTTATGGAGAGTAGGTTTTTAAGACTTTACTTCATCATATTAAAATGTGTTACTGCTGAAGAACCATGCGAACATAATGCAACAGCAGCAACATCGTAAACCATTAAGATAACAGCTAAGCTGTAAAATAATGGAACCTTCTCCATACGCCTTTAATGTAAAACTGTTCGAGAAATACTTGAAGATTATGGTATATATCAGAAGCGAGCTTCGGAGCTGCTGCTGATGCTGGTGATGGATCTAGCTTTAAGAATAATTGTAGTGAGAACTATTTTTTATCAATAAAATGGAAGATGAATATAAAACGTTCCCAGTAATCAGTAATAATGATTACCACCGCTACTGTTCTCAATTACGAGAGAATAACTGGATTGAGTTTATGTGTTATGCGGCACTAGCTTTTTTTAACAAATGTTGTACAGGGATGCAAAGGTTCGTCCCTAGGCAATGAATCTTCTTTTACTGATGCAATAAACAAACTGAGTTCCATCACCGCATTATTTTGCCCGGCTTATCAATAATACAACAACGACTAAAGAAAAACAAGTTCGGAAAACAACGCCATTGGAAATGTACTTGAAGGTTAAGAGGTCGATTCACGAGACATCTCCTCGAACAGAGCAATCTAGATGTATGTACCGCGACTACTACATATACTATATATATAAGCAAATGTATATTAATTGTAAAGATTGCAATAATGACTCAAATAATTATCGTTTGTGTAGGGATCCTTTATCAGAGTTGTATCTCTATGGTAAATATTGTTCTAACAAAACAAATTCAGCCCACGCGGATTCTCATATAATTGAAATATTGTAAAAGAAATGCTTTGGTGAACTAAACAACCACTTTGTCAAGACAGTGACGTAAGCTTCTAGTCAATGTGTGGATGATGATGACTACTGATGGCAGACGGTAATGGCTTGACATAAAAAGAAAAAGTGAAAAAATGAAATTTTTTATACCTTTCACATCTACATACAAAATGTGGGCGTGTCAGGTACATGAATACACCCTTTAACGGGCGCAATGTATTATGTATCAGCTTGCTCGTCGAATTTTACACTGAGTACAGTCTATTATCCGATCACGCCGACTTTTACCGCAAGATGTATGGGCTCATTTATACCGAAACACCAAAGTTCAACTTCACCACTCAATTTTTGTGGCAGATAAATATATTTTTGTAGATTGTGGGCGTGACTGATGTGGTGACGTTTGTGGGAATTTCAACGATGGACGTACGGAGTCTTCCAGTTTGTGTACAGTTTGGTATTGCGAATGGGCAAAACTGGTCCATGGATGCTTCCATACTTTGGAGAAAGTGCAACATGGGTAGGCTAGGCTGGGCTATATGTATATTTTGATTCCATCCAAACGAATTTTGATTCAAAAAACAAGTAAAAATGTTACAGGCGGTGCAGCCTTAAAGTGTGGTGCAATAGGTTACTTCGTGCAATATAATTATATGGAGAGGGGTTCTAAAAATGGTTCGAACGAATCCAAAGGATTTATGAAAAAGAAATCTTTCTATAGCGTCAAATACAAACAGGTACGTGTAGGCACATGGGAGGGATTTACTCCTCTTGACTTATTGTCCTTTTTCGACATCCACTCCTAACAGAAATTGCATGCATTTGTGCGCTTTTATGTACTCGTATTCAACGCAGCAACTGCAATTTTATTTATACAATATACAGACAGTTTACCATTTTATTAAAATATTAAAATTTCATTTTGTTTGCTTCAGACAGTCTTGTTACTATTATTATTAATATTATAGTTGAGATTATAATTATCTTTTAAACGAATATGTAAATAAACAAAGCAGGAGTAACTCAATTTCAATAAGAAACCACCACAAAATAATCGATGATGAGGTCATAACTAATAATAAAAATACAATTACTTGTGAAACTATACACAGTGCATACACCATACAACAGCAATAGTAAAAAACAACAACAACAACAACAACAACAAAATAAACAGAACCATACAAACACATATTCATAAAAACATATAGTCAGATAATAGGTACTACACAAATATTTAAGCAAAAAGAAAAACAACATCCGGCTTATACCGAATCTGAGATTTCCACTACAGAACTTGGGGTATAAGTTGGACGTTGCTACAATATTATTGGTATAATATTTAAAGGCCCATCAAAGAATAATTGGAGTCGCTCGACTCCAATCGACTCTTGTAAGATAGGGGACGAGCATGCCCAATCCCATTTATCTGGGACATTTCACTTCACTTAAGATGGCGGTTATAACAATTTTTATGATTTTGCTGCTCATCCAGAATACAAATATATGTATGTGTGAAATAATTTGTAGGGCTGACGCTCTCTTGTGGATGTTCCACGCACTCCACATTTCAAATGTGTAGCATTTTATCCACTGTACGCATTTTTCTTTTCTTAAAATATTGTTCATCTGTTTCTATTAGAAATGATCACAAACAATTGCAATGTTGCCGTGTAGGACAAAGCCCTATGTGCATACCTTGTACTGTAAAACATCTCGATCAGTGAATTCGCGTAAACAACTCGACTCACGATTTATTACTGTGATAATCTTAAGTTCGGTTATCAGGGTTTTTGATGCCACTCAAGTTTTCCTATACCCTACACCACCAAGTGTTAAAAGCGTATACGCCAGACCTTAAATTGTAACGATCGCCTCAGAGTAATCGTGATTGGTCTATATATGGGTACAAGAATCGTTGAGGCGTCTTTTCAAAAATGGTGTTTGTGTATAATCTTAATTTTATTATCGTGGTGTAGAGTATTTTACAGTCGTGCTGGACCATCTACACCTGACAAATGCAATTTTGTGATATGCGAGTGCTTTTAATTCTCTTTTTGACCAATCGCAATGAACAGTAAGCAAGTAAAAAAAAGATATATTTTCCTTTAGTCCAAATCTTAAATACCCTCCAAATTCACTCAAACGCACCCGGACAGTGGGTGAGCGATATATATAAACCTTTAATGACTACTGAAGTATTGAACCTTAAAAGTAAAATTTTGTAGAATACACGTCTGTTATCCAGCATCACCCCTTTTTAGCACATTCATGAATCGGAAAATTGTTTGTATAAAATGTAAAACAGACGGAAGCGGCTGGATCGATTCACATTCAGACAATGATTAAGAGTATATACATGCAGCACCTCTGTCTTGTAAATGGAAGAACAAATTGATATAAAATCCCTCCCTTCCCCCCAATCTTATGTGGAGCGTATAAAAAGTTGAAGTAATTACTAGTGTTAGATCATTCAATGACATATTGAATCGATCCCAACATCCGCATGTATGCAATGTAATCATTTGAGGTATGAAGTAATCTTTTCTATTATTTCTCTTCCATTCAAGTGATGTCCAACTGTTATGGCAAATGAAGCATAAGCTCAGCTTAGAAACAGTAATTTGTTGATTGAGCCCTATGTATGTAGTCGCATCATGTTTTTCTGACATTATGATTCACACTACAATTCATGTTTTCTTTATTCTCGATTGAAATGCTAATTGTTTTTATCCGTTGTCGAATAGAGTGGTTGTGTTGCGGTACGCGTCATTTAAATGTATTACTCACCTATTCGAGTACAGGTGATTGGTTGGAATAGCAAGGTCAGTGTCCATAGCGTTTATTTATGTGGTTGCATGATTTTAATAAAAAATTCTTTTGTTGCTAAAACGTCTTTCACTCTCACTCACTTCCTGACTCGCGCAATTACTTAACAATTTATTGCCATTTCATTACAACATTTATGATTAACCGCAGATAATGGCTTTGAATAGAAATTGCCCTGTTGCATGCGTAATATGGATCATTTGGAATCTCTGCCGGTCAGTCCATGTACATTTGCGCTCAAGCTATAGGTCGCATTTTTTTGAGATATTTCGATGAAATTTGGTACAAAGACATATAATGGCTTAAAGGGAAAAACCTTTTGAAAAAGGACCGAATTGGACCCTTTTTAGAAGCCCTTTCCATATAAGATCCTTTACAAATGAAAGTTTTTATTTGACGATAATTCGCAGTTCTTAATATTTATTAAATTATTTTAAAACTGTTCTTGTAACCACCATGACTGTGACTAGTTTTCTATTTTGTACAAATGGGAGTGGATATTAGTCCATATTAGCGGAGAACGAAGCACTTGACATGGCTTACATTATACTTATTAGAGTTTAAGTTCGCTGGGGCGTGTAGCGCTTGTTTAATGTTGCGACTAAGAACGTATCCGCGTAATTGTTTTGCTTTTAGGCTTTATGGAAATGCCCATACGCACATATTTAACTACACACACACACACGAGTCAAAATGTTTGCTTCGATTGCTGATTGATGCGAGGGTCAATGAAATCTCTTCCTCATTTAATAAATTTGCCCGAAAATGCTTACGCACTGAATTCCCACTATTAACTATTTTCTAATGATGTTATGTGATGTGCGAAGACTTGAAAGGCAGAGGAAAAATGCTTTCAATTGAAATGCAACATGCGCTTAGCGCTAACTAAAGATCAAGTTCAATGATATTGTTGTGGAACTGTTAATTAAAAGAAAGAAATTAGAGGAAAAAACAAAACAAAACAAAACAAAACAAAACAAAACAAAACAAAACACTTTTCAAAGAACGAAAAAAAAATTGAAAAAAAAAAAACGCATCGCGTATGTATGTATAATGTAAATTGCCGTTAGAGGCAAGATGGTGGGTGGAATGTTTTTGTTTTTGTTGGGTGGTGGAGGGAAGGGCTGTTATAATAATATGTACATAAATGCCTATATCGTTATGTGAGTGTATGCATGCATAAGTATGTTTTTTGTGTACTCGAGAAATGTTTTTAAAAATATCTAATACACACGTCACATAAACAGACTAAAGATGAATTGAAAATAACGATGACAGAGCTCATAAATATGTACCAGACAACTGTACAGGGGCTGGCGGTTTGGCGATTCCGCCAACCGGATAACCATTCAGGAGGGGACCACACTTGAAACAAGAGAGAGAGAGAGAGAAAGTGTGATTGGCGCTCCATGCCATCTATTAATAAATTGTATACGCGATCACACAGCACACAGCACAATAACAATGGAAAATTATTAATTTAATTTAATCATCATCATTAAAATAATAAATGTACACAATAACAATAACAACGAATACATAACTGATAAACGAAATTTTGCTTTCCACATGATAGGAGGTGGTCATGCAAAAGCCATAAATTAGACCGCTCCAGTGACACCAGAAGTAAACAAATTCAAATTTTTTCAATTTCTATATTTCGTAAACACATTTGAAGATAATTGTAGCTTTAATTTTGAATTCTGGAAGGCGATCGAACAATGAATCATTGTAACAGTAACTGAAGCGCTTTTGCATTTTTCGAATTTGACAATTGAATTGAAAATTTCAGAAGCCGACGTAATAACATAAAACAAAATGAGGAAGTGTGCGAAGATAAAGACGAATTTAAGTAGCAAAGACCCAAACCAAAAACCGGACATATATTACAGGTTAATATTTAAGTTATGAAATTCAGGACATATATAAAAAGTCAAAATTAAATTTGGCTTGGGTCAAATTCAAAAACACCCTCTACATGGAACACAAATTTTTAGGCCAATTAAGTGCTATTTACCAATTTTTATTAAAATAATTTAAGAAATACAACTTTTGCATCCTTCATAAAAGTTCGTTACGCTTTTTGCAATACTGAGAAAGAGGCGCTATAGACCTCACAGGTAAATACATTTTTTAGGATCAAAAATCAAGTCGATCTGGCTACATTAGTGCGTTATCCGTATAATGGAAGGCTTATGAGATATTGAGTCCGATCAGGTTCACATTATTAAACCAATTGCCCATGCTTCGCCAAATTTTTTCAAGAAATATTAAGAATTGCAGTTTTTTGCTATATAAAGCCTTCCATTATAATATAACCTTATATGGAGAAAGGCTTTAAAAATGGTCGAATTCGATCCATTTTCAAAAGCATTCCTCTTTGGGCCAATACATGTCCTTGTACCGTATTTTATCGATATATCTCAGAAAATTCGATGTATAGCTTGCGCAAAAATTTACATGGACAGACGGAAGGACGGACGAATAGGACAGACAATAGACAGATGGTTAAATCGATTCAGATATTCATCCTTAATTTCATAATTTAAACAAAAAATGCATTTATTTTTTGGACTATATCTCTAGTTTTCATCCGTTTCATTCTTATACCTCAACTCAAGAGAGCTGTGTTTGTGTCTTTATTAGTTCAATTCTTATCTGTCTCCACTCCTTTAATTTGGCTTGAACCAAATCTTCAATACCCTCCACATCAATATATAAACGGAGTGGCCGTAGCAAGTACATGATGGAGCCACTTAATAGTGTCTATGGCGGACTCTGCACAAAAGTTGGAAATTGTGATCGTGTCCAGTGTGCGGAAAGTTTCAGTATAAGTATGTATTTCATACATGGAATTTTTGTCGATTGTGTGTGCGGTACTTGACCGATTTCGCCGGCGTCGAGAAACTAGAAATGTACGTACAAAGTATAAGTTCACTATCTCAATATTTAGGAACATAACGCTCAATGGACAGACACACGGACATGGCTAGATATATATATTTTTTGGCCTGTGAGGCCACGCTTTGAATGTTGCAAACGGTACAAATAACTTAGTATACCTCCCATGTTGTGTGGAGAGTTTAAAAAACATGAAATGAAAATAATCAAACAATATAAAGGAAAGAAAGAATTAAAACATACCCCAAAAATAATTGTGTATGATCCGTGGGCGTGTAATGATGACTGTGAACGTTTAATGTTTGTGGTCGAACATTTACGGAAACGGCATATAGCGCTGACGAGGAGGTGCTACGATAAGTGGTGGTGGTGGTGGTGCAGCTGCGCCTTGTGTTATGTGTTTGCATTCGCGTGCCCAAACTAGACTGAACAGAGTGTGATTTATTTATACGTTCGGTGGTAGAATTTGGAGCTACAGTGTGCTTGACGCTATTGTTAAACCTTTTGGCGCTACCCAACGATCGATTCGTGCAACAGTTCAGTTGTTTGCTGTTGCCACCTACCGTTTTTGCTTTTAAGCCCATGCTTTTCTACTATTTTTATTCCTCTTGTATATTTTAATCAAAGTCCGCTTCTAGTTTTATGTTTTATGCTGTTTCTCGTTTCGATTTGAGCAGAGTTTGCTGATGACGAATCAATTCTGTTTAATATAATTTTTTGCATTACATTATAATTAAATTTTTGTAAAAGTCAAACAAGTTTTGAGTTTTCCGTAACATGAGTAAAAAACGTTACATTTGGCTGAGTTCAAAACTTGGACACCCACCACCTTAGGGGCATTCAAATAATGTTCGCGACTCGCAAGAGTGCTTATGATTTAGGGGGGGAGGGGGAAGTCTCAAAGTCATTTTCGTGTGATAGCCGCCTAAAAATTGAAACTTTTTCTATTTTTGTTTCACAGGGGTCGTGTCCTTCGGTCGACTTCTTCCTATTTCCATAACAACTTGTATTCCCGCTAAGTTTGAGGTCGACATCTTAACCCGCCGCGTAAATATTTACCACACAAATAGATAGACATACACACATACATACATATGTTTATTACGAATGCTTTATAAATTGCCTGTTGCTCCTTTATAGGTGCTACCAACGGAACCTCGGCAAAGTGGGTTCAACCTGAAGGTGGTGGGTACATGCAAGACAAGTAAAATACAAAATGTGGGCGTGGCGGTGACTTGATTACGCCCCTTAATAATGTACACATCACGTATCAATTTCCACGTTGAATGCTGCACCAAAAAAAAAAGCTATAAATTGTGGGCGTGTCTGTTAGGACCAAACACATTGGTGGAAAAGATCCATAAAAAGTCATCGTCCGGTAAATATCTCAAACGATGTGACCGCGATAGTGCCAACAACAGATGTTAGCACGAACATGACATGACCTTTCGATGCTGATCAAGAATATATATATACTGTTTAGAATTTCTGAAGCCTTCTTAGTCAACACTTAGTCAACACCAAAAAAAAAACAATATCAATTATTTTAATGAATTACATTTTTCAATGCGTTTATATTGCACGCCCAAGTTGGGAGTTGCAAGTTGGAAGTTAGTGCGATGCCAGGAGGACCCTTTTGATTCACCCAGACGCATTTCATCACATCACTATTTTACTCAACATTGTATTCTTCATTCATTTGATCAAATATTGGCAAATGTTGTAAACAATCAGCTTGCAGACGATATCGTAAAAAAAAAACTTCGCTCGTGCAAACTGCTGCTTTCGTGCACAATGTAATAAAACTGAATTTTATTTCAAGTATTATTTGAGCTGCTTTTGTCTATTTTTTCTTTGCATCTGCAAGAGATCACCTTGTATTTTTTTCCTGAGCTCTGCGATACGTGCGCATTCTACAAAGGCAAACGAACAAATGTCAAGCAATCGTAAATTGTGAATGAACAAAGCCTCTGTCTGCCTATTTGGCGTAGCGCACACGCTACATGAAAGAGAGCGCAAAGTCTGAGTCAGAAGAGAAACATCGATAGTTCAGTTAGAAGGATTGTCATTGAGAAAGAGACGGGGGGTAAGGGACGCAACAGGCCTATTAAGTGCTGATGATAGATAACTAAATTTGTCCATTTCCTAAAGATGTGTGTGCACACGGCCTGAACTGTTTTTGTTAGCGTGTAGGTGTTAGCGTTGTGCACACACTGTTATTATTAACAAGTTTGTGCTTCTCTCCCGACCTTTTTTCAACAAAACCGTTACTGTGATAAGATTGTGCGTAGAAATGCATTTTCTCTACATTATCGACTCTTTGCAACGGAAACATTCCAAACGAAGAGCAATTGTAAGTGGATGCCTCTTGGGAAGCATCCAACCAGTTATGCGTGAGTTTACATGTTGAGAGTTGGCGAGAGTTTTTCAAACCTACACAACGTGTAATAGTGGATGTCCGGATATTGAGTCCATATAGGACCTTTTCAGTCCCCTGTAATTATCCTGGTCTGTTCGAAACAACGTTCACAGTGCAGTAAGAACATTTCGCAGAAAGAAAACTAAATGAAAAACTAATCTACAATAGTGGGCGTGACAGGTATGTGATTACGCCCTCTAATACGTATCAGCTTGAAAATCGAGTTTACTTGTTCTTTTTTAAATTGTGGGCGTTGCTTTCAGCAGAGTGCAGAGAGTAGGATTAAATATCTCAAAATTTACGAACGTGAGCGTGCCAACAGCAGACGGACACATGTTTAGATCGAATCACTTTTTGAGGCTGATTACGAATACATTTTATATATGTTCCTTAGTTAACCCCACCTTATGTGTAGTGTATAACAATATCTAACGCATCAAATGGCTTTTATAATCATTACCCTCCAACGAAGAAGCAAAACATTTGCGTCGCCCAGAAGAGCTCAACAAAGTTTATATAAAAGGATCGCAAATATCCTCCGTTTGGAAATCACTCTTGATCCCAGCCGCAAGTGCTAAGATATCGTTGGCAGTTGTGCAAGCGAAACATGACGCTTTTACTGGTTTTTTGATAATCAAGTAATAAAAACTATATTCTCACAACTTTACAATAAATTTTTACAATCCTTCAATCCAAGCCGGTCGGTCTGGTCGTTTTTTAAATTTTTAGCACTGCTTACAAAAAAAAGATCTCCAGCGGTCAATGCCCTTAGTACGAAAGCATAACCACAAACTTGCACCCTCAAAATGCTATGAACTAAACGGTGTTCTACTTAGCTGTGTACTTAGTTGCTCTTTATCGCATTATTATGTGCAGTTTTGCCTTTGTATTCGTTTCGTGTGCGTGGCTGTTGTTTTTATTATATTAGTTCTATGTTTTGCTTCAGTTCGTTTGTGTTGTTGTTGCTATTTATATTTTTGTGGTTGCTGACAGCCAGTCTTCTCGCATTTGGTTGTTCGGTTGGTTGATTTGCTTGCTTTGCAAACGCGCTTACGTCACTTACGAAAATATCATATAAAATAGATAAAATAACCATTAAATAACAAGTATGTACTAATGTGAGAGATTGCGCATACTCGTTAACTTGTTTTAAGAGAGCAACAGTCGTACACAGATATTTAGTGGAATCATTACTTTATGCGGCGGAGCAAGTTTGTTTTGTTTTTCGTAATCAATAGCTGTTAAAAGAATGATATGCTAAAAGGCTAAGTATCGAAAGGGCAGTCTGATCGCATGTTTATGGGTTTGTTTGTTGTTTTCATAGACACAAGTGTTGGACTGGTAGCCTACTCTTGCACTTTAGTTTCTGCATAAATGATCGATGGATTAACGATTAGGAAATAGTAGGTAGTGGGAAGAAGCGGAGAGGGTGGCTCTAGAGAACAAACTATATATATATGCGTAATGTAATGTGTTGCCTCTTGATTGAACCCTTTCTCTTCTTCACCTTAGGGCACACACGTTAAGTAAGTTTCTCATATAATACCTGAAAAATGTTTTAACAGTTTTCATTCTTCACGATATTGGCGTTCGCGTAATCGCATTATATATGACCTTTGGTGAGGCTGAGGAGTTCCGCCAAAATCTGCAACACTACAATATCGTTGTTCACTAGTGCGATTAATTCATTACGCATTATTTTTGGAATTTTTCAGTCATTATTAATGATTTTTAGTGAAATTTCCTCCATGTGTGCTAACATAAGCGTTCTCGTACATACTAACACACAGTACAAGCACACATTTATACTTAATGAATCATCGCATTGAATGCAAATGAATAACAGTCAAAATATTGATTATAAGTACTTTCATTACAGGTTTGTACACATTTGTTGGCCGTGCTTACTAATGCCAAGAAAATCTCTACGATTTATTAAAAATTTCCGCAAATTGCTGAATTTTAAGTTTTTTATATTAACGATGTCGTATTAAATATATTTATTTGTGAAGCGGTTGTTGGCCATTGTATGAGAAGGAAGTGGAGTAAATCCGGACGCGCGATATAATATATGAATAGCACTTTACCAACAAACACAACAAATCTATTGCGTTGACCGTGCGTGTTTAACTGAATTGTTGATTTTATATTAGAAAGCCTCTTAGCAGGGATGCACAAAATGTTAACAAACTAGTTCAATGGAACTAATCAATAAACTGAACTATTCAATAGGAGCCAAGACAGAATACGTTATTTTGTTATCATACAAATAGTGAATCTATTCACGTTTAAAAAGCCGATAGCCGATATTAATATATTGATTAAGCACTTTCCGTTCTTCCCATTAAATTTCACATAAGTTATGTGAATGTAATGTCAAAACATTTGGCATCACTTTACCAAATAAAAAAAGTTTATCGCTTTTGAGAACAGACATTGTTTTCTAGTCTGGTTATTCATCATTTTACTTCTTCATTTTCTTAGCTTGATTTGACTTTTTTTATTTAGTTCGATTCTAACATTAGTTCGTTTTTCTTCCACAAGATGGTGCAAAAAATGTAGTGAAAATATAATAAGTGGTGTGTTAGCTTTTGTCATTTCTATCGCTATGTAGAGGGCATTTCAAAGAGTAATTTATTTTGATCAAGAACCTGTTTTATAGATTTTCACAGAACTCTTAGGAAGAGAATTAAAAGATATAAAATTGTCTTTACTATACTATGTAAGTAAACAAGTAATAGTAAAAATGAAATTTACTATTGTGATTTAATTGTAGTTCTTTTCGTTTATGACAGAGAAGTATAATCACAGAGACGGAGTGTCGCTCTCTTAAATATTGTACGCAGAATCTCAAATTCTGTTTGAAGCTTCATATCGTATTCGTGCATATCTTGCATTTTATATCGCGTAAATTTATAGCAAAAATCTCGTAACAAAAAGACAAATATCGTAAGATTTTATTTGTTATACTGACTTGTGTTTACTGATTTTATGTATTTTTTTTAAAGAAATTTATATATTTTTTAATAATTCCCTACGTAATGCGTTTACAATGAAAAAAATTGATAAAAATCAATTCGACAAAACATCAAAAAACCACAACACAGATCGAACCAGCAATATACCGTTTGCAAGTCCCTCACTGCACCACCACACCACATAATATTTATCCAATCGATTACTTAGTACTAATCGTATATGATTGCATGCTTCATTGGCTTGTTATACAACGCGGTGGTGGGTGTGTTTACAAAATCTTTGGCATAAATACATTAAATGCATTAGTGGTTAGTGAGGGTATACCAAGTTTGTTATTCCGTTTGCAACATTTGAAATTTGGAATGCCAAAAACGGGCATAGGCATGGTCGAATAACAGATGCGCCCACAATTTACAAAAAAGTATATTCAGCGTAAAACTTGACTTGGCGTAATCACTTATATGTCACGCACACTATTGTAGATGTAAAAAGTATTTAATATTTGGCCAAATTTAGTTTTCTTACGCAATAATTTTAATATATTATGTAAAAATAACCGCCGCTTATGTTGCTGCCGCAAGTGTAATTATGTTAAGTTGATGTGTTTGTATGTGATGCAGAATCATTACATCTTTAATTTTAAGTAGGTGAATACACTGCGCTTGTCAGGCGCCCCACAAAATATATACATTTTTGATCAACTTCAAATTCCCAGACGCAGTTGATATGTGATCCACGCACGTATGATTATTCAATGCATCCATCGATTTGTCAAATAGGAGCGTGATGGCTCTAGAATCGGGTTCATTCCACACCTGCCGTTTTTATACCGATGTGGAGGGCATTTAAGATTTCATCCAAACCACGTGTAGGCTTTCACTTGTTAAAGCATATGTTTTGTTTCTTGTTAACGTCATCAACAACAATAACAACAACATTCAGTGAATTCAGTGAATATCTCACGAAACAATACCTTGCCCCGTAGTCGTATGCGTTTGTGCGTTTGGGTGTGCGTTTGATGATGAAATGCTGGCATCTTACATGACAAACGCGCTAAGTAATTTGCTGTGTTGTTGTCTTTGCATTGTCATTTTGTCACTTTGTCACGCAGGAAAAAATTCAGCCATTTCCTAATTACTAATACAATACAAAGGCGTTTGTTTGTATGCAGGTGTATGCGTTAAGATGCAGCGGACGATTATTGCGGCATTGTTATGATGTTGATGGTTGCATTTCTAATTGCAATTAACTGCCAAATTAATGAGATCCTACAGAGTAAGTCGTTTTATTGTTGTTGCTGTTTTTTTTTTTTTTTTTGGTTGCTCTCCATGAAGGCGATGGCGGTGGTGGGGTTGTGTGCATTAGTGGTTATACAAAAAAAAGAAAAGATATTTACACGCTCGGCCGCTTCTAATACATAACATACACACACACACGCACACCTGCCTGTACTGTGGTACAGGCCTTTGTCGTTGATGGTGTTGGCAAACAATGCTCTGGGTAGCGTTCACTACACGCAAAGCCAGATTATTATAGCTTAATAAGAACAACAGCAACAATAATAATAATAAGAATAATAATAATGACTAACAACCATGACTGCAGTACTTATTAAATGCAACACTTAACAGTCACTTCTATAGAGGCAGTCAGTACAATACAAGTACACTTGGGCGCATGATGGTAGAAAAAATGTAAGAAAATCTTTCAGTCACTCATACGTATTCAACAGCACCTCAATTAACGGTATATACATAAATTCATACCTTTCACTATTATGGCATCACTACAATAACAATAACAACAACACTAAGAGTCTCTCTCTCTTAATGAAGTCTAATGACAGAAATTCTTACCAGCTGACAAGTGGGTGACGCTGTATATACGAGCGTGTGTGTATGTGTGTGACCAGCCTCATACCCCCATACCTGTCACATAGCCCCATCCGTTCTAATTATGGCCAAGTGTTCACGTTACAAGAGCTCGGATTTGAGTTTGAGTTTCGCGTGCAAAAAAGGTAAAAAAAAAAAATCTTTCATAAGAATAAATCTTTTAAGCCTGAGTAATTTATGTTGTTGTTTAAAATCATTAAGCTCGTAGCCGAGTTTTAATTACAAATTATATAATGGTTACATGGAAATAATTAAAAGCAGAACGAGCAGGCGAGTGTGGCATGCGTTGCGTGCGTTGCACTTGTATTGGTCTCACATTAATTAAAAATCCTTTCAATTTCTTATTCAACCAACTGCGAATGGCACGCTGCAGCAAGTGGGAGTCATTAAAAATGCATTTTCCTAAAACAGATCATCCTTTGTCCTTCTCCAGCTTAATTTCATTTAACTTAAACAAACGTGTTTTGTAGATGGCAGGAAGCAAGTAAAAAAGCCATTTGGTTTAGGCTAAATCTTCAATATCCTTCATGTCCCATGAATGACTTTTTTGTGTACTGTGACCTGTAACTTGTACATAAATTTCATGCACAAACTCCGGACAGACGGACATTGTTAAATTGATTCAGAAAGTGAATCGATTGGTACAATTGAAGGCCGTTTATGAGCTACCGTCCGAACAATAAATCGATGCTTCGCTAAGGAACTAGACATTTTATTTACGAAACTTGGCAAAGAATAATTATTTAGTTTAATGATTAAATTTGAAGCGAATCAGATAATTTTTGAAAAAACTTTATGATAACGAAACATCGCCTGGCTTTAAATTGCCTAAAAACCTTCTTCAACAACATTTTAGTCTCATTTTATACATTAGCCCGAAGCAAAACACATTTCATACCCTACAGATGAGAGAGTGTAGTTAGACTTTAAGTAGCTTCTCTACTGTTACTTAAAAAATACTTATACGCCTCAGATGATATTAAATTTGTTGGTAATAAAAAACAAGTAAGAAAACTACATTTGGATTAGACCAAATCTTAAATACCCTCCACACATAAATTGTGGGCGTGTTTGTTATAAGCGCGATCATTTGCATTTTTGGGCTATAGATGGATGACATTATTACAAAATTTCAACTTTGAATCTCGAATATTTGTGGCAGATACATAGATTTTTGTCGATTGTGGGCGTGTCTATCGACCGATTTTACTCATTTTAAATAGCTGTACAAAATTTCAGCTCAGTATCTCACAATTTACAACCGTGAGAATAGACGGACACACGGACAGATGTGTTTAAATTGATTCAGTTGTTGATGTTGATCAAGAATCTTCCTTCGAGGTGTTGCAAATGGATTGATTAACGTAAACTTGAGGAGGGTTTAATTATTAACCGTTAGAATCTGAAAACGGGTTTTATTGTTATTGCTGTTATTGTTGTTGTTGTTAGTATATGATATGATTATGAATTGGTCAGTCTGTCAGGTAAATGATGCAACAAATCCTTAAATAAACCACAAAGTCTGTTTTATCTTGTTGTTGTTGTTGTTGTTATTATTGTTATTGTTGTTACTGTTGGTTGTTGGTTGTTTTCGGGTTATACTTTTACACATAACTTAAGAACCCACAAAACATTCACTTGAAATGAATGCTGAACTACGCTACAATTGCGTTAGATTGACTCGAGTGCCGTTGTTATCGTGTGTACTGCGCGTTTCTATATATTTGTGCATATAGTGTGGGTTTGGGTTTGGGTTTGAGTTTAGTTTGGTTCGGTTTGGTTGGTTTCGGTTTGTTTGGCTTATTTAACCCTCGGGCGTTAACTTGTTTTAGCAGCGCAAAGTTGCAAATTGAATTATTTAAGCATTAGCTTTTTATTTATTTTAGGGGTGCATCATTATGCTCATCCTCACCATCACCCACACGTACGCTTCACCGCGAGAGTTGGGTAAGTGTAATAACCAGAGGGACCTTTTACATTTGGCATTTTTATCTCTGTGAGAATATGTTTCATGTCCAATTAAATTTCAAGCATCAATGATTTTTAAAATATGTGTTTCATCCACTGTGCGCGTACGGTATTTAAAGGGCAATCGTGGTGCGTGTGCCAGCAAAAATATTTGTTTAAAAGATTTTCTTCACTCAGTAGCGAAGACTGCAATATTTTCGTAGCGTATAAAGATTCGACATCTCAAACAGGGCCCTAAACAATTATTCCAAATAAATATGAAAGATTGTGTTTTATTTTGTTTTTTAGAGCACTTATCACGTAGAGACCATATAGAGCGCCAGGCATCCAGTCTGTCAGTCTAACTCAACGCAACGTTGTCGTTTTATTTACAATATCTTATCAAATTGGCGACACTTTAGGTAACATTTAATGTTGCGCAATAAAGTGTGTGTGGGTGTCGTTTGACATTTGCTTGCTAGTGGAGTTGATTGCGTTATGCACACGTTACACTGGACACGTGATGGCTCGTTGGTGTGGAAGGGGCCTGCAACTGCGTACGAGGCTTCGTTACATCTACCTGTTGTACAATAACAAGATTTGCTGATTTTATAGTTTCTCTCATTGGGTTGAAGGGGTTTCTCATCAATTCTGTTATTTCATTTCATAATTAAGCAAACAAGTAAAAATGTTGCAGTCGACCATTTAGGCACCTCCTGAGATTACACAGACACCATTTTTTTGAACTATCCTAACCATGTTGATGAGTCGACGTCTTTCATTTAATTAATGACGTATGTTCAATGCACTTATGTGTGGAGGCAACGCAGACCCCAACGTCAATCTATCAATCTAACCATGTCTGTGGTAATCACTCTCCTGGTAGCGAAAATTCAGACATCAATCTCAAACTTGGCAGAATTGTTGGTAGTTTCCAAATGCAGGTTAGTATTGAAATTGAGACAAATCGGTCCAGGCACATGTCCACAATGCAACGAAAACTGAAAAAAGGCAAATTCAAGTAAATTTTATGCATTTCTTATCACGTACAGAAGGTTAGTATTGACATATACACGCCTCGTGCAGCTTTGGTATTCAAGATTTATCCTCAGCCAAATTGATCAGTATTTTGATTGAGTCGAGGTGTATGGAAACATTAGACGTTGTTGTTTGAATACAAGAGTAGAATAATAACAATTTGGGTTGTACCTGAGAGCATCATTAAAATGGTCGTCACATGCATACGAAAGATTTAAAACAAAATTAAAAGCTTTCAATTTATTCTTTTTCTTCTACTGCGATTGATTTTATTTATTTGCGATAATTTGATTTGGAGCGAACGTATGTGTGTTTATTGTATTCCCTCATAATAAATGAAATCACATTTGCATACACACCACCCACTCCTACTCTAGCAAAAAGTGAAAGAAAAATAAATTTTAGTTGAGGACAAATCGAAAACACCCTCCTTGTCTAGAGACATACTGTAGTCGTGCCAGGTACCCGATTACGCGCTTTAATAATAAATAAAATATTTATCAATTTCGTCTCCTGCATTGGATTCTGCACAAAAAAGAAGATTTTCTGTCAATTGAAAGCTTGTTTGTTATCCGACCACGCCCACATTTGGCGCGAGGCATCCAGATCGATTCAGATTTTGTACGTAGGATACTTTGTGGAGTCTGTGGTGCCATCTTCCGTACATCGTTGTAAATCGAACGACAAGCGCAGTATACTCCCGGTTTCAGGCGAAGCGTAATAAAATATATAGGAAAAGCGTGTGAATGTTGTTGGACACGTTTCTGCCTAATGGAGTTGCTCGAGTAGCGTGAATTCAAATTAAATTAAATAATAGAAAGAAAAGGAATAAAAAAAGAAAAAGTGAAAATTGTAAAATGTAACAAATTTCATTTAAGACCATTAGCATCTACATTAGCATTGACGTAACAGTGAAGCTGGCAAGTAGTCGTCAGTCACATGGTTCGTCATTCAGAAAGTGGGTATGGTGTGTGTGTGTGTGCGTTATGTATACATTTATACAATAGCTTAATGTCATATAAGCTACTTCGGTATTTTATGTATTTCCATGTATGTACACATGTGCTAATACACAAAACCCTGAGTATTTGGAGAAAACTATACATGTGTGTGTGTTACGTGACTGATGTATACGTATGAGTGAGCATATGACGTGTCTCACTTAAGTGTACGTTGTAAGCGAGTCCTACAGCATTCCACAGTAAAAGGGTTTAGTGGTTAGTATCTGCAAGCGCATTTACAAGCGCACACCGCACACCGCACACCGCACACACAAAAGTAATTTCCTAGATATACTCGTATACCATACGCCCACACACTCACATACGTGCACACACTTCAAATCAATTGAAATGTTGATATGTCGACCACTTAAAGCGAACTTAAGAACTTTCCTAGCATAACGCAAGTGTTGCAAGTATGTTAGTTAAGTATGGCAGTCACGCTTGTATCCATCCACATCCGAATAAGTTTGTAGGCATGGTATGTGAAGTAGAGCTTAAAGTCTCTTCCCCTCCTTCTCCATCTTGCGTTTCAATTGCTTCGAACATATTCAACGTTCTACGTGCACATATTGGAATACATCCTTAACATTTCTCAACCGAGATCAAATTCTCATTTTTCCCCACTTCTCAGACATGCAGTCATCTGTTTGCGGTGTACAGGGGAAGTTTTCATTCCGAATGATTGGTGCGGGACATCATACAGCAGTAAGCATCATTATAAATGCGATTGTCCGTCGCGTTATTATCGTGGCGCGTTAATATATAAAAATCCTTAAGTGTGTGCTTGAGAGTGCAACCGCTCCGTTGATTTGCTAGGATGCTGACGATGATGATGGCTGCCAACTGTTCGTTCTCGTCATGATACTTACAAAAATCTGTTTCTGTGGCCTCAAATGCATTTTGTCTTTTTTCACTTCATTTGTGGCCTCTTCCTTACGGACTGACTACCTACCCCCTTTGCGTACAACGTTAACCCTCTTCCACAAGTGCGATTGTTTTATACCCTTCACCTTATAGAGCATACTTCAAGGTATGCTAAGTATCTCACTTCGCTTGCAACCACAACACTGAGGAGGATACATTGAGACGGTTTGGCAGTTTTCTACTTAAAATGGACGAAATGGGTTAATCACCACGCCCCCAGTTGTCACAACAGTGTAATCATTTTATGCGTTCATATGTTGAGAATGAAAAGGAACAAATTACAGCCAAGCCCACAGTACAGATTTTGTGAATAAGTTGCCTGCCGACAGCTGCCGTATACATCATCTCAACATCTCATACTTGGCTTAGGTTTACCGAAATATTATTAAAATAATATAGTGTGTTGTTGCAATTGTTACAAGTTTCATATTTCCATTCCGTTTGAAACTTGAGCCTGCACAAATAGTGTAGAAATGTTTTTAAAATGGAAACTTGAAAAGTGTTTTTAAAAAACAACAAACACACAATCAATAGTAAGAATTGCTGCCCACCACACAATTTACAAACAATATGGAAGAGACGCCAGTCTGACTAAGTTTAAAATAAAGTAAATATTTAGCATTGAGAAGCTGCAACCGTACGTTGAAAATATTTGTTCTGTAAAGATTATAATCCCGTAAGGGTTTTAAGGCAATGTTATATGTTGCTGTACTTAATAACAAGAAAGAAAGCTAACTGGGACTTAATCCAAATTTTAAATACCCTCCACATATGCACACAAACGTTGGCGTGGCAGGTACATGATTACGCCCTCTAATAATGCGTAATACATTACGTATCAGCTTGCAAAGCGAGTCGTACACTGAGTATGGCGTTTTGTATATTGTTGGCGTGTCTGTTATGCTATAACTATAAACATTTGCACCAAATTTCAACTTTGTAGCTAAATTTTTGTGGCAGATATATAGATTTTTGTTGATTGTGGGCGTGGCTCTTTACCAATTTTGTCCATTTTAAGTAGCGATCTACGTGTAGAAACTGTCTGTACAAAGTTCCACTTCAATATCTCAAAATTTACTTTCTGAGACTTGGTCTAAGCCAAATACTGTTTTTTTTTTTAAATTGTTGCATGTTGAACTTGTTTAAGAAGAAACAAAAAAATACAAAGCTTCATGATTTATTTACATGTGTAAATGTTTCATTCTTAACAAAAGGCGCATTTCTTTATACCTTTCGACTAAGTCAGTTTTAATATTGTAACAACCGCACGAGCGTACGCAGGAGTATTTACAATGAAAGGAAAACAGTTCTTATGCTGAGGTGACAAATCGCGTTTTCCTGAAATATTTACTTTATTTGTTTACTCATTTTTAAAATTTTTTTTTTGTTTATTCCAACAAAACGAAAGAAAAAGTTTTTTTTTTTTATAAATCGTACCCGACCCTCGTCCCCTGAAAGGTACACAGAAACACGCTCTAAGTATGGTTGCCAAAAATGTGTGTTTTTTTTTACAAATAAACAATGTGTGTAACATGTACACATGTCTGCACCTGCCTAACTGTATTCATAGCCGGAACACATGTGTGTTACAAAAGCAACAACACTCCGTTCACAACTTATTTACTGGTATCTAACTTTACAAAATGTGGCAAAATGTTTGCCAGCTTTATCTTTATCTTTTGCCAACTGAACTGAAGGGAAAGGGGAGGGAAAAGTTTGAGGACGGATTAGGTGTCTTAACGCCATAAACGGTTTCCTAAGCCATCCTGGCGGCAGACGTTAGTTGACACGTGAAACAAATTTATGTTGATTGCAGTATTGCCGCTGCTTTAAAGTGTCTCGGGTACATTCCTAGAAGTATTCCTCTACGCAAGCATATGTTAAGAAAAGTGTTGTAGATCCTGAGGCTTCAACACTTCAGCGCGCTATTGACATGTGTCATAATTTGCAAAAGTTACGTTTCGATAAAAAATATAATAAATGTCTAACACTGCTGTTCAATCTGTGGCTGCAGCATTGTTATGTTGTAATAAATTTCAAGAACATTAGCAACTTCGATAATAGAAGCAAAACTTTCTCGTTTTATAGTTTGCAGAGTTTGCTAATAATTCTGGACTGTAAATGGATATCGAGTTGATTTTGTTTTAGGTTGTCTAACGCCAAGGTGACCTGCCAAGAACAACTATTATGTTTAAAACGTACTAAGTAACGGTCAGATCGTTCAATCGCAATTGTTAGTTTTTTTTTTTGAAAATTCTTTAAAATTTTTAATCTTAAAATTATCTGCTCCAACCCAACTACAAATGCTTTCACTTCAGACTTCAGCTACGCGTAATATGTATGCATCCATACGTATACTTATATTTATTATATGTGTGTGTTTGATGCGTGATGCTCCTCATCAATGCCACAACCATAAGCCCCATCTTTGGTAGAAGAGATGTAAACATACGGGCGCGTGATGTTGACAACAACTTTAACTCATATTTATACATAAAAATACGTTGACGATTACGATTATTATTATTATTGTTGTTGTTGTTGTTATTATTATTATTATTATTACTGTATTTGATTGTAATGATGATGGCGCATAAGATATTAATGTTGTTGGCTGGCTGGCTGGATGGTTGGTTGGTTAGTTGGTTGGTTGTATTTCTTCTAGCAGCTGCTTCCAAAGTGAATTTTGCGTATTCCCCACCCTCCCCCTCACTACCGTTTGCCTATTATTGTTTTGGAAGTTATACAGGAAACGCATTCGCTGTCAAGTTATATTCGTTTTTGTAAAAATTCTTCAAATAGTAATAAAAAATATATCTTTTGTCCGTACGTCCATATGGTGTCAATCTGTGCACGTCTTTCGCTTTTGCGGTGAAAGAAAGTTGAAGCCTTGATTAGACGTGTCATTGTGTGAGTTTTTATTTTGAGGTCAGTAAAAGTTTTGAATGTAGGAGAAGTTTCATGAAGATCACAGAAAGGCATGTAGAGAAGGAGTCTAGGAGAGAGGCGTTCCAACCAAAGCGATGCGCAGAGTGTTCAACAGTTTTTACGAACCATACTGGCTGACAACATAATTTTTTGTCTACTTTTTCTATTCCATACATTGATACCACACATGTTTGTACACGCGAGTACGCGCGTTCGCACTACGCGCTGGTGCGTCTAAGTATATTTATCCTTTTCATTAACACCAGTGTTTGGTTGTTTACATTGTTCAAGCGTTTCATTACATTCAATTCCTGTAATCACGAATCAGGGAATACCTTGGGGACTCGCATTAACAAAAAATATCTGATAATTTTTACTGGGTTTGTGTGTGTATGCTCTGGTTGCATGTATGTATTGTGTCTATATGTGTTTTTTAAGTGTTGCGTTAAAATTTGGTACATTACCAACAATAACAACAAACGAATAATATTATAAAAATACAGCACAACTGTGATTATACAATACAATAACAACGCAAAGGCATCGAGAGGGCGAACAGGTCTTCGTAATATGAATAATTGGTGGGGTCGGCAAGACTGTTAACACAAAATGAAATGCTTCTAAATTAAATTAACGACCGATTTTTGTTGATGTTTTTATTATTGCTGTTGTTATTGTTGTTGCCTCATCATCACACATTTTCTCCGTCTTGTTATTTTGCCCCTGGGTCCTGGTTGCTTGCATGTACGAACGAAATAATGAACGAGTAGTTACATAAATATCTACATAGTACCCTTTTTTTGTACGTTGCTATTGTTGTTGTTGTTGCAATAACCATTCACCCGGAGGGTGGAAGTGTTAAAATTAGAATAATTGCATTTAAATTATTGCTATTTTTGTTATTGTTTGTTTTCCGAATCGTAAATCAAATTTAAATTATTTCATATCCTTTTATTTTGTTAAATTATTACGTACGCATGATGTCGTTCGGTTATGTTGTAGAAGTAGTAAAAAAGGTTTACACCAACCTCCGCCTCCACATTCACCTGCACTGTACAAATTTGCCCTTTTTATACCCTCCACTTAAGACGATGGTCTACGAAGCTTGTCATTCCACTTGCAATACCCAGAAGAAGCCATCAGACACCCTACAATGGATGTATATTCTTGATCGGCATAAAAAACTGAGACGATCTAGACTTGTATGTCCATGTGTGCGTCTGTTGTTGGCATTCTCAAGGACGTAAATGTTAAGTCGGTTAAGGGACAAAAATCTATAAATTAGTCTATGAATGTGAAATTTTGTATGTTTATCTATAACATTCCATGGGCGTGGTCAGAGAACGGACACGCCCACAATTTACAGAAAACCATGCTCAGAGCAAAACTCGACTAGCAAGCTGATATGTGATACAAACTCTCTTAGAGGTCATAATCCTGTACCTGCCACGCCCACCGTTTGGCCTGAGTCATATTTGATTGTCTTACTTGTTAATGACTTTTATATTAAATTGCGGGCCTGCCTACTATTTCTTCTCTTTTCTCCTAATCCATAATGTAAACGTGTAGCTGTATTTTTATGCTTGAGAGCGATTTTCGTCACATATTAGGCTTTCGGTGCTTTCCAGCTAACGCAAAAAGGAACCCACTATAATGTGAGGGACATAAGAATGGCCGCACATGGTGTGGAATGAACGCGTATCAAAGTATGTACGCACATAAAATATTTGCTATCGAATTTTTTTGGCTTTAATTTTTTATACTCATTGTTACATGTTTTTGCCATGTCTGCATAGTTGGAATAGAAGAAATTCCTTTGCATTCTACGCAAAAAATCATATGGTATAATAAAATTTATAATAAATTCCAATTGATTCAAAATACTTGCACCGCAAACAATGAAACGTTTTCGCCATGTGCAAGAGGAAAGCAATAAGGGCGTAACTAAAGTACATGAAAACGTCAAATAATAATAAATTTTGTGATTTCTCTTTAGCAGAGATATGGTAGGTAATAAAATGGATTGGTGCTGTACGTGCATGTGCGTCGAGAGTAACTGTAAGGGATGAATGCCCTAAACCGCATCAGCATTTAATATTGAAATTGTTTTTTTATTAATTTTTTACGATATATTTCATAACCAAACACATAAAGCTCTAACGGTCAATTGTTATGTTAATGTTCCCTTGTACATGCCATACAGTCCGGAAATATGAATAATGTTGATGTCGCTACCGAAATATTAATAGCGTTCAGAAGTGTTTGTTCGTATTAATTAGGAAACAAGTCATACAACTAAAGTTGGCTTGAGTCAAATATTAAATACCCTCTAAACTGATTTACGAAGTGGGGGAGTGGCAGGTGCCTTAAGCCAAAGCAGTCTTATAGTGTATAGTGTATACTTGGACTTCTGCATGGAAAGGTTTTTTGTAAATTGTGGGCGTTTGTGATATCCAGCTTTCGCCGACTTTTTACACATAGTTATAAATTTCATTGCAGTGGCTTGATTCTTGTAATGTATAGAAATATTTTTGTTTATGTTCAATATCTCAATTTTTTCAACCCTGAGAATGTCAATAACAGGGAGACATAAGAAAATACGGACAGACATGACTAAATCAATAGAGCTTTGTAAGGTCTCTGATGCTTCCTCCTGTTTGTGTTGCAAGGGGGACAACACACTTAATATAACGTCATTTTATAGCGAGATTATATAAAAAAAATACCCACTGGAGAGAAGTTGTTTTCTTGTCTTTTCTGTTTCTGCATAAAAAATAATAAATCGTTCGAAATATTTAGATTGTATGTATAATTAGACAAAACCAGAAATAATTGTTATATAAATCACATGCTTTGCTATGCAAACGCCACTGTGTCTCTATGTACGAATGTGTCTTCATATGTGCGCGTGTGTATGTGCATGTGTGTCTAGTGTCGTCGCGGCCCCCTATACTGACCCAAGATATAATCTATTATAACAGAATTTAACCAAAAGGAGAATTATTATACAAATTCAAAATCGTTCATTTATGCATGCGTACGATGCATGTGAATGCATGACCGCATAGTCCAAGTATTGCATAACAAAGTGAGTGTTGTAGTTAAGTAACAAACTGTTAGGAGAATATTAATTGTATTGTTGTTGTTATTTGTGTGTTGTTTTTGTTGTTGATTTTAGATTGATTTGAATAAATGAAAATGACAATATCTGAGAATCTAACATACTTACACTGAGAAATATTTAAATGGAAATCTACCGCAACTAAAACCCATTTAACTGACTACAGAATTTTTAGTTGAGACAACCATTTTGTTCAGATACTTCTTTTAGTATCTGAAAGTCAGAAAACTAAAGCTCTGGTTTAGGTCAAATCTTAAATACCCCCCAACATATAAAAATAAAAGGTGGGCGTGGCAAGTATGTGATTACGGCCTTTAATAGAATATGGTTTTTGTAAATTGTGCGCATGTCTGTTATACATAAGACCACACCTATTTTTGACATATCAATTGATTCGTGTGTCCCACGAACATTCTTGCCTAGATCGACACAGTTTTTGATGCTGATCAAGAATATATATACTTTGTAGGGTCTCTGAAGCCTGCTTCTGCGAGTTGCAAACAAAATGACAAAATTTGTAGACTCCCCATCTCTTAGAAACCCTCTCCTTGATATGCTACTAAATACTACAAATATCCGCTTGCAGTGTTTTTCTAGAACAGTTGTCGACACTGATTAGAACTCAGGGGCGTAGGGTATTAACATATAGTAAATGAAAAGGACACATTTATTAGATTTCTTACGATTTGTTATTCTATTTATTTGATACAAATAGTTTCAATTGATTCAGTTAAACGACACGATTGCCACAAAATAAAATTTTTCTTTTATAGCAATTGATTTATTTTCGACGGTGTAATTTTCTCTTTTAGCGCCTCAATAAGTTTATGATTAGCTACATATCCCATAGCAACGATTTCCATATACGTTCAATCATTTTTATATCCGAAATCATCATAATTGTCATGAGGGCCTTAAATAAATAAATATGTACGCAACAGTAATATAAATTGATTGATGTGATTTTAAGAAAGCATTAAATGCAATTAAATTTAATTGACAGATTATGTTTGCTATTGCTTTGCGGTTGTGTGACGATACATATTACAATACATCCGCACATATGTTGTGAAAATACAAATGCGCTGCTTGCAGTGCTGAAAGTTACACACAGTGTAATAAGCACGATGAAAATTGAGGGAGATAATCGCCTTTTTATACCACATTATCATTTATAACAATTAATAATCATCATGAGAAAAATAACAGATTTTTTCATCGTTACCACATGAGAAGGCGTTTGCAATACAGAGAAGGAGGCATCAAATATCGTATGCGGTATATTCTTCATTCGCATCAATGTCTGAAAAGTTGATTTAGATGTGTCTGTCCGTCCATTCTCGCTTTTGTGGTTTTGATTCTGTCACGGTCATAAACTTTGAGATATTGAGCTGAAATTTTAAACGTATGTTTGTATGCTAATTAAATTTGGAAAAAATAGGTAAAGTGGCAGGCCCACAATTAATTAAATGGAGCAGTTAATGTGAAATTTGGGACACATAATATAATTGCTGAGATCATAAGGAGCATTTTTAATTAAACAATTTCGTGAAAATTAAAAGAGATTTCTTAGGTTGATGAAGAGTCAATCGAGAATAGCATGCTTCATTATTGCTCGGGAATAAACAATTGGTTCAGGCAGCGAATCTTTTATCAGTTTTATGGGCGCAGTTGAACCACGAAGCATTTCTTACATTTAACACCAGTATTTATCTATTTCAAACCACAATTTAAAAATCATATGGAAAATATTGTGAGAAAGACTTTAAAGAATTCCACAAAATGGTTTCTTGCAGACCATGATGTTGTGCCAACTACACGTACTTGCATGCGAAAATGAGAAAATCGCTAAATCCATGTAAAATATTTGTGAAGCGCATGCTCGACTTGGCTGAGCATTTCCATGCATGACATTTTTATACTCTCTACAAACGATTGGATGTACAATGTGTTTGTTATTCAGTTTGCAAAAACGAGTAGTAAGCGGGGGAGAATCTACAAATTATATTAATTTTCTATACTGGGCCCTACCTAACGACGTTCACGTGCAAGTCTGTTAATGTTGATATTCTCACAATTTACAAACAAACTTCTTTAGTGCAGATTTTAACAGATTGTAATTGTAGTGCAATGTAAAATATACTTTAGGAATCGCTAAAAAAAGGCCCGTTGCTTACATGCCGCGTCCATAGTTTTTATATAAATACGAAGGGTGACTAAAATTTGCTTCAATCCGAAATATCTTTTTTCTATTTTATATATTTTTATGAAGGAGATTCCCAAACAAGTTCAACCCTTAAAGGAAGCTTTGGTCGAACATTGTATGGGTTTGTTGTGTTGTGTATCATTTCGCATTATTAAGCGTTATCTTTGTTTTTAGAGTGTAGTAGGTCTGGTTGGCATTATTATCGTCGTGTCATCTACATACGTCACCATTGTTATTGTTGTACTGATTTACTTCACTAACAATTTCCAATAAGAACAAAAGCCATTTTATGAGACAGTTTGTTGTTGTTATACTATAGTTCGATACTTTGTATAACATTACGTTCACCTCACTGAAACACTTGGCGCTAAGGGGCCATGCGTATTATGCGACATTATTTTTATACCCTCCACTTAAGATGATGGTCTACGAAGTTTGTCATTCCATTTGCAATACCCAGAAGAAGCCGTCAGACACCCTACAATGGATGTATATTCTTGATCGATATGAAAAACTGAGACGATCTAGACTTGTCCGTGTGTCCGTCTGTTGTTGGCATTCCCACAGTCGTAAATTTTGAGATATTATGCTGAAATTTTGTGCAGGTACTTCTAGTTTCTATTCGAAGTTTGAGTAAAATCGGTCAAGTGTCACGCCCACAATCGACAATAATCCATTTATCTGCCACAAAAATTGACCCATGAACTTTAATATTAGTAAACATATTTATAATTAGAATATCTATCGTGGATGTCAAAAGTGGGCGTGGTGGGATAACAGATACGCTTACAAATTACACAAAACCGTACTCTGCGTAGAACTCGACGTGGAAAGTGATTCTTGTATAATCACTATTAGAAGGCGTCATCATGTATCATGTTTGCATGTAGATGTGGAGGGTATTTAAGAGTTGGCCAAGCCAAATTAACTTTTTTTACTTATTTACATGTAAAGAAAATATCGTTCAGTTTGCAAGCAATTTGTGTTCCTCCATTCGTACACCGTTTGCGCTTAATATGTATGAAACATAGTCAGTCCAGAAATAGTTCTTTATATATGAGAAAAATTATGTGTAAGAATTAAAGGTTATTAAAGGTAAAATTGGATTATGGGCATGACACCTGACTTCTTTCCAATTTAAGAAAGAAATTACGCAGTGAAACTGTTTAGAAATGTTTGTACTAAATTTCGGTTCAGTATGTCAACCGTGAGGGTGGTCCCACAATAGATGGATATGGTAGTAAAATTTCGTTATTTTTTCTTTTCGGGACTCCAATACAAAACTTATAATATGACCCTCTTGGTAGGAAAAAAAACGTTGACGTCACTTTTTTCATCAGGACCCAATCGCGCGGTACAGGGTCATTTGCACCAGATTTAAAGTAGATAAGTAATGACAGCAGTATCACCTGGCACTGATTTGTTTAAACGAATTTCCTTCTTTAATCACATCCTCCCTTTCGTTAATTCTTATCACTCGCTGCCTATAAAGTAAGGAAAAGAAAGAAATAAAATTGAATCAATTTAATTTGTTTTATCTACCCAGATTCTAAACAGGGAGGAAACAAACAACTGGCATTTTTTCTTGTATTTATTGTGTTTGTTTTTTGTGTCGGACAAAGTGCAAAGAGAAAAAATGGGGGAGGTATAATTTTTACAATCATTTGTTTTGCGGTCATTTAGATTTTTACATCGCGTTCGTTGCGATGCTGACCCAAAATAAGACAAATAACAAGGAAAGCTAAAGCTGAACTTGGCTTAAACTAAAACCAAGACACCCTCCATTTGTATATAAAATTATGTCGAATAATAAAGTCGAATTCATAACAACGTACAACTGTACCGAGAAAGGTGGTTTAAATCAAACCTCGGATTGGTTTTATTTCGTTTTAATTTGTAAATTATAATTCTTGTTATTGTTTTTATCACATTTTATATCAAAGGTTGAAAATTGCATAATTGCAAATTGTGGGCGTGTCTGTTAACACATGAGTGCATGGAGTACATTCAGTACAAGAGTCTACAATTATTCGATCTTCGTCGATCTTTCATGCTTTGTTTGCTTTGGGGCTCAACATCCAGTTTTAGTCCACTGCAATTGTTTCTATTTCTATTTAGATTTAACTTTCTTCTTTCTTTATCAACTTTACTTATCAGTCTCTGAATTTTTGCAACCATAAGCATTTCAACACAGATCGATTCAAATCCTACTGCTGATTAAGAGAATATATTTTGACATCTCCTGCGGGGTTTTACAAATGGAAAGATGAACTTGATATTTTTAAGCTTTCAAGTTTTTTTTTTTTCGCAGATTAAAACAAGATTAGTGAGTAATAGAGACGAACTTTTTATTACGGAAAATGACCTTTAATTAATTAAGGGCCATCCTAACGTACAGATGTGTACTACATGTGGTTGTTTTTAGGTTTCACATTTTTTTGCATTCAGGCTTTTTTAACTGAAACAGATTGTCAAGAACATAAGCTCTCAAAGAGAATCTTGTAAGTGAACTTTTTACATTTATGTATATGTGTGCGTGTGTGTATGCGTAGATAAGTAAATCAGAAATTTTTCAAGTATTTTTCGTTTGGTGCTGTGTGCGCCATATCGATGACATATATCGGCGCAACATCATGTACTTGCGTACATACAAGCGTATGTTTGTTGACAAGACTCATTTTTTATTTTTTATTGAAACGTCGGACAGAACGAACAAATCCACATGCATTCATAGAAGGAGAGAGAGACCGACACTTCGCAACTCGAAATTGTTAAAGACATCAAAGCGGCTTATGTGCATATGTTGCTGTTGTTGTTCGATGATAAATGAAAATGCAAATGATATCCAGAGTAATGAATCATTGTAAACGCAATTGTGTCTGTTTGCTCAACAATAACAACTACTTAACAACTGTTTGCCTTTGGAATACCCATTTTGTTAAAAACAGCGCACAGTCCGCTGCGCTATGAGATGGACTGATATGATAAAGAATTCGTTGCTCTGTACCACCTTTTTCCACTTTATTGCATCTTCGCATCATTGTACAGTTTTATTATCATTTTTGGAAAATCTCTCTGTGATCACACAAATTAAATTTGATTACATTAGCGTTAACAATAATGTTGCTAAAGTTCGTATTGTTGCTGTGCTACCCACTACCACTGGACAATAACAATTTGTTTCCTAATTAGGCTCAGCTGGCACTAGACAAGAACAGATTACAAAATTATTCTCCTCCTTGTTTGTTTTTTTCATTTTCATTTTTATTTCTATTTTTACTTTTAATATCCAGCATTTATATGTTTTCCACACATTTTATATTCAGAATAGAATAGAAAAACAAAAAAAATACAAATCGAGTCATCAAGTCATACGTGTGCAAAGTTTTTATCTACAATATTTAATAGAAATCCTGCTTGGCTGTTGTGTCATTGTCATTATCATTGTGTCACGGGCATGATGGCATCGGTACATTTCCGCATTTGAGGTTTTGCGGTGAAGTTTGGATTTGCGGCCAAAACCAACAAAACCAACAAAACCAACAAATTCAAATATTTAATTTGATTTGGTGGTTGAAAATAATTATGTCGCATTAATAATCAGCCAAAATATTTACTTACTAATGAAATGAATGATTGAATACATGAATGGATAACAATTAGGACGAGGGTGAGAAAATCTACTGCTTTTATACTCTACACCACTTGTGGTAGAGGGTGAGGGTATGTTGCATTAAGCGTCTAAGGACTTTTAAACATCTTTTATTTACATACCCTAGTTTGGGATAGTTTTCATACCTTCCACATAAGATAGGAGGCATACCCAGTTCATCATTCCGTTTGTAACACCTAGAAAAAAGCGTCAGACACTCTACAAGGTGACATGTACGTCCGTATGTCCGCGTGTCTCTCTGTTATTGGCGTTTTTATGGTCGTAAATTTTAAGATATTGAGCTGATATTTTGTTTTTGCATAAAGATCGCTATTTAAAATTGGCAAAAAAGTCAATAGCCACGCCCACAATCAATAAAAATCTATTTATCTGTCACAAAAATTTACCTAAGAAGTTGAAATTTTGTATACATATCCATAATTATGTCATCGATTGATGTGCCAAAAATGGGCGTGGTCGGATAACTCAAATGCTATACCAGTTGAAGTACTTCGTGAGCGGTAAGGACATGATGCACCAAACATAAGCATAAATACTAAATTCCAACTTCCGTAAGTCAGTGTTCCTAACAATTGCGAGCGTTTAAATCGGAACCAAGAGTAAATAATTGTACTAAAATTAGCTGGTCTTGCGGGTTTGCTTTATTCCTAAACGTTTGTACGAGTCATGTGTGTATGTGTGGCGTATCATATTATGCCTCTAATAATTATATGAATATGTGCGAGTACTATTTTACGTGATATTATTCGAGGTTTCGGTAAATCATTTTTTTAATTGTCACATTGTATTCCATAATTTGTATTTTGAGGACAGAAAACAACACCAAAAACAATAATAGCGGCACCAACAGTAGCCATAACAAGGCAATAAACATTTTTGCATCACATTGGCATCCTCGGTCACGTACATACTAAAATGCAATGATTCATTTATCGATACAATGCGGGCGCGACTTGTTCTACAAAAGCAAAAATGGATTTATAAGATATTTCAGATTCATTTCAATCACCCGTTCACGCCATTATTTACATGCTGCCATCTACATACGAGTATACTGACACAAAAACGACAAAAATAAAAATAAATAAATAAAACGGATACATAGCAAATATGGAAAATGCTGAAGCAAACAAAGAAAACAAATCAATAACAAACGGAATTATTAACTGTATAATTTGTTATTAATAAATTTCAGGCACACACACACCCACACAGATACACATTGGCTGACATGGATAAACTATTGAAGCAAAGACAAAAACAACAAAAAGTCCACAAATAATAATTGCAACAGGATGCACACAATAAATTATTCATAATGATAATATTAATAATAGTGATAAAATATTATAGATGCGGTCGGGTGTGTACAGCGCGTACAATTTGTGTGTGCGTGCATGCATGCATGTGAGTGTTTTGTCATATAGCATGTGCAGCATTTCAATTAATAATAATTTTTACCATTAGCAACGTCTGGCGGGATGTTGGTGGGGTTGGGGTTGTTACGAATCCAAGTGAAATGAAGTGAAGTCAAGAGGGGCACAGTTACAATTTACGTTCACGTTTAATTTCGTTTAAATTGTCCGCGTTCTCGAATATTTTCCAAACTATGGTAAATAGGAACTAATTTTCAAGGTCATTAGTGTTTTGATTTGTGTATAATACAACAATAATACAACATAAAAACCATTAGAATTAGAATGGAATGGAATGGAATGGCCAAAAGCCTATTGTTATACATAAATTATTATTGCGCTCATAAATATACAGCACGGACGTACGCACCATACATTTCTATTGTTTGTTTATTTGTTTGTCTGTTTGTGTCTACAATACATACGCAGACGTCTATTACAATCAATGGGAAATGATTGTTTGTTCATTGCGAAACGCTTTTCAATTCGATGATGCGAGACATTCGAAGGGTTGAGGTCAACCAAGCTTTGGCTGTCTGTCTGTCCGAGAGTGGCAGAGGCCATTAAGAGATGAGCTGGTGTACTGATTATTTATATAATTTCGTAATTTGTATGCGGCTCTAAATGATTTCCATTTTTATGGTGCATTATTGTTAATGGTATTGTTGTTGTTGCTGTTGTTTTAAAAAACGATTAATTGTCCATTGATATTATTGCTCTGCTTATTGTTGTCGCTAGTAAGTGTTTAACGATTGAATAATTTTAGCGGAATAGCGGAAGCCAGCAGACAAAATGTCATTACTTCCGTTTAAGGCATGACCAGTTATGCATCATTGCTCTAGCCTCAAATAAAGCTATGAATGACTACATATAGAGAAGTTTTGCAAAAGACTCCTTCTCACGTTCAACAATCAATCGCAACGCAATATAGATCGATGCTCTGCGCGAACGTTATAGTGAAGCACTCAGCACCCCATTTATATATATGTATGTACCATTGTACCCTCCTCTCTCCACTCCTTTTTTACCACAAGCACTGCAAGTTAAATAAAAGCAAGAAAAACATTCACGATTTAAAAATATATGAGAAGAAGCTTCCAAATGTATACAAAATAAGATGACGGAAGCATCATTATCATAAATTATCATTTTGTAGGAATTGCATCCGGCAACAATCACGACAAATACATTTTCTTTAAATGTAAGATATTTTCCGCTTTAATGTTCCGGTCGCATTATGAGGTGATGTTTACAGTTAACTAATGTTTTAGGAGCCAATTTACTAGATTGAGCCGCACAATGTTTTCTTCCATTTTCGATTCTTTAATGAATTGCTACTTATTAAGAATGCGGGTTGAAATAATAATTTGCTCCACTTTGTTAAATAATCAAACACTGCTTAATAGAGAATTGACAGATTTTTATGCTCATGATGAGTTCCGGCAGCGTGAGTTCTGACAGCAATAGTAGTTAAGCTATTTTTTTTTTTAATTCCGTTTGCAACACACCCAGAAGGCGGCGCCAGAGATCCGACAAAGTATATACCTTTTTGTTGCTGCACACAGATCGCTATTTAAAACGGGAAAAAACGGTAAAATGACACGCCCCCAAACGACAAAAATCTATTTAACTTGATTAACTGTGGACGCATCTTTCAACCGATTTTTGAACAAATCCAATATACCCCACAATCCTTATCATTATGTTGGTACAAAAACATACTGCAACATCCCCTTAAAGCGAATAACAGTAATAGCTTTTATTTATTTCAGTTCAGCTCACTATTCAATTTTATGAGATTTTAAGCCAACCACGAAGCCTTATAATATAATATTAACCAAAAAGAAGTCCCAAAATTCTAAAGAACGTTAAATTTTGCTTTGAAGTTCGACAACAGCAGGTGAAACAAATCAGCTTTTATGAAGTGCGCACATTGGTGAGGGGGATGAACGAACAGTTTTGTCTCCAAGGAAATCAAACTTATTGGTGTTGAATTTTCATTTAAAATTTTTTATTATGAGAGTTCAAAGAATCTTTTTCAATAGGTACACATAGAACACATAATAATAACGTCACTTCATTCCTCATAGACCTTTTTTCACAGCCTGATTACGTCTTCAAAGTGGTGGCATTGAATCATTACTTGTAATGAGCGTTTCATTACAAAACAGGTGCAAAGCTATATTGGGTGTGTACCCTGTGCATTTATACCATTTATGGGAGTGGCATTTATACATTTTTGTGACCGTTAGCATGCCAACTCAGATAGACAGACATACCGATGAATGTGGTTTTATCTACTAAGACTTTGATGCTGACGAGGAATACATATATACTCCTTGCGGCGTCTGAAGCGTCCTTCGGGGTATTATCAGTGGAATGAAAAAGCAGAATTCGACCTTTAACCCAAAAAATGCAACACATACGGTACATACCAAAACAGCCACTAAAAAAGTGCAATTATGTATTTGTCGCGCCTTCGGTTAAGGTAATAATGTGGATTGTATGCCAGATTTGGTCAAAGCCAAATGTAGAGTTTTTGTACCTTTTGTATAATAATTTCTACTTGCTCGTTATTGTTGCCTTTTTGGTAATAAGAATGCAATTTTAAGCAAAAGTTTTTGCAAATTATGAATTTTTAAAAATGAGAACAAGTCGTTGCTGTTGTCGCGATTGCCACATATTGTGATAATTGTCTATTATAACTGGGAACTGAGTGAGTGGGAATCTTCGTGGACCAAAAAATGTTGCAAACATAAAGTATATTAAGTTTGCTACTTTGTTTGTTTACAGCAAGCATTCAGAACGAAGCCTTGGAGTATATATATTCAAAATCTGGGATCAATTCGTCTGTTGTTGGAACTCTTATAGTCGTAAATTTTGTGGTAACAGTGATATAACGCGAAAGCCCACAATTTGCAAAAAACCAATGTAATATTTACTTATTACTTACTAAGGTAGACTTGTCCTCAATTATCAGATTTTGTGTTTTTACTTGTAATAATTTGAATTGGATAAAATCAGCCAAGTGCCACGCCCTGTATCGATAAAAATCTCTTTCTTAGAACAGAATTCAACTGCAAAGGATGTAATTAGGTACATGCCATGCCCACTGTTTGTATATAGAGGTGGAGGGCATTCAAGATTTGGCCGGAGCCAAATTTAGTTTTCTGACTTGTTTCTTATTACGAAAGGAAACGACAGAATGGAATAAAAAGCAACAAAGCTGTATATTATAGAAAAAGTCAGTTAGACAGGCAGCCAGTTAGTCAGATGGTCATCCAAATAGTTTTGCTGGTTTTTTATAAAGGTGTAGACTTAACCGTGTTAATTTGTTTTAAACACATTTCCATCCAACTTGTGGTTCTCTGCCCTTGTTTGGTTGGTTGTTACTGTTGCTGTTGGTGTTGTCGTTATTTATTATTAAGAAAATTCAACTCGAAGGTATTTTCCGTTGTTGCTGGCGCCATTTTAAAGAATTTTACGAGAAATGCCATTTTCGACGAATAAGAATAAATTTTCATAATTAGATAACACCATCCGTGTGTAAATAATTTTGTGGATGGCAGTGATGGTGTTTACGTGGTAATGAGTGTGTGTGTATAAACGAATAAGTTGAAGCTCAGCAGAAGAAAGTCTTGCATTCTAGCGAAAGAGTAGAAGGGAATAGTGCGACTTTTAAACTAAAGATGATTTTCATTTGTATTAAAACCTACACTCTTGGTGGTAAATACAAAGTGTGTGCGAACATACCTTTTCTCCCAATCTATCTGAAATCATTTCCTGAATTGAAGCGTGTCTGTCACTTTTTTGGAATATTGCAATAAAATTTGTTGCAAGAACATACTTTGGCTCGCCTTTGCAGCCCCGTCGTCGGACTTGCAAAAGATGTCCATGTTTTGACTGCTTTTCCCGCACAATGGCTCAGAGAAGCGTTTAGTAAAAAAATAATAATTTTGGGCTGCTGCGTATGTAATGAAACCGTACACTGGCACGTATTGAGAATGCGTAGGTGCGCGCAAATGTCAGTGTATTGGTGCTCGTCCTAAAATTATAGAAATTTTTTAGCGAAAAGTTTCTTCTCTTGTTGCTGTTCATCGTTGTGTGTGTGTATGTGTGCGTTTGCATGCGTTGGCTTCTTAGCTTGTTTGTTTCTTTATCGCGCTTTTGAAAGTGGCAAAGTTTTCTCGTTATAAGTTTTCTAGCCTTTGTGAATGCGTTCGCTAGTTTCCAAGAAAAACAACAAGAAAAAAAAATAATAAAGAACAGAGTGTAAAAAGTTTTTATTTTGTACAATGCATACTCATCTTTCGTTCCCGCGCATCAGATCTTGTTCTCGAAGGAAGACGCACACTGAGACTAATGCTTTCGCCTGCATCCGCTTATCACCCGGGGGAGAGCGTTTCTCAAACTCCATCTGCTGGCCGGTGCAGTTATGGATGCGTTTCTTATTTATTTTTTACGGGACATAATATATGCGCCGTTATTATCATTCGCATAACTTTTGTGGGTTGGCTTCACATAATTTTGGGTGAAAAAATGTCGGTACTATGAGCACCTAGACAAATGCATGTGTGCGTAACTTTGATTCCATTCGTTTTCATTTCTTACACACTGTTGTTGTAGTTGGTCGCCTACTTCTGGTTTAGTTTAGATTAAATTGCTATTTGCATAAATTCCCTGTATTTTCTTCTACACCAAGAGTATGCTTGGATTGGTAAGTTCGGGTATGTACGAGTGTGGCGTCCACTACCAGCATTAGCGCAGTTATGACTTCATCTTAAAAACACGAGACTTAGGCCAAATCCCAGATACCATCCACGTTTAATGCGGAAAGTGTGGGCGTATAATTGCGCCTTCTTTTAAGGACTCTTAAGATTTTCTAGCATACTGTGGGCTTGTCTCTTATTCGCGGGGTCTAATGCATGGGTCAATTATAAATTTGAATTATGGGCGTGTCACTATGAACTCTGGTTTGATGTTGATTAAAAATATACACCCTTCTAAGGACCTCTGTCAGTTCTTTCTTAGCGTTTGTTGGTAGTGAAACCGGAAGAACAAACTTGGTATACGTTTATTTAATGTGGAAGGTATAAAAACAGAGTAGAAGAGTGAAGCCTTGCAAAAGGACAACACCAGCAGCCCACATATCAAAGTTTTATTTGTTGTGCACACTCATACATATATAAAGTTTGGAAAAATAGTAAGTTCGGTGAGGTTGACTTTTACCTTACCCAAATCCTAAGTGGTCACGGAGTACACACACACAACTACATTCGGACATGATGACCTCACCAAGCCCAACTTGTGAACGAGAAGTGAAAGACGCGGAATATGACTTTTTACCACCGTTCATGATTCAGAATTGATGATTTCACCTTGTGGGATTTATGATAGTTAACGAAGAATACTGACAGAAGATAAACGTCATGGCAGCTTATATTTTGATCGAGGTTAGAGCGAAGAACACTTGGGACGACTAGAGGAGATTGATTGCGTGAAGGGTAGTCCCGCGGGGGATGGTACACCCTGAGGAGTGTGCGTTTTAGTGCGTAGACATAAGCAAGCGAGAAGCCAGGTCCAGCCTTGCACATGGATAGTGCATACCAACAGACCGGCCGTTGGTATCTATGAGATTTCACACTACCGGTTTGCAGACCAAAAAAAAAAACAAAACTCATTCAAAACCCATCTAATAATACAACAAATATACATGCATAAAACTTTAGGGAAAGTTTTCTAACAAATTTCCGCCAACTGGAGGAGAATAATGAGCAAATTTAAAAAACATAAAATGCCGCGAGAATTATCAAAACACAACGACAGTAATGCTTTTTATTTTTTATTTTGTAACTTCTTTAAATTACCTTGAATAGCTTTTTATGGCTGTTTCGAAAGTTTCCTTCTTTTCTTTGGGCTCGATTGCTGTCACCATATAAAGCACACACTAATTGTATTATAATTAAAATTAATGATAAATGAACATGTGTAATGTGCACTGTTGCCATTAGTGTGTATGTGTGTAAGCGTGTGTACCACATATTGCACAATGAGATTTCATTTTGAAATATTTATATTATACCCACTTATTTATGCTCATATACGTGTGACGATAAATCTAAGCCAAGCCTGACTTGTCTGTTATTTGTGTACTTTTCGTTCGTTCGTATACAGATATGTGAAGCTTGATTTTTTCTGGTATGTGCAATATATGTATTTACAAATATATCTGTGTTGAAATTGTTGATACAGTTGATCTCACCGAAGTTTGATAAATGTTACAAAATGATTGAAGACTTTTGTCAGAGCTGTACTCGCAGTTGTTAGTTGTGGTTTAACGTTTTACTTCGTTTTTTCTTGCGTTTTCCTTTTTGCCCGTAATATGTTTTGTAACAAAGGCATTCAAGAGACAATGTTCAAATGATTGATGTTATGTTTGGTTTTGAACTTTCACATTTTTTTTTCACAAAGCTCCTAAGAGCTGCAAACGTCGTCACTTGAAAGATATTCACATGGAAATCAATTGAGGATCTCAGGCTGTCGAAGTTTTTAATCAGAACCGAAATTCTGATTCTGATTCCTTGTGCGACACTTTCAATCATTTCACAATAGGTTTTCTATATGCTATACTCAGGATGAGCGGCCCTGAAAAGGGCTTTAGATATTCAAGAAGAAGGACTGAAAAATGAGTCTGAACAGGACTGAGTTTTTTTTTCTAATAATACACGTACGGGGTGTGATTACGAAAATTAAATGCATATGTATGTATGCGTACGCTCAGTTGCGTATGTTGTTAATGTATCGCGAGAAGCAATTATAACGATAACAACAATGACAATCAGCTAATTTATCTGTTGAACGCGTTCCAGTTTCATAATAAATGAGCAAATCAGCAAATGCATGATGAATGCATTCGTTGGTGTTTCGAAAAGTGTTGTGACGCGTTTATAGGCGGATTTAAGGACGGGCGTTAGCTCGTGCGGACCAAACGTAACCTCCTTCTTAAATGTCAAGATTTTCTTCCAACATGTTCGTGTGCTGTTAGTGTCGTAGTCAGCATAAATCCGCCTGTGGCGATGTAATAATTAAATGCACAAACATATAATTTATATATAGTATATACAGGTGAGAGCAGCAGCAGGCAGCGAGGAGTACAAGTTGCACGGTGAGTTGGTCGGTGTTTGTTCGTTTTCTTGGCAGTCGCGTATTTATGGCAATCTTGCCAATTAGAGAAATTGTGTGTTTTTTCCAATTTTGAAATTCACTGCCTTTCTATTAGCATCGCAAACACCTACACCCACATCTATAACGTTCACATTTTTCACTAACATTTTGTTCACATCCTGAACTGAAATTGAAATTAGTAAAACAACAACAACAACAACAACGTGACTATTGAAAACACTCTGAATCATCTCCAAACTGTATGCATGAATACAAAATATTCTACATCTTGAAATATGTAAATGCATGGCTGTGTGTGTGTATGTGTGTATGAAATATTTTCGTCATGGAAATGTATGTGAACATTCAAGTGAATATTTTGCTTGGCTCTGTCTGACTCCCCTTCAATTTAAAATTTGGATGGAGACTTTTGCTATGCACTTTATTTAAGCATTCGCGTCAGTATTGTTGTGTTGGCGGGTGGGGAGGCAAGTTGTTGCTTTTTAGGCACTTTCAGCTCCAATCTCTTCCCACTGTCTCCCTTACCCACTTATTTATTCATTTGCCACTCATCTTCTTTGCATATGCTTTACATTACTTTGTATGATGATGATGTGTGTGTGCATGAGCGTGTATGTTCCGAATTAGTGACGCGATAGAGAACTGAGCTGAGCTGAAGATGAGAAGTTTTTCCATTAGTAAAATGGAGGCTATTCCTGATTTAATGAGCCATAGACTAATGGATTTCATTTCACTTGTGATGATGATTGCATAATGATGACTGATGTTGTCTTTAGTCTTGTTGTTGCTTTTGTTGTTCTTTATTATTATTAATAATGATGATACGTGCATATATGTGAAAACACACGCACACATATGTGTGCATACTATATATAAAAAACAATGCGTTTTGTGTGCTAGTACGAGTACATATGTTGGTCCGCCTCCTTTGTTCGGCACATTTTGCACATATTCGCCTCAGTTTTTAGCTTTATTAACATAATGCATGCTTGGCTGCATATGATTTACAAATGGTGGCAAAATTAGCACTCTCTTAGTGAAAATACGTTCAAGCATATGCATTTTGGGAGTGTATGTGTGTACTTTACACAATCTAGTGCCTAGTGCCTAGTGCCTAGTGCCTGCCGTACATTAAGTTTTTCCCATTAAAAACGCACTTCCTTTGTACTCACACGAAATTGGGCAGTGCCGCTCTGTATGGAAAAAGATTTCATACACACATACACACATAAACATATCAACATTATATTATTAGTGTTGAAGAGATTCATTTTTGCAATTATCCAATTCAGATTTAGATAAAGAAGAAGCAAATTGATTTGATATTATAATTCACAGACGAAGGATTGCATTTTTATTCACACTTTTGTGTTCTTTCTACCCACAATGTTGTTACCTTGTGTAAACAGATGGTGGCAACCAAAATCTGACATTGGCGAACATGTCTATCTATCGACTTAGACGTTGATGCTGATCAAGGATATGTATACCTTAGAGGATCCCTGAAGCCTTTTTCTCGTTGTTGTAAACGGAGTAGAAAACTTTATATGTCATCATCATGAAAGCTATAATTTATGCTTAAGTTAGCTTCCTTCTTAGAAAAAAAGAAAAATTGTAGAAATTGCGGCTTTGCATCAATTAGATAATTAGATGCTATCGCCGAAACTTACTCTCACACACTTACTTAGTAAGATAATATAGCAAATTCATTATAACTAAGTGGTGTAGGGTATTAAATAGTCGGTTATAAGTAGTTTTTAGGAACTATAATTGTGCTTTTCGTTATGTTGTGTTGGTAGTGTTTTTGTGTGTGATCCTTGCAGCAGAGAACACTAAAAATATAAATATTGTGCTTCATACTATGCGATCGAAAAGTAATACAACTGAAATGGAATATTGAATGATGCACGTTTTCGATTTCTTTCATTATTTTTATACGTACTTGTGCGAATTGTGAACAAGGGTTTTTATTACAGTACACTGTACGCACTTCACTACTAGTAGTCTGTCTCATTCATTTTTAATCTCTTTATCTCTCTCTATCTCTTTCACACACCATACCCTACTGCACTAGCTTAATTTGTTGTTATATCTTTAACAAGTTTAAGATGTGCTTCTTTGTTGTTAGCGAACGCTCCTTAATAAGTACTCGTTTACAATTCCCAAGCAAGTTTCCTTGTTCTTAGCCTTGTGCCTGTTCATGTTGTATTTCTTACAATATATCCTTCACATCATCCGTGGGGGGGTATACTAAGTTTGTCATTACGATCGAAACTATCTGAAGGACACTTCGGAGACCCAATACGTTATTTATAGTCCTGATCAGCAAGGTTGCAAAATTGAGATATTGACATAGACACATTAAGGTGAAATGTAGTACTGAAAATGGGCGATATCGGCTGTATCGACCACGCCTCATATATAGACAAAAACATATTTTGTGCAGAATTTGATCTTCAACGTGGCATGTGACACATTGTCGAATGGTGATTAAGAGAGGGCGTCATTTTATAATTGCCACGCCCCTAGTTAAGTGTAAATATAAAGGGTATGTAAGATTTGGTGCCAGCCAATTCTAGGGCTTTTACTTGTTTCTGTGCAGCTTCTTTAATATTCGTGGCATAGAAATAAATCATTATTTTTTTTCTGGATAATGTTTAAGTTTGTGCTCTGCGTAAACCGCTGGAGAAGGAGATTGTAAAAGAATCGACACACGCACGCATACATACACACATAAACTACAAAGAGTAAAGTTTGTTTTAGTTTTTCATTTACTTATTTTTTAATTTATGGCTTATCCTTGTAAGACAGCGTATGCGTATAAAATATTAGAAGCAAATTTTCGTTGAGATTTTTTTTAATAAAGGAATAACAGGAATACGTTCGTTTTGTTCCGTGTATACGGTAGCCACATGCGCCAACCGCCAAGCGTTGACATACGATATTTAAGAAGTTCTTGTTCTTCTATTGTATCCTTAATGCTCGCACATCTTAAATTTTGATCTATGATGCTATAAATTATATCAAATAAATAAATTATTACCGGTGAGTTTGAGTTCTTTACCTTCATATGGATTCGTTGTGTGTGTACGTGGCTGCAGGCACGTATATAAAAAAGTGTGATAGATTTTGAAATGATTCCAAATGCAAGTAATCCGGTTCGGTTCGGTACGGACATAAATAACAAACTATAAACATTTCAGTAACGTCAGCAAGTCAAACAGTTTCGAGGTGGTGCCAATGAATTACACATCATCAGCTCAAATAATTATTATTCAATATTATAAATATTGTTTCTTTGGAAATTTTCTTTGCATCAATAGCAGCAAAATATTTTAATGGAAGCAGATGTTTGTAACGAACAACTTCAAACAAAAAACAAAAAAATGTAAAAATGTGACAGCCGGTCAAGCGCGTCCACTTGGCCGCCCTACCTCGCCTAAACCAATCAAAATTTATGCCACAATTCGTTTCTACGTATTAGAACAGTTTTTATACCCTACACCTTAGTGATGTTTGCTATTCCATTTGCAACACTCTGAAGGAAGTCTGAGAGGCTGTATAAAGTTCTTAGTTCTTCTTTTAACATCAAAATCAGAGTCGATCTAGGTCCACCGATCTGTGGACCATTTTGAGATATTGAGCTGAAATCGTTGTTTAAATTGGGCAAAATCGTTTGAGAACCACGCCCACTTTTAACCTCACAAATGGAGCTCCGAAAGTAAAAAATGCGGTACATATATTAATATTTAGTCTTTCCAACAATGCGCCAACAATGGGCGCGATCGGATAACAGAAATTATATTTGGCGTAAAATTCTACTTGTTATGTTAACGCTTAATATTTACACTATTGGAGGGCGTAATCGGGTGTATGCCACGCCCACTATGTATTAGGTTTTGACAAGTATTTAAGGTTTGACTTAAATCAAATTTAATTATTTTACCTGTTATTATATAAAGTTTCTTCTTCTAAGATAAGAGATTCTAAATAGAGTCCAATCATCTGAAAATTTAAAATTTCTTACAAACTCCATTGAAATTTTAAAGCTGCTCAGGGTGTTATAACAACGTTGCAGTTGAGTAGAGGCACGCATAGCAGAACGAAAATTGGTGTTCACTGTATTCTGGCATGGATTGTTTCCTGGACGTTGAGGTAATTTAGGATGTAGGTTTCGAGGAGCACAACATTTTCACTTTTCATTCGTATATAATAAAACGCTTGTCAGCACAACGAAGTACGAATGTCAGCATCAGCAGCCACCATTGTTTTGGGTACAACTCTACGAATGCGTTTGTATGTACAAACCTTGCGTAAATTATTAAAAGGACAACCCTTTTAATGTTATTTGAACCTCTGATAATGAGGTCTGACTTGGGTGTGTGTGTATGTTTGCATACAGAACAGACTCCAGCTTAGGCAACAACGTCGGAACATATTTTGTTGAAAATTTGCACAATTTTCAATATTATTTAAGCATGAATGTGTGTGTGTGTGTGTCTGTAGCCCGGGTCAAATCGATAATTAGATAATCAGGTTAGTATGAGTAGTAAAATTAATATTAAATGAATTTCACCCCAAAAAAATATTCAACACACAAATTAATTAAGCGTTCGTTGCCAGCATAAGCATACCAACCAAAGTAAATAAATATGCCATGTGACTAAAAATATAGGAAAAAAAAGGATATCTAACCGTGTGTCATTATAGTGATCACACATAATCATCAATGAATCTCTTTCCATCGTGTCATCATCCAGCCATTCATTCGTTCACATCCACGTACATACTCGTATTTGACAACAATTCATCAGTGGCAAATATTACGGTAAAGTCGAGCGAGCTGAGGAAGGAAAATAAAAACTGCTTATCGGCATTATTTTGATTAAACAAGGCTGTTGAACGCAGTGCCACAACACCCCCAATGGTGCGAAATATTAATTTGTGATACTCACTCTGTGCTGGGAAGGGGAAAGATATCAACGGCGGCTTAAGGAAAGGAAGTGTAAAGAGTTTCGTCATGGTGCAGGAGAAGGAGAAGGAGAAGGAGGAGGAGGAGAAGGGGTACATAACAATTGTGGCAATTTCGCGTAATTTCATATGTATTGTGTGTACACGTATGAGTCCATACGTGTCATAGGGAAACGTATTTATGTTATTGGCAAACTACGGAACTCTACATACATCCGTGCACACATATAATCCTCATATTGTCTCTTTCACACTTGAAGCACTCAGCACCTGTTTAAGCGGTTGTTCTCCCCGATGTTTCTGTTACTACAACCCAAAGCAGATAAGTCAACATAATAATCATTTGTATAAGTATGCGCTTATATGTGTACATGGGAGTGTGGTCTAAATATTGCCAACAAGAAAGCGGATTTCGACACCCATGTATTATGAGCAGAAATTACTTAATCAAAGTTGGATTATTTGCAACGGTTCGTTGCTTGCTTGATTACTATATGTACGTACGTACACGATTGCACTACGAAAGAATTCACACACATTTACTCTTCCCATAAATATTACAGTTTGTGGCGAGTTTGAGTGTGAGTGAGTGTAAGCTTCTTTATGTCTTAGAGGACTAAATTTAAATATCATAATGAAACAAGTAAAACGAACAGAAAGAACACTCGACCGATCTCTACCATCTGCACCAAATTAAATTCACATTTCACATATTTTGTTGAAAAGTGAAGGATTATGAATGCATATGTGTGTGTGTGTGTGTGTTTGGAAAGTGTAGACAATTTTTACAATTATTTCCATGTTTCATAAAAGAATTTTTGCTACATACGTATATAGACCGAAGCATACCTCTTCGCTTAACTTTACATTCAACCAAATAACTGTGGCCAACAACTGTCAACAGCATAAACCATGTACAAGAGAAATACAAAAGCCCGCAGAGATTAAAGATTCCCATGGTGAACTTAATAAAACCGAGCAAGCAGCCCCAGCAAATGAAGTACAATACCCAGCCATCGTGCAAGTGTATGATAGAGCCGGAGAGTACGTGGCATCGCATACAGCATATTGCAGATGACAATAATCACTTGCAGATTATAGACGACGCTTAGTCTGGAGAGTAGGACCAGATCTCTCTAAGCTTATGGAAGCTGTTTAAATGAGTGTGTGTGTGTGTTCACTACACGCAACCTACACATATTGCAGATTAAAATAGGAAGTAGAAATTAGAAATGGGCACCACACTGAAACCCAGACACACATGCTTATTTCTAAGCTAATTCTTGTTAATATTGGAATGAAAATTAAAGTAAAGTTCCCGTTAAAGAGTCTCGTGTTGTACTTGGCAAATCCAACAAGCAACTGTGACATGATTGTTTGTGCCAAGTCTCTGTTACATCTACACACTTGTTCATTCCTGGACGCAGAATGTCACTTAAATTGAGCGAAATCGATCACAATTTTGAACTTGACCTATGCAGTTACATTTGTATGCCAAAATGGGCCACAAGGCCACTATTTTCAAAAGAATAAAAATTTAGCTCAAGATGCGACTTGTAGGTTGGTACCGTCTAAAGGGCTTAATTAGGTACCTGCTACTCCCATACCTTTCATATGGATACAGAGGGCATTCACGTTTTCACCTAAACCAAAGTTAGTTGTTTTGCTTGTTTTGCTTGTTTTCTTTTGTTATTTGGAAAAAGAAATTTGTGGAGTTGCACAAAATCGTAGCACGACTCGTGTGATTAATCTGATTAATAATCAAGTAGTGTTTTTTTTTTCGTTTCATCACAAAGTAAACGTAATCTAGAACCTTGTTAATGTGTTTCTTTCATCACGTGGTCGCTAGAGATTAAACTGAGCTTTGTGTACCTACTTGAAAACGGGGTGGGGACAGATATTGAGTGGGCATAAAGCGTTAAAGCTACTTTGTTACAACTTTTTTCTGTCTTTGTATTTATACGCACTCATACGATAGGTATTGGAGGAAAGCATGCGATATTTGTCCTTGGGTGGATAATCCGTAACCAAACAACAGAATCACAATAGGGGTAACATAGGATTGTGCTTTTGTGACATACCTACATACGTGTACATACTTTGAATCCTACACCAAGTAGGTGTTTAGGTTCGTATAAAATCACGAGGTGGAATGCGTTCGACGTCATTATACCCTGCACCACTTGTGATAAGAGGTATTCTAAGTTTATTTGGATGTTTAGTAACTCTTAAGCCAAAAATGCCACACCCACCTTCAATTATACCAATCGAATCAAAATCATAATCCCTTCCCATGTAATGATACTTCACGAAGGCACTTATATGGAGATGGCTCCCCTTTGTTGAGACAACTAAACGACTTGTAGCATACTTTGTAGAACTTATTGCTTGTTTTGTGTTTTGTGTGTCTCCTAATTCCGATTCTATACCGATTCACAATATAATTTACACCTTTCATCAATTTATCCGCGCACGTTAATTTCTGTTTGATTTTTTAAACTTTAATGGAAAGTTTTGTAGTCGTTTTGCAAACTGTACATTCTGTGCAATAAAAATCTTACAACTCATTAAAATAAATAAACACAAAGACCAACAATAATAATAATAATAATAATAATAACAACAACAACAACGACCAGAATGAACGTATTGAAATCACTTTCAAACGTGGTGGGCCATGGCCATGTATGAGTTGTGATAAGGAGAGAACAACACAATTACAAAGACACATAAGGATGAGGTATAATACTCTTATGTGTCGCTTCTGTTAACTGAGGTGAAATGAGAGAAAGAAAAAAAGCAAAATAACTCATGCAACCAGGCATTAATAATTAAAAAAACACTTTATTTTCAAGGATATTTACCCGTTCGCATGCATTAGTACGTACAGTTGGATGGAAAGCATCTACATACCGACTAATTGCTGCTTTGATTTGATACTTGCAGCCGCTTGTTGTTGTTAATTTTTTGTGCTCATCTTGTACTATTAAACTTTAAAGATTTTGGTGTTTTTTTTCTTCGGTTGGTTGGCTGGTTGGTATAATAGAAAGTCAACTGTGCCATGCATGCCGGATACTCTGAACGCGACAAGGTCCGTCTGTCCATCCTCTTTGTACAATTTACGAATCATTAAATGTAAATAACATTGTATTGAAAGCTTTAGCTCAACTCAACTCAACCCAACACATGGACGTATGAGTAGTCCTCTATGCATGAAAAGGATTTTTCATTCACTGTAAGAGACGCTTTTATGTCCATAAAAGGGGCAGCATGTAAACATTGCATATTTCACGTACTTGTGGCCACTTGTTTTTGTCCAGTTTAGGAATAAAACGAAATCGCTTTTCTTTGCCATTTTCGCAGCCATGTTTGTACATTTTCGTTTTGTTTTTTATTTTGTAAATCCTCTTTAGGAACGAGTGACACAATATAATATTCGAATACTTGGTAGAGATTCCTTTGTGTGCAATCTAACCTGCACGTGTAGATCATTTGTCCGCAAACACTTGTAATTAATTGCAGCAGTGCGGTTTTGTACAAGGCAAACATGTACCTTTCCATATCTTTACATACCGCTCTCTACATACAAGTATTTGTGTTGTTGGACATCTCATACTGCTACTGCCAAGGCTCCTCTGAAAAGCATATGTAAACAATACGCGAAGAGAAGAAAAAGGAAAACAATTTGTCCGGAAATTAAAGTGCCACAAAAGAGAGCAAACATTACCTTAAACGGCTTCATAAGCAGAACAAATTGTGTTTTTTTATTATCAGACGAAATATGAAAAAAAATGCCATAAAGAAATCTTGCGTTCAATCTACCGCATATTCTTTTGAGGAGTTGACAAAGGTCACGCAACATTGTTAGCCTCCCGTTAATGCACTATCGTGCATCTACCCACTACACCAGTTCCAATTTCGAAAGGAAATAAATCTCAATGAAAATTTAAAAATTCCATTTAAAAACAAGTAAAAATGTTACGGTCGGTCCAGCCTGTTCTTTACTTTGTGAAATATTCTGTCTGATCCGCTTCATTTCCAATAGGATTCCCTTTTGCGTCAATACGTGCTCTTGTGCGAAATTTAATGCACAAATTTACATGGACAAATAGGCGGACATGATTAAATCGATTAAGATTTTGATCGTCAATTGATGGGTTTAATTAAGTTGGGTGTGGCATTTGCCGTTTAGGTGTTAGCCGCACAACCTTATCATACCCTTTGTAAATTTTTGGTTTAGGCCAAGTCTTGTGATTGGGCTTCTTGTTGCAATTTAAAACTTTTCAATATCAATCAGCGTACAGAGCCTAGTATCGGTTCTGCTAAGTTTGAAATCAATAGCACAACTTTTGCGACCAAGAATGATTCATTTTCACACAGACGTACATTCCATACTACATAAATTTATATTATAATGCGTCTCCGAAGCCTTTTACACCATTGACAATTTAAATTGAGAGAATTTCATTTGAAATTGGAAAATGTATGTATGTATGTATGTACAAATTGTTAAGCAGATTATATTGTATTTTAATAAATTTCTGGAATATTACACAACTGTACAAGCAAAGAAAAGCATTTATTATGGCTTTAGCATGTATTTAGTTTTTCGTTCATATTAATTATTTATTAATAAACATCAAGCATTTTTTCTCCAAGTACATAAATAAACTTAAGTCCCTATATACTATTAGCTTTATCCAAAATGGAGTGATTAGCCCAAGCTCCCCAATAATTGGAAAAGTTCTGTTGGAAAATGTGCAAAGGGCTACTTTGCCGCAGACAACAATTGTAACAAGTTTATTGCAAATAATTTACTCAACCGTTGAGTAAACAGATCACAAGGTTTGACGCTTTGATGTTATGTTTTTTCCTGCAGCAACAAGCTTCAACAGCTAATCTAGAGCCTCCGTTGTCACCGGTTATGATAGCAATTTTTTCTCCTTCATTTTTAATCTTCGCTTGGGGCTGGTTTAACAGTTATTAATAACGCCTTGATATCTCTTTGATGTTGTACAAGAATATTATTGTTGTTGTTATTATTGTTTTAATATCAACTTTTGGTTTGGGCGCAACTCTTTCCCTTAGTAAAGTTACAACACTTTGATAGCTAACACATGAATGCGTTGTTACAGCGCTGTTGCTCCCGTTGCTCCTCTTAATAAACATCCTTCGTGTATTACTCTGTTTGTGTTTTTTATAAAAGCCAAGTTGAGTTTATACAAAAAAGGCAAGAGGGCGTTATTAATCGAAGTTTCATTATTACTATAAAAGGTTTTGTATTTCCAAAACAAAAACAAAAACAAAAAAAGAACAAATTGTCAACTTTTCCTTTGGCCGTAAATTAACTAAGTTAAATTAAATTACTTTTAAAAAAAAATCGATGCGCGTTTGACCATCTTCTGAAGATTGTTAGCAAAAAAAAAAAAAAGAAAAGAAAGAAAAGAAAAGAAAGCAAAATATTGTACAGAAAGTCGCATTAAAAACGAAAAAAAAATAAAAAATAGAAACTTTCTACTCTTTAGCAGTTTTTGTTGATGCCATTAAGTTAATTAAGCCGTTGCGTCATGTCATGCTTAAATTAGCGATAACAACACTTCAGGTAACTCATCGTTGCTATCGTACTGCAGCGTTAATGGTGGTGTTGTTGCTGTTGTTGATTTACTTTGGTTTCTCATTTCGCAAGACAAGAAGTGCACCATACAACCAACACGCTAACTGAACTTTTCTCATTTTGACTCCATTTTCGATGCTTCTTCTTTCTTCACCCTTTCCAACATTTTTCTGTATATAATTTGCAACGTGCTTAACTTTGCTTGTCTTCTATAAGCTGTAAGTAAGCAGGTAAGTACTAAGAAGAAAATAAGTAAACAGGAGATGACATGTGTTGAAGGTGAGAGAAATGAAACAAAAAGAAATGAAAACGGTAAATTTGGCTTAATAAAAATCTTAGATGCGCTATGGGAAAGAAAACTAAATATTGTACAGAAAGAGGCGTGGCAGATACTCGGACGGACACAGCTAGACCGTTTCAGATTAGGTACGTACGACATTTTGTTAGGTTCTCAAATGCTTTTTTCTGGGCGTTTGCAAACGGATTAAAAAAAAACTGGAGAGTATAAAAATACTGTTTCAGTGCTGTACGTTTAATGTTGAAACCATATACGATCGTTTAAACCAGTACCAACTGTATGTCACCTGAGTGCACGATAATTACCTACCGTGTGTAACACAAGTATATACGCATACATGTACAGACATAAATATCATCCACGTATACTGAGTTTATCATTCGGATTGCAACACCCAAAAGGAGGCGTAGCATAGCTCCCATAGTAATATAGGGTATCCAAGCGTTGCTCTGAGGCGACTTTCTATTTCTCCTCCCTCTTGTGATTATGTGCAGTTTCTATGGATTCCATATGCTTGCATATGCGTATGTTTGCAAACGTATTGTCTTTTGTTGTATTGTGTGAGTCTTACTTTAGTTTTACATTAAGAGTGAAATTGTATGAACGTGTGAGCATTGAATGTATGTGAACCAAAGTACAACTTCTTAATAGCGCGAATTTTTCTTGAAAACTGTGCCGCCCTCTCTTTCATATGAGAACACCTGACAATGGATGCAAACGTGTTGATGTTGCTGTTGTTGGTTGTTTGTTTGTTGTTTATTTGTTTTCATACGTTGATAATGCTGATGATTATTGTCGCCTGCTAAATTATTAAAGTGGTTGTGGTTGTTGGTGATATAGTTGAAAAGAAAATGCGGTAAATGAGTCCCTGTGGGCTTTTTAGAGTACTTAGCTACTGCAGTTATTATTATTATTATTATTATTATTATTATTGTTGTTGTTGTTGTTGTTGCTTAACGCTAAAGTCTAATTAGGACAAAACATGTCACGTCAAGTAAAGTCAGTCAAGTAGGCGAGTTCGTACACCCGTCCGTCCATAAGTCTGTCTCATTTGTACACCTATTTACAATATGGAAAGTGGTCCTATAGGAGTACAACTAAAAAGGAATAAGCACCGTAATCAGTGAAAGCAAAACAAAAAACAAAAAGGAAAACAGCAGCATATGCAATTAATTACGATTATAAGGGCAACACTCACCTCATACGGCTGCTGTTGTTTGCGAAGCATTTAAGCTCCAGAGGCCCTTTTAATTAGAGTTTAAATGGCATAATCACCATTATTGCTTTCCGTTTGTATTTTTCCGTTACGTTAAAAATATCGAAATCGTTACGCAGTAGTTGAGCTTATGCTCACAGACTCACACACAGACTCAAAGCTACACTTCATTTCATTCTATACTCTACTTCACTTCAGCACCTCTTCTCGTGCACATCTTCATTTGTACTATTGAGCAATTGTTTTCTCTTAGGAGAATAATGATTGTACGAGATTTGTTGATGTGTTTCATATATAATTTTCCGGCAGCTCTAATTTCGCCCATAAAACATAACACAAAACTCTAACTAACTACGTGATGGGACAGTGTGTGTGTGGAAGAAAGGGGCGACGTGAACAGATGGAATGGGATGGGATGGGAGGGGAAGTAGCTTATGCAACCGGACCGGTAAGATATTCCTCGTTGTACTCAGTGCTCAGCCTGTCTACGTTTTAGCACCCACAACATTAGTATCCGTAGAATGCTCTTCGATAGTTAGTTGTGTGTTTGTACAGTATTTGTGTGGATTGTGTGCACATACGTAAATACTTGGAATCGTGTGTGCTGGTGGGTGCGTATGAACAGGAAATGAATTGGTATTTAATTAATAGTTTTACTCTGATTAAAGTTGAGTTCGTCCCCTTGTGGCATATTTTGGCCGCATGTTGACCTAATGAAGTCGGCTGCTTGATGATGCTTGTTGACACACCAACCGTAATAACAGCAACAGCAATAATAACAATAACAATAACAATAACAACACAACACAATCACAACAGTTACAGCAACACAGAATAAGACGACTAACGGTAATACTGTCTACTGATGACGTGACGTTCGGATACAAAACATGACGGAAATCAAATTGAAATTAACGTGGATGTGAGAGTGTGCATTGTTATTGTTGGTAATTTTTTTTTTTGTTTTTTTTTTATTTTATTTTTTATTTTTGTTGTTGACTGTATTGTTGTTTTTGGTTTTTGTTAATTTGATTGGATTCTGATGAAGGGGCGTTGTAGCCTACACGCCCACCGTACGTGATTGTGAAGCCTTGCCATTATTCCAAATGGAATACAGTGGGTTGCTACACGTCGTATTTACGCTATAAGTGCGTATGTGCAATGTTTATTAATGGAAACACCCCCGAATATTGTAATTCGTGCGGGTATGTACGCGGGCATGTATTTACTTACAAAACATTTTATTCAATTGTGTTGTATTGTATTGTGTGGTGATTTTTGAGCTCTCGTTGATTTTATTTACTTTGACAGTTTCGTCAGCAGGCAGGAGCTGCAGGTGGAGTGGAGTTAGAGTCAAACTTTGAAAATTTTCATATCAATCACAACATGTTGTTTTTGTTGTGATTGAATATATTGTTGTATATAGTTTCGAAATGGAATTTTAATTTTCGCCAGTTACGTGCATATGTTTCGGTACCTGTCACTGCCACTACTGTTCGCACAATGGTTGTGTGCGTGATGGTACGTGACGGGCTGATATTGGGATGCGGTAATAATATGACGAACCTTCGAAAGCGAAAGAACTTGCACGTACACCACATATTTGGTGTCCAATCGCTCCAAAGACGAGGAGTAATTATAAAAATGTATCATAAAGACGTAGTAATTTACGCCGTGTTCCGCTCATATCGGAAATGCTATTGTTGTCATGCACGCTTCGGCGTGTAATCGTATGGGAGAAGTAATTGAGAAATCCAGCCGAAGTGTGTAGAATGCTGATTGCTGCTCTTTCAATTATCTTCCTTTGTCCATTACAAATACAATGTATTTTGTATTATTTGGATTAATCAGCACCTCATTAGCTGCCGAGAGTTTTGGAGTTGGAGTAGTGCTGTCAAGAGGGCAACGGTGAAAAGATCTACCCACGTTCACTCTGAATATTGTGCATTTAATAACCTTGCCATCGCCACCTGAACGAGAATACGAGAACTATTCAGGTGGTTTTAGTTGTATGCATGCTTAAGAAAACGTTCAGTGTAGGATGCTTTCAATACCTAACTATCGTATGAACACGTATCGTATCAACGCTTTTGCCAAGTTTGGAATCGAGTGTTTACCGCAGAACATATATACCGAAGAGACAGACATTCGATGCTGATTCAAAATACTTACCTTTGGGATGTCCTTTCGTTACCTCCTCAGCGTTGCAAATGTTTTGACAAGGGGTGCATATGATGGTGTATGTACGAGTATGACGGAACAGATTGTCACACTATTTTCATGATTCTGTTCCCAAAACAATTTGAGAAACACTGTAAATTGGCAGCAACAACAACAACAAACACTTGGTATTATTCTTCCCCCTTTATATAACATGCTAAGCACAAAGGACAATGCATCTTGTTCACTTTATTGGAATTATTTGATTACCAGCTAATTTTCCAAAAAAAAATAATACAACAAGGAATCCAACGCATAAGTTGATACGTCATCAAAAAAATCTCTGAAATCTTCTCAGAAATATGTTTTCGTCTTATTCGGGTTCCTTGATGAATTTCTTCTCTGATTAATTTCTACTTGCTTGCATTTTGCCATTCTCATACACACACACCCAATTGATAGAATGAAGAACGACAATGTCATGTGTTATACAATTTTATTGAATTTTCTTGTAGGCGGTACGAAAAGCATGAATTGCTGATTTTCGGCATTTGTGGTGGCGCTGTTGTTGTTGTTTCATGGTTTTCAATTAAGAAATTACAAAAGTTCTCGTACTCGTACTGACTCTTGCAAGCAAATGTGTGTGACTCGAATGGTATGGATGGTATGGTGTGTCCGCTCTCCCGTTAGAAATTTCGAAACTATTAAAAACAGTCTCAAGGCTAATACAAAGTTTTCCCTTCAAATGAAAATGCTAACAACAAATAACAACAGCTATATCTGTAAATAGTTCATGGCGTTTAACCTTCACTTTACATGACCATAAATGTTTGGAAATTTATTTAGTTTATTTTTTCATACTACGACTGTGGTTTAATGCGTCGATGTAGTTTTAACTAAAACTTTGTGCATTGTTTTCATAACAAAAAGGAAAAAACGGAAAAGAAAAAAAACTAATTGAAAAAGTACGAGAGGGAGAACGAGTGAGGGAGTTGTTCATACTTTTTCAATAGCCAGGCCAGACCATTCACGTGTTTAATGAAAACAGAATGATTTTTAGCCGACTTTTGAGTAATAGATTTGAATAGATTCGAATGGCGAGGGCGCCGGAGATGGAGACAAAACTTTTTCCTTTACGTTAAGCTCTAACACGTTCAAAATAAACAACATGTGTGTAGTTGTTGGGTCTCTAATAGTACAAAACCCAACACAAAACAAAAACAGAAACGAAAACACATTAAAATTAATAATAATAAAAAAAAAAAACAAACAAACAAACAAACATCAACAAGAAAAAAACAGAAGCAAATAAAGGAACAATGTTGTTGTTATACATTTTGCAACTTCACGGCTTTTGAGAAAGTAAAGCAAAGCTTCCATAAAACACTCTAAGGAAGATTAGGGCGGCTACGCTGTACGCGTGCACACTGCTAATACACGGCTTATACAATAAATAGCTGATAAAATTACTAGGTAATAGCACACACATACCCACAGTATGAACAACAATTACTTTACACACGTACACATAGTGCAGTTAATGCATTATTAGCGGATGATTTTCAATGCCATTACTTTCAGTATTGGCGGCAAACACTCGGGATAGTAAGTCGTGCCTGTGCCTGTGCCTGTGCTGGCGGTAATATTTTTCTATTGATTAGTCTATAATTTTCTCATTCATTGAATCGAAATCATTTTCGACTCTACACTCTTAGGCATTAAATAGCTATCGACACCATTATTCTTCATTTTTATTATTTTGATCATCAGAAGCAGCAGTAGAGACAGCGCAGTGATAATTTCCACCGTTGGCATTGCGTACCTTACCTTACGTATACGGTATACAGTTGTTGTTGTTGCTATTGTTGTTGCTGGTTGTTTGGTATTTCCCCAAAGCACCTCTTTTTTGTTTTTTCTCTTGTGCCAGCATACTCTGAGGCAATGGCAAGCACTTGTTACACATTCCCAAAGTCCTCCTCCTCTACTCTATTATGCGGTGTAATCTACCTATGCATTGAGTTTATGCGTTTTTTCTTTTTTTCAAATAGCAAATCTTTGCTAAAGCGGAAATGACTGAGCTGCTAGCCGAGAGTTTGCCACGCCAAGTGAAGTTTGATATTGAAATTATGCTTGTTTGTCTTTGAGTCCTTGAGGTTTGTTGGGATCCGTTTTCACATTTGTATATTTACGCTTGACGCAATTCTGACTGCTGTTCATTTCCATCATCATTCTTTTCCTTATAACCGTTATTATCCGTATAACCATCAGAATGTATTATGTGCAAGTGCGAGTGTTATATTTCGGGATGTACTACATCCAGCACCCCAAGGCTGGTCGAAACGTTGGCAACACTCAGAATCATAGGCATTCGAGGCTCAACAAAGGGCCTTTTCTATATATCTCCGTGCCCACCCATTTTCCAGGTGGCGAAAAGTTGAGTTGATCAGTTCTAATCTTTGCAGAATTGGGTCTTGGTTGGTATTGAAACTGGACCAAATTGTGCAAACGATACGCCCACAGTGCAACCAAAACTGAAAGGTAAACGTAGAATATAGGAAATTGAAAATCTACCCTTAACGTCCAATTCTTAGAGAGTTAGGGTGCACCAGTGGTGGGTGTTCAAGATAACTGAACCAAACTGAAACTCATCTCTTTGCTAGTTTCTTTTTCGGTTTTTTTTTTCATAATTTCAGTTTTTGTTTTCCACTCAGTGTACTTTACTTTTTCGTTTGTTCCATGCTATAGAAAGAATTGTTGTTCTGTTGTGATATCAACATTTCATTCCATTTGAACGCTTTTCCAAACTGTTCTATATTATGGCTTTGTGCAGAGGAACGTGTATGTGCACAATTTGCATACCGTGCGGTGGCAGTGGCATGCGATGTAACCATTACTGAGGGGTTGTGTGTATGCAGCAGAAGAAGACCACAAGAGGATTTAGAGGAACTCTCCAACCCAACTCTCTTACACTTACCCGTGCTCACTGTGCAGTAGTAAAGTCTCAAGTGCTTTATCAAGTTCTCGGCTCTTTGCCGTTGAAACGGAAGATATTTGTAAAGTGTATGCCGCCACAACTTCCTTGCTGCCTGAACCCGACTAAATATTATTTTCATTTAACGATTTATAGGCGCAGAAGAGTAGAATGCGAGTGGATGGCACAGAGTATTTATGTCAGCCATTTTGATTTCAAAGCAGTTTAAAAAGTTCCTCATTTGTGTACTGCGAGTTTTTCTTTTTAGATAAATAGATCTTGACCGGTCAATATGTAAGCATGTTGAATCAAATTTGGTTGTCTTTACAACCACATCTTAGTGGGAAGTGAATTGGAAAGCCGATGGGCCAAGCATTGGCCACATTATTCAAAATGTTATAGTCGGTTAAACCCGATCATTTAATTCTCTACAAATTGCGATTACTATTCCCCTTGTAACAGGGACGACACTAACTGAATAAGAAAAACCTCCTAATCTGAATCGAGATATATTGAAATGAAATTTTGTTCAGACACATTTTTAGTTTCTGAACGATGATCACAGTGGACAAAATTTTATCTATCATCTGCTAGAATTGGTGTATTTAGTTGATGGCCTAACCGATGTGCCATAAATGGGTGACGCCAGATAGCACAAGTTTTGAAAAACAGTTCCTGTTTGGCGCGGAATTCGCGCCCACTGCTGTGTAGAGTATTTACGATTTGTCCTAAATCAAATTTAGTTTATTACTTGCACCTCCTTCTCCCCTTCCTCAACACAATTTTTTTTCATTTGCATTTTTCATCATTAATCAGCGGTAATAACCTTAAAAAATCATTTCAAGTAAATATACCGAAAATTTTATGAATCTTTTGTAAAATCACTTGAATGATTTCTTCCCCCTTATCTTAAATTCTGACTTCAACTTATGAGGATTCTTCGGGCAGTGCCGTTTAATACGTTTTTATAACCTGCACCCTTTGTGGTAAGAGGGTATATAAAATTTGTGCGGATGTTTGTATCTTTTAAACGCAAATGCTGTATCGAATCAATGTCTAAATCGATTTAAGCATGTCTGTCTGTCTGTCTATGTAATTTTGTGCGCAAGCTACAGGTCGCATTTATTGAGATATTTGGGAGATTGCACAACCCGATGGGACCGTCTTTAAAAGTTTTTTCCTTATAATACTATATAGCCTTATATGACAAAATAGCACGCGTTTACTGACGCAACTGAACTAATTGTAGCACAGTTTGTGGTACTAAGCAGTGTAGGGTATTAAATGGTCAGGCTTGACCGACTTTAACATTTTCATTTGTCATTAAGTATGAAGTTCGTGGCTTGGATGTGGTTTGAAATGAAAGAATTTTAATATTAATTTCGAATAATTTTGAGGAAACCTATTACTTACAGTTTTAAAGTATACAATAAGTAAATGCTGACGTTTATGGTAGAAGGGGACAGAGGTTAGGGGTAATGGCACTTTTTCTACAAATTATCTAATTAAATGGCGCAATCGTGGAGCATGATTGAATGAGAAGAGAAAGAGAGAGAGAGAGAGATAGAGATAGAAAGACAAAAGGCTAAGATTGGTGGATAACTGTTCGGCCATTAGGATGTCGATAGGATGGCGCGCGATGCGATAAACGCTGTTTCAGAATTGATGATAACAAGTACAAAATAGCAACAACAACCCCGTAATACAGAAAATATTTATGACAGTCATTCGTTGTTATTATGGTTTGGTTGTATATTTGTTGTGTTATTGTTCTTGATGAAATTACTCTGGGGACTTTTTTGCCGTTGTTCCACAAATGTATTCTGCAGAGCACACACATATATTGTATGTTTACATCAACTTTGCGTACCAATGACAGGCATCAACGTGAATGTCGCGACATTAATTCATTTATTCATTCCATCTCATCTCACTCACCCACCTTTCCGTCCACGCGCTAACTGGATTCGATACGACTTGCTTATATACATTTTGCTCTTAATTGAATGTAGGAAACTTTTCCATTTTATATACATTGACATATAAGTAGACTGTGCGTTTGTGTGTTTGTGTTTAGACCTGATTTAAATTTAAACTTATATCCATGGATGAATGATGAAGAACAACCTTTAAAATAAATTGCGGGGATTGATGTTTAGTGAGGCAGAGCAACATAGAGATAGAGTGAAAGAGAGGTAAGAGTTGGAGTTGGAAAGATGCAAAACCCGCTCGATTTTAAATAAAAAACTTTTGCAATTTTAATTAAGTTTCCAAAGTGTATGTGTTTGTATGTGTGCTGTGTTTATATGCATGAACCCGTATGTAAAATATACACATATACAAACACATATGTATATGTGTACATGAGTATTTAATCACTATAAAAGTTCAAAGCAGGCATACTCACACGCACACACACCCACATCGAACGAAATTCATTACAAAATTGCAAAACAAAAAAGAGAAAACTAGAAGGTATTACTTATAGAAAGCTGAAAAGAAGTGATAAACTTTATTACCACCCGCGCAACAACTATTGAACCAGTACGACGAACGCTATCAAAGTCGCGCACTCTTCAATTAAAATTTTTTTCAGTCTTACCTACTAAAATAATCACTCACGTACAGATAGAAGTAATTTACGTGCGTACCTGCCAATTAGCTTATCGCACGGCGCCTCAAGCATAAGCCCAGGACACAGGGGAATTTTTAAGCGTTCCCAGCGCCCCCCCCGAAGGAGGTCCCAACTTTAGAACTTACATCATAGGCTATGTAAGTTCACCCCTTGGTGACAGGGTTTTTTGCCATGCACTACCAGCGATTTTACAGCCCCCGCGAAGCTCCCACAAGGGGACCTACCCAAGAGTACGTACTGGCAAGAACCTTAGTTCTTGGGGCTCCAGTACCCCGCGGTACCAAACTTAGTCTTTGGTAGGACTGTCGATCATTTGATCTCCCAACTTTGGACAGCCTATTGCCCATGGGTTGGTATCCCATTATGTTATGTTTGCTAAAAGGTAGATTATTGATCCAAGGAATTTTTCCAAGGTATCTTATATAATATGCTTTTTGCATTTTTGTTCTGGCCCCGTGATCCTTGGACGAAGTACCTATGCCGGTACTCCGTTTCAGGGCGGGGCCCCATCACTCACGTACAATTGATTTTTTTTCTACCCTGCACCCCTTGTGCCATTGGGTATACTCAGTTTGTGTTGATCTCTTGTAATTCCTAAACGTCAAAGGCCGTACCCCCACTTCGATCGATCAGAATCACTTTCTAATCGGCGGACCATGTCCGTCTGTCCGTCTGGGTGACCATGTAAATTTGTGCGGATGCTTTAGTTTGCTTTTTTTTTGAGATATTTTAATGAAATTTTGGTACAAGGACATGCACTAGCCCAAAGAGGAACCCTATTGCAAAGGGACGGAAGTGGAAATTTGTAGAGACCCTTGCCAACAAGAAACGGACATACAGACGGACATGTCTAACTCAGAATTTAATGCTGATCAAAAATTTTTGTAGATGTGCAGTCTCTGAAGCTTTTTCCTATTCGTTGCAAACGTTATAGCCAATTTAGTGTACCCTCATCAAGTATAATAATTCGGGACAAAGAGCGTTAAGGCAGAACAATCCCAAATGTTTGTGACGCCGCTAGAGACCGCTAGAGAGTACATGCACTTGTATGCATACTGGCCTTAAGTAACATCTAATACGCAGTCAATTTATTTTATCTCTATTTTGGCTACTGTTAAAAATTTTTGTCAGTGTGTGTGGAGCATGATTTTGCTTAAATTAAACGCTGTTCTATTTGTTCCCACTCTATGTACACTACACAACCGTTGGGATTCTTAGAATTGTTAGGTAGTTTTCAATATTTTTTATCCACTTTATTATACATATTCATGCGAACAATGTAGTGACTTGTAATGTATTCACTGTGAGGATATTAGCAGCGCAATAGCGAGGGTATCGCAAGTGGAGATGTCGCAACATTAAAAATTGTTGAACAATTTTGAAATCTATGTTTCTATAAAGACAACTTTCCATACGTATATGAAACTTTTTTTACAATTACATGGAACTTTATTCTATTCTGCGTATCTGTCTGATTTAAATTTTCTTTTTTTTTTCTTGTTTTTAGATTTTCCTACGTACCTCAGTTGGTTGTTGGTATTGCTGCTGTCGAAGCAGTAGATGTTGTTTAACCTGCAATGCAATGCAGAATTTTTCCATTCGCCCAACCGGATGCACACAACTTTACGCACTATACAAATGTATATGTTCACAGCTAACGGACGTTAATGGAGCTCAGCGTCGCAATGGTTCTGTTGACATCGAAATTTATTTCATACTGAGGACATGACTATGTTTGTGTGTGTGTGTGTGTGTGTGCATGCTGTAACAACGGAAACTGTTCGCAATTGTGATTAATTGCAAAGAGACATTAAGTATTGTTGATATTGTTGTTGTTGTTCATTGCTATTGCGGGGCAAAAGCCATTAGGTCCTTAATGTAAATGTACGCTGTATATAAAAATATCTGAACGTATACGATCTCCTCTTATTTTCCGTTGATTATTCATTAAAATAATGAATGTTTCAGTTTTCCTTAAAATACTAGCAAAAGAGGACAGATGGCCCAATAAGCGTAAATAACAGCCACCATTTAATGGCGGCTGCTTTTTTTTCTTCTGATGAATGCTTTCCAAATTTGCCTATGTCCGTTTGTAAGTATGCAAGTGTGTGTGTGTATGGAATGGTATACATACAAATATGTTGAAAAATCTTTAACTGATCAGACAAGCAAACGTGCAAACGCACTACCGCCGTATAGTTTCCTTTTGCATTTCTCTATATATGCCCTGATGCTTACACTGTGTCTGTCTGTCTGTATGTGTGTGCTGTTGCAGCAAAGAGTCAAGCATGTATATAAATGTGTTGAATTCATCTAATCAGTTAAATTCACGTTTTCCACTCGGATAAGCAAAACTTTATCGAGATTATTTCGTTCAGGTTTGAATTGCGAAGTACATCGTGTGCGTTTGTGTGCGTTCTTGATGGATATTTTCTAAACATATAAAGGTATAAGAATTTCATTCTCCAATGTAGACATACAATAAATGCGTTATGCTGACTTTAAGCCTTTGCCAAAAAAGAAAAAAAAACACAAAAAATTAAATAAAATACGAACGACACGAGTCCATCACGCCCGTCAATCTTTTCGATATGCTCTCATTTGAATACGAGGTAAGTATTAGTGTTAGCGCAACCATTAGAATGACTTTTACCTTCAATGGATGCTAAACCAATAACTTCACCATTCGCCACTCAAGCATTGTGATGGATGATGGGAACGTGGTTTTTCTTTTTTATTGTACTTGGTTGTCTAATCAAATTAAATCGTCTTTCAGCAGGATACATTTTACTCTGCTTCGCCCTCAGTGCATGCGTTACGGCAACCGCTTGCAGCTTGTGCTTGGATAGATTTTGGCGAGGATGTAATTTTCACTTTATATTCGTGTCCTAGTACGTAATCTATAAAGAAGTCCATGCACGCGTGTCCTTCTCTATTTCTCTCTCTCTCTCTTTCTCTCTGTATCTATCATTTAATGATTTAATTAAGCTTATGTGTGTGTGCGTATGCTTTTTAGCTTTAATTCCAATCAGATTGTTTCCGATGTACAATTTTCAATTCCATTGCCGTACGCACACATACGCACACATGCGATACAGTTATGAAAACACTGAGTTGCCGCATTAATACATTTGACCCTCCCCAGCTATGATGACTACTGAAATAGTCTGAACGTGTGCCTGATTAACATATGTCAACAGAATTACATTATTTTTACTGATTCACCATCTCACCCACATGCATACGCACACGTACATACGGCAGTTGTTTGGGTTCACGTGTTGCTTTCGCTGTTAAACAATTGCATTTGTGTGTGCTCGAGCTAACAATTTAATGAAATCATTTAAACGAAATATATATATATGTATATGTGTATGTGCATAGCATTGGTGAGGTCGTCTCGAGTATTGACACTGATAATTCCATTTTATTGAGTGGGTCGTTTTTTAATTCTCATTTTATTTGCTCCGTTATTGCTTCATAAAAAAGGATGTACACGCCACAGTAGCAGGTTCAACGAATTGTATAAATGCACACATAAGTTTTATAACAAATGCAAAAGTATTACTAAACAAATTCCAAATTTCCCTTCATTTCAGTTATGTCACGCACTTGAACTTCATTATGGATGATCCCAATAAAACCAATTCAAGGATGTCCCACATCTACAAATATTAGAAGATGAAGTGTATGCTATTGAGAAAAAGCAGCAGAGACCCCATAATATGATCAGCATCACATTCTGTATCAGTTTAGTCATAAATATCTGTCCGTCTGTCCATCTGTCTGTGGTATAGTGTGGTTCTCCTTGTTACAAATATACAAATATCTTCTCCCAACTTGGCAAGAATATTGGTAATTTTTGCACCTAACTTGGTGTTGAAAGTGGACGCAATCGGTTGAAGGACGCGCCCATAATTAAAGAAAAACTAAAGAAGGGTATTTTTAAGCGGTTTTCCTTTTTGTATAACTCAACAATTGTAAACGACAATGGGTTGAAAATTGGCACACATTCCTTAAAAGATTTGCCAATTTGTTCGTTCTTTCTAAAGATAGCACGATCGGTCATGTCCACCAAAAAACATTTAACAAAAACCAAATGATTTCTAATTGTTCGTTAAAAGCGTTCGAGTTCAAGTGCAAGCGTGCTTTAAGAACATGCTTAAATTTTATAAGGATAACTTTATTAGAATGACGTCAGATGTAGGGTATTTAAGATTTCGCTGAAGCCAAATATAACTTTTTTACTTGCTTTAATTGATTTGTTTTGCTGGCGCTTGAACCATTAGTTGGTAGGGGGCCGAACTGTCGCACAAGGAGCTTCAATGTGCAAAGTTGTCTTTTTTCATTATTTTTAATCCGTTTATCTAACTTCGCACACGGCTGGACTTGAAACCAAATCATCATTTTTCATTATCTGTGTAGGTAAATGCGTGTATACACTACTTAGTGTTTAAATTTCACTTTGGTCTCTATTCCGGTTTTCTTTTTTTTTTTTTGGAAAGTCACACATTCTGTCACTTACAATGATTATACAAGTGAAAATCGATGGGTCGGTCTCATCTACTTAATACCCTACATTACTTGCTTCCAAAATTTATATTGTACTATATTAACTACGAACGAGTCATCATTGCCGTGAAAAATTCTAATGGGGAGGGCGGTTCTAAAAATTGTCCAATCCCGTCCAAAATGAGAGCTTTAGTTTTGAGGCTAACACAGTGTTATTTGGCAAATTATTAAAAAACATACTAGGGGTGGTATACTAAGTTCGTTGTTCTCTTTGCAAACATCCAGAAGGAGGCGTTAAAGACCTTCCAAAGTAGGATCAAAATCCAAGTCAATCCAGCCATGTTAGTACATATGTCCATTTATTGGATGGCTCACGGTAGTACCTTTACAGATATTGAACGGGACTTTTTTCCGAAACCTACGCTTCTACTTTCTGTGACTTATTTTAAACAGGATCGTTATAATTGGGAAGCGGTCTTTAGAGTTGTACAGCCGGACGGTTATGGTTAAATGGATTCAGATTTTCATTTGATCGACATAATTAATGGTGGGTGTGGCATTTGCCGTTTGGGAGGAGTTGCAAAAATCCGCACAAACTTAATCTACCCAATGGCGCACAAGTGTTGTAGGGTGTAATGACTACTTTGTGTCAATCAGTCCGTCAGTCAGTCAGTGTTTACCATACGCGTAGCAAACACGCCAATTCTCAGATATAAAATAGGAATAGTAGTAATGGTATTTCTTGGTTGTTGGTATAATTTTTTACTCATCATGGATGCCATGATTAGCCGAGCATAGCCCCCGTGTCTATTTATCTATTTTAGTTGACTTTTCTACTTTCCCTTACTCACTTGCTTGCTTGTGGTGTGTAGTGAGGATGTACGTTTGTGTATGACTGGCTAAAATACAAAATGGCGTCCCATACGTCCATATGCCTACTGACAAATTTGCTCCCAATACATTCTTTGTAAGTATTTGGTTCGGTCACCTCAACTTTACGTTGTGCGCTATATGCCAGTGTTGTTGTTGCTACGTGCTTGTTGTCCTGTGGGAGTGCCTGTAACACTCTTATTGAATTGAACCCTTTCCACCTGAACCTGTGTGGGGGTTGTTCAGTAAACAACCAAGCAGTGGATGCTGTTCACTACACTGTACTGCAATGGTGGTTGTCTTGCTAATACAAATATGTTGTGCCACGATTCAAGTGGGCGTGCAGTGAATGTGAGTGCAATGGGGTAAAGTTCAATAAGTTTGCTATTTTTGTTTCGCTGCCCGAAAATTGAATTTTTTTGTATTGTGTGTCTCGTCTCGTTCTCCTCTTACGAGTACTTACTGGGTGGATGTGCTCAAAATGAAACTGTGCACAGATTGACGAAGCGAGCTGTAAGCTGTAAGCAGATTACTGTTGATTGATTTTTCGTTTGAATTTTTTCCCCCTTAACGTTCTTTAATCATCTTGTGTCCTTTCGTTTTGTTTTTTCAGAGCTCCTTGAAATAAGTTTCAGTTTTTAAATTTTTTTTCAATTTTTTTGCTATTGTAGGTACTTAGTGAATATTTGTCGTCTAACAATACTTTTACGAAAAGTACAAAAAAACATTGAAAAATTCTAAAAGTGAGAGTGAAGCTTCTATCGAGCATACACATACATATGTGCGGCCAAAATATCTTATCGTCATTACCTCAGAAGGAGGAAAATAAATTGAATTTATTACCGTACGTCTAGGGAACGGTACAATGTTATAAAATCAGAGCAACGAGGCATGCCAAAGTCGCACCATTCATGTTGAAATAATCGTTACCAGCGTTACAATAAAACTGTATCTGAGCTGAGGATGGGAGGGGTGGGAGTAATTTATGAAATATCTACCGCAAGTAACAGATAATGACATCAAATGAAAATTGTCAGTTGTAGGTTTGAGCGTTTGTCATAACATGTCACTGTCACTCAGTGACCATACACACCCACACACCAGCTACGCATAAATGACACTTTCCATTTATAATGTTGTGTTTATGCCAGGTCCGACTGTATTTTCAGTTTCATATAATGCTTGTATATGAATATGTATATATATATATATGTGTGTATGTGTGTGTGTGTGTTGTGCGGTCATTAACTTGGTTGATAACGCGTCAATATGGTGGTGGAAACAATCTGACTGATTTCACTGCTACCGCTTGCGTCTTAACAAAATCCACTAACAACACCATCACCACCAATACCACCACAATGATTATATATGTATGTGTTAAAGTCATGTGCTAGAGGCCACATAACGCAACTTAATTCACTTCACGACCGCACTCCACCACACCCACTCAATCAGCGTTTGGCCGCACTGCAGTCGCTACCATGTGCCCTGCACAGTAAGCAAAAATACTCGACGCCCTACAACACAAGTTTTGATTAAGTAGCTAAAAAAACAAAAAAACAAAAAACATTGCTTCCACTTCATCAGCGAGCACGTGTCTGAAAGACGTTCTTGTTCGAATTTTTTCGGTGTACGTCTCAACCCAAAAGGCATGCGGAGCAACACACGCTTAATATACGTGGCAGTGTAAATTTGATCGTGTTTGAGCGGGATGGGTGTGGGAAAGACATTCATCTCCGACACGCCAACTCATCATCAGCTCATCAACTCAACTTCATAGATTTTAGATTTGGCGTGGTAGTGGTGAGGGTCAATTGGATTGGATTGGTGGTTCGTATAAAATTAACTCTTCATCTTCTCAATACCTTTATGGCTTGCGGTACGTAATTTTCTTCGTTGTTGTACGCTCTCCTAAACCAATGAGGATTCACTAAGTTTATAATTTTTGTTACAATTCCTTGCAAGAATCTGCCTTCCGTGTGGCAAATCCTGTCGTTATAGCCAAGATGCAAAATGTCAAATAAAATGTTCAACGATAGCTTGTTTGTAGTTGACAGAAGGCTTGCCGGACACTAGCTTCGCCCACTTTCCATAACTTCCATTCCTAGTTTACATTAAGGTGGAGGGTATCCCAGATTTGGTTGGAGCCACATAAAGTTTTTCTATTCATTTCGTTTTTTCCTACAATTTTTATTTTCATTTTCATAAATATTCTCTCCTTTATTAATATTTACTTTTTTGCTCTTCCACATACGTAAAAAATATTTTATTCGCTCCACTGTATGATGCACGGTCTAAGGGCTCAAGGTTAATTTACATTTTCCATTGTAATGTCCATCCCATCAACACCGTCACCATCACCTTCTATGCAAGCCATAATAAATTGATTATTGTAGGGCGAGTTGTTCGGTGGTTGGCGGCACTGGCCGTCGTCGTTGTCGACATGAATTTCCATACAATATGTAAAAATTGTAACAAAAAAAAAAGAAAAAAAGGGAAATTTCAAACCACGAGTGTGTTGGTGGCACATTTAATAATCATGCTGCCGCCATTTCTCCATTCATTCACTCATCCATTCGCACTTTTATGCTTCCACAATATTTTCTGTTCAGTTCATGTTCGAGTTCTAGATTTTTATGCAGCCTTCCAGGTGACGTTGATATCTCCAACAAATTTTCAATAAACGAAAACTTCGAGTGAGTTCGTTTATTAGTCTCTAACTTGTGTGTGCTTTATACAAAATATTGATTGATGTTTATTTTTTAATGATGTCGAATATTGTTGTTTTTCTTGTTGTTGTTGTTGTTGTTATAAATATTTATGGGCTAAGCTTGTGTACTTCGCGAACTACCTAGTTTAATTGATCTCGCATAATCGGTCAGGTGAACGATATGAAATATCGTTCGCGGTAATTTGTTCACTTTGTTTGTTCGGTCATTAAATTGTTTCTTTCAGTTTTTTGAATAATTATTTTTATACTGAATGTTTATACCTGCTAACCCCACCTGCCACACCCATCTTCAATTGAAACCGATTAGATTCAGACTCAAAATCTGAATCTATTTAACCATGTCCGTCTGTCCATGTAATTTATAATTTGTACTCAAGCTAAAGGTCGCATTTGTTGAGATATTTCGATGAAATTTGATATAACGGCATGCATTGAATAAGAAAATGAACCGGATTAGAACATATACAAACAACGAAAATCGGCCATTAATACGAAAGAAAAGGAGTCGTCTGGGTGTTGCAAATGAAATGACAAGCGTAGTATTTAAGATTTGTGGCCTAAGACAACTTTAACAAGAAAGAAAGCTTTCTTGTTTTCTAATGCATTTAATTATTCATTAAGAACCGTATTAAATTGTAGGTAGATTTGTGAAGCTTCAATAACTTTCAATGCATTTCCATCAAAGAAAATTTTTGAAGAGTAAGAGTAAGTAAAATGCTTATCATACTTCAACTAATCTACAGTGAGATTAGTTGATTAATCTAAATGTGTAATTTTAAATCACCCTCACCTTCGCATTACGAGATGCTAAGTTCCGGGTTGTGATAGTAACAGTAGGCTGCACAGATACCTATCGCTGCTTCTGTTCAGCTAAAAGAAGTTCGTAACTTGTTATTTTAAGAACAAGGGAGTTATAGTCGATCAAGCACGACCGCTTAATACTTTAGACTACTAGGTTGTAGAAATTACGCTACAATTAGTTTGGTTGTGTTGTAAACGGGTATGGAAAGGAATTTTAAAAATGGTTCTTTGCGGTCTATTTTCAATAATATTCCTTTTTTGGACCAATACATGGACTTGTATCAAATTCCATTAAAATATCTCAAAAAAGCGACCAGTAGCTAGCGCAGAAATTTATATGGACAGACAGACGGACATAGTTAAATCAAATCTGTTGCAGGTAGGTGGGGCATTTAAACTTAAAATATGTATGTTTTCTTTGCCTCAAGTGGTGCAGCGCGTATTGAAAGAGTTTAAATTTAACTCAAGCGTTTCTTTACATTATCGAACTTATCAATGATGTTCAATTAAGTTGACTCTTAATACAAATGTGAAATTATTAATATTAACTAATTGCCAGAGACATGCTCGATAGGCGTTAAATGTTGGAATTGTAACTAAAGTGCGAAGATGGAGAAATATTCAAGATTTGGTCTGAGAGCAGTTATGGTCGTTTTGCTTGTTGTATTTGTATTTGTTGCCCAATTGATTGGGTTTGACACGTTGGTTTGTTTATACAGGCATCGGTTAATATTTTACCTGCTTATAAAACAATTCAAATGTTCGCAACACTGAAGTTTGTGGAAAAGCGTCAAGATTTGAAATAAACTTTAAGAATGCATGTGTATGTATGTATGTATGGATTTGTATTTTTGAAAAGTATTGTTAATGTTATTTTTGTTTTTGCGGATTTCCTGTGCCCTGTTATTGTATGCTGTTGCGGATGGGAGGACACTTGAAAACTTAATTGGCTGGACGTTTTGTACACAAGGTGGCACGTTTATTTATTTGCTCGTTGGTTGGTTGGTTGGTTCATGATTGTGTCATATTCATACACATGTATGTGTGTGTGTTTACATATGTACACAAACACATTAGGTAAACAAACCGTTCAAGTAAACATCAATTTCCCTGCACTTGATTATGTTTACATAATAGCGATTTTATGCTATAATACAATGCTGCTCTCCCTGCCCCCTTCCCATCGTTCGCTTTTCCTTTCTCGTCTCAACTTCAACTTGGTACATATTAAAATTTGTCATTAATAATTAATATATGGGCGAATAAGCAGACACACACACACACACAGAATACACCCAGATACTTAAGCGAAATTGAGCATATGGAATATTTCATATTTTGTGCACGTTTCAATTTCCGTAGAGCAAACATTTGCATTAGCTCGAAAGGAATTTCAAATTGCAACCTGAGGCCGCCTTAAGGTGACGTGAGTTGAATGAAAGAGTAAGTGTGCGAACACATGGCTGTTTTTCCTTTTACGCCCTCCACATAGGCTGCCGAATATACTAAATTTGTTAATCCGTTTGAAACGCCTAAAACAATTTCTCAATAAGCTGTAAAACATACGCCTTGTCCGTCTAAATAGTCTTGTTTTCGTTTCGCAATAATTGACATAATAATAATTAAAGTGAAAATTTTGTTTAAATATTTCTAGTTTCTTCCTGCAAATGGCAAAATCGGTCAAAAGCCATGCCCACAATCGACAAAAATTGCTCTATGAATGTGAAATTTGGTATGCTTATCTCCTCCATCGATGTGCTTAAAAATGGACGCGGCGGGATAACAGAAACGCTCAAAATTTATATAGTAACATGACTTGCAAGCTATTAGAGGGCGTAATCATATAACTGCCACTCCCAGCGCTGGTATGTGGATGTGGAGGGTGTTTAAGATTTGGCTAAAGCCAAATTTAATTTTCTTACTTGTTTTTTTCTCATGTTTTAGTGTTCGTTCTTGATGAAACGTAGTGCAATTTTAACTTCAATTTATGCCAATTTCGAAATAGCTCCAGTTTCACTATTTTTTTTTTTATATTTCTTGCCTATTGAAAATTCCACAGAATAAAGAAATGTAACTTTTCTCGCAGTATCTTTGACAGCAACTTGATTGATTTTTGTACAAAGTTATTACGCCATTTACGCACGTACTCCCGCACGTATGCTAAATTCACCAATTCCTTTGCCACACCCCGAAAGAGGCTTAACAGGCATTATAAAGTATTTAGGCAATCCAGGCAGGCACGTTCACACTGTTACGATCACCGAATGTATATTCAACAAAATGTATGCAATGCTTACATTCAGAAGGGAATCATGTGATCCGGTGACCATGCATAATATCGCAATACTTCAGGAAACTCACGTCAAATACTTAAGGATCTACTTAAATCAACGCATGGCGAACAGCACGGTGTAAGTACGGACAATCCAATGCAAACATTCGCAGAGACTAAAAATCACCACAGTCTTATTAAGCTAACAGTTCTGATCACCTTTAGACATGGAATGGATTTTGAGGTTTAAATACTTCGGGTATTGTGAATTGCAACACTGGAAAGATCCAATTAATGAATGTACGTGTTACGAAAAATACCTCCGCTATATAAAAGATGTAACTCTACATAGTTAAGCATTTAGCTTAAAATGGATTTATACAAATAAAATAAAATAAAATAAAATCAAAGAAAGTGTGTCTGCTGGAAGTGGGAACTGGGATGGAGTGTGGGAGAGAGAAAGAGACCGACTCTCGCAGTTCATTTCATCTTTTATTTTATAAACTCTCTGGCAGAAACGGCAGTTGCCATAAAATATTAACTAATAAATTTCCGTTTGCAATTAATTTTCATAATGAGTGTTTACGTCGTAAAAAGTTTGTGACAAAGACATCGTCGTCCTCCGTATTTGTACATATATATATGTGATTGCATGTGGAGCATTTTACTGAAGCAAAAAACCTATTTTAGATATATGCGTGTGTATATGTGTGTATATATAGCATAAGTATTAATGTGTTTGTGTGTGTGTGTGTGGGTATAACGATTTATCCACAAAATCTTAAGTAAACATAATTTCTAAATGCTCGAAAGCAAACAAACACAAACGCACACATGTATAAGACGTTATTAAGGACATCCTTTACCAGAGCATACACAAACACACAAACACACCCACGCTAAATGTTACATGTTTAAGGCGGCAATGGGGTTTCCTATTCATACTTTTGCCTCTACCAACCACCCCGCCAACCAAACAAAAACAGATAAAGTGACGTAGAAAAGGGATAGAGAGAGCGAGAGAAAGAAATTTGCTCTTGCAAATTGTTGGCAATTTCACAAATGATGTAGAAAACTACGGGTGGCATTAAGGATTCCGCGACATTCCTTAAAGATACCTTTCCTTGAACAACTTACCACACACCACCACTACACTAAACCTGAGCTGAGAAAATAAAACAACTGATAGCACAGGTGGGACGATCTTTCTCGCACAAAGTCAGACAAAATGTCGTCTTAATTCGGTGACTTTGTGTGTAGTTTGGGATGGCGCGAGAATATAAGGTACATCCATAAAATATTGTTTTATAAGACAATACCAGATACTTGTAAATGCACACACACACACACGCTCAAACAAATTTCTACCACATCAGAAAACAAATATGAAGAAGATTCAACTTTCCTGGTCGCCCCTGTTTATGATTTATGGACGTTGAAAAATTTTTCTTTGCACACGAAAACGCACACAAACAGACATATACATTCATACATATATATATTTATAAGCATGGTCTACACAACGTTTTTTAAATTCGTACTTCTTCTGAGTGAGAAATAAAACGGGATAAATATATTAAATTTGCTGATCCATTTGTAACGGCCCCGGATGACTATTCAAATGGAATGTGACGATTTTTAGTACAATTCTTTAGTGCTTTAGTGCTGTTCCCCTCACAGGGATGATATATGATTTGATATAAGTTTGTTTCTCCGTAGCTCTCGAAAAGGTAAATTTGAAGTTCCATTTGTAGGGTGTAAGATCAGCGCGGTGCCAACACTCCTGAGCCAAAGGCTTAGTATCCAAAACAATATGTGGGTGTGGAGGACCCCTCAGTACGCGCGCTAATAGTGCATGCAATACGTATCCACTACCACGTCGGATTCTAAGCAGAAAAGCCTTTTTCTAAATTGAATCGTTTGACTAGAGCAGCGCAAGCACAAGTGCCTTATCTAAGCGATTAAAGTAATCCATCTCAGAGTTTATTTTTCTACAATAAAACTTTCGTTCATATGAACAGAACGACAAATTTCAAATTGTTAGATGAGTACTCAAAATTCGACTCCCTCTACACATACTGCAATTTTCTCACATTCAATCTTTCATAAATAAGGAAACGCAAGGGAATAGAATAAGAAGTGAACGTATACGATTTCTTTTTATTTCCTCGTTTACTTAACATGGAAGATATTTTCTAACCAGAAGGAAGCTGCTAAAGTTTGCTGGTTTTGTTTTTTCCCTTCTGTAATTTTCATTGGAGGATATCCTCGACTCTGTCAAGGTGCGACTACCAAACTTCGTAAATGGCACATAGTTAGATTTACGTAGAGATGTTTAGCTTACGGTTCACTTTAAAATGCGTAAAATCACACTTTCATAAATCTATTTTTCATTATTATACAATGTACGCTAAGGCCAAATTTGAGAAGGATCTCATATTCAGTTAATGGACACTTAACATGCAATTAATAAATTTCGCTTTTTCATAAACGAGCGTTGAAGACAAAAGTATTTTGAATTAAATTTATGTGCTCGAGTGATTGTATTGATTAAATGGTAGGGGTACTGTATAACATATAAACGAAGTATAGGTTTTTGGCATGTTCTATCTTATGTAGGGGTGGGACGAAGGGTTTTCCACGATTGTTGTTCCGCTTGCCTCTGTGTCTATCCGTTATTGACATTCTCTTGACCGATTTTGCCTATTTTTAAATAGAGACTGCGTGCAAAATGTCTGTAGAAAATGTCAGCTCAATATCTCAAAATTTACGCCCCTTAGAATGCCAACAACAGACAGGCTCACGAATATACGGACACACGGACATACGTGTCTAGATCGACTCCGTTTTTGATGCTGCACTAGTCGATCTCAAAATACTCACGTTTCTAATGCGAGAATGTATTGTAGGTTAGATTTGTGCACTGAAATTGATGTTTTTGAATTGGATTCTCTCTATGGATTAGGACTGGGCAGAAGCTTCCTTCTGAGCGCCGATCAGAATGGCAGAGGGATTGGGTGCATTAGAGATCGCTCAAGGTGCCTGTAACATTGCATTTGGTTTATTACAAGTAAGCCACAAGTATTTACAAGACTGAAGACTAAAGCAATTAATATGTTGGCTGGGGAGAGTTGCATGCATCTTCAAATATTCCATAATAATGGATTTTAATCGGGTTGTCAATCATGTGTTGCGTTTAATGCTCAAGCGTAATATTTTATCTTTATGACTTTTCACTGTCGAAAAATGTCTGCTGCTGATATGCAGTAAGATTTCACACACACACACACACACACACACATTCTTGTGTTTCCTATCACAAAGAAAGTGAATTTCATGACGGTAAGAATATCAAAAGAAGATTTAATGCGCAGAAGAGTAACGTGTCGAAAAACGCTTTATATAAGAAAGGTTTCATTAAACATACACACACACACACACATATATATATACACACAAATTGTAACGCAATTATGTCAAAATGACGGATATAAACATTGTATGTATGTTGCTCAAATCCTACACCATGATTGATGCGTATTGATGGATGGATTAAATTTTGAACTCAAAACGTCGCCATCGCCATGCCAGCGGATATATATTAACTGTGATGAGAAATGTTGTTTGTACTCGTACTCGAACTCGTACTCGTACCAAATCGCTTGCTTTACATTTATTTTACAAAAAGTTCATCTGTTGTGGAGTTTTTAATTCAGCGAGTACCCATTTAATTAAAAATGTCTTTTCATGCTTTTTTCGGCTTTTCAATTTTATACATTCATCACACGGCATCACCTCAAATATTAGAAATAATTGGGCTCTCGTTGTTGCGTTATTGCTTTACTTTCGGTCAATTTGTTGAATATCCTTTTAGTCAAAGGGTTAAGTGCTGTACATAGTTTCGTGGTTGTGTATTAGACTTTATGAGCAGTTGTTTGGACTATACCGTACATATGTGGTCAACTGGCCGTACGTAAAACTGGTTTTCTATTTAACACAAGAATTGAAGAATTTCAATTTTGAACACAAGGAGCCACCAGCAGTTAGAGAACATAGCATTTACTCATCTCCGTTTCTTCACTCACTTCGTCAATCACGTCCTCACGCAGTATGAATGTTTGTTCGTTTGCATTTCACTCCTTGGCTTGCCTGTTGGGTAGCTTTCTTTTTCCATTTCACGTTTAAGAATTTCTGTTTTACTGTTTTTGCCCTATTTGCTATTTTCTTCATGTACACACACACATACCATGTAGTTTTGCTTTTGCTTGCGGAGGGTAGAAGCAAAAGCTTCCTGCTGTTAGTATCCAATTAAAATCAAAAATTAAATGTCAGTGACTAACAGCACCAACAGTTTTTATACTAATTTCTTTCTTTCTTTTTTCTTCTTCTTCTTTTTCTTTTTTTTTTTCCTCATTCTTTATTGTTCTCAATTGTGGCGATTGCACGTTACGTAGAGGTTACTTTTCGGAGTCTATCAGAAGAACGGAAAATGCAATGTGTGCTGCTGGTAAGTGAAAAACACGAGTGAAATTCAGATAGCAATCAAGTTGTACTTTGTAAAAGCGTAGGTAATCTTCGCTGTGTCTCAACTGATGCATTTTCTTCTGAAACCACTCCCTGCGGTCTTGCTTAAGAGTTAAGACTTCGTTTTGCTGATCACCTTCCTCGCTTCTAAAATACTTTAAGATTAGCCTCCAATTGATGTTTTAAAAAGTAAAGTAAAAGCCTATAAAGTGGCCACAATTGTACCTAATAAATTAGAGAATAATTGTGCCAAATTTCATTGAGAATTATTGAGAATTGTGGATTTTTGTCATATAACGAAAAACAACAGTTTCTTACTACAATGCTAGTTTGAAATCATCGCAGCTACTGTTTAAGTGGTCTGATCAAGCTGAAACTAGCACAATTAAATTCGTCGTTTGGTCAATATCTATCCATCGGCATCGAAAAAACTTGACAATTAAAATTTCATTGTTAAAAACAAGTGAAACTATTATAAACCCGACCATTTAATACCGTACACCACTTAACTTCTTAAATTATGCTTCAGTTACTTCGTGAAATATAATTATATTAGGAGGGGTTTCTAAAAATTGTTCGATCCGATCACTTTTGATTTTGAATCGTTTGTTATGCTTGAAGATGGGCGTGGAATTTGCCGTTTAGGAGTTAGGAGTTATACCCTTTTACCACATGTGGTGTAGGGTATAATCAAAGTTATTGCTTTATTCAATTTTATTAAAATTATCCTAGAAGTGTACAAGTGTGTCGCCAAGCTGTCTAAGTCGCATTGAACAGGAACCTAAACAGACAGAGAGACGCGCGTAGAAATAATAATCGATCAAATTATTGTACATGGTGTTCAAGGTGAAAAACCCGCATAGAACCAGCGATCATTAAGCAGTTTGTGTGTGTGCGTGTGTGATTGTTTAATGTGAAAAGCAAACTGAAACTCTGTTGGTTGGTTGGACTAGAGAGCTGTTTCATGCTGTTTCTACTCCTTACGTACTAGGCCAGGGATCGTACAATGCACGTATGCCTGATTCCATACAAAATCATCCATCATCTGTCACTGTTAATGAGTCGTAAAAATTTACGAACACCTGAGCACTTTTCTTCAAAATAAACACACATTTACAAACGTGCACTGCACACAAACGTAAAAGCCGAAAAGTATAATAAAATAAAAAATCTTTGAAAGGCAAAAAAAAAAATGAACTGTACGTAGGCATGTGTAGGTATCTTGAAAATTGCGCACTCAGGGAGAAGAATTTCTATTTTTGTGTTCCCTTCTTTTCTTTTTTAGATCGCTCTGTGTTGTGCTGTATTGTGCCAAATATTACTTCGATTATACCGACCGACCGACGGACCGTTTGAAAGTTCAAAGTTCGTATTTATTTATTTATTGATTATACAATAGATTTAATGAATGGTTTGTTGTTATTATTGCTTTGTGTAATTACAAGAATGTCAGTATTGTCATCAATGCGGATGGATGGTGGGTATGTTTACAAGGGTTCGTTGAGTGCGTCAAGAGCAGAGCGCATGAAAGCAACAACAACATTTCATTTAAAGAGTCATCATCCATATTACAAAATGCCACACAATTGAATGTTAAATTGTGCTTTTCTCCATTTGGCTGGGTTGGGTGGCGGTGGTAGTTGTGAATTTGTGAATTTGTACGCGCATACATTAGAACGGGAAGACGTGGTGAAAACATTGTTCTAATGACCTGTTACTTACTGCATATCGCAACTACCTTACACATATGCATGCTTATACATAAACATGCACACACACACGCACACTCGTGTCCTATCTCCATTCTAAACGGAAAACAACGACTGTGGTGATAGTGACGCAGCGATAAGTCTGTTGCAGTTGCCACATAATTTATACGCACTTATAGATATCGTCTACCAAGGTTCTGTACATACGTACAATCGTTGTGCACGTATGCGTACACTCTTCTTCACCTTTGTTCTGTCGCTTCCACATACAAATGTTGCAGGCTCGTAAATTATGCTTCAGTTGTAGCTTGATGGTAAACAGTGTCGTCATAAATCTTGCATTTTTTATGAGTGTATATATATACATATTGGGGAAGCCATGCTTGTTCAGCATAAGCATCTATCAGCATTAATGAGCTCCTAACACAGACCAATTGAACAAACGAACGATCGAACGAAAGTAGCGTGTCAGCAAAGTGTATTGTAAAGAGACGTCATCGAGTCTCTAATTTTAGTTTAGAGTTGCTTTTCGTTTGGTTTTAAGTTTGCGTGCTCTATCGAATTTGATTTGACACCTCCTCACCCAACTAACTGTCGAATTGATATTTACATCGCATACCACCGCTGCCCCCTTCCACCTTTGTCGGCGTCGTTCTTGTCATTGTAGTGAAGCTACATCTTCTGACTGACTGCTGACAAGTATTAACATGACAACGATAAATTATGGCTGGTCCCGTGCGGCTCTTAATGTTGTCGATAGCGTCGTGAAGAGTTTTGATTGTAATGATGGAAAATATGACAGCTGCAAGATAACTGTAAGTAGAAAAATTAAATTTGACTTTGGCCAAGCCTTAAATACGCTTCACCTTCACGTGCAAACAGTGGGCGTGACATGTACCCGATTACTCCCTCTATATTGTTGTATTACGTATCAACTAACAAGTCGAAGTCCGTGTTTTTTCCTCTTTTTAAATTGTAGGCGTGTTTGTTCCGCTCTAATTGTACCATATTTTAATTTCATAGCTCAATTTTTGTGGATTATGGACATGGCTCCTCAGTAATTTTGGCCATTTTAAATACCGATCTGCGTGTCCGTACAAAACTTCAGCTCAATCTCAAAAAAAACCGTGACAATATCAACAACTGGCAGACAGACGGACATACGGACATACGGGCATACATGTCCAGATCGACTCAGTTTTTGATGCTAATTAAGAATATATACTTTGTATGGTCTCTAACACCAAATAGAATGACAAATACCCTTTGCCTCGAGTGATGAAGCTTCTCAATGAAATTTACTAATTATACACTACTTTCCTTAACATACATACATGGATAGTGTATACGGGCATTTATTTACAACATTAAATCCAAAAGGATTTCAATTATTTTTATTAAATGGATTTGTTGTTTACCTAACGGTACAAATTCTTTCCGTGGAATGCCTTCAGCTTGCCTGACACCTTGAAGTCATTAAAATAATCTCACACCGTTTCCATTGTCAATGTGTTTAGAATTTTATGACTTGTGTAATGGTGTGTACGTCTGTGTAGATTCAAATATAAATTGTAACGAAATTTTCTTTTTAATTCCCTACGTTATGTGTAAGCAAGAAATAGGAAAAATTTGAAATTTTTTATAATCTGGCTTAAAATGTGTCGCAATGAGTAAACGTCCCTTCAAGTAAACTATTTGAAAAACCTGTGGACTTCCACCTCAGTATTGGATTTATTTAGAGGTTAACAGAGATTCAATCGTGGCTGTATGTATGTTGAATGAAATTTCATTAAAAACAAGTAAGAAAACTAAATTTGGCTTCGGTCGCATTCTGCGCCATGGACGTGATTGTTAACCGACCCATCACCGACCCATGCCTTTCAACCTCTGAAAAGTACATTTTGTGACTGTTATGGCTTTTGCCGATTACGGGCGTGACACTTGATCGATCTTGCCCACTTTAATTAGGAACTTGATACTTGAACCAGATACAGATCCTAGAAATATTTGAAGTAAATTTCATCCCATGTAAATTCAAATTTTATCACCGACACACACATGCAATGAAACCGAACCAGAGCAAGTGTTGCTGCTCGTCGGCGGTACAGTTTGCTCAAACACACATTCGGCATTAGTTGTCGGTCGTGCCGTTCATTTTGCCAATTAAACGCATAAGTAAGTGCGTATATAAATTTTCTCACTGCTTGTTTTTTTCCTGTTCACTGAACAAAACACACAAAAAAAAAAAATCATACACAAAAGGGAAAATGAATTTCATTTTTTTTTTTTTTTTTTGTTGAGCACAACATTAAAACCTGTACTTAAAATCAATTGATCCTCCTACAAAATCCGACCAACAACAATAACAACGATTTGGGTAAGAATGAAATATCAAGTTTGTTTGCCAATGGGTATGTATGTATGTGCGAGCAGGTAGATGTGATCTGTTGTTAGTTGCAGATCACATCGGACGAGTGTGTGTGCAAAGGTTGCTTTGGTTTCAAATAATAAAAATAATAATAATCCTACCGTTCATATGCCCATAACAACGTAGAAATCCTAAATTTCAAGATGGTTCCCTATTGTATTGTGTTTGTTGTTGTTTGCCATCCCCAGTTGACAGGATGAGAGATTATAAGTAAAGATGAAACACCTGGCCGGGATAAGGATTCTTTAGAAAACAAAATATTTCAATCATTCGTATATGTGTTGTTGAAGCATTCATGTGTGTGTGTAATATTTGTTCATGTTCTAAATTACTTTTGCAAACTAACCGATTTATTATACTAATCATGTAAGCCTTTGAGGATTTATTTTTTCACTTTACATGCTTTTCACTTAGGCGCTCAATGCGTGACTACTGCGTCTACACCCAGTCCCGATTAAAACACTCACTAAACTTTCTCCTGAATAGTCCTCCTTCGTATGTATTTTACTTATTCATCTACAATGTTTACTGTTCATCAAATGATAACCGCTTGCCTTAATAACCTTTTCAATATGTTTGGTAAGCGTGTGTTCTTTAGCTAAACAGCTGGCTGAAGTTGTGCATTTTATATGAAAAGCAAAACAAAACAAGACAAAAAGTGAAAAAGTGTCCCTGGAGACGGCACGCGATTCATTCGATCACCGATCGGCAACAATATGCGCTAGAAACAAAAGCACTTATAAATCATGAACATTAATAATGTTACAACATGTTATCGGCATTGTGCTGTTGTGAGTAGATCGGGGCATAAATCATTCTGTGCAACACTCTTCATTTACTGTGAATTACTTTATTTTGAGTTCTTGTGAATTCTTGAAATTTTGTAATATCTTCTCGAGTTTATTAAATTTTCAATCATATGTTCTCAGGAGCTTTATCACGTCACCGTCCATAACAACAACAACATAATGGACGTGTGTGTATGAGCACGGTACTGCACTGCACTGTACTGTACTGTACGCTTGAAGAATTCGACAAATTCAGGAAGTCATAGTCATAGTCATCAACATCATCAACATCATCATCATCGAGAGAACAGGAAAAATATTCCATTATCGTGAACGTTACACATGAAAACGTGTCTGCAAGCAAAGTAATTGTTGTTGGCTGGAAGGGGTTTGCCACTAATGGACAAACGTACTCATGCCAGACAGACGGGCACATGAACTCGGACAAATTCAGAGTTGTGCTACAAATAGTTTTTTTTTTGCTTTTTTTTTATTTTTTATTTATATAAATAATTTGAAAATCTAAACATTAGACGATTACCTACGCATACATGCACACGTCTATGGGATTTTATTGTACATGAATGCCAATGAGATTAAATCTGGCCTAGGCTACAACGGCAACACCCTCCGCATCTATATGCAAACAGTGGGCGTGGCAGGTACATGAGCGTTTCATACATATATCGTGTGTCAACTTGCTTGTCGAGTTTTAAGCTGAATGAGGTTTTCGATAAATTGTAAACGCGTCTACCCACTTTGGCCACATCGATATGTGTACTTTTGTGGCTAATTAATAGCGATCATTATTCAAAGTTTACGATTGTGAGAGAAACACGAACACACATGACTGGATCGACTTTGTTTTTGATGCTGATTTGTAGGGTTTCTGTTACAAATGGAATAACAAACTGAGTATACCCCCCATCTTATGTGAAGGGTACAAAAAGAGTTATTTCCAAAGTTGAAGAACATACCAATTTAAACACAGACAGTCATACCCATTTCTACTACATACACATAAAGTGGTATCGTGTGTACGATTTTATCCTTGTTTATATTTAAATTGTTCAAAAGACGACTTTCCCACAGTGCTGGTCAGTGCACATAGTTAGAAGAATTCAATTCAGGAAAAGGTGGTAAGTGATGAAGGACTTTTATTACATCAACCAAAATATAACGTTCAAGGATAATTCCAAAATTCATTGTCATTCAAGAAGAATTTCTCGGATTCGCCAGCTGTTGTTGCCTTTTAGTTGATGTCATTTATATTGCATTCAAATGCAACCCTGCATCGGGCGTGGCTGTTGTTACTACATTGTTTACAATTTGTGAGGTAGTACGGTGTTCAGTTCATAGGTAGCGGTGTACCCACTGTACTTGCATATATGTGCAGATGCCCTTCGGCAAAGTAAAAAAGGGAATTACCATACGAATGCGACGACATCATATCTTCTACTATACACACACATACCCACACACACACACATGAAAATGAACTGCATTGCTACTACAATATACGCTTGTAGCCAATTTTTGATAACAAGAAAATGGAAAAGGAGAACTTGAAATTTCAAGCAGACCGAATAATGTACAATTGTTTGCATATTTGTGTGTATAAATATAAATTTATACAGCTACATATGTGCCTACATGTTCGTGTGTATAGATTTGTTTGTTAGTTTGTTTGTCCGTTTTTGGCTGAAGAGAACTAAAGTCTATTTGTGCACGATGACATTAGCATACAGTCAAAGATCACAGCAAATATGTTTGTGTTTGTGTTTGTGTTTGTGTGTGTACAACTTGTATCTTATGTTATGTTATGGAAGTCCTTGCAACTGGTTTTCGAGTTCAACACTACCCTACATACACCCATGGTAGTTATGCTGTTGCTGTTGTTGTTTTATTTTGCAAATTCATTTCTTTTTTTGTGTTTTTTTGCTTTTCTTGGAAAATAAATCAAATTTAAATTAAAATTTTTCAAATTGAGAATTTACATAAAAATTCATGCAAACACGCTTTCCTGGGTTATCATCTTAAAAGATTTTCCCAGTAGAAGCATTTATTCCCATTTTACGCATTTTTATTCAATTATTTTGTTTATTATCTAAATTATCGATCAAATTCTAATAAAAATTTTCATATTGTGGAGAAAATCATCTCTTGAAAGGGTGGTAGGTGCCTGACGGAACTTGAATAAAATTTCTTCGTTTTTATACCCTCCACAGAAGATGGGGTGTATAGAACATAAATTTGTCATTCTAAGCAGTTATTGCCGCCTGTATTTACAATTTATGTATGTTCGCTATATTATTGTAATTCAGTACACGAATGCAATAGAAGTGCAAGAATACGAAACGCACAAGAGTAAACATAAATGATTTCCTTTAATGATTATTTATGTAATTCGGTCCTTCTGCTATGAATTTGGAAAATGTGTGGTACAGCCGTGTGCTTTGATCGCTTATTTACATATTGGCAGGTTTCTCACGGTCCTCTCATTTTGCTTTATTTTCATAGTTCGGTAATTATAGGCCTCAAATTGATATTTCCAAAATATCTACATGAACGCACTTGAAAACCGGTGAATGATTGGTTGTTGTAAATACTTCATCCATCATAAGATCCCTTCATCGCAACGAGACTAAATTAATTGCGAACATGCAACAACAATAATAATAATAATAACAACAACAACAGTACAAAATGAGAGTAATTACAAGAAAAAGGGAAAAGAACGAAAAAATATCCGACCCTTCCTTAGCACAAAAGAAGCAAAAAAAAAAAAAATTGGTATCGCTTCAACGTAATCAAAGAAACAGCAAACGCGTTCTTCGGTCTGATTGCAATTTACTTGTTAAAATTTCGGTTTCCCTCGTTTTTACTACTCTACGTACGTATTTGTACGTATGCATGAATGTGTGTGAGTCACCAAACACTGACTGGTTCGTTGGTTGGTTGGTTGGTTCACTGGCTAGATGTTTAGGAATGCCAGAGCCGGAAAACTCTTCTCAAATTACTTTCAACCGCCAGAGTAATAAACAACAAAAACAAAAGCAACAACACAAAACATCAGATGAAATACGCAGAAAAAATATTCCATAGTCTCTCAGTCGATATGGCTGACATTAGATGATCCACATAATAGGGGAGGGTACACTTAGTGTATTATTCCGTTTGCAACTCAGCAAAGTTTTGTTGGGCAGCATCAAAACCTTAGTTGATTTAGACATGACCGTGTGTCTGTAGTGAAACGGTCATGGCCACAACAATTGAAATATTTGAAATGGGCAAAATCGGTTAACAGGCACGCCTAAAACCGCCAAAATGAAAGCTGCATCTGTGAACATTTAGTATAAGTATCGATGTACGCGACATAAATGGGTGGAATCTAATAAAAAACACGCCCACAATTTATGCGTAAGGTATCCAAATGTTAAAGTAAGCCAAGCTTTCTAACTTCTTGCTTGTTATCCATACTTTTTATGTATGCAGCGTTGTGTGTACGTGTAACATTGCTTAATACATTAAAATGACGTTTACAAACATCGTCTCACAGTCAACGTACCTACAGTCACCATTATCACTATAATGCCGGCTATATACGGAACGAAAACGTATATTTCGATTTTCATTTCATTTTTGTCAATAAATTCTACAGAAGTAATAAACGTTTCTTTTGCGTACAATCTGAAAAGCGAAATGGACAGACAGACGGACATGGTTAAATCGATTCAGACTTTTATCAGCATAATTAAAGGTGGATATGGCACTTCCACTATTTGTATGTAGATGTGGAGGGTATTTGCGATGTGGTGTAAACCAAATTTAGTTTTTTTACTTGTTTTTTTTCCAATTTGATTCACTCGCCTCACTGCAATTTATGAATTTCAACTTTTTATCGATTCACACTACCATTCAAGTAGATTTTGTCCAATAAGCAAATGTCCGTTAAGCTTGAATGCTTTTCATAACAACATGGCGGGTGTCTTTCTTAAGGCAGGGCCTGGGAAAACATTGTGGATACTTTGTACCAACTACGGAGAAGGTTAAAAACAAAGACAAACATTGTATATATGGTGCGTGTACGTTGGCGACGTGCATGCTATGATACTTGACGACAACACCTTAATAACATACATTATTAAGTGTGTGTACACTGCAGTAGGAACAACGAGAAAGCCACTTACAACAACAGTAACGTTGACATTGTACTATGTAGCCGCTAGTGGTAGATTATCCCGTACAGTAATGGCGATAATGTGGAAGGCGTCCCCAATCAGAAAATCGAAGATAGATCACCATTTTGAAATGCGAATGACTAGAATGATATATGGCATGCATCATCATTATCATCAGCAACTATCCCCCACTCCGCGATTAATATAAACCAAGTAAGAATTGCATGGTGGGCTAATACATTCTATAATACACATGGAAAGGAACAGCTTACTATATTTTTACATAATCCTGTAGGCTTAACTTTGTACTCTACTGCTTAGCACTGCTTAGTACATCTGGTTGGTGCAATGCTTTAATAGTTCTTTCGTTGTTCGTTGGTTCGTTGGTTCGTTGGTTTGTGCAAGGTGCATATTTGTTAATCTGGTGTTTAGCCAGTTGCTTGCTTGGGGTATAAACTGTCTCATTTATTGTGTGCTAGTTAATATATTGTTGCAGTAGGATTTCCTTTCAGAGAATGTCATGCATTTGAACAATTTTCTTTTCCATTTTCTGACATTTTTTATAGGAAAGATGGAAAATGAAATTCATTGCCATGACACTGCAAATATGTTATAGTGCATGAGGAAGATTAATGCTTGTACAGTATCCGTGTGTACACTGCAAATTATATAAATCCTATTTGGCGAACGTAAGCACACACGCATCTACGTTATCTCTCGTTGTAAAAAGTATTGTAGAAATTCCTTAAAAGCGACAAACTGATACTTAACGAGACCACATTTCGTTTAGTATGAGTCAACATTAGTCATTGCTTTTATTATAAATAAAATTCATATTTTGAAGAGTCATTAGAAAATAAGTGAACATGCCAGGGTCGGGCAAGCCTGACCTGATTTCATAAACTGCACCACTTAGAGCCACAAAGTGTGCTACAATTAATTTACTTGGATATAGGTATAGGAATAGATTGTCTCTTTGACTCAAAACGTGTCACTGTACCAAATTTCATCAAAATATCTCAAAAAATGCGACTTGTTGCATTAGCACAAATTTATATGGACGCACAGACGGACAGGGTTAAATCGACTTGGAAAGTGATTCTGTATCGATCGGTGTAATTGAAAGTGGGTGCGGCTTTAGATGTTGAGTACAAACTAAATATATCCTTTGCCACCAGTGATGCCGGGTATAATTATGTCATATCGCATACAAACGCATAAACATAAAAATTAGAAAAGTGCGTAAACACATCTTGTTTCGTTGGCTTGACTCCTATGCGTTACAAATTGCCTTCAGCAGCTTCATCTTGATAGCAAATTTATATGCTTCGTAGTACTTGGCACCAAATTAAGCCTTCATTCCTACATAAACATTTGCGTAGGCGTACGTCTCACATTTGTTCTTTTTACAACTTATCCCAATTTCATCTGAATACCGAAATTAATGCAAATATTACAACAACCAAAGGAAAGTGGTATTCCAGCCAACCTGCTTTCATAGAATATTTAAATATTAAAGGAAGCGAGTCATACAAATAGAATCCAGACTTTCTCGAACATGTTTTCGAGGTACGTAGGGAAGGTGTTCTACGCAAAGCCAAGTTCACCGTGCCTAGTCCTACAATATGATTGCACAATCAAAATGAAATCTTCCATTATGCAAAGTATTTATATGCCTAAGCATAAACTTTGTTTGCGTTTTCTGCTACATGAATGTGACTCACATTTGTTTGCACATAAATTTAGGCATGGTGTGTATACGGATTTAAATAATTGAGTGTAATTTCTAAAATGCGTGCTTTAGAATGGTCGTGCGGGTAGGGAGGTCCCGTATAAACCAATTTTATATTTAAAGCAGGTTATATGTATGCAGCATATATGTATGTGTATGGTGTTTCGTAATTCATCATGTCACAGTTTCAATGCATACTAAACGTAAACATTTGTTATTAAATATTTGTTGGAATCCTTTGATTCACATTTATGTAAGTTTATGAAAATTAAAAGTAAAATTAACGGACTACGGACTTTCTAATTAAATTTCTCAAATATTCACTCTTTCTCTTTTCCTTTTTTTATTACCAACTATTATAGTTGTCGCCACGGCAATATTACAATAGAAGTTAACTTGGAAGACAGTGTCAGTTATGGTAAGACTTTAATCTTTCAAACAGGACAGATCATAGCACAGAGAGGACTGACTGACAATTCTTATCCATTATAACGATGCGTTGATTATAAAAGAAAAAAAATGTGGAAGAAAACTGGAAGGTAATCCTCCTCGTGACATATGCAATATTCTTCGGACATTCCAAGTCTGCATTCTATTCAATTTTCTATGGTTGATTGGTTGTACCTACATGCAGTGACAGTACGTAGGTTGTAGTGACACGATTGTGTGTTATAGTCTCCCCACAAAGTCTTCTTCATTATAGCCTGCTGGACAAAAGTACTAACATACGAAGGTAAAGGGTGACATTGCCTCAGTTTTGTATTTGCATAAATTGTCCAGTTGTCGCTTGTGCTGTAACTGCATTTAAGTAATAAGGATAAACTTTTTGCTGCAACTATGTAGTAACAAGTATTTGTCACCAAAGTTGTTGCTGTTGCTGTTGCTCTTGTTGTTCGCTTTCTTAAGAGTTTGTACATTTTTGTGCAGCGTCCGTCCAACACTCATTGACGCCTGCTTTCTTAAGTTCAGTTGTAAAGTTTGTTGAAAACTTTTGTCAAATTTTCGCACTTCAATTACTTTCAAATTTCAGTTATTAAAGGATTTTGAAAAGTTTGTAATTAAGTTTTTCATGAATTTTTATACGCTTTGGTGCGACAGAATAAATCATTCCGTAGACTTGGTTTTTGCACCCGACACCCAACACCACTTATGACAAAGGGTATATTAAGTTAGTGCGAGTGTTTGTAATAGCTAAACGGTATCATTAATTATATAAAACGATGCACAATCTTGATAAGCTATCTAGACATTTGTCCGTGCGTCTGTCTGTTGTTGGCATTCTCACACAATTTACAAATAACGTACTCAACGTAAAAATCGATTTGCAAATTAATACGTAATGCATATACTATTAGATGGGCACGCCAACTATTATAGATGTGTGTGGCCACCTGCTCCATGTACATAAAATTAAGATGTAATGCATGACAACGCCTCCCGCTTATTGACACAACCAAAAGCATAACCTTTGGAACCAAGTGGTGAAGTGTATTATGTGGTCGAGCTTGACCGTCTATAACACTTTGACTTGTTTCTTATTAGCACCATGTGCACGTAGGTCCGCGTTAAAGGAAAAACAGTTTTTCCAATGAATTTTCCTGATTGGATAGCTGTGTCCTGAGGATGTGTTTTAAAAATATGTGCGATTGAAAAATTTCAAAAATATTGCACTTTAGAATGCAGGATATTTTCCTCATGTGTTTGCAAAATGCAATAAAATCAGAATTTTTCTAACCTCCACTGTTTCTTTGGTTCGCCCTCTACGACCGCCTCTGTTCTGAGTCGGCTTCTGGGTATTCTTTTGTGTGGCGGATGATACGTATGCATATAAATCTCAATTGCTGGCAATTTTCTTTAATTTGCTACAATTGAAAGCATGAATTTCTTATTACATTTATCTTCTATCAAGCAAAGAACGAACGAGCGAGAGAATGAAAAAAGCTGACGCTGCATTTCCTTTTAAAAGTATATCACATACCCACCACTATTAGGACAGACTGAACAAATCCCGACTGACCACTTAATTCTTATTATTCTGATAGCTTCTATCTTTAAACCACATATAACTTACAGGCACACAAACTACGTTTAAATATCTAATTGGATGGCTTTCCATTCATTCCAAGTACAAGTACACATATGCGCATTTGTGCCGTTGTTCGTTCAGTGTTTTGTACATTTAAATCCTCTCATACTAGAATATCTCACAATAGCGTTTCGCTAATAATTGAAATTGTTGCTGTCAAATTGCTTGAGCGTGCATTCAGCTTATTTTTTGGATTTACTTGTCTTCTCCACATATCGCCCCATTTCTTGTACAATTTTACTTCATGTCGTTCTCAGTCTAAATTGTTAATCTACTGTATAATTGCATTTTCTTGCTTCAGATACCCTATATAAAGTACACACAGCGTTACATACAATTACAGGACCACTTAAAGAAAGATCGATTTTTATTATACCCTCCACCTAAGATGAGCATCAGAGACGCTACAAAGTATATATGTTCTTGATCAGCATCAACAACTGTGTTTGTGTCCGTGTGTTAAGTTGGAAATATGTATGTTGAGATATTTAGCTGAAAATTTTGTGCGGGCACTCTTAGTATCCTTCTGGGTGTTGCAAACCGAATGTTAAACCCAGTATACCGCCCCATTTTATGTGGAGGGTACAAAAAAACGGTAGGAAAGGAGATTTCGGCATTTTGTTACCAACCATCGATAATGTGTTTATGTTTATGTTAATTTTGTTAAACATGTTTGAATTTATTCAAGAGTTGTTCTTGTAAAGTGAACATAATTCCAAGTGGAGTACATCTACGGAATATTGTACAGCTTCTCTATTATTGTACAATAATGACTACTTATGTATGTATATGCGTACATACCCATATCGGAGTGCCTCATTTAATAAATTTAAATTTAATTATCTACAGTTGGTTGATATTCAGATTTTCATACCGATTGTACTGTATATGCGACCAAGTTATATGTAAATTACTGCTGCGTATATGTGTAGTTTAGTTTTAAGTCGGATTTCTTATTGTTATTATGATCATCATCTTTATTATTATTGTTGTTGTTGTTATTGTTGTTGCACTCTAATTGAGTGTATCCGCTGTTTGCTATGGCGACTGTCATTTAAAGTCATGGAAGTAATCATTTAAGTAAATTTTTATGCAGATATATGCACGCGTAGTTACATATACATGTGTGTATGTATACATGTGTAGACACAAATGTGCAAATGTGCACCAAAAAGCTAACTTTCCGTGCATGAGCGAGACTCTTCTCTCTATCTAACTAAGAATATAAATTTTTACATTTGCATGTACATATACACACATAAACACATGCATTCACACATACATTCTGCTATGATACATGTGCTTCATAGTCTTTTATTTTATTTCGAATCTGTGCTAAATATACATAAGACGAGAAGACGAGAAAGACACAGAGCGAGAGAGAGAGAGAGAGTGAGAAATAGAATGTGTAAGCAGTACATGTTGTGTAGTTGTTTATTTGTTGTAAGCTGAAGGTTGTATGAAGTTTACTGGGAAACAAAATGGCGTTGAAATGTGTAGGGGGGCTTAACAAACAACAAAGTATTTGTTGTTGTTATTGTTGTTGTTCTATATATTTATAATCTGGGAAAAGAACACGATTTTTTTTTCTTTTTCTTTTTTTTTTTTTTTTGTTTTGTTTGTTTTAATTTCATATAAAACTCAGCTAACATTGAACTTGAGTTAACTGGATTGCTGAGCTGGTCGTTTCAATTCCTAAAAACAAAACGCAACATTTTTTCTACTTAACATTCTCGCCAATAAGAATCTAATCGGTTGAAATTTAATGTCGATTGTACAACATTTTTCTGTTGAAATTGGCAGAAATGGATGAAGTGTGTAGGTGTACGTGTGTGTGTGTGTATATTTGCGAGTACATTAAAACTTTAATAGTTCAATGACATTTTTAATAATTTTTTTATTATTGTAGTTTTCCATCTACTTTCCATCCACATACACTATCACTAACTATATAACTGTAACGGGATTGTAGTTGATTCTTCTTGTTTAGGTACTCTCTTATTTCTCTCTCTCCCCCTCTCTGTCCTGAACTCTATCCCTCAATTATTTATATGTACATATTGCCATTGTGTCCAACTGTGTCTGCCTAGTCTGGTTGTGTCGGTTAGGCTGGGTGTAGGTGTAGGTGTATGGGGGCAGTGACGGCCACTGTTTTGCATTGACTGTGTATGTATTTGAAGTTGTTGTTGTTGTTGTTTCTTTTGTTATTCTTCTATTGATGCAAATTCATTCGGTTCGGGTTTTATGGCTTTAGTACACATGTTGTTTAGTTCGTTTGGTCGGTTGTTTTATGTGCCAAACCCCCCAGAATTTTTCATATTGTAAAATTTTATTTATCTACTTGCACATCTCCTCTCATTCTGCTCCTCTGGCCAAAGGACTTTATTAACATTAAGTTCTTTTCATTTGTGATTTGACAAACAAAAATAACAACAACGGCAACAGCAACAGTATCATTTGGGGAAATAAACAACAATTTATGAAAATGTAGGTCAAACGTTTTCTTTTTTGTTGCTCGACCGTGACGAATCACATGTACCAGAGATACATATACATATGTACATACAATACAATGTGAAACAAACAGATAATGAAAAAGTTCTCATACGTTTTGGTCAATGTTTTTGAGGTTTTAGTGGTGGCTTCGTTATGGATTCATTTTGAAAATCGATGCTTACTAAAGCTTAAAGATTTTCCCTTTTTATATTACCTACATACACACATACATACACGTGCAAATTAACATCTTTTTAAATCGTTATTTTTTTTTAAGTGAATATGTTCAGTTGAAGTTCCAAGGCTTCCAAGGCTTCCAAGGCTCCACGAAAGAAGAATAAAACGGATTTTGTGCTTTGTTTTATGTAGATAAGGCTTGGATCCTAAATAGTAACAAGAATGTTTAACTTTAACGCAAATAAAACACGAAAAATGGGCAAAAATTTGGCATCAATTTTTTGAGATATTTTCTAAGAGAAAACCAAGTAAGAAAACAAAATTTTTTACCAACTCCACATCTACAATCTACGCCTCCTTTTAAGTGTTGCAAATGAAATGACAAATTTAGTATACCTCGCATCTTATGTGGAGGGTATAAAAAAGGTGGAAAGGAAAAAACGCTTAGAAAAAGAAAAAACAATTAATTCTGATGACGTGTTCGATCAACTGGATGCAAAAATATGTGAGCGACCACCTGTTTCCTCCTTTTTCGTTCTGCGAATTTTATACACAACCTGCAGCTCAACTCTAGTGTGGCATTTACAATTTTAAATGCCTTTAAACACTTTAGTGTACCGCGTCTTATGTAACATGCAATCTGTGTATGAGCCGTTGGGACTGAAAGTGGGCTAAGTTCATAAAAGCTTCGGTTTTAAATCACTTTCACATTCACTGTTGTCCTTATGCCTGTTTCGTTTTCTTTTTGCTGCGTTCTGTGTGTGTGTGGGTGTGCTGCACATTGTACATGTTTATAGATCCCAATCATGTTAAAAAAAGAAAAGAAAACAAAAAAATTGTTTGATTCACATTGCGTTTCTTATGTTGAAGCATAATCGGAAAGTAAAATAAAAATAATCTTCACTCAATATATTGATTTCATTTTGAAATTTTGAAATTGATTTATTTACATCAATACATTGAAGATGTGTTTTCGGGGCAATTCTTAAATCAACCGAATGTTCTCTACACCATATATGTTATGTAGCACTTATGTTGTGTGTGCCTTAGGAATGTGAGCGACTTGGTTTTCGGAGAAAGTATGTGTGTCTGTGCAATATTTTTGATTTTTTTGTCATAAGGAATGTTTTCGTTTAGTTCATGTAATCCCCAATGTTTCCATTTCTGTGTTTGGGTTTGTGTTTGCGTTTCCCTTTGTAACTGGGTGAATGGGAATGCTATTGAGAGACACAAGTTTCAATTCATTCCATTCAGTGCAGCATGGTGTGTGTTTTTTTATACAGAAATTGTGAAGAAAGTCTTTCATGTTTTGTTTTTATAGATACAGATCTGTGTGTCATTGTGCGATATTTGATTTTTCATTTATTCTTTTTTTTTTCTTTTTTTTTATTACTTTATTTTTATAGCTATATTGTTGTTGTAGTTGTTGTTATTATTGTTATCGTTCTTGTTGCATTTGTCTGGTTGTTGGCTGTTGTTGGTATATTTTTTGTGTGTGATTCTTATTGCGTTTTTTTTTATATACAATGTGCGGGTATTGTTGTGTCAGCGAACAATTAAAACTCTTTGCTGTGACCTTGACTTTGTTTCTTCTTAATCGAGGATTTTGTACAACTTCGTTTGTTCGCTTGCTTTCTATTGTATGTATTGTATATAGTTGGGTTTTTGTTGTTTTTGTTATTATTATGTTGATTCATTCATTTATCCATCCACTCACCCATTCGCCAGAGAATGCATCCTTTCATTGAAATGTTCACTCATTCACTCACTCATTCATTCAGTCATTCATTCATTCATTCATTCATTTATTCGTACATTGACTCATTCACTTACGCACACACAAACACACACATGCACCTTCATATCTTTACAATGCCAGCCTATGAATCTTCTTCCTCCCTGCCGCCTGCCAGCCAGACAACAGTCAGAGTCGTTTCATGTTATCCGGATTTAACTGTTTGCATTGTATTCTAAATGTAGAGTATCAACAACATGAACAGAATCGCATTATTTCAGTAGCAACAGCAACAGCAACAGCAACAGCAGCAGCAATAGTATCAGCAACACCAACAACAACATGCACTTCAGCAAAGCTTTATGCAAATATTTGTCATTGTTGTGGCAGCTGCCGTCGTGACATCTACTCGGTTGAATTTTACTACAACTTCTTCTTCTTCTTCTTCTTCTTGTTCTTTATATGCATTATTACTACCTATAACTCTACATATGTATTTGTACATATGAGAGTAGAACAGACATCCCAAGGAATGTTGTCATCCCGTACATCTGAAAATCACTTTGAATGCGTTTTCACAGTCCACACATTCGAGGAGTGGAAGATGAAATACTTTACGATTTCCTAGTGAAAGTAAATTCCACTTTTTTTTGTCCAATAAAAACTTCACAACTGTGATAAAGAGCCCGTACACTCTTTCCCTCCCCTCGTTTAATCTGAAATTCAAAAATAAATCGATTTGTGCACGTGTATGTGGTTAAATATTTGTTGTTGTAATGCTGTCATTAAGAGAATATGTTCCAAAATTACCTGAATTATCCTGAATGGTGTTAAGAGTAGCAACATTCGTATTTGGGCGTTCAAAAGGGAAGCAAACGGAGTGACAGGGCTTTGGATACGCACCCACGTTGTCCCAGAGCTCTGTAAGGAGAATAAATGTCAAAATGTATATTCTATACTTTAGCAGTAATGCTCCTTTTTCGCTTAATTTGATTCGCCCAATTTCAGTGGCAATCTGCGTATGAAAAATACCAAACCAAGGCCAAGGTTGGAATCGATATCTCAGTTTTTGTGACCATTAAAGTAATTACCTCGGAATACCCACACATACCGGACAGACGGACGTGGTTGGATGCCATTTCAAAACATATATACTGTGTGGCATCTCTATGGGAGGGGTGATGGTGATGGGTAAAAAAACGTGCAAAATTAGTTTGCACTGCACAATAATGGGCACAGTACACGATTCGCTTAAAGCTTTGCTCCAGACGGCCTAGGGTACAAATAAATAAATTACACTCCCATTCTATGAACTTAAACATTTGCGTTGATGACATGGACACCGTATATAAGCAACATTCTTTTGCTCCGTACAAGTAATGCGCAGATTTATTACACACACATATATGTATGCTTATGCATGTTTGTAGAATCAATATTTCTCCAATGATGTGAATGAGATAGAGAGAGCGTGAGAGAGAGAGAGAGAGAGAAAAAGAAATAGAGGGGCGAATATAATTTTTGCTAACCACCTAACCAACCCTCGCATCTGCGGCTGGCTACCAGTTCTTCGGCCAGCCCACACCTATCCTTTACGCAACCATGAACCAGGGTATACATACAAACGTACATGCATACATATCTCTACATTTTATTGCCATTACTAACTCCCCGGTTAGACATTTTCATGAGTTGAAAAGTGACAACATCGCCTGCTATAATGCGTATTATAAATAAAGCAAATACAACCACACAGTACATGTTTGTGAAAAACTGAACTGAACGGAGAAAATTTATAGCAAATATAAAAGTTTTTGGTCGTATTTGTTGTAATACGGTAATCAGGGACTCTGTGTGTGGCTGTTAATCGATTTTTGCACTCCTCACAGCTAAGCCGGTTTAGTGCAGCTGTAGCAGAAACAAACGCAACAATCCAATGGCTATAATAGGCGGTGAGAGTGGGACAAACATCTTTGCAATAGTTGCTACAAACAGCTATTCAATCTGCTGCTGTGTGATTGGCTGCAGTTAGTTGTGGTACGAATAGTCGCGATGCGCAAAATCCAACCCTCCTGACTATGCCAGGGTAGACACTTTCGGAGCAATATGATTTATTTGCCAAGGCACACATCAGCAGTGCTTGCTTACAACCACTGACAACCTCAACTCACACAACACAACACGAATCCATGAATCAACCAACACACGACCGAATGCACAACTCTCAGTTAAATTGACGCTCAAGCTATAGTGCGCCCGTTCATTCTCACATGCTTGCTTGCTACACGGAGAGCACAGCACACAGATTTCTGCTCCATTCGCACGTTCGGTTGGGCTAATGCTAAAAAGGAGATATTGAGAATGCGAGAACTTAAGCACCTCGAACAGGTTTCGAGCTGTACGACTTACGACAGAAAGGTGCTCAATCTAGTGCAGTGTAGAGGTATTTACGCGTTGCTCTTGTTTAGTGTTATTATTAAACTTCAAAACAAAATCATCGGTCAGCCGTTCAGTACAGTATAATACTAAATATATACCAGACACAAAACGAGTAAAAAGAAAAAAAATTCTAATTACCACACTTTTACGTTTGTTGGCAACATTAGCGCACATTTGATGCCTTCTCATTATACGGGGAAAAGAAACGCCAGACAGCTCGACGGTCGTATGGCGGTAACCTAATACAGTTTGTGTGAGCACGCTGTTCTCGCTTAAACAAATAGACTTTACTGCTGCAACAGCGTACGTACATGCATGTACAGAACGTTCCATTGCGTTGCGCTTTGGCTGCTGTTGCATCAACCAAACCAACTGCGAAGTGTTCTCTTCTGGTATTTACGGGAAGTCACATCTTTGAAAAGATCATTTACGTGTTATAATTCGGCGATAGATGTTGCAAAGCGGCGCGTCCTCTCCAATTTGTGAAATGTTACAGTGCAACTGCCAACACTTAACAATAATGCAAACAAGCACCGAATGCAGTCCACCACTCTTTTCGTTTGGATACTTTTCTTTGTTTAATTTAAAGCAACAATAATACAGCTATTAGCAAAACTTGGAAATAATAGAACTTGTGCAACAGCCACAGTGAACAAACCAACCATACATGAAGCGGAAAATTCATTCAATTCAACAAAAGGGATTATTACAAAACATAATTATATTATATATATATAGAGTGAATAACAGTGTGAACTAATAACAAGTGTTAAAATGCTTAAATGCAAAGCAAGGTAAAAACAAAGCAACAAAAGGTTTCCAAAAATATTCAAATGTTCAATTGTTCAAATGTAATCAAGTACGCTCATCTCAATCAGCCCGAAGGAATATGTTTGTAATTAACTAAAAGCGTTTCAGAAGAACAAAATTAAATTGATAAACATAACTGTGAAGAGTAATTTACTTTCAGTGGTAAACAGATTTCATTTTAAACGTTTTAGAAAACGGTTTGAAACGAAAACGAAAACGAACACGAAACTATACCCAAAGTGCCAATTATCCAAATTTAAGAATTTTTCTTTGTCTGAGCAATGCTAACCATGGAGTCCGATATGAAAGGAGGCATTCTGCACGCTACAATGCCTCCCCATCACGCTTCGGCGGCTTTGCACGGCCATGCCGCTTCACCATACAGTGCATTGGGTCCGCTCATGAACTTGGGCCAGTCCCATTTGACACAGCCTCACCTCTCTCACCATCAGCACCATCATATGGCATCACATTTGGTAAACAGCCAGAGCCCGTCCATGGCGAACGGCTCCAGCAATGCATTGAGTTCATTGCAAAACAGCATGGCAAACACTTTGAACGGCACCGCCAGTGGAGTGCAACAGCACCACAGCAGTTCACCGCTGCACAGTGCAAGTGATTTGAGTCCGACCCAGTCGTCGCACAATAGCATCGGAAGTCATCACATGACTTCGCCGGGGCAAAATCATCATCATAATGCTCACCATCACGGGGGTGGTATGGGCGGTCAGAGTACGCCACTTAGTTCGGGCAGCAGCTCAGGTAATGGCGGCAGTAGTCTGAGCAACAACGGTTCTGCAGGTGGCAATAAGAATGCGCAGAATGCCGAACGGGTTAAGCGACCTATGAATGCCTTTATGGTATGGTCCAGGGGACAACGGCGCAAAATGGCTTCTGATAATCCAAAAATGCACAACTCGGAAATATCGAAACGATTGGGGGCGCAATGGAAGGATTTGTCCGAAACTGAAAAACGCCCATTCATCGACGAGGCCAAGCGCTTGAGGGCGGTACACATGAAAGAACATCCGGATTATAAATACCGGCCCCGTCGTAAAACAAAGACTTTAACTAAGACGAAGGAAAAGTACCCACTTGGCGTGGGTGGACTTTTACAACCTTCAGAGTCCGGTTCGAATACGTCACGTGCGGGAACCTCAGGTAATTCGATCTCAGCGGCCGCACAACAGGCGGCAGGCGTAAATCGTGAGATGTACCCGATGAGTGCACCAAACGGCTATATGCCTAACGGATATATGATGCACGATCCCTCTACAGCGGCCTATCAAAGCCAACACAGTGCTTACATGGGCAACTACCATCGATACGACATGAACCAAATGCATCAGGCGGCCGCTGCCGCCGGCTCATTGAATTATATGAATGCTGCCAGTGGAGGGTATGGAATGTATGGAACAGTTACGGGTGGGCAAACATCTCCTTATGGCAACATTCAACAACCGGGCTCACCATATGGTGGTGGTGGCAGTGCACCACAGCAACCAGGCTCTCCATATGGCTTGGCCGGACAACCCGGGTCGCAAGTTTCCTGCCAAAGTCACAGTCCCAGCGATTCCAGTGTCAAATCTGAACCCGTTTCTCCCAACCCGCTGCATAATTCGTCGTCATCCGTTGGCCAACAGAATTCTGCCAATGCGTCGGTCATCACCAATAACAACAATAATCACATTATGAAACGTGAGTATACGGGAGCACAACAATCGAGCGCCGAGCTCAATCATTTAATGAATATGTACCACCTGCCTGATGGCATGCAAGCATCCGCTGCGGCGGCAGCTGCCGCTGCTGCTGAACACCACCAACGTAATCTAATGCATTATCAAAACAATTCACCGGATCTACAACATCACCAAACGCAACACCACCACCAGCAATCGATGCGTTCTATGGCTCCGCTGGCCCATATGTGAGAAATGGCAAACGCTTACACACAATCAACGCTGGTAGCAACGGTTTCTACCAATGTGGATTCAATGCCACCGATTTCTTTAAATATACCCACATCAACACCGCCTGGCAGTGCTGGTCTTCATCAGCCACTGCAACAATTACAAAACCAATCGCATCAGATTAGTTTATCCTCAGAGACGGATCAAATTGATACGAACGCAACGTCGTTATTGTCACAACATCACATGCAGCCACCATCCGATTCCCAAGAACAGATGTTAACAACACAACTACAAAACCAACTGACCAGCGCTAGAATAAAGATGAGCATACCGACTAGCGCAATTGCCTCCAGCATTGACGGCCAGTGCGGGATGAGCCAACAATTATCTCTACAAAATTACGCCATAAATAATCACAGCAGTCGATCAAGTCCGACGGCTTCTGGCTCCTCTAACGGAGGCAGCCGCTCCTCTGCTCACTCATTGTCCTCACATTCGCCAGCTCTACATCACGCACAACTAACGTCGTATCAAAGCAACAATTGTGCACCCGCAATAATGGGTCGCCTGACGGCTAGTAGCATCGACAGCCTTAGTGGCGCTGGACCGTCCGGCTTCAGCATGATCGATGCTTCCATAGCAAGTGGCGGTGGTGGCAGCAGCAACGGTGCATTGGCACTACTGCACCATCCACATTTATCGTATACGACTCATTCAGCTCACCACCCATATTTCAATCATCATCATCATCACCAACATGCACACGATGCACCCGGATTATTGGATATTTCCACTTTGTAAATGTAATATAAGAAATTCAAAGCACGCTCTTATAAACACATATATATATAAAGTTATATAATTTTTAATTTAAATAATACGACAAGAACAACAACAACAATAACAACAAAGTAGTATTAGACTGAAATTAAAGGAAATAATTTAAATTCGATTTAGAGCAATTTTACGATATGCTACGACCAACCCCGCCAGTAGGGTTTCGGTTTTCTTTTGATATGTTCGTAAGCGCCCCCTGACCTACCATAACTTCTTAAAAGCCACTTCTTTAAAATGCTTCGTGCGCGGCTAACTTTTGTGGAAAAAATCGTGTTGTTTCAAATTGTATTTTTTTGCTACATTTTGTGTTACACGCGTACAACGAGAGTGTTGTAATAATTATAATATACTTTTATCACATTATTTAAAGTTGTATTTTTATTATGTCCTACGAACCGATACTAAAAGGCGGCCTATAGTTTAGGAAAAAATACGTTTTTACGATTATTGTACCGTCACCTCAAGTGTACTTTTTTAAAGTTTTTGTTTCACCTGAGTTCTTATGTATATAAGAAAAAAAATGAAAAATAGCGACGCCTTGGATATATTTGAACACAATTTATCAATTAACACGTTATTGCTACAGTTTGCTCTTCTACAAGCTCCGTTTAAAGCTACCAAGAGGGGCTCTTGGGCGGGACCCCCTAAGGTATGCATATATATAGACTTGATCAAAATATGAGCCTGAGTTAAGGTACTCGGTTGAAAGTTTCTGTCACATGCTGCGGAAGGTGTTCAAGGTTTAGCTCAAGTTTATATAAAAATATGAATTTATCGGAAATGTTTGTTGTGTGAGAGTAAACTGTGCAAAAATTGCATCTTTTCAGCGACATTTGTTAAAATAATGACAAAGACGAAAACACTCACTTTCATTCATTATGTTAAATGTTAAATATTTCGTTTCAATAAAATGAATTAGTTGCTGTGTAAAACGTACAAGAAATGTTTTTGAAGGCCTTCTCTCTATATCATAAATGAATTTCTATAATAAGATTTTTAGTGTCTGTCTCTATACAAGTAAACACACATTGTATTGTATTTGTGTTAAATATTTTTAGTTCTTAGTTGTTAGTGTTGATTGCTAAATGTCAGTTGAGCAATCTTTCATTTTTCCATATTTGTATGTAATCTCGTATATCTTTGTATGAATAAGAATAAGTTTCTATTTGAATATGCTGTAGCATTGAATCCGTTTGTCCATCCTTCCACCATTCATACACAACATGTACCGAGCAAATATAGTTATTATCATGTGCGGTACGGTGTGTAACAAAATGAGTACTCATTGAACAAACAAATTACTACACAAATTATATAATTATTAAAGCATAAAAATATGTTTAAGAGAGAAGAAAGAAGGCAAAATATGTAAAAACCAACAATTCGTATTAAGTAGATAATAACAAAAACAAAAACTTGTTAGAGAGGCAGCAACAACAAAATACGTATATAAATAAACTTGGTGAAAACAAAATGAAATCTTGATATGAAATGATTGCCAGGGCACTCATGCGAAGAAACTGAAATTGAAATGATAACGAAACTGATATAATTGACAACCTCTATACATAAATAATATGAAAATCCAATAAAGTGAAAATGTTGAAAAAAAATTGTCATAATAATAATTCTTCAGTAATCTTTATACAAAACTAAAATGGAGTTTCGCATGCTCGTCACAATGTTAATAGGATAGAGTTGGATAGAGGTCATGAAAGAAGCTCCTTCGCACATATCGCACACAGGCAATAAAAAAAGAGTCATCTCAGTCATCTCAGTCTTTTATGACTAAATTATATTTTTCTTCGTTATATATTGTTGATATATGACTGTGTCATATAAGATGTGGTTCTGTGCTGTACATTCTAGGTACGCAAAAAGCAAATTGGCCAGCAAAGGGGCACGGTACTATTGCATTACATTACGACTGCCGTCGGCTCGTCATTTCAAATCTTAATACAGAGAACAACAATAACTTTTAAAATATATCAGCAATGAATTTAAAGACCTTACACTTTGCAAGGTGCGCCTAGAACGTTGCCCTAGCCATGGTTTGTTCAAATTTGCAGAGAATCCGTGACAAAACCGAATAAAGATAATGCTTCATAGTGAAAAGTGAACATGTTTTAGGGGTTAGCGTGACCACTTATTGACCACCATTTAGTTTCACAAATTACTTTGGTTCCATCGGTAAACGGCAGACATGATCACATAACTTACTTTGTGAAATATCGTTAAATAGAAAGTGATTCCTTTGGGTTAAATTGATCCAGATTTTGATTCTTATAAGGTGGGTGTACCATTTACCGTTTAGTAGTTACAAACTTAATAAATGCAGGATATAAAAATCATGACCTATTATTATCTTTAATTTTAAATATTTAGAAATCGTTAGCAATCAGAGAAAACGACTTTGTTTGATATATAAAGTAAAGGACTTACATACGTACGTCCGTACATCCATTAATTAAAAAAGGGGATAATTCGGTCGCATTGGTTCAATATTTGGCACAAATCATTTTATGATTAAAGTTCACATATTGATTAATTTTAAATCGTTTTGATGGGGACATCTAATATATCTTGTAGATATGACGCGATGGAGCGACTTTCATTACATGTATGAGACCCTTTAAGAAATATTATATATACTTGATTAGCATAAAGTCTGAGGTCTATCCTTGTGTTTGTCTCTTGTTTGCTATTTCGTGGTCCTAAATTTTAATTAGGTACATGCCACACCCACTATGAAGGAGGTGGTGGTGGTGGGTAATTGAGATTTGTCTTAAGTCCAATTTGTTTATGAATCGTTTCGTGAACTTTTCAAATGATTAACACAACAGATGATGTAGAATTGTAAACAATTTGAGGCAGGACGGGTCTAAAGTGCCGTTATAATTTATAAATCACTTTCAATAGCGACAATAAACATTTTGTCAACGCTTTGCTTTCTTTTTTGTTAGTGCAGTTATTTACCCATTTGTTCGCGTGTTATGATTTGTATTTTTTTTACACAATTTGTCGTTGAGACTGTGTGAATGTTAATCAAATACAACGGCTCATTTACCGTAATTGCTACATATTTTCTATGATTGCTATTGTTACTCGTGCAATATTACATTTTGCGCCCACCGTCTCCACTTGATTTACACTTGCGATTATGTGCCGCAATTTCGTTCGTTCCGTCGCTCACTCTGGGTGTTTTTATATTTATTTATATTTCTTTTTTTTGTGTTGTAGTTAACGACATGAAAACGATTTTTATTTGATATTGTGGGCGGGTGGGTGGTGTGGTATGTGTTACTACATGATAAAGTATTTTTATTTTTTATTTTTTATTTTTTAAATAAATTCAGATTTATGTGAATATTGGGTGTCAACTGGATGAAGTTTGTGTAAAAAACGATGCTGGTACAGTTGAATTCTGTTGATGGTAACGAGGATGCTGACAAAACTGATTTGTTACTTCTATTGAGTTTGTTGCATACAATTAACTGCAAAAAGTGCCAGAACGGAAATAAAAGAATTTGCATTTTTTAAATTTCCCACTAGTTGCAAATTGAAATTGAAATTGTTACTTGAATATATAACGCGAACGCCGCTGTTTGTTCTATTTAAGATTTTTTTTGCATTAGTTCTATTTTTTCCATTAAGGAGAATATCCACTGCTGCTGGGATATGTGTATACCTACCCAACAAATAGATTTAACGCAAAACACAAAGGTTTTGTGTCTTGAAATCCATGTGAACGGCCGTACAGAAAGGTGCGTCTAAGAGGATTTATTGATAATGAGAAATCACCGGCTTAGCTGGTATCTGGCATCACTTTATATTACTGAACCTTTCAAATGCTTGCCTTACTTGTAGGGTCAGCCGCATGATCACATACCTGTGTGCACTTGCTGGCAAAACGGTTTATTTTGCGTTTGGCTATCTGTGCGTCACTTTCCCAGTGAACAAAAGGCGTTTGGCTGTGACGGGCTACTTTTACGAAATAAGGTGTATTTCGATCTATAAATAGTGAATAATTTTTCAGGTAGGAAGTCCGTATCTTAAAATCTTAAAAGCAATGTTTCACGTTTGCAGCAGCAGCGGAGATTTCGCACAAATTTACAATAAATTAACAAATCTCCGTCCTATGTGGAATTTTCCTACTAATAATTAGTATAATTTTTATGACCGAAGTACGTTTTAGCATTTAGTGAAGGTTAGACTTGTGAACGAAGACTGCTTGTAGCGCCCATTTTCGTACCCTTCACCTTAATAATGATGAGGGTATACTAAATTTTCTATTCCGTTTGCAACACCCTCAAGGAGGCTATAGAGTATATGCGTTCTTAATCTGCATCAATATCTTAGTCGATCTGAACATGCCTGTCCGTGTCTCAGGTACTTCTAGCTTCTGCACACAGATCGCTATTTAAATTGAGCAAAATCAGTCAAAGGCCATGCTCACAATGGAGACAAATCCATGCATCTGCCACAAAAATTAGGCCTTAGAGTTTAAAGTTTGTATACACATGTGTATTGATAATTACTCCAGCCATCGCTATGTTAAGAACGGGCATGGTCGGATGACCATGGCACGACAACCCTTATTCAGCGTAGAGCTCAACTTGCAACATAATATATACACTATTACTACAATGGTGTACTTACCACGCCCACTTTTTATTTGCAGATGTACAGGGTGTTTAAGATTTGACTTAAGCCAAATGTACTTTTATTCGTTTCACAAAACTGAACTGAAAACTGCAACAAAGAAAAATGTGTTTATGACAATGTTTCACCGAAACGTATTAACTTTTATGACCGTTTAAAGATGCTTTGCCGATTTATATAATATGACCGTATCAATCAACCAATACACGGTGACTTTCTATTTGTTCCAGTTTGGATTTACTTGAGATTACTTCATTAACAAAGGATTTTTCCAACCGCAACATTGCAGCGAAGGTGTTTTTGTGGCGGCGAATATGAACAATAAGTTAGCAACTCTTGGACGTGGCATTCGCCATTTTATTTCCCCTCAGAAACACTGACAGACATTAACTTTACGTTTGATGTTACGAGACATCGGCCGAAATATATAGAGATGGGATCGAGCCCGGAAATAATCCGTTTCCGAGTTGTAAGTAAAGTTTGTATCTTTCTAAAGTTTTTCCGCTGAAAACCATTAAAACGTAATAACCAGGCTAACATTACGTCCCTCATCTAAATCGTTATATAACAGTACAAAATATTTACAATGAAAATATTTGAGATTTTTATAGCGAGAGTGTTGGTTTGGGGCATGAACAGAACCTGTTGCACTTGTTATAGTCTTGCGGTATCAACAACATGGATGGAATAGATAAAATGACGTCTCCTCTTAAACAATTAAAATGCAAATGCAGTCATTCACATTCACACATGCAGTATGATGCGGTCCAGACAAGCATTAGAATGTTTTGCTCAGCTGCCATTGTGTTATTTGATTGTGTGAATAGTGTGAATAGAGCAAGAACAGCACAGATGCTTAGAGAGTCAGAGTGAGAGTGACAAACAGTGAGACAGAGACAGAGAAAAAGAGAGTTACGCCATGTGTATAAGAGCGCTTATTGCTCCTCCTGATAGTTTCTTTCGCACAAGCACACAACTTCTCCTTCTTCTATGGCAGTTGTCATCTCGATGCAATGCATTCATGTGTGCGATTATGCTTATATTTATGTACACTCACGTAGGAGAGAGATCTGCATAAAATACTACATTTAGCAGCTTCATTTTTAATTAATCCGCCATCATCTTCGTGACGATGACAGTAACGTTGTTGATGCGATGGTTATTTAATGTTATTTAATGCCGTAAGAAGGTGCGGAGAAACGAAGAAATTCTCCCAAAATAAATATTTACTTCTTCTGCCATTATATGATATTATTATGAAAATTGATCTGCGTGTTCCCTCTCCTCCCTTTTCCGTTCCAAGATGACTTTATACGAAATGTGCATCATTTTCTATTAAACTTTATACAGTGGAAGAGACACTTTTTCAGTGCTACACTTACGTTAGGTAGTATTTGTATATCTTTAAAGACCCGCATTTATTTGCACAAAACATTTCGTTATTTACATATACGGTATTTGGGTACAGCGTCAGATGGCAGAGATATTTAAAAATCTATTTTTGTGGTCTTGGTTGCATAAGTGCAGCATCCGACCGGCATGTAATTTAGTAGATAATCGTACAATGTGCGTATTTGCAATTCATTTGAATTTGTAAATGACACCCAGAACAAGCTCGACCATCATACACCCTACAGCACTGTGTCTTCATCGGTAATATTTTCTGAATCAGCAGCGCATACTGGATCGATAAAGCCAAAGTTTAACAGAAATGCTGTTAGCAGCAAGCAGTAGTTTTCTAGTTATAATCCAAGCAAATATTTCTATTCTTGCGGTCGTAATTTTGAAAACACACAAAACATTTAAATGTGTTTATAACACCTGGCACCCAGAATAGCTCTGTAAGGCAATTTCAATTTTTCAATGTCTTACAACTTAAAACGGCTTTTTGTAGAAACTTGTAAATTAATTCAAGCATATTCTATGGGCGTGGCACCATCCATTTGATTAATTATAAAAAACTTCATTTTTCGAGGCTTATCAAAAATATATATACTTTGTAGGGTGTCTGACGCTGCTTTCTGGCTGTTGCAAATAGAATGAAAAACTTAATAAACCTAGTATGGTATCTTATATAATGAAAATATGAAATTTTTATGGCTGTAATAGTATCGCAAATAAGGGTTTAAGATCGCGAAAAACCTTCACATTCATATTTATATATATTATGGTATACACTAAGGCCGAAGGTACATAAGGAATATACATAAAAACGCATAACTTCCACTGTAAATACACCGAGTAAACCCTATATACGAGACGAATAATCAATCAATCAATCAGCCAGTTTTGAAAATTAACACACACATGTACACACTTGTATATAACCATGCATGTACCATATAAACATATGTAAATATGCATTCATATACATATCATGGCGGCACGCACAGGAAATCTATGTATGCTTGTGCATAAGACGAGGTCGACCAGTTCGGGCAACTTCTTGTTCTTCAACATAAAAATTGAGAAAAATCATTGAAATTATAAGCTGAGAATATGTTAACATACGATAATTGTACTTGCATATGTAAACTGGTATGTATAAGTGCGTGTATGCACGTTAAGGTGGGAGAGACGTCCCTTCATATTCATATTAAATCTAAACCACAAACACACAGCATACACACACATTCTTAAGTGCATTCGTATTGATTTAGCCGTTTCACTTTCAAAAAGGGATATTAATGCATAACGCATGTATATATGTATGTATACGAATATGTAGGCGTACATATTTATTTACGTACACATTAATTGGAAATTGTGCTCAAACACCGTTCGTTGGTATATTTTCCAATTTGCGGTTCATAATTGAAATGCCAATAAAATGTTCTATACAAACATAACCTAACTTCATATGGACCATCCATTGTACACATACACACCCATTATTAGTAAACCATACACTCTACACGCGTACTGGGTGTCCTAAGAGCGTATGTGTGTTTGTGTTTCGTCAAATTTCAGTCGTGTGTTCATTCGCTAGACACATATTTTTATACGATTATCTCTTGTTTTTTACAAAATTTTGGGAAAGAATAGTTTAGGTTTGGATCCGATCAGACATTTTTCGAACTCTTTTCCATATAACGATATTTCACGTATTGCCTTATATGCCGATGTCTAGCGTTTACTGATACAATTAATTAATTATAGCTTCTAAATGTTGTAGGGAATTAAATGATCGAGCTTGACCGCCTGTACTATTTAAAATTGCTTTGACTTTTTTTATTATATGCTACACAGGTGAAACTGCTGATGACATGAAAGATGATTGTAAAAATCAATTAAAACAAAACAAATAAGAAAACTGAATGTGGCTTAGGCTAAATCTTATATATACTCCCATCTACAATAATGGGCGTGGCAAATATATTACGCTCTCTAATAGGGTTTGTATTACATATCAGCCTGCAAGTTGAATTTTACATGAAGTATGGTTTTTTTGTAAATTGTGGACGCCTCTGGATTTTAGGTGCACTGCCTGTATGTCTGTATGCTCACAAGTACAAACTTTTATGTATCATTTTTATAACATCAATGATAAGTTGAGGTAAGCTTTATACTTACCGTCAGTGTCATGGCCAATTGTGTGGGCGTCACATTGTACAACGTTACAACGTTGAGAGAGCATCGCTTGACAATTTCCTTGGATGCTTCCTGAAATTCTTACATTGTACTCCTCTACCACGCCTGTCATTTGGTATACTGACATAACTTGGATACTGAATAACATCCAACGAAACATATGTTCACCAGTTTTCCGGCGCATAGAAGAATGAGAAATAATACAAAAAAAATCACATAAAAAGCTATCTGTGTTGATTGTATGGCATAAATCATATTAACGCAATTATTTGCGCGCTATTAATTTTGAATTTGAAAGTGAAGAAGAGGAAGAAGGAGAAATGAGAAACTATAAAGCTGCAGATTGTATTTGTTCGCGTTGCGCTTCACTGACTGGGGAGGACCACGCCATACAGCCAACCGAACGAATGCCTTTTTCTAAAAAACCTTTCTTTATATATGTATATGCGTGTGTGTGAGTGTATGTCTTCTTTCAAGCAAGTAAATGTTTTTAAAGAATTTGTCATCGTTTTCGGTTGATCAACAACATAAAATTTAATTTATTTTTGCCACTGGGTGGTTGGCTGAACGGCGAACTTGCGGCAGGTTGGACAGGTTCGTGTACACACCATCATTGCAAAGATCTTTATTGTTAATATTATGTTGATAATGACAATACTGCTGCTCATTAGCAATTCATTAATTCATAATTCATAATTAATTAATTTTATACACTCTAAATGCGAATGGCAATAAAGGCACAACAGCGAGCATATAAAATTCGATTGAACAGTTTAACTGGTTGGTTGCGAGAACCGGTCGTAGAATATATTTTGGAAACATTGATTAAACAAATTTTGCCAAATTAAATATTCAATTCATATACAATACATACACACAGTCACACGCATAAATGCTAGCTACTTGACCCGGTTTATATTTACGACTGAACCATTAATGACATGTTATGTGTAGAGCGCCTCATTCCATCCATCTGCTTCTCGAACAGTTTAACAGTTTATTCCGTATACTTAATCGAAGAATGCTTAAAGCAATCATATTAAAGTTCTCCTAACTAACGGTATCCAAAGCTGTAAATTCACAAACTATGTCACCAAACGCTGGTGATTTACAACTCACAGCATCGCAACACGTTTTTGATAAATATTTGTTGTTTTAGTTTTCAAAACAGGTTAGCCAGGTTGCACAGACACACAAAATCTATAAAAATTAACCACTAGATTGTTACTTGGTTAGCACTCCATTGATTAAATGGTTAATAAAACTTCTTATCGCTCAGTTAAAATCTCGCATTAATATGTTAACAATTTATAATTGAAATAAAAGTGCAGAATAATAACGGTCGGGAGTGAAAGGTTGCTTTGAAGACCCTTCCAGACATGTCCGTCTCTCTGTCTGTATGTCCCCTCTCCTGGTAGTAAAAATTAAACTCTGGCAGAAGTATTAGAAGTTGATCAAGGCAGACTGGGATTGAAATTGGCCAAACTCGGTTAAGTGACACGCTATTAGAGAAACAAAAACTGAAAGAGAATAAATTTTTGGGGGTTTTCAAGGGTCTCTGACGTCTCCTTCTGGCTGTAGCAAACGGAAAAACAAACTTTGTATACTTCCCATGTTATGTCAAGGGTATAAATAGGTACAAACGCATTTCTGAGGGTATGTGTAAAAGCATAGTATTGAAAACATCCCTTGACGGTTTTATTTGCTAAATATTACGTTTAGTTGGACTTTAATTTTTCAATTAAACTTTTTCATGCACATTCAAGCAGTTTCGTTTTGGGACATACACGTCGATCGCAAGCTCACTCTCCACCTTATGCTATAGAATGCAGGAACAACTCTCCGAATGATATCAGAAATGGCACACAATGATTTGATTGACTTTATGTCAATTAAATGGAGTCACATAAACAATATAATTCAGTTAACAGCTGCGCCTTTTGTTGGTGGCATCATTTAAGCATAGTTGGGCGTTTAATCAATATATCTGTACAACAACTTAAATCAAACAAATTTCATTAAAAAATCTGTCTAACGTAAGATGGGTTTTTATTAGAAGAAGCAAGGTACGCATTAAGTTTGTTTTACTCTAACTGCATTACATGTTGTGCTTCATTTGCGTGATCATTGATTTTTGAATGCGACCACCACCAGCACAACCCCCACTGCCAGCACCAGCATCGCTCATTATAAACAAAACAGCATCTAACAGCAGGGGTTGAAATTGTCAGCAGCACAAATATTTACGATAATTTGCCATATTTTTCAAATTTTTTTCTTTCCTTTTTATTTCACTTTCATATCAAAAACGTCAAAGGACTGATTTGCGTGGTAGAGAATAGGTAACCCAGGGAAACTGGATGCGTTCGATATGTGTGTAGTGACGCGACTGCTACCCGGCGTATACCCAAAGTACTCATATTACATGCACATACACGCCACACGCTCGCAATCACACGTACATACATACATGTTACCAGCAGCAGCTGCGCGTTATCAGACGCGTTACTCGCCACATATCCTAGCGGCTAAAAGGGGAGAAACATAGAAATCATAGAACTCGGTATATATTCGTAATGCGGATTTACTTACATGCCCGATTTCGATGAGATTTCCTCTAATTTGACATCATTTCATAAGCTGTGCGTGTACGTAACCGTGAATGTAACATTGTTCAGGCAAGGACTTGTATGTACCGTAGATAATATTTTGATTATTTCCACACACGAACATCTAGTTTCATTAATTGAATTTGGGGGGAGTACCTAAACTATTAGATAATGCTGTTGACCAAACAGTAATCGAACCTTTGCAACATGATAGCAAGTGAAAATGTTATAGTCGATTCCACCCAGTCATTTATTACCCTACACCACTTATTTCTGCAATTAATTCTATTCGTAAATGCGTGTCAATATCGTTATATGGAGAGGGGTTTCAAAAATGATCCTATCAAGTCCAAATTCAGTCAGTTATTAAAGCAATCAACTATTCTTCGCCAAATTTTGTTAAAAAACTTTATTTTAAATTGGATCGCTGTACGGGGAGAAGTCAAAAGTGATTATCCTTCATGTAAAATACATCCCTGTATCAAATTCCATGAAAAAATCACCTGTACATTAATTAAGAGATATACATGGACGGACAGACAGACATTGTTAAATAAATTCAAATTTTGACTCTGATTCGATGGGTATAATTGAAGGTGGGTGTGACTCTTATGGGCGAACTCACTGCCCATTTTCCATTCTAGCCCTAAAACTTTTAATTTTGAATTTGAAGTTGTTGTGGGAGTAATTCACCTCCTTCTTTGTTTCTGTCAAAAAAAGAAAAATTACAATTCCTAAAAACATAAAGAAAATTTAAATCAGCATAAAAGTGATTGCCAGCAACTAGTTGAACACGAATATATTCAAGTACGAAAGGAGAAAGAGTCTTGTAAAAGAGTTGGCATTGTTGCCGTTGATAGGTTTATAATATTCAGGAAGGGAAGGTGAAGGGAACTCACTTCTTGATTATCCTTTTAAATGTAGTTGTTGTTGTACATTGTGTAAAGTTGGGGGATCGTGACTTGGCGCTATAATTTTTGTACAGCATTTGTCAAAGTCACCGTTTGATTACTTATGCATGCTGCCCATAGCTGAACATGCCTCGCAAGCGATCAAGTTGCCATTTTATTGTAAGCCACGCGCGACTTTACATTTATTACCTTTTTAATATCGTTAACAATTTATGACGTGTTTGTCTCTCGGAACCCACCACGCTTATACCACTCACCTCATTCCTTCCGCACTATACAAAATTCTCGACTGTTAAATGTTACTTAAATACGCATAATTCAAAAGATTATCATTAAAAGCTTGCAAAAAGAACAAGGGGAGAAAGATGTCCAACACCAAGTGTGCACACGCATCTCTGTCGAATGGAAAAGATTCAGTTTGTCAAACCATTTGCCACAACGATCACATAATGCTTTCATGGAGTCCACAAAGTATCTTGATCAGCGTCGACATCAGTGTCGATCTATCCATGTGAGTGCGTGTACATTGTGTTTGTACATGTACATGTCTATTCATTGTCACAAAAATTGACATTTGAAGCTGACATTCTTATTGGATAAGAGTACAGTTTGCATAAAACAAAGTTCGGAGCTGATGTTTACATGTATTTACCACATATATGAACATTGGTCGTTGTTGAAAAAGTTCTTCATTATGCATATGCCACGCCTACAATTTAAAAATGTAAACGAAGGGCATTCGAGATTTGGTTTAAGCCGAATATATTGTAGCTTTGTATTATTTACTCTGAATTCAGTCTGTTCGATGTCTGGGCAAACGCAAGCAAAGGTAGCGTATCATGTATAAGTGCAGCAGCAAATGTCAGATACGATAATCGAGCATCTACTTAAGGTTGTTATTGTTGTCGTTGTTGCTGTTCTTAATGTATCGCCGTTAATCACACGGCCAGACATCCTACATATCTACAGTCCAGGAAATTTAGACTTTTATAATCCAATAAATATGTAAATAATAATAGAAATGATATGTATGATGGGATTTATCATAAAAGCAAGTAAGGAAGCGATATTTGGCTGAGGCCAGGGACTGTAATGAGTATATACGCCATCATTTAATACTTTATCAGTGATATGAAAAAAAAGGGTGTATTAAGTTTGTGCGGTTGTTTGTAACGCCTAAATGGCAAATGCCACACCCACCTTCACATATACCCAACGATTAAGAATCAAAATCTGAATCAATTCAATCATGTCCGTCTGTGTATCCATGTAAATTTGTGCAAGCTACAAAAAAGGTTTTTCTCTGAATTGTGCTTTCATTATCAAATTTCAACTTATTTATAGGCGTGACACAGAGCTGATTTTGCGCTATATAAATAGAAACCTACGTAGAGATACTACAAACATTTATATTAAATATCAGTCAAAATTTACGGGATACAGGAACGGACACAAGTGGATCGATACAGATTTTGATGCTGATCAAAAATATATATTCTTTGGAGGATCTCCGAGCCTTCCTCCTGGGTGTTGCAAACGGAATAGCAAACTTAGTACACCCTCTCTACTAGGGTGGAGGGTATAAAAAACATCAACTCCTTCACATTGTTGAACAAACAAATCCAACTGCTTTTTGTTTTAATGATTACATTTTCATATGCGACTCTTAATCCTTGCACTGCTGTCATCATATTGTACAAAACGTAACGAATTGTAAAAGTAGTGACACACACTCAATAACGTTACGCTCTGTAATCAATTAGCCAATATTTGAGGCTGATAAGCTTGGTTGGTAGCGAACTCGCCCGTTTATGAATATGCGTGCCAGGAATTGTACTGCGGCTGTCTGGATGAAACTAAGCGTACGGCAACATATGTAGTGATGTATGTAAATGTTGGGTAACTTGCATGGTAAATGGTTCTCATTGCCTCTCCCCTTCCCTTGCCCATTCCCTGTCCCTCCTTACTGTTATTTTGTTTCGTTTGGTTTCGTTTTCATTTTCATTTCAAGTGTTCATAAATTTTCAGACATAACGACATTTTGTCACAACACGTTTTAATAACTTGTAATTTTTTAGTGTTTCGTTAGAGCACTTGGTGAGGGTTGTAATTGTAAACAAATATTTATTCATATGGCGGTACGTTGGTGTGGATTTTACGTCCGTACGCGTATGCGTTATAACCCATAACACTTCAAGTGTATCAACTTAGTCAGCAGCATCTGTTTATTTTCTCAGGCCGTTGTTATTACGTTTTGTGGCTTTTTAAGGTTTATTCGTAACAATAAATAATTTAACTGAATGTGTGTGACATGTAAGATTCTCTTAAGCCATTACTTGGCACATTTCGTGCTTGTATTCTACATATGTGTGGTGTGTGTGTGAAGGAAGCAATTTAATATACAAATACCTCCAAAATTATATATATTTACATATAAACAAACAAACTTTTCTATTAATAAAATCAATTGCAACAGGTGATGCTGGGAAATGTTGTAAAACGTATGGAGGCGCGCTTACTTGACCGGTAGTGTTTATAAAAGAATCGTACCGCCCTTCAGTCTATGCGATTGTAAGGGTGTGTCATGTATGCAATTGCGTCCCCTATTAACGCCCACTAAAGTATGTTTTCCATTTTGCCTCAACGGTAGAATTCTGAAATCCAAAAATGTTAATTTCTTACAAAAACGATTACTTTTGAAATTCAGAATTCGTATATAATATAACAGTGATTCACACAATTCGACGATGTAGTTATATTGCATCACATTATAAGCTAGTGCTGTAACTCTATTGATCAGTATAATACCACGTTTCCGAGTAAAAAACGTATTATTTACACATATTCAGCGTTCAATGAATAGTGAAATGAAATAATTAAAAAAAACTCATTAGAAAGACATAAAAAAGTTTATATGTGGCATAAGACGAATCTTGAACACCCAACACTTTACGACTTTAAAATCAAAGTTTTACCTGGCAATGGTGGTGCGCAAGGTTTTTATATTGATTAAAAAAACTTCTTAAAAATTAGCTGTAGGCACGCTCTTCGATCGATTTAGGCCACGCCGCGTACGAGAACAAATCAATGTTTACCCCAAGTTTGGAGTGGTGAAAAGTTCGTGCATAATTTCGTGCTGATCAATATAATATATATACTTTGTAGGGTCTCTTATACTCTCTGTTTTCCTCTGTGCAATAAATGCTGGGACAAAGTGAGCATATCCCGGATGTGTAGGTGGCGGGTATAAAAGTAAAGTACATTCTGTTTATTTTATTAAGTAAATGCGTTTAACCTTGAAAGTAATTTTGGTTCGGTTTCTTAATTTTGCTTTTGTTGTTGTTTTGACAATTAATGCAAATGTTTAGTTAATATTTATTAGTTGTGTTGTGTAGAATTTATGGCTGTTATTTTGAAATGCAAATGATGTCGAAGTTTATTACCACCACAGGGCAAACAAGTGAAACTTTTAATGCGAAATGGTCCATGACGAAGCAATAATTCAGATTTCGAACCATTCAACTCCAACTGAAACAGGTAAACGACGCGAAAGAACATTAAATCCTTCACTTTCTAAATTGCTTTGAAACCGTTTTCATTTCGTGCTTGGTGGAAGTGATGGGATGCTGCAGTGTAAAGGTCATCAAAATGTCACCGTAACATTGAATTCCACAGAAATGTTGAGGGAATCATTGGGATGAATCGATTTCAAATATATCACGGTGCAGCAAGTATTGGTTGTAAAATGTTTTTTTCTAAATTTGGGTCACTTTCCATCTAAATAATAAACAGTTACAATTTACAATTTACATACAGTGCTTGAATAATCGGTTGGAGTGAAATTTGTATCTTTCTACTTTTATGTTACAGTCCGTCCTTGCAAACGTAATAATTTATTTCTAACAGCCCGAATATAACCCAAGCACCCAGAAACTAAATGAAAAAAAAACCTTTTTTAAATAATCCCATCCCGATGTGCCAAAAATGGCCATCGTCTGATAACAAACACGCCCACAATTTATAAAAAACCATACTCAACGTAAAACTCGACTTTCAAGCTGAGATGTAATACATACACTACTAGAGGGCGTAATCATATACCTGCCGCGACCACTATTGTAGATGTGGAGGGTATTTAAGATTTGGCCTAGACCAAATACAATTTTCTTATTCCTTTTTTTGTTATTTTGAGGCTTTATGTGTACGTGTACAGTTCTGAAGATTATTCAAACTTTTCATAATAACTTCTCAGGACAGAAATCAATTTTGTACAAAAAGTATTTATTTATGATGGCCATCAGTAAAAATTAACGAGCAAAATATAAGAAAAAAAAACAACAAATGTGGCTTAAGGCAAATCTGAAATACCCTCTACCTACGGGCAGAGGGTGTGGCGTGTACCTTAATTAAGTAATTCAACTAAAAGTCAAATTCTTGAACAAATTAAAGTTTTTGTAGGTTGTGGGCGTATGTGTGGGTCGGATAGACCACGGTCACTTTTTGGCTTACAACTGTCTGCACCAAATTTCAAATTCATCGGTACATGGTGGCTGTGAAAGATTTTCATGGGATTTATTGCTATAATTTAAGTAGGAACTTTCGTACAGATACCCTTTCGAAGGCCTTCTTCTGGGTGCTGCTAACGGAACAACAAACTTAACATACGCTCGTCACTAAGGTGGAGGATGCAAAGAATCACAATGAATACCAACGATTCCCTCTGTAGTTTTAAACATTGCTTAACCCACAAAAGTTATTAATGGAAAGAACGAGTCATAAAAAGCAAATAAATAATCATAAAAATGTTCCGAGTAGGGAGGAACACATGCTGAGCCAAAAATCAATGCCACACAATACTGGACAAGCGCAAGTGTCTTTTGTAAATAGCAGACATTATGACGTCGCTGTTAACATGCTCGTAGTATCACCTTCATCCAACATATTCCCTCCACTTCGCCTACAGCGGTATTGGTAGCCATGTGCATGTGGTGCTATTCGTATGCATACAAAAAATGAATTGAAACTTTATAGAACATACACACACGTACGCATTTGTCGTTCCAGTAGAGAGGTAATCAACGAGATAATGTGTGTTGTGACTTTCTGAGACAAACTGGCAGCATTATTGACCAGTTAAATGAGATGGTCGAACAAGTTTTTCTTTTTTTTTTTAAGAGGAAAAGTCGAAATGCGTACAGCTTGCATTCGTGATAATCACTCTACAACTATCTAGCTATGGCCAATAGCGCACTTTTACAATGGGAGCGCGAGCCAGAAAGGGTTGCCCACACAAAAGGCCACATTCGATTGATTGCGTTTGTTTGATGTTATAAATTCAGTTAATTGGGTATTATATACCCGGAGATGTATCGCCATCACAAGTGATGCTTCCGAAGGCAGAGAAAGAGACGTTAATTTCATATGTTGCTATCCCAACACCACCTAAAGCCGCTTTGGCTCAATTTAAAGCATGCAAAACACAAGTCAATTATCCTTACAGCAAATTACCTGTCTAACCAGTAGCTGCTGTGTGCTGTTTGCTGTTTGAATGCAGTTGCTAAGAAACTGGAAACATGGTAAGACTCCCAGCTAAGGAGAGAGCGAGAGGCTGTTTCGCTTTGGTTGAGGTAAACCTCAAAGTCGATTCAAACTAATTTGCCAATTATGGCACATAGCCTGCTAATGGCCATTACTTCTATTAAGCATACACACGTGTGCTAATAATTAATGAAATATTTTATCTTTCAACTGAAATGTTTTGTTTGTTCCAACACCTCCTGTCACCTTCCTGGTACCACTTACACACAACTGCATTGATTTCAGTATCAAATTACACTGGTTTCCATTGTCTATGTTTTAGTATATTTGTTTCCAAATCGAAAAGATTATTAAAAACCTTTCCAACTTAGTGCTACAGTCATGTAAAAGACTCCAAGGAATGATAAGAACATTAAAAAATATATGATACGAGTACATGCGTTCATTAACATCGAAATCTACGTCCATCAACTCATAGGGAGCTTCGTCAAGGTGTAGACATGAATGAGTGGCAGTTTCGCTGCGTTGTTCCGTTTGCAACGCTCAGAAGGGAGAGTCAGAGACCCTACAAAGCATACACATGCATACATGTGTCTATGTGTCAGCCACAAGGTTTCAATTTGCACGTATATCTGTGTTGCCCTTCCATCATTGTGCCAAAAATGCCCAGCATCGGCTATTAGACACGCCCATTTGCCATTTACAAAAATAAGAAAAAAATATTTTTTTTAGATTTGCCACGCCCACATATTACATAGAGATTTAATTCATATTTAACATTTTTTCTGCGAGTTTCTTTACTTGTTCTTCTTATACATAGTGGGTGTGTTTGGGGTGATATGACGTGTGGGCGAACCACCCCAATAATCTGTATTATACAATTTCTGCTGCTTACATTAAGTGTATATATATATATAATTTGTGTATATTTCTTAGAACTGTTCATTTCTTCTCTAACTTAAATGACGTTACATGATACTTGTCTGCTTACCTCTCTATCAAGAGCATTAAAGCTTGATGTTGGTTTATAGTAGTGACACTATTACATATACAGATACAGCAATCTTATGTATCTAAATGTACAATAAAATGTGTAAAACCAACAACAATAACAACATTAATGATAGGAATCTATAACTAATGACCATCATACGTTTGAAAGGCGCATTTGTCTTCTGGTTATTAATTGACATAACAACGATAGTATCGCTACGTTGAATATGTTATTGTTGTTATTTTTGTTGTTGTTGTAGCTGCGGTTATTATGATTATAACGCAGATAAAGTAAAACATGTGTAGATAGCTCAAGCTTAGTCAGAGTATTATCATCAATATTGTGACACTTTTGTTCATTGCTTTAGTGTGTAGTTTGACCTGATGTATTGGGGTTGTGTCTTTGATCATGTAGCTGTCTGCTTAACCATAATTGAAGGCAGCCTTCTTAAAACTATAAAGTGTCAACAAGGAAAGCATCGTCATCTGTAAACAAAATAAATTATTACGTTACATAATAAATTGTTAAACGTAAATTTTAAGAAATTATTCCTACGAATGTCCATTTTCTTCACTTGACGCGCTTTTCAAGTGAGGAAATGAAAAAGTTTCCTTCTTTTTAAAAAATGTCCCACAAAAATAAAAATTTCGCTTTTATCCTGTACTCTAAAATTCCAAATCGTTCAAAAATATATTCACTTGGTAGGGTGTGTGACGCCTCCTTGTAGGTGTTGCAAACGGAATAACCAACTTAGTATACTTAGTATAGTATCGAAACTTATTCATAATTGCCCATTACTAACACATACACAACATACTACTCTAAAATACTTTCACAGTTTGCAAATATTTAATATTTGTTTAATCTCTCAAGTGATGCGAAAAATGTATAATTTTTTTATACATTTCCATTATGGCGAAGCCACTGTTATGTGTATTTGTGCGTGTGTGTTTTAATGTACAATATCGATCTCTCAGTGAATTCAACAAAAAAGAAGGGATGTATGTTTATCCATGAGGATGTATGTTCATTCTAAAATTCAATGCATTTTATCCTATTTCGTTGATGTGGTAAAAAAGCGAAAAAAAACGTGTGTGTATATGTGTGTATATATGTGTGTGTATGTGTCAGGGAAAAAAAATTCGTGCGGAGTATTTGAAAGAACTTTGACAGACGGAAACAGGAAACCGGAAGTCCATCTTACATACAATAGCAACGGCAAAGATATTACTACACATGGAATGGCAGAGGGGTGGGACGCTAGCAATACACTGTTAGATGTGATGTGTGGTTGTGTTACAAATATTATAAAATCTGTACCGAACACATTATGAACATTCCACCAAACCACCCAGATCGCCATCGTTTTGATGTAAAAATTCATCATAAATGCTCCTTAACTTCTGTATGGATGTCAAAATATTAAACACTCTACACTCGTACTTACTCACAGCTTTCTTCTCTTCTCAATGCCCATCTCCTTGTAATCTTTCGCTTTTTTTTTTGTGCGTACAGCTATAACGAACATTAACAATCAATTTTACCACATTACAACAGCAATGTCGTGCTACAACAACAACAACAATGTTACATAGCGGAAACTGATAACGCATGGACGTACGTACGGTACGCCGGACAAAATACACATGTACGCGTATGTATGTATAAATGGCATTATGCTTCAAGCCAGATATTGCCCACCCCTGGCATACGCTTCGTTTCTCTGTACTTAATAACTTAATCACATAGCGAAAGAAAGATACGCCGTGTACGGCACTCGTTCGTGGCGCATATACAATTTATTTGAACTGTATTAGTACGCAAGGTTGGACGACCACTACTCTTCAAATGCGTACATTCGGTACTTGGGTGTGGGAGGTACATATGCGTATTAATATCTTGACGAATTTTTCCTTATCATGTGGCCGTACAAATCAATGATGCGCAAGAATTGCATTTGTTGACACAGGGGTGTACCGGAGGGCTAACCTGGAAGGGGCAACAGTACTCTCAAATTTTCAGATATACAAGCTTTCCTATGAACTGTGTGATATATGAACACGGTGTGTTTTTTAGAATTTGTTTTATCAGCTCCTTCTTAATATAAATTTTAATAGCCAGGTACGTTCTTGCAACACAATACTGATGCTGGTAATACGTGGTGTCGCGCAAATATTTATATTCTACACCACTTGCAGGACAAAGTGTATTAACTTTCGATTAAGCGGTCAAGTATTCATCCACCCTGTATTATAGTGATCGACCTGTCTGTCAGTCTGCCCCTCTATCTGGTCATGAATTTTTATGTTTTTGCTATATATCCATGATTAATGATCTTATTTTAAATAGGTAAATATATAAATTACAAACACATATATGGAAATATTTCAATTATTTGCGGTGGTGAGCATATCAACAACATAAGCACGACATAGCTAGATCGATTCAGATTTGAATTATTAACGTTTTATTGCGTTCCTGAAGCTCCCTTCCAGAGATTGTAAACGTAACACAATCTGAAACGATTTAACCAAGTTTGTCTGTATGTTTATATAAATCTGTGCTCAAATTTTTATGACATTTCGATTAAAGTTTTAAACAGAATATTAAAGTTTTCATATTGATTTTTTTTTTTTTTTTTGGAAAAGCCCGGCATTCACTCATATGAAAAAATAGCACAAAATCTAGACCAGTTATATATTCATTGACTGCGATGTTTTTTTACTTCCCATATTATCGGTCAGCGTAAACGTATGCGTTATGATATTAATGTATTGTATCTGTGTAGGAATGCGTCCTTTTTAATGGTTGAAGCAAATGCACGCGATTGTACATTGTACATGAAAAACTTTATTCGACTTCTTAGAAAATGTGTACAATCATGTAATAATTTAAAAATATATATTTATATATACATACATATATATATATCTATAGGAGTGTTTTTGAGCTCTTCCAGGTCTGCACTTATTTTAATGTACTTGGCCACGAAGAGTGAAAAAGAGGGTGTAGCACTAAAAAAAATGCAAAAAATGCCTTATCACTTTGCCAGACTCACTCGTGTATATTTAACAACAACGACAACAACAACAACAACAATGACTAAACAATGTAAAATTGTCAGAGACACATTAAATTGCCGTTACTGTGCAAGCATGCATGTGTCCATGAATGATATTGTAAACATGCACATACACACCAAGCATTGAGAGTGCACAGGTATGCAAGTGCTGCTGAGTCGTTATGTCCTTCCTGTAGGGCTTCTGCCTTTAAGTTTACCTCGACGCAAAGTAAAAGAAGAGACACCGAGAGTTCAAGTTATATCCTAAACATAAAGTCAAACATATGAATGTGTTGTTATTATTGCTTTTTTTGTTGTTTTTTTTTTTTTTCTGATATGCAGCAAAAAATCACAGGTGTGCAGTACAGTACCATAGCAAATCACTGTGTGTTTTTTTTCGATTTCTTTGCTCGGGTGACAGTGTGCAAGTGTGCAATGTATGGGTGTTAAATGGCAGGTACTAATGTGACACTTAAACTGAAAGTATCCACAAACCAGCAAGCAAAGACAACATTCGTACACATTCGAGAGAAAGTACAAAAAATAAATAAACTTCACTATGGGTCCTTATTCATATATATGCACACCTACACACTCACCACACAAACAACATACGTACACACAAAAATGTATTTTTATACCCTCCACTTTAGGGCATCACTCCGTTTCAAACACTCAGAAGGAAACGCTCAACACCCCATACAGGAAACATATTCCTGATCATCATCAAGATCTGAATCGATCTATCTGTATAGGTCCATGTTTTTGTTATCCTGCTGGTACAAATAAATTGACATATTTGTCGGACATTTTATACCTATATAAAGCTACTACATAAATTGGAGAAATGTGTTGAAAACCACGCCCACAATCGAAAATAACTTAGGTATGAAATTGAAATGGGGCGGGGACAAGTACAAGACTCGCCTATAATTTAGACAAAATCCTTATTTAGCTCAGTATCCGATATCCCACTTGATACGTAATGCACACACTATTAACACGACCACGGCTTGTAGCGGTAGGGTGCTAAAATTTCGACTAATGTAATTAATTTCTGCACATAGTAGACTAGAAAGGCGAGATCGGTCAAGAGTCACGCACAAATTCATAAAAATTTAGTTACAAAGTTGAAATTTGTTGCAAAAATCAATATTGTGTCTATAACATCGACGTGCCTTTACCACAGACCTTTTGCAGAATTCAATATGGATCTGCCGGTATTAGGTATCTGCCGCGTCCACTGATTGCACATACAGTGTGAGATACAATTGGTGGAATCTCTCGAGTAACGTCATGAAATGAAATTTGAATATAAAAGTTGTTGATTTTGACCTTGACCTTCTCTCCTCCAACCCCTTCCTTTATACAGGACATTTTTTTCATAAATGTTATCCCCTGACGTTACTCGAGAGTTACCATCTTTGGTTCTCACCCTGTGGAGGTAGAGAGTATTTCAGATTCGGCCTAAGCCAAATATTGTTTCTTCATTTTTTTTTTGTGAGCGATGTTTTTTTTACCTGGAAACTATTCTACTTTATATTCTTGTTCTGGTTCGGCTTTGTTTAACTTGTTTCGTAACCGCGGGTGATTGCTCGTACCAGTAAAATGTCTTCTCCTCTGTAACCGATTGCCCTTCAAACGCACACACAGCAACAATTTTGTTCGCAAGCAAAGCAAATAGCGCTCATACCGATGCACACAATCAAACCAATGCGATCGATATTTAAATGATTGACGATGCATATAATCGCACATAGTTACTTTTTTAAATATTCAAGTTGGTCTTCTTCTCCACTTGCTTCCTCTAAGTTGACTCATTGTTGTTCATTACATTACTGATAGAGAAGACTCAAATGCATTTGTCCGCCTACGGTGCAGCCATTGTAGCAAAGTGTGAAAATTTTATGGATTTTTTCCAAAAATCACACCTTTTTCGATCACTTGCTGTGAATATCCATTTTTCATTTAGTACATTTTTTTGCAATTGACTTTACACCGCATCCCCTGGAAATCAAGTGAAGTGAAGGTGGCATTCTTGGAATGGACACCTTTGCCGTGAGAATCTGAACATTTCCCTTTTAATTTATTTACTTGCGACGTTTTTTGTAGGGGTCTCCTAAAAAAAAACTGCACTGGCTGCCAAAGCGGCAAGCAAATGGGCGGTGAGAGGGGGGCGTAAATGGATATGGGAGAAATGTCAAATAATTATAACCACATATCTAAATAATAAACGCACTGCACGCACACTAACACATTGATATGTGTTATAAAAATATGTAGACATGAACAGAAAACATATGGAATTGCGGTCGTAGTGACAGATGCTGTCACTAAACAAATTTTTCCCTATTGACCATGAAGAGCTTCCGTAAATACAAATATGTATGTATGGGTTAGTGTATGTGGATGTGTGTATATCTGCATAAATTTGCGTATGCGTTTGTACAGGCAGACGTATACCAACAATAATAAATATATCAAAACACTTGCGCTGCACACGCATCCATTAATTATGAAAGAATTAATGCAGAGTACATACCCAAGCACAAATCGACACACACAAATGCATTGTTTGGTTGTGCCATATATTGTACATGCGTTACGTACGAACAACTCTTCCATTCGTGTGCGCGCAATTGTATCGTTTTTACACAATTCATGGGTCAACGAATACACACGGCTATGTACGGTTATAATTTATTACTTGCGTCGAAACAAAAAAAAAAAAGAGAACAAATATTCAAACACACATTTACATGCATGTACAATGTACGATGTGCAATAAGTACAAGCCTAGTGGAGCTGTGTTTTTATACCCACCACTATAATGATTATGGGGTTATAATGGTTTTGTTCATACGTTTGCAGCGGCTTGTATATGTATATATATATATATATATATCTTACATATATATCCTTGCTTGGCTACAAATTCTGACTCAATTTAGTCGTTGTAGCCGGACTGTTGGCATGTACGACTCATATACAAAGCTGGACCTGGCTTCACCCTTATCTATGCCCACGTCTCCTAGATTTGCCATACGCCTAATATAACCCTTTTTTATTTGTTTTTATTTTTTTTATTTTTTTGCAATGGAGTTTATTGTCTGGCAGCATCAGTTTTGTCGTTGTATAAATTTTTTCCATATGTATGCCGTTGTATGCCGTGTGGCTGCGACTGTTTTAACTTGAATGCTATTGATGGCATCGATGATTTGTGTATATTGACCAGGGCAAAGCCATAGGTAGAGGAAGTTAACACAGGACGAAAAGAGAGGGACATATGACCTCAGAAAAATCCCCACACACTCAGCCAACTCATCCAATTTAAGTGATAAATATATGCAGCGTGCATCACCCTTGCGTTTATAACCTGCCTCCTGTTCGCCATGTTGATTATTATGCATATGCTCACTCACTCGCTTACTTTCATTTCGTAATAAACGATATGATGAGTATTTCGTTATATACTCTAATAAATAAATATATTTATTCACCCATGTTCACATTGTACATATATACTTGCACATAAGAAGTAAAGAAGGTTAAACTTGGCTTTGGTATAGAGCTGGGGCCTCTAACATTTTAGGTACTTATATATCACCTTTTAAGTCGGATTCTATTCATGGGCGCGTCCGCTATATGGCTCCATGCATTTTCAACATTTCGATAAATCGGATAATACCCTAAAAAGATTCTCTGATAGAGAGATTTTCGTCGATGGGGGACTTCAAAAATTTGCCATTGTCAAAAGGACGTTCATGACTAAGTCGTCTGAGGGGCCTCTGAGGCGTCTTTCTCCTGTTTCTGTTGCAAACTGACTGACAAATTCACCAGTGGTTGCAAAAATGAATATATATTCAAGTGTTACATGTATTTCGTACCGTATCATCGATCGAATCATTTCACATGGAATTGCTAACAATTTATTAAATAGACGGCAAAGTTATTTGTCATTATTTTTAATGTCGGCATCGATATGTATTTCATGCATAAAAGTTTCATTAAATGTGAAATTGTGAAATGAGAATTGTGTATGTGTGAGTATGTTTCAATATTTATCATTGATTTGCAAGAACACCACGGCCAATTGTCCATAAGCATACAGCATAAAGCACATATCGCTCATTCACATATTGCATGTATGGGCATGTATGTGTTCACATTTTAATATGAGTGAGTTTGTGTGTTTATTAAATAATTAATTCCATGACTTTTACCTACAAGCCCATAATGCCAATTCTCCACATCTTTTATTATAAATACTTATTAACAATCCTTCAAAGCGTTGTTCAATTAATTTATATATAATTCTAATACCGATTTAATAACGTAATGTCGCCTTTCAAGTGATTGCTGAATGAATGAAATGAAATGAAATGAAATGAAATGAAATGAAAATGAGAAGAGAAAGGAAGAGAAGAAGCTTTCAACAGGGTTTTCACTCTGTTAGGACTTCCATTCTACGCTTCTTTGGGTCTTAACATATTACGATTTATATGTATTGTAATATGTGATCTGTGCGGTATAATTGAGAAGAAACCTTCCAACCTCCCCGTATGCTGTCTACATAAATCCCATATTGAATAAGATTTGTTACTCTCGTATTTTATTGAACAGTTATATGCCAGTAATCATAATCACAACTGCAAAGCCTTGGTATTGATGTTGGAAGAGGCTGCATTCATGTCAAGGCGAACACTGTACACATTCATGAATACAACCTGTCATGCAACAACAACAATAACAATAATAATAGTAATAATAATAATCGCGAGAAAGGAGTGCCTTTGTGTGGGGAAAATGGAAAACGGAAAATGGATTACACTGCGTACTCATTCAATTCTAGGCATATTCAATATTTAAATGCAAATACATAATATGTGGGTACAATATCATACCAATAATAATAACAACAACTACTAATAATTCGTTTATACGATTAAAATTTATGTACACGAGTACATATGTATGTGACAGGTCCAATGCCTGAATTTGAAAGAGCTGAGCAATACATTGATAATTAACTAGTAACCATTTAATACCCTACACCACTTAGGTCCACAAACTATGCTATAATTAGTCAGTAAACTCAAAGATAATCACATAAGTCACTTCGTGAAATGAACGGGTTCTAAAAATGATACGATCGGGTCCAAATATGAAGCTAATTAACTGTTCTTCACCAATTTTTATTAAAAAATATTAAGAATTGCAATTTTTTGCCATATAAAAACGTCCATTATGATAAGACCTTATAAAGTGGACCGATTGAATCCATTTTCAATAGGGTTTCTCCTTTATCTAATATACAAAATTTCATTGAAACATCTCAAAAAATGTGACCTGTAGCTTGCGTTCAAATATACATGGACAGACAGACGGACATGGTTAAATCGGTTCTGATTTCAATTCTAAATTAAAGTGGGGTGTGGTATTTGCCGTTTTGGCGTTACAAACATCCCCACAAAGATAATATACCCTTTGCCACAATTAGTGCAGTGACGTCTCATCCCTTCTCTAACTATTACCACCACTATCGACGGCATACATACTCGTATATAAAGAGTGAAAATAAATCTATTTCAACGCATAAATATATATTCGTGTATGAGTGAATAGGTGCATGAGTATACGTCGGGGAAATGGTTAAAATTATGATTTAGCGTTATTAAGCAGCTGAAAAAAAACGTGCTACCGATGATTGAATGCTGCATTCTAGCTTTCCATTGTGAATGTCAATGCGGCAGCGTGAAAACAACTAAATTGATTTTAGAGCATTGGTGCGTGAAAGGGCACCTACCGCGGGATGAACGCCGTAGAAGTTATGTTTGAAACACATTTGTCGTGACATCCAGGACGATGCCTCAGAGGCACTTTCTCTTGTTTATTTCTGAGTGAGGTCAGTGCGACTCTTGAGGACAGCAGTTCAACTAGTCCTTAAATTTATTCAAAATTTGCTTTTTATCCATCCATAGTACAGTACTTGTCATGAAACAGCAAACATTCACGCATTCACCCTCAGGTGAAAGCAAAGAGAAACAAGAAATATGAAACATGATACAACAACTACGACCCAGGCAATCATTAAAATCACGATCCAGAGACGGCATTCTAAAATTAAAAAAAAGTCTAAGTCACGCATTTTCATTTCTTGTTTTCTATAGAAAGTTACAAAAAACTAAAAAAAGGAACAGAATTCACTCAAGGATCTATTGTTTTAATGTTTAGTCACTTTACTAGACAAAGCGGCAACAAGTTTTCAGCATTATTCAACCAAGAAAGGAACAATTATAAAGAAGTAGTTCAAGTCATGACGGCAACGGGTACAATTTTCTAGTCGTGGTCGTATGGTTTTTGTGCAGAATCCGACGTTTAAGTCAAAACGTATTACCTGCTCAGCTCAGCTGCAGATCGTATTCAACTACTTGCCACACCCACTGTTGACATAATATTTTGCCTACAAAAAAAACATTCGCAAATCAGTCAGGTGAACGTTTGGCGAGGCTTCTGCTTTATTGTGGCAATTATGCAACAGAGAGGAGACAATGCTTAACATATAAACGCGTATGGATTCTTTGCCTCAAATTTACACTTGGGAAGTTTTCTAACCGAGGTGACATTGAAATTCGCATTATGTGTGCAATTGCTTGCTAGCTGGTAGAAGGCCTTTAAATTGGGTTATACGTTGTACACACGTACTATCATATAAATGAATTGTAATACAAATCGTCTGCTCATGGGTTTCGGAAGCTGCGGTTGCAATGTCATTTCCTTTGGTTGGGTTGGGTTGGCGTGGCGTACATTCATTTTATGTTTGTGTGTACGTAACATGAAATACAAGTAAAACGTTTCACAAATATTTATTATGCCTTAAAGACTTGAAGTTATAATAGACGAACACAAATTTCTTCCCTACTCGGTGCTGACGTTTTTTTTTTTTGTTTGTTTATACTTTCGAGGGAATACTTGGTTCGTTGTTTTGTTTGTTACTTTCAGAGGGTGCCCCGAAACGAATAAGTTGTTCTCTATCACCAAAGCGTTAATCTGAAATTTGCTTTACAAGTGGCTAACGACCATGCCCACACTGAGCTGTTAAGTAAAACTTACGTTTGTTAGCAGTCAGTGCAATATATAAATTATTGTGCCACGCCCAAAGCTTAAAGTTGTGGTAAGGTGAAGGGTGTACAATTTATGCTTTAAGGGAAATAGAACTTTTAATTGTTGTTGTTGTGTTTGTTGTTGTTTCGCTTTCCTAAAGGCCTAGAAACAAGTCAGTCATTGTAACCGATTCTTTGTATATGTTCAAAACAACAACAATAACAATAATAACAACAACAACAACCATCTGTAATTTAAATAGGTTTTCAATTTGTGGCAATTTAATATGTTGCACCCGACAGACCGACCCCTTATACTTATGCTTGTGCTTATGTAAGTATACAACGTACAAATAACATTGTCTTATATACATACGCACATGTATTGTATTTTCTGTAAGCTGGGTTATCGTGAGAGAATACACGTTCAACCGCAAATAAGTGCATTTTATTTGTCATCATTTAATTCGAGCACTTTTACTAATGTTGTTAAGTCAGTCCTCATCCTCATCCCTAGTTTTTGCGGTGACATCCTTTTCCTTAATTCGATACCTCTGCGGGCGTTCGTCCCCTTGAATACAATACTGCGCACTTAACTGTACGTATGTAATACTAGCAGCTGTATGTGTATGTGTTGATGTGTAGTAGACTTCATTTCTTGTTTTTTTTTTTTCTTTTTTCGTTACATAAACGCATGATTGTTTCGTACAATTTTTACGCTTAGTTCACATATGAAACATTTCACCTCTGAAATTTTATAGGTTGCGGTTTATTCATTAACCCCCTTCAGCCAGAAGAAGCCGAAGATTCTGTCGCACATGTGACCTAGAAAATGGTACTTGAAAAAATTCAAAAATCCAAAAATCCAAGCCATGTAACTTTGTATTGAATTTAAAAAAAAAAGAATTTTAAATTTAAAAAATTTAAAAATCTGCCATTTCAGCATTCGCGTTCAAATCGTTATTGGAATGTGTAGGTATACCTATATATATGTGTGTATGTGTGCCTATACTTCTACATTGATTTTGGTTTATGCGGTTATTTGTTAATCAACTTTCTTGGGCTTATGTATGAGAATAACGCCGACACCACCGCCAACACCGCCAACACCGCCACCGACACCAATCCATCTCTCTGACGGTTTATTGTGGTTCGGAAAAGTATTTTAAAAGGTCTCTTGCGCAGAATGCGTCTGCTCACAATCATCATCAATGAGTTTGACGTCGTCAGTCGACCATCACAGCCACAATAGCAAGCAGCCTCTATTGATACATGTCTCATGTTGTTTTTCTTTTTTTTCTTTTTTGCTCTCACTCGCCTAGTGGTTTTCAAGTACTTTATCCACACAATCACTCATCATGAAGGCTTTTTTAAGTAATCATTACGTTTACAAGTGTGCGTGTGTATACGTGAAGATACATGTGTGTGTTTGTGTACATATTTTAGTCTTTGAAGGCCCAGGTGTGTTGATTATGTGTTACAATGCGGTTGCATATAATTAAGTTGCATTTATGGCAATCACTGATGACGGTGATGTGATGTGCGTGTGTGTGAATGTGTGTATATGTCATAATGGATTGTTAAGAAATTTCTTGCAATTTATCTCACCGCAGCAGCGGCAGCAGCTCTGTACTGTACTGAATGTTGAGATCAAACAAAAAGTGCCGACGTTTACCACTTGTGATTAAAACTGAAATCGAGATTTTATGCCAAGACGTTGTTTGGAAAACAAGTTATACTTGCAACAATTTAAAGCTAATATTGAATACCTTCTGTCCTTGTGCAACTACCGCATACTCTACATATTCATGATCAGCATCAGAATCTGAATCGATCTAGCAATATCTGTTGGAACGCTTCCGGTCGCAATTTTTTTAGTATTTTGTACAGATATTATCTCTTATTTACAATGAAGTTCATTGATGCTTAAGAAAGCGTAACGTACATAAAAACAAGTAAATTTGGCTTAGGCCACCACGAGAGAGGGCATTAAAGTAACATGGCTGTGTTTTTACCACATACAAACACATAAACAGACAAGGCTTTATCGATTCAGAATGTGAATTGATGCTGTTTAACAATTCAGATCTCTGAAGGCACCTTCTAGTGTTAACAAACGTTTTATATTCCCGCCCTTAAGATGATGGCTTAAATAATTTGATATATTACACTTGTTAACAATTTTAAGTACAAACAAATCGATATCTCTCAGTACTCAGTACTCAGTACTCAGCCCATGCGTGTACCAGTGTATGTACATTGATATATTTATACAGTTAACGGAATACATTTTAGTAGGTACCCACATTTATTAGTTAGTTTAACACACTGACAGTTGTTAAGTTGGTAGGCATCGCATATCAAAAATATTTTTAATATTATTGCATTGACTGACGAGCTCACTAACTGACAAACTGACAAACTGGCTGGCTGGCTGATTGACTGCTTGACTGAATAAGTGAATAAGCGGTTAAAAGTTGATTTGAATGACTGGCTGACATTCATTTGCTTTCAAGCTTTAAACTCATGTAAAGCGGAAGTATCAGTGAAGCGTATGAAAGTCATATTGTTAAGCTCGTAATGTTATGTATAAATTTTCGGTTAGACTTGAATGCGTTGCGTTGTTATGCACGTTGTGTACGGTATGTATGGTATGTTGCCTTGTTACATTTTATGCACAGCAGTAGAGTATAACTAACTAACTGTTGGCGGAAAATCACTCAAGTGCTTATTGATGTTTGCAGCAATGAGATTACAAGCGAAACCGTGTTCCTTTTATCGACTGTACAGCCGCCACAATTTTCACATCCCACAGAGTTACTTTAATAAACTGTTCTTGTTATGAGAGATCTTTAAAAATGCATTTATTGCCACGTAATGCCTTTGCTCTATCAGACTGGTTCATTGTAATCAATTGGCAACAATGGGATTTTTTGTTTATTTTGAATTGATTTTTCAACGAAATGTACGCATTGATCGTTAGTTGTAACCAGCTGCTGCATAAATGTAGGTACTGGTATGTATGTATGCACCACCACACCACATTCATCCTCTCAAGTAGTTACAGTTACTTATGCTCACTTTGAGAAAACAACCCTTTGCTTTCAAAATACAACATTTTATGTAAATAACTTTCTCTGCCTAAACGTTTTGCGTTGCGTTTGCCAGTACATGTCGCACATGGTTGTATACCTACCTACCTACACACACTGCATAATTGTTGGCCTTGTTAATTATTTCAAGATGAACTTCACAAAAGTGTTTGTTGTCTCGTGTTGCGTTTATTTTCTTTTATTATTATTATTGTTATTATTCAAGCATACAAGGCCATGTGCCCAGTTTGCAGTATCTCCATATACAGCTACATGTGTAAGTTGTCATTGTCCGTTTCAAACGCCCATTTTTATTGTCTAGTTTCATTCATAATATGAATGAAGTTATTAGCAGAAGAACAGGCCGTGAAATTGTAGTAAAAACTTCCACAAGTTGTCAAATGAATGTTTTTGCAATAAATTTAATTTACATTCGTTAGAAGCACAGAACGACGAACCAAAAAAGTAATTCTCCACTTGTTTCTGTTTGTTGCAGAACATAATTATGTTATTAAGGCAATGTTTTCACTAATGAGTGAACTATTTATAGGATCCCCAAAAAAAAACGGCTGAATTATTTCGGAACATGATGCGAGACCCAAAAAAAAGGAAGCCCCTGTAAGAAGTCTAAATTTGGCTTAGACCAAACTTCAAATACCCAGAGGTTGGCGGTACGCCCTCTAATAGTGTAAGTGTTACATATCAGCTTCGAGAGACCACGCCTCTTCTTCATCATCCTTAAATTCTACTTGATAGTTACTTTCGTATTATTATATTTTTTAGGATTTCTCCTTAACTACATACTTGTTTTCCTACTTTTCGGATCCCGAGTCACGTCCCGACATATTTGTTCCAACTTTTCGGACACCCTGTATATTGATATTTGTATTGAATCAAAAGTCATTGCAGACCAGTTTAGTTTTTGTATTGAATCTTCAAGTATGCATAGCTGGACAAGCCTTCAAGAAATTATAAAAAACTAGACCATTTAGTGCTGATCCTCGTTTATGCAGCTACTGTTTTGCCACTAAATCTACAAACACTTACAATCGGCACTGTTGGGTATCTTTCATTGTAACAAGATTATATTTACACTCGTTTGCAATAATACATGTGTATGTGTGTATGTGAATCGCTTGATACCTTTGAAGGATCGAAATTAATATTGGCGCGTAATAAAAAAGTCCAGTTTTATAAAACAACATTTTTACGTGGTGTGTAATAAAATCTGGACGTTAGATAACTGAATTGAAAGGAAACTCTACTGGAAACTCGTTCGTGATCTCACACATATCAGTTTTTTTTTAAACGCGCGCAACCCTTTTGTTTCTTATGCAACTGAAGAGATTTTAATAACGAAGGCGAACAAATCCGCTGGTCAGTTGTAGTGTTGCCGAAGAAAGTGGGTTCGTTTGTTTACTTGAGCGCTGTATTGAGGTGGTTGGTTGAGATTTTGTTCTGATATCAAAACATATTGCTTGACGGCCGGATTCCCTAAAAACATCTCATAACAAAGTCTTGTTACCCGCTTTAGTTCGTTCAGTTTCCGCGTTTCACTATGCGCAGTATCCTTATGGAAAACATATGTAACCCAATGGATTTGCCGTCAAGTCGAGTTGAGCCATGCAAATGAATGCGTTGTCCTTGACCGCGTAATACTCTCTTCCCTTCAGATGCTTCAACATTCAATGCAACTATGCTCGCGTTTTAATTTGAAGTTTTCACGTGAAAACCTTTACAAAAAAACAATCGTGAGAACTTTCCCAAAGGCCTATAATTAATAAGCTACGCATATATGTGTGTGTGTGTAATGTATATGTAATTATTAAGGTGGTTGGTTGGTTGATTTATTGAAATTCTGAATCACTGAGTTGGTGGCATAACAGCCATCAGCATGCAATTAAAGTAAAGCCCTCGGAATTAGAATTGAAATGAATTCATTTCAATACCTTTGGTGCCACAAGGGTGGAAGTGACATTGTTTTAAAATGATTTCATGTAAATTTTGTGAAATTTCACCCTCGAAATTGTTGTGATTTATTTATGTACGAGAAATCGAGCCATCCCCGGACTCCGTATTCTCTATTTAACACAAGCCGAGATATTGAGTTTGCGCGCTTTTTATATTAGGTCGGGGATCTAATACATGTACACAGAAGAAACCGTGTTTTACGGAAGTGGTTAGAGTGATTTTTTTAAATTTTATTATAACAGTGACGTGTAAACCAACTGAAGTCTTACAACCCGATTTAGGCAAGATAGCATTCTGAAGGAATAAAATCAAATCGCAGGTAAAAGAGTTCACGATGTTGACTATAATACCCGAAGATGAGTCGAAAGATGAATGAGACAAATGCCTAATTTCGATTGTCACAGAGTACTGACCAGGTTATGTTTTAAAAAATCGTTTAGTGTATGTAAGGTAAGTAGCCTTAGGGCGCCTCACATAATATGGGGGAATGCCCAGGAGGAAGCGTCAGGGTGTACGGGGTATATATATTCTTTGTCGACAACACAATTTGAAACAATTTAGCCATCTCCGTCCGTGCGTCCGTATCCTAGCTCAACCATAAAAGTTGAGCTAAGAAGTTGACATTCGGCCCACATCGATGCAAGGGTGGTCAAAAGAGGGCTGAATGGAATAACAGACATGCCCACATATTACAAAAAACCTTTTTTGTGCAGAACGTATGCCATGTATGTACGTAGGTGTGTCGATGTGTTTGCATAGAAATTTCCGCGTTTAAGCTGTTTAATAACTCATATTATTTAAAAATGACAACTGCTTTAATAATTAATTGTATTTTTAATTAATGGAAACAACAACAACAATAATAATAACAATAACAACAAATCCGTCTATACGCTTATTACACATCTATTTGTAGAGTGAGAAGCGTTATCGACTAGGAAATGTACATCGCCATCGCCAAGCGCATACACCCAAACAAACGCAAGATATGACACAGAATGCAAGAATGAGATGCAGGATAACGTCTCCTCTCATTCACATACTTTAACATCTATAAACACTTAGGCTAAGTGCTCCAAGACACTCATTCGATTCTTCATTGCTGCGTCAACCCGATATTGGGGATGAGTTGAGTTGAGGAAGGCATACCGTATATATTGAAAGTCCGTAGACCAGGTATGTGAATGGGGGAGGGGCAGAATCAATTATTGATTGAATGTGAACCAACGAGTTGGAGGAGGAGCTGTATAGAAATTCATAATTTTGATGCAGCAAAAAAACAAAAAACAAAAACAACTGCATTAATAAAACAACAATAACAGCAACAGAACGCAACAATTCATTCATTGTAAACAGATAAAGTGTAAATATTACATTTATGTACAAATGAGCGAACGTTTGTGTGTGTGTGTGTGTGTGTGGGTGTATGTACACGTGTAGGTACGGTTCAGGTGTTGCTGCTGTCTGTTGACTGATCATATACTATATATGTACTCTACATGTGCAGGTGAATGTTACCTCCTCACGTACTATACGGTACTTAAAAAAAACTCACACACTCACATACGTTTGTACACATTTAGATAATTGTTCATACATTTAAATTTTTATTTATAACTGCATACACACAGGCAACGTATATGAACAATTTATTCAACACAATTGAACAAAGAGACGAATACGTACGTAATCGCAATCGCAATATCTTTTGTTGTTGGAAAACTGTTGCAGGCGAACTACTAAACATAAACGTAGGGCTGCAAACGAACAAAACGGGAAGTTAGCAAATGAACAGAATAAAGCACGGGGGTGGGTGTGGAACAAAGTAGAATGGAGTGCATTGACACAATTTTGATGCGGTCACATTAAATACGTTACGCTTTGCTTTTGCCAGCCCTGCTACCTGCAACTGCTTTCTATGCGCATTAAATTAAAACGTAAAATTACCAAATTTACATTCCATGCATTGAATGTATAAAAATTGGGAGCGTGACAGATACTTGACTCGTGCAAATATTATAATTACACACAGCGCAGCTAAATTAGAGTTCCGCTAATATTTCTAACTGTTAACTGGCAAACTTAAATATGTGTTGCGTATGTATGTACAAGCGTTCTCATATACTCGTGTAAACAACGCCTCAATCAGACTGGTTGATCATATGGTTAGGTGTGGTGGCTGAACAGGTCAAAGGCTAGCAATATTGTGTACATGGCCGTGTACTCATGTATAAGGTGGGGAACGTCATAAATTGACAAAAGTCATGTCGTTAACTGTACAATTAATCGAGTAAAAAATTTATGGTTTTATTCGATGACTCCACGTGAACACACACGCGTACGCCTAAAACAAACCGGGGAAGTGGCGCGTAATGTAGTCTGGCTGTGTCAATTGATATAATAGAGAACGAATGGGAAAGTGAACATTTGAACGTTCGTTGTTGTTGGTGTTGTTGCTGTTGTTGTAACTTTAACAATAAAGACATATATTCGGTACGGCACAGTACAGTAGTAGTTAAGTTTATGAAATAACAAATTAGTTAACCTGACATCTTGCCTGGTATACCGCAAAATAATGTCATTTGGAGGACATAACATTTGGACAATATAGCGATCGAATCATTCACATTTTCCAAGCGCAATGATTTTCATTTATACCGACATGCCACTACATCAACATCCAATTGAAATGGATGAGGGCTTAACCGGAACCGGATGTATTATTTACGCTCACATGTTAACTCGTTTACCTAATGATGTGGTGCCTACGATTAGAACTTGGCGGTGGTTGCTGTTATCATATCAGGCATCCAAACATGTGCAAGTGGATTTAGAATCTATTGTTGTTGTTGTTATTATTATTATTGTTGGCTTTCGTTACGCTTCAAACATTTCATAATAATTTCTTCTTTTCCGCCTCTTGTGGATACATGAACTAATTTTAAATATCTAACGAAAGCCTTTATATGGCAAAAATTTAGCAGCATCATCAAAATGCATTTTTTTTCTGTTAAAAGCCGTGCTTTGCTGTTCCAGCCTCCTCACCTGAATTCTCAAAGCTGTAAGTATAAAAACAGCTAGTGCGCTGTTAATGTTTTGAAATGTTAATATATTCCAATGATGAGTAATCATCTAATCACACAAAATATTTATCAAATTTTGCATATTTACAGCTGTTGTTGTTGTTGTTTTTGTTGACGCTGTTGATGCTGAACAAAGCTTTCATTGATTAACTGTGAGGGTATGACTTTAACAATCCAATCCATAAGATTACATGTTAATCAACGGCCAACTATGCCAACAACAATAACAACATAACGTAATTAATTAACGCCAAAAATGCAAACTCCACACATATACATACATACGTATACAATAATCGTTAGTAGTTGAAGTAGGTACGCACGTACACAAACGCACATGTACATATGCGTTGTGAAGCAGCGAGCAGACTAAATTGGTTTTCATACCTTCTTAATTAATGGCAGTCATTTGTAAACGTCCAACGGAGATAAAATTTCGTTTTTATCAAACACAAACGCAAACACAAGAAAAAACAAAAACAAAAACATCAGCATTCGTAATAATAATAGTCCTACGTTTCATAAAAAGTGCAATATTCTCGCGTTAAATTTATAAGTATGGTGCGAGAGGAGACGAGCTAGATGGGTTTTTGCCTTAACCAGCAAACGAGGGGAATTGTTTAAAAAGTTGCTGATTGATGCGACACGAAGCGCACGTTAATGTGTATGGCAAACGATCAACTTGAAAATGTGCGTTCCGCATTCCCCACCACAACACTACACCATACCACCCACATCATGATCATCATCATCATCATCGGCATCAGTATGTTGATGAAGACAAATACACCGCATAAAAGTTGAGGCGCATGCGTGCATGAATGCTGTTTAAAATTTCATTCACGGCACTGCTTCGCATTTTAGCCAACAGTTTATATATTTAGTAAAGGAGTTAAGAAGTAAAAAACAGAAACAAAAACAAAAGCAAAGCGAAACATATTCTATAGATGGTACGCACACTGTCTGGCTGGTTTTAATTTCATTTTTAGAGCTCGACGGATGAATGATGTGTCTTGCATATGAATAAAGCACACACACCCAACACACCTCGGTCTTAGCTTAACAGCCGCTAAAACTGGGCATGTGCCACCAACCACTTGTATGACACATTTATCGATACATCACGTGATATACGAAGCGGCAGTCGAACGCCGTAAAACGCAATCAAAAGTGAAATATTTCAATTTAACGAAACGTGCAAAAAATATTAAAAACGAAAAAGAAAAACAACGATAAGTGTACGAAATGACTGTTTTTTTTTTTTTATGCACTTTTTTTCCATATTAAACTTCATGGTGGGTTTGTGATCAAGCCCACTAGCCAACGAGCCAAGCGGCCAGCCACTCAGCTACTTCACGACTTAACTACCACTGCCACTGATACTACCACCATCACCAACAACGGTGTTTTATTAGTGCGTTCCCTTGACTAGCTTCCGCTACTGTTGGATTATATTGCGTTCATATGCAGAACATTTAATAATTGTCATAATTTTAATACGACCCCGGCTGTGTACGTAGTCACAAAATTATTACGAGTTCGCAGAAATTTTAAGATGACAGACAGCTTCGCGGACCACATGTGGTCCCCTGATTAAGGTTGTGCTGCACGGATACCTGGGAAAAAGGAGATTTCTACTAAATGCCACCTTTGCCGATAATCCCTAAGCGTGAATATTGTTAAAAGAGTGGCGCGGCAGATGCTGCTGAAAGATAATAATGAACGGGCTCACTGCTCCTCTGCATCGTATCATATCGTATGCTGTGCGTAGTAGCGTTACCTAAATCAAGTTGTGCGTTGTATGTTGTTTGAGTGCAACAACTGATCGCAATTAATTCACGCTGATAAATCTTTGAGTGCTAACTACATGACAACAACAAAGTACTTACTACATATAAACATACACACACATACACATACGTACAAGCCGTGAAATCTCTACTCAATTTTCGACATGCCCTATACCCCACCACAACTACCGCCAAACTATGTATTAATACTAAATCATTACCGCACAACCCAACATACACATGTTATAGATACATATATAAGAGACACACTGTTAACTTGCGCTTTAAAGCTACACCCACCATGTATAGTCGAAGCCTTAAGGGAATAAAATTGATGATGGTTATTAGCCTAAAAAAATGTTGAAGCAAGCAAATCCATTAAGTTTCGGTGAGCTTCCAACTATCTACTCCACTACATGTCACAAGTGCTACTGGATTCTTGGGAATAGCAGCCCCATCTGTATGTATGTGCACGCATAACTCGAACGCAACGATAATATATTTGTTGTTGTAACATAAGTGAAGTAGAAAAACTGCATCGGAAATAATCTCACCTAATTTTGAAATACGTGAACATTCACGATTTAACAAATTTAACAAATTGATGAAGATCTCCGATAAAGATGAACGTCTGCATGGGAGTCACAGTCAAACACAGTCAAGCGTTCTAATAGGAATCAAATTTTCAACTTCTTTCCATTCTCAAGCACACACCAACACATGTTCACCCATCCACAATTTATTATTTTCGGGCATCATTTCAGAAGCGGTACATTGAACGAGTGTTTAGTTAATTCCAAAACTTGACAATAATTTCACATTTTTATTTGAAACAAAACGAAAAAAACAACTGAACCTTCATACTGTTTGATCAGTAAATTGTTTACAGCGGCACGCACGTTTAGAGTAGGATGCGCGTATAATTTCGGATGGTGGCGACCATCAAGAGATGAAGAAGGTCAACAATAAAATAAACATTTTCACTAGAATTGATTACAATCGTTTTAACAGGTATTAATGACTGTAAGATCTCTCGGAACACTTCCACAGCTGACAGACAGCCCATGACATTTTTACAAATACAATAAATATACAAGTACGTACATTTAATGCACCAAGCACGACGCAAAACGAGGTGAGACTTTAATGTTGTTGTTGTTGTTGTTGTTGTTGTTGTTGATATAACAGCAATGTATAGGGAAAAAACAGTATCTTGTGTCAAGAGCACGAATTGGTGGAAACAAGCCGCATTTGGTTGGAGCCAAATCTTGATCCCCCTCCACATTTACTAGGGATGTGCCTTCTCGTACATCCGTCAACCAGAAGATTCCTTATTCTGCGATTACACCCTTTCATCTTCGATGAATCCAGTTGATATAATTATGTATGTATACGAAATTTCAAGTTTGCATCCATATGTTGTGTTTGTGGCCGAGAGAGATTCTTGATCGACCCCGATTCTCAGATGCTGGGGCGCTTCGGGTTGTTGCAAACGTAATCGCACAAGTTAATATACCGTACACCCTACGCATGTATGTTGATACTGGTGTGTATGTGATGAACGTGTATTTTATTTAATGTAGATTTTATGTGTGTTATGCCGGCAAGCATATATATTACGTCTTAATGCGTATGCGCACCAATGAATCGTGTATATTAGCTTTTTTCTTTTACTGTTGTTATTATTGTTATTGTTGTTGTTGTTGTTGTTATTGTTCAGAGTAGTGGATTTGGTACTGCTCGATAAAATTATGTCTCTAACGTGTTTAATGAGATGGACGCACACAAGTAAACACCCTGTTGAGAAGCCACACGCACACAAAGCTGCTTAAGGAGCTAAATATGCGTAACGGCATAATTATGTACAGAGATGATATATATAGTTAAGAAAGAAACATAATTCGGATTTAAAAAAAATTTTTTTTTCTTTTCTTTTTTATTTTTCCTTTTTGGCTTGAACACATTTTGTGCTCTTTGCTAACTAAACCGCACTCGCACTGGTGGTGAGCACGTATTTCAATAGAAAAGCTAATTAGCAATAAGTGAACGACAAAGTCGCATCAAATGTGTGTGTGTATCTCTCCGATGGACCCGTTATTCGTTAGGTAGACCCATTCATTATTATTATCGCCCACATACCTGACTCATTGCAAAATTATTTTACCGAACCATTTACATGTTACGTTTGTATTTGATTAGCCCGATAGCTAATAGCCCGAACAGTTAATAATTTGTATCCCTACGCTTCCATATTTACAATGGATTTCTCTATGTTGTGGAAGGTGTGAGTTGAAGATGAACCCTATTGAATATGGACCGGGTCGGACTATGTTTAGAGCCCCTTTCAGGAAGTAACTTATACAACCAAATTAATTGCAGCACCATTGAGGAGCTTAGTGGTATGGGGTATTAAATAATGGTCGGGCTTGACCAATAGCTTTGAATCATTTGGCACCAGTCCGTCAACATTAACCTGTCAAAGTAAAATAGTTCGATTTCAAGTTGAAATCATTTTTACCACCAGATGTATAACTTTATCCAGTGTTGGTGTCTTGTACAGTGTAAGAGGTAATGAATCAATGCTGCGTTACTAATTACTTTGCCCACTTATTCGTTGCAATTTCCTGAAATTGCTAATTTTTTTTTAGTTGCTGCATCAACGATTCTAATTAAAATTAAACAATAGCCAGCAACTGTACTGCAAGTGGCGCTTCAACATGCACGATTCACAATCTTTGAATCCAGTATCCAGATATCAGAGCGCACCAGCCAGTCATCTGGCCACCCAAACCAAACCAAACCAAACTCTTAGTCAACGTGCAATGTGTCCAATGTCTATAAATTATTTTCATATTTCGAATGTAGCGAACGCGTATGTGTATTAACTTACTGTGCTTGTACGAATAAACATACAAGCATACTACGTGTGCGAGTGTATGCATGTATGTACGAGCACATAGCGGAGTTTGTTTGCACTAAAGAGTTGTGCATGCATTAAAACCCAGTGAACCGGCCAAAGTGACCGTTCGAGCGGCCAACTATTCAACCAAATATCAACAGCGTGATGGTGGTTTGTGTTGCGTTGTGTTGCGTTGTGTTGCGTTCGCATATTGTATATGCATAGAAAATGTGTGTGTGTGTGTGTGTGTGTGTGTGTGTGTGTGGTAATGTTTTATATGCATAAATAGGGAAAAATTTAATTTATGTTTGTTTTTCAACTTTGATGTTTTTGCTCATATACTTTTTTGTTCAACTTTTTAATTGAGTTTTACGTTGTAATCGGTGGTTGAGCTTGTCTATGTACTACACGAGCTTATCCGGACCGTTTATTACCGCTTTAAAGAATTTTAAAAGATTTATTTAACAAATGAAAAAGCTAAAATTTAACTTGACAGTAACTTGATTTGAAGCATCAAAATCCTCTAAAGAGTACATTGAGCAATTATCAACTTTCTTACTCTTACTCTTCTCTACTGTGTCAGTAATAGGCAACCAGCCTTAAAATGCGTTCATTTCTTTTTCAAACGTTTGTAAGTACCAGAAAAGGGTGAGCCACACCCTCAAAAGTATAAATATTTTTGATCAGGACGAATCGATTTATCGACATAAATTTTTGTCTTGACCAATTTTTTCCACTATAAATAGCGATCTGCGTGCAGAAACTAAAAATAGTTTTTTTACTTGTTTTTTTTTTTTTTTTTTTCATGTAGTACAATATCATCTACATGCCATTTGACACTACCTGTGCTTTTGGTAAGTTTGGAATCGATGTCACCATAACATTAAATACTTGTGTGTGTGTGATTGTATTTATAATAATTTCATTACATTTATTATAATTCAGCATGAATAACTTTAACGTTTATGAGAAATTCAATTCATGATGTCTGATCGATTTGACATGAAAGCAAGTAGGGGTTCAGTAAACCAATTTTATGAAAACTTCTGAACTCAATAAACAAATTATCGATACATTATGCATTATCGTTAATACACATAATAACTTCCAAAACGAAGCATTAAAACATTAAAGACTGACATTAACTCGTGCCACGTGCACTAATGCATTAAATACAAACAAAATCTTATGTTCCGCACAAATAGGGCTAAATGTTACAATTGATTACACACGACACATCCATGCAGAGACACATGAGTATCGAAAATTCTCTGAATACCCTATTTAGAAACAAAATCAAACTTTTTATACTCTGCACACAAGTATACTAAGTTTGCCGTTAGCCGTTTTCAACATCCAGAAGAAGGTGCCAGAGACCCCACAATATATATATATTCTCCATCAGCAGCAAAAATTGAGTCGATCTAGATATAAATGTCCGTGTGTCCTTACCTGTTTGTTGTTAGCATGCTCACGGGTGTAAATTTTGTACAGACACTTTTAGTTTCTGCATGCAGATCGTTAAATTGAGGAAAATCGGTCAAGAGTCACGCCCACAATCGACAAAAATCTCTATATCTGCCAAGAAAATTGATCTATGAACTTCAAATTTGATATACTTATTAAAAATTATCCCATCTATCGATGTTTTAAAAATGGACGGAGTCGGATAACAGACAAGCGCATAATTTATGAAAATGTATATTAACGAATAATATATATGAACATACTATTAGGGGGCGCCCTCAGGTACATGGCCCGCCCACTATGGAGGTGGTGATGGAAGGTATTTAGAGGTTTGTTTACTTGTTACTTTTATTACCGTTAGCTAGGTTTAGGAGCCACGTGTAAAATATTCAGATCAACTAAGCCTCGAATCAATCCAATCAATTTGATTAAGTAAGTCTTAACCGAAAGGCATAAATTATTAGGTGTGTAATAGAAAATTGCCATATACAGAAGCATAGAATATTTAACAGTCGACTCATACATTTTCTAGTATCTGTACAATTCTATTATATTTACAAGTAAGATGTTAACAGTAAATGGTTAGAGATGTCACATGAAAGGGGTAAACCATTGCCAGAGCGATAATCGCAGCATTAATACGACACATGTAACAGAGGAAACCTTGCAAGGAGATTGCCCATAAAAATTTCTATGAAGATAAGAGTTTATGTTGCTTGAAGTACATTTTCATGCATTCATCATCATCATCCATAACATATTTTACATTTCATGATGGCACATTTTCAAGATAGCGCTGCGTACGATTCTAGTGGTATTGGTAACAAATAATGATAATGATGGCATTCATGCTGATGATATTTATAAATCTTCTCCCAACCAAGTCCTTCTTCAATGTACAATAAGTATTCAAATTGAAAAAGGCTTCCCAATCGTAGACTTGGAGAAAGTTCACATACATTCAATCCATCCAGATGAATGGTTATTTGTATCGGGATCGCAGTGTTGGCATATTGGCAAAGATAGGAAATACTTACATATGTACAAACGTAATATCACATGTATTTTTGTGTTATATATACAAGTGAAGTTAGAGAAAAGTCTGCATATATGTTAAGGTTAACATTAGGACTGAAAATCCAACTTAATATGCTTCAGCAAGTTGTTGATTTAATTTATTCATAAATTTCTATTATTTCAATAATTTAAATGCACAACAGGTGAAATTCCGACTGAAATGTGTTTTCAGTACCTAATGGAATATAATGTGATTTACAAGTTGAAACAGCTACAAACTTTTATGGAAAGTTTAATGTCGAGTTGATGTTATAATCAAATCGAAAAACCATCAACTCATTAATATTTATTTATGTACATATATTGAAATGGTGATTTTGCTAAATCGATTAATGAATCGTGTCCGCATCAACGCACCAAATTTTTGTTAAATTCAAAAGAGATTCTGGAGATTCTAGAACAAGGTGTTTAGGTTTCTCCTTTAAGAAATCCAACTACAACTCTTTTAAACAATTTGGGAAGAGACAGACACTTTTAGTTTTTGCACATAGATAGCTATATAAAATGGGCAAAATCGGTCAGGAGACACGCCCAATTTGGTATGCATATCTATAGTTATTCCATCCATCCATGCGCCAAAACTAGGCGTGGTCTTATAACAGGAGCGCCCAAAATTCAAAAACTGGCCTGACAACCTGATGCGTAATACATACACTGCCACGCCTATTATGGTAGATGTGCTCTGTAAGCACCGTAAAATTATATTATTCCATTAGAACTTTCGCAACACTAACTTCAAAATATCATATGAACGAATGTATTTCTTATGAATGAAAATGTTCAGATGAAGCCTTGCCCTCCAAGCTTCATAAAAGGTGACTTGCGATAAATGTATAATTTTTATTCTATTAAGTATTAAGTATTAAGTATGTGGCGCGGTTGTGTTTAAACAATCCTATTAAGTGTGACAATTGGGGGGTCGTGTACGTATGTGTATTTGAAATCACTATTTTGAACGAAGAGCTCATAAAAAACCACAATTGTCGGGTGTTTCATTAAATGTGTCAGATTAAGTAGTTAAAATTCTTAACAAGCACAGATTAAGTGGGAAAAACCCGTCTACGTAATTTGAGATTTTATGGGTTTCCACCACAACCAACCCCTATAGATAATTACAAGTGCACGAACAATCCATCCACCCACTGAATAAATATTGTAAAAATCTCCTGCACAACCCCTCAGACAACACAGGAGGAGAGATCAGGTTGGAAGCAACTGCAAGTGTTAATATTGCTGCAGAGCAAAAGTCACAGAAGACCACTCATCGCGTCAATTTCGTAAATTTATGCACCCCATCGGATTTATGGGATTTTTTATATCATATAAATTACAGTTTACATGCGTGAGATTGTATGTGTGTATGCCATACATGCTCAACCATTCCTCTATTACCTTTAAATCAATTTAGAAACATAAGTCATAGATTTGCAGCGAAATTGAAACATTTCGATGTCAGAGACGAGATTAAATTGTTTTTTTTTTTTTCTTTTGAAATATATGAAATTGTGGGTGTGTTGGGTATATTATTGCGCATTATTACTCATGATTATGTTTGGACCGTGATGGCGACATTTGTTGCAACTAGAATTGTATTCACTTGTACTATGTTGCGATATGTCGATCGATCAGTGCTGCTGACGCCTCTGCCTACATATTGCAAATGGAAAGAAAACATTTAATAAATAAAGATATATAAAGTTTGTTTTTTAAGTCTTTGGTTTCGATCTTGCAGACAGTGAAAACATCACATCACACTTTATGTTCATTTAAGTTAGAAAAGTTCATGAGTATCTACAACATTTTTATAAATTCTTCAAGTCAACAAATCTTTTTTGCGACATGTGTGATTTTTCTAAACTTGATAGTGATGCCTCTTCGGGGAAGTGGAGCAGCCATTGCCACAAAAACCAAATCGAAATTCATAAATCTCTTGCGTTATTGTTGTTATGGACGAGCAGGGACAGACTACTTGTGGCAACCGCAGAATGTTTACCCTTCGCGCTTTTCACGTTTTAACGTAATTGCAAATTGTGCAAACAATTGTACATAGTGGAAATAGTTTATGTGTGTGTGCCGCCAACTGCTACCACTTGCGCTACCGTAAATTATCGGGATCGGTTTCATTTCAAAATCAATACTCAAGACATATGCCACCTTTCCCATTCATAGTGTATGCGGGTACAACGTTAAGCATGTTTTTTTCTTTTTCTTTTTAACTGATCAATAAATTGCGGTTTTTTCTTATTATTCAGTAGCAAATATTTTAAAGATTTTTATGTAGTAGGGGACAGAGAGCATATTGCCTTTTATTCACAATCGACAACAACTTTAAATTGTTTTTAATTGTGGTTTAATGGTCTTGTAATTTTGGTCTTTACAGTTGCTTTCATTTCATTATTATACCCTGCAGGCCCTGTGGTAAGAGAGAAACGGCAAATGCCATAAACCACCTTCAATACACTTCAAGAACACTGGCCCCTAGAGGAACCATTTTTAGGTCCAATTATAATGGAAGTCTTTATTTGGGAAAAAATTGCCAATCTTCACATTTTTTCATAAACTTTCATTAAAGGAACGAAAATAATTCGCTGTGCGGACAATCAGACAATTTTTAAGTGATTTATATGCTATCGGGTATTAAGTGATCGTTCTTAACTGAACATAACATTTTCACTTGTTTTTTATATATATTTATTTAGCTTTTTCGAGACCACATGTTATTAACCGCACTGCTAACATTAATAAAATTATTGCAAGTATATCGTAAAAGCAATCAAAAAAGAATTAAATATTGGTGAAGTGAGATATGTCGCAAACACAAACATGGACAGCAAACAGTCCATTTATTAACATGAATTTATATAAAGACATTTATACGATATAAGTCAACTCTTTAAAGATCGGCACTGAGAAGGAAATGCATGCACCATGCCGACCCTACTCTTTTGTAAGGTATAACTGGAAGCGGCTATTCTAGAATTGCGTTACGCTGCGGCGATTAGTGAGTGGTGAGCGGAGTTACCATTTTTGGGTAAAACTTACATGTATTAGGTTGGCAACTAAGTGATTGCAGTGTTTAAATAAGAACAAAATTTTAAAAATTTGCTTAAAAATCTAAATCATTATTATTCAATCAGGTACGGTCCGTTTTAGTCAATGAACTTTTGCCTTTTCCTTTGGACTGCTTCATTTTGCATCACCCACGATCTCTGGCGATTAAAATTGTTATAAACTAACCACTTCAAATTCGCCCATTCAGAAATGGATAAATCTCGGATGCTTATGCGTTGCCCCCGGGAGTTACAACTTAATCATTAATCTTGTTAATACCTCATCTTTTATGAGCTGGGCCGCTCTCCAAAGTGCAGTAACCACACAGATATGCTCACAGCCAGTATATCCAACAAAATATGATAATTGACGTGGGTGAGTGAGTGAGAGAGAGAGCGAGCGAGCAGGGGATTAAGCGTGAATGCATTTCATGATTGGTTTAATAACTTATCATCTCAGCTCACATCAGGCTAGACATTCTTTTGCACTTACTTCAAATCGAAACCCATCATCTTGATAATATATTTAAACAAGCACACACACTCTCACGCATATGCATACGTACCCTTCATATTACAGTGCGGGCGTATACTCAGTTTCTGATTCGATTTGCAACCAAAAGAAGGAGACTTTATGGAGGCCTCAGGGATCACAGTGGATCAATAACAAAATCCGAATGGATTTAATAAGAATTTCTACCAGTACAGATGCGAAATTCTTATTTAAAATGAATTGGTGAACAACCGAGCTTGTAATCGCCAAAAATTTTTAATGGCCACCTAGAGCTACAAGGTTAAAATTTATGCTTATAACAAAACTCACCTTCGACCTTGGAACCTCCATATTGTTTTTTTAGTAGACAAATAAAATAAAGGCGAACTGCCGGCACTCTCAGTTTATACAGTCAAGTGGAGGGTATCCCGGATTCGGCCCAACCACACGTAGCCTTTTTATTCGTTTCTTCTCATAATCCCATCATGCGTTATAATATATTCTCTTTTCGTATTCCTCAACGAAGAAGAGTAAAGTGTGAACTAGCGACATTTTGATGAATTTTTTCATCAACAGCTCATGAATCATGATTACAGAGGCTTTACGTGGCCTCCTAACTTCTACCTAAGGTGTGAAAGGAGTACAATTTAAACAAAAATGTCTGGCAAATACTTCGTACGTTCGTATGTGCGTACCTACACACAACAACGCACAACACCACGTACGCGTACATGTGTTGGTTTGTTGAGTTGAGTATTGTGGAAAAGTAGAATTGATTTAATGAATAAAAAAATAAAATAAAAAAGATGCAACGCCATCATCGTCTTGGCGATGGCATTGTGATGGTTGTTGCATGTTAATGACAGTTCATCAATCAGCCACTCACCGCAACCAAACGCATCACTACAGTTTTTACACGTGTAATTGATGTTGTAAATGGAGAAACCGGTCGTAACTCACTGGTACGAAATACGAACTGTATCCCATGTCCAGGTTGTTGTCGTCTGTCATGCAGTTATTGCGCTCTCGTGCAGTCCTCTTGTACCTTTCGTACCTTTAACAGTGGCTCCTCTAATTCATCATAAGAGGTTGCTGCATGGCACACATACCACGCATCCATGAACGTTTCTTTCTCCCAATACAAGTTTTAATTAATAATTTTGGCGCATTATTGGCAGCGGGACAACTTAATGTGATATTATGTGGATTGTGTTAGCATGACATGTAAACGTTTCTAGGGAGGTGTAAGTAGATAAATTAAGCAACTACTTAACAGTTGCGGCAGCTCCGCTTGCCGCGTAATCGCTATTTTGCTGATCATGTAAGTTTGTAGAAACCTCCGGTTGGCGCTGCTCTCTATTGGCGATTCGCATATCTCTGGAACGTACTCTTAGGGACATACTTTTAGCTTATTTGTTCTATTCCCATTTTGAATGGTACCGCACATGCGATTACCATCACATCTGCCATCTAACCAACCTTGATGATGTTTATAATTCCTAAGTTATAACTAAATTTCACTTGAGCCAAATCTTAAATACCCTCCATATCTACAATTGTGGGCGTGGCAGATATATAATTTGCGCCTCCTAATACTGTACATATTACGTATCAGCGTGCAAGCTAAGTTCTACTCTGAGTGTGGTTATTTGTAAATTGTGGGCGTTCCTGTTATCAGACCACACCCATTTTTGTCACATCGATGGATGGGATAACCATAAATATGTTCACTAAATTTCAAGTTCATAGATAATTTTTTGTGGCAGAAAAAAAGATTTTTGTTGATTATAGGCGTGTCTGTTATCGGATCACGCCCATTTTTAGCACAGTAACGAATATGATATCAATAAATATAGGAACCAAATTTCAACTTGATAGCTCAATTTTTATAGCAGCTATAAAGATTTATGTCGATTGTGGGCGGGGCTTTTGACCGATTTTTCCCATTTTAAATAGAGATTTGCGTAAAGGAACTAAAGATTTACAAAATTTTAGCTTAATATCTCAAAAATTACATCCCTGACGCCAACAACAGACGAACATACGGACCTAGGGACATACATGTCTAAAGCCTCTGACGCTTACAAATGGAGAATCGGCATACATATGTATTACTAAGAGTATAAAGAGGTGACCTAGTGCAATAAAAGCATACGAACTACGGAATTCTCTTATTCACGACAGTCTATCGTGCTGTACGATTTCACAGTCCTCCCTCTATCATTAATGAAGCGAGTTTCATTATATATTTTTTATTTTTTTAAATATCTTGACAGCTTTGTTATGAGGAGATAATTGAACTCTTTCTTAAATGTTACATACATTTTTTTTTTTTGCAACATCATCATTATTGTCTTGGCTTGACCATTTGCCTAGTCACCCAAACAAATGGATCAAAAACTTTTTGCCGCTATCATCATGAGTGTGTCTTAATACTAGCATACTCGTACATACGCATATGTGTGTCAATGAATGTGTATGTGGCCACATGTCAGATATCTGACTTGAAAACTTTTACAGCCATAAACTTTTCGACAAAACTTTCCCCAGTTGTTTATCAACGTGTAATTATAGTCATGCCATCTGAAACATGTACGGATTATTAAATTGAATTAAATTTTAATTTGGTGCTCATATTTATAGTTGATGTGACAAAAATGGGCATGGTCGGATACCAAAACCGCCCACTATTTACAAAAAACCATATTCACCATAAACTAGACTTGCAAGCTCATATGTAGTACAAACACTATTAGAAGACGCAATATTTTTTATATATATAAATTTGCCACGCCCACCATTTTGAATGTAAGGGGTATTTAAGATTTGGCCTAAACTAAATTTTGTTTTGTTTTGTTTACGATTTGTTAGTTCGTTGTAATCTGGTTTGTTAACTTAACGTGTGTATTTTTTTTACTTCAGATGTAAAACTTGTAAAAGTTTCGATTTGTTTGTTACTCATAATTATTCAATCAGAGTTGCCACTGTTATTATCATACTCAAAAATACAATTAACTCAAAATCTATATAAATCTATTATTTTAAAGTTTTTGAAGATTTAAATGGATTTCGATTGAAACGCACTTATTGATATAATGTATTTAAATGGTATAAATAAACTTCAATGCATTTGTAAGAAAAAAAAAAAAATTGAAAAATTGTTAGACATTTATGTGTACATTGTGTTTCGGCCATACATTTATTCTCTTCTTCTTCTTCACTGTCGGGTATGCTCATAAATCGATGACATTCGCCAACAATCGATAAAAACCGCTTGTTTCGTGGATTCTTTATGAAATAATTGATCATAAAATTAAAGAATAAATATTATAAATATAAAGTAATGGGTTCCCGATCGCGAAGTCCATCACCCAAACGTCGACATCATAAAAGTAAGCATAAAAAACGCAGCAAATCTCATCACAATGACCGAGAACGAAAACGTGATAAAGATTTTGAGTTGGCTTACAATTATGGACACGGAAATATTAATAATTCAGCCAATACTAATCGCCGAGACAGAGATCGCGAAAGAGAACGAGAACAAAACCATCGCAGAACTCGGAAACGTTCCTCATCGACCATATCGTCCAGTGAATACACTGACAGTGACCTGCAAACACCATCAAGTCGCAGCAGCCGACATAAGCGGAGCCGCTATAAAAAACTCGATGAAGTGGAACGATTAGCCGAAATGGAACGTCAGAGACGACAAAGGGAGGCGGAGCAAAAGGTTAACAATCATTAAACATATATAAATTTGTCTTCTATTACTTACTGTAGTTAATGGTGTTATATTATAGATTGTGGAAGAAGAAGCCTCCAAACGTATAGAATTACTAGTTAAAAGACGCGTAGAGGAGGAACTTGAGAAAAGGCGTGACGAAATCGAAAAAGAAGTGAAAAGGCGTGTTGAAGCGGTCAAAGCTGAAATGGAGCAGGAAATGATGCTGGAACTGGAAAAGCGACGCGAACAAATACGGGAAGAAGAACGTCGCCGTGAGGTAGGTGCTCGTTTTCAGGGAGAGCGCTTGCATCTGAGAGTGTACAGCAACGTTATCATGTTATCCAGCCTAACAAAAAGACCAAACTCTTTAATCAAAAGATATATTCCTGCTGCTTAATATTAACTAAAAAATTCATTTCCTTTTCAATCACTCAACTCTAGCTGAATTCGTGCACTTATCCGATCTTCCGTTCTACTCAGAGTAGATTATATAATCCTCCCCTTGAGGGCTTTGCCAAATGCCAAATGTTTATTATCATTTAATTCATTTTATTTCATTATCCATTAATTTGCGTAATAATTGAGAAACACGTGAACCTCTAAATCAATATGAATGGTAGACTAATTGTGTAGTTGCTAAAAATTGTATGCACTGTTGAATACGAACAAGTGTCTTGTGAACGATATGCACTTGAACATATTCAATAGGAGTCACGACTGATATTTCGCTTGCTCTGGCATCCACACACATACACCCTTAATAATAGAAAAAAAGAAAAAAAAAAAAGAACAGTAAAGGTGTTGTGGACGCTGATATCCTGCAACCCCCTATTCGAGAAAAACGATTTCAGCAATTTCAAAATGGATTTTATAAAGGATGTGTTAAATGCAAAATGCGTGCAATTGCGATGCGTGCAATGGAACGAGGCGCCAAATGGACAGACATTAAGTTTTCTTTCAGTTTCTAACGTAAGCTTCTCCCACGTAATGCCGATGTTTAGCTCTGTTTTGCTGTTTGGCAAATAATTCGAGTCGTATGGTACGACTGCACTCACTACGCCCGACAATTGATCTGTTGATGTGTTTAGGCGATAGAAAAATTGAAATTGTTTAAGAAGACCGCGCGACAATCGTCCAAAAATTGTGTAAACTTGTGTGAGGAATTGTTGTATAACAAAATATTGGAATGTTTTCCTTTCTCTCACTAACTGTACATGTGTTAAAAGAATATACATACATATATACAAAATTGTAAGTAATAATTCTTTAAATTTTATAGCTAAACCAAACCAAACTCATTGATGTTCTGTTAACATTATAAGAGAATTTTTTGAATAACTTCAACCCGAAAATAACGAAACAAAGCAAAAAACGTAAAGTTATAGGTACGTGGACACGAAATACACAAATTTAATATCCAATCAAATATAAACACACACACACACATACGTGAATGCGATGCGCCGTTTGGGGTGCGACCGAAAAAAACAAGGATGCGTCGACGAAATTGTTTCATTTGAATGTATTGTGCGTCAAGTAAAACAATTTCCTTTATATTGTAACTGTATTTCACTTCCGTTGTAGCTAATGTATTCATTTATAATGTAATCGCAGGTTGGCGATGATGATATTAATCGGGAACATTTTCATATAATTTATAGGATGAGGAGAAGAAGAAGCGCGAAGAACTTGAAGAAATTTTAGCAGAAAACAATCGCAAAATTGAAGAAGCCCAACGCAAACTGGTACGTATGAGAAGGTTTGAAAATGTTTGAAAATATTTGAAATTGTGGCTGACACTGCTTTCGTTTGTGTTTGTTTTTGTTTTTGTGTATTATTAGGCCGAAGAACGTTTAGCTATTATCGAGGAGCAACGCCTAATGGACGAGGAGCGCCAACGTATGCGCAAGGAGCAAGAGAAGCGCATTAAGGAGGAACAAAAAGTCATTCTAGGCAAAAACAATTCGAGACCGAAATTGTCGTTCTCTTTGAAACCGGGCGCTTTATGAGTACTTCTCACCTCTAGTTAATTTTATGCTACTTTTTTTCAAGTTATTGATATGGCTTTCACCTTCACCACATCGCTTATTTGTTTTATGTTTTTTCTGTTTTCTGTTTTCTGTTTTCTGTTTTTTGTTTTCTTT